>FR989888.1:5714777-7050276 GCA_905404145.2 Biston betularia | reverse complement strand
CTTTCAGACGTGGGACCATTGGAGATATTCTGCCGCCAAGCAGTAGTGTGTAAACATTACTGTGTCCCGGTTTGAAGGGCTGCAGCTAGCGAAATTACAGTGCTTTTGAGACTTACCATCGCATGTCTCAAAGTAATGAGTTGATGCCCTGCACTTCTTTTTACTATACAAAGTTCTGTGTATCACTGCAATGGTCATGGACAGACGTAATCTGAAAGACAGAGATAATCTGAAAGAAAAGACAGCCCGCCCTTGGCAACAAAAGTAAACAAAGCATTTAAGTACCCCGCCCCCCTGCTACGTTTGCTTAAATATTGGTTTAACTAGCGGAGTCATCTCTTCATCAGTTATCTGGATTACCATCCACTTTAGAAACAAATTTAAAGACTTTTTTTTTTCTTTGGTTTTGGCGTCGCGTTTTAGCATTTGCCAGTGTCAAGTATTTATATATTTTCAAGTTTCAAAATTTAAATAAGTGTCCTCGTAGCTAGTTATAGTCAAAGTCCAGTCTTAGTCAAGTCCAGTCTGTGTCAGTCAAGTCCAGTCATGCTTTAGTAAAGTAGTGGTGACTTTACTATAAAGCTTCGATGGAGTTTTGGAAGCACCACGAAAAGTCATGTGTCACCACATTATATCATTTTCTCACACTCACGCTTGTAATTCAGCACTTTATGAATAAAACACCTCCATTTTTATGCATAAACATTCGACAGAACACAAGTTTTGGAAAAAAATACAACGGAGCGACACGACTCTTCCCGCGTTCCCGCCAAAACTCCATTTAAAGACTTATTCACGTCAAAAAAGTGGGGAGGCCTTTATCAATAGGACTCCGTAGGCCAACAAAAAAGCCATAGTAAACAGTTTGCATGAGCAATTCGTAGTAGGGCCTTATTTAACTGACCTCTGCCTTTTAGCGAGGCGTAAATAAATTTCGTGAATTGTCTGTCTGACATACCTACGGCTAATTTTAGCGGTCTCCGGCATTCTATAAAGCAAAAGCACGGTGGTAGGGGTATTTTCTAGTAATCGCTAGCTAGCTACCACTTTCAACTTGAAAATCAACGGTGTGTTTCGGCAACCTCACTTGAAAGCCAGTTCCATTCCAGGCTATGTTTGCTTGAGCTTTAACACACATGAGCTGTGGTCAAACACCTTGCTCTACCATAAAAAAAAGCTGAAAAGTACCTACTCTAAGACCAGATTACCTCAGATCAAATACAGGCTCTAGTTAACTAGTCCCGCTCTAAAATGATTCCGAGTTATGAATAAATTAATGACTTTGTCTAGGTAATTGGGCTATTGAGACTAACCATCGATTGTCTTATGGTAATGAGTGCTGTCTTAGCTATGCCCTCGACGTTGTTTTACTACTCAAAGTTATCATTTACCAATAGGAACGAGTACCATTTATAATCTTTTTTTGTACGTCTTGAAATTGGCTTCCATAGCCGGTAGCAATTCAGAAAACTGACGATAACAAAATCGGGGGATACAAATACAAATACAAATCTTTTATTAATAACACCAAAGTTACAGGTCATTTTTCCATTCATATTTAAAAATATCAAAATCATAACATATGTCAAGACAATGTCAATGAAATAATATGTCACGTATAAAATAATTATGTCAATATAATTAAATGTCATTAAAAACAAAAATACAGTTTGGTGTTACAGCTACATTTTTTTTTTCTATGTAAAAGTAATGAGGCAATCGAGGCGCTCTCCTGATGTTAAGAGATGACGCCTGTCCATGACGATTGCAGCGACACACAGAACTTTGAGTAACAAAACAACGTCCAGGGCATCGCTGCTTTGGCGCTCATTACTTTGAGACTTTCGATGGTTAGTCTCAACAGCCCAGTATTTTCGCTAGCTGCAGTACCCTTCAAACCGAAACACAGTAATGTTTACACACTACTGCTTAGCGGCAGAATAACTGATACTGCGGTGGTACCTACCTAGACGACCTCCTGCTAAGGAGATCTACCACCAAGTAAATATATATAGTAGTATTAGTATAAGTAAATATATTATTGAACAATATCTATCTATAAATATATTGTTAGTTTACATTTCAATCGCCTCTTCCCGGCGTCTATGGGTCTTCGATAAGGTCTTCATCATCTCCGTGTTCCTTTTTCAACACACGAAATTGTTGGACCACGTTGGTCAAAAACCTTCCTAGCTCTGAATTCTACCTCCGCAACTCCCGTTCAGCATCTAATATCATATCATAGTGATGTGACACACGAGCTCGATTAATAAGTATCGATATATCGACAGATGTATCAGTATTTACTGCCGCCTATATATACTGTAATTTGCAGTACCTTTGCTTTTTAAGATCAAATTTTGGTGAAATATTTTTCAGTGTTTTTGAATTGGACAGTTGGGAGCCGCTAAACACCTAATAAATGGTGTGTTCAAGAGACTTGAGAGCCAATTCAATTCTAGGCTAAGTGTGCTTTAACATCTTCGATAATGTGAGCTGTAAAACATTTTAAAAAAATGTTGTCTTTTCGAATAACACAGACTGGCAAATATTAAAATAGTTCGTGAATTCTAATTGGTAAATCATTGCCTCTGATTGGCATATTTCTCCGAAACACCCTGTATTTCAAAAGTTAAACAGAACTTTATGAAATTAATTTTTCTGTTTCTCTCAAAATAATAACTTATTTAATAACTGTTTCATTTCTAAGTAATGCAACTTCCAAAGAAAAATGTAGAAGATTTAAAAAGTATCAAAATCATATTTCATTTGATTTTAACATTCCAATGTTTGTTACTGTTTGTCCGATTATTGTAACAAGCCGATATCTGTCTCATCTCTAATTACAATCGATCCTTCGGGGCAGCTTGACGTAATATCCCTGTTATGCAATTACCACATCCCTATACCGAAGATTGGAAAGAGACAGTGATATGTATTTGAAGGTGAGAGCGAAAGAGACGGAAGATGGTGTAGTTTCATATTGTCCTCATCTCAATATTGAGATTAAAAGTGACGCTTCGCTTGGCGCAAATTATTAGATGTAGCGTTGGCAAAAAAAGTCAATAATATTAAATCTTGACATTTTAATAATTGAAGTAACTTTGTGCTGACGCTAGTTCTCAACTTCTTGGTCTTCCAAGGCCGACTGACTGTCTTCTTCTTTGATTTTGACGTCGCATTTTGAGCATTTGCCAGTGTCAAGTGATTTATATTTTCAAGTTTCATAAGTTTATTTATTTATTTGGATCACCAACGCTATATAAATCACAACAATCATAGCTGTCATCAACACAAAAAAATCAAAAACTAGATGTTACAGCAATTAAAGGAGACGACAATTATTTTCAAAAATTAGAAAATGTCAGTTACATAGTTGAGTTAATTAATAAATATGTCAAATTTGTTTCTAAGTCAAATTAATAAATATTCAAAATAAAATATAATAATTCAAGGTGTCAAGGGCCTAATAGATCGTTTGAAAGAAAGCAAACCATTGGAAAAGATATCGATATTATTGATATATTATTAATATTGTTGTGTTAAATAAGTTGCATTGTTATAATTATAGTCGAAGTCCAGTCCGTGTCAGTCGAGTCCAGTCATACTTTAGTAAAGTAGTGGCGACATTACTATAAGCTTTGATGGAGTTTTGGATCATTTTCCCACACTCGCACTTCTAATTCGACACATTATGAATAAAACACCCGAAACTGGTTTTGGAGAAAAATACATTGGGGCGACATGACTCTTTCCGCGTTCCCGCCAAAACTCGTTGATGGATGTTTCACGCAAAAACTACTGAACGGATTTGGATAAAATTTGGTACGGAGGTAGCTGAGACCCTAGATTAACACATAGGCTACTTTTTATATTAAAAACATGTAGCGGGTAACACCACGGGGCAGCTAGTATTTAATATTTCAGCTGCAGTTTTTTGCTGACGGTAGAAAGTCAGAGTTCAGTCCTGTGAAACGGAGCACTGCAGGCGACGTTTTTGCGCACCGTACCTCTGTCGCAGACACCTTTTTATATGAAGAGCTTTTGCAGATGCTGACGCACTGGAAGCGAACTGTAGAGTAGTTCCCAGTATAATAGTTCTACCGGTTGAACTACTAATTATAAACATGCAAAGTAACAAGACTTTTACACAACTGTAGAAAATAATAAGTTTGGAAAAAATTGATTCACGTTTAAGGCTTACGTTCCGTTCCGGTTTGAAGGGACAGCGACATAACAGGGCTGTTGAGACTAACCATCGAATGTCTCAAAGTAATGAGCGCCAAATCAGCGATGCCCTGGATATTGTTTTGTTAATCAACCTGGATACCGTTTCAATGGTCATGGACAGGCGTTTTGTTACTATTGTATTATTGATTAGTAGTGACTACAAGCGGCATCGGAAGGTATGGCGGAGTGCAGAGCGACGGCAACCATCCCGTGCGAACGGCACGCGCAGACTGGTGCGGGAGAGGTGCCGCTGGTGCGAGCGAGAGAAAATGACAAGCCGTTTCACTCGCACCATCATCATCATTCGTCTTAACTTTGCGAACTGTGCAAATTAATAACTAATGATTAGAGTTAATTTTTTTATATCTATAAATAATCTACTGTTTTATTCAGGCAATTGTGATTCACCGCAAATAAATACCAAAATAAATGCCAGTAGCTGTGATTTCACTGTAAAATTATGCTCCATTTGTCCATAAATGGCAAAATGTATTTGTTTGGAAATCGAACCACCTTAATATTAGTAATTTTTCATTCTATAAACCAAAAAACATAGTGGTAGGGTATTTTCTAGTACTCGGCTGGCTAGCTACCACCCTCAATATGAAAATCTGCTGCCAAACACCTAATGGTGTGTTCCAGCAGCCTCACATGAGAGCCAGTTAAATTCCAGGCATTGTGTACTTTTACCGTATCTGAAAATCAGGCGAGGTGTGGTCAAACTCCTAGCCTGTCAAAATAGATCTAATTATTTTTTTTTTTTTTTAAATCCAGTGAAACATCTAGCCGTTTTAAACCTATGGTTCTTTCTCATAGCTATAGTGGGAACCTACTTTAAATATAATATCTTGCTTGATTGTAAAATTAAATAGAATAGAATTTTGTAAAGGAATCAATTTAAGTTACCTGCCACTTGGCTACAATAAAATCTTTTTGATACAAGAGTTTCACTATAAGTATTTCATTATATTATTAATTTATTACACGACTGCCCATAAAAGGAGTGTAATGTTTTCAAGGTTCATATATGTATAAATAAATAAATAAATATTGGAGGACATTTAACACAGCGCCATTTTTTTTTATTTTTTATAGTAGATAGGCTTTTGTTTGACCGCCATCCCGCCTGATGTTAAGCGAAGATGCGGTCTACGGTGGAGCACGCTCGCCTAGAAGAAACCGATTCACTCGCGACTTCATCTAGCCCCAAACTAAGCAAAGCTTGTTCTATGGAAACCAGATAGCTGACAGAATACTTAAATACTTTTTTTTTGTAAATACCTACCTACTTGTAATACATACAGTACACCCAGACACAGAACAAACATCGATGTTAGTCACACAAATGTTTGGCTTGTGTGGGAATCGAACCCACGCCCTTCAGCTCTCGAAGCAGACATACTACCAATGAACCAACAGGGCTGTCAATGTAAATATAAATATCGTAGGACATTACACACAGCGCCATCTGACCCCAAACTAAGCAAAGCTTGTATACTATGGAAGTCAGATAACTGATAGAATACTTAAATACCTACTTATAATAAATACAGAACACCCAGACACAAAACAAACATTTTGACTATACCATAAAATTTTTATCCTGAGTGGGAATCAAACCCACGCCCACCAGATCTTGGAGCAGACATACTACCAATGAACCAACACGGCAAGATAGACAAAAACGGTGATTTTGCTATATTAGTTTATGCGTGAATAACAAAGTAGCCTATGTCACCCGGGGATAGTGTAGCTTCCCAACGGTGAAAGAATTTTTAAAATCGACCCAGTAGTTTCGGAACCTATTCAATACAAACAAACAAACAATCAAATCTTTCCTCTTTATAATAGTATAGACTAGCGGACGCCTCGCGGTTACACCCGCGTAGTTCCCGTCCCCGTGGGAATACAGGGATAAAAAGTAGCTTATGTCACCCGGGGATAGTGTAGCTTCCCAACGGTGAAAGAATTTTTGAAATCGGTCCAGTAGTTTCGGAGCCTATTCAATACAAACAAACAATCAAATCTTTCCTCTTTATAATAGTTTAGATAAATTAAATTATATATATATATGATTATCTTCTTTGTGTATAATTTTAGTTAAAAAATTTGCCCACCTACAAAATCTATTGGCCAGCCTTGCTTTATACTAACTATGTAGAGATTTGTAAAGTTTAAATGTTGTTTATAAGTACTGTGATCTCATTTGAGTTAGAACCATTCCACAGTGACACTAGAGGCACTATTTATTTGAATAGGCAGATACCTAGGCTCTGCCATCGAAGCGTTTCCTGTTATTGGAGCTATGTAGCGGTGCGATACGAAAATTAGTCTACGTAAATTATAGCTAGTTTATTGAAAGTACATAAGACTTCATAATTTATTCAGACTGTTGTTTCAAAAGTACATTATACGAATAAAATATTTCTTATAAAACATTCCATTTCGCTAAGTGAACATATGGCAATGAAGTTATTGGAAATATCGTTTTTGTATGATACGCAAACGGTGACATACAATAAATAGAAACATTATAAAAAAGGGTTTTTTTCTTTGGATTTGGCGGCGAATTTTTAGCATTTGCCAGTGTCAAGCGTTTTATATTTTCAAGTTTCATAAGTTAAATAAGTTGCCTCGTAGCTATAATTATAGTCGAAGTCCAGTCTTGGTCAAGTACAGTCCGTGTCCCTCATGTCCAGTCATGCTTTAGTAAAGTAGCGGAGACTTTATTATAAAGCTTTGATGGAGTTTCGGACACAAAAAATCTTGTTTCACCACATTATGAATAAAACACCACCACCACCACATAATTTTGGAAAAAAATACAACGGGGCGACACGACTCTTTCCGCGTTCCCGCCTAAACCATACCATAAAAAAGCTTGCGTTTGACCGCCATCTCGTCTGATGTTAAAGCGTCTATGCGGTCTACGATATAGCACGTTTACCAAAAAGAAACCGATTCACTCGCAACTTGAAGGCATCCAGATTGTATCCATCATGGAACAGCAAATTCCAATGCTTAGCAGTTCGCACGATAAAGGTATCTGAGAGGAAATTTACCCCTCTTTCTCTTATTCAAAATTTTACATTTTAGGTAGATATTTATCGAAATGACTAGAGTTTCCAATAACCACTGCAGCAATAATAAATCACAGTTAAGTCCAAGTGGATGGTTCCGCAGTTTCGACTCATTAGCCCGACGTTTAACTCAGCGTAGGACTTCCACAGAATCCCTTTGCAGTACCTGAGATTTTAACTACAGGGTCGTTGGGATAGGGTCCATTACTTTACATCAACATCGTCAACCAGTGAAGTAGCTTGCCCTACTGCCCCTGCTTACTGTGTTCACATGGCTGCTTTGTTTTATAATTGTAAGTCGCTAAAGTGTACAATAATGGCAATGTCTCTATACAGCAGTTTATATAATATTTTATTAATTATAATGTTGACAACGTCTCTTTACAGCAGCTTATTTGACATTTTATTAATTAATATTGTCAATATTAATTAATAAAATGTCAATATATTAATTAATATTAATTAATAAAATGTCAATATAAAATGATTTTTTTTATGTTAGTAATGTTTTTTTAAATGTAATAAATGCTTTTTTATGTTAGTGATGATTGAATATCCCCACAACTGTTATACTGTGGTTGAGTTACCCCGTCTAGTACATTAGTCATTAGATATTGAGCTAACTAGGATGAAATAGCACTGACACTAATGCCGTATTCGGTTACGCGAAACTCGAATACTCACTCGAAAGGAGGTCATTTCATTTATCACTAGTAGCGCCCCGAGGTGTTACCCGCTGCAAGGTGTTTTCAGGATAAAAATAGCCTATGTGTTAATCCAGGGTCTCAGCTACCTCTATACCAAATTTCATCTAAATCCCTTCAGTAGCATTTGCGTGAAAGAGTAACAAACATCCATCCATACTCACAAACTTTCGCATTTATAATATTAGCAGGATTGTATAGCATACAAAACCCGTTTAAAAACACCGTTCCTGTATGCTATCCCATAGAAACCGGGCATGTTTCCGGGATAAAAATTAGCCTATGTCATTGTCTGACCCCTAAACTAAACCTATGCAAAAAAACATGTCGATCCTTTGCTCTACGAAAGATTAAAACAAATCTATCCCATGGGAACCCATACATTTTAATAATAAATAAATAAATATCACAGGACATTACACACAGCGCGATCTGACCCCAAACTAAGCAAAGCTTGTACTATGGAAGTCAGATAACTGATAGAATACTTAAATAGTTTTTTTTTGTAAATACAGACTTATAATACATACAGTACACCGGGATTAAACGTATTTCTATTTGCTATTTCAGACTATATATATCTCTCTCTGTGCCAAATTTCATCCAGGTCCGTTCAGACGTTCTGGCGTGATTGAGTAACAAACGTCCATCCATCCATCCAAACTTTCCCTTTTGTAATATTAGTGGGATTGTATACAACCCTAAAATATTTTTCTTTAATGTAAAAGTAATGAGGCGATCGATACGGCCTCCTAACTAGCAACTTTGAAAAAACACCTGCTATGTAATTTTAAAATATCGGCGAATATAACAGTGGTCGAAGATAGCAGGCGATTGCGTCAAAATAAATCGATACTATCGTTGTGCCGGTTAAAAGTTTAGAATTTTTACAATCGACGCACCTACTACCATCGGTTTCAAAGTCACCGGAATGTCACAACACAAATACTAGGGTTCAATTTACTAGGGTTCAATTTACTAGGGTTTGGGAATTCGCGACAATTTCAAAGTCCCGGGACAAGAGACAGCCTACAATCAAAGACATGGGACTTCGAGACTTTAAAAAAAAATTAATAGTCTATTTTAAAGAATTTTAGTTGAATTAATTTCTGGTGAAACGTATTTTAAAAAAGGCATTTTTTCGTAAAAATCGACATTTATAACACAGAAAATTAAATCTCAATAACTTTAACGTTAATTTCGGTCTTAATAATTTATTTTGTTGATTTTTTTAAATAACAACTGAACTGAACTCCTATTTTAATGTTGCTCTTGTTTTTTTCGGAATTTCGGGTACTTTCGCTTGGTCCATTTGATTCATAAAAGACTCGTCAGGCTCGTTGTGTACATGAGAGCTACTGGTACTAGGTTCAGGTTAAACTAACAGATGGCGCTAGACTCCTCCAATAAACAGCCCTGTTGATTTATTGGTAGTATGTCTGCTCCAATATCTGAAGGGCGCGGGTTCGATTCCCACCCAGGACAAGCATTTTGTGATATAAACAAATGTTTATTCTGTCTGGGTGTACTGTATATGTATTATAAGTAGGTATGTTATTACAAAAAAAAAGTATTTATGTATTCTATTATTTATCTGACTTCCATAGTACAAGCTTTGCTCAGTTTGGAGTCAGAAGGCGCAAAAAAATATTTAAAAAGAAAAATGATAAGTTTTGGAAAATAATACAATTCGACTAGGTATGCGACTTTTTCGCGCTCCCGACAAAACTCTCAGCTATTTCTTTTTTTTATGTAAAGGTAATGAGACGATCGAGACGCTCTCCTGAAGGTAAGAGATAACGCCTGTCCATGACCATTGCAGCGATACACAGAACTTTGAGTAACAAAACAAAGTCCAGGGCAACGCTGCTTTGGCACTCATTACTTTGAGACTAGATGGTTAGTCTCAACAGCCCTGTAATTTCGCTAGTTGCAGTGTCCTTCAAACCGGAACACAGTAATGTTTGCACACTACTACTTGGCAGCAGAATATCTGGTACTGCAGTGGTACCTACCTAGATTCACATACCATCTATTTATATCGAGTTCGCGAACCAGTGGTACACTATCTGACAATATTAATGGCCTAGTCTAGTGCGAACTGTTGCCAGCTATCATAACTCAAACGTTCAGAATCGGCGCTCGTTTGATAAAACTTCGCGGCGATTCTGGACGATATAACATTTTTGTCATTCCGCGACTGCTGGGATCTGTTTCCCAAGTCAAGGGAATAAAATACCTTGTAGCACTTTTTGTTATAGAATTTCATTATCATCATAGTCAGCCTATCTTAGTCTACAACTGGACATATACCACTCCCGAGACACACAAACAAAGTTACAGATCATTTCTCCATTCGTATTTAAAAATATCAAAATAATAATAACATAATTATGTCAATACAATGAAAATGTCAATGAAATAATATGTCACGTATAAAATAATTATGTCAATAAAAACAAAGAACCAGAATTACGTTAAGGGTTTCCGTAATAACCTTAAAAAAATCCTGATTGCTCATCAGAAGTCGCAGGAAGCCCTGATACATGAAACTAGTGCTATATAATGTTATCGCTAGTTTCATGAATCGGTTGTTTGTTTGAATTTTTTATTTCGTTTTGTTTATTTGTTGTTGGTAATTTGTTATGTTTGTTTTGTTGGACCGACAAGGGCTCACCGGAAGACCAGCGCTGGTCATACTAATTAGTGTGACCAGTATTATGCTGAGGTGAGCCCCTATTTTGTAACTGTTTGTCTCTATTTGTTGTTATTTTTGTTTTTTTTTTGTATTGTTGCAAAATAAAATTATTTTCTTTCTTTCTTTCTTTCTAAAAATATTATAATTACTAGTAATTCAATAATCTCTTATTTTTAAATAATCATCAAAGTCATAAAACAAGGTCTCTTGAAGCCAAGATCTTAGTTTGCTTCTGAAGCTCGCGATGGAAGCTGCATCCCGAATGGAAGCGGGTACGCGGTTGTAGACCGCGGGCCCCAGAATGTATACCGACCTCTCCGACTTAACGACGGCGTTACTAGGTGGTCTTTCTTTTTGCTACTGCGAAGATCCAACGTACTGTGGACGTTCTTGTGTTCTTTTCATTTCCATCCACCGCCAGCTGTCCTATGTCGTCACTCCATCGAGTCTCAGGGCGAGAGCCTACAGAGTCTACGAGACCGTACATACTAATAAGTGTAATTCCGTATTATTGACCTAAGCTCAATTTCTTCTAATACAAAGGTATTATTACCATAGAAGGTTATCATCAAAATTTCATGTCTCCTACATGTAACGTCCTAATGTTACAGTGGAACAATTTAAGAATGCCATATTACATCCAAACGGTATTAATATTCATTTGTTTATCTTCCTATTGCAATTCTATTTTTAAACTCTTTTACTATGAAAACTGACGTGGTTTTGACACTTTTGTTTTACTCCCTCACGTTTAATTCAATCGAATACACTGACTATACAATAGTTTCAGCCATATCCAGTGGCCTTGATCATGGAGACAAAGCTGACCAAAAAACGCGAGCGACCTCGTCTTGTTTCTCATAATAAAACGCTTCGCTTCTGATATAATTAATGTAAAACAAAAATACATTGTGAACTAGCTGCGCCCCGCGGCCTCAAAGTAGCCTATGTGTTAATTCAGGGTCTCAGCTACCTCCATACCAAATTTCATCCAAATCCTTTCAGCAGTTTTTGCGTGAAAGAGTAACAAACATCCATCCAAACTTTCACATTTGTAAAATTACCAGCTGCGCCCCGCGGTGTTACCCGCTACAAGTTTTCCGAATAAAAAGTAGTCTACGTGTTAATCCAGGGTCTCAGCTACCTCCATACCAAATTTCATCCAATACCGTTCAGTAGTTTTTGTGTGAAAGAGTAACAAACATCCATCCATCCAAACTTTCACATTTACAATATTAGTGGGATAAAGTTATTTGTGTTTTCTGAGTTTCCGTCAAAACTCGAGTTGGTGTTCTGTAGTCAGTTGACTGTGGCCGCAAGTCGTCCAGTAGGTCCATTTGCCAACGCACCTTTATTTTTACGAGGGTGTAAATGTGAACCTATCACGGAACCTGTGCTTCGCCCCCGCCCCACACTGAGTACGATACTGTATCAAATTGCTTCTAATCCAGTAATATTACATTACTGATCTAGGTAATAGGTAACTAACAATGGTAGCTCAGTGGTTAGCGCGTTCAGTTCGCAAGCGCGTGGGTTCAAATCTCAACAATGAGCTTGAGCTGCCGTTGAAGGAAAACATCGTGAGGAAACCATAGCATGGTGGTAGGGTACTTTCTAGTACTCGGCTGGCTAGCTACCACCCTCAAGTTGGAAATCTGCCGCCAAGTATCTAACGGTGTTCCGGCAAACTTCCCAATGATGAAAGAATTTTTGAAATCGGTCCTGTAGTTTCGGAGCCTATTCAATACAACATTTTTTTTTTTTTTTAATGGTTGACAGGCTAGTTGTTTGACCACAGCTCACCTGTTGTTAAGTGAAGGTGTGGTCGAAGATGGTAAAGCACACCTAGCCTGGAATGGAACTGGCTCTCAAGTGAGGCTGCCGGAACACACCGTTAGATGCTTGGCGACAGATTTTCAACTTGAGGGTGGTAGCTAGCCAGCCGAGTACTAGAAAGTACCCTACCACCATGCTATGGTTTCCTCACGATGTTTTCCTTCACCGGCAGCTCAAGCTCATTGTTGGGGTTTGAACCCACGCCCTTCGGCATGCGAACCTACCGCGCTAACCACTGAGCTATCATCGCTACAAAAAAAATCTCGCATCAAAACAATCAAGTCTTTCCTCTTTATAATAGTACTAGCAGCTCGCCCCGGCGTCGCAGGGTAAAGCAAAACTCGATTAACAATATAAATATAGCCTATGTCACTCAGTGATAATTAAGCATTCTAATGATGAAAGAATTATTCAGATCGGTCCAGTAGTTTCGGAGCCTATTCAATACAAATAAACAAAAAACCAAATCTTTTCTCTTTTATTAGTGTAGATGTAGATGACAACTGTAATAGTTAGACATATAATATTGCGGACTTATTTGTAGCTGTCAATTTGCTCTAACGTCACTTTATTCTATTGTCAATAGTTTTCGCAGCGCATTTTTTCAAATTTGTCACAACTTGGTTTACATTATTGAATTTTCCATACGGATCACTAATTGTTTTTTAAATAAAACACACTGGCAAATGCTCAAAACGCGACGCCAAAAACAAAGAAAAAAGAAAAATTAAAAGTTGTCATAATGAAATTATATTATAATTAATTTTAATCGGAAATATACTGGAAAATTGCGCTTGAAATCACGTGGCGCAGCTAGTCTCACATGAAAGCTTGTAAAACAGGTAGGTAGGTAATTCGTGCCCTCTTTTCAAAGAAAATAAGGCCTGATTAAAACACGTACCCGTCGGGTTTCATCTCGTTCATATTTTCGTACAGGGACGTTGCTAGGGCGAGGAAGGGCGTCCACGAGGTAGGTAGAAAAACTAAAACCCAATAAAAAATATTTTACACAGTTTTATGAATAATTTAAGTAAAGATGAACTTTATGTATATACTAATACTAATCCCACTAATATTATAAATGTGAAAGTTTGGAGGGATGTTCGTTAATCTATCACGCAAAAACTACTAAATGGATTTTGATGAAATTTGATATGGAGGTAGCTGACACCCTGGATTAACACATAGGCTACTTTTTACCCCGAAAACATGTAGCGAGTAACACCGTGGGGCGCAGCTACTATTACAAATGTGAAAGTTTGGATGAATGTTTGTTACTCTTTCACGCGAAAACTATAAATTTTCATGAAATTTGGTATGGAGGTAGCTGAGATCCCGGACTAACACATAGGCTACTTTTTATCCCTAAAACATGTAGCGGGTAACACCGCGGGGTGCAGCTGGTGTTATATAAAAATTACTCGTGCCCATTATGCCACTAGAATACGTCCTCGTCTCCGTATTTTGTACACATCGGATATAAAGGCAGGTCAAAAGTTAATCAATGTTTTATCCCTGGATGAGGAGTTTGTGCGTCGAAACCGCGCGTGGTCTGACACACGAGAGTTAGCGATTAACTCGTCAATTGTGATGATTATAACTGATCTCATAAGTGTGACTTTGTATGTAACGGTAAGGATATATAAATAAATAAATAAATATCGTATGATATTGCACACAGCGTCATCTGACCCCAAACTAAGCAGAGCTTGTGCTATGGAAGACAGATAACTGATAGAATACTTAAATACTTTTTTTTTGTAAATACATACTTATAATAACAATTGACCTGTAACACTTCGTTATCAATAAATATGATTATGATTATGATTAATACACACAGTACACCCAGACACAGAACAAACATCGGTGTTAGTCACACAAATGTTAGTCCTGAGTGGGAATCGAATTCACGCCTTTCAGCTCTCGAAGCGACATACTGCCAATGAACCAACGGGGCTGTTACTTAGACGACGTCCTGCTAAGGAGATCTACCACCAAGTGAAATTGAAATTAAATAATGAAAGCACCGTCCGTCGCTTTTGACTTGAACCGCGACGCATGCCAAGCGATGCGTCGCGCAATCTCAATATCGCGACAATGTGGCACGATATTGCTCTGTAAGCATCTATATACAACGCGCGTTGTTTTTTTTTTTGTTTTTCCCATCACTCGAGACAGATTCACTGTTTCGGTCTAACAATATGTGAAAAAAAAGTCTCATCAAGTTTTCGAAACCAACATGTTTCAAAAATTACTACAAGTAATTTCAGTATCTATTTATATGTAAAAAATTTTGAAAAATGGCTTCACGTAATTTTAGTATAGATAATAATAATAATAAAAAAGAAAAAAAAAATTAAGATATACCTGAAATAATAATAATATAACTCTTTATTGTATACACCAAATTATATATATAAATATAAAGACTTAATACTAATGTAACAATTGGCGGCCTTATCGCTAAAAGCGATCTCTTCCAGGCAACCTTAACACGGGAAATGTTCTAAACTAAGGACGGGGTGTGTTGATAAGTTAAAAAATAGATAAAATGAAAAAAGATTAAATAAAATAAAAAACATTTTAAACATAATACATAAGCATATACATATATACACCTAACTATATTATAAAATAACAATACTTAAATATCTAGATCTATTAGATCTATTTGTATGCCAAAATGTATGAAATATAGCTTCACGTAATTACAGTATTAATTTGTATACCCCCAAAAACATTCGAAAAATTACTTCACGTAATTTCAGTATCTATTTATATATTATGCCAAAATGTTTGAAAAATGCCTTCACGTAATTTGTGTCCGTTTACACGCCGTAACATTTTTCATATATTTTGCAAAAAATTTGAGGAAAGTTTTTTCGCAAGCCATCAGATACGTCTAAAGAAAATGGCCACGCATTTAGATCGACACGTATCGCTTACCGTCAGGCCCGCGACTTGTCTCTGTAGAATAAATATAAGACAAAGGGTAGATTTTTGTCCTTCATCCGTCATCCGAGCCCATTCCAACGGCTCAGGTCGTGACCGTCAAAATTGTATCTCGTAAATGAAAGCCGGCGAAATACCTCGCACATGTCGAATGTTCTGGTCAACCGTACTTGTGCGTTTTCGTTTACCCACGATTGCAGAGGCTTACCTGACCTAGCTTACTACAGCTTACCTGATGTTTAGTGACGGTGTGTCCATAGTATTCCATTCCAAGCCAGGTGCGTTCACCATCTTTGACCACGCCGTCACTTAACTTTAGACGAGCTGTGGTCAAATATCTAGCCTAACAAGCTTAAAAAAAATTTGGTGTTTACCAGAAAAAATACAGCCAATTTTTTAACCAAATAAAATAAAAATTATTTGATGTAGCAAACATGGTCCTGAAATTCTTGACAATTGAAACATCTCATGTTCGGATGTTACGTAAGTAAAATAAAAAAATCTAAACAAATTGAAATTTACGAATGTCATTTTGTGAAAATGACATTCATTCATTCTTCGTCCAGTGTGTGTTACCAGCGATGACTTATGGCGCTGAAACGTGGTCTCTTACTATGTGCCTTCTTGGAAAGCTCAAAGTAGCACAACGCGCTATGAAGAGGACTATGCTCGGAGTTTCCCTACGAGATCGAATCAGAAATGAAGAGATCCGTAGACGAATCAAAGTTACCGACATAGCCCAGATAATGAGCAAGTTGAAGTGGCAGTGGGCAGGGCACATAGCACGCAGAACTGATGGCCGATGAGGCTGCAAAGTACTGGAGTGGAGACCACGAACCCGCAAGCGCGTAGGACGTCCACCCACAAGGTGGGCAAACGACCTAATAAAAACCGCATGAACACGCTATACGCGAGCCGCTTCCAACTAGTATTTATGGAAGTCAATGGGGGAGGTCTATGTCAAGCAGTGGACATCCTACGGCTGAAATAATGATGATAATGATTGTTAGACCAAGAAATCAAATTACAAAAAGAGTAACTCTCTATGACGTTGGATAATGGACATGCACATAGCTTTTAACTTTCAAAGCGGGCTATGAAAGCGAAGACATCTTTTTTATGCTGGTTTTACTTATCTCTGCTCTAGTTATACTTCGCTGATGTCTTCGACAGGTACCTACACGTAGACCAAGGACAGTTTAAAATCTTCAAAGCTTTTTGAAATTTAAATCAACGCTCAACAGACTCCGCGGTTCTTAACTCTTTTTTTAATTTATATATTCAGATCACCAACACCATATACAGTGGCGGCCTTAGGGGGTAGCAAACAGGGCAACCGCCCCGAGCCTCGCTCTTGCAGGGGCAGGGGAAAAAAGTCTTTAACATATATGTATGTATATCTCGCGCCTCGCACCCCCACTGAACGCACGGTTTCATTATTAGTGCAAGCATGTTACGGCCACTCGAGCACTCGAACTAATTTTTTAGTAAAACGGATACAATGAGAAAGGTCCTCACAATGATCTGTCGCTCCGGGCCTCGTAACAGCTAAGGCCGCCGCTGACTATATACATTACAAAATACGTCATGGTCACCGAAAACAATATTGTTATTAAAGCCTATTTTCAATTTTGGCGTCCAAACAGTAGTAACCTTTGCCCAGCGGTCGTTTGACATGCGACAAACATGACCGACAGATCACTAAAAGCTAAAAAAAACTAGCTTCTAGCTTTACATTTAGTGTTAAATCTTTCTGCCACTCTGAATATTCAGAGAAGGTATTGCTACGTGAGCCCATAAAATAGGGTCAAATCTCCACAAACTACACAACCAAAACAAAGCGAAGGTTTGAAAGTCTCTCCAACTGAGGCCCCGTTGATTGGGCTGGCTTTAACGAACTTAAAAAAAGAGAAGCGTTACATTGTTAGGAAAGTACGTAAAAGGAGAATACATAACAAAGAACTCTCAAAGAAATTGTAAATGCGTAACGTAGTGAACCAAAGACTAGAAAAGGATTTAGCTAACCCCAATTCTGTAACCTACACGAGATTGCTTGCCGAATACGTTAATGTTACGTTACAGTATTACAATGTTTATTTATATAGGTATAGTTCAAAAAACGACATAAACATACGTCGTCATGCTTGTAAACTTTTACTTAACTTGTCTTTGTTTTATGAACACTTGAACTTGACTTGTATTTGACTATGAGGACCAGCGTTACCAGCCGTCCCGAGTTTTAAATCAAAATTAAATGTCCCGCGCGGGACAGGCTCAGTCCCGCTCTGAAAACACTGCATCCCTTTTTGGACAGTCGTATTAAAATTATGCTGTAAAAAAGTGAACATTAAGGTGGTTCGATTTCCATACAAATAAATTTTTCCATTTATGGACAAACGGAGCATAATTTTACAGTGAAATCACAGCTACTGGCATTTATTTTGGTTTTTATTTGCGGTAAATCACAATTGCTTGCTTTTGCAAGCAATTGTGATTTACCGCAAATTAAAACCATTATTGTGATTTATCATAAATTCATAAATCATTCATAAATTTGATTTTATCCTAATAATCTACTGTTTTATTCAAGTAATTGTGATTTACCGCAAGTAGCTGTGATTTCATTGTAAAATTATGCGCCGTTTGTCCATAAATGGAAAAAAATGTTTGTATGGAAATCGTACCACCTTAATGTTCACTTTTTTACAGCATAATTTTAATACGACTGACTAATTTTAAAACTGATGTCGTAAGGCGGGGGATATACACGCAGCCGACACTAGGGTTTGGGTTCCGGGACGTCTCGTGTCTTCAAAGTCCCGGGACTTTTCTTAATTTTTGTTGTCTCGTATCCCGGGACTTACGGTTCGAGACAAGATTGTCGAAATTGTTATGTAATCATTTTTATTTTCAAATAATTAAAAGAGCCTTGTGCCATCTTTTAGTTTAATGAATAATTACTTGGTTTGCCACGTAACTACTGAGTACACAACACAGTAAATGCGTTTACCGCGCCGCCATCATGCCGCCATATTGGTTGCTCTGTGACGTTTGGATTAAAGGCATTACATTTTATAAAAAAATATTTTTTCTGATTTATAAATACTGAATAAATGTTAATTTTTACAAAAAAAAATGTCTTTTTTTAATACGTTTAGCCAGAAATTAACTTTATTAAAATTCTACAAAAAACGTTTACACCTCTTAAAAAAGAACAAAAATATTTCAAAAAGTCTCGACGTTCCGGGACTTTGTAGGCTGTCTCGTGTCCCGGAACTGAAATTGTCGGGAATTCCCAAATCCTAGCCGACACAGATGCATGCCGCACATTGAGTGCAATAAAACCCCCATTTAATACATTAAAATACTTTATTCATTTATTCAAACGTCCGCTTCATTTATGAAAAAAATAATCAACTAAGACTAATGAATTTTGTGTTCTTTGTCAATAAATACAAGATCGCTTTGATCGTGTGGATTAAATTAATAAATAAGTAAGTAGTTATTAGTAGTAGAGAAAGAAAAAAGATTTCGTAGCGTTAGATCGTAGATTACATTATAATTATTGCAAAGATATTTCCTTCTTTGCGATTTACCTACGTACATGTTGTTCAGTTAACTTCTGTGAAAAATTTAAGAAAAATACGTTTAGGATATAACAAGAGATAGGCATAGATAACATTGTTGGACAGACAAAGATATTTAAAACAAAGGGTATTAGATAGGTAATGCACGAAAAGCATTCTGAGTTTCTACAAAACATTTTATAAATACTGACAAACCAATTAAAACCCTATTTATTACATCTTTGTGTATAAGTAACATTAATAGATAACAAGAACAGCGTTCTGTGACAAATAAATTTGACATTTTTTATTTAATAACATATATAAATAAAATAAACATATTTATAGGTAGTAGCGGACCCAGGGGGTGGGGGGTCCACTGAGGGACTCGAACCCCGCTCAAAAGCAGTTATTCCGTGAAAAATATATCTGGTCGGTGGTTGACCACAGCTCACCTAATGTTAAGCGAAGGTGTGATCGAAGATGGTAAAGCACACCTAGCCTGAAATTGACGGTGAATGGTCTACAACCTAACGAAGTGATTGAGGAACCCACGATAAGTTTATAAGCATGATTAAGTTTTGTGTGCTTACTTTCAGTGTTTACTTTGCTAACCCCTCCCGAATATAAAAATCATGGATCCGCCACTATTTTTAGATACATATTATTTATCTTAAAGAAAGGTACATTGATTATTAACACATTATTTATTTTCTTAATCAGTCAAAATTGACCATGAATATTGTGTCAGATTTTATACCATACCAATTTATTTCTAACAGACGATATTTCTTTTTTTACTAAGCAGAGGTGACTCTCGAGGTAGTTAGAAAAAAAAATACTTCGTTCCAGTATTTTTTTTTTGGCTCAGCGCCAATAATATAAATAATTAAGTTAAACTGATTAGATATGCTTTTTTTTAGTCATTGACAAACTTTTAATGTAACCAAACAGTCAAAATGTTATTCGTAGACAACTTTTTAAAGTGTACCAGTACTTGCGTTAATTTTTATTCTACGAGTATTATCAGAAATCTGATAAAATAACCTATCTTTCAAGACAATCAGATAATATAGAGTAAGGGGGCCGTTTAAATATTACATCAGTGATAAAGGTTTTTTTTTTAATTTTTCATTACATTGCTGACGAGGGAGTCAGACTATAAGTATACGAAAGGGCGTGAAAGCTTTGCTTATTTTCACTGAGAGGGGTAATTAGATTGCCGATTTTTAGTGATTACGTTGGCAAATTTTATTCATTACTTTTATTGTTTTTATACTAATGCTTACGTAAGCATAAGAAAGGGGTAAGAGCTTTGCTTACATTCGCTGAAAAAAGGGGAGGTTAAAATACATCGCGGACGGGTCTAGTCTAGACTCTAGATGGTGATTACCTTAGCAATTTTTATTCTTTTTATACTAATGCTAACGCAAGCATAAGGGGTAAGAGCTTTGCTTATATTGCTTGAAAAAAGGGGGGTTAAAATAACATTGCGGACGTGGGTAATCTAGACTCAAGATGGTGATTACGTTAGCAATTTTTATCCTGTTTATACTAATGCTAACGTAAGCATACGAAAGGGGTAAGAGCTTTGCTTATATTACTTGAAAAAAGGGGGGTTAAAATAACATTGCGGACGTGGGTAATCTAGACTCAAGATGGTGATTACGTAAGCATTTTTTATCCTTTTTATACTAATGCTAACGTAAGCATACGAAAGGGGTAAGAGCTTTGCTTACTTTCACTGAAAAAAGGGGGGTTAAAATTAAATTGCGGACGGGGAGGGTCTAGTCTGTAGATGATTTTATAGCAATGTTTATTCATTTGATTTTGTTTTTACACCAATGCTTACGTAAACATACGAAAGGGGCAAAAACTTTGCTTACTTTCGCTGAAAATTCGCTGAAGTAATATTTGAGCGGCCCCAGAACGCAGTTTCGTGTTTTTCATCGAGGTTCATTTCTATAGTTTAAACTGTATAAGTGTATATTAAAAAATATAATGTTAATGTATGATTATACATAACCGATTACAATTTTTTTTAAGTTTATTAAATAAAAATTATTACTCAACGAATTTATTTATCGCTAACGATTATTCTAAATACTATATACAGAACAAAAATTCGAAATAGCTTTAATAAGCTTAAGTTTAAGCTAAAAAGTAGTGCCTACATGACTATCATCAATAAGGACTTACGTTAAAAGATATTTATATTTTTATTGCTTATGAAGCGTTTCTCACATTTTAAGAGAAATGGCACTAGAACACAAAACAATAATAAATTCTTCTATTTGAGTGTTTTTTTATAAATGATGAAACGGGCTGATCAATAAGATTTTGTTGAATGTAAAAAATTATGAGACAATCTCTCTTGATGGTTAAAGATAAAATTAATCCATGACCATCGCATCGCATCGTCTAAGGCATCGCTGCTTTGACGCTAATTACTTTTAAACATTCAATGGTTAGTCTCAACAGCGCTGTATCACACTACTGCTTGGCGGCATTATTTGGCACCATCGTAGTACCTATTTAGACGACCTCCTGCTAAGGAGATCTACCACCAAGTCCAATATATAACACACCAAAATAACAAAACTGAAGTTAAAAAAAAACTTTTATTTCATATGTTTAAATGTTTTATTTGACTTGTAACTTGTGTTACCAAATATTTATTTAGTTTTGTAGTATGTTAATATACTAATGTATTTAATTGAAATGTTTTATTTATGTGTGTATAGTCCTACGATATTACTTTATTTATATCATCCTGATTTGATCAATCACATCGGATTCCCATCAATCCAGCCGGATCCGGTCGTATCCGGCCGAACTGAAAATGACGCCGGATTGCAATCCCTACCTGGTGGCCCTTTAACCTCTGGGACCCAGTCGGTGGTGGTTTCGCCCACAGCTCCGCTGGCATTCGGCAGACGTGTCCAGCCCAGTCTCACTCTAACATGGCAGCTTTTGGAGTTCAGTGACATAATCGTTATCATCATCATAAACAAACAAATTTTAAAACTGCGTTGAAACTAATTTTTTTTTTTTTTAAATGTTTTTCGTTCTTTTTAGTGCCATTTAACCCCAAGATTTAAATCGTTAGATTAGTTTTCAATATACGACTTTCAAACGATTTAAATCCTTATTAATAACATTTTATTACAGAATTATTAATTCTAACACGTAAAATACAAAAATTGAAGGACACTACTTAGTACAATGTTATAAAATGTCACAGATGTATAATGGTGTTATAGTTATCTCTTTCTCTCTCTCTCTCTCTCTCACACACACACACGCACACAAAATTGGCACGTATTTTAAATAAAATAAATAAAAATAAATATCGTAGGTCATTAACAATCGATAATCTCAAAGTGATGAGCGCCAAAGCAGCGATGCCCTGGACTTTACTTTGTTCAAAGTTCTGAGTACAGCTGCAATGGTCATGGACAAGTTTTGGACAAAAAAACTACGAATTTACGTTTTTCAGATTTTTCCTTTCACTTCTTACACGGCTGCTCAAAAAAGGAGTAATGTTTTCAGCATTCGTGTTTTTTTTTAATGGTTGACAGGCTAGGTGTTTGACCACAGCTCATTTGATGTTAAGTGACGGTGTGGTCGAAGATGGTAAAGCACACCTAGCCTGGAATGGAACTGGCTCTCAAGTGAGGCTGCCGGAACACACCGTTAGATGCTTGGCGGCAGATTTTCAACTCCTAGCTGAGTACTAGAGAGTACCCTACCACCACGCTATGGTTTCCTCACGATGTTTTCCTTCACCAGCAGCTCAAGCTCATTGTTGGGGTTTGAACCCATGCCGTGCGGCATGCGAATCGACCGCGCTAGCCACTGAGCTATCATCGCTACAAAATGCCATCATGTAAGTGAGTTTTGTTTATTATTTATCGATTTTTGTGATTGCTTGGTTCTTAATATAACTGTATTTATGTTTTTTTTCTTCTTTAGATCCACCTGTGTTGTACCCACCCCAGTATCAGTTGGGAACTCGGTTCTCGAAGTTGTTGACACATACATTTACCTAGGGCAAGCAGTCCAATTAGGTAGGTCCAACTTTGAGAAAGAGGTCAGTCGTCGAATCCAACTCGGCTGGGCAGCGTTCGGAAAACTGCGCGACGTCTTCTCGTCCGAATTACCTCAGTGCCTCAAGTCGAAAGTCTTCGACCAGTGTGTGTTACCAGTGATGACTTATGGCGCTGAAACGTGTGTCTCTGACTGTGTGCCTTCTTGGTAAGCTCAAAGTAGCACAACGCGCTATGGAGAGGGCTATGCTCGGAGTTTCCCTACGAGATCGAATCAGGAATGAGGAGATCCGTAGACGAACCAAAGTTACCGACATAGCCCAACGGATTAGCAAGTTGAAGTGGCAGTGGGCAGGGCACATAGCACGCAGAACTGATGGCCGATGGGGCTGCAAAGTTCTGGAGTGGAGATCACGGACCGGCAAGCGCAGCGTAGGACGTCCACCCACAAGGTGGACAGACGACCTAGTAAAGACCGCAGGAACGCGCTGGATGCGGGCCGCTTCCAACCGGTCTTTATGGAAGTCAATGGGGGAGGCCTATGTCCAGCAGTGGACGTCCTACGGCTGAAATGATGATGATGATGATGATGAGATCCACCTGAATGTATATTGTAAACGCTTAAGGCCCCATATATAAGACCCTTACGTATAAAAGAGTGTGTTATACTGTTTTATGGTGAACAGGCTAGGTTTTTGACAACAGCTCGCCTGATGTTAAGTGACCGTGTGATCGGAGATAGTAAAGCACACCTACCCTGGAATAGAACTAGCTCTTCAGTGAGGCTGCCGGAACAAATAAATAATTATTTTTTTTAATGTTTTTTATCAGGAGAATGATTCTTACGTCTTATTACTTAAAAAAAATTAAAAAAAAACGCAAGATATCATAAAAAACCCGTTACCAGCAAATAACCGTTTCGAAAAAGACTTTTCAAATAAATCAAACGTAACGTCATACTGTGCCAACAAATACATTTTTTCCCCCTGTCTCTTTCACTCTCTCTCTCTCTCATTTTCTTTCACTCTCGCGTAGACTACTGTGAACAATAAATATATCGCTTATTACTAGCGATGCGAAAAAATCTATTCATTTTTACACATGCGATTAAAACGAGCTGGCAATTTTAAACTGACTTCAAAAAGCTGGAAAATTCTCAATTTCAAAATGTATTTAATGTAGAGGAAGCTTTTGGTGTTCATTTCTGATACAGGGTTAAAAGCTTCGGGTGAATTAAACCGAAAGGGCATTTTACTCAACATTATAAACAACTTTTACTCACAACCATAGTTGACAAGGGTCAAATGTACACAACAACCTCCTTTCGGTTACGTACGTCCCAAGTTTATAACTCTGTACATCTGATTTTGGTTTAGTAGTTTTTTATACAGCTTCAGCATAATTTTGTTTGAAAATGTACAGACTACTTGCTAGAAAATAGAATAAGACTCCTTGGTCCTACAATTTCGCTTGTTAACAAACAACACATACGTAACTACAGAATACATAAGAACAAATAGCAAGTAAATACGTTTATTTGACGTATTTGCTAGTAACTATAGAACACATACGAACAAATAGCACGTAAATGTGTAAATTTGAAGTATTTACTAGTAACTGCAGAAAACATACGAACAAATAGCACGTAAATACGTTCATTTGAAGTACTTACTAGTAACTACAGAACACATACGAACAAATAGAAAACAAATACGTCGACTCGACGTATTTACTAGTAACTGCAGAACACATACGAACAAATAGCACGTAAATACGTTCATTTGAAGTACTTACTAGTAACTACAGAACACATACGAACAAATAGAAAACAAATACGTCAACTCGACGTATTTACTAGTAACTGCAGAACACATACGAACAAATAGCACACAAATACGTCATCTTGACATATTTACTAGTAACTACAGAACACATACGAACAAATAGAAAACAAATACGTCAACTTGACGTATTTATTTGTAACTGCAGAACACATACGAACAAATAGCACACAAATACGTCATCTTGACATATTTACTAGTAACTACAGAACACATACGAACAAATAGAAAACAAATACGTCAACTTGACGTATTTATTTGTAACTGCAGAACACATACGAACAAATAGCACACAAATACGTCAACTTGACGTATTTATTTGTAACTACAGAACACAGACGAACAAATACGTCAACTTGGCATATTTGTTTGGGTTTAATAATCTGAATTATAAGACCAAGAAATCTTTACGTGTTTTCTATGCAACCAAACAAACCCTACAAAATTTGAAGTCGAACTTTACAAAGATAAATAGAAGACGCAATTCGCTTCTTTATAATTACGTGAAGTTATTGCAAGGCAAACTTATATCTAAGCTCTTGCTCTGTCGCGCCCGTTTGTACATATCGCCGTCTCCTACGGTAGCTAGCTTCAATAAATTAGATCTAAAAATGTATTACAAATAGAGTAGTATTTTGAGTAACACTCATATGAGCCCGTGCCGTTTTTTGTACTCATCTAAATTGAGTGATCTCTTCGGACCGGTCTCTTTTACTTTTGTCGTCACCTGCTTTGGTTGCGAACTTGATACTTCTGAAACAAAATAGTTTTTTTTTTTTAATTACAAATAGGCTTGCGTTTGACTGCAATCTCGTCTGATGTTAAGCTAAGTTGCGGTCTACGATGGAGCACGCTCGCGACTTGAAGGCAGTTAATATCACTAAATGGACTTTGTTTTGTTACTCAAAGTTCTGTGTATCGCTGCAATGGTCGTGGACAGGCGCTACCTCTTACCATCAGGAGAGCGTTTCGTTCGTCTCATTACTTTTTACATTAAAAAGAAACTTCCGCGCCCTCTATGGGCAGCAATGAGCTTGAGCTGCCGGTGAAGGAAAACATCGTGAGGAAACCATAGTATGGTGGTAGCGTACTTTCTAGTACTCGGCTGGCTAGCTACCACCCGCAAGTTTAAAAAATCTGCCGCCAAGCATCTAACGGTGTGTTCCGGCAGCTTCACTTGAGAGCCAGTTCCATTCCAGGCTAGGTGTGCTTTACCATCTTCGACCACACCGACACTTAACATCAGGTGAGCTGTGGTCAAACAACTAGCCCGTCGACCATAAAAAAAAATACTAGACTGTTGACACTCCCTTAATATTAAGACCTAAATGAAAAGTCCAACAATAAAATACTATCTGAAACTAGAAAAGAAATATACTAACTAGGTATGGGCAGATCGAGTTCAATGTTTATATCGAAGTCGTGTAATGAATACATGCTGGCTGTGTCCCCGGGAGCCGACCGCGAGTAGCCTTGCGACTCCGACGGCGTTTGTTGCTGAAAATTCAAAATCACATCACTAACTGTTGATTAACGATGATGATTGCTTGATCAGAATCGGAAAATCACCCTTTTAAAATCACGTATAAATAAATATCGTAGGACATTACACACAGCGCCATCTGACCCCAAACTAAGCAAAGCTTGTACTATGACAGTCAGATAACTGATAGAATACTTAAATACTTTTTTTTTTAATAATACATACTTACAATAAATGCAGAACACCCAGACATAGAACAAACATTTGTTTGTACCACAAAGTGTTTGCCCTGTGTGGGAATCGAACACATACTACCAATTTTAGACCAAACCGAATTGAGACATACTACCAATGAACCAACAGGCTTGTCAGTATGTACGTTAAGTTCCTTTATTAAACTTAACATATCTTAAGCTACTAATCGTATTTTGGTAAATAAGGTATGATAAGATAGTCACAGTAAATCCAATATAGCAGACTACATAAATTCAAATGTCAAAAAAAAATGGCAGTAAATCTAATATGCACACCTTTATCTGAACTCACATCTCATAAAAATGACAGTAAACCCAATTTGATGGACTTTATATCAATTTACATTTGACAAGAATTACAGTAAATGTATATGTAATATGGTGGACTTCATATAAATTTAAGTCTTACAAAAACTACAGTAAATTTAATAATCTGACCTTTATCTAAACTAACATCTCATAAAAATTACAGTAAATGCAATTTGATTAGACTTTTTATCAATTCGCAATTGACAAAAATGACAGTAAATGTAATAAGGTGGACTTCATATAAATTCAAGTCTTACAAAAATTACAGTAAATCCAATATGGTGGACTTTATTCAAATTCACATAAAGTGTTGACATTTTATGTGAACTTGTATAAATCTATAAAGACGGATTTTAGCCTAAACCTGCATTTGTAAAAAAAATGTCCTACACAATAAATCACATGTTTTAAAAAACAACTTTATAGCAATGACGAAGTCTTACCAGTCTTTCCTTCTCCTGTATTTGTTTGGCTAAGCGTTCTTCTTCTTCTTTCTGCTTCTGCTCTTCCGCCGCGGCCGCCTCGTTTTGTAACAATTGCTGAAATTACATAATTTTTATTTCAACAAATTCCGTAAGGATATCTCATGCCTCATAGGATATAGGTTCGATCCCAAAAAGTAAATTGTCCCCCGAACGCAAAAAGGAACACTTTTTTTGAGTGTACATTTAGCATGAACTATTTTTCTTTTAATGTAAAAAGTAATGAGACGAACGAGACGCTCTCCTGATAGTAAGAGATAACGCCTGTCCATGACCATCGCAGCGATACATAGAACTTTAAGTAACAAAACAAAGGCATCGCTGTGAACTTCCGCAAAGTATCGCCTGAATCAATCAATTAGCAATTATTATTTTTTCCCGTCCTTAACATCGTAAAATCCTCTCCGTATTAAGGTTGCCTGGAAGAGACCGCTTTTAGCGATAAGGCCGCCAATTGTTCCATTAGTGTTAAGTTTATAATTGGTGTGAACAATAAAGAGTTATATTATTAATTAATAAAAATAATATTAAAATTGTAACTGAGTCATACGGAGACATACCTGAGTCCTGTTGGTCTGTGACTTGAAGTTCATGACTGGCTTCGTGTGCCGCCGTGTGAATGGGTCGTCTGTCTTCTTGCCTTTCATTGCTTTTACCTGAACACAGTTATTTTTTTTTTTAGTTTTTTGTTTGACCTTAATTTTTTATCTTGCTAGATGACGTGCGATTGGAATGTATAATTTCTGTCTTCCTATTTATAAATAAGAGAGAGTTCTACCGCTGAACCGCCAAGCACCTAACGGAGTGTTCCGGCAGCCTCACTTGAGAGCCAGTTTTATTACATACTAGGTATGCTTTAATGCATGCCGTCTTTACCCATAATGCCATTTTTTTTATGTAAAAAATAATGAGACGAACGAGACGCTCTCCTGATGGTAAGAGACACGCCCACGCCCATTGCAGCGATACACAGAACTTTGAGTAACAAAACAAAGTCCAGGGCATCGCTGCTTTGGCGCTCATTACTTTTAGACTTTCGATGGTTAGTCTCAACAGCCCAGTAATTTCGCTAGCTATAATGTATAATGCCATATCATTTACTATAAATAAATATGTAAAATTGTTGAATTGTAAATGTATTGTTTGTAATGTAATTAATGTTTGTTAAATAAAAATTAAAAAAAAAAAAAAAAACTCCAGCAGTTCACGTAGAGATCGGCGAACAAACACATATAAAGAAATATATGTATATTGTATGTATAAAACGAAAAGGAAATAACCTCTTCCATGATGGCCTTTTCAGCTGTCTCCACATTGAGTTTCCGGTTCCTGTTGTTGATATAAGAGATGCTCTGTATGGAGGAGGTCCTGGTCTTGTCCAGCTGGCTAGCTCTGTCTTCCAACTCTTGGATTTTGGCGTTCAGATCCAGTACCTGCTCTTCGTCACCTCTGGAAGAGAATTAGAAAAAATATATTGTCACCATATCTTACTGGCGTGTTCAGATGCATTTGCAAGCCATGCTTAACCAAAAAATAACCGTGGCTTGTAAAAAAAATATTTTACTCTTACGTCTATTATAAGTTTTTTTTTAAGGTCTCCACAGTTTTAGTTTCAATTAAACAAAATAAAATAACTTAAGATAATAGCTACTCTAAAAGGCCGCTATCAACGGGAATAGTTCCCAAAACGCTGGCCCCATTGCCGCGTTGTATGGCAATACTCAAACGCTGAGCAAAATAAAGGCCAGCGTGTGGTTCACGTGTGGCGTCGACCAAACGAGATGACAATTGTTTAAAATTTTTTTTTGCTTTCGGTCCCCACGGTCCCAAAGTTTCAACCCCAAAAGGCTCAAATATGTACCCACTGTCCAGGGTACTTGCGCCTTTTGAGGTCTTCTGCAAATTCCGCCGCTGCGCCAGCCCTAATCTGAGTTCTTGGAAGATGTGACGGCGCAAATGTGTCAACGCAAGTGGCGTCCCAATTATAAGTTGTATTTTAGTGTGAATCAGGGCTAATTAATAAGGGCTAATTTACATTCATTGCGTTACCTTAATTGCGCCACATCTCGTTCCTTCATTAGCTGTGTTTTTTTCATCGCGTAGTTAGTCGGGTGGGATCTAAATCTGTCCTTTTCTGCTACTATCTTCTCTACGTCTTCTTCCTGTAATTTAGTCAAATGTAATTTGTGCAGTTAATTGTAATTTAATAGAATTTAGTTTAAGTGTTTAATGTAATTTAGTAAAATGTAATTTGTGTAATGTATTTTGTAATTTAGTGTAATGTTTAATGTACTTTAGTGTATTGTTTAATGTAATTTAGTAAAGTATTTAATGTAATTTGTGTGGTGTTTGTTGTAATGTTTGGAGTAGTTTAATGTGGTGTTTAATGTGATTTAGTGTAGTGTTTAATGTGATTTAGTGTAATCTAGTAAAGTATGTAATTTGTGTGGTGTTTGTTGTAATGTTTGGAGTAATTTAATGTGGTGTTTAATGTCATTTAGTGGGGTGTTTAATGTAATTTTGCGTAATGTTTAATGTAATTTAGTGTATTGTTTAATGTAATTTAGTAAAGTATTTAATGTAATTTGTGTGGTGTTGTAATGTTTAGAGTAATTTAGTGTGGTGTTCAATGTAATTTAGCGTAATGTTTAATGTAATTTAGTACAGTGTTTAATGAAATATACATAGTCTGGTGTTTAATGTCATTAGTGTAGTGTCAAGTGCTATTTAGTAAAAATGTAATTTATAACAATAAAAATGAAGTCTCAATTTGCGTGTCTGTTCGCCAACTTCAAACTAATGAGAGCTTAACAAGCAATGCCCTGGACTTTGGGTTGTTACTCAAAATTTTGGGTATCGTTGCAATATTTGATGGACATTCGGTCTCTTACCAACAAGACGTAACAGATAAAAATAATAAGTTTACCTTAAATTCATACATAAGCGCATCTTTCACTTCCATGATTTTGGTTCTAACGAAGTCCATGGTCGGTGCTTTTTTGTTCGCGTCCCTTATCGCTTTGTACCATTTTTGGAACTCGCCGTCTGTGAAATCCTGCCGAGAAATAAACATAAAATTACGAAATACAAGCTACGAATTACGAACTTCTAACTACGAATTATGAAAACTTACCTGATTGCTAACGAACTCCAGTCGAAATACTCGATCTTGAGTGCCATGTCTAAGTTTTAACCCTTTATTCGTTCGCGTGCCTCCCAAATTATATACTTTAGCTGTTTCGTAGACATCTATGATTTCAGCTACCTGTGGACAAAAATAAAATTTAAAAATATTAGTTAAAATGTTGTTTTTATTTGACAGGCTAAATGTTGACCACAGCTCACCTCATATTGAGTGACATTGGTCGAAGATAGTAAAACATTTAAAGTTTAAAAGGAAATAAGAAGTCGATCGATAAATGAAATCAATAGATCAGTCTTTCTCAAAATGGGCGATAACGTCCCCTTGTGGGTGCTAAAGGCCTAGAGGGGGGGCGGTAAGGTGCCCAGAAAAAATTGGGAGGTGTTGAAGGAATTTAGGGGGGGCGATGGTTGATTTGTAATTTCATCTAGTACTTCTAACTACTACAAAACATCAATAAAAAGTCTGGTTTACGATGTAAGTTTAAACTCCAGGCCAGACTAATACATATTAATATACAATCTAATTAAAAAAATAATTGCTTTTCAAAGTGGGCGACAGTTGAAATAGATGTTCACTCACCCTGTATACAGGATTCCCGTTGTTATTCCCAATGCCGATACGAACGAAACACCCTGTGATCACCCGCGAGAAGAATGGCAGATGCACTAGACGTTCTAATTTAAACCTGAAATTAATATCATAATACTGTTTTAAGGTAACAAATCTAATAAAGGTATTAGTGTCATGGACACGGCCGTGTATAAAAGAACACGTGTTCATTTTTAAACACAAAGAAGTCTTTCCGTTTTCTATGTTTTAAACACTCACTAGGAAAAAATGCTTTGCTATCGAGTGGTATACGCCAATATTTTTTGTTTAAATATAAAAGTAGCTTTTTTATGTAAACTTAGACACTTTCCTGATGGTAAAAGATAACGCCTGTCCATGACCATTGCAGCGATACACAGAACATTGAGTAACAAAACAAAGTCCAGGGCATCGCTGCTTTGGCGCTCATTACTTTGAGACATTAGATAGTTATCAACAGCCCAGTAATTTCGCTAGCTGCAGTACCATTCAAACCGGAACACAGTAATGTTTACACACTACTGCTTGGCGGCGGGATATCTGGTACTGCGGTGGTACCTACCCAGACGACTTTTTCCAGGATCTATCACCAAGTTTTTTTTATGGTTGACAGGCTAAGTGTTTGACCACACCACACCTAATGTTGAGTGACAGTGTTGTCGAAGATGTTAAAGCACACATAGCCTGGAATAGAACTGGCTCTCAAGTGAGACTGCCGAAACAGACCGTTAGATGCTTGGCGGCAGATTTTCTACTTGAGGGTGGTAGCTAGCCAGCCGAGTACTAGAAAGTACCCTACCACCATGCTATGGTTTCCTCACGATGTTTTCCTTCACCGGCAGCTCAAGCTCATTGTTGGAGTTTGAACCCACGCCCTTCGGGATGCGAACCTACCGCGCTAACCACTGAGCTATCATCGCTACAAAAAAAGTAAAAGAAGTAACCTTTGATAATCTCGATGGTTAGTATAAACAGCTCAACAAGAATTCTAATTAATTTACTAGTTAAAGTACTAGTTTTTGTTTATTGTTATTTTAATGTACGGAGCCCTCGGTGGACGAGTCCGACTCTCACTTGACCGTGTTTTTTTTCTCACAAGCTTGACTTTTAAAAGAGTGGGGAAAAAAGATAACCGCCAGTAAATAATAACCACAAACCTGCTAAGTCTGAGTTTGTTTATTTGATCCTTCGAGTCGGCGTACCTCACTTCCACTTCCTCCCGCTTCTTCTCTTCCTCTTCCCCGGCGGAAGAAGAAGAGCTAGTGGAGCTGCGGCGACCTACGATAGAGACAAGTAGAAATTCACAATAAAAAAAAAACGAAAAATCGCCAAAATCCAAAATCACCTCACGTAAGGATTTCTTTCGGAAAGGTTATGTAAGAGAGTCGGAGTAGATAACTAGTCCAGTATGAGTCTTACCTTGGGATTTGTTGTCATCCGAATCAGAACCAGAGTCATCAGAATAAATGTCAGAAGCTTTCAATTTAACGCTCTGCTTGCTGGTGCCGCCTATGATATCTGCGTCTGCATCCTGCACCACACAAACATTGCTGTTACAGTTTTACAAAAAAAAGTTTACGGGATTTTTTTTTTATTGTAAATTTTAAAAGAAATTTAGTGCAACGCTTCGTGTAGTCGGATAAAAACGTGTCGATTCAATAGATTGACGTCTTATAGACTAAAACGGCACAATATGCCATTTACAATAGTCCTTAAAAATAATATTAAAAACGGTACTTGTATAAACAAAGTCAAAATGGATATGTGTAAATGTCAAAACAAAAGAAAAGTGATCCTCCCTAGGGTTTTTTTATCATACGCTCCACAGACGCTGGGGTCCGTGACCTTTGTCAACTTTAGTTACAATTTTTTTTACAATTTTACGTTACAAAAAGAGGAGAAAGGGTTGAAAAGTATTACTTTCAGCCCTCTCCTCAGGCAAATTACCTACCTGCCTACTTTCCGAGTACGAGATTTTTTCCCCGCCTTCTAATGATGTATCTGTTTGTTGTTAGATACCTCATTGTTATTACAATCTAGCCTAGTTGAGACTAATAAGTAATTTTAATGTAACTTAAATTGCTAAGTAGAGTATAATCGAAGAATACGTCCATCGACACTTTTCTTACTGTCTCTATTAAGGGGAAGACACTTTGAGACCAAGTATGAGTAATTAAAAAATATAAAACACTCGAGTCTTGCAAATGCTCAAACAGTGACGCCAAAACTAAAAGAAAAAAAAAGCCGCACGGGTTATTACTTGGTGGTAGATCTCCTTAGCAGGAGGTCGTCTAGGTACCACCGCAGTACCAGTTATTCTGCCGCTAAGCAGTAGTGTGTAAACATTACTGTGTTCCGGTTTGAAGGGTACTGCAGCTAGCGAAATTACTGGGCTGTTGATAACTATCTAATGTCTCAAAGTAATGAGCGCCAAAGCAGTGATGCCCTGGACTTTGTTTTGTTACTCAAAGTTCTGTGTATCGCTGCGATGGTCATGGGCAGGCGTTACCTCTTACCATCAGGAGAGCGTCTCGTTCTTCGCACTATTTTTCACATTAAAAAAAAATACTTTTTTTTGTAAATACATACAGAACACCCAGACACAGAACAAACATGATTGTGTTTATTCACAAAACGTTTGGCCCGAGTGGGAATCGAACCCACGCCCTACAGCTCTCAAGGCAGATATATATATTTTTTTATTCTTTTTACTTTTAATAGATCTACGTTTGGCCACCAACTCGCCTAATGCAAAGCGACGGTGTGGTCGAGGATAGAGCACGCTGATCCAGAAGAAATATATTCACTCTAGCCTTAAAAACGTCCAAATTGTAATTTATGGGAAACAGGGAAGCCGGCAATGAGTTCCATTCGTGGGCCGTGCGCATCAAAAAAGTAGAGCGGAATCGCTGCGTACGAATACCTACTGGGAACGCCCACGAGGAACGGATGGTAATGAGCCGTTTTTCTGCTCGCCAATATATTTTATTTTATTGATATTAGGGAAATTAACGGCTAGTTTTTGTTTGGTTACCTAAAAAAATAAATAAGGCCAATTAAAAATTTCCACAAACAATTCAAAATATACATAACTATATGTGTACGGTGCGTAGATGCACTCATACTCTTACTGTTTGAAGAACGCGTCTACAATTAACCGCCTAAGCTGTGCGACAGACGTATTAAACAAATCAATGTCGTGCAGCGCCGCGAACTCATTAAAAGTGCGGCTCGCTCTCAGTACATATGCGTTCTGCCTGTAGTTAGTGTTCGCTCGCGGGACATGCAGCGAACAAGGTCGTCTGGACGGATCTGCGGTTACTTTTAGGCCTATTTTGTCAAGCAGCTCGGGACAATCCACCGAACCATTTAGTACCTAATATATACTACCAATGAGCCAACGGAGGTGTCAACACTCACAGTATCGTCGTCTTTGTCCTTGTCGCGCTGGTCCTGCATGCGCTTGCGCTGCTTGTGCTCGGTGCGCGTCGCCCTGGCGTCGCGCTGCGCTCGCAGCGCCGCCATTGCGTTCTGCCGGCGGTCGTCCACGTTGCGTTTGCGTTCCGTTTTCGAGCCAAACGTAGGCGAGGCCGCGCGATCTGCATCTGTAAAGTCATCTATACTATTATAAATAGGAAAGATTTGTGGTTTTTTTTTTAAATTTATTCAAACACACCAGACTGGGCTGTTGAGACTAACCATCTTGTCTCAAAGTAATGAGCGCCAAAGCAGCGATGCCCGGACTTTGTTTTGCTATTCAAAGTTCTGTGTATCGCTGTAATGGTCATGGACAGGCGTTATCTCTTACCATCAGGAGAGCGTCTCGTTCGTCTCATTAGTTTTTACATAAAAAAAAAAATCAAAACAAATAAATATCGTAGGACATTACACACAGCGCCATCTTTTTTTTTTTTTAATGGTTGACAGGCTAGTTGTTTGACCACAGCTCACCTGATGTCAAGTGAAGGTGTGGCCGAAGATGGTAAGGCACACCTAGCCTGGAATGCAACTGGCTCTAAAGTGAGGCTGCCGGAACACATCGTTAGATGCTTGGCGGCAGATTTCCAACTTGAGGGTGGTAGCTAGCCAGCCGAGTACTAGAAAGTACCCTACCACCATGCTATGGTTTCCTCACGATGTTTTCCTTTACCGGCAGCTCAAGCTCATTGTTGGGGTTTGAACCCACGCCCTTCGGCATGCGAACCTACCGCGCTAACCACTGAGCTATCATCGCTACAAACTAAGCAAAGCTTGTACTATGGAAGTCAGATAACTGATGGAATACTTAAATATTTTTTTTTTTTTGTAAATACATACTTATAATACATACAGAACAAACGTTTTTTTTAAACCACAAAAGTTTATTCTGGGTGGGAATCGAACCCACGCATCGTCAGCTCTTGGAGCAGACATGCTACCAATGAACCAACAGGGCTGTCAACAAATAGGCTCCGAAACTACGGGACCGATTTCAAAAATTCTTTCACTGTTGATAAGCTGCACTATCCCCGGGTGACATAGGCTGCTGCGGGAACTACGCGGGTGAACCCTTGAGGTGTCCGCTAGTAATATATAAATTTACAATTTAAAAAAAACCGACTGCATGACCCTCAGGCCAACTATACGCTCTGCTCCAATGAAACAGCGAGGTTTCCGACCAAACGAAAATATCATCGATGTATGCAACTTTTTGATTTTTGTTGATTTTTTTAATTAATTTCCTTAAAATGTATATGGGACCACCTTCTAAGTATGTACCTTATAAGTTTGTAGCGATGATAGCTCAGTGGTTAGCGCGGTAGGTTCGCATGCCGAAGGGCGTGGGTTCAAAACCCCAACAATGAGCTTGAGCTGCCGGTGAAGGAAAAACATCGTGAGGAAACCATAGCATGGTGGTAGCGTACTTTAGTACTCGGCTGGCTAGCTACCACCCTCAAGTTGAAAATCTGCCGCCAAGCATCTAACGGTGTGTTCCGGCAGCCTCACTTGAGAGCCAGTTGCATTCCAGGCTAGGTGTGCTTTACCACCTTCGACCACGCCTTCTCTTAAGATCAGGTGAGCTGTGGTCAATATACCAAACAAAAAAAGAATCAACAAAATTGATTCATAATTGGCGGTCTTATCGCGTAACATACCTACATACAAAAAAAAACACCCCTACCATCAAATTGAGAATAAGATTCATTTATTCATTTGATTTGAGATTTAATTTTTGATTGATCTTGATTTCTCCTTTTTTAGAGTCGGTTAAAAAAAACTCACCAGCATCTTTACTGTCGTCTAGTATTTCGCCGGGACTGGGTGGTGTGGGCTCGTTCTCTTTTTCTGGTTGCGTCGGATTTTCCGGTTCCGCTTCTGCAAAAAAGAAAAAAAATAAGTTTTTTATTTATTTTTATTAGTAGAGCTGTGGTCAAACACCTAGCCTGGCAGCAATAAAAAACAAAAAAAAATCTCAACAGCCCTGCAATTTCGCTAAATGCTACCCTTCAAACTGAAACACAGTAATGTTTGCACACTACCGCTTGGCAGTAGAATATCTGGTACTACGGTGGTGCCTACCTAGACGACCTCCTGCTAAAGAAATCCATCACAAAGTGATTTTTGTTAAACAGTTTAAAATAAATAAATATCGTAGGACATTACACACAGTGTCATCTGACCCCAAACTAAGCAAAGCTTGTTTTTAAACATTCGACAGCCCTGTTGGCTCATTGGTAGCATGTCTGCTTCAAGAGCTGTGAGGCGTGGGTTCGATTCCCACCCAGGACAAGCATTTTGTGATATAAAACCAAATGTTTGTTCTGTGTCTGGGTGTACTGTATGTATTTACAAAAAAAAAAAGTATTTAAATATTCTATCAGTTATCTGACTTCCATAGTACAAGCTTTGCTTAGTTTGGGGTCAGATGGCGCTGTGTGTAATGTCCTACGATATTTATTTATTTTTAAAAATGAATTCACACTTCCTTCTGACCTTGTTGATCGCGTTCTCGTTCACGCCCCTGTTCGCGTTCGTGTTCGCGTTCGTGTTCGCGTTCGCGCTCGCGTTCGCGCTCGCGCAGCCTCCGCCGGCGACGCTGCTCGCGGCGCCGCGCGATCGACGCGGGCGACGCGCTCCGCTCCGCCGCCGAGCGGCGCGCCAACCTCAGCTTACGCTCTATCTCCCATCTGACCATAAATAACACGTTCATATATATCCGCCATACTGTAAGTGTGCTCCGCGGAACCCTAGGGGTAGGGCAATGCCTCTGTGAGGGTTCCGCAAAGATAATTTAAAAAAACTAGAGTTAAAAATATTGGTGTAAACTATATAGTGCGGGTGGCAGCGTTGCAAATACAAAAGTCATGGTAAGCCGGCTGATATTGATACTGATAGTAGATCTCATATGGCTAATAAGTAAACCGAACGTCAGCTGCCCAGGTAGCGGTGGGTTTGGGAGTGGGAGGTCGTGGAAGTTGTGAAAAAAAAATTAAAAAAAAGTAATAGTACGCTGGCTGAAACCCATTTTCATGAATAGTTGACATCATACTGAGTTGAAAAATAGTCGTCAGCTGCATGGAGGAGGGTGGATTATGCGTCAGCCGATCGCATGAACTAAAAAAACGCGTAAAAAAAAGTCGCCGGATGAAACTTAAACTAGCTGATTATTTATACAATTTAAAGTACGAAAACAGCAATCAACTGCGTGGGTAGCGGTGGAAAGACCGTCAGCCGATGCAGTAAAGGTTGAAAATATTAGAGCATTGCTACTATGCGGTTCCCTTTTAAACACGAATTTCGAGGTAGATTCTGGCCTTGCTTGAGCCCACAACACGACCTTCGGGCTACCTATGCCTCTTTCCTTAAAATTAATTAAATTGATTATATTAAAATGTATTTATTTGTTTATGTATTTATTTGGGTATATGAGTGACTGTGTTAGAGAGGATGTGTGTGTGACTATTGACGACTAGGTAGTTGTTTTTCTTATCTTGCTTATAATATTGGTCTGACCTGGCTTTCGGTGTCGTGGCAATTTAAAGTAAGAAGGTATTCTTTGAGTACATTTTTACAATTATGTCTGTTTTTGTCTAATAGGTTAAGTAATTTATATAACTTATTAGAAAGAAAGGCTCCTAGGTAACTACAGCATATCTGCCCAAGTCTCGTTTTTCTTAGAGGTAGTTCACATCTTTGCGTGCGCGAGATGCTATCAGTCTGTTGACGTTTGATTTGTAAGGGAGCCGATTTGTGAAATCTTAAAGTACAGTACTTAATAAAAAGTTGCCGAACCCCGAGTTCCTTGGTATCCTTTTAGAGGTCATCTGTAAGGTACCGGAAGGGCTTTTTGTGAGCAATTTTCAAAATGAGTCTGAGCTCTTTCAGCTTTAATAAGGTGTGTACTGCAAGCCGACCCCTATGATGTGATGCAATAAATCAGTAATTATTTACATAGTTAATGAACCTTAACGATTAAGTATGACTCTTATAGAACTTGAGTCTTACTAAAGTTACTACTACTAGAACTGTTACTTAAGTTTATTATTAATTCTTGTTCACAAATATTGTCGAAGTGAACATTTCGCTCCCAGTCTTTTTTCATAATATTGTTCAGTGTGATTTACGACTTTTCTCCAGTAATCCACAGATACACGCAGATGCTTAAAATTTTAAGGGCAGAAGTTTAGGTAGCCCGAAGGTCGTGTTATGGGCTGAAGCAAGGCCAGAATCTACCTCGAAATTCGTGTTTAAAAGGGAACCGCATAGTAGCAATGGTCCAATATTTTCAACCTTTACTGCATCGGCTGACGGTCTTTCCACCGCTACCCACGCAGCTGATTGCTGTTTTCGTACTTTAAATTATATAAACAATAAGCTAGTTTAAGTTTCATCCGGCGTACTATGACTTTTTTTTACGCGTTTTTTTACAAGTTCATGCGATCGGCTGACGCATAATCCACCCTCCTCCATGCAGCTGACGACTATTTTTCAACTCAGTATGATGTCAACTATTCATGAAAATGGGTTTCAGCCGGCGTACAATTACTTTTTTTAAATATTTTTTTTACAACTTCCATGACCTCTCACACCTACACCCACCGCGGGTGCGCCAGGTGACGCTCAGTTTACTTATCAGTTATTCGAGATCTATCGAACTAGAATGGATCGGCGTAAAATCACTACCTAAAATGCAACGCTGCCACCCGGACTATAAGGTATCGAGAACGAGAAAGAATCAATGAACAATTAAATTGAATTAACAAGCTTTTTAGGTTTTGGCGGGAACGCGGCAAGAGTCATGTCGCCCCGTTGTATTTTTTTCCAAAACTAATGTTTTGTCGAGTGTTTATAAATAAAAATGGTGGAGTTTTATTCCATAAAGTGCCGAATCAAAAGCGCGAGTGTGGGAAAATGATATAATGTGGTGAAACATAACTTTTCGTGTTGCTTTCAAAACGGGATGTTTCAAGTCGGCACGTGCCAGCATATTTCTTTTTTGTTTTTGGCATAACACTTTATACATTAGCTAGTATCAAGTATTCTATGAAAAGGCAAATTGAAAAAGTCTAAGTCACACAAAGTCAAGGTCCAGTCATACCATAGCGAAGTAGTCAAAACACAAAAGAACGATCACAAAATGGAATTGAATCTCTTTCTCACCTCGTTTTCATCATGTCCCTGCGTTCAATCCGTTTGAAAATCTCCTGTTCCCTCTCTTTCTCGCTCATGGCGGCCAGTCTTGCTCTATCCTCTTCATTGCCCATAAGGTTTTCATCATAACTGTAACAGAAATCGATTGAAACTTATAAAATAACGAAAGTTTTTTTTTTCATATTTCTCTACTCGCAAAAAAGTGTTAAGAGAGTACCACATAAAGTTTAATTATTATTTTTAGGATATGTATTGTGTATTGGATAAGGTTGTAGGATCACTGTATAGTGTATAAGTGCAAGAAATAGATCAACACCCTAACTATTGACACATTGTGAAACCCTGTATACATTTTTTTTTTTAAATTCAAAATAGGTTCCCGTTTGACCACACTCTGCCTGATGTTAAACAGTAGTGTGGTCTAAGATGGAGCACGCTTACCTAAAAGAAACCTATTTACTCTTGATTTGAAGACGCCAATATTGTACCAAACAGGGAACACAGACTCCGGCAGAGTTCCACAACCTCGCTGTGCGAATGAAAAACGTGGAATCAAAACGCTTTGTGCGTACATGGGGAACATCCACCATGTACGGATGACGTTTTGGTCGCGTTTGTCTGGCCGTCCGGTAGAAGGAAGGTGCAGGGGAACCGAATTGTGCAGTTCAAGTGCACACTCTCCGAAATGTATCCGGTAGAAAACTGACAGGCTGGCAACACTACAACGATGCTCAAGGCTGAAGCTGAGACTCCAGTAAAGCGTCGTTGCCAATTAGCCTCCTATATATATTTTTTTATGTAAAATGTAATGAGACGAGCGAGACGCTCTCCTGATGGTAAGAGATAACGCCTGTCCATGACCATTGCAGCGATACACAGAACTTTAAGTAACAAAACAAAGTTCAGGGCATCGCTGCTTTGGCGCTCATTACTTTGAGACTTTTGATAGAGTTAGTCTCAACAGCCCAGTAATTTCACTAGCTGCAGTACCCTTCAAACCGGAACACAGTAATGCTTACACACTACTGCTTGGCGGCAGAATAACTGGTACTGCGGTGGTACCTACCTAGACGACCTCCTGCTAAGGAGATCTACCACCAAGTAAATATATAAACATATCTATGGTTAAACGATAGAACAGATTATGGAGACAATAACTTACCCATCATCAAATTCTTCTTCTGAATCAATGGAGTCATTATCCGAGGAGTGTGATGATACTTCTCCTGCAAAAAGTAGCATTTAACACAACTGCCAAAAAAAGGTGTAACATTTTCATGTACCTACCACTAAAGTTGAAATTCAAACAATGTGCTGCAGCGGAACACTTGAGAACTAATTTCTATTCTAAACTAGGTGTGTGTTGTAGTCAAACCATAAAAAAGGCATCCATCTTAGTTAATATTATAAATGCGAAAGTGTATGAATGGATGTTTGTTACTCTTTCACGCAAAAACTACAAAATGGATTTGGATGAAATTTGGTATGGAGGTAGCCAAAACCCTGGATTAGAACATTAAAAAAAAAAAAAATCGTGGGACTATACACACAGCGCCATCTGGCCCCAAACTAAGTAGAGCTTGTGTGATGGAAGTCAGATAACTGATAGAATACATAAATACTTTTTTTTTTTGTAAATACATACAGAACACCCAGACACAGAACAAACATTTGTTTATTCACAAAATGTTTGCCCTGAGTGGGAATCGAACCCACGTCCTACAGCTCTCAAGGCAGATATACTACCAATGAGCCGGGGCTGTCAATATAGTATTGATAGGATCATATCAAATTTAATTAGACAGGCATGAGAAAACGGGCAGGTGAGGAAATGTAAAGGAGTCTCTTAAAGCAATACCAGAGAAGCAATGATAGCTCAGTGGTTAGCGCGGTAGGTTCGCATGCCGAAGGGCGTGGGTTCAAACCCCAACAATGAGCTTGAGCTGCCGGTGAAGGAAAACATCGTGAGGAAACCATAGCATGGTGGTAGGTTACTTTCTAGTACTCGGCTGGCTAGCTACAACCCTCAAGTTGAAAATCTGCCGCCAAGCACCTAACGGTGTGTTCCTGCAGCCTTACTTGAGAGCCAGTTCCATTCCAGGCTAGGTGTGCTTTACCATCTTCGACTACACCTTCACTTAACATCAGGTGAGCTGAGGTCAAACACCTAGCCTGTCATCCATATATGACTTGATACCTATATGGTGATACCGTTCAATGCTACAAAGGTTCATCTTGTTTTTTTAATTACAAATGCCGTACCTTCTTCAGGTTCACTGTATGTGTCTTTCTTTCTTGATCCAGTGCTGTCTGTACTTTTTCTTGGTTCCGGCTTTTTAGTTTCTGGTTTCTTTGTTTCCTTATGTTTCTCAGCATCCGACTGATCTGTGGACCCTTTTCTACTCTGTGTCTTCTTGGAAACCTCGCTCGCTTCGCTATCTGAACCGGATGACGATGATGATGACTTTGCTGGAATGTTGAGAAATTGTTTTAGTTAAAATGCATACAGTTAACACTGACATAGCTAAGCATATTAGGAAGCTAAAATGGTGTTGAGCTGCCGATAACTATTGGGGTATATGTTCTAGAATAGAGACCACATATTGGCCAATATAGCTAAGTACGGCCCAAGACTCTGTAAAGTGACAATATACGTAAGGAAGTGGGCAGTAACTGGAACAGAAAAGTACATTTGAAGAGGCCTCAATCCAACTGTGGGCTGTATACACAAATGAATAAGACCATACTGATATACTCACAATTATTTTTCTTGTCATCTTCGTCCCAGTCAGAGCTATCTGAGGATTTGCTTTTTGATTTTTGTTGTGGTGGGGAGTCACCAGATTTCTTCTTTTTCTTTGCGAGGTTCAAAAATTGCTGCAAAAAAACAAATTATGTGTTAGGCATGTTCTAACCATTATGGTAAACAATGTTTATCACATAAGTTTTTAAATTGTTAAATTATTTTTTCTTATAAGCAATAATTTATCCATAGGTATTACAGGATATCATGCTAAAGGACAAGACCTATAATAAGTTTTATTACAAAACCATAGAAGAATCTAGAATCTCTACCACAATAATACACAGGCTCACTTCTGTATAACAGGTTGTAAAAGAAATTAAAACTTGTAAAGGGAATTCCCCTAAACTCTTTATTTATAGTGTTGCAAACTTAAGTTACTTATTACACGTAAACATGAAGTAAGTAGCCTTGATCGGTTGTGCTTTGCAATGCCCAATAAAAAGCTGATTATAAAGTATCTTGCATGTAGTACATTTAGATGAATGCTTAGTATTTAGACACCTGCATATATTTATATCTATAGTTGATAAAAACTAACCAGTTTAGAGAGAGCCCCAATGTTTTTTGCACCATACATATTCACGAAAAATTAGACTGTTGACACTTCCTTAATATCAAGACCTAAATGTAAAACAGCTCCACAATAGAATACTATCTGAATCTGAATCATAGCTTTAAGTTACCTTGCTAACCCACTGGATGTGGGTTTGTTTTACCCCCAAACATTAATATAACAAACATAGATGTTTGTACAATCTAATGTTATATGTTCTATGGATGTTCTAAGTTATGTATATTGTACATTGTTGGAATAATGTTAAACAGGACCCAAGCGTAAATATTAAAATTGTTGATTAGTTCTCTAATTCGCCAATTGTGGCGCTGTCTTCTTGTCTCTTTTTCGCTTTGTCACCTTGTGTAACAACATACATTCAATTATTAATTATATTAGTCTATTCATTTTTGAGTTTTCAAACAGATATTGCTTAGTTTAAGGATAAATAGTGCCATGAGAAAACATAAAAAAAGAAATCTTAGCTAACTCTGCAGTTTAAAACCTCACAAACAACAATTATATCAAAAACCTAGATTAGCTTGGTTGGATACATAACAGACAACAATGTACAAGAGAATGAGAATGAAAATCATAATTCAATTAAGGTGGGCATCAGTGCTAGATCTATACTCAAGATCTTAAACTTAACAAATTTAGTTAGCAATTATTTGGGAACTATCATTATAATGTTGAAAGTACTAAATAAATATCATAGGACATTACACACAGCGCCGTCTGACCCCAAACTAAGCAGAGCTTGTGCTATGGAAGACAGATAACTGATAGAATACTTAAATACTTTTTTTTTTTTAAATACATACTTATAATACATACAGTACACCCAGACACAGAACAAACATCGATGTTAGTCACACAAATGTTAGTCCTGAGTGGGAATCGAACCCACAAAGTGACATGTCCCTGATTTTAGAGGAAGGTCATTACAGGGCATAATGTTTACTATCACAACTCACAAGGCCTCGAAATCTTATAGACTCAAAACAGAAATGTGAAATAGGCCAAGGTTTTAGCTGAAAAATAATAATTTCAGAACAGTCAGTGGCTTCATAATTTTGAAGTGGATTGAAAACTACACCTTGCCATCCATAGTAGCTAACATTTGTTTAATCTGTGACTAATCTAGAGAAATTTGTACACTGAGAACAGCTCTATTCCTTCATGATTCTGCAAATTTTGTTCACTGAACATTGAGTTTGCAAAGGCATTGTGGTGTCTGCTTGAGCCAAAGCAGAACAGTAAAGCAGCCAAAGCAGATGATGATAATAGATGATAATTATATAATAAGATAGATACAACAACAAAAAAGTTCAGATGATTGCAATATATTTTTAACAGTGTAAGCATTAAGATATTTTGGCATGTATTAGAGTTTTCCACGCCCAACGAGTGTGCGACATCAAATGATTTACGCAAATTAGGACGTTATGTTTAAATATTACTCTTTTTACATGAGTCATAACTTTTAGGGCTGCATCAGACGTGTAACGGACGAATCACGAATTAAGAAAAGTGTCAACAATAGACATTTTTTTCACTTTCATCTTACGCTTATACTTGACAGAATGTACATTTTTTTGAGAATATTCATACCACAAAAGCAATGGAAAATTATAATCATTTCAAGAACGCCTTTAGCAAAATACGCCGTGGTAATTAAATATATTTGTATCGATATCGACATGAAACCCTAGTCTAACCTAAGAACTTTGGTAATATTAACACTTACCGAGTCCAAATCTGAGCATTCACTGCTTGAATCTGAATCAATCAGAGGTTTATTCTTACGTTTAGCCATTTTTGGAACAGCCGCAAAGGCGTAAATGCGTTACGTATATGTCTGCTTGGTATTCTCAATATCTGAAACTTTACGCTGAGCGAGCGAGCGCGAGCGAGCGCATCGCGTCTCGGGAATGAACGAGCGAGCTACATAAGCAAAGCGCTCATTCACTTAAAGAATGAACATATTTAGTGTCATTCTTCTCTTTTCTTTTTATTTTTGTCATTGCACTTTTTGTATTTTCCAGTATCGATAATATCGATGTTAGAATAACAAGTATTATAGTAATAAAACAAGTTAAATAAGCCTAAGTCACACAAAATAATTCATGGTTAAGTTCAGTCATGCCCTAGAAAAGCAAAGCAGACCTATTTACAAGTTTTGAAGGGATTTAGAATCAACACGAAAGTTGTATTTGACTAAATAATAAATATTCTCAAAAACACTCACACAGTTTTTTAAATTAATTTATGGTTGTGACTATGATTCTGGCTCATTTCACTTGATTTATGACAAAATTTTCAACAATATAGCGATATTTGACACTCACAAATGCACAAAGTGCGATGCCACAAAATTAATTAGACGCAACGTTTCAAAAATCTCTCAATCTGCGCGGAGGTTTTGGCGGGAACGCGGGAAGAGTCGTGTCGCTCCGTTGTATTTTTTTCCAAAACTAGTGTTTTGTCGAGTGTTTATGCATAAAAATGGTGGTGTTTTATTCATAAAGTGCCGAATTACAAGCGCGAGTGTGGGAAAATGATATAATGTGGTGAAACATGAGTTTTCGCGTTGCTTCCAAAACTCCATCGAAGCTTTGTAGTAAAGTTGCCACTACTTTACTAAAGCATGACTGGAATTAACTGACACGAACTGGACTTGACAAAGACGACTTTGACGATAACTATAGCTAAGATACAGCAGAAATAACACTTAAGACAAGGCAGTATGGCTCTATAGCTTTAGCCTGCCCGAAAGGGCAAATTATAAAAAAAAAAAAAAAAAAATCTCAATCTGCGCAAAATAAACAGATGTAATTCCTTAACAATCTGTGGTGGTAAAATGCAAACAACAAGCTGGTTTTGATGAGTAGTTCACGTTTCTTTTTGTTATTTTACGATTTAACTACGTTTTAGATTTCATACTGCTTTGTGCATTTATATTCCAAACTCTAAACGTGTAACGGGAATACTTTTACTTCAACTGTAATCAACAAACATTATTATGCCTCATGAACAATCCAGGAAGGCTATAATGGTGAGTTTTGTCATGAATACATACAGCAGCATTTTTAACAATGACCTACAATTAATACTGTTTCCTTTCGACTTATTCGAGTATATACATTCTCTTTTCTATTGTCCGTTTCTATTCGGTGTCGGATTGCCATACATCCCATGATCGCTCTTTAGCAATCGAGAAGCTTCGACCAAGCGATATCTACATCCCGTTACTCGTATGAGACACGTAAGTAGTGCTCTCGTAGTAAGTAGTTTGTATATCTTTAAGTAAATTCTGTGAAGGACACTTTCCGACTCTCTGGCTTTTCATAAAACTGCCACCACTATTTACTTATTAGTATCATGGTAAACTTTCAATTAATAGGTTTCAAACGATTATAAACCAATAGCACTAGGAGGAAAATAATTGAATTAGTGTAAGCAATGTAGAATGTACTTCCTGTAAAGGTCTTAAGAAGGTCCATGAATTTACAATATGACTTGTTTAAAATAAATTGGTTATAAACATCTTGTTGGCATCATATCAACAATCAACAACTTCCCTTAAATTGTAGGTGTCCATAGTCTCCGGTGAGCCTACCATCAGTGAAAAGTCTACAAAAAAAAAACAATTGTCCATTAAAGTTACGCAAGGGTCTGATCAACCCAAATTGTACTTGGTGGTAGATGTTCTTGGGTACCGCTGCAGTGCCAGATATTCTGCCGCCAAGCAGTAGTGTGTAAACATTACTGTGTTCCGGTTTGAAGGGTACTGCAGCCAGTGATATTACTGGGCTATTGAGACAAACTGAAATTAATGAGTGACAAAGCAGTGATGCCCCGGACTTTATTTTGCTACTCGAAAGTTCTGTGTATTGAAGCAATGGTCATGAATATGCATTATCTCTTACCATCAGGAGAACATAAAGTTCATCTCATTACTCTTACATAAAAAAATATCTATATGGGTGTACTGTATGTATTATAAGTATGTATTTACAAAAAAAAAAAGTATTTAAGTATTCTATCAGTTATCTGTCTTCCATAGCACAAGCTCTGGTTAGTTTGGGGTCAGATGGCGCTGTGTGTAATGTCCTATGATATTTATTTATTTATTTATTTTATTTATCACATTATAACAGTGTGTCATGTTAACAGTAGCTATTTTTTTTTTTTAGTGCTATATAGTACTAAAAAAATATGTTTTTTAGTATATCTATATACAGCCTGTTTCTCTAGACGACGGACATATTTCATGACGTTATAATTTAGATTTATGTAGTACAGAAAAAAATAAAATAAAAAATATTTACGCCAGCATTAAAAAGATATTGGATACAAATTTTTTTTTTTTTTTATTGTCAAGAAATCAATAAAAAACAACATTATTTTGTAATCTTAGAAAGAATTGCAATGTTAAATAAAAAACTAACCAACCAAAATGACTACCTGTATATAACATGAGTCTAAGACAGAAATGTGCCACAAGAAATCAAAGATCACTTATATGAAAATTGAATATAACAATAGTTAGTCATTTTAATGGGAGATTTCAGTGGGCAAGTGTACAAAAACATTAGACACAAAAGTGATAGGAAGCCATACAAGTGCAGAAAGAAACAACAATGTAAGCAGATTTGTAGACCTTCAAGATAGTTAAAACAGCGATGCCCTGGACTTTATTTTACTACACAAAGCTCTATGTATCATTGCAATGGTCTTGTTCAACTTACTACTTTTACTAAATCTTAAAAAACTGTTTAATTCTACTTTCATCATATGAACCGCTGAACCAGTGTTTTTCAATCTGTGGGTCGCGACCCCTACGGGAGTTGCAATGCCTTACTCGGGAGGTCGCCGGCAAAAGCAAAAATGCAAGTATATACAGTACAATAAAACACATTTTTTTTTTTAATCTAAAAGTAATGTGACGGTCGAGGCTCTCACCTGATGTTAAGAGATAACCTGTCCATGACCATTGCAGCGATACACAGAACTTTGAGTAACAAAACAACGTCCAGAGCATCGCTGCTTTGGCACTCATTACTCTGAGACTAGATGGTTAGTCTCAACCGCCCAGTAATTTCGCTAGCTGCAGTACCCTTCAAACCGGAACACAGTAATGTTTGCACACTACTGCTTGGCGGCAGAATATCTGGTACTGCGGTGGTACCTACTTAGACAACCTCCTGCTAAGGAAATCTACCACCAAGAAGGATCGGCTTGTTTATTTTTAAAATTCGTACTATTGTGTTGCAATTTTTGAAATGTTAACAATCTAATCATTTTCTAATTATTATTTTTTATTGAACAAATGACACTAACAACTTTGGAGCTTCCCTTTCCAGCTCTGGATATCTCGTTTTCTTTTTACCGACAACACTTTGCAAATGAAATTTTAAAGCAGCAGCTAAATCTAGAAGATTTTCTTTCATATTTGTGGCAAGATCAGCCATGTCCATTGACTTCACCAAGAAAGGGTTTAGAATCCATATACGCCCATTGTCATACGCTCTATTTTGATACCTGTATTGTAATAAAATAGAGAAAATTATAAACGTAGTGTGTTTTGAAATTACTAGCCAAGCTAAATTACTGGCCCAAGGGGGTCGTGACAAATTTTCAACCTTCAAAGGTGTCGCGTATTCAAAAAGATTGAAATACACTGCGCTTAACGGTGAAATTTGCTGCGAGTGAGTGTTCCCCGATAGTACAAGCGACACCGCTTTATGGTTGATGTTCCAAAAGCTCGAACTAAGCGGTTTGATTCCACCTTCTTCATACGTACCGCTAGACATTGGAATCTGCTGCCCGAGTGGGTGTTCCCCAATGAATATAGTCTGGGTACCTTCAAGTCGCGAGTGAATCGGTTTCTTCTAGGCAAGCTTGCTCCACCGTAGACCGCATCTTCGCTCAACATCAGGCGTGATGGCGGTCAAACGCAAGCCTATCTATTATAAAAAAAAAGTTTGATGCTTTCAAGTTGCGAGTAAATCAGTTTTTTCTATTTAAGCCTGATCCATTGTAGACTGTATCTTTGCGAAACATGCGAGTTGGCGGTCAAACGCATATACTTAGTAATCATTAAAAAAAAACAATTTGTTAAATAACAATGACTACGCATACTCTTATCACATCATAGACAGTCACAATCTACTAATGATAAGCATTGATAAGGCTCCGAAAACGTTTATCAGTCGAGCTAAAAAATTCCAAACAACAGTTGTTCTGTTGTTTCCTAATTGAAATATTGTGTAAAATAAATTAAAAAAATTAATTATATTTTGCCTTTTGGTGAAGGATGTCTAAGAAACCAAGGACTATGGACGAAACCGATTGGGTATGTAAACATTTTCAATTTATTTTGTTTAGTTAGAAATAGGCTTGTTTTAGTTCGGCAACTCGTCTGATGTTAAGCGATGATGCGGTCTACGATGGAGCAAGCTCGGAGGAAACCGATTCACTCGCGACTTGAAGGCACCCAGATTTTATCTATCAGGGAACACCCACTCTGGCATTGTGTAGCAGTTCGTACAATGAAAGTAGAATTGATTAGTTTGAGTTTTTGGATTCTTTGTCAAAATGTTATATGTTAATATTTTACAAAAAAGTTTTTTTTTATTTTTTTTTATTTAGTATTTATTAATAATTATGAACCTCAAGTGGAGCTGGGCAGGACACGTTGCTAGGCTAAGTGATGACAGGCGGAGTAAGGTTGCAACAGAGTGGTGGCCTAGGCAAGGGAAGCGGAGCGTCGGTCGTCCAGCCGCGAGATGGGTCGACGATATCGTCACCGTCGCGGGTCGAACCTGGACCAGATTGGCACAGGACCGAGGCAGATGGCATGTAAAGAGAGAGGCCTATACCCAGCAGTGGGATAAAGAAGGCTGTGGATGATGATGATGATGATTAATAATTAAATATTCTATTAGTTATCTGGTTCCCATAGTACATGGTTTGCTTAGTTTAGGCTAGGTTGCAATGCCCTTGAATTTATATATTAATTCTATATCTAATCTAATACGATTAATCAAGCAATATTTGGATATACAATTTTGATATCTCAAAAACAATATCCATAGGCGACTGTGATTGCTTGCCATTGGGCAACTCGTCTGCGTGATTGTCAACTGCCTGAAAATCGATTGAGTTTTCCAGAGTTTGCATTGGACAAAGTTCATTCGATTTCCATACAAATATTTTTTTTCCATTTATGGACAAATGGAGCATAATTTTACAGTGAAATGACAGCTACTGGCGTTTATTTTGGTCTTTATTTGCGGTAAATCACAATCGCTTGAATAAAATAGTAGATTGTTTGTAGCAGTTAGTAATAAATACAGAAAACAGACATAACATTTGTTTATACCACAAAATCCTGGGTGGGAATCGTACCCACGCCCTTCAGATCTTGCAGCAGATATACTACCAATGAACCAGCAGGGCTGTCAGTAATAATCAATGACCAACAGTAATCGTAAAGTAAGTTTAATGTCTTTCCAGGCTCCTCTCTCACCGACGCCGTGCGCTGAAATCAGCGACGACGAGCTGGTCTCCATATCGGTGAGAGACCTGAACCGGCAACTCAAGATGAGAGGTCTCACTAGGGAGCAAATAGTCAGGTAACAACTTACCAGGCGGCAGTCCCAAGGGGGCGGCAAAGTGGCATTCTTGTTCGGAACTAGCTGAGCCGTGTTACCCGCTGTTCCCACTTGAACATTACATTTGTTTCGCAATAAAAGCCTAGATTTGCTAGATGTGCGTTACCATCCTCGACCACTCGATACTTAACATCAGGTGAACTGTACCAAGCTTGTCAACCATAAAAACACATAACTAGCTGCGCCTCGCGGTGTTACCCGCTGTTTTTTTTCGGGATAAACGTAGCATATTATGTTAATTCAGGGAGTCCGCTACCTCATACCAAATTTCATCAAAATTGGTCCAGCCGTTTGAGCTTGAAGAAGGAACAAACACACTTACAAACTATCGCCTTTACAATATTAGTGTGATGGAGGTCATTAAATAAATATGGTAGGGACATGACACACAGCGTCATCTGACCCCAAACTAAGCAAAGCAATAAGTTCTACACTGAAGTTCCGCTTGAGGAGCATTACTTTAAAAAACCGGTCAAGTGCGAGTCGGAGTCGCGCACGAAGGGTTCCGTACCATTATCTATAAAAACCGCAAAAAAATCACTTTTTTTTTAATACATAATAGGTTCGCGTTTGACTACACCCTGCCTGATGTTAAGCAGGATGCAGTCCAAGATGAAGCACGCTTACCTAGGAAAAAAACCTGTTTACTCTAGATTTGAAGACACCCAAATTGTACTTCACGGGAAAAACAGACGCCGGCAGAGAGTTCCACATCCTCGCTGTGCGTATGAAGAATGTGGAATCGAAGCGCTTAGTCCGTACGTGGGGAATGTCCACCATGTATGGATGGCGCTTAGGCCTAGTCTGCCTAGCCGTCCGGTAATAGAAAGGGGCTGGCGGAACCAAATTGTGCAATTCCGTGGCACACTCCCCGAAATGTATCCGATAGAAGACAGACGTTTGTTGTATGGGCCCTTAAATATTTTTTAGGATTTATTGTTATATCGGCAACAGAAATACATCATCTGTGAAAATTTCAACTGTCTAACTATCACGGTTCATTAGATACAGCCTGGTGACAGACGGACGGACAGCGGCGTCTTAGTAATAGGGTCCCGTTTTACCTTTTGGGTAGGTACAGAACCCTAAAAACATGTTTTTTTTATTTTATTTGTTTCAGAATGAAACAGCGACGTCGCACTCTCAAGAACAGAGGCTACGCCGCCTCGTGTCGCATCAAACGTATAGAGCAGAAGGACGAGCTAGAAACTGAAAAAAGTCAGGTACGGCGTATGCTATACTATCTTTTTTGAACAGTTTATTAATTCAGGTGTTACTTTGCACAAGTTCATAAGATATGTTTCCGCTTAAAAGTCGTTTTGGTTACAATAGAGGCCAGGATTTAATTTAATTACTTTACTATAATATAAAGCTAAATAATTTTAATATATATCTAGATTGATGTTTTTTTTAATATCTATCTACGATTAAGGAAGAAATAGAAACTCATGGAGTCAACTATAAGTTCCAGCTCACTATTCACGAAACCATACGTCGACTTAAAAAATGACGAGACATATTCGACAACTAGGTGGTCTAAAATCCAGCTAGTGATGAAGAAAGGGCTGGCTCCGATGGGGGCAGCGTCAAAACTTCACCTCTTCTGCTTATAGTCTAAAAGACTGATTGCAAATTATAAATAACAAAAAAAAAATTACTATCTAAACGCTTTGTGCGTACATGGGGAACATCCACCATGTACGGATGACGTTTTGGTCGCGTTTGTCTGGCCGTCCGGTAGAAGGAAGGTGCAGGGGAACCTAATTGTGCAGCTCAAGTGCACACTCTCCGAAATGTATCCGGTAGAAAACTGACAAGCTGACAACACTACGACGATGCTGAAGGCTTTGAAGCCGAGTCTCCAGTAAAGTCGTTGCCAATTAGTCTCCTGGCGCGTCTCTCGATCGACTTCAATGCCTCAAGTTGGTACCTGGCACAGCCATCCCGTCGATGTCTTCAAGTCGCCAGTGAATCGGTTTCTTCTAGACGTAGAACCGCATCTTCGCTTAACATCAGGCGAGATGACTGTCAAACGCAAGCCTATAATTTGCGATTGAAATCTCCAGTAAAGTCGTTGCCAATTAGTCTCCTGGCGCGTCTCGATCGACTTCAATGCCTCAAGTTGGTACATGGCACAGCCATCCCGTCGGTGCTTTCAAGTCGCCAGTGAATCGGTTTCTTCTAGACGTAGAACCGCATCTTCGCTTAACATCAGGCGAGATGACTGTCAAACGCAAGCCTATAATTTGCGATTGAAGTCTCCAGTAAAGTCGTTGCCAATTAGTCTCCTGGCGCGTCTCTCGATCGACTTTAATGCCTCAAGTTGGTACCTGGCACAGCCATCCCGTCGGTGCTTTCAAGTCGCCAGTGAATCGGTTTCTTCTAGACGTAGAACCGCATCTTCGCTTAACATCAGGCGAGATGACTGTCAAACGCAAGCCTATAATTTGCGATTGAAGTCTCCAGTAAAGTCGTTGCCAATTAGTCTCCTGGCGCGTCTCTCGATCGACTTCAATGCCTCAAGTTGGTACCTGGAACAGCCATCCCGTCGATGTCTTCAAGTCGCCAGTGAATCGGTTTTTTCTAGACGTAGAACCGCATCTTCGCTTAACATCAGGCGAGATGACTGTCAAACGCAAGCCTATAATTTGCGATTGAAGCCCCTAATAAAGAACAAAAAAGGTATCTAACCTTTTTTTTCTTTATTAGTGCTGTATGAAAAGTATGGCATTTTTTTAAATCTCTTTATCAAAAAATTCCAGGAATGGCGGGATATGGAGATGATGCAAGAGGATAATAACCGTATCCGGGACGAAATAGAAGCGCTTCGAGGCAAATACGACGCTCTGAAGCGATTCGCCGTCATGAAAAATATACCACTACCGCCGGAGCTCGAACTACTGCCGTAGATAAACTAGTAACTAAATTTTAATATAAATTAGGTTTCGTAAGATCTGAACACAAAATTTGTAGGACAATGGAGTCTTCACTCGTTTTCTAACTAACATTGTATATCTGCATCATCATCATTTCAGCCGTAGGACGTCCACTGCTGGACATAGACCTCCCCCATTGACTTCCACAAAGACCGGTTGGAAGCGGCTCGCATCCTGCGCGTTGGATGCGAGGACGATGCGACGCTCCATCGCTCGCTCATCCATCAACGTGGTCTCTGACTGTGTGCCTTCTTGGAAAGCTCAAAGTGGCACAACGAGCTATGGAGAGGGCTATGCTCGGAGTTTCCCTGCGAGATCGAATCAGGAATGAGGAGATCCGTAGACGAACCAAAGTTACCGACATAGCCCAACGGATTAGCAAGTTGAAGTGGCAGTGGGCAGGGCACATAGCACGCAGAACTGATGGCCGATGGGGCTGCAAAGTTCTGGAGTGGAGACCACGGACCGGCAAGCGCAGCGTAGGACGTCCACCCACAAGGTGGACAGACGACCTAGTAAAGACCGCAGGAACATTGTATATGTATTACTTTTTTCTAATCTTACATCCTAGCATGTTAAATGCCATGGGGGGCACTGATGCCCCCACTCTGGCTTCTTTTATTGCGCCAGATGGGGGGCTTCCGTTCCCGTTTGATCCGGATGCCGGATGCGTTTGAGTGCCGCCGGTCATTTTTCTCGTTTATTTTGCGTATGCTAGTGACCAGCGTGGCCCTCGAGAGTAATCCTTCGCAATGGGATACAGCTACTCAGTACTCAGTACTCATAAATAATAATTATTATTTAAAAAAAAAATGTATTTTTAATTCCCGACGCAAAAACGACGAGGTGTTATAAGTTTGACGTGTCTGTGTGTATGTCTGTTTGTGGCATCGTAGCTCCCGAACGTATGAACCGATTTTGATTTGTTTTTTTTTTGTTATAAAGGTGAATTAGTCGGGAGTGTTCTCAGCTATGTTTGATGAAAATCGGTCCAAGATGGCCGCCGCCGCAAAATGGCGGATTACATTTTTTTCACAACTCCCTCAATGTGGGTATCAAATGAAAGGGCTTGAAAATACTAAACATTACAGGGCTGTTGAGACTAACCATCGAAAGTCTCAAAGTAATGAGCGCCAAAGCAGCGATGCCCCGGACTTTGTTTTGCTACTCAAAGTTCTGTGTAGCGCTGCAATGGTCATGGGCATGCGTTGTCTCTTACCATCAGGAGAACGCATCGTTCGTCTAATTACATTTACATAAAAAAAACACCTGTCGAGGGTTTTTAAATTTTAAATTTATCTTGTTTTAGACTAAATTTCAAGATGAGTGTGAAAAATGTTAACAAAATCAAATAGCGTTCGAAATTCTAAAAAACAATTATAATTTAAATATGTCGTATAATATATCTTTATAATGATTCGGTCCATTCCAATAATAGAATTAATTATAAATTAAATAAATAATTAATTTTTATTAATTATTTATTATTATTGTTTTTATCTTTATCGTGTATATACTGTTACACGCGAATTCGTCCACTTGGAATTTAACAAAAAGTTTGTTCAGTTTGTAGTATAGAAAAGTGTCCTATCCAGACCATAAACAATTAAAACATAACAGTTGCATTCCAGACTAGGTGTGCTTTACCATCTTCGACCACACCTTCATTTGACATCAGGTGAGCTGTGGTCAAACACCTAGCCTGTCAACCATAAAAAAAAAACCTTTATCTATGCCAAATTTCATCCAAATTCGTTCAGTAGTTTTTGTGTGATACATCAACATCCATACTCACAAACTTTCACATTTGTAATATTAGTAGTATAGGATATATAATAATGTATAGTTAAATATGGGTTAACTATTAATTTAATTATAACATGTAAAAATCTACACTAATATTATAAAGAGGAAAGATTTGTAATTTTGTATGTTTGTAACGAATAAACTCAAAAACTACTGGACCGATTTCAAAAATTCTTTCAACGTTGGGAAGATACACTATCTCCGGGTGACATAGGCTACTTTTTATCCTTGTATTCCTACGGGAACGGAAACTACGCGGGTTAAACCGCGAGGTGTCTGCTAGTATACTTTATATAATAATAATTGACAGCCCTGTTGGTTCAGTGGTAGTATGTCTGCTTCGAGAGCTGAAGGGCGTGGGTTCCATTCCCACTCGGGACTAACATTTGTGTGACTAACATCGATGTTTGTTCTGTATCTGGGTGTACTGTATGTATATACAAAAAAAAAAAAAAAGAATTTAAGTATTCTGTCAGCTGTCTGGTTCCCATAGCACAAGCTTCGCTTAGTTTGGGGCTAGATGGCGCTGTGTTAAATGTCCTCCAATATTTATATTTATAATGGTAAGTAACAATGCGCCTTACAGGAAGTTAAATCTCTTTAACAGTAGTACCTACTTTATTTTAAACACTAGAATGTTTTAATTATTAATTATTTTTATGTTTTTCGTAGATTTAAGATTGATAAATTAAATTATTGATGACAATTATATTGTATGTATTATTAAAAGGCCGAATGTTACGAATAAATTTAAGTTATTGTTAGTGTAGCATAATTAGTGGTAGATCTCCTTAGCAGGAGGTCGTCTAGGTAGGTACCACCGCAGTACCAGTTATTCTGCCGCTAAGCAGTAGTGTGTAAGCATTACTGTGTTCCGGTTTGAAGGGTACTGCAGCTAGCGAAATTACTGGGCTGTTGAGACTAACATCGAAAGTCTCAAAGTAATGAGCGCCAAAGCAGTGATAGCCTGGACTTTGTTTTGTTACTTAAAGTTCTGTCTAACACTGCGATGGTCATGGACAGACGTTATCTCTTACCATCAGGAGAGCGTCTCGTTCGTCTCATTACTTTTTACATTAAAAAAAATTGTCGTTTCTGTTCGGAGGGGTGACCGTGAGTGATATTCAATTATGAATGATACCGTGTCATATTAATTGTCATGCCCGGTTTTATTTTTCTACAACAGTAACCGTAAGTCATGCCTTTGAGAGCACATAACCCTAAGCTTATTCACAGCTTACACAAAATTAACATATTACAAGATTTTACTCGATATTGGAATTCATTACATACATGAATAGGTTGGTTGTTACGCCGATGGGCAGCCCCGCCTGTGAGTCAGTTCCATTCCAGGAAAAAATAAAAAAAGTTTTATTTTGTAACAAGCACAGAGACAGACAGTTACAAAATAGGGGCTCACCTCAGCATAATACTGTTCGTGCATCATCAGGTTTTTTTTAATTCTTGACAGGCTAGGTGTTTGACCACAGCTCACCTGATGTTAAGTGACGGTGTGGTCGAAGATTGTAAACACACCTAGCCTGGAATGGAACTGGCTCTCAAGTGAGGCTGCCGGAACACACTGTTAGATGCTTGGCGGCAGATTTTCAACTTGAGGGTGGTAGCTAGCCAGCCGAGTACTAGAAAGTAACCTACCACCATGCTATGGTTTCCTCACGATGTTTTCCTTCACCGGCAGCTCAAGCTGATTGTTGGGGTTTGAACCCACGCCCTTCGGCATGCGAAACGACCGCGTTAACCACTCAGCTATCATCGCTACGAAGGTGAGCTGTGGTCCAAGCACCTAGCTTGTCAACCATAAAAGTAAATATAAGTTAACATATAAAGCACTAGCCGTAAGGTACAGGCATACCTTACTTATAACGGTTTGGAAGTCCATCGTAAGGAATATGAATTCACCAGCGGCTGCTTTTACTTTGTCCTCAGTTTTTTTAATTCTGCTGCCAAACAGTAGTTTCTAATCTTTACCATGTTCCGGTTTGAAAGGAACTGCGGCAAGCAAAATTACAGGACTATTGATAGGTACTAGCCATAGAACGTCTCATAGCAGCGATATCCTGGACTTTATGTTGTTACTCAAAGTTCTAGGTTCCTCTGCAATTGATACGTTTCTAACCAGCGGGAGAGCGTTTCGTTCGTCTCATAATTTTTCATAAATATAATATAAGTTCATGATTTTCGGTGGCTCTCACTATGATGTTTTCCCTAGGTGATTTCAGTTGGTTGGCCAATAATTTTAAAATTTCGTCATCAGAAAACGTTTAAATATCTAAGAAGGTTAGCAAATTGAGTAAAACAACAACGCTCAAATTTGAGAATTTTATTTAGACAGGTTAAAACTAAGATAAATATGTTCCGTCAATTCATAACACTAGTCATCTGTGAGCGAGAAGGCAATGCCTCGGGCTGAAGGCTAGTTAATATGGCATAAGCAATAATACTGTACTAAAACATGAGTTCAGTATTATAGCTTAAGTAGTTACTTAACAAAAAGAACATAAAAGACAACCCGAATATGTTATTATAAGAAATACAATTCATAAACGTCTCATATCACTTAGCAATAATAAATTATATAAACATACACATAACGACTTATACTCACTAATACTGCAGCTTAAGTACTGCACAGCTTTCTCATCAAAAATATCCGGTATTACATTTAGATTCAGATATCTTTCATAGATAAGACTCTCAATTAGTCTAAACTAAACACTGATACAGATCATGTAAATATTTACAAAAGTTTAGGACAATTCTAGGGTTACTTATATTAAAATTTCCTGCATTATTTTTGAGTTAATGTTCAGTTTACAGTTTTAGTCGTTGCTGACTAAAGCACACTGCACTGTTTTACAGATCACAAAATGGCGTTATTGGTGCATCCGTTTCTTGGATCTCTCTAAGGCATTTGATACTGTAATATAATAAGTGTTTGCGTTACGTGATAATAAAGGTAATATTGAGTATGTCCAATTGTCCACGGAAGACAGAAATTTACGCAACGCCACATGCGCTGATGCTTTAGAAAATGGAGGTATACCAGATGATATATTTTGATAAGTATTGGAATTCGAACAATATGTATAAACATGGACGAATTGTCTTTGTCCATGGTAAAGAGATAACCGTACACTGATAGACGTAACATAACGGATAGGTACCACAGTATAAAATAGTTTACGGTAAAAAGTTGGACCGCGGCGTTAGACAGGGTAGTATAACATCTCCAATTTTCTTCTTTCTATGTGAGTTTTAATCAATAGGTTCTATTGCGTGTGTCAGAAACTGAAGTTGAAAAAATTACACAAAAAGAAGCTTCATTTATTGTGACGCTTCGTTACTACGACGAAATGGCGTAACGTAACGTAAATCTGAAGTATCCCGAAACACGCACAGAAAATGATGCCTTAAAGATTTCCGCCTGGCACTAGAAAATATTTCGTTTTACCGTAGTACCGTTCTATTGTATATCATGAGGCGACTGTACAAGTATTATAGTTATTGACCTAAGCCAGTCATGAATGGTGATACTGCAGATGCGCGAGCGGGTGTTCGTATAGAGGGTAGAGTGGCGCGGGCGGCGCGTGCTGAGCGGCCGCCGGGGCGTCGCTGTCGTCGTCTGTTGAGGAGTCTAGCTGCTTATCACCGGTACCGCCGCTGGAAATAACAAAACAAGAAACTTAAGTTACGTGAAAATATATGAGTTTTTGTCGTGGACACTATAGGTAGGTACTGTACGATACTAGGTGGTAGATTTTCTTAGCAGGAAGTCGTCTAGGTGCCACCGCAGTGCCAGATATTCAGCCGCCAAGCAGTAGTGTGCAAACATTACTGTGTTCCAGTTTGAAGGGTACTGCAGCTGGCGAAATTACTGGGCTGTTGAGACTAACCATCGAAAGTCTCAAATTAATGAGCGCCAAAGCAGCGATGCCCCGGACTTTGTTTTATGACTCAAAGTTCTGTGTATCGTTCTGTTTTGTTCGTCAAATGTGAGTGCAATAATTATAAATCAATCGATTCGTCTAATCTACTGACAAAAAACTAGACTGGAATTTTGCTTCGATGCTAACTAGCAACTTTTGTATTACTTAATAAAACATCTTCGGTTGCAGTGCTATAAAACTTCGAACAGGCGTTAGCAGATAATTGTTTATGTACTATACATAACGAGACATTGATGTATTATTTTACTCAAACAGAGAGCTATTATATCATATTGCGAGATTTACATACTGAGTAAATGTTTTTTGATATTCATCATGTCACACACTCCCATCTATATTTTCGACAACATTTGTTACGATTTAAAGTGGTAGATACCATTAAAACATTACCTGTGTTCATATTCTAAGGGTATCGTTAAACATTACTTTGTTCCTATTTGAAGGGCGCCGTTAAAACATTACTTTGTTCCGATTTGAAAGATACCAAACATTACTTCGTTTCATTTCGAAGGGTAGGTACCGTTAATAGATACATTAATTTGTTCCGTTTTGAAGGGCACCGTTAAAACATAACTTTGTTCCAATTTAAAGGGTATCGTTAAAATATTGTGTTGTTCCAATTTGAAGGGTATCGTTAAAACATTACTATGTTCCTATTTGAAAAGTATTTAAAACATGTGTTCCATTTTGAAGTACGCGTTAAAACATTAATTTGTTCCATTTTGAAGGGTATCTACCGTTAAAATATTACTTTGTTCCAATTTGAAAGGTATTCAAAACATTACTGTGTTCATAGGTTACTGTTAAAATTTAAAGATGAATTATATCTAACACGAACAACCAGTCAGCTAGGAACTAGTAATCTTCTTTGTATTCAAGCAGAAATCTAGCAAATATCGCAGTCATGAGCAGAAAGCACGTCAACAATCATCTACATTGTATTATACACTGAGAACAAAATAAAGTTGTCGGATTAATATTTAGTGGGACGGCTGGCGTTTGGAATTATCATCGGTGACGGCCGCCCTCCCAGTCCGAGGTAACTTGATATCACGGCTTGTCGCTACGGACGGGACTATGAAAAAACTGTTGCGGAAACTGTGGCTGAGAAACTTCTCGTATTTTATAATAGTTTGAATAAAATAATACACTATTTAGTTACTCTTTTATGTTTGAAAAGCTAGGCGTATGACCACAGCTCACCTATTTTTATGTGACGGTGTGGTCGAAGATGGTGAACACACTGGTTCGATTTCCATACAAATAAATTTTTGCCAATTATGGACAAATGGAGCATAATTTTACAGTGAAATCACAGCTTGTGGGATTTATTTTGGTCTTTACTTGCGGTAAATCACAATTGCTTGAAGGAAACAGTAGATAATTAGCATAATCTACTGTTTTATTCAAAAATCATAAATTCATAAATCATTTATAAATTTGATTTTATGCTTATAATCTACTGTTTTATTCAAGCAATTGTGATTTACCGCAAATAAAGACCAAAACAAATGCCAGTAGCTGTGATTTCACTGTAAAATTATGCTCCATTTGTCCATAAATGACAAAAATTTGTTTGTATGGAAACCGAACCACCTTAACCTGGAAGGGAACTTGCTCTCTGGCTCTGAAGCGAGTCTGCCAGAACACACCGTTAAGTGCTTGGGGATACATTTTCATTTTGAGGGTGGTAGCTAGCCAGGCGAGTACTAGAAAATACCCTACTACCACTCTATGGTTTCCTCGCGATGTTTTCCTTCACCGGCAGCTCAAGCTCATTGTTATGGTTTGAACCCACGCCCTTCGGCATGCGAACCGCACGCGCTAACCACCGAGCTATCATCGCTACAAAACCGACTCGCACTTTTTCCACTTTTTTTTCGCCAGTTTTTTATATACTCCAGGTATTCGAGTAAAAATTCGTATATTTTCGGGCACAAAACCGTTAGTGAAACCGCGCTCCGTAGCGACAAGTACCTAAGGATCAGGTTACAGCCAACTGGGAGGGCCGCCGTCACTGGCAATGTTTCCAAATACTCGGGTACATACTTGTTTGCACACTACTGCATGTCAGCTGATTACGAGGCGAATATCTGTGACATGTATTGAAACTAGTTGCGCTTGTTCCCCTCGCGTTTTCTTTATAAAAACTGGTCTGTGTTCAAATAAAGAAGTAGGTAGTAGTAGTTGACAGCCCCGTTGGCTCATTGGTAGTATATCCGCCTTGAGAGCTGTAGAGCGTGGGTTCGATTCCCACTCGGGGCAAACATTTTGTGAATAAACAAATGTTTGTACTATGTCTGGGTGTTCTGTATGTATTATAAGTATGTACCAATATTTACAATTGAAAAAAAAGTATTTATGTAGAATATACATACTTGCTTAATATACATACAGGGTAATGACAAAACATTAAACTTTTGGAAAATAAAATATAGCCCATGTCCGTCACGGATAATGTAGCATTCTAATAATGAAAGAATTATTAAGATCGGTCCAGTAGTTTCGGAGCCTATTCAATACAAACAAACAATCAAATCTTCCCTCTTTATAATAGTATAGATAATTGTAACAGTTAGTTTAAATCCGATATAAAAATTGATAACTTTCATTATATTTATAATCGTAAAAATAATAACAATTATGTCGAGAGAAACCCTGTTAGCTTTCAGGACGCAGATGTGGTGGTGTCAGGTTACGTACGCTGTCTCTCTCGCGCGTATAGCACTGTCTGTGTCGCACAGGAGGTTATGTCCTTTTCGCTCGTGTAGCGGTATCCGCTATAGCTATCCCTTTCACGCAGGCACTTTGAAAGTTCTCCAAATAGACCAAATACAGATAGATCTGTTTGGAAAAGAAAGGTATTTTATTTTTGTTTTAAAATGTATGTACTTTTAATTATTTTTTTGTTTCGTTTTGAGGTTATTTGCCGAGGTTATACTGTTGGGTTTGTCGTCTTTCCTTATTATGACTTGTTATTATCTAGTTTTATAGCAATACGCCTCGCGGTTTCACCCGCGTAGTTCCCGTTCCCTTGGGAATACAGGAATAAAAAGTAGTCTAGGAATAAAAGTAGAATTTTTGAAATCTGTCCAGTAGTTTCAGAGCCTATTCAATACAAACAAACAATCAAAACTTTCCTCTTTATAATAATATAGATAGATAGATTCTTAATTTAGGCTTTACTTTTATACTATTTTAAATGTTTATTTTATTTTATGACTATGTGATTAAGAGCTGAAGAGCGTGGGTTCGATTCCCGCTCAGAACAAACATTTTATGTATCAACATGTTTCATGTTTGTACTGTGTAAAGTATATAATTATGTATTCTATCAGTTATCTGACTTCCATCACACAAGCTGTGCTTAGTTTGGGGCCAGATGGCGCTGTGTGTGATGTCCTACAATATTTTATTTTATTTTTGCATGTAATGTTACGCGATCATTCTGCCAATTGTGAATCGATTTTGATGATTCTTTTTTTGCTTGGTAGATCATACTTCAGCGGTGGTCCCATATAAATTTTATCGAAATCGATCGAGCGGTTTTTAAAAAATTCAACAAAAATCTAAAAATTGTATACATCGATGATATTTTTGTTTCCTCCAAACCTCGCTGTTCCATTGGAGCAATGCGTTTAGTCGGCCTAAAGGCCATGGAGTCGGTTTTTTAAATTTATAAATTACTTGCACGGGAAAACAAAACTCGATTAACAATGTAAATATAGCCTATGTCGCTCAGTGATAAATGTGGCATTTTTTTTAATGGTTGACAGGCTAGTTGTTTGACCACAGCTCACCCGATGTTAAGTGAAGGTGTGGTCGAAGATGGTAAAGCACACCTAGCCTGGAATGGAACTGGCTCTCAAGTGAGGCTGCCGGAACACACCGTTAGATGCTTGGCGGCAGATTTTCAACTTGAGGGTGGTAGCTAGCCAGCCGAGTAGGTACTAGAAAGTACCCTACCACCATGCTGTGGTTTCCTCACGATGTTTTTCCTTCACCGGCAGCTCAAGCTCATTGTGGCCTTCGGCATGCGAACCTACCGCGCTAACCACTGAGCTATCATCGCTACAAATTCTGATGATGAAAGAATTATTCATTTCGGTCCAGTAGTTTCGGAGCCTATTCAATACAAACAAAAAATCAAATCTTTCTTCTTTATAATTAGTGTAAATAGATGTAGATTACAGAACAGCTCTCCCGACAAAATACCTGATACCACGGTAGTGTGTAGAATTACACCAAAATCTAAAATACTAACTCAAGTTCTAGTTGACCAATCAGATGTTCTGTAGAGGTGGGGTTAGTGACCAAAACATTCTGACACCAGGGCTGCCCATTCAGCCTACAAAAATATAATATAGCCAAGATACCGAGGGCACTCGTTTGTCTAGCCATTTGGCTGGCTTCGAATGTAACCTGATATTCGATGTGGGGCGAGTCCCGGTACTATAGGGATGCCTCGTGGAAGTATCGATTCTATCGATAGATATACATAATTATATCGACAACAATTGCATCATTCGAAATCCCATCCCACTAATATTATAAATGTCAAATTTTGGATGGATGTTTGTTACTCTTTCACACAAAAACTACTGAACGGATTTGTATGAAATTTGGTATGGAGGTAGCCGAGACCCTGGATTAACACATAGGCTAGTTTTTATCCCGAAAACGTAGCGGGTAACAACGCGGGGCGCAGCTTGTATTACAAATTTGGATGGATGGATGGATGTTTGTTACTTTTTCACACAAAAACTACTAAACGAATTTGTATGAAATTTGGTATGGAGGTAGCTGAGACCCTGGATTAACACATAGGCTAGTTTTTATCCCGAAAACATGTAGCGGGTAACAACGCGGGGCGCAGCTAGTATTACAAATGTGAAAGTTTGGATGGATGGATGTTTGTTACTCTTTCACACAAAAACTACTAAACGGATTTGTATGAAATTTGGTATGGAGGTAGCTGATACCCTGGATTAACACATAGGCTACTTTTTATCCCGAAACCATATAGAGGGTAACACCGCGGGGCGCAGCTAGTATACTATACAGAATGCCTAGGTATTTTATACAATACCGGATTATACGTATGAACGAAACCCAGTCCACTTTCCAAGTTAACAACAAAATTAGTCAACTTGACTATAGATTTTTTTTTAATTTACTTTTTTGGGCTGATCCTTCAGCCAGCGAAGCGGAAAAGATCCCATGCGGTCCGTCCGAGATTTCACACTTGGCCAGATAATCAGATAAACAGATAAGGTAGAGTATCTTTAGAAGGAAACTGGTGATGCGGTCAAATTTATAGGAGTACCTACTTACTTTTTGGTGGCGCCCGAAATCAATGTCAAAGGATGTCAGTTATTTTACGGTAACAAATTAATTCTAATATTTCATATTTCTTTTAATCAATTCATGACAGCCCTGTTGGTTCATTGGTAGTATGTCTGCTTCGAGAGCTGAAGGGCGTGGGTTCGGTTCCCACTCGGGACTAACATTTGTGTGACTAACATTGATGTTTGTTCTGTGTCTGGGTGTACTGTATGTATTATAAGTATGTACAAAAAAAAGTATTCTATCAGTTATCTGTCTTCCATAGTACAAGTTCTGCTTAGTTTTGGGGTCAGATGGCGCTGTGTGTAATGTCCTATGATATTTATTTATTCCAGGCTAGGTGTGCTTTACCATCTTCTACCACACCTTCACTTGACATCAGGTGAGCTGTGGACAAAAACCTAGCCTGTCAACCATAAAAAAAACAAGACGTTCTCCTGATGGTGAGAGATAACGCTTGCCTATCATCATTGTAGCGGTACCTTTAACTTTGCATTCAAAGCTATCACTCTACTGTTGCAGTTTAGGTACTTAGTTTATCTCCTTGGCAGGAGGTCGTCTAGGTTGGTACCACTGCAGTAAATATCAGATATTATGTGTAAACAGTAGTGTGTAATCATTACTGTTTCAATTTGAAGGGTACTGCAGCTAGCGAAATTACAGGGCTATTGAGACTAACCATCGAAAGAGTCAAAGTAATGAGCGCCAAAGCAGCGATGCCCTAGACTTTGTTTTGTTACTCAAAGTTCTGTGTATCGCTGCAATGGCCATGGACACGCGTTATCTCTTACAAGCCCTGTGTGACAGCCCTGTGGCTGTCAATTAAAAGTAATAAGACGAACGAGACGCTCTCTTGATGGTTCATTGGTAGTATGTCTGCTCCAAGAGCTGAAGGGTGTGGGTTCGATTTCCACCCAGAATAAACATTTTGTGATATAAACAAATGTTTGTTCTGTGTCTGGGTGTACTGTATGTATTAAAAAAAAAAGTATTTATTAATTCTATCAGTTATCTGTTTTCCATAGTACAAGCTTTGCTTAGTTTGGGGTCAATAATTTCCGTGGTTTTTTCCAAAACACTAGTTTTGAAAAAAAAAATACAACGGAGCGACACGACTCTTTCCGCGTTTCCGCCAACACTCTATATACCTAGCTAGTACCACAGACAAATAAATCATTCATTCATTTATTCACATTTATCGCCAAAACTCGTAATTTATCTCTATTAATATTTTTAAGACGTCACAGCCGGTTTTAATTTTTCAACTTTTTTTTTTCTAAAACTACATTTATTAAACAAAATATAATATTTTTTTTACTGGAAACACTCCACGTGTCAATGACATTATTTTTTTTAATTTAGCCCACTTTGTCCCACAGCTGGGCAAAGGCCTCTCTCCCTCCCTTCCACGCCTCTCTGTTTTGTGCTATTGACGTCCACTCGTAGTTGTGGGCATCGAGCTCATCTTTCCACCGTCTTCTAGACCTGGTGGTCGTTTAACCTCCGGGACCCAGTCGGTGGTGGCATTCGGCAGACGTGTCCAGCCCAGTCCCACTTTAGCATGGCAGCTTTTTGAGTCACGTCAATGACATATTCGTTTAATATTTAAAAACTTTTTAAAAAAACTTACCTGTCTTTGTGTTCAGCTTGTCTGTCTCTTTGTCGCCGGTTTTTGAACCAATTTGAAACCTGAAATAAAAGAGCTGTTTTAATGAAAATCATATAGGCAGCCCGTACACGTTTCGCGCGATCCGCGATCCGCGATCAATGATCGCGATCCAGACTGATCGTGTACGAAGCGGATTGACGGACTGATGCTCCGGATCGCAAAATATCTAGAAATTTTGAAATCATGATCGCGGATCGCGGATCGTGATCATGATTGAACGTGTAAGGCGGCCCGTACAGGTCTACTACTATAGGTACCTATACATACTATAGGTCTATATAAATATCGGTGAGCACAAATCACACTAATATTATAGAGGTGAAAGTTTGTGAGTGTTTAAGTGTTTGTATCGCTCAAACGGCTGAACCAATTTTGATGAAATTTGAAATAGAGGTGGTGGACACCCTGGATTAACATGGGGTACTTTTCCCCCGAGAAAAATGGTGGGTAACACCGTGAGGTGCAGCTAGTTATGTATATTTTTATGGTTGACAAGCTTGGCGTTTTGACCACAGCTTACATTATGTTAAGTGGCGGTGTGGTCGAAGATGGTAGAGCACACCTAGTCTGGAATAGAACTGGCTCTCAAGTGAGGCTGCTGGAATACACAGTTAGGTGCTTGGCGACATGATTTCAACTTGAGGTTGGTAGCTAGTCAGTCGAGTACTAGAGAGTACTCTACCACCATGCTATGGTTTCCTCACAATGTCGGAGTTTGATCCCACGCCCTTTGACGTGTGAATTGAACGCGCCAACCACTGAGCTATCATCGCTATACCGATAATAATATTATGTATATGTAAAAAATATATTTTTTTTACTTTTTTTTAAATTAAATTCAGATATGATTTATTTGTTTCACTATTTTTTGTTTATTTGTCACGTATTCTGTAAAACATTTAAAAAAGTTATTCATAATATTGAGCACAATGACCCCCTTTCAAATTCAAGTCTTTACCCTAAGCTTACAAACTTGAATGATTTGTAGGCAAGCTATCTAACTATATCTAGATTCCCAACCGCAATGCAACCAAGTTTTTTTTCTATTTGAAACAGTATCCGCGCAAGTTTGAGGAAGTGAGGCCAAGGCTCGGGTTGCCGTCACTATAGCGGCTTGCTTCAAGGCTCGCTTGTCACGAAACACGAAAGTGAAAAAAAAAAAAAAATTAGAGATGATACACGAAACTATGCTCCTTTCGCGGTAATTTTCATACAAATGTTTTTTTTTCCATTTATGGACAAATGGAGCATAATTTTACAGTGAAATCACAGCTACTGGCATTTATTTTGGTCTTTATTTGCGGCAAATCACAATTGCTTGAAAAAAACAGTAGATTATTACCATAATCAACTGTTCTATTCATAAATCATTTAAAAATTTGATTTTAAGTTAATAATCGACTGTTTTATTCAAGCAATTGTGATTTACGGCAAATAAAGACCAAAATAAATTCTAGTAGCTGTGATTTCACTGTAAAATTATGCTCCATTTGTCCATAAATGGAAAAAAAATTGTTTGTATGGAAATCGAACCACCTTAATACGTCACTTTTTTGTAGCGATACTAGCTCAGTGTTTAGCGCGGTCAATTCACACGTCAAAGGACGTGGGTTCGAACCGCAACAATGAGCTTGAGCTATTGGTGACAGAAAAAAGAAAAAAAAACATCGTGAGGAAACCATAGCATGGTGGTAGGGTACTTTCTAGTACTCGGCTGGCTAGCTACCACCCTCAAGTTGAAAATCTGCTGCCAAGCATCTAACGGTGTGTTCCGGCAGCCTCACTTGAGAGCCAGTTCTATTCCAGACTAGGTGTGCTCTACCATCTTCGACCACACCTTCACTTAACATCAGGTGATATGTGGACAAACACCTAGCCTGTCAACAATTTAAAAAAATGTTTATCCTACCAGCGCCCTTTAGATCTTGAAGCAGACGTACTACCAATGAACCGACAGGGCTGTCGAGGTAGAGTTGACTACATGAGGATGTGAAAGTTGTATAGAGACCTGTACTGTGGTGAGTCCGGTGGTCTCGGCCAATTCTCTCTTCTCCCGCGGAGAAGGGTAAGGGTTGTGGAGGTACCAGTCTCGGAGAACTGATCTAGATTTTTCCTGTGGAAAATACAACACTTTAACAACCCAAAAAAAAAACTTTTATTAACTTACTGTATCCTACTTATACACCGGGAGCTCAAGCTCATTGTTACGGTTTGAACCCATGCCTTTCGGCGTTTGAACTGACCGCGCTAAGCACTGAGCTATCTAGTTATAAATAAATAAATATCGTTGGACTATACACGCAGCGCCATCTGACCCCAAACTAAGCAGAGCTTGTGTGATGGAAGTCAGATAACTGATAGAATACTTAAATACTTTGTTTTTCGTAAATACATACAGTACACCCAGACACAGAACAAACATTTGTTTATTCACAAAATGTTTGCCCTGAGTGGGAATCGAACCCACGCCCTACAGCTCTCAAAGCACCAATTATACCACCAATGAGCCAACGGAGCTGTCAGTTACATAGTTTTGTGTGCATACCGCGAACAGACCGTCTATAAGGTCGTCTAGGTAGGTACTACCGCATTACCAGATATTCTGCCGTCAAGCAGTAGTGTGTAAACAATACTGTATTCCGGTTCCAGCAGCTAGAGAAATTACAGGGATATTAAGACTAACCATCGAAAGTCACAAAGTAATGAGCGCCAAAGCAGCGATGCCTAGGAATTTGTTTTGTTACTCAAAGTTCTGTGTATCGCTGCAATGGTCATGGACAGGCGTTATCTTCATCAAGAGAGCGTCGGGTTCGTCTTATTACTTTTATTTATAATCTAGCTGTTACCCGCTACATGTTTTCGAGATAAAAAGTAGCCTATGTGTTAACCCAGGGTCTTAGCTACCTCCATACCAAATTTCATCCAAATCCGTTCAGTAGTTTTTGCGTGAAAGAGTAACAAACATCCATCCATACTTTCACATTTATAACATTAGTGGGATAGACCAACGAACCTTGAAACAATATGAGGTTTCTTCTCCGTCCCATATTGTCCGTGGTAAGGGGAACTTGCGTCGTACTCGGTACTTGCCGACAGCGCCTAGTGGCCTCCCGCGTAGTCGCTCAGCCTCCATATAATGAGCTACACAAAAAAAATAACTTCATTTCTCCAATAAAATTAATGCAATTAAAAATTCACTTCTCTACATAGTATGAACCAAAGTCGCTTCCCGTCTGCACGCTTAGATCTTTTAAACTACGCAACGGATTTCAATGCGGTTTCCATCAATAGACAGAGTGATTCAAGACGAAGGTTTATATGTATAATACATGCAGCACCACATTAGTATCTACATTGCACCCGTGCGAAGCCGGGGCGGGTCTGTAGTCTCTACATAGTATAAAACAAAGTCGCTTCCCGTCGTCTGTACGCTTAGATCTTTTAAACTAAGCAACGGATTTTAATGCGGTTTCCATCAATAGACAGAGTGATTCAAGAGGAAGGTTTAAATATGTATAATACATGCATATTGTACGGACAGCGAAGTCTCAGTAATAAGGTCCCGTTTTTACCCTTTGGGTACGGAACCCTAGGTTGGAGCTAGTTTTTTAAAGGAACTCTGGATTGGAATGTTTTGTTTATATGCATCTCAAAAATTTGTCGGTTATATTATACGTATTTTCAGTGTATTGTTGTCGGTCAACGATTAATCTTGACATTTTTCGGTAAATCTTGGTATTTTTGCGTACCAGGACCGAGTAACCTTGGTACATGGTACATGATACTAAAACCTTGTATGAATACCAAGAAGTTGGTACATCTAACATCACTGACCGGCAGCACTGATCCTGCGAACTAACTTTTTTTGTCGCACTGCACACTACGGCGACAACTTTCTACTTATTATTTTTTATTTTTTAATCTTTTATTTGTAGTGTTTTGTTGTTGTAGTGTTGTGTGTGTCAAAATAAATGTTTTCTTTCTTCTTTCTTTCTATTAAAAAAACTAACCTTTCAACCAAAGACTTTGCAGCTTTGCGTGATTATGTGCGCTAAAGCTGTGGGACTCTAGCAGCCTGTAGAGTTCCTTGAAGTTTCCTCTATGGAAGGCGACCATAGCTTTCGCTTTGAGGACGGATTCGTGGGCGTGGAGGCGCTCGCACGCTGGCAGAGACCAGAGGAAGCGACCCAGGCGCTCGATGTTACCAGCTTGCTGGAGCACCTGGAAGGAATTTGTCTATTTTAATTTTCTTTCTTCTCAACTAGCTGCTCCCCGCGGTGTTACCCGCTACATGTTTTCGGTATAAAAAGCCTATTTCTTAATCCAGACTCTCAGCTACCTCCATACCAAATTTCATCCAAATCCAAACTTTCGCATTTATAATTTTATTGACTGATAATAAATTAATTTTAAAAACTTTGAAGACATGTCAATTTCTTTACTACAACATAGGTTTGTTACAAGTGAAGCTAATAAAAGTGTGTTAAAAAATAAAAGTGCATAAATCGATTAATTATCAAAGTAATCGGCATACATAAATCCCCCATTATGGCATATCACCCCAGGTTAAAAAAATCCATATGGTTATGAACTGAACAAACAAAGAGCAGAAGTGCTTCAGCGAAAATAAAAACGGTCCCAGTATGTCCTGAACAAATATTGTGTTTGTGACCACCCTAGCAGTTCCGGTGGTTGCAAATTATTTATTTTAGTTTGCAAAAAAAACTGCACATTTAAAAGTTGCCGTCATAAAGAAATGTAACCTTATTTTTCATCCCCCCCATCTCGCAAAGAGTATTTTTGCTCTTCGATATCTGAGTGCAAAAGTCGTTTTTATCCGCTAGATAAAGTCAATTTGAATTTAGAACGTCCTGTGCACTAAGTTTGTGAATTCAAAACATCATTCAATCTATTTACTTCTACCTCTATGGTGCTGAATTTGTCATACAACTTTTTTAAATTTGTTAAAAACTCAGACTCGGAACCTCCTTGGTGTGCCTATGTTTTTTTTAGTACATTTTTTCTATTATCTTGTACATATCTGTAGTTTAAAACTTATAATATTATCAACCTCGAAGTTTTGGCGGGACCGCGGGAAGAGTCGTGTCGCTCCGTTGTATTTTTTTCCAAAACTTGTGTTTTGTCGTGTGTTTATGCATAAAAAGTGCCGAATTACAAGCGTGAGTGTGAGAAAATGATATAATGTGGTGAAACATGACTTTTCGTGTTGCTTCCAAAACTCCATGGAAGCTTTATAGTAAAGTCGCCACTACTTTACTAAAGCATGACTAGACTTGACGAAGACTGGACTTTGACTACAACTAGCTACGAGGACACTTATTTAACTTGAAAATATAAAATACTTGACACTGGCAAATGCTAAAATGCGACGCCAAAACCAAAGAAAAAAAAACTTATAATATCAACCTCAGACGAATAATCAGGAAGGTCATGAAAGGTCCTAAATATCAACAGTAAAAGTATTGAATAATAAATAATCAAAGATAGATTGAAAAAAAGTGCAAAAACTATAAAAAGCTGATTCCTACAAGTTGCGATATTTGAGTTACATCTTTTTACTTGTAAGCGAGCGAAAAGCTAAATCGCCCAGTAATTACCGACAACGAGATAAATAATTATACTTCACCGATCCATCAGAACAATTATAATGTTATTAATAACAAAGCCCTAACAAAGATGCACCCCGGGCTCCACGAATTATCGGTAACTGATACCTTCCCCTACCCTTCGTTATTCCAGTAATGGTGTTTGGGAGGCATGAGGGTACAATAGAAAGCTATGAGAGGGGAGATAATCTTTCATTGGAGGCTTTTTTTAAACTTTTAAGTTAGTTTTTTTGCGTAGAAAAGCATAGACTTTTGTTTTAAAAAACCGGTCAAGTGCGTGTCGTACTCGCGCACGAAGGTTTCCGTGCCATCTACACTAATTATAAAGAGGAAGGATTTGTTTTTTTGTTTGTTTGTATTGAATATGCTACGAAACTACTGGATCGATCTCAATAAATGTTTCATCATTAGAATGCTATATTATCACTGAGTGACAGGCTAAATTTATGTTGTTAATCGAGTTTTGTTTTCCCGTGCGAAGCCGGGGCGAGCTGCTAGTCCTATCTATCTATACTATTATAAAGAGGAAAGATTTGATTGTTTGCTTGTATTGAATAGGCTCCGAAACTACTGGACCAATTTCAAAAATTCTTTCACCGTTGGGACGCTACACTATCCCCGGGTGACATAGGCTACTTTTTATCCCTGTATTCCTATTCCTACGGGAACGGGAACTACGCGGGTGAAACCGCGAGGCGCAAAATGCTTTAATATTAGCAGATTTTGTCTCTCACATATCTACATCATTTAAAATAGCCTATTTGTTTGTCTTTTTTTCGCAAATAAAAGGCATCTTTCGGGGAATATCTCACTTGGGTATCAAAAACCCCGGCCAAGTGCGAGTCGGACTCACACACGAAGGGTTCCGAACCATTATCTATAAAAACGGCAAAAAACAAATCACGTTTGTTGTATGGGAAAACATTTACCTATAAACATAACATTATAAACATAACACCCTGGCGATTTGTAGCGATGACAGCTCAGTGGTTAGCGCGGTAGGTTCGCATGCCGAAGGGCGTGGGTTCAAACCCCAACAATGAGCTTGAGCTGCCGGTGAAGGAAAACATCGTGAGGAAACCATAGCATGGTGGTAGGATACTTTCTAGTACTCGGCTGGCTAGCTACCACCCTCAAGTTGAAAATCTGCCGCCAAACATCTAACGGTGTGTTCCGGCAGCCTCACTTGAGAGCCAGTTTCATTCCAGGCTAGGTGTGCTTTACCATCTTCGACCACGCCTTCACTTCGAGGTGTGGTCAAACACCTGGCCTGTCAACCATAAAAAAAAATTAAAAAAAAAAACCCTTAAACATTTATTTTATTCTGTTTTTTAGTATTTGTTGTTATAGCGGCAACAGAAATACATCATCTGTGAAAATTTCAACTGTCTAACTATCACGGTTCATGAGATACAGCCTGGTGACAGACGGACAGCGGAGTCTTAGTAATAGGGTCCCGTTTTACGCTTTGGGTACGGAACCCTAAAAAAGGTTTATTTTAACTTTCTAAACGTCCGTATTGCGTCCACAGCTATCACACATTTTAGTTGTTTTTTTTTTTGGCAACTTTGGTTCTATTTGGTTTGGGATCACGGTTTGGTTTGCTTTATTTATCTCTTTCTGTGTGTGTTTGCTCTATTACCGTGATTATACCAGTTTCATTCCAAACTAAACCAGACTTGTGGGTTTACTTTGTGGTAGATTTCCTTAGCAGGAGGTCGTCTAGGTAGGTACCACCGCAGTACCAGATATTCTGCCGCCAAGCGGTAGTGTATAAACATTACTGTGTTCCGGTTTGAAGGGTACTTGTAGCTAGCACAATTACAAGGCTGTTGAGACGAACGAGACGCTCTCCTTTTGGTAAGAGATAACTCCTGTCCGTGCATTGCAGCGATATACAGAACTTTGAGCAGCAAAACAAAGCGCAGGGTATCGCTGCTTTGGCGCTCATTACTTTGAGACTTTCTAGTTGTATCTAAGTTAGTTTTAAATACGCTGGCTTATCGAGCAAACGTTGTACAGCATAATTATAATGAATTCATTGAGTTTAAATGTTAATTACAGTTGTAATATTATTATTTTTGACAATTATTTTTTGGTTTGACATATTTTTATGTAATTTATTTTGACTCGCTTGACATTTCTTATTGCAATTTTAATTTTTTTTTTATTAATGACATTACCTTTGTAATTGAATTTATAATTTAACATTGCTCTCACAGTTATTATAATTATTATATATATGTCTGACTTGTAATTTGGTGGTAGATTTCCTTAGCAGGAAGTCGTCTAGGTAGGTACCACCGCTGTACCAGATATTCTACCGCCAAGCAGTAGTGTGTAAACATTACTGTGTTCCGGTTTGAAGGTGACTGCAGCTAGTGAAATTACTGGGCTGTTGAGACTAACCATCGAAAGTCTCAAAGTAGTGAGTGCCAAAGCAGCGATGCCCCAACTTTGTTTGCTACTCAAAGTTCTGTGTATCGCTGTAATGGTCATGGACATGCGTTATCTCTTACTATCAGGAGACCGCATCGTTCGTCTCATTACTTTTACGAAAAAAATATATTTTTTTTAAATACATATAATTCCGCGTTTGACCACCAACTCGCCTGATGATAAGCAACGATGTGGTCGAAGATGAAGCACGCAGACCTAGAAGATACCTTTTCACTCTGGTAATTGTCCTATTACCAATAAAATGATAATGATTATGATGGAAAGTGTCAAATTTCCATATTTTCAAATACATTCTAAGCAAGCAACTTAGGAACTCTGTGCTTAACTATCGGTTTAAAATAAATTTCCCTACATTATGTCTTCAATCGAACGGTATGAAAATAGGAAAGCAAGTAAACACAGTAACCATAACTACCGCGCCCCCGACAGTATCCGATTACAAAGGGGCGGGACTGTAGTCTAGGTATCGATAGAATAGACAATTTATATCCAGGTATACTTGTAAAGGGAGAGATCGGAAACTTTTTACGTGGTTTCTATTGGAAAATCTCCTTTTAAGGTGGTTCGATTTACATACAAATATTTTTTTGCCATTTATAGACAAATGGAGCATAATTTTACAGTGAAATCACAGCTACTGGGATTTATTTTGGTCTTTATTTGCGGTAAATCACAATTGATTGTATAAAACAGTAGATTATTAGCACTACTAGCATAATCTATTGTTTTATTCAAGCAATTATGATTTACCGCAAATAAACGCCAGTAGCTGTAATTTCACTGTAAAATTATGCTCCATTTGTCCATAAATGGAAAAAAAAATATTTACTTGTATGGAAATCGGACCACTTTAAGCGAATTTTTAATTTTATTATGGTTAACAGGCTAGGTGTTTGACCACAGCTCACCTGATGTTAAGTGACGGTGTGGTCGAAGATAGTAAAGCACACCTAGCCTGGAATGGAACAGGCTCTCGAGTGAGGCTGCCGGAACACACCGTTAGATGCTTGGCGGCAGATTTTCAACTTGAGTGTCGTAGCTAGCCAGCCGAGTACTAGAAAGTACCCTAACACCATGCTAAGGTTTCTTCACGATGTTTTCCTTCACCGGTAGCTCAAGCTCATTGTTGGGGTTTGAACCCACGCCCTTCGGCATGCGAACCTACCGCGCTAACCACTGAGCTATCAGCGCTAATTTTTAAAAAGTTGAACGTGATTTCGTTTTTTTTTTCATTTGACGCTAGTTAGTTCTTCTTTGGTTTTGGCGTCGCATTTTGAGCATTTGCCAGTGTCAAGTGTTTTGATATTATCAAAGTTCATAAGTTAAAAAGTAGTCAAAGTGCAGTCTGAGTCAGTCGAATCCAGTCATGCTTTAGTAAAGTAGTGGCGACTTTACTATAAGCTTCGATAGAGTTTTGGAAGCAACACGGAAAGTCACCCCATTATATCATTTTCCTACACTCGCACTTGTAATTCGGTACTTTATGAATAAAACACCACTATTTCTATACATATAAACACTCGAAAAAACACTAGTTTTTGAGTAAAATACAATGTTAAACTCTTTCCGCGTTCCCGCCAAAACTTAAAAACAAATGCACACCAATTTTTTTTAAAATAAATCTATCTAGGGATGACGTAAGGATTCTAACGATACCCCATGCATCCAAATCTGTTTAATTAAATTTATTTAATCAAAAAAGGCATTTAAAAGTTATGTATGGTCAAGAAACTAACATACAAATGAACCCTGAAAACACTACACTCCATTTTTTGGGCAGTCGTGAAAAAATTAAGAATGAAAATAAATATATTTCTATATTTTTTTATGTAAATACATTGATAACTATTCCAGTATGTTTGAATGCAAAATAGCTGACGGCGGTAAAATTAATCTCAAATGTATTGTTTCTCAGAACGCTGGTTAGTAAAAACATGAGTTGTGAGTTGTTGCAACAATGTTTTATGTAGATATTTGTAGCTACGGTCAGCGGCGGCCTTAGCTGTTGCGAGGCCCGGGGCGACAGATCATTGTGAGGCCCTTTTTCTTTGAGTCCGTTTTACTAAAAAGTTAGTTCGAGTGCTCGAGTGGCCGTAACATGCTTGCACTAATGATGAAACCGTGCGTTCTGTTAAGTGCAAGCCGCGAAATACACATACCTATATTATGGTAAAGACTTTTTCATCCCTCATCTTGGAAAGAGTATTTTTGCTCTTCGATATCTGAGTGCAAAAGTCGTTTTATCCGCTAGAGGATAAAGTATTCCAGTATTCCATTCCAGGCTAGGTGTGCTTTACCATCTTCGACCACACCTTCACTTAACATCAGGTGTGTTCAAACACCTGGCTGTGGTCAAACACCTGGCCTGTCAACCATTAAAAAAAAAAAAGTTAATTTGAATTTAGAACATCGTGTGCACTAAGTTTGTGAATTCAAAACATCATTAAACCTATATACGTCTACCTCCATGGTGCCGAATTTTAAATTTAAATTTTTAAATTAGTTAAAAACTCAGACTCGGAACCTCCTTGGTGTACGTTTTTTTGCATTTAGTCATTTCCTCGCTGAGGTGGGATAAAAAGTTACGTGTTGCACTCTTACACTTTTGATTCCCTCGCTAACGCTTATGATTCTATCCTTCGCTTGCTCGGTCATCAAAATTGAGCACGCGGTTAAAAAGCAACTTTGCCCTCTTGTATAACAAGTAACTGGTTTCTACGAGGACGCGAGGCCCCTGCAGGAGCGAGGCCCCGGGCGATTGCCCTGCTTGCCACCCCCTAAGGCCGCCACTGGCTACGGTCATGGTAATAGTAACAATGCGATATATAAATAACTAGCGACCCGCCCCGGCATGGTACGGGTGTAATGTAGATACTAACGTACGTTATTTTGATCTATCTCGCCAGCGTTTGCTATGTATAAAAACATATTTTTTACGACTTTATCATTCGGATTTTCTCTACCAAAATATGCATGTATTATACATACACGTAAACCTTCACCTTGAATCACTCTGTCTTTTAATGGAAACCGCATTAAAATCTGTTCGATGAAAACCCCAGACAACTTCCTAAAATATTTTCAGTTTCATTCTCGTTGTGTTCACCATCTCGGACCGCAACGTAACCGAACTTCAGGTCAAGTGAGCTGTGGTCTAACGCCTAGCATGTAGTTATTAAATTGAAAGAACTATCCGCCTATATCGGGACAATTGGTAACCCTAAATGTAGGTTATATTAGTAACTAGCTGGTCCGCGCTTACCCGCTACATGTTTTCGGGATAAAAACTAGCCTATGTGTTAATCCAGGGTATCAGCTACCTCCATACCAAATTTCATCAAAATCCATTCAGTAGCTTTTGCGTGAAAGAGTAACAATCTATCCATCCAAACTTTCACATTTGTAATACTAGCTGCGCCGCGCGTTGTTACCCGCTACATGTTTTCGGGATAAAAAGTAGCCTATGTGTTAATCCAAGGTCTCAGCTACCTCCATACCAAATTTCATCAAAATCCATTCAGTAGTTTTTGCGTGAAATATTAACAAACATACTCACAAACTTTCGCATTTATAATGTTAGTAGGATATCACCGAAGAGATCCGATAAAACGAATAATTATTGATTTGAAATTATGTTAAACATTTGTTTATTTAATTAATTAATATAGGGGTATAAAATAAAAATAATCACGTAATAACATACCACACACGATCAGACAAAAGTGCTAAAAGGGTACTCACCTCGCATACGCACGCGACCTGCTCCTGAGTGAAGCCAAAACTCGGCAGGGGGGCGTCCCTAGGGGGGCTGGCCTCCCGCTGGCCCCATTCCGCCCCCCCTAACATATCCAGATGCTCGTCCCCAGCCACTTTGACACCAATATTTAACACTATTTTATCAATAATTCAATTCCGTCCCGTCGAAATCGACACACCGTGAATAGCAAGCCTTATCTTAACTTTTTAAATTTCAAATTTGAAAGTGGAACTATGTCTCTCGACCACCACTAATGTTCTCGCGGAAACTAGCAGAATGCACAGAGTGCGATGCCAAGAAGAAAGAGAAAAAAAAATGTTCTCGCGTGCGCTTCTTTTATTTGTACCACATTTGTTTTTAATTTCCAACGCAAACTTTTTAATATATTCAAACTTGGAACTTTATTTCGCTAATCGCCACTTACGTTCCTCCGTGCACTTTTAATTTTTTCGAACTCCGAACTTTTGTTTTTAGTTTTCAATTTAAATGTTTACGGTGAACGAAATCAAGTTTCCGTTCGCTCTTTCGTATGTTTTTAATTTTTGTTTTCTCTATATTTAAGGCAGTTAAGTAAACGTTCGAAGGCAGCAGTCCCAAAAATGTTTAAACAAAAGCGCTATCGGCTTTTAAAGCGGTGATTACTTATTTGGGCACAGTTTTGGGAAACGATTTCTGTTTGTTTATTGGAGTGAGCCGTTTTTAATATTTTTTTTTACTTTTTCTTTTTCAACCAGTCCCTGTCTGGTTGACAGTCCATTTTGACAGAACGATATAAATTTATGTCGCGATGCGAGGTTTTATTTGCACTTTAAAGGTTTTCTCTTCTTTTTCATTTTAATCTCTCGTGAACTTTCTTATGCCATTACCTGTAACAAAAAGTTATAATTAAAGACACCCATTATATTTATTAGTCAGACAAAGAATTAATTATAGCAATTAGTGTAATAATTAGCAATATTTTTAAAACTATGAAAACATTTTTTAAGCCGATGTACTCTAATTCGGATTTGTACCCATAATTATAAAGGACTTTTATAATTAGCATAACTCTGAAGAAATTTATGAGAACAATTGTCCCTTTCGAGTCAGTGCACCCTATACTTATAATCCTGTCTGTATATGTTTTACAAACAGTCCCACTGCTGGGCGTGGGCAAAGTTCGTTCTTATTTAAACGTTCTTATTGTGCAAAGAAAACGAAGCTAAATAAAACCGTTATTAAACTATAGAGATATGTCTGCCGTGGGATTTGAACTCCAGATCAGAAAGCCAGACGGTGTCCTAACTACGATGTATACACTCCAAAGTTTGAAGAAGTTTTTTTTTTGTTTTGGCGTCGCATTTTGAACATTTTTTTTTCTTTTTTAATGGTTGACAGGCTAGTTGTTTGACCACAGCTCATCTGATGTTAAGTGAAGGTGTGGTCGAAGATGGTAAAGCACACCTAGCCTGGAATGGAACTGGCTCTCAAGTGAGGCTGCCGGAACACACCGTTAGATGCTTGGCGGCAGATTTTCATTTGCCAGCGTGAAGTGTTTTGCATTTTTAAGTTTCATAAGGGTGTACTGTATGTATTATAAGTATGTATTTACAACAAAAAAAAAAAAGTATTTATGTATTCTATCAGTTATCTGTCTTCCATAGCACAAGCTCTGCTTAGTTTGGGGCCAGATGGCGCTGTGTGTAATGTCCTATGATATTTATTATTTATTTATTATTATTATTATAAGTTAAATAAGTTGCCTCGTAGCTATAGTTATAGTGAAAATCCAGTCTTGGTCAAGCCCAGTCTATGTCAGTCAAGTCCAGTCATGCTTTAGTAAATGGCAACATCACTATAAGCTTCGATAGAGTTTTGAAAGCAACACGAAAAATCATGTTTCACCACACTACATCATTTTCCCATACTCGCGCTTGTGATTCGGCACTTTATGAATAAAACACCACCATTTGTTATGCATAAACACTGGACAAAACACTAGTTTCGAAAAATATAGAACGGGGCGACACGACTCTTTCCACGTTCCCGCCAAAACGGCCTTTGAAGCTTTGAAGAAATTATTTAGTTAGTAATTGATATGTTTTTCTATTACACTTACTTTAAACATGTACAATTTATTTGCTAATTCGATAGGTAGGTGTTATGACACTGGCATAAATGAAGAACAAGAGATGTAATATTTACTTGAAACAACATATGGATTCCTTATTGCCGATATTTGGAATACAATGTTGCAACTAAGAATATGTTTCTGTTTATACTTTGTAATGCAATTCACAATATAGAAGCCATTGCCTCGCTTAGATGAAAATAAGAACTCATTAATTTTTTTTTTTGAATATTCAATTAGAACTTTTTTTTTTGTTTGATTTGCTATGTTTTTTCTTTCTTTCGACGACTATTGCACGTTTGTACATTGTGCCAGTTCTCAAGTTTACGTGCTTTTAGCATGTAACAATTTGAAAACGGATTTTACTGCGGTTTCCATCAATAGACAGAGTAATACAAGGGGAAGGTTTGTATGTATTATACATGCATATGCACTACATTCATATCTACATTGCACCTGTGCGAAGCCGAGGCGGGTCGCTAGTCTCTACATAGTATAACACAAAGTCGCTTCCCGCCGTCTGCACGCTTAGATCTTTTAAACTACGCAACAGATTTCAATGCGGTTTCCATCAATAGACAGAGTGATTCAAGAGGAAGATATATATGTATAATACAAGCATATGCACCACATTAGTATCTACATTGCACCCGTGCGAAGCCGAGGCGGGTCTGTAGTCTCTACATAGTATAAAACAAAGTCGCTTCCCGCCGTCTGCACGCTTAGATCTTTTAAACTACGCAACGGATTTTAATGCGGGTTCCATCAATAGACAGTCCACAGTCTATTGATGGAAGACAGTCCACACACCACACAACAGACAGACAGACCAATAAGTACGGGGCAAGGTTGACGGTAAAAATATTAACAATGAACTTGACTAGTTTGTGTCTCACCGTCTTTCCCCATACTAAATCTTCCTTGTCCTATGTTCGAATCTCAGGGTTGTCACGACGTGAAGGTATTCAAGATAATGTTACGTTATGGAATATTGATGGTGGTTACCCTAAAGATTTGTGACCCAGATTACTTTATGATTTACCACCTTCACTGAACAAAGAGTCAAATAGATAAATTATTTAAACGGTGGAAAATAGTCTCGTTATGTATTTAAAATATTAAATATGCCATGTAAGCTCATTTGGTAGAATATCTGCTTCGAGAGCTGTAGAGTGTGGGTTCGATTCCCGCCAGTATAAACGTTTATGTGACGATAAGTGTTTGTTCAATCTGGGTGGTTTTTTTTTAATGTAAAAGTAATATGACGAACGGTACGCTCTCCAGATGGTAAGAGATAACGCATGTCTATGACCATTGCAGCGATACAAAGAACTTTTGAAAGAAAAAAGAAAGTAAGGACAAATTTGTTTATCGATTAATGTATTTGTACACCGTAATGGTTGACAATAGACCCGAACAATTATGTTTAAGACCTTCTTACACTGTTGTCATCAATGATGACATAGGTAAAACTTCATTGGTTGTCATGCAAATAAAACCTTTGACTTTTGAGTAGCAACGACCAGGGCATCGCTCGAAGGATACTGCAGCTAGCGAAATTACAGAGCTGTCGAGACTAACCATCGAAAGTCTCAAAGTAATGAGCGCCAAAGCAGTGATGCTCTGGACTTTGTTTTGTTACTCAAAGTTCTGTGTATCGCTGCAATGGTCATGGACAGGCGTTATCTCTTACCATCAGGAAAACGTCTCGTTCGTGTCATTACATTTTACATTAAAAAAAAAAAATACTTTGAGACTTAAAATGGTTAGTCTTAACAGCCCTGTAATTTAGTTAGCTGCAGTACCCTTCAAATCGGAACACAGTATTGTTTACACACTACTGCTTGGCGGCAGAATATTACACACAGCGCTATCTGACCCCAAACCAAGCAAAGCTTGTACTATTGAAGTCAGATAACTGATAGAATACTTACATATTTTTATTTTTGTAAATATATACAGTACGCCCAGAAATAGAACAAACATTTGTTTATACCACACAACGTTTGTCCTGGGTGGGAATCGAACCCATGCCCTACATCTCTTGAAGCAGACATACTAACTACCAATAAACCAACAGCTGTCAAGAATGCCTGGTACTGCGATGGTACCTAGACGACTTCCTGCTAAGGAGATGCACGAAATATTAACCGCGATGACATCACTCGTGTAGACGGCGCACAGACCTCTTAAACTAAAGGCTCTGACTAAAGATTAAACTATCTCTATGAGACGGCGCCTAACTATTAGCAACTGTATAATCTGTATTTTTTTTAATGGGTGACAGGCTAGGTGTTTGACCATAGCTCACCTGATGTTAAGTGAAGGTGTGGTCGAAGATGGTAAAGCACACCTAGCCTGGAATGGAACTGACTCTCAAGTGAGGCTGCCGGAAAACACCGTTAGATGCTTGGCGGCAGATTTTCAACTTGAGGGTGGTAGCTAGCCGAGTACTAGAGAGTACAGGTGAGAGTACAACATCGTGAGGAATCCATAGCATGGTGGCAACCATGCTATGGTTTCTTCACGATGTTTTCCTTCACCGGCAGCTTAAGTTCATTGTTGGGGTTTGTACCCACGCCCTTCGGCATGCGAAGCTACCGCGCTAACCACTGAGCTATCATCGCCACAAATGTATTATAACTTACAGTCGTTCTCTAGCAAAACGGTTAAATCCTGGAATGTTTAGTATTTCAAGTAATTATTATCACCCACACGATCACACTCGATCCCGTCCTGATGCATGGAGTCGATTGTAAACCAGTGATGTACCGTTATCGATATTTAATACTATCGACTGTCGATAGAATCAATTTCTTTACTGACAAACTGAGTAGAAGTTTTTTTTTTATGTCAAAGTAATGAAACGGACGTAGATGTTTGACCAGAATGCTGGTATCTACTTTGGTCAAAAGCTAAGCATTGCAGCGTGGCAATGCTGCCAGCATTCTGGCCACATATCCCACCTCTGACGGGCTTTTAAATTAAGTTTTTTGTATAAGTTTTGTAAATAGTATTAATTTAAGCTGTTTATTTAATTTGTTTAATAAATAAATTTGGTCATTGTATAAATAAAATAAATAACCACAGCTAACCTGATGTTAAGTGAAAGTGTGGTCGAAGATGGTAAAGCATGCCAAGCCTGGAATGGATCACACCGCTAGGTGCTTGGCGGCAGATTGTCATCCATCTTGGACCGATTTTCATACTAAGAACACTCTCGACTAATTCACCTTTCAAACAAAATCAAAATCGGTTCATTCGTTCGGAAGTTACGATTCCACACACACACGCGCGCGCAAACACACACAGACAGAGATAGAGACACGTCAAACTTATAACACTCCGTCGTTTTTGCGTCGGAGTTTAAAAATACATTTTTGAGAGTTGTTGAAATGAAAAAGGGAAGCTTTGGACGGTATGTTTTTCTAACGTGTAGTTTAAAATTCTATGTTAATTCTAAATTGTAAATCTTCTTAGTCAACGACATTTATTCGACCGATTCTCCGCACCGAACGGTCCGCTCATAAAATAAATATGCAAGAGTCATTGAAGAAAATAGTCAGAGTCCCCTGTTTACATTGTTACGTTGGCTCGCTCCCAAATAGGTCTCTTACAGATTCATCAACTGAAGCTGTGAGCGAACTACAGCCCGAAAATAAGTCAAATATTAGATAAAATAGAAGGGGGTCAATGGCCATCCCACGAATTATAGACTTCGAAACAGCGAAAGCACCAATTTTACGAACGAATAAAAATTAGGTTATTGCTTTTAGAACTTTTATTCGTGGTCATAAATGTTGAAAAATATCACACACATAAACGAAATTGTCTATTTTTTTTCAATGTTGAACAGTAAGTCTTTTATCACAGCTCATCTGATGTTGTGGTCGATATTAAGCACACCTGGAATGTAACTCTCTCTCATGCAAGGCTGCCGGAAGACATTTTTTGACGCTTGGCGGCAGTTTTTCCAACTTATGGCGGTTTGATTTTCATACAAATTATTTTTTCCATTTATGGACAAATGGAGCATAATTTTACAGTTAAATCACAGCTACTGGCATTTATTTGCGAAAAATCACAATTGCTTGAATAAATCTAGATTATGCTAATAAATCGACTGTTTTATTCAAGCAATTGTGATTTACCGCAAATAAAGACCAAAATAAATGCCAGTAGCTGTGATTTAACTGTAAAATTATGCTCCATTTGTCCATAAATGGAAAAATTAATTTGTATGAAAATCGAACCACCTTAAGAGTGGGCGCTAGCCAACCGAGCACTAGAAAGTACCCTACCACCATGCTATGGTTTCTTCACGATGTTTTCCTTCACCGGCAGCTCAGGTTCAAATCAAATTTGAACCTACCCTTTGGCGTGTGTACCAATCGCGCTAACCACTGAGCTATCATTGATTCAACACTAAACTTGACAAATTGCAATACAAACACGAATAAAAACGTTTCACTAATCACTTTAACTCCGAAGTAAAAATATTAATAGTAATAACATTTTTATCGTACAGTATATCCAATGAACTATTTCATCGATAAGTGATTTTTATCGACATGTGTTGTCCCAACCACACGCGCCGCCCCACGTGGCGACCGATCGTTATCGGCACAGCCAGCTGTAAAATGCGAGATTTATCGGCGCTCACCATTACATACGCGGCGGGCTCACTATCACCCGTAAACGTTAGCAAGTGTGTTCGAATTCAGTATTTATTTATTAATACTGAAATTACTTGGTGGTAGATTTCCTTAGCAAGAGGTCGTCAAGGTATCACCGCAGTACCAAATATTTTGCCGGAGTGTGTAAACATTACTGTGTTCCGGTTTGAAGGGTACTTGCAGCGACATTACTGGGCTGTTGAGGCCAGTTGAACCATCAAAAGTCGATACAAATCAATTTTTGCCATTTATGGACAAATGGAGCATAATTTTACAGTGAAATCACAGCTACTGGCATTTGCTTTGGTCTTTATTTGCGGTAAATCATAATTGCTTGAATAAAACAGTACAATAATAATTTGAGGATGTCATCTAGTTTGTTGCCACCCATCCTAGCTGGATCCTTCTGGGTATCAGAGATAGACTTTTTTTGAATGTAAAAAGTAATGAGACGAACGAGACGCCTGTCCGCGACCATTGCAGCGATGCACAGAACTTTGAGTAACAAAACAAAGTCCAGGGCATCACTGCTTTGGTGCTCATTACTTTCGAGACTTTCGATGGTTAGTCTCAACAGCCCAGTAATTTCGCTAGCAGCAGTACCCTTCAACCCGGAACACAGTAATGCTTACACACTCTACAGAGAATACCATCCCCCATACCAAACTACCATAATATAAGCTACTAGAACAATCTATATATTGATAAGGTACTGGTCACGGCGAAGTTTTTTTTTTGTTTAGTTTTGGCGTCGCGTTTTGACCATTTGCTAGTGTAAAGTGTTTCATATTTTCAAGTTTCATTAGTTAAATAAGTTGCCTCGTAGCTAAAGCTATAGTCAAAGGTCCAATCTTGGTCAAGTACAGTCCGTGTCAGTCAAGTCCAGTCATGCTTTAGTAAAGTAGTGGCGACTTTACTAAAAAGCTTCGATGGAGTTTTGGAAGCAACACGAAAAGTCATGTTTCACCACATTATATAATTTCCCCACTCTCGCGCGTGTGATTCAGCACTTTATGAATAAAACACCACCATTTTTATGCATAAACACTCGATAAAACACTAGTTTTGGAAAAAAATACAACAGTCTTTCCGCATTCCCGCCAAAACTCCACGGGCAAGTTACACCGCTCGATTAGGCCTAGCCGCGCTCGCCCAATTGAATCCCTGATTTTATCGAATACCATAAAATAATACTTTTACCGTCTCAACGCAGCGTGAAGCTAATTAATGACCTTGTCTCCATTTTACATTGAAAGTTACGACTCGACGCTACAATAAACACTGGAGAAACGTTAAAACACAAGAAACACGTGTATAGAGCATAATTTTATTGATTTTTTTTAATTAATTGCCCTATAAAGACTTGGGTTTGTTGGTTTACTTTATTATTTTAAATTTTCGAGAGTTTCTTTACTTTTAATTGGTTAGATGATGTTATAATGTTATTTATGGTGATTAGAATAGAATATAACTTTATTATAAGTACACCAAAACAAATCACAACAACATACAATTATGAAACAGAAAAATTAAAAAAAAAGAAGCAGAGATATAACATAACAAATAAATAAATAAATATCGTAGGACTATATACACAGCGCCATCTGGCCCCAAACTAAGCAGAGCTTGTGTGATGGAAGTCAGGTAACTGATAGAATACATAAATACTTTTTTTTTGTAAATACCTACTTATAATACACACAGAGCAAACATTTGTTTACTCACAAAATGTTTGGCCTGAGTGGGAATCGAACCCACGCCCTACAGCTCTTAAGGCAGATATACTACCAATGAGCCAACGGAGCTGTCGAATAGATTTTTATTTTGATTATGATGCATTTGAAATAAACAAATGTAGGTTTACGTAATATCTCGCAGGACCATGCTGGACGAGAATAGCAAGGGATTGATCGTTGTGGGGAACACTTGGGTAGGCCTATGCCAAAGAGCAAGACAATCACGAAACCGGTGTCTAGCACATAAAATGAACATTTAATTACGTTGCTTTCAACCAACCATGTTTAATATTAGTAGTGCATAACTACTTATAAGATGAAATGTAACATCTATCTATCTATACCTACCTAAACTATTACAAAGAGGAAAGATTTGATTGTTTGTTTGTATTGAATAGGCTCCGAAACTACTGGACCGATCTGAATCATTCTTTCATCATTAGAATGCTACATTATCCGTGATGGGCATGGGTATATTTTATTTAAGAAACAATTAGGGATCCGTACAGAAAATTTAGTAATGTAACCCAAGCTGTGAAAAATTTGAAAAAATCCTTACTTAGCATGCGCAGCGAAAACTATTGACAATAGAGCAAGTTGACAGCTACAAATAAGTCCGCAATAGCATAATAGCGGACTTATGTCTAACTATTACAGTTGTCATCTACATCTACACTAATTATAAAGAGGAAAGATTTGATTTTTTTGTTTGTTTGTTTGTATTGTATAGACTCCGAAACTACTGGACCGATCTGAATAATTCTTTCATCATTAGAATGCTACATTATCACTGAGTGACATAGGCTATACTTATATTGTTAATCGAGTTTTGTTTACCCGTGCGAAGCCGGGAGCTGCTAATGTTATATATGGTGATTATGATGCATTTGAATTAAACAAATTTAGGTTTTACGTAATCTCTCTCAACTTAGACGTGAGTAACATGAAAATAGGATATATTTTTAGCACTCGGCTGTCTAGCTTAGTTCAAATTTAATTCAATTTCAAAATACATTTAATTTCTGTACATTTCTAGTGTTAATTTTATCCTAGAAACCTTTAATTAAACAGCAATGTATAAATAAGTAAAGTAACCAAGACATGTAACATTAAAAATAATAACTAATCTAAAAGGCCGCTATCAATGGGCAATAGTTCCCAAAACGCTGGCCCCATTGCCGCGTTGTATGGCAATACTTAAACGCTGAGCAAAATAAAGGCCAGCGTTTTGTTCACGTGTGGCGTCGACCAGCTTAGTTGTAAAATATGCCGTGAAGCACTTAACGGTGTGCTCCGGCAGCCCCAGATAGGTAAGTGCTAGTTTCATTCTAACAAATCTAGTAGGGTAACAGCTGGTGGCCGTATCGCTACGAGCGATCGCCTACGTCATACAAAGGACACACCCTCCAAGCTTTTTTTTTTTTTTAGTCGACAGACTAGTTGTTTGACCACAGCTCACCTGATGTCAAATGAAGGTGTGGTCGAAGATGGTAAAGCACACCTAGCCTGGAATGGAACTGGCTCTCAAGGAAGCTGCCGGAACACATCGTTAGATGCTTGGCGGCAGATTTTTAAGTTGAGGGTGGTAGCTAGCCAGCCGAGTACTAGAAAGTACCCTACCGCCATGCTATGGTTTCCTCACGATGTTTTCCTTCACCGGCAGCTCAAGCTCATTGTTGGGGTTTGAACCCACGCCCCTCGGCATGCGAACCTACCGCGCTAACCACTTAGCTATCATCGCTACAAAAAGCTTCAGGTTCTACGATCAGCGGTTTAAGCTATGCGTTGATCCGTCAGTCAGATATTCAGGACAAAGCATTTCAGGTATAGTGATCTTTATATCCTCTTCTCGCAAGTGGTTACTGCAGCGAGAAGAGGATATAAAGACTTGTAGAAGTTCTCATCACTGTTGTAACTGAAACGACCGTTAAGCGGAAATAAACTAAATATATACCTTGAATGTTCAAAATGCTCCATATTTGCTTTTTTTTGCTTATTTATCTGTAGCGATGATAGCTCAGTGGTTAGCGCGTTCGGTTCGCATGCCGAAGGGCGTGGGTTCAAACCCCAACAATGAGCTTAAGCTTCCGGTGAAGGAAAACATCGTGAGGAAACAATAGCATGGTGGTAGAGTACTTTCTAGTACTCGGCTGGCTGGCTACCACCCTCAAGTTGAAAATCTGCAACCAAGCATCTAACGGTATAATCCGGCAGCCTCACTTGAGCGCTAGTTCCATTCCAGGCTAGGTGTTCTTTACCATCTTCGACCACACCGTCACTTAACATCAAGTGAGCTGTATTCAAACACCTAGCCTGTAAAGCATAAAACAATATATAACCTACCTTGAATATTCAAAATGCTCCATATTTCAGAGCAAAAAAATGCTTTTCAAAAACTTTTGTAATACAAAACATTGAAACTTATTTCGTACTGTAATGGCGTTCGAATCATTTTATTCGCAGGCTATCTTTGAAGATATACGAGGGAGCCACCATCGTATTTTTCACACGGAATCAAAACACCTTTCATGGAAAAATTATAGTTCCTGTTTTGGTCAAATTTAGAGATGTGTGGTCATTTTTTATGTTAGAACATTTTAGGGACTACAGACATAAACAATAATGTTTTTTTTTTCTCTCAATTCGGAGTTTGTCAAGCAAGATTGTTATCAGAGAGATGGCTCGAGGCAACTGATTTGTTTTGTTTTGGTTTAGTTCTTTCAACTTTTAACTTTAAGTTATGTGGAGATGTTTTCACCTTTTTTAAGCTTTCATTTTACTAACTAGAAACTTTTCTAGTGAAGCGATGTCAGTTTGTTTAAATACCTATCTATACATTTAAAAAAAAGTTACTTAAAAAAAAAATTGTTTGTTAAAAATTTGATATTCGGTGATTTGTGGTTTGTTTTTATAATAGACCTAAGTAGACTTTTGTTTTACATGAGTATTTGCAAACTAGGTGTTTGACCACACCTCACCTGATGTTAAGTGACGGTGTGGTTGAAGATGGTTAGCACGGTCGGTTCACACGCCGAAGGGCGTGGGTTCAAACCCCAACGATGAGCTAGAGCTGCCGGTGATGAAAAACATCGTGAGGAAATCATAACGTCCTACATTTTCTAGTAATCGGCTGGCTAGCTACCACTCCTGTGTCCAATCGCCGTATGTTTCGACAGCCTCACTTGAGAGCCAGTTCCATTCCACGCTAGATGTGCTTTATCAGCTTCGACCACATCTTTACTTAAGGTGGTTCGATTTCCATACAAAATATTTTTTTTCCATTTATGGATAAATGGAGCATAATTATGCTAATAATCTACTGTTTTATTCAAGCAATTGTGATTAACCGCAAATAAAGACCAAAATAAATGCCAGTAGCCGTGATTACACTGTAAAATTATGCTCCATTTGTCCATAAATGGGAAAAAAATATTTGTATGGAAATCGAACCACCTTAAAAAAATTCTTTGCAGAATGTCATCCATGTAAAACTAGTTTCAATTGAATATCATTTTAATCCTAATACTTAATATCATAAATGTGAAAGTTTGTATGACAGCCCTGTTGGTTCATTGGTACTATGTCTGCTCCAAGAGCTGAAGGGCGTGGGTTCGATTCCCACCCAGGATAAACATTTTGTGGTATAAATACAATAAGTATTTGTTATGTGCCTGGGTGTCCTGTATGTATTATAAGTATGCATTTACAAAAAAAAAAAAAAATTAAGTATTCTATCAGTTATCTGACTTCCATCACACAAGCTCTGCTTAGTTTGGGGCCAGATGGCGCTGTGTGTATGGTACTACGATATTTATTTATTTTTTATATATTAAAAATATTGTCAATATAAAAATACCGACAATACAAAATATGTATAAAAAATAATACTTTTTTATTTCTATTGTGGGGGCCCCAGGGCAGTAGCCCCGCCTGCCCTGCCCCAAATTCGGCCCTGTATCTCCTATTTATTTTACTGATTAGCAAGCTGTTCGTTTTTCACGTCAAATATGTCTAATAAAGTTTATAGGAAACCAAAAACATTTAAATGTCTCTGAACGTATCTTTGTTCAATCTGAAATAGATGTTTTATTTTTTTTATGCGCTATTATATTGAAGACTTTTTCTATTTTATGTTAAATAGTCAATAATTTGTTTCAAAATATCATGTCAGTCCATCTTGAATCCCATAGCTAGCCAAAGACCATCTCATGTCTCTCTACTTGCTATATTTTTTTAATTAAACAAAATTCCAACTGATAGCACTTTCGTTTATTTTGACAGAAATGTTTTCATTTGTATCAAAATTATCAACAAGTCAAATCATCGTTTAGTTGCAACATTGGGTTTTTAAAACGGCATGCTGTTTTTCTTTATGTCTGAGGCTAAGTTTTTGACCACAACTCACATTGATGTTAAGTGACGGTGTGGTCGAAGATGGTAAACACACCAAGCCCAGAATGGAACTGGCTCTCTCGTGAGGCTGCCGGCACACACTGTAAGGTGCTTGGCGGCGGATTTTCAACTTGAGCGTGGTAGCTAGCCAGCCGAATACTAATACTCTACCATGCAATGGTTTCCTTCACCGGCAGCTCAGGCTCATTGTTGGGGCTTGAACCCACGCCCTTCAGCGTGTGAACCGACCGCGCTAATCACTGAGCTATCATAGCTACAAAATCATCTTTAACAACAGGGCATCGAGACTAATCATCGAACGACTCAAATTAATAAGCGCTAAAACAGCGATGCCCTGGACTAAGTTTAGTTACTCAAAATTCTTGGTACCGCTTCATAGACAGGCGTTACCTTTTACCACAAAGAGACAAAAGAGTCAATATTTTTACCCAAAAATAATACGTATTTGTAATGCCCCCGATAATGTAGATGTCCATTAGCAAAGGTGATAGTTGTTTAGTGCCTAAAAAAAAGAAAAAAAAGGTTTGCCAACGCCACCGCCGGCCTAATTTCACAAAATAAGGAAGACGTCCCGAGTCCCGTCAACCAGTCGCATACTCACCAGTCCAATGCTAAATTAAGACACGCTCATAACACCAATGAGCTTTAACAAGCTAAATTCTATAAATAATACCGCACCAGCTACGAAACGCAAACTATTTGCGTTAAACTTTTTAAAACTGCACAGTTTTCATATACAGATCTGACACTGGCACATCACACATTAAATAAAAAAAATAAAACAAACTACGACACTGGCCGCGAAGAGTTCTAGATTTAAAAATTTGGACTTATTTCGTAACGTGTGCACGCGACACGGTGGCTAAAATGGAACTGGATTGTCTTGAACTTCCGTTCGAGCCTCTGATTGGTCGATGTAAATTGAGGCGATGGAACGGCCAATCGGAAACGTGTTTCGTTTTGACGGGTAACGCCTATAATTGGTAGACGTGATGGTGCGCCATTTTTCAGCGTTGAACAATTGGGTTTGTTAGTAGGTGGAATGCGGTGCGGCGAGCGATTTCTGAAAACGTCGGTAAAAATACTCAACCCACTTTTATATGAGAAACAGCTGACTGTTTTAAATCATAACCGTGCAGAAAACACTGTGACGTAACCAACGATGTACTGTACAAATAAAACCTCATTTGACGTGACCTTTAAATTCTTTTTTGTTTCTGTGTGCAAATTGCGTTGTTTAGATTTTTAGAGAAAAGTTCCATTTTGATTTGAATGCGTCTTTAAAATTTAAATTTGCTACCATAGTGGGAGGTGATAGAGACAAATTTAATAATGATAACTTTGTGTGTACATATTTCTTTGAGCATTCATGCTCACTATCGAAGGCTTCTTGCGGCGGGGTCGTGTGTCGGGCGTTCTGTTCCCTCAGATATGGTTGAGGAGGGTGATTGCTAGCACATGCGTCACACTCGTGATCGGGTGCTGCTTGCGGTTCGCTGCTCTGCTCGCGTCATACACACAAACTAGTTATTAACCTAAATTAAGATTAATTTAACTGAATTCCCTCTCCTTGGATTTAAAAAAAATTGTACTTAATTCAAAGTTGACAAAGGACATGGACCCCGATTTAAAAAAAAAATGGTTACAATAAAACCTCATTGTAATAATTTTTTTTTTCACCCCATCCCATCTCGGAAAGAGTATTTTTGCTCTTCGATATAAATAAGTCGTTTTTACCCGCTAGAGGATATAGTAAATTTGAATTTAGAACATCGTGTGCACTAACTTTATGAATTCAAAACATCATAAAACCTATTTACTTCTACCTCCATGGTGCCGAATTTATCATACAACTTTTTTCAATTTGTTTAAAACTCAGACTCGGAACCTCCTTCGTGTACGTTTTTTTTTAATAGATATGCTTTGCGCGCCCTATTTTCTTTTCACGTCATACTGTTAATGCAGTAGTTAATACCTAAACTGAAATAAAAGTATCTTGTGATTGTAAAAAGAATTTTTTTGCATTTAGTAATTTCTTCACTGAGGTGGGATGAAAAGTTACGTGTTGCACTTGAGTGCAAAGACTTTTCACCTCGTGCTCTTTTGATTCCCTCGCTAACGCCCAGGATTCTAATTTCATCATCAAAAAATCATCAAAATTGAGCACGCGGTTAAAAAGCAACTTTGCACTCTTGTACATAACAAATAACTATTGTTTTAAAGTGCAAATTGCGTTGTTTAGACTTTTAGAAAAAAAAAGGACCCCATTGATGTGAATACGCGTACGATATACGAGTTTGCTACCATAGTGGGGGCAATTTAAACTGCCGCCCGGGGCCCCTGTTTTCCCTCACCCCCCTAAATCCGTGGCTGCTGCCAGCGCCCAAGAAGAACAGGTGTTAGTGTGCCGTTCTTCTACTTGTTCTGCCAGACTATAAACGTGTTAACTACTTTACATCTGGCTTATGTTTCCAATTGATTACATACCTGAAAAACGCTTAGGTGACACAATGTGATGAGTCATTATAATTACTCGATTCTGCATAATAAGTGATCAAACTTGGCAGTTCTTTTACTAGGTTAGTATGTCCCGTATCAGTAAAACAATACTTTAATCACTACCTAATTTGCAAGAATAAATAGCTGTTTCATAAAAGGTTTTTTTTTCATTGGTTTTGGCGTCGCGTTTTAGCATTTGCCAGTGTCAAGTATTTATATATTTTCGAGTTTCAAAAGTTAAATAAGTGTCCTCGTAGCTAGTTATAGTCTTAGTCGAGTCCAGTTCGTGTCAGTCAAGTCCAGTCGTGCTTTAGTGAAATAGTGGCGACTTTACTATAAAGCTTCAATGGAGTTTTGTTTTTTATATCATTTTCCCACACTCGCGCTTGTGATTCGACACTTTATGAATAAAACACCACCATTTTTATGCATAAACACTCGACAAAACACTAATTTTGGAAAGAAATACAACGGAGCGACACGACTCTTCCCGCGTTCCCGCCAAAACGCCATAAAAGGTTTGTACACTTTTTGTAGCGATGATAGCTCAGTGGTTAGCGTGGGCGGTTCGCGCGCCAAAGTAAACATAGGTACGTTAGTTGACATACGTTATATGGACTTATTTAATTTATTTTACTATTATTAATTAGTATTGTTGATTTAATTTAATGATTAATTTTTCAATGGAATGTTTTTAATGTGTGTTACGGTATGTACACTATGTATTTTGACATGTAAATTAATTTTGCCAATAAATATGAATATGAAGGGCGTGGGTTCAAACCCCAACAATGATCTTAAGCTGCCGGTGAAGAAAAACATCGTGAGATAACCATAGCTAGATTAAGACATAGGCTATTTTTTATCCCGACATGTTTTTTTTTTTTAATTTATTTTTTATGGTTGGCAGGCTAGGTGTCTTACCACAGCTCGCCTGATGGTAAGTAAGGGTGTGGTCGAAAATGGTAAAGCACACCTAGCCTGGAATGGAACTGGCTCTCAAGTGAGGCTGCCGGAACACACCGTTAGATGCTTGGCGGCAGATTTTCAACTCTCGTGTGGTAGCTAGCCAGCCAAGTACCTACTAGAAAGTACCCTACCACCATGCTATGGTTTCCTTACGATGTTTTCCTTCACCGGCAGCTCAAGCTCATTGTTGGGGTTTGAACCCTCGCCCTTCGGCATGCGAACCTACCGCGCTAACCACTGGGCTATCATCGCTACAATGTAGCGGGTAACACCGCGGGGCGCAGCTAGTTTCTTTATATAGTTAGCGTATATCTGCAATTGTCATTGACATTTATTATCTCTTACCACGAGGAGAGTATTTCATTAGGTACTTAAAAAATATCAAAAGCTTCCAGTAATCGTTTTTAAATTTCAGGTATCTTTTTTTTCTTGTCTCAACATGATAATTTAGCAACACGGATTGATGTTATCGCCCATATCGTATTACAAAGGGACAATAGTAGGTATCTATATGGTCTATTGAAAGGTTGAGAGCTCCTGACTATTGGAATAAGTTTGACGTGAATGAAGGTTGAGGATTTTTTGAAAGAACTGTTTTGTGGTTCCGTATAAAAAAAAATTAAAAGTAATGAGACAAACGAGACGCTCTCCTGATGGTAAGAGATAACGCCTGTCCACGACCATTGCAGCGATACAGAGAACTTTGAGTGACGAAACAAAGTCCAGGGCATCGCTGCTTTGGCGCTCATTACTTTGAGACTTTCGATGGTTAGTCTCAGCAGCCCAGTAATTTCACTAGCTGCAGTATCCTTCAAACCGGAACACCGCTTGAATAAAACAGTATGCTAACAATCTACTGTTTTATACAAGCAATTGTGATTTACCGCAAATAAATGTCAGTAGCTGTGATTTCACTGTAAAATTATGCTCCATTTGTCATTAAGGTGGTACGATTTCCATACAAATCAATTTTTACCATTTATGGACAAATGGAGCATAATTTTACAGTGAAATCACAACTACTGACATTTGTTTTGGTCTTTATTTGCGGTAAATCACAATTGCTTGAATAAAACAGTAGATTATTAGCATAAAATCAAATTTATGAATGGTTTATGAATTTATGATTTTTGAATAAAACAGTAAATTATGCTTATAATCTACCGTTTCATTCGAGCAATTGTGATTTACCGCAAATAAAGACCAAAATAAATGCCAGTAGCTGTGATTTCATGGCAAAAAATTATTTGTATTGAAATCGTACCACCTTAATGTTAGCTAAAACATATTTTTCTCCGACCTTATTCTAAAGCAACCCTAAAACTAAAAACCCACATCTCAGACAAGCTGTCCGCCGCCAAACACACGGACAATAGTGCTTATATCTCCACAATGGGAAGCACAAAGCAACCAAACAAGCGTGTAATGACCGTATTCAATGCACTTAAATACAGTAGGACAAGAGCTGTCAAACTTTCCGAGGGGCTCTTGAAAAAAAAAAAACAAAAAAACCCCGGTATAAATCATTCCATAATTATAATATTCAAGGCATATATTTAGTTTATTTCCGCCAGTCGTTCCAGTTACAACAGTGATGAGGACTTAAATTTAACCAATTTGACAACAACTTTTAAATTAAAAACCTAATCTTACTTTTTTGTAACATTTTGAATAAGTATTCTTTTTTTTACCCCAAAATGTAATGAGACGAACGAGACGCTCTCCTGATGGTAAGAGATAACGCCTGTCTATGACCATTGCAGCGATACACAGAACTTTGAGTAACAAAACAAAGTCCAGGGCATCGCTGCTTTGGCGCTCATTACTTTGAGACTTTCGATGGTTAGTCTCAACAGCCCTGTAATTTCGCTAGCTGCAGTACCCTTCAAACTGAAACAGTAATGTTTACACATATCTGGTACTGCAGTGGTACCTACCTAGACGACCACCTGCTAAGGAGATCTACCACCAAGTAGTAGGTATACAAGTATTTATTTTATTTTTAAATAATAAATTAATTTCATATATATAAGTGTATTTTTAGTTACCTATTTTATGTATGACGATATATTATTATTAGAATGTAGATATATTTATGTTATTGTTATGTATTATCCTTTGTGCATATCCTCGTTATTGACACACACCGTCTTTTACTTCCTCTGCTCCTGTCCGTCCTAAGGTTGCCTGGAAGAGATCGCTTTTAGCGATAAGGTCGCCAGTTGTTACACCACTTAATTAACTTTATTTCTTCTGTATTGTATTATTTTTTAGTGTGCAATAAAGAATTAATCAATCAATCGATCAAGTAGTACCATTCTGGCCACCTATCCCTCCCCTGACGGACTTTCAGATTAAGTTTTAAAAAGTTTTAGAACCACACGCTACACGTATCTTTTGTAGTTTGATGAAGATGTTTAAAGCCCGCAGAACGCATAAGTTAATAATATGCACAGGCATGCGTCGCTTAGACCACGTGTCCAAACATCCTTTTCAACCAACATTCCGTTGGTAGTTATACTAATAATTATATAATGAACACCAAAGCAGCACGTCTGTGAAGTTAGCATCTCATTTTTAGGGTTCCGTACCCAAAGGGTAAGAACGGGACCCTATTACTGAGACTTCGCTGTCCGTCCGTCCGTCTGTCACCAGGCTGTATCTCAAGAACGGTGATAGCTACACAGATGATGTATTTCTAGTGCCGCTATAACAACAAATACAAAAAAATAAAATAAAAATAAAGATTTAAGGGGGGCTCCCATACAACAAACTTGATTTTTTTACCGTTTCTTGCGCGTTATAAATAATGGTACGGAACCCTTCGTGCGCGAGCCCGACTCGCAATAACCCGGTTTTTTAAAACTCAATTTTCATAGTAAAATCGATAGAACTATTATTAAAACTTAGCAAGAACTATAGAACTATGTTAGATGCCAATGAATCCAAAGTAATTTTTTGAGATGCTAACTTCACAGACGTCAAAGCAGCGATACCCTGGACTTGCTTTAAGTACTACTCAAAGTTCTATGTATAGACAACTAGCTGCGCCCCGCGGTGTTACCCGCAACACGTTTTCGGGATAAAAAGTAGCCGATGTATTAATTCAGGGTCTCAGCTTTTTTTTTATGGTTGACAGCCTAGGTGTTTGACCACAGCTCACTTGATGTTAAGTGAAGGTGTGGTCGAATATGGTAAAGCACACCTAGCCTGGAATTGAACTGGCTCTGTCGGGACACACCGTTAGATGCTTGGCGACAGACTTTCAACTTGAGTGTGGTAGCTAGCCAGCCGAGTACTAGAAAGTACCCTACCACCATGCTATGGTTTCCTCGCGATGTTTTCCTTTACCGGCATCTCAAACTCATTGTTGGGCTTTGAACCCACACCCTTCGGCATGCGAACCTACCGCGCTAACCCCTGAGCTATCATCGCTACCTTCATACCAAATTTCATCCAACTGCGTTGAATAGTTTATGCGTAAAACAGTAACAAACATCCATCCTTCCAAACTTTAACATTCATAATATTAGTGGGATAAACAACACTTTATTTGTGACATAAAACAGATTTCTTTACAATCAAAAATACATACAAAAAGAAAAAAAAATCGCATTTATTAATATTATATATGTGAAAGTTTGGATGGATGGATGTTTGTTACTCTTTCACGAAAAAACTACTTAACGGATTTGGACGAAATATGGTTTGGAGGTAGCTGAGACCCTGAATTAACACATAGGCTACTTTTAATCCCGAAAACGTGTAGCGGATAACGCCACGGGGCGTAGCTAGTATAAAATAAGAGCGATTGGAATATCGCAGATTTTGAGTAAAACTCGACAAAATTCTCACGCCCTAATTTTCACAATACATCAGATAACAATAGGGTATTTTATAACACTCCAAGCATTATCAATAACAATTTGTAGTGAATCCCGCTAAAATTTGAAGTGGACCCTTCGGAAGTCAAGACTCTTTGGTAAAAGGGCTCAACGCAACGAGTAAAGAGGGTCCCGTTGAGGTTTAAATTTATATTTTTTTACATGTAAAAGCATAGACATAGGACTTGTCTATGGTAGCGGCCCAGAGCCTCGCTCCGGCACTTTTTTTTTTTTTATGTGACAAGTAATGAGACGAACGAGACGCTCTCCTGATGGTAAGAGATAACGCCTGTCCATGACCATTACAGCGATACACAGAACTTTGAGTTACAAAACAAAGTCCAGGGCATCGCTGCTTTGGTGCTCATTACTTTGGGACTTTCGATGGTTAGTCATAACAGCCCAGTAATTTCGCTAGCTGCAGTACCCTTCAAACCGGAACACAGTAATGTTTACACACTACTGCTTGGCGGCAGAATATCTGGTACTGCGGTGGTACCTACCTAGATGACCTCCTGCTAAGGAGATCTACCACCAAGTAAACTTCAAGGAGCTGGGTTGGCTCGGGTAGACGCTGGCAGGGGGAAATGCACAATACACCCCAAGCGGGACGTCAGCGCAGGACTCATCGCCCCCACTTTGAATAAGAATAAGAATATCCCGAAAACATTTGACGAGTAACACCGCGGGGCGCAGCTAGTTTTATCAGCTTTGTGACAGCTAACGGGGCAGCCACGACTGTACCCTAACCCGATGGTATTAATTATAAATTATAACATACCATTATAGCTTTTAGATCATTACTCAGCATATTGTTGTCACCCTCCTTAGAATTGGGGTGCATTAAGTAACTACTACTCTGTCTGTGGTTACCGTCATCGCTCCAATATAACCGCGTAGAGCCATGGTTTATTGAGGTAAAGATAAAGATAAAGATAAAGATAAAGATAAATTTATTAACAGAAAGAGTTAGGCACATACACAAAGAAAAGAAAACAGTGAAGTTAATACAAACATAATGGACAATTGGGAAGACGACCTTAAAAAAATTGCTGGTCCGGTATGGACCCGGATAGCAAGAGACAGGAACACGTGGAAATCTTTGGAGGAGGCCTTTGTCGACAGACAAGCTGTTCCAAAATAACATCCAGTTGCCGATCAATCAAAATATGAATCAAAAATTAGTTTATATAGAGAAGTAGGCTTATAATAATTATGTAAGAAGGAAACAGCAATAAAGGCTATTTTATTTATTTTTTATTTTATAATGGACAATTATAAGTGAATATTACATAAGTGTTGGACGTTACAATTTTTGTTTCGGTGTATACACTGGTTATCGTTGGACCCCAAACTAAGCACAAGGCTTGTATCTTGGGGACCGAGTGCATTTTACAAGAAAGATAATTCTGGGATAACATTTTACTTTGGTTTACTTTTAAGACAGATTTCAATTCAGCACTTGAAGAGTGTGATAGCGTATGGCATTACAAAAAAAAACACTACAGGTAAAAGCTACTATTGCAAAAATTATACTATTTACAAAATGTATACAAAAAACTTAGTCTAAAAATCCGTCAGAGGCCAGAATGCTGGCAGCATTGCCACGCTGGATGGCAATGCTTAGCTTTTGACCAAAGTAGATACCAGCTTTCTGATCACCTGAAGCCTCCTCTAAACGTTTGGCCAGGTCCCGATACAGTTCGAGAGCGGCCGGCCCCCACGGACCTAAAGTTTCAACCCCAAACGGAACGAAAAGATACATTCTATCCAAATAACTATATTTGTGCCGTTTGAGATTTTCAGCTTTAGATGCGGCAGCACCAGCTTGTCCCGACGTCACAGGAAGATGAGATGGCGTCAAGATGTCTACACAAGTGGCGTCCCACACAAAAGGCCGTCCCATCTTTCAAGGGATAAGGGTCATCCCGTCGGGTCTCTTGCCGTCGTCACGCATCATTTCGTTTGGTTTTAAAACTGATGGGACGCCGGCACTGACAAAAGCCCGACGGATGACGTCGTTTAAGCTGACGTGCCGCCATATACACTCAGCACTCCTACTGCATGAAAGCGCGTGGTGGATCCGCTATTTCCGTAGAGCCTAAGATAGTGTTTTTAGGTTCCGTACCACAAAAGGAAAAAGCAACCCTTTTTTTTATGGTTGACTCCCTTATTGAATCACGTCGTCCATCTGTCTGTCTAGACCCTTTTTCTCAGGAAAGCGTGAATCAAGTTTTATTGTTGACAAGCTAGTTGTTTGACCACTGCTCACCTGATGTTAAGTGACTGTGTCTCAAGTGAGTCTGCTAGAACACACACACAAATACAAATTATACAAATAGTTTATTGATAACACCAATGTTACAAGTCAATTCAACATTTTTAATTATGTCGTGAAATGAGTTTTAAAATACTGTTTACGTGTCAACACAAAAATGTCAAAAAAATCGGTACAAAAAATATTGTCAAGATAATTACCTAAATGCCATGACAAAAAAATCAGAATGACTTACTAGTAATTCAATAATCTTTTAGTTTGAAACACACTTGATGCTGCGGTGGTAACTACTTGAGGGTGGTAGCTAGCCAGCCGAGTACTAGAAAGTACCCTACCACCATGCTATGGTTTTCTCACAATGTTTTCCTTCACCGGCAGCTCAAGCTCACTGTTGGGGTTTGAACCCACGCCCTTCGGCATGCGACCCGACCGCGCTAAGCTATCATCGCTACAAAACTGACTTGCACTTGGCCGGTTTTTTTTTATATACTCGAGCTATTCGGGTAAAAATAAGTACATTTTCGCGCAGTAAGCTGTCTAGCTGGTTATTTAAATTTGGTTGGGTAGAGATGGGGACGAAGGCAGTGCAAGTGTGCGTTGATACGTATATATATAAAGGGGGCTCGTTAAAACTACATCTGGGATATCATTCAATGCTACGCTCTCTTGTCTTCTCGAATCATAAAAGATATAAAACGTATTCTTTACAAAACTGTTTACGTAAATAAATTGATTGATTCGCTTAACAGTCGTTCCAGTTCCAACAGTGATGAGGACTTAAATACATAAACTTATACAAAATATAGCCCAAGAGAGATTAGGGTGGTAATAATTTGACATAAACTTAAAAATATAATTTTACAAAAATTTAAGTCAGTCAATCTCGAGCAAGCGCTCGAAGTCAACACGTCCTGAGGATGCCTCGTGTAGAGGCGAAACACGTGTCGGTAAGTGCTTACTGCAGAGAGAGGAGGATTTTAAGACTTGTGGTTATTTTAATTAGATTTTTTTGTTATTTTAATTAAATTTTTGTCAAAGTATATTTTTAAGTTTATGTCAAATTAGTTTTAGATTTTAAGTAAGATTAGGTTTTTAATTAATAAGCTGGGTCAAATTAATTTAAGTCCTCATCACTGTTGTAACTGGAACGACACTGTTAAACGGAAATAAACTAGATGTTTTCGCAAATACAAATGTTTTAATGATAACACCAAAGTTAATCATTTTTCCATTTAAATCGATACATATCCGATTTCCATACTTAAAAATAACATTCATCATCATCATCATCATTTCAGCCGTAAGACGTCCACTGCTGGACATAGGCCTCTCCCATTGACTTCCACAAAGACCGGTTGGAAGCGGCCCGCATCCAGCGCGTTCCTGCGGCCTTTATTAGGTCGTCTGCCCACCTTGTGAGTGGGCGTCCTGCGCTGCGCTTGCCGGTCTGTGGTCTCCACTCCAGAACTTTGCAGCCCTGTCGGCAATCAGTTCTGCGTGCTATGTGCCCTGCCCACTGCCACTTCAACTTGCTGAATCTCTGGGCTATGTCGGTTACTTTATTGTTATTTAAAAATAACATTAAAAATATCAAAATGTCATTACATACTTATAATGAAAATGTCAGTATAAAAACATGTCAAGATGATTAAATGTCAATAAAAAAGTATAATTACTTGTATGTAATTAAATCAATTTCTCTCATGCCATTCTACAAATATTATAAATGTGAAAGTTTAGATGGATGTTTGTTACTCTTTCACGCAAAAACTACAGAACGGATGTGTATGAAACTTGGTATGGAGGTAGATGAGACCCTGGATTAGCACATAGGCTACTTTTTATCCCGAACACATGTAGCGGGTAACACCGCAGGGCGCAGCTAGAATTCATCAGTTTTATACAACATCTCCCGTCTGTTCTTAAGATGTAGGTATCTTGTTTTCCCATCCTTGGTTGTCTGGAAGAGATCGCTCTTAGCGATAAGACCGCCACTTGTGGCACTAGCTCGTAAGATTCTTTTGTTTTCTGTAGTTTTTCTTCTATTTTTGGTTTGCACAATAAATAGTTTCTATCTATCTATAATACTTGACACTAATTGTGTACTTTGTTTTGACATTTGTATAATTTTTTATTTTGTATAACCTCTTTGGCTTTTATAAACAAAATTATTTCGACATTTGATTCGGAAAAAATACTTTATACTAGATTGAATAATTGTTTATTATTTAATTGTGAGATTGATTGTGATAGTCGTTTTTATCTTAATAAATAAAAATATAAATATATGTATACTTTGGAAAACGCGCGTACTTTCTTTTCCGTTTGCGTTTTGATATTCTTATTAACAAAGTAGGTACTCGTTGGCAATAAAGAGTACAAATTTACTAAAGAGTACCGGTCATAAAAAATGCCACTCATTAGGTACAATTGTGAGTTTTTTTAAACTATTTATCTCAAACACTGGAAAGAGTCACTCACTATCAAATTTCTGCCCTCATTGGAAAAAATGAATCCAGGGCCGAGTGTATGATTAGTTTTTCTTTAGGCCCAATCATATTTTAGTCATTTTAAATGGAAAGGCGTGCAAAAAAGAAATTAGGAAAAGAGAAAGATATACGCGAGCGAGACGTGCATAATAAGGCTTTAGAGGAAGGCGTGGCTTAAGTAACACCGGCCCATGGAACTCCCACCTGTTAAAACAAGATTTTATTTAAATTCAATAAAAATATCTTTAGTAAAGTAAGATTAATACGCTTTATCGTCATTAAAATCAGCCTGCGCTGGAAATAGACACATATACATATACACATCTTTGGCTTTTCCTGGACGTCCAAACTTGACGGGATTGCAACCGATTACTAATTTTGTAGCGATGTTAGCGCGGTGGGTTCAAGCTTGGGTTCAAACTCCAACAATGAGCTTGAGCTGCCGGTGAAGGAAAACTTTGTGAGGAAACTGTAGCATGGTGGTAGGTTACTTTAGTACTCGGCTGGCTAGCTACCACCCTCAAGTTGAAAATCTGACGCCAAGCACCTAACTGTGTGTTCCGGCAGCCTCACTTGAGAGCCAGTTTCATTCCAGGCTAGGTGTGCTTTTCCATCTTCGACCACGCCTTCACTTAACATCAGGTGAGCTGTGCCTAGCCTAGCTGTATACCTAGCCAGTCAACGATTTAAAAAAAATGTAACTAAATATGTAGTTTTATAAATGTGAAAGTTTGTATGTTTGGATGTTTGGATGTTTGTTACTGAATCACGCAAATACGGCTGAACGGGTTTGGATGAAATTTGGTTTATTCATTGACGGATTGACAGATTGTCAGATTGACAGATTTCAGAGTCAGAGGGAATGAGTATTATCTAGGTCTGCGTGATTCATCTTCGGCCACATCATCGCTTACCATCAGGCGAGTTTGTGGCCAAACGCGGTTTATAAAAAAAGTTTTTTTTTTAAATAAACCGTTGAAGAATTGTGGTTTCGAAACATTTTATGTCGGTGAAAGATGTTTTCATAAAATCTACCGTCAATGAAACATGCAGTTCATGAAGCATTCCATCGATAAAAGGTATTTCAGCATATCGATATTAGACCGATGATCGACTTTAGTAACAAACGTTATCGAAACTTGGAAATAAGTGCAGTAATAGGACGCCCTCCCCTCCTTGCACGGGGTATATCGGCGTGGTACGAAATTACTCAATTACCCAAAATTTGCATTTATATTGTGCTCGGATGGGTACACTAGCTTTACCATAACCTGTACCAGGCTACGGCTGTTACGGCTAAAAACATAAGTACCGTTTTCTTTTTTTGGCAACGCACTTTATATATTTCTACTTTATGTTTCACGTAATTCATATTTTTTTAGATAAATAAATAAATATTATAGGACATTACACACAGCGCCATCTGACCCAAAACTAAGCAGAGCTTGTGCTATGGAAGACAGTTATCTGATAGAATACTTACATAGTTTTTTTTTTGTAAATACATACTTATAACACATACAGTACACCCAGACACAGAACAAACATCGTTGTTAGTCACACAAATGTTAGTCCTGAGTGGGAATCGAACCCACGCCCTTCAGCTCTCGAAGCAGACATGCTAACAATGAACCAAAAGGGCTGTCTGACTTCGTTTCAAGTAACTAATTATTTTTTTTAAGCTCGATAAAAAACGAAATATCGAGTTTAATCTCGATCAGGCATATAGATGATAATAATATCACGTTCATTAATTAGAAAAGAGCTGATAATCTTGAAACAGCTGAACTGTTTTTTTTAATCATAGCCAGGAACACGCTCGGTCAGGACACCTTTCATGCAAAAAGAAACTTCCAAATTGCTTTAGCCGTTTGAGAGCTATGATGCCGAAAACATAACACCCCTATATAAACATCAGAGGTTACAAATCAATCTAATAATTGGTAAATTTCCGGAACTGATGGGACAAAAGCCATATAATATATAAATAGCTGCGCCCCGCGGTGTTATGCGCTACATGTTTTCGGCATAAAAAGTAGCCTATCCAGGGTCTCAGCTACCTCCATACCAAATTTCATCCAAGTCCGTATAGCAGTTTTTGCGTGAAAGAGTAACAAACATCCATCCATCCGAACTTTCACATTTATAATATTATTAGTGGGATTTAAAAAAAAACGGTCAAATATTAAAAACAATGTGCCATATCTGGGAGTCCCCAGATATAGACCTATCTACCGTTGAGATGGATGACCATGATGATTTTGCTCATGAGAGCAAAATGATTCTTTTACTATGAGGAGACCGTCTGAATGTGGCATTAGCATATTCACTTGCGAGAAATACGCTGTACATAACCAACAGCCAAATGTTTTTAAAAAGTTTTCATTTCCCATCAGAGACGTTGCCTCGCTTTTTACTCGTATTACCGATATTGATCATCAGTTTTTTTTTTAATCTGAGGTTTTTTTATTTATCTATCTCCCAATAAGAAAGCACATTGATTTGTAAAAGCAAGAAACGGTGCATATTCAGTTAAGATAATGGGTGAACCGCGGGGGCTTTTTCTATTTATAATAACCGATTTTACAGTACTAGTAGGTACAACGTATTGGATGTTTTGTTTCATTCTTTGTTTATTTTTGGTGTCATCTGAACTAAACTTCGCGTGTGGCAGCTAACAGCTTGACAAAAACACGGCTTTAACAATATCCCAAATATTCTCAAGTCTGATTAAAAAAGGATCTAATTCATAACAGAGGGAGAGATAATCTGTTAGATTCACTTATGTACATACGGGACAACAAGCTTGGAGGCAAATGGACGGTTGACCATTGTTAACGTTATCCGTAATTAATAATTATGCCAAAGCCACAAGAATTAATTAATGTGAGATTGACGTTCTCGTAATGGTAAACATATAGGTACCAATGACATTGTAGACTAATTTTTTATTACTAAAACTAAATAAACTATACCTTTTTTTTTTTCTTTAATTCAACCCTGTGGCTGTAGGATAATTATTTTCGATAGTTACGTAGGTCCTTATTGGGAAAACGTTAATTAAATGTATGGAAAATGATAGAACATTGTATGGAAAACACGATAGCATTCTTCATAGAATTCATTCTTCTGAGATAGCACTCCTTGCTGTAATAAATGGAAACGTCTTTCATATATTTGACAATCGTTTACGTATTAAAATTCCCGCAAACTACATACACAGTCATATTATCTTCGTTTTGCACCAAGGTTTTGTTTGCAAGTTACTTCTAGGAACATAGACAAAATAGCGTATCTTTTTTAATCTGTGCATCAACACGGCATTTGACATTTTTGTGTTGCAAGATAACAATAATTACCATTTTTTTGGATAAAAACTTTTTTATAAAATACTTTAATCTATCTTTAGGTAAATTATAAAAAAAAGTAGAATAAATATCTTCAATTAAACAAAACAAAATAACTTAAAATAATAACTACTCTAAAAGACCGCTATCAATGGGAATAGTTCCCAAAACGCTGGCCCCATTGCCGCGTTGTATGGCAGTTGTATCTTTAGGTACTATCTATAATATATTATATCTTTTGAAAATATGTACTATAAATTTAATCAATGTGATTATTTCACGATTATGCCAAAATTTTCTAGTTCGTTTTACTTGTTTTTATTAAAGTACTTTGTATATTTGTACATTTTTTTAGTGGTAATTATGTCGATATTTTTAAGTAATTTCTTGATGATGATTCATGAATATACAGATTGTCCTGAAATTCAACGTCAAGTGGGCACAGGGTGACCAAAGTCTCGCCCGCTCGCCCGTGCCTGCAATAAATGTGCAATATTTTTTATGAATAGAAGATAGCTTGTGTTGTATTTTGGAATCTTGAGTGAATGGTCCATTTTTTAAAGAAACTTGCCTAGGGTAGTTCAGTATGTTTTTTTAAATCTATGAATCACAATCAAACTCACTCAAAAATAAATCAAGATTAAATTCGGTCAAGGTCTGAAAAAGTGGATGATTTTTTTTATTTACTTATACGCGATTACTAACCTTAAATTACATTGTCCACTCTGACTATTTTCAAGGAGTAAATCAGAGTACAACAACAGTAACAACATAAGAACTTACTGTAGCAACTTGATGCTAAAGGTTTAGTGGAGTATGGAAAGCAACACGAAAAAAATTTACTTCATAATTTTTTCATAGACTTAATTAAGTAATAAATATCACTATTTACACTAACATTAAAATGCGACAATGTGTGTGTAACTGTGTATGTATATATATTTTTGGTGATGTATGGCATAGCATTCTCTAGTGTAACACATAAGCTATTTTTTTTCATGAACCATATGGGTAAACTCGTGGGATGCAATTAGTTTTCAAACTTGAACGATACCTGTTATGAAAATAATTCAATCTGGGGGACTCAATTTTTTGGTGTTCCCGCCAAAACTTCATAAGTAGTTTAAATGTAATTAACTAGTAACACTGTTGATAGGTCTTGACAATGACGTGATAAATTGAAAAAAAAATCTTGACAATGATTGTCTATGGTGTATAGTGTAGCTCATCCATGTTTCGATATTATTTACCTAAAATGAAAAATCAAATGTACGAATTCAAATCGATATCCTTAAATACCGATTTAATTTAATCATGTATATTTTCATAAAAGATTTTGTCTTTTGCACCTATTAATTACACAATAGAAAAATAGAGAAAGTAGCAGTGCCACTGATAATTTTGAAATAGCAAGAAGATTAATTGATAATTTAAGAGTTATAATAAACAAACGAATAGCATCATAAATAGGTGCAGATGATGAAAGATTTATTTCTTAAATTTTGATGCCATACTGTTTGTTAGCACATGACGTCTTTGATTTCTATGATCGATTCATCCGATCAAAATATGCTTAATCATTCGTTCGAGTTGAATGCCGATTCGATTCCATTTCACGTGATTACGTCACTCACTCGACGTCGATTCAGCCCAAGCTTGTGAGCGGCGGAGATGTACAAGAATCGTACTCAATTAATTTTTAATACGTCATCTTAAATTCAATAGTGATATTTGTTTATTATTTGTGGCTTTTGCTCACAATAAATCAAAAATAAACGTAAGTATATCGTAAAGTGATTGTGTCAGTTTCCCATATTGCGCGGACGCGATGTTTGGTTCCCTGTGAAGTGCTATACAAATGCATAATATAACCTATCTACGGTTTGTATAAATCTATGAGCCCGTACGTAGCCGTGTAGCTATGTAATTCATGCAGTTGCAGCAAATGTGGCTAACGAGGCGCTAACGCGATTACTTCAAAAGCGAAACGTCATCAATGAAATAGGCATCGAGTGGTGTTTTGCCGCGCTTTGTGTTCGTGTTTATTGACGCGTCGGTTGCATTATTGCAGGCATAATGCCGGCGGCACGAGGCGTAAAACGTGCAGCGTCAAAGAGTTCAGCATCAACGGCATCAACTGTACCTAAAAATAAGAAGAAACGTGCAGGTAAGCATGTCGAGTTTGCTGCAATTTGTTTTCTTTACGATTCTCCGACGTCAATGACCTGTCAAACGTGATGGCGGGAAAGCGACGACGCTAGCTTTCTTTGCCTTATTTGCTCTTTTTATAATAATAACTGTACTCGCGCAAGCCGTTTAGCGTGTCGATCTAATATTCTGGCCTGTGTTTACCATTCTAAATCTCTTGATTATGTAATAGTTGGTTAATAAGTGGAAATTTTTGAGGTTATTCAAATGTATCGGTGGAGGGCGGCATTAGACGATCTACTTGTTTATCCTTTCATTTTTCAGGCTAGTCGGTCATTTCCGTAAATAAAAATGACTAATCGGTCCTGAACTACACCTACATTGCTAGATTACCATTTTGAATGTTCGTAACATTTCGAAACTTCGCTGACTAATTTGATCATTACCTAATGGGGATACGTGAAGGTTGAAAATAAGATCCATGTTGATAAGTGACGGAAAAGTACGATACCTACAAAGCTATATATTTATTTTGAGTGCTTTCATGGATAAATTATCAAAACAATGATATAATGTGACATAAAGATAACAGTTTTAAATATGATAATAACATGGTTAAACTAAAACGGTTTGTATAATACAAACTCATGCATTAAGTGCTAAAAAAACTACAGGAAAAAGTAACGTGTAAGCTAGTAATGTAATAAATAAAACATTTCTGAGGTAATCAACACAAACACACCTCAAAAAATAAAATGCGTTTACTATTTTTAATCTCAAAGGAAGTGACGGTCAAACTTAGCAGCTAACTTCAGCCAATGACGAGCAATCATAAGTTGTTCACTTCGTGCAAAATTGGTTGATCCAATTCCAACATTGTCAGTTTTAGATGAATGATCAAAATGTGATATAGTAATTGTATACTTTTTGCGTCATATTTTGTAATTTGAGATAAGCTTTTATGTATGTGGGAAATCAAACATTTGTTACATCATTAGTGCAAGCACAGAAAATGTGCACTAGAAGCAAATATTCCTTATATTCTGCCACCAAGCAGTAGTTTGTAAACTTTAATGTTCAGCTTGAAGTGTACTGCTGCTAGGGTAATTACAGAGCTGTTGAACCTTGATACTAACCATCGAAAGTAATGAGCATTAAAACAGTGATGTCCTGGACTTTGTTGTTTTGCTATTCAAAATTTGGTGTATTAATAATGGTCATGGACAGGTTTTATCTCTTACCATCATGAGTGTCTTGTTTGTCTCATTACTTTTGCTTAAAGAATATAAAAAAATAAGCACGAAAGTCAATTAAAATCATTGTAATGATTTTCTTCAGCTACAGTCCACTTGGAGATCCCGATAGCTCCGAAGAAGAGGGGACGCGTTTTTACGTGTGGTCAAGGGGATGTCGGCCAACTTGGATTGGGAGAAGATGTGATTGAAAGTACTAAGTAAGTGTTACAAGATCTATATTATGCCGCAACAGGCTGACTGCTTTTCTCTATCATGCTTAACTCCATCTCATCCACTGCAGCTACTTTGCCAGTGCTCCAGAGCCTCGCCTCCGATACTTTAAGGAGCTAGGTTGGCTTGGGTAGACGCTGATAGGGGGAAATGCACAATACATCCCAAGTGTGACTTCAGTGCAGGACTTATCACCCCCATTCCGAATAAGAAAAATATGATCTATATTATGCTATCTATATTTTTATACAGTTCTTATGGTGACAAGAATTTCAATAATCGAGGCAGCCATAGGCAGTTCTTACTGTTTAAATGTTAAATTTGCAATTTTGTTTTATTTCAGGTTCAAGCATGTACCTGCATTGGGGGACAAGATAGTTGCAGTATGTGCAGGGGGAATGCACACCATTGCTCTTGATAGCAGCGGAAAGGTACACATTTTATTTGGTACTAACAATCAAAGATATAGGACAAATTGGGAAAAATCCCTGACCCTAGACGTCGAGTAAAAACAAGCCTCATAACATAAATAACCCCTGTTTTTTGTTTAATGCTGTCTATGCCTTGTTTTGTTTTTTTTTTTTTGCAATATCTTAATAAATTTATATTAAACTTTTGTTGCCATTTATAAACCTAATTATGTTTAACACCTGGACATAAACGTACAAGAATCTAGATGTTAGGTAAAAACAAGCCTCATAAAATAACCAAAACACCATGTGTTTTGTTTTATGCTGTCTGTGGCATGTGTTGTTGGCAATATAGTAAAACCTTAATAAATGTACATTAACCTTTTGTTGCCATTTATAAATCTAATTATGTTTAACACATAAACTTACAACTATTTAAATTACTGTCATCTATTTTCATATTTCATTTTCAGAATTTGTTACAAGATATGTTTGTAATAAATTTCTTTTATCTGTAATAAACTTTTTTTAACGTTTTGTGAATGTTACAATGGCCATGTCTACTATATATATGATTGCCGCCAGTAATTTAAAGTATTTTGTGTGTAATTATGTTCATAAAAAAAAAAAATATGAACAAGGCAAAATAAGCAGAGTGTTGGTCGTCCAGCCGCAAGATGGGTTGATGATACTGTCACAGTAGACCAGATTGGCACAGGACCGAGGCAGATGGCATGACAAGAGAAAGGCCTATACCCAGCAGTGGGATAAAGAAAGCTATGTATGATGATGAACTTTTAATGATTCACTCTGGTTTTGACCACCCATCTCACAACACCACAATATTTTTACAATGAGCTTGAACTACCGATAAAGGAAACCATAGTATCGTGGTAGGGTAATTTTTAGTACTTTCCTACCACCCTTAATTTGAAAATGTACCACCAAGCTCTTAACAGTGTGTCTAGGAGTCACAGCCAGCTCCATTCCAAGCTAGGTGTGTTTACTGTATTTGACTGTACCAACACTTAACATCAGGTGAGCTGTGGTCAAACACCTAGTCTGTCAACCATAAAAAAACTCCTATAGCAATATCAATACTAATATAAGCATACTAGTTTTAGCTGATTGCTTATCATCAAATAACTATTTGTATACTTAGTAAATAAACTAATCTAAGCAACCATTATGATAATAATTATGATTTTTCAAATTAACTTGTAAGAAAATTGTTAATGATCAATTTGGAAGAAAAAAATTGTTTATTTTACCTATATACCTTAATATATGTTTCTACATTTTTTTTTTCTTATGGTTGACAGGCTAGTTGTTTGACCACAGCTCACCTGATGTTAAGTGAAGGTGTGGTCGAAGATGGTAAAGCACACCTAGCCTGGAATGGAACTGGCTCTGAAGTGAGGCTGCCGGAACACACTGTTAGATGCTTGGCGGCAGATTTCCAACTTGAGGGTGGTAGCTAGCCAGCCGAGCACTAAAAAGTACCCTACCACCATGCTATGGTTTCCTCACGATGTTTTCCTTTACCGGCAGCTCAAGCTCATTGTTGGGGTTTGAACCCACGCCCTTCGGCATGCGAACCTACCGCGCTAACCACTGAGCTATCATCGCTACATGTTTATGTGTATATATTTTGTCATAATTTATGACTAAATAGAAATAAACAAATTAGGAAACATTCATACTTACATTCAGATTTTTTATTTATTTTACTTAAATGAAAAATCTGATGATGATTCTGCCGCTAATCACATTGATTATATCGATCGACACATCAATATTTTTCACTCAAATCTATACCAATTTCAAAGACAGATTAAGATTCGACAGTTTTTAACATCCGGTGAGCTGTGGTCAAACATCTAGCCTGTCAACCATTAAGGAAAAAAAAAAGATTATCTTAGATTTTAGTTTGATTTAGTTATGACATTTTATATATGTTTTGACTGAACAATTGACCAATTAATTATTATTTAATTTAATATTATAAATAAAAAAATAAATATCATAGGACATTACACACAGCGCTATCTGACCCCAAACTAAGCAGAGCTTGTGTGATGGAAGTTAGATAACTGATAGAATACATAAATACTTTTTTTTTTTGTAAATACATACTTATAATACATACAGTACAGCCAGACACAGAACAAACATCGATGTTAGTCACACAAATGTTAATCCTGAGTGGGAATCGAACCCACGCCCTTCAGCTCTCGAAGCAGACACACTACCAATGAACCAACAGGGCTGTCAATAATTTCTTAAATCCTAATTATTATCTAGCGACTTTTTAAAAATGTAATTTTAATGCACTTAGACATGCATAGTTTTGGAATGCGATACAGATAAAAAAAATTGTGTATTTGTATTTAATACTGTTATGAATATCAACTACTACTTTATACTGTTATGATACTGTTTTGTATGTTATGAAATAAATAAAAAATCACCTGTGTGTTCTGCCCACACTTGAGAGCCTGTTCCATTCCAGGCTAAGTGTGCTTTACCAATTTCGATCTCATCGTCACTTAACATCAGGAGAACTGTATCAGAAAAAATCTATTAAGAATAGAGAGAGAAATCCAGAACTATGTATTTCAAACAAAGTCAACAGAAAAAAACTCATGACTTCATTGTACACTATCAAGTGATTAAGTCGACAGCTCTGTTGCTTCATTGGTAGTATGTCTGCTTCAAAAGCTGAAAGGTGTGGGTTCGATTCCCACCCAGGACAAATACTTTGTGGTATAAACAAATATTTGTTCTGTCTGGGTGTCCTGTATTTATTATGAGTATGTATTTAAGTATTCTATCAGTTATGTGATTTCCATATACAAGCTTTGCTTAGTTTGGGATCAGATGGCGCTGTGTGTAAGGTCTTACAATGTATATTTATTTATTATTCTCAGGTTTGGACGTATGGTTGCAATGATGAGGGAGCCCTTGGTAGGACCACAACAGGAGACAAGGATGAAGGCACTCCTAAGAAGGTCAGCCTGCCAGAAAGTGCAGTGGCAATCTCCGCTGGAGACTCACATTCAGCAGCACTATTGGTGAACGGAGATGTGTATGCTTGGGGCTCATTCCGGGTAAGTTGGTGGTAGATCTCCTTAGCAGGAGGTCGTCTAGGTAGGTACCACCGCAGTACCAGTTATTCTGCCGCTAAGCAGTAGTGTGTAAGCATTACTGTGTTCCGGTTTGAAGGGTACTGCAGCTAGCGAAATTACTGGGCTGTTGAGGCTAACTTTATCAAAAGTCTCGAAAGTAATGAGCGCCAAAGCAGTGATGCCCTGGTATTCGTTTTGTTACTTAAAGTTCTGTGTATCGCTGCGATGGTCATGGACAGGCGTTATCTCTTACCATCAGGAGAGTGTCTCGTTCGTCTCATTACTTTGTACATAAAAAAAAAAAAAAAGTTTTTTTAAAATTTGTATTGTATCAGTTTGACACAGATGCATATTGACCATTCCGGATTCAAGCCTAAGTTTAGAGTAAAATTAAATTTAAGGTGGTACGATTTCCATACAAACATTTTTTTTCAATTTATGAACAAATGGAGCATAATTTCACAGTGAAATCACAGCTACTGGCTTTTATGTTGGCCTTTATTTTGCGGTAAATCACAATTGCTTGAATAAAACAGTAGATTATTAGCATAAAATCAAATTTATGAATAATTTACGAACTTACGATTTTTGAATAAAACAGTTCATAAATTGAAAGAAATATTTGTATGGAAATCGAACCACCTTAATTTGAATGTTTAGTACAAAAATAAAAATAAACTTAATCAACAGATATATTTCTAAGCCCTTAAAGAGTTATTAAGATTTTAATTTAATTATCTTTAATTATGATATTCATATTTGTATTAATTTTATTTATTTAGTGATTATTTATTTATGTAATTCTATCGGCATGCTCTGTAATAAATAAATTTAATAATAACAGTACATAGGTACTGTTTGTTATAATCAATTATTATTTTTTGCTTAAACTACTATTTATTAAATTTCAAGGTATACATAATCAAAGTTAATGAAACAAGTAACGTTTGAAATACCATCTTGCCATCATCGTCTTGATACTCTTACCAGTGATGAATGTATTTTTATTTCTTTTCCAGGATTCCCACGGCAGTATGGGTCTTGTAGTGCGAGGCCGGGAAGGCAAGGCGTGTCGTGCGCCCGTGCAGGTGGAGGTGGGCGAGCCGGCTGTGGGAATTGCATCGGGGAGCGATCATCTCGTCATACTTTCTGTACGTAGATCCCTACATGATAAAAATGAATACTTTCAAGTTGTAGAATGTATTTCCTGCGAGTATCTTTCCGCAGAGTTATAATCCGCATTTTTTTTTTTTTTGTTCTCCACCAATGTTCCTCTGACATTATCAGAGCCCTTTTTTTGGTTGTTTTTTATATTTGTCTGTTTTATTAGTTTGTGCTATGTATATATATTTCTTTAAACACCTTTTTTTAAAATTGCTTTGTTAAAATTTGTATGTATTTGTAGTAAAACTATTAAAATTTGTATATAATTGTATTAAAATAAATATTTTAAAATGGGCATTTGAATTGTCAATTAATTAATTACTCATCATTAAATAAATGACAATTAGTAAATTATGTTAGCTTAGTTAAAATTCGATTATACTTACTAGATACTTACTAGATTCTAAAGCAGCATTATCACTGAAAGCGATCATGCGGCCGCAAAGTAACGCCTGAATCAATCAATTACGTAAGAGTATTTTTTTAATATTTCAGGCACCTGGCGCTGTTTACACCATGGGGTGCGGGGAACAAGGCCAGCTCGGCCGCCTCACGCAGCGCTCCGCGTCGCGCGACGCTCGTCAAGGCTTCAGTGAGTATACCTTCAGACATATCCATCATCAGCCCCGTAAAATTTATGTCCGTTAATTATTTGTTAATTTATTGTGCACACCAAAAACAGAAAAAAGTACAGAAAACAAAAGAATCCTATGTGCTAGTGCCACAAGTGGCCGACCTTATCGCTTAGAGCGATCTATTCCAGGCGACCAAGAACAGAAAACACGATACATATTAAGAACAGACGGGAGATGTTGTAACGCTATTAAGTTAGAAAATAAATAAATTAATAAAAATAATACACATAGTAAGTATGTAAAAGTAATAATGTATTTAAATAAAACGAAATGTATATATTTATAATGCATAATATATATAAATGAAGATAATTTTAAATATTTAACTTGGAAGCACGCCTGAATCCATCAATTATCTTATACAGCCTGTATATTTACAAGCTCTATACTTCGATCAAAGAATCAACGGAGTTGACACCATTTGACTGAATTTTAAATATGACTGCATACTCTACTGTAAATATTTAAAAAATTACAATTCTTTTTCCAGGTGCCCTGTTAGTCCCGGGTCGTGTGACGCTAAAGCAGGGCGCTTCCGCCGTGTGGGCCGGGTACCACGCCACTTTCGTGCTGGATAGAAATCAAGAAAAAGTGTTTGCTTTCGGTCTGAACAACTATGGACAACTCGGTGAGTACTGTTCTACAATTATGTGAGTATGATTTCACAACTAAGTAAGTACAATTTGACAACTAATCAACTAAGTGAATACAATGTAACAACTGAGTACAATTTGATAACTAAGTGAGTACAATTTGACAACTAATGAAGTAAGTGAGTACAGTTGGACAACTAAGTGAGTACAATTTCTGAACCACAACTATAATTACACTTATAAATATAAAAATTACACTTATAAATATAAAATATCTTCGACCACACCGTCACTTAACATCAGGTGAGCTGTGGTCAAACACATAGCCTGTCAACAATAAAAAATACTAAAAAAAGACTTTCGATGGTTAGTCCCAACAGTTCCGTAATGTCTCTTGCTGCACAGTATTGTTTACACACTACTGCTTGGCGTACCTACCTAAACGATCTCCTGCTAAGGAGATCTACCACAAAGTGTAATTATACTCATGTGGTTGCGACATTGACCTCACATAGTTGTCAAATTGAACTCAGTTGTCAAAATGTACTCACTTAGTTGTCTTTTCATTATATTTGTCTTGTCTTTAATTTGTATGTCTGGTTCCGCAGGCATAACGGGTGAAAAACGTAAGACAGCGTTGTACGCGCCCGTGGAGTGCGACGCGTTCGGGCGCCTGGACACGACGTGGCGCTCCGTGACGCCGGGCCAGCACCACAGCCTCGCGCTGAACGACGCCGGACAAGTGCACGCGGTAGGACGCTGCGAGTACGGCAGGTAACCGCTAATCAAGTCTTATATTATTAGACTAGCGGACGCTTCACGGTTTCACCAGCGTAGTTCCCGTTCCCGTGGGAATACAGGGATAAAAGTAGCCTATGTCACCCGGGGATAGTGTAGCTTCCCAACAGTGAAAGAATTTTTGAAATCGGTCCAGTAGTTTCGGAGCCTATTCAATACAAAAAAATTAACAAATCATTCCTCTTTACAATAGTATAGACTATAGATAGTAGATAGCAGTGGCGTAGTGTGCCTAGGAGGGGCCCCTGTATCACAAAAGAAATAAAATGGAAATAAATATTTATTGAGTATATGGGCAGTTTTCAGTATAATTGTATAATGTTGATGTTGTTGATGTTGTTTTGTAGCGATGATAGCTCAGTGGTTAGCGCGGTAGGTTCACATGCCGAAGGGCGTGGGTTCAAACCCCAACAATGAGCTTGAGCTGCCGGTGAAGGAAAACATCGTGAGGAAACCATAGCATGGTGGTAGGGTACTTTCTAGTACTCGGCTGGCTAGCTACCACCCTCAAGTTGAAAATCTGCCGCCAAGCATCTAACGGTGTGTTCCGGCAGCCTCACTTGAGAGCCAGTTCCATTCCAGGCTAGGTGTGCTTTACCATCTTCGACCACACCGTCACTTAACATCAGGTGAGCTGTGGTCAAACAACTAGCCTGACAACCATAAAAAAAAAAAAAAAATGATAGTTTTTCTTTCCCGGGAAGCACGAGATTTTTTTTTTTTTTATTGTTGACAGGCCTGGTGTTTGACCACAGCTCACCTGATGTTAAGTGAAGGCGTGGTCGAAGATGGTGATTAAGTGACATTGTGGATAACATTTTACTAATATTTGCTTACACACGTTAGGGGCCCCTGTAGCCCGGGGGCCCCGTATCATTGATACGACTGATATGGCGGTAGCTACGCCCCTGGTAGATAGATAATTTAAAACACTGATTACATGTCAATGAATCGAAATCAAAATGTCAATTTAAAAATACCTGTCAATATGTGTATAATATGGCATTATAAAATCTAGTGCAGTGCTACATATTATACAACACATGAACAAAGTGTCTTCCCCTTAATAGAGACAGTAAGAAAAGTGTCGATGGACGCATTCTTCGATTATACTCTAAATAAATATCGTAGGACTATACACACAGCGCCATCTGGCCCCAAACTAAGCAGAGCTTGTGTGATGGAAGTCAGATAACTGATAGAATACATAAATACTTTTCCTTTTTTTTTTGTAAATACATACTTATAATACATACAGAACACCCAGACACAGAATAAACATGATTGTGTTTATTCACGAAATGTTTGCCCTGAGTGGGAATCGAACCCACGCCCTACAGCTCTCAAGGCAGATATACTACCAATGAGCCAACGGGGCTGTCAACTCTACTTAGCAATTTAAGCTATATAAAAATTACTTATTAGTCTCAACTAGGCTAGATTGTACTAGCAATGAGGTATCTAACAACAAACAAAAAACAAAAAAAAAATCGTAGGACATTACACACAGCGCCATCTGACCCCAAACTAAGCAAAGCTAAAAAAACTAAACACGAATTCTCATTAATTAGTACAACAATTCTTTGCCTAAACAGTGTTTGCAATACATAAATAAATTATAATCAGTTGAGTTTCCGATTTACGAACAAAGCTAAGAGTTTGTGTATTAAAACAGATACTTTATTTAAAAAAATGACAAACAAAAAACATAATTACTTCAAGTACTTAAGTAGTTTGTACTTGGTGGTAGATCTCCTTAGCAGGAGGTCATCTAGGTAGGTACCACCGCAGTACCAGATATTCTACCGCCAAGCAGTAGTGTGTAAACATTACTGTGTTCCGGTTTGAAGGGTACTGCAGCGAAATTACTGGGCTGTTGAGACTAACCATCGAAAGTCTCAAAGTAATGAGCACCAAAGCAGCGATGCCCTGGACTTTGTTTTGTTACTCAAAGTTCTGTGTATCGCTGCAATGGTAATTTTTTTTTTTTTTTTCCCCCTTCTAATGATGTGTGTTTCTGTTGATAGATACCTCATTGTTATTACAATCTAGCCTAGTTGAGACTAATAAGTAATTTTAATATAACTTAAATTGCTAAGTAGAGTATATTCTAAGAATGCGTCCATCGACACTTTTCTTACTGTCTCTATTAAGGGGAAGACACTTTGTTCATGTGTTCTATAATATCAATGGTCATGGACAGGCGTTATCTCTTACCGTCAGGAGAGCGTCTCGTTCGTCTCATTATATTTTACATTAAAAAAAAATATTTAATATAATCTTTTAGTTTGAAATCACAGCATCATTGTTATAAAATTTTATATACCGCACTATACAAATCTGGTACTAATTTATGGATTGTCTATTCCAGGCTGGGTCTGGGCGAGGGTGCGGGCGACGCGGAAGTCCTGGAGCCCGTGCCGAAGCTCCAGAACAAGAAGTGTGTCAGCATCGCCGCCGGCACCAGCAACTCGTTCGCGGTCACCGACAACGGTAACTTAATAAAAAAAAATGGCAATTAACTGTCATTTATTATTTTTTCATCGTTCTTGGCAAAGCGCTTTGTGCTTTTGCCAGTGTCAAGTGTGTGTATTAACTTTAGATATTTACATATTTTTGGCACCAGTTTTTTTTTTTTTAATGGTTGACAGGCTAGGTGATTGACCACAGCTCACGTGATGTTAAGTGAAGGTGTGGTCGAAGATGGTAAAGCACACCTAGCCTGGAATGGAACTGGCTCTCAAGTGAGGCTGCCGGAGCACACCGTTAGATGCTTGGCGGCTGATTTTCAACTTGAGGGTGGTAGCTAGCCAGCCGAGTACTAGAAAGTACCCTACTACGGTTCTAATCACAATTATAGGAAATTAGTTTGGAAAGAAGCACCTTCTGGAGTCCCCGTCTGATATTAGAAAGTTATATTATTATTTATTTATTTTGGACACATTAAAATTCCATTCCAGGCTAAGTGTGCTATACCATCTTCGACCACGCCTTCACTTAACATCAGGTGGGCTGTGGTCAAACACCTAGCCTGTCAAGAATAATTTAAAAAAAAATTGTGCTTTTCGGGGAGCACAAACTCTGATGATTTATTTTATATAAGTCCTTAATTGTTACAGGTGAAGTGTGGGCGTGGGGCATGGGCAGCGAAGGTCAACTCGGTACGGGCGGTTGTGCGGACGCAGCGGAACCCGCGCCCGCCGTCTGCATCGCGCTACTGGACCACCGGCCGGCGAGCATCGCCGCCGGAGGACAACATACCGTCTTACTAGTCGTAAGTACTGTCTTACTGCTCGTGAGCACTATCTTACTGCTCGTGAGCACTATCTTACGTATAGTGGGTACCGTCTTACTGCTCGTGAGCACTGTCTTATGTATATTGGGTACTGTCTTACTGCTCGTGAGCACTGTCTTAAGTATAATAAATAATAAATAAATAAATATCGTAGGACTATACACGCAGCGCCATCTGGCCCCAAACTAAGCAGAGCTTGTGTGATGAAAGCCAGATAACTGATAGAATACATAAATACTGTTTTTTTTTGTAAATACATACAGAACACCCAGACATAGAACAAACATGATTGTGTTTATTCACAAAATGTTTGCCCTGAGTGGGAATGGAACCCACGCCCTACAGCTCTCAAGGCAGATATACTACCAATGAGCCAACGGGGCTGTCAAATATAGTGGGTACTGTCTTACTGCTATTTTTTTTTTTTTCTTTGGTTTTGGCGTCGCGTTTTAGCATTTGCCAGTGTCAAGTATTTATATATTTTCAAGTTTCAAAAGTTAAATAAGTGTCCTCGTAACTAGTTATAGTCAAAGTCCAGTCTTAGTCAAGTCCAGTCTGTGTCAGTCAAGTCCAGTCATGCTTTAGTAAAGTAGTGGCGACTTTACTATAAAGCTTCGAGTTTTGGAAGCACCACGAAAAGTCATGTTTCACCACATTATATCATTTTCCCACACTCACGCATGTAATTCGGCACTTTATGAATAAAAAACCACCATTTTTATGCATATAAACACTCGACAAAACACAAGTTTCGGAAAAAAAAACAACGGAGCGACACGACTCTTCCCGCGTTCCCGCCAAAACCTCTTACTGCTCATTACCTAGTTGGAAACACAGACGCTGGCAACGAGTGCCACGCATCAGCAGTTCTTACAAGGAACGCGATCTGGAAATGTTATGTGCGTTTGAAGGGAATTTTCACTGTAAGAGGGTTATAGGTATATTAATCAAATTTATTTACTATTATAATTTTTTTTTTAATTGTTAATTGACTAGATGACGCCCGCGACTTAGTCCGCGTTAACTTTAGAATAAGGTTCAGAGAGTAATGAAACATGTAAGAAATAATCAATCTGACATATTATTATGTCTATCTGAGATATGTCAAACTGTTAATTTGAGAACTGTCAATCTGACATCAGTTAATTTGATATCTGACACCTGTCAAACTGACATGTGTAAATTCATCAATGAATATATTATAAGCTTTCAAATTAAATAAATCTGTTGTAAAAAGTATTCTATACATTAATCCAGGTAATACAAACTTTCCTATTTATTATATTATATTATTACGATTTGTTTTTTTTTTGTGAAAAATAATGAGACGAACGAGACGCTCTCCTGATGGTAAGAGATAACGCCTGTCCATGACCATTGCAGCGATACACAGAACTTTGAGCAACAAAACAAAGTCCGGGGCATCACTGCTTTGGTGCTCATTACTTTGACACTTTCGATAGTTAGTCTTAACAGCCCAGTAATTTCGTTAGCTGCAGGACCCTTCAAACCGGAACACAGTAATGTTTACACACTACTGCTTGGCGGTGGAATAACTGGTACTGCGGTGGTACCTACCTAGATGAGCTCCTGCTAAGGAGATCTACCACCAAGTAAGTTTTATACTACTTACTACTTTAACATGAAATATCTTTACAGGAGGACCCGAACCCCAAGAAAGAAGCATCCCCGGAGCCGGAGAGTGAAACGGCAGAAGAGAAGCCTGAAGCCAGCGAAGAAGAAGAGGATGAGGAAGAAGAGAAGGTGGCACCGCCTCGGTCGAAACGGCAGAAGAAACAACAAGACGCCGAAGTATCTTCCAGCTCGAGCGCTCAAGCGGCTGACGTTACTGAAGAGACTCAACCTCAAGTAAATGTCATTTCTTTTAAGTAATCTCTTTTAGTAGCTAGATTTTTTTTTTAATTTAAAACTAGCGTACGCCTCGCGGTTTCACTTGCGTAGTTCCCGTTCCCGTGGGAATACAGGGATAAAAAGTAGCCTATGTATCACTTGGTGGTAGATTTCCTTAGCAGGAAGTCGTCTAAGTCTATTCTGCCGCCAAGCAGTAGTGTGTAAACATCACTGTGTTCCAGTTTGAAGGGTACTGCAGCGAAATTACTGGGCTGTTGAGACTAACCATCGAAAGTCTCAAAGTAATGAGCGCCAAAGCAGCGATGCCCCGGACTTTGTTTTGCTACTGAAAGCTCTGTGTATCGCTGTAATGGTCATGGACATGCGTCATCTCTTACCATCAGGAGAGCGTACCGTTCGTCTCACTACTTTTACATTTAAAAAAAATGTCACCCGGGGATAGTGTAGCTTCCCAACGGTGAAAGAATTTTTGAAATCGGTCCAGTAGTTTCCGAGCCTATTCATTACAAACAAATCTTTCCTCTTTATAATAGTACAGATTACTTTTTGTTATCTTAGTTGATTAGTAAACTTTTGGCAATGCCGGGTATTGCAGGTGGTTGTGACCACTTACCATCAGGTGGTCCGTCGCTTGTTTGAAAAAAACTTATGCCTCAATACAAAATAAATATCGTCGGACATTTCACACAGTGCCATCTACCCTAAATTGAGCGTAGCTTGTACTATGGGAACCAGATAACTGATAGGATACTTTATACTTTTTTTTACCGACTCAAAAGAAAAAGGGGAGGTTCTCAATTCGACTGTACTTTTTTTTTGTATGTCTGTTACGCGATCATACCGATAATATAATCGAATAACATACATACTACATGTTTTCGGGATAAAAAGTAGCCTGTGTGTTAATCCAGAGTCTCGGCTACCTCCATACCTGACAGCCCCGTTGGCTCTTTGGTAGTATATCTGCCTTGAGAGCTGTAGGGCGTGGGTTCGATTCCCACTCAGGGCAAACATTTTGCGAATAAACAAATGTTTGTTCTGTGTCTGGGTGTTCTGTATGTATTATAAGTATATATTTACAAAAAAAAAGTATTTATGTATTTTTTTTTAATGGTTGACAGGCTAGTTGTTTGACCACAGCTCACCTGATGTTAAGTGAAGGTGTGGTCGAAGATGGTAAAGCACACCTAGCCTGGAATGGAACTGGCTCTCAAGTGAGGCTGCCGGAACACCGTTAGATGCTTGGCGGCAGATTTTCAACTTGAGGGTGGTAGCTAGCCAGCCGAGTACTAGAAAGTACCCTACCACCATGATATGGTTTCCTCACGATGTTTTCCTTCACCGGCAGCTCAAGCTCATTGTTGGGGTTTGAACCCACGTCCTTCGGCATGCGAACCTACCGCGCTAACCACTGAGCTATCATCGCTACAAATCGTCGCTTATATATCATTGCTTCTATCAGTTCTCTGACTTGCATCACACAAGCTCTGCTTAGTTTGGGGACAGATGGCGCTGTTTGTATAGTCCTACGATATTTATTTATTATACCTAATTTCATCCAAATCCATTCAGTAGTTTTTGCATGGAAGAGTAACAAACATCCATCCATCCAAACTTTTACATTTTTAATATTAGTGGGATAAATGTTTTGTTCTGGCGGGAATCGAACCCACGTTACAGCTCTTGATATATATTCTACCAAATTAATTAACAGGGGCAGTCAAGTACAAGTTTGAACATGGACGCTACAAATTCAAAAAATTTAGATAAAATAAATTGAGAAACTCATTAATTTTCTCAATTTATTTTATCTAAAATTTAATTGAGTTATAATTATCTATTCTATCCAGACTGATATTATTAAAAACGTTTTTCACTATTATCTGTTTGTTAGTTTTTCACGTCTAAACGGCTTGTCTGATGTTATTATAATTTAAACTTTATATCAAGAAATCGCTCTTAGCGATAAGGCCGCCACTTGTGACACTAGCTCTTAAATTATTTTGTTCTCTGTACTTAATTTTTGTTTTTGATGTTCACAATATAAAGAGTTTCCATCAATAGACAGAGTGATTCAAGAGGAAGATTTATATGTATAATACATGCATATGCACCACATTAGTATCTACATTGCACCCGTGCGAAGCCGGGGCGTATCGCTAATTGTGTTTATACCCATATTCTTTTTTGTTCCAAAGTTTTAAAACTTGTATTTACAATCTTAACGTAAATTATAATTAATGATCGAAAATTGGACTGGAATTTTCGGCATGCAAATTGATAATTGACCCAAGTCTTTGAGCATCTCTGCACGGGGTTACACGGTACGATAGCACTAATCCGAAAGGAAAACGTATTCATCTTCGTGAACAACAAAAAATTCAGCTCTTCTGACATCTTCAAGTATCACATAACGCGATTTTTGAAGATTATTTTACATTTACGCACTTTTTTTATTTTACGCCGTAACGTTTTTCTTTACCACCCTCTCTCCCTCCCTAAAATTACGCTCTCATAATAAATAAATATCATAGGACATTACACACAGCGCCATCTGACCCCAAACGTAAGCAAAGCTTGTGCTATGGAAGACAGATAACTGATAGAATACTTAAATAGTTCTTTTTTGTTGTAAATACATACAGACACAGAACAAACATTTATTTATATCACAAAATGCTTGTCCTGGGTGGGAATCGAACCATCAGCTCTTGGAGCAGACATACTACCAATGAACCAACAGGGCTGTCCTATGTGAAATTATAATAATAATAATCAGGAGAGCGTTTAATTTATCTCATTTTTGTTGCGTAACACATAAAAATGTATAGACCTCCTTTCGGACTGGTTCTAGCGTCCCGCGTAACCCCGTAACAAAACGTCTCTGTGATATTGCCATTTCCCGAAACAGAGAACGAGACGGAACGCGGCCCCCGTTCCCTCTACATCGAGGACAGCAAAAAGAACAAACAAAAAAAGCCAACGAAACTAGGTTACAAACAACATAACATACCATACATAACTTCTGAGGCTCTAGCATATATGCGAGTATTACGTAACCGATTGGAATCTGACGTGGTTTTGACTTTTGTTTTACTTATGCGGGATTTACTCACGTTAAGGTGGTTCGATTTCCATACACATAAAGTTTTGCCATTGCTATGGACAAATGGAGCATAATTTTATAGTGAAATCACAGCTACTGGCATTTATTTTGGTCTTTATTTGCGGTAAATTACAATTCGGTATGTAAAGTTTTTTTTTTGTATTTATTTTATATTTTTTACGGATAGTAAACTTTATTTCATGAAACTAATTTGAATATTTTGGCTTTCTATGCGGTAGTTTAATTTAAATACGTTTTCAAACTTTTTATAGTTATGACGTCATGAGGTCGGCAGAATATGTAGAATATGCCTTTACCATATGAAACAAAAAAATAATCAAATACATTTGACAACAGAGCTGACAAGTTTTTTTTTTAATTTGCCCCATCGGGCAGGCTAAAGCTGTAAAGCTATTCTGTCACGTCTTCGGTCACGTCAGAAAATCTTCACGCTTCACGCGAGAGCCAGTACCATTCCAGGCTAGGTTTGTGTGTGTACCATCTTCGGCCACAACGTCACTTAACTTCAGCTGAGCTGTAGTCAAACACCTACCCTGTTCACTATAAAAAAAAACTACATATAGTCTGAGAATCCAAAATAATTAAACGTGATTGAAAAATTACAAAAAAAAAGAATATAATTAACCTCCGTTAGTGTGTTACTTGTTGATAGTTCTTAGCAGTAGGTCATCTAGATATGCCGCGATATTCGGCGGCTGGAGTCGTATCGGGTATGAAGGACCGCCCATTCAGCTAGTTTGTGTATAATTTACGCAGAATTTACATATAAATTCTCGCATTATATGCTAGCCCCTCTGATGTCAGTATAACTAATTATTTATTTACGTAAGGTGTTGGTACCTAAAATGCGGGGTTACGCGGATTGGTGGGTGACATAAGCTCATTGTGAACAACTTGTACTGTGATAAAAGATCGACTCAGGCGTTACATTGCGGTATTTCATTTTGAGTATTCAATAGTTATATTTGTAGTGTATTTCCGCTTAAAAGTCGTTTTGCTTACAACAGTGATGAGAATTTAATTTTTAATATAATTTTAAATGTCATGGGAGGAGAGTAAAACAAAAACCATGCGTAAATAAAACTAAAACCATGCGTAAGTTAAAACAAAAACCATGCAAAAACAAAAACCATTCGTAATTAAAAACAAAAACCAAGTATGTTTATCCTCTTTTCGCTGCAGTAACCAGTTGCCGACACGTGTTTCGCCTAAACACGAGAAATTATAAATATTGTTTAGTATTAGGTATATAAATTTATAAATATGTATAATTATATTCAGATTAAATTAAATCTTTGTCATTGTCGTAACGATAAATAATTAAGCGGAAATACACAAAAGGTATATAAATCTTGAATACTTAACTTGTATTATGTCGCTAAACTAAATAATTGCAAACTGAATATGAAAACTGATTTAGTAAATTGCGAAACGGACTACTGTACTTTTTTGTACTATAAAATATGTCTTAACTAATTTGCAAGTTTGACGTTCCTTTTGGATTATTTGGGATTTTGTCAAATCTCTAAGGAACATGATCAATTTCCATAGTATAAAGTCCAATTCACTTTATTTGTGAACATAAAAGAAAAAAATCATTTTTTTTAAAGACTTGTTGCTACAACAAACAAAACCCAAAAAAAAATAAGATATTAGATTTTTAAACTAGATTAAACCGGACAAGGAATTTTGTTGTACACTAAATTTAAGTTGTTGAAATGATGATAGCTCAGTGATTAGCGAGGTCATATCACACACCGACGGGCACACGTTCAAATCCTAAATTAAATTACTAAATACAATCTTCTCGATAGGTGTCTTTCAAACCGGAGTAAAAAAGATTTTTCGTCCAAGCTTGGTACATCCTAGGCCGTATCATTGCATAACATCAGATAAGATGTAATCAAACGCGAAACTATCAAGTAGGTATATTGAAAAAAAAAACTTATTTCCCGCCATATTTTCGTTATATTAGTGTTTTTTTTTTAAAATGTTTATGAATAAAAAATAGTGATGTCTACCATGAATCCATGAACAAAAAAATATGGACAATTTTACGATAGAATTTTTGCGTGGTTTTGACCCTTTTTTGTGTCCTTAATAATAATTACTTGGTGGTAGATTTCCTTAGCAGGAAGTCGGCTAGGTAGGTACCACCGCAGTACCAGATGTTCAACCGCCAAGCAGTAGTGTGTAAACATTACTGTGTTCCGGTTTGAAGGGTACTGCATCTAGCGAAATTACTGGGCTGTTGAGACTAACCATCGAAAGTCTCAAATTAATGAGCGCCAAAGCAGCGATGCCCCGGACTTTGTATTGCTACTCAAAGTTCTGTGTATCGCTGCAATGGTCATGGACATGCGTTATCTCTTACCATCAGGAGAGCGTATCGTTCTTCTCATTACTTTTACATTTAAAAAAATAATTAAATGTTAGTAATCCCAAACAAATAAAACAAAAGTATGGAAAGATTTATTTAATATAATTATTATGTTACAAGTTGTTCACAATGATTAATATCTTAAGGTGGTTCGATTTCCATACAAATATATTTTTGCCATTTATGGACATATGGAGCATAATTTTACAGTGAAATCAGTATATTATTAGCATAATCTACTGTTTTATTCAAAAATCGTAAATTCATATGATTTTATACTAATAATGTACTGTTTTATTCAAGCAATTGTAATTTACCGCAAATAAAGACCTAAATAAATTTCAGTAGCTGTGATTTCATTGTAAAATTATGCTCCATTTGTCCATAAATGGAAAAAAATTGTTTGTATGGAAATCGTACCACCTTAAATTAAATATTTGACTCTGGCAAATGTATAATGAGAGACGCCAGCAAAATCTCGGAAAAAACAATTATGTTTCTAACGCGTCGAACCTCGTTTAGGGATCTTTTTTAAATAGTTATTTTGTATTTAGTTTTTGTTGATTAGCGGTATTTTTTAACACTGTATTGTTTTTCTTTCGTATTGTCCTGTAGTTAGTTTGTGTTTGTTTTAGTTTTGCATTTTAAATAAATCGTTTAGTTAGTATATTATATAAATGAGCAAAGATTTACAAATACATGGATGTTGGATGTTTGAGTGTAAAGTTTTTGACACTCACACTCACGCGCTTAGATCTTGTAAACTACGCAGCGGATTTTAATGCGGTTTCCATCAAGGGACAGAGTGATTCAAGGGGAAGGTTTATATATATAATACATGCAGCACCACATTAGCATTACATCCCGTGGGAAGCCGGGGAGGGTCGCTAGTTACGAATAAACTTTTGACACCATAAAAAGAAAAATTACAAAATATACTTTATCACCAACGTACTTACACGGACATATTATGTTCACAAAAAATATAATTTCATCACGACTGGCTTATTTTATAAAAGCAGTAAACAAACATTCTATCTGATGGTAAGCAAACCCCCCTATGTATACCTGCAACATTAGTAATGTTGTCTATGGGATGCCCACCTGTAAAGAAGTATATAGGGGTATAAGCTTTAAGTGTACTGAGCCGAAAGGGTAAACTCTGGGTGTCTTCAAGTCGAGAGTGAATCGGTATCTTCTAGACAAGCGTGCTCCATCTTAGACCGCATCATCACTTAACATCAAGTGAGATGGCGGTCAAACGTAAGCCTATTTGTTATAAAAAAAAACTGAAATCGCTAGGTATAAAATCAACACTCATAGAAAAAAAAACAATTTCATTTCGTTGCATATTGATTAGATTTTAACGAAATTCCATAGGCGAGTAGTTCCTGTAAACGCAATTTTTATGTTTGAACTAGCAGACGCCTCGCGGTTCCACCCGCGTTTTTCCCGTTCCCGTGGGAATACAGGGATAAAAAGTAGCCTATGTCACCCGGAGATAGTGTAGCTTCCCGACGGTGAAAGAATTTTTGAAATCAGTCCAGTAGTTTCGGAGCCTATTCAATACAAACAAATCTTTTCCTCTTTATAATAGTATAGAATAGATAAAAAACATATGTCAAGAAGTCGTGTATTTGTGTGTCGCCAGGGGTAATTGTTGTTGGGGGGGGGGCAGACAACTACAGAATGTAACTTGAAATCCATGTATTCGTAATTGTATGTAAAATAGGGGGTAGTTAGTAAACACCATGTTTTGTGTGGCTGATTTTGAAATTTACTTTTTTATTGCAGAAGTTGAACGGTGATGAGAACAAAGAGACGACAATGGAGGTAGATGAAACGGGTAAGTTACAATAACATCACTAATTTTGTGTTAAGGTCTTCACTCGATGTCGTATTAGAATCACAAATTTAAAAAGGTTGTACAGATATAATGTTCTACATAAAATAAATTAAGCCTCTTTGGTTCTGCAATTGTTTTGGTCGTACACTAACTATACGCACACATCATTTCAGGTCATTTTAACATATTTATTTAAGGTGGTTCGATTTCCATACAAATATTTTTTGCCATTTATGGACAAATGGAGCATAATTTTACAGTGAAATCACAGCTACGGCATTTATTTTGGTCTTTATTTGCGGTAAATCACAATTGCTTGAATAAAACAGTAGATTATTAGCAAAATCTAATCGAAATCGAACCACCTTAATAGCATTTCGCGTTCACACGTCTAAAAGAAGTTATCTTTCACCATCAGGAGAGCGTCCCATTCGTCTCATTACATTTACATAAAATAAAATTTGGGAACAACATGACAGGATGAAGGGTATCCAATACAATAGCTTGTTAATTAATCCAAAGTTACTTATATTTCAATTCATGTCAAAATACTAATTAATTTTATATGCCCATAAGAATTAATAATAACCTGAATAAAAAAAATCTAAAACAAGATCTCTAGTATTTTTTTGTACTTAAAAGTAATGAGACAACACGAGGTGCTCTCCTGATGGTAAGAGATAACGCATGTCCATGACCATTGCAGCGATACACAGAACTTTGAGTAGCAAAACAAAGTCTTAAGACATTGCTGCTTTGGCGCTCTTTGCTTTGATACTTTGGGGTTCAATTCAAACTCAAGTGCATAATGGTGTGCTTTACCATCTTCTTACCACGTGAGCTGTGGCCAAACACCTAACTTGTCAACCGTAAAAAAACCGGCACAGTAATGTTACACACTACTGCTTGGCGGCAGAATATCTGGTACTGCAGTGTTACCTACCTAGACTTAACTGCTAAGGAGATCTACCACTAAATAAAATATACGAAATAGAAAATAAAATATAATAATATATAAATTGTGTAGGTATTTGTATTGTTGTGAATATTATTGCATTCTGTTTTGTATGTTATGAAATAAATAAATACGATTGATGTTTCCATTGTCACAGATAACATTAAACAAGTACAGGATAAGAAAGAAGAGAAATCCACCCCGGAAACAGAAGAAAAAATGGACACAGAAGCGGAACCCGAAACCAAACCAGACACAATAGAAACATCGAGTCAAGGCACATCGGACAGCGAAACTAAATCACAGGACAGCCAAGATTCTACCAAGAGCCAAGAATCCGCCAAGAGCCAAGAATCAGCCAAGAGTGAAGAAACAACCAAGAGTGAAGAGACAACCAAGAGTCAAGACACCGAAAGCCAAGACGCGAAAGTCCAAGATGTCGAGATGTCAGAGAAAGCTGAGGTCAACGGTACAGAGGAGACCGAAACAATCGAAGCGAAACCCGTCGATGGTATACAGAACCCTCTGACTACCACAGCATGATAATAAATTTACCGCCCTAGGTAAATTATTAATTTTTTGCCGATACAAACGGCGGTTTTTTGACTGGTATTTGAATTAAGATACAGTTGAAAAGTCCGCCGTTTGATATGGCCTTTAAGAACATTGGTCCGGATTCCTTTTCTCCGTTCTGTAATGTTATGTTATATTAAATAATATTAATTTTTACATTAATTTATTCATTTCGCTAGACTTTTTGCATTAATCGCTGTTAAAATTTTGATTTCATTATTTAGTGCAATAACAGAACACATCTGACTGTATATTATTTGTATTGTGAAACTGATTTCTAAAGCTATATCACAAAAAAGAAACTTTTTTTTTTCCTAAAATGTTCACCGATTACGCTGTCAGTCTTTGGATGGGTGACCGTGACATAATTTTTTTTTTCTATAATGTCACCGATTAAGCTGTCAGTCTTTGGATGGGTGACCGAGACATTTTTTTTTAAAAGCCACTGTAAATCGGACCCATTGAATTATATGCGGGTGTTTATTCTATACTTTTAAAACAACTATCAAGTCTTTGGGCGTCGCATTTAATCCGACATCAGGGCTAGCCACTCGTTCTAAAAGAACTTTACTGTTTGAAAAGTACCTACATTTAATATGACAATCGTTATAAAGAACAAAAAATCGACAATTGTTTATTGACACTCATATGCGCTGGTATAAAATAAATTGGCATCCAATGATGCTATAAATAGGGAGGAACACAATTCTACACAGTTACAAACTTAGGGTGTATTCGGTAATTTGAAATCATCATTATATGAACAACTTTTAGTATAAACACATCTCTAAAATATCTAAAAGAAATCGCTTGTTCCATAGAAAAAATGTCTTTGGTCCTTGATTAATTTATATATGAGGCGGCTGAATATTTTTCGCGATCAAAGTTGTGCTTATAGTAAAAATTCATAATGGTTAGAACAACCCCCTTTCAGCGTACTACACCCCAAGCTTATAAATCACGTATAATAAAAATTAATTACGCCAAAGTAAATCGTTTTTGATGTGAAACATCTATTGACGCGCCTTGGCAGTAAAGCCGGCTAGTATGCCGTGACGGCAAACGGCGTGACGCTCTCTGATGCCTCCCTCTACTCCACTTCTGTCGTACTCACTTTACAATATGTGTGTGTGCGCGCGCGCGTATACTCTTCGTTGCGTCTGTTTTCTTTTGTTTGCAAGGTTTCCAAATTCAAAAATGTCTTACCTTGTCTTCCATTTTAATTCTACCCCCTTTTCAATTGTTAAAAACAATTGAAACTTATTACCTAATTCATCATCATCATTTCAGCCGTAGGACGTCCACTGCTGGACATAGGGCTCCCTCATTGACTTCCACAAAGACCGCTTGGAAGCGGCTCGCATCCAGCGCGTTCCTGCGGTCTTTACTTCGTCGTCTGTCCACCTTGTGGGTGGACGTCCTACGCTGCGCTTGCCGGTCCGTGGTCTCCACTCCAGAACTTTGCAGCCCCATCGGCCATCAGTTCTGCGTGCTATTATTGCCTAATTGCCATACTGTTAATGATCTATTCACAGTTATAAGAAAGTCTTTTATAAAAAAATTTCATTCGCATAAGCTAACAGAAAACAAGCTTTCCTATGTGCAGTAATGGTGCAATTATAAACAATCAATTGACGCGGTAAGTTCCGGGTGCTACACAATTATTGTTGATATCTCTAATAGGGATGTTCCGAATCGGCCATGTTTTTCATAAACCGTCCCACTGCTGGGCGCGGGTGTCTTCTCATCGTGTGAAGGGTAAGAGAACTCGATGATATAGGTTTCCTCACGAAGTCATCGGTAATACACATAAGGCAGGTGCGTGACGTGGGATTCGAACCCAGTACCTCCTGATTGGAAGACGGACGGTATCCCAAATAGGCTGATCCAGGAGCAGGAAATTAACACTAGCCGCGCCTCGCGGTGTTACCCGCTACAAGTTTTCGAGATAAAAAGTAGCCTATGTGTTAGAGTCTTGGCTGACTCCATACCAAAATTTCTTCAAAATCCGTTCAGTAGTTTTTGCGTGAAAGAGTAACAAACATCCAAACAACCATACTCGCAAACTTTTGTATTTATATATCCTTAGTCTAGCAATTCGTTTCGGCTTCGTTCATTTCTCCACTTATACAAAATTTAAGTTAGGATGTATGTACAAACTTTCCATAGAAAAATACATAAATTACTAAAATTCGTATGAAAATCCGTTTTAGAACAAGTAAGCTGACAATCAGAGATTAAAATAGACTCTTTAAAGTCGGCACGTAAAAATGTGACAAAGGTATCTACAATACTTTTTCTTTGTAAAGATTTAATTTTTGTTTCAAGTCTAGTATTTGTTCTATAATCCAAGTTGACGCCGCGCCGTTGAGTACAAAGAAATGTGTAGGTATATTAATTTATTTTTAATACGGATAGGTCTGCGTCTGACCACCGACACGCCTGATGGTAAGCGATGATGTGAACAAAGATGAAGCTCTCTAACCTTATATCTCGGAAAACGAGGCAGAATAGATGAAAAACGTTGGCGTAACGGATTTGGATGCAATTAAGAAAGCGTAAAGAATCACGTAGATTTCTTTTTACCCCTGGAAATGCGGTAACCGCGAGGCGAAGTTATGTTGTTAAGATACGATATCTTTGAACGAGTAATACGTTATATTTAAAGTTGAATAGATCACCGATGTGAAAGGTACAATCTGGTCAGATTTCGGATGGGTGGCCTAACTGGGCGCTGCCGAAAGTCGGATGCGCGTGAATTTCTAGGTCCCGGTTTATTTCTGTCCCATGTCTGTAGCCTACGTGCGGCATGCTAACTGACACGGGGCGACCACTCGGCTTGTACCAACTTTAGTCGAAATTCCTACGAACGTCGTTGACCTTTTAGAAAGAAAAAAACCTTTTTTTTTAAATAAAATAGGCTTACGTTTGACCCCCATCTCATCCGATGTTAAGTAATGATGCGGTTTAAGATGGAGCACGTTTGCCTAGAACCGATTCACTCTCGACTTGGAGACAACCAGAGACAGGCAGCGCACTCCACTGTTCAGCGGTCCGCACAATGAAAAACAAACAAAATATAATTTAACTAAAACTGTTCTATCTACATGAATTAGTTTTTAACAAACTTTTTGTAAAAGCCTTATAAACGGTGTTTAAAGTCGCCTGTCTCGTTTTAACACGTGATATTTCACGTCAGCGAAAAGTTGACAGCATTTTAATCATTAATTAACTTTAAGCAACGTTTACAAATAAGAGCTATAAGGTGCCAATTTAGAATGCAATAGAGAGTACACAATTACACATACATGAATGCCTAATAATTACGTGGTATACGATTGAAGCTCCGTTAATCTAATTCTGGTCTTGCTAAAACATGTCATCAACTGAACCAACATATCAAATTTCATCACTACTTAAGGTGGTTCGATTTCCATACAAATAAATGTTTGCCATTTATGGAAAAATAGAGCATAATTTTACAGCGAAATCACAGCTACTGGCATAATCTACTGTTTTATTCAAGCAATTCTGATTTACCGCAAATAAAGACCAAGATAAATGCCAGTAGCTGTGATTTTACTGTAAAATTATGCTCCATTTGTCCATACATGGCAAACATTTATTTGTATAGAAATCGAACCACCTTAACATCAGGCAGTGTAGTAAAACGGTAACCTATTCTGATTTTTTTTTAAATGCGGTTCTAATTCAGCGTGTAATATTTGTTCCATACTGATAAAAGATTGTAAAAATTGCTTCGATTGTTTGTTCCTTCGTCTGTCTACAGCTGACAACTTCATGGCTGACGATGATGATTATTGTATTAAGTTTAATTCTATCCATGTTTTTTTTTTGCAGTCAGTTTAACAGAAAGTTTAAAGTAGGTACCAAGAATGCGGTAGTGGTCGGATATCGTAAAACAATTTTATGAAGGTTGCCTAGATAATAAAAAAAATATATATAAATAAGTACTTTAATACATAGATTTTAAGTGTAGACTGGTAGACAAACTCTTCGGGCGTAAGATAAATATTCTTTTTAGCAAACTTTATGTTGATTTCTTTTTTGTATTTTATAATAAAATTTCGTGCATGGTTCTAAAGTACAAATGTACTGTATCCTTTACGGCCTTATTTTAAATATTGTTAAATGATAAGGAATTATTATGTATTGTGTTTTCCTAATAAAAAAAACGTAGTGTAAACACTTGTCTTTCATTTGTGTTCACTTCGAGAACACGATTTATGCACTAAACAATTTTATTGCATATACATAAATAAATATCGTAGGACTATACACACAGCGCCATCTGGCCCCAAACTAAGCAGAGCTTGTGTGATGGAAGTCAGATAACTGATAGAATATATAAATACTTTTTTTTTGTAAATACATACAGAACAAACATTTGTTTATCCACAAAATGTTTGCCCTGAGTGGGAATCGAACCCACACCCTACAGCTCTCAAGATATATTACCAATGAGCCAACGGAGCTGTCAAAATAATATGTTTAGTAACATTACAATTGCACCAAATTTGTTTTAATTTACAAATAAAATCAATTTGGATTCTCGTTGGCAGCTGTACTTACTAGATAACCTGTATTACTGCAGTCACGATTCAATTCCCGTCTCTTATTCTTTTTAGGTTGTGTTTGTTACTTCTTTACGCTCAAACGGCTGGACCAATTTTGATGAGATTTGGCTCCGTGGCCGACACCCTGGACTAATAGGTGCGTAGATAGATAGATATAACTCTTTATTGTGCACATCATAAATGGAAAAGAGTACAGATAACAAAAAACCTCATTAACTAGTGACACAAGTGGCGGCCTTATCGCTAACAGCGATCTCTTCCAGGCAACCAAGTAACGAAAAATACGATAGAACACATAAGAAACAGACGGGAGATGTAACACTAATAAGAAAAAAAAAATTAAACAGTAAGTATATAAAAGAGTTTTGGCGGGAAGAGTCGTGTCGCTCCGTTGTATTTTTTTCCAAAACTTGTGTTTTGTCGAGTGTTTATGCATAAAAATGGTGGTGTTTTAATCATAAAGTGCCGAATTACATGCGTGAGTGTGGGAAAATGATATAATGGGGTGAAACATGACTTTTCGTGTTGCTTCCAAAACTCCATCGAAGCTTTATAGTAAAGTCGCCACTACTTTACTAAAGCATGACTGGACTTGACTGACACAGACTGGACTTTGACTATAACTAGCTACGAGAACACTTATTTAACTTTTGAAACTTGAAAATCTATAAATACTTGACACTGGCAAATGCTAAAACGCGACGCCAAAACAAAAGAAAAAAAAAAGTATATAAAAATAATCATATAATAATGTATTTAAATAAAACGAAATATTATTGCATAGGTGCTTTTTATCCCGAGAAAATATAGCAGGTAACACCGCGGGGCGCAGCTGTTATATCATATATCATGCATACATTTTTCAAATTTAGGTTACATATCCATCAGTGTTGGATATACTGTAATTTCGATGACTATTATTTTATGCTTAACAGGCTGTTTTGACCACAGCTCATCTGAGATTTTGTAGCAATGATAGCTCAGTGGTTAGCGCGGTAGGTTCGCATGCCGAAGGGCGTGGGTTCAAACCCCAACAATGAGCTTGAGCTGCCGGTGAAGGAAAACATCGTGAGGAAACCATAGCATGGTGGTAGGGTACTTTCTAGTACTCGGCTGGCTAGCTACCACCCTCAAGTTGAAAATCTGCCGCCAAGCATCTAACGGTGTGTTCCGGCAGCCTCATTTGAGAGCCAGTTCCATTCCAGGCTAGGTGTGCTTTACCATCTTCGACCACACCTTCACTTAACATCAGGTGAGCTGTGGTCAAACACCGGGCCTGTCAACCATTAAAAAAAAAAAAAAAAAAAAATCTGATGAAGTGAAGGTGTGGTCGAAGATGGTAAAGCACACCTAGCCTGGAATGGAACTGGCTCTCAAGTGAGGCTACCGGAACACACCGTTAGATGCTTTGCGGCAGATTTTCATCTTGAGCGTGGTAGCTAGCCAACCGAGTACTAGAAAGTACCCTACCACCATCATAAGTAATTATTATGTAAAAATAGTAAGACGAACAAGACAATCCTGATGGTAAGACATACCGCATGCCCATGACCATTACAGCGGTACTCTGGTCATTGAGTAGCAAAACAAAGTCCTGGACATGGCTGTTCATTACTTTTGAAACATTCGATTGTTAAGACTCAATGGCCTTGTAATATCGCTGCACTACCCATCAAACCGAACAGTAATGTTTACACACTACTGCTTGGCAGCAGAATATTACTGCGGTGGTAAAACCTTTTGCTAAAGAGATTTAAAAAGTACCGTTTTTTTATGGTTGACAGGCCAGGTGTTTGACCACAGCTCACCTGATGTTAAGTGAAGGCGTGGTCGAAGATGGTAAAGCACACCTAGCCTGGAATGGAACTGGCTCTCAAAGACGCTGGTTGGACTCAATAGCCTTGTAATGTCGCTGCAGTACCCATCAAACCGAACAGTAATGTTTACACACTACTGCTTGGCGACAGAATATTACTGCGGTGGTGAGAACCTTTTGCTAAAGAGATTTAAAATGTACCTTACAGAAAAAAAAACTCTCTTTAATTGATATGGTTTATTACCAATTACACAAACTAGAAAAATGTGGAATACAAATCACGCTACATGCGTGTTGAGCTAATGTTTACACAATGCAAAACCTTAACCAAACATTTATACAATAGACAAATAGCAGAATTTATTAATTAACTCCATAAGCATACAGTTGCTTTAATGGGAAACAAATAAAAAAAACATATACTGTTTGAGAATTCCGTAAGCATATTTTTAGTACTTTGTCCCCCTTCAGCGTTGGTAAGCAAAGTCAAGCCCCCCCCCCCCCCCTCCCCCATGCTAACGTAAGCATAATGTACAAAATCCGTTCAAGGTCATTGTTTTTAAGTGCTTATCTTCACCACCGCCCCCCCCCATGCTAACGTAAGCATAATTTACAAACCCGTTCAAGGTCATCGTTTTTAAGTGCTTCGATATTTGTTAGTCTTATGAAATCTGAATCTGTATTTTTTTATTAGATAAATATGGCTGACGTAAGCACCCCCTCCCTCCCCACGCTTACGCTTACACGTAACATATTATAGGGTCCCGCACATAAAAGCATATACGACTAAAATAAAAAACGTTATTTTTACAGTATACCGTGTAGTAATAAAGTGTATTTAATTTAGGTCAAGTAATAATGAACTTGACGAACTCATAAATGTAAGAACGGCCATTTGAAAGTGCTTCATAAAAGCAGTTTAACTATATGCCTTAGTTTTTATAATTATGACAGAAGCATAGAAGTTTACGAGAAACCCGTAGTAATAAACTGACTAAAACTAGGACTTGTAAATTAAATGTTCTAGTTTTTGGCGGGAACGCGGAAGATCATTTTTTTTTTATTAATTTGCCCCATCGGGCAGGCTAAAGCTGTAAAGCCGCGGAAGATCATATTATTTTCCAAAACTTGTTTTTTTTCTCTAATGTTTACGTATAAAAATAGTGGTTTTTTTTTCATAATACCGCGAGTTAGAGAAAGTGATAAAATGTGGTGAAACATGACATTTCGTGTTGCTTCCTAAAACTCCTTTGAAGCATATAGAAAAGTCGCCACTCCTTTACTAGATCATGATCAGACTTGACCATTTTACTAGTTTTGTTGAAACACTGGCAAATGCACAAAGCGCAACGCCAAAAACAAAAAATAAATCAAACTTGAGTTGTCACCAATGCAATATTTAACTTATCTGATCTGATTTTAATCCTTTTATATTGTTGTTTGTTTCGTTTTATGTAATATTTAATAATGTGTTACCCCGTTTTTTATTAGTAAAAAACAAATAAAACTTGAGAATTGGCAAAATGCACGAATGTGCCATGACTGCAGAAAAAAAAATGCAATATTTCTTCCTAGCGACCCGCCTCGGCTTCGCACGGGTGCAGTGTAGATACTAATGTGGTGCATATGCATGTATTATACATGTAAACCTTCCTCTTGAATCACTCTGTCTATTGATGGAAACCGCATTAAAATCCGTTGCGTAATTTAAAAGATCTAAGCGTACAGACGGGAAGCGACTTTGTCTTATAGTACGTAGAGATTTGACAGAAAAATGTATAAAAAATACTTTACGACTACGCATTTCTTGCAAATTTCCATGCTAGTCCCTCACACATTGATAAGTGAAAATTGAATAATGTAAAACGTCACAAAAATATCACATGTACACTTCAATTTCTCCAAAAAGCTTAATATGTAGATGAATCTTCACTTGACATTCTTTCAAAGTTAACATACGTACATCTATGACTTTTATGAAATTCGAGATTACCTCTCTAGATAAGATTATGATAGATGCACTTAATCATTCTAACAGCGTGCAGTACCTATACAATACATTGCAATTATCATTTGAAATATTTGTCTGGAAGAGATACTTTTTAACGATAAGTCATTCTTGTTCTTTTACACAAATAAGTGGAAATGGTAAACGCGTCTTAAAACGTACAATACAATAAATACACAAACTTTTACAATTTATTATGTGTATAAAAAGCATGCTTTCAAATTTATTTCAACCATTTTTTTTTACAATCAGTTCGATACAAAACAATAGACAACACAAATGTTTGAATTATCATTAAAAATAGTTTCTAGTTATCTTAATTGACAAAAGATATTTAAAAAAAAACAATAATTATAACATTTCATTATAAAGGAGACAGGGCGAATTTGGTCCATGGACTTTTATGAAAATATCCAAAAAAAAATGCACGAACAAACTATTTCATGACTTCAATTAGTCTTTTTTTTTTAATTTTTCTAATAGCTTGTAGGTGTACTTACTTACGGGAAAAACTTGGAAATTTTGTGGTTTTTTTCTATAATTCCACGCGTACAAACTCGCGAGTAACAGCTAGTAAGAAATAAATCTCGATACGAACTTTTATATAGAGGAAAGATTTGAATGTTTGTATTGAATAGGCTCTGAAACTATTGGACCGTTTTCATAAATTCTTTCACCGTTGGGAAGGTACACTATCCCCGGGTGACATAGGCTACTTTTTATCCCTGTATTCCCACGGGAACGGGAACTACGCGGGTGAAACCGCTAGGCGTCCGTTAGTATAATATATAGCGCATTAGATTCGATTTTGATTTACACAATGGTACAAATAAGACATTTCTACCCGTATACCTGAAGCGATTCATTACCTCCAAAAGCCACTTGCCGAAATTCCCCCGGCCTCCTTCATTTCATCAGCAGATCGGGTACAAAACCCACAATCGGTATAAAATTCTATTTCAACACTTACAAAGCAAGTGGGTATGTGACAAATACAAAGAATAGTTGTTCTACCTAAAAATATATAGTTACGGGGAATGCAGACAGAAGTGAAAACTTAAAACCCGTCCCAATAGAATATCGGTGAAGAGACCCCATACATTTTGTCCCTACTAAAAATCGCTTAAGCCAGTTAAAAAATTTCACTTCAAAAAACAAATTCTTAATCAAATCATTTATAACTAAATAGTAAAAAATATTTTTAAGGCGGTTCGATTTCCAGACAAATAATTTTTTGCCATTTATGGACAAATGGAGCATATTTTTATAGTGAAATCACAGCTACTTGAAAACAGTAGATTACTAGCATAAAATCAAATTTATGAATGATTTATGAATTTATGATTTTTTAATAAAACAGTAGATTCTGCTAATAATCTACTGTTTTATTCAATCAATTGTGATTTACCGTAAATAAAGACCACAATAAATGCCAGTAGCTGTGATTTCACTATAAAATTATGCTCCATTTGTCCATAAATGGGAAAAAATTATTTGTATGGAAATCGAACCACTTTAACGTGTCGCTGGTTTTTTTAGCGATGATAGTTTAGTGGTTAGCGTGATCGGATCACACATCGACGGGTGTGGTTTCAACCCCCAAAAATGAGCTTGAACTGTTGGTGAAGGAAAACATCGTGAGGAAACCACTATTACCACCTACCACTATTTTATCAGTTATCTGACTCCCAACAAGCTTTGCTTAGTTTGGGGTCAGATGGCGCTGTATATCTTTTGTGATGAATTATTTTTACCCACGACGGAACGGAGACGGTATTTGCGTTTCGGGTGAGAGAATGTTTGTTTGTCTTTGTTTGTGCCATTTTTCTCCAAAACTACTAGCCCGATTTTGATGCAGTTTTCAGTTGTGTTCGGGTTTCTTTTTTTTTTTTATGGTATACAGGCTAGTTGTTTTGACCACAGCTCACCTGATGTTAAGTGAAGGTGTGGTCGAAGATGGTAAAGCACACCTAGCCTGGAATGGAACTGGCTCTCAAGTGAGGCTGCCGGAACACACCGTTAGATGCTTGGCGGCAGATTTTCAACTTGAGGGTGGTAGCTAGCCAGCCGTGTACTAGAAAGTACCCTACCACCATGCAAAAGGGTTTGATTGGTGCATGTTCCTAGGTAGGAGTTATGGTGTTATGGTGACAACTCACCAGGGGGCGCTGTAGTAAACATTTGTTTGTGCAAATCCATGTTGCCATTTTTCTCCATTTTATACTTTTTCAATTACTTTTTAACCGTCGTGGGTTTTTTCAATATTTTTAATTTAGCTTTTTATGTATATTATATGGTGTAATGAAATCCCGAATGTGCTGAAAGAATAACTAAATATTATTTGGAATACAGGCGTCTTTTATCCCTAACATTTGAGCTGCAAGGTCAACAACTATTCTTTAGCATTCGAACATCTACAATACAAATTTATTTAAAGTAGTCATATTCAAATTCACGCTCACTCGTCAATCGCTCCGTCCGCATCTGGAAATAACAAAACATACCTATTTATACAATGCATTGTAGGAAACCTACGTATACGAGAGATATTACAAAAAAGTTCTCGAACATGTTTTTTTTTTTTATGTACCTAACAGTAATGAGACGAACTATACGCTCCCCTGATGGTAAGAGATAACGCAGCGATACACAGAACTTTGTGTAACAAAACAATGACCAGGGCATCATTCAATGCTTTGAGACTTTCGGTGGTTAGTATTAACAAAAAAACAGCGGAACAGTAATGTTTGCACACTACTGCTTGGCGGTAGAATATTTAGTTGGAAGTCTGTAATCAGTAATCTAGTTAGTAAATAAGTGATCTAACAAAACTTTATTGTAAAGAAAGTTTTATAATATACATATGTATAGCTAAGTGTTTGACCACAGCTCACCTGATGGTAAGTGAAGGTGTGGTTGATAGTAAAGCACACCTAGCCTGGAATGGAACTGGCTCTCAAGTGAGGCTGCCGGAACACACCGTTAAATGCTTGGCGACAGATTTTTAACCTGAGGGTGGTAGCTAGCCAGCCGAGTACTAGAAAGTACCCTACCACCATGCTATGGTTTCCTCACGATGTTTTCCTTCACCGGCAGCTCAAACTCATTGTTGGGGGTTTGAACCCACGCCGTTCGGCATACGAACCGACCGCGCTAACCACTGAGCTATCATCGCTACAAAATATAATTAGTTAAAATTGCAGAATATCTTGTGTGAAGTCTGTAATCAGTTATTTAGTCAGTTAGTAAGTAATCTAACAGAACTTTATTACCAAGACCTCAATAAATCAATTCAAATTTGCAATATTTCTGAGTCACCTTCTTGTTGGTGCGTTCCGTTGGAATTCTCGAGCCGGAGATGCCTCAGGCGCGCCGCCTCCTCTTCAGGAGACGAGCTCTCCTCCGCGTCCTCAAACGAGTCATCATCACCTGTTTCGACATTAATTGCATCACAGATAACTTTGTGAGGGTAGTCGAAGAGTTTCAATGACACGCGGAGAATTCTTGTCGCATTTAAAAAAATATTACTTTTCCTTATTGACTAACTCTTTGTTATCCAAACGAAAGATTACACACAGAACAGGAAAACTATCAAAAAAAAAATACATTTATGGCCATATAAATGTCGGTGTCATTAAAAATATACTGTACATGCTCTGCTTATTGAAAATATATTATAAAAAATACAATATTTATAGAAATGAAATGAAATGAGATTTATTCACGAAAAATAGGGTTTACATTGGTGTTATTATAATTATATTAGTAATTTCTCCTATGTTGCCGTAACTCGGCATGTGAATTAATTATAGAACAAATTGCAGAAAACAGTATAGATTAAAATAAACAATGTCAAGTTTGATACAGATAAATAATTGTTTTAAAAAATTAATAATTATGTTAATGTCAAAGTCAAATATAATATTAGGTAAATGGTCCAGTCAAAATAGTATTGTAAATTCAGGAACCAGTATATTAAAAAAAATTGTATAATGTACCTTCATCAACATCTTCTCCGTCCATATAAGCCTCATCTTCTGGGTCGGGATGCAAGGCTTGCCCCTGGTTCATGGCCTGGTACAGGGCTGGCAAGTCAGCCTCATTAGCCGGTACAAACCTACAAGCAATGGTAATCTGATAACATTCTTATTTATGTAGAAATAATTTAAAAAATGGGCTGCTGTAGAAACTAAGTTAGTCACGGTAGAAACAAGGATAGCCACAGTAGAAACTAGGATAGCCACAGTAGAAACTAAGTTAGCCACAGTAGAAATTAAGCTAGCCAGTAAAAACTAAGTTAGCCACAGTAGAAACTAGGTGAGCCACAGTAGAAACTAGGATAGCCAACATAGAAACTAGGCTGGCCACATTAGAAACTAAGTTAGCCACCGTAGAAACTAAGTTAGCCACAGTAGAAACTAGGATAACCACAGTAGAAACTAAGCTAGCCACAGCAGAAACTAAGCTAGCCAGTAGAAACTAAGTTAGCCACAGTAGAAACTAGGATAACCACAGTAGAAACTAAGCTAGCCACAGCAGAAACTAAGCTAGCCAGTAGAAACTAAGTTAGCCACAGTAGAAACTAGGATAGCCACATTAGAAACTAATTTAGCCACAGTAAAAATTAAGATTGCTGATAGATTGCATAATTGCATGAGGTATCTCTATCCATGTTACCGCAAAGCGCTGACTGTCTTTCACCATTATCAACACTTCCATCTCACCCACTGGAGCTAAAGCAGCCTAGGGCCCCGCTCTGGTACTTCTAGGAGCTGGGTTTGCTCAGATACTTGTAGGGAGAAATGCACAATACACTACAAACGGTACATCAGTGCAGAAATTATCGTCCCCTTTCCGAATATAAATGTAAAGAACAAGACACTCCTAATGGTAAGAGATAACGCATGCCCATGATCATGGACATGGCTAGGTGCTTGATCCCAGAACTTACCTGATGTTAAACAGTGAGATAGTAAATACACTAGACCTGGAATGGGTTCTGGGATATACCATTAGTAGTTTTGTGGCACCGACATAGCCCAACGGATTAGCAAGTTGAAGTGGCAGTGGGCAGGGCACATAGCACGCAGAACTGATGGCCGATGGGGCTGCAAAGTTCTGGAGTGGAGACCACGGACTGGCAAGCGCAGCGTAGGTCGTCCACCCACAAGGTGGACAGACAACCTAGTAAATACCGCAGGAACGCGCTGGATGCGAGCCGCTTCCAACCGGTCTTTATGGAAGTCAATGGGGGAGGCCTATGTCCAGCAGTGGACGTCCTACGGCTGAAATGATGATGATGATGATGATGATGAGTTTTGTGGCATATTTTTAACTTGAAGGTGGTAGCTAGCCAAGTACTAGAGAGAAGTAACTATTAACAATAGATCTGTAGTGTTACCTCAACTGTGTGATGGGTGAATGTTCTCCGTCAAAGTCGTCATCATCATCTTCGGCCTGTGCGTCGCCAGCCCCTCCCGGAGCCTGTACCTGTGGCAACCTGCCACAAAAGCATAATTTTACAGAACATATATTGTTGTTTTTATGTAAATGTAATGAGACTCTCCACACGAAACGCTCCAGATGGTCAGGGATTTCTGTCCATGACCATTGCAGCTGTACTTTGAGTAACAAAACAGTCTATGGCATTGCTACTTTGGAACTCATAATATCCTTTCGCTTTGCCATAGTCAGGTAATAAGAGTGATCAAGCCCCATTTATATTCATGACAGCCCTGTTGGTTCATTGGTAGTATGTCTGCTCCAGAGCTGAAGGGCGTGTGTTCGATTCCCACCCAGGACAAGCATTTTGTGATATAAACAAATGTTTGTTCTGTGTCTGGGTGTACTATATAAATTATAAGTATGCATTTACAAAAAAAAAAGTATTTAAGTATTCTATCAGTTATCTGTCTTCCATAGCACAAGCTTTGCTTAGTTTGGGATCAGATGGCGGTGTGTGTAATGTCCTACGATATTTATTTATTATTATTTATATAGCCACCCATGACAATGATTTTGTCAAATTGTTTGTATGGATACCTAAGATTACCTGAGTTCATAGTCGAGCACCAAGTAGAGAGCAGCAGTAGGTTCCCTCTGCACTCCATGGAGAGAGACATGTGGGTATGCCAGTGTGATGGTGGGAGCTGACCCTCCGGCCAGGAGCTGTCCACCGCCCCATACTACTTCTCTAGAACACAAAGCATTGAAATCCTGGACTTAAAATTCAAATAAAAAAAAAGAAGAGAGAAAAACATTTATTTTTCCTTATAAGACATTAGATACAACAACAAATAACTACAGACAACATACACAAATAAAAAGATATAAATAAACATACAGACACAATAAATTTTAAATGACAGTAAGAGAATTATCTCTGCAGTGACTAGTGCATTAGAAAGAAAAAAAAGCCAGCGCTCAGCAATTGCGCTGGGGATTACTCCACAGGACTATTTTCAGCACTGCCCAATTTTTTTTATGCATTGTATGTACATATTTTATGTAAAAAGTAATGTGACAAACAAGACACTCTCCTGATGGTAAAAGATAACGCCTGTCTATGACCATTGCAGCGATACACAGAACTTTGAATAGCATAGATCTACAGCATGACTGGTGAGACATCTACGATACTGAAGAAGAGTACTTGGTACTCGATTCTCATTATAATTATATAATAAAATTAGGTACTTACTTTTTGGCCCCAATTTCCCTATAAATAAGTGAAGCGTGGATACACTCCCAATAATGATGTTTTGATCACGCGACAAGTACGTGCTTGTCCCCCCCGTCGTCGGAGCAAGCGTCCTCACAACGTCCAGCTCATGCGCCCGCGCGGTGTCCATATGTTGCGTAATTAATTACATAGCTTTCGGTTAAGTTTACCTATTAGTCAGTTAACATATATTTTTAATGTTACTTTTTTTTTTCTATATGATCGCCAAATATCACTTCTTTGAGTGTCATAGGTGTCTCACCAGTCATACTGTATAATAGTTCAAGGAACTATGTCGTCCAGTGAAAAGATATTGTTCCAATCCATTATATCAACTGAGGCAGTTCCTAGTTTTCTGAAGCATGTATGCCTGTATGGCTACAGAATCGATGCAAATGAATTTCCATTCAAAACAGTTGCAAACAAAGTATTATTATTGTTATACTTCCAATACAGTAAACAATGAGTTCATTCTATGAAATTCTTATCAGATTTATTCTACCTTTGACATTGACCTTGATGCGACTGTGACTTGACTTTAAATTGAACTTGAAACTACTAACAACTTGAATAAACAATTCATTTTTCATTACAAATAGGCTTATTTGACCACCATCTTGTGTAATGTTAATTGAAGATAGTCTACGATGGAGCATTCTTGCCTACAAGAAAATTCTCTGGATAATATTGGCACTAACTCTAAGTAAGTAGGTAAATATGTTAGTATTAGTCTTATAACAAAACAGTATTTAATTCATACTCTCTGTCAATCACTATGCTTTCCTATTGGATCAAGTAACTTATCAAATTGTGCTAAACTTTGATTACCTTAAAGTTGCTGACACAACAGAACTACTTAGCTTTGCAAACATATATATGGAATATAGTTTTGAATCCGTTCCTGAACATGATTTGCATATAACTGCTTTACAACTACAAAACTATGGATGGATTATAACTCTCAAGTCTTGAGAGCAGCAGTAGAATATGTGGTTAAAAGACAATAGCAATTTCTAGAAGATAACAATAACAATTTATAGCTGCAAATATGGTAAAATAAATAACAAAGATGTACAGTAAGTTACTGTTCAGACAGTTATAGTAATCCTTGAATTGCAGCAACCCAGACAAAAACATGTTTCATTTACCTATAATCAATAGTTCAACATATATTGGTATACACTGTACAATCATACGTCATCTCTAGGTGACTAAATTAAGGCATACAATGCATAATGCATATATAAATAGGGAAATATTCCTATGTAAAATAAGTAACCGAGTGGGCATCCAACCACCGTGTCTAGGCTGGAAACAAGCATTTCTCATTAATATTTTCATGACAAATACTTACTGCTCAGTGATGTACAAAGTAGCTGTACCGATTTCTTGGTCATTAACCAGTAGTTTTGTGCCAGAGGCCTGGAACAGAACGCCTGTAGCCGGCACAGAAAACGTTGATGAGACAACCACCATTTTTACTCCAATTAATTTGAAAAATACGCGAGTTAAGCTTTGCCTTCGTTAGTATTTTCTTGTGTATGTTACTTAAATGAACTGTATTACATAAAATTGCTATTAAAAACAATTATATTGCGAAACACGCACAGGCGCACGCTTCGAATCGTACAAAAGTCAAAAGCAAAATATTCTCAACACAGCAGCATTTTTTTTTTTTTCTTTAATTTGCCCTTTCGGGCAAGCTAAAGCTATAAAGCCATACTGCCTCGTCTTCAGTGTTATTTCTCCTGTATCTTAACTATGGTTATCGTCAAAGTCGTCTTTGTCAAGTCCAGTTCATGTCAGTTAATTCCAGTCATGCTTTAGTAAAGTAGTGGCAACTTTACTATAAAGCTTCGATGGAGTTTTGGAAGCAACACGAAAACTCATGTTTCAAAACACCACATTATATCATTTTCCCACACTCGCGCTTGTAATTCGGCACTTTATGAATAAAACACCACCATTTTTATGCATAAACACTCGACAAAACACTAGTTTTGGAAAAAAATACAACGAAGCGACACGACTCTTCCCGCGTTCCCGCCAAAACTCCTCAAAAGCAAAATATTCTCAACACAGCAGCATTTTTTATTTTTTTTTTTTCTTTAATTTGCCCTTTCGGGCAAGCTAAAGCTATAAAGCCATACTGCCTCGTCTTCAGTGTTATTTCTCCTGTATCTTAACTATGGTTATCGTCAAAGTCGTCTTAGTCAAGTCCAGTTGAGTTTTGGCGGGAACGCGGGAAGAGTCGTGTCGCTCCGTTGTATTTTTTTCCAAAACTAGTGTTTTGTCGAGTGTTTATGCATAAAAATGGTGGTGTTTTATTCATAAAGTGCCAAATTACAAGCGCGAGTGTGGGAAAATGATATAATGTGGTGAAACATGAGTTTTCGTGTTGCTTCCAAAACTCCATCGAAGCTTTGTAGTAAAGTTGCCACTACTTTACTAAAGCATGACTGGAATTAACTGACACGAACTGGACTTGACAAAGACGACTTTGACTAAAACTAGCTACGATGGCACTTATTTAACTTTTGAAACTTGAAAATATATAATTACTTGACACTGGCAAATGCTAAAACGCGACGCCAAAACCAAAGAAAAAAAAAAAAAAAAAGTCCAGTTCGTGTCAGTTCGTGCCAGTCATGCTTTAGTAAAGTAGTGGCGACTTTACTATAAAGCTTCGATGGAGTTTTGGAAGCAACACGAAAAGTCATGTTTCACCACATTATATCATTTTCCCACACTCGCGCTTGTGATTCGGCACTTTATGAATAAAACACCACCATTTTTATGTATAAACACTCGACAAAACACTAGTTTTGGAAAAAAATACAACGAAGCGACACGACTCTTCCCGCGTTCCCGCCAAAACTCCCACAACACAGCAGCAGGCAGCAGCAGGGTTGCCAGATGTCGAAATTTATTTTCTTTATTTTTTTATTTGGTTATGGCTTCGCGTTTTGAGTATTTGCCAATGTCAAGTATTTATATATTTTCAAGTTTCAATAGTTAAATAAGTATCCTCATAGCTAAAGTTATAGTCGAAGTTCAGTCTTGGTCAAGTACAGTACGTGTCAGTCAAGTCAAGTTATGCTTTAGTAAAGTTGGATAGCACCGACTTCAAGGAATGAAAATATAATATAACACTAAAAATAATCAAATAACTATTATTTATATAACACTTGACACTGGCAAATACTCAAAATACGACGCCAAAACCAAAGAAAAAAAAGAAGACAAAACTGACACTTTAATGTGTCAAAAAAACGTCAGGATGAAAGTCGATCGATTCTGTGCAGTTCCCTTTTGTTTTGTTTGTTGTGATTTGTGAAAATTGCAAGAAAATAATCTAAATTCTTGAATGAAAATTATTATTATCCTAAAACTATAGTTATGACTGTGTTATCTTGTATTAATATAAATGCTGGGAGCCGAAGTTTTTGAGGAATTCACTGGTGCGTTGTAAGTTTTGTTCTTTGTTTGTACCTACCTGCCTACCTCATAAGAAATTCGTAAGCATTTTGTTGATAGGTATTTCTGTTTGTAATAACGAGTTGTTATTTGCACGTTATTGTTACACTATAAATTTTTTTAATCTAATCCACTGTATTTAATAATAGAGCTGAAGATGTAGTCAAAACACTGTTATTTGTTTATTAGCTGGAAGCTTACGATTTAATCTTTAAAAACTAGTGCAAATAGTATTGTTTAAATGGTCAAATTATGTTAGTGTTCCAGAATTAGCGAAAGTTAAAAAAAAATTAAGCTTACTTTCGACTGCCAACTCGTTCGAGGGCAAAGATGCGGTCTATGGTGGGGCGCGCGTGCCTAGAAAAAACCGATCCACTCACGACTTGAAGGCAACCTTTTTCTGCCGCCAAGCAGTAGTGTGTAAACATTACTGTGTTCCAGTTTGAAGGGTATTGCAGATACCTAAATTATAGGGTTATTGAGACTAACCATCGAAAGTCAAAGCAGTGATTCCATGGACTGTGTATAGCTGCAATGATCATGGAGATGTGTTATCTGTTACCATCAGGAAAGTGTCTTATTTGTCTCATTACTTTTACATAAAAATAAAACATTGTATCAGGGAACACCCACTTGGGCAGCAAATAATCAATTGTTTAGCGGCTCATACAATGAAAGTAGATTTGAACTGTTTAGTTTTAGTTTTTTGAAATATTGACTGTGAAGCGATGTCGCGTCTTAAAGTTTTTTTTTTTCTTTGGTTTTGGCGTCGCGTTTTAGCATTTGCCAGTGTCAAGTGCTTTATATTTTTAAGATTCAGAAGTTAAATAAGTGCCATCGTAGCTAGTTTTAGTCAAAGTCGTCTTTGTCAAGTCCAGTTCGTGTCAGTTAATTCCAGTCATGCTTTAGTAAAGTAGTGGCAACTTTACTACAAAGCTTCGATGGAGTTTTGGAAGCAACACAAAAACTCATGTTTCACCACATTATATCATTTTCCCACACTCGCGCTTGTAATTCGGCACTTTATGAATTTTTATGCATAAACACTCGACAAAACACTAGTTTTGGAAAAAAATACAACGGAGCGACATGACTCTTTCCGCGTTCCCGCCAAAACTCCGTCTTAAAGTTCTTGGATGTCCGATAGTAGAAACTTGTGGAATGAATAGCTATAGCTTTTGTAAAAAAAAATCATGTTTGTTGTATGGGAGTACTCCCTGAAATATTTATAATATTCTGTTTTTTAGTATTTGTTGTTATGGCGGCAACAGAAGTACATCAACTGTGAAAGTTTCAACTGTCTTAACTACCTATCACAGTGCATGAGATACGGCCCGGTGATAGACGGACAGAAAAGACAGACGGACAGACAGCGGAGTCTCAACCCTAAAGATTAATAATTTTAATTATTTTTAAGATTAATTTAAGAAAACTCAGTTGGAAATCCTATGAACGAGCCGTACTCTATCTTGAGGACTTGTCTAGTTCATTTAGCCTGAGATATTACCTTACCAGAAAACTCTTTTGTTTGTTGATGTTTTACTAGCTTTAATTAGTTTTGTCGGTTTTGTCATCCTCCCCATCTCGGAAAGAGTATTTTTGCTCTTCAATATGTGAGTGCAAAAGTCGTTTTTATCCGCTAGAGGATAAAGTAAATTTGAATGTAGAACATCGTGTGCACTAAGTTTACGACTTCAAAACATCAGTAAACCTATTTACTTCTACCTCTATGGTGACGATTCGCTTTTTTTTATTTGTTAAAATCTCAGACTCGGAACCTCCTTGGTGTACGTTTTTTTGCATTTATTCATTTCCTCGCTGAGGGGGGATGAAAAGTTACGTGTTGCACTCAAGTGCAAAGATTTTTCACCTGGTGCTCTTTTGATTACCTCGCTAACTAACGCTCAGCTTAATTGAATTTGAAATTTTAGAATCCTTCGCTTGCTCGGTCATCGAAATTGAGCACGCGGTTAAAAAGCAACTTTGCACTCTTGTATAACAAATAACGATTATTGACATGTATGACTTTTACGACTTATATTTAAATTTAATATGCATTAATGAATAATAACAAAATTATATATTAAGGTGGTTCGATTTCCATACAAATAATTTTTTTGCCATTTATGGACAAATGGAGCATAATTTTATAGTGAAATCACAGCTACTGGCATTTATTTTGGTCTTTATTTGCTGTAAATCACAATTGATCCCCTTAACACCATAAAAATCGGCTTTAAGTATATTATTGTACTATTTACTTTTACCAAAGTGTAACCGCAATGATATGAGATTTTGGAATTTGGACGCTGATTAAAGTTATATACCTAATATAATTAAAATAATACTAATTTAGTAACTATCTGCATCATTATTAGCCGGAGGCGCGTATCTGTAATGGATTGTAGGTATTGATGGGGTAATTATTTTTATTTTTATGGCTGACAAGATAGGCGTTTGACCACAGCTCACCTGATGTTAAGTGACGGTGTATTCGAAGATGGTAAAGCACATCTAGCCTGGAATGGAACTGGTTCTCAAGTGAGGCCGCCGGAACACACCGTTAGGTTCTTGGCGGCAGATTTTCAACTTGATAGCTAGCCAGCCGAGTACTAAAGTACCCTACCACCATGCTATGGTTTCCTCACGATGTTTGCCTTCACCGGCAGCTCAAGCTCATAATGTTGGGGTTCGAACCCACGTCCTTCGGCATGCGAACCTTCCGCGCTAACCACTGAGCTATCATCGCTACAATTGTTGTTATAGCGGCAACAGAAAAACATCATCTGTGAAAATTTCAACTGTCTAACTATCACGGTTCATGTAACACAGCCTGGTGACAGATTAACAGATAGACAGACGGGCGGACAGCGGAGTCTTAGTAATAGGGTCCCGTTTTACCCTCTGGGTACAGAACCCTAAAAACACTCTTAAAATCTCTCTCAGAATCTTCGGGCAAAAGGTCGGCATCGTATTTGTAGTATCCCTGGTATTGCAGACATATGTAGGCGACGGTGATTACTTAACATCAGGCAACCCGTCAGCTTGATTGCAACCTGTGGCATTAAAAAAAAATGCCAACTTTTTTCTGTAAGGTTTCTAACGATATCCCATACATCCAAATCCGTTCAGGCATTTAAAAGTTACGGTGGAATAAAGAAACTCGCAATACATACATAAATGAATACTGAAAACATTACCCTTTTTAGGGTTCCGTACCCAAAGGATAAAAACGGGACCCTATTACTGAGACTTCGCTGTCCGTCCGTCCGTCCGTCTGTCACCAGGCTGTATCTCAAGAACGGTGATAGCTAGACAGTTAAAATTTTCACAGATGATGTATTTCTATTGCCGCTATAACAACAAATACTAAAAATAAATATTTAAGGGGGCTCCCATACAACAAACTTGATTTTTATAGATAATGGTACAGAGCTCTTCGTGCGCGACTCCGACTCGCACTTGGCCGGTTTTTTAGGGGAGTCACGTAAAGATATGCGAATCACTACAAAGTCCTTTAAAGTTTGCGTAGGCTTTTTTGCTTTCGTTAAATTTTTGTGCATGAAATAAAGCCATTATTGCAAAGTTCACGAAATACCTATTATTTGGCCATACAAAGAGTTTTATGGAAAACTCTGAGCCTAGAAGGAAAGTTTAGAACAAAGACCGTGCAAAACATCCGACCGAACCACGTGACTCTTCTGAATTTATTAGGTTCTTTGTTCTAAAAACGACGTAATGTTTTTGTTTTTTTTTTCTTTATATAGACTTTAACACGTTTGGCCACCAACTCGCCTAATGCAAAACGACGGTGTGGCCGAGGATCGAGCACGCTGATCTAGAAGGAATCTGTTCACACTAGCCTTAAAAACGTCCAAAAGAAAATAACGAACGTACGTTAATAAAGGATTTTTTTTTATAGCTGACAGGCTAAGATTTTATTTTAAATGTAAAAAGTAATGAGACGAACGATACGCTCTCCTAGTGGTAAGAGATAACGCCTGTCCATGACCATTGCAGCGATACACAGAACCTTGAGCAACAAAACAAATTCCAGGGCATTCACTGCTTTGGCGCTCATTACTTTGAGACTCTCGATATAATTAGTCCCAATAGCTTAGTAATATCGCTAGCTGCAGTACCCTTCAAACCGGAACACAGTAATATTTACACACTACTGCTTAGCGGCAGAATAACTGGTACTGCGGTGGTACCTACCTAGACGGCCTCCTGCTAAGGAGATCTTCCACCAAGTAAAGGTGTTTGACCACAGCTCACCTGATGTTAAGTGAAGGTGTGGTCGATGATGGTAAAGCACACCTAGCCTGGAATGGAACTTTTAATTAAAACAACTTCGTGTTTTTTTAAGAAGGATCTTCGTCTGCAACGACAGGACCTTCTTTAGTAGTCTACTCTTCTTCTGTAGGATTCATAACTGGTCATTGCAACTTGAATAGTCACCTCTTTAAACTAGGGGCCACGGATAGTCCGCTATGCCGTGGCTGCTTGCAAGAAAATGAAACTGTAGAGCATGTGCTTTTGCATTGCAAAGCTACAGAAGGTACAAGAACTGCTCCTAGGCTGCATGAAGCTGCTTGGCTATCATTCCTGTATTGTCGTCATCGTTGAACATACCACCTAACTCACTGGAGCTACTATGCCAGCGGGCCAGAGCCTCGCTCCGGTACTTCAAGGAGCTGGGTTGGCTCGGGTACACGCTGGTAGCGGGAAATGCACAATACACCTCAAGCGGGACGTCACTGCCGGATTTATCGCCCCCACTTAGAATAAGAAGACTTCATCATAATTTAAAATACTATGTAACTGTGTCAATTATTTTACTTAGAAAAGAAAATAGAATTTTATTGACAGGAAAGAGATGATTACAATCAAATTATACATGTATTTGTATATACATAACTGTGTCTTACTAGCTTGCGCCCGCGACTTAGTCCGCGTTGTATTAAAAAATGGCGATGAGGCTGCCAATTGTTATGCCAGATGTTGTTTTTAGGGTTCCATATCCAAAGGCTAAAACGGGACCCTATTACTAAGATTCCGCTGTACGTTTTTCACCAGGCTGTATCTCATGAACCGTGACAGTTAGACAGTTGAAATTTTCATAGGTGATGTATTTCTGTTGCCGCTATAACAACAAATACTAAAAAACAGAATAAAATAAATGTTTAAGGGGGCTCCCATACAACAAACGTTATTATTTTTTTGCCGTTTTTATAGATAATGGTACGGAACTTTCGTGTGCTAGTCCGACTCGCGATTGGCCGGTTTTTTTCTATTGTGTTAGATATCCAATCTTTGGTGTGAGTAATAAAAAAAATATATAATTATGTATAGATATCTTATAGAACCGTTGATATGGAAAATACCCATTTTGCCCCTTATGGAATTAGTCTTGATCATCAATATGTGACGATTTAGTTAATATGACTTTGTAAAAAAGACAATTTCTAGTGGAAATACGAGTCAAAAAAAACTTACAAAATTGAAAGGTACCCGTTTACCTACAGCAATAGGCCATATTGTAAGTAAAATTTAAAAAAAAATAAGGCTTGCGTCCAAGATTTTTCCACTACGAATATTATTACGTAAAATTTATAAAACAAAACATAAATTACACGAAAGAAAACACGACACAATTTACCTACAGCAATAGGCGATATTGTAAGTAAAATTTAAAAAAAGTAAGGCATGCGTCCAAGATTTTTCCACTACGAATATTATTACGTAAAATTTATAAAACAAAACATAAATTACACGAAAGAAAACACGACACAATTTACCTACAGCAATAGGCCATATTGTAAGTAAAATTTAAAAAAAGTAAGGCATGCGTCCAAGATTTTTCCACTACGAATATTATTACGTAAAATTTATAAAACAAAACATAAATTACACGAAAGAAAACACGACACAATTTACCTACAGCAATAGGCCATATTGTAAGTAAAATTTAAAAAAAAATAAGGCTTGCGTCCAAGATTTTTCCACTACGAATATTATTACGTAAAATTTATAAAACAAAACATAAATTATACGAAAGAAAACACGACACAATTTACCTACAGCAATAGGCCATATTGTAAGTAAAATTTTAAAAAAATAAGGCATGCGTCCAAGATTTTTCCACTACGAATATTATTACGTAAAATTTATAAAACAAAACATAAATTATACGAAAGAAAACACGACACAATTTACCTACAGCAATAGGCCATATTGTAAGTAAAATTTTAAAAAAATAAGGCATGCGTCCAAGATTTTTCCACTACGAATATTATTACGTAACATTAATAATAATGAAACTCTAAGAAAAGAAAAACGTAAGAAAACTCGACATAATTTATAGATAACATTGTAAAATAAAATAAAAATGCTTGCATCAAGTACGTTTAGTAAGAACTTTATTTATTACATAACATTTATTAGAACATAAAAATTACACAAAAGAAAATTCGATGACAATTATTTACCTACATATATAGCAATAGATCATACTATAATATTAATAAAAACGTACGAATGTCATTCAAATACAGAAATAGACATGTGACCAGATAAAATTGCTGGTGTGCATCTTATTTATTTATTAGCGTGAGGAAGGCGATATCGCGACCCGTCGCACCTATTCGTTTCGCCGCCATGTTGGACGCGCCGCACGTACTCCGCCAACCGCAGCCCGCCAGTTTGACGCGGACGTTGATACGCGGCTATCGCACAGCGGCGCGCGGGTAAATTTTATCCGCACGTTCCAAACTCAAAACATCGTTTTTATATTTTTAATAATTTTTTTTTTTTCAATCATAATACCAACATGGTTAGAACGAAAGACGGGGACGGTGTTAAATCCAGCATGATTATAGCGGAAGTTAAAAAGAGACCTTGTTTGTTTGATACCAACGATAGTAGTTACGGTGACAGAAGCGAGAAGTCGCGGTGTTGGGAGGAAGTTTGCGACAGCGTCGTGCCTGGGTGGAGCGCGTTCACACCGACCGAGAAGTTTACCGCTGGTACGTGATCCGGCTGAATTCAATACTCGTAATGTAGCGTAGACTTTACACTGGACACATTGTGTTCTCAATTTGGTCGGATTGCAGCTGTCGCGTTTGTATTGCGTGTTCTTTGTTCGCGCAGAGATGCTTTCGAAATAAAATTTTGTATACGAAATTGAAACAACGTTTGCGTTCAGCTTCAGACATAATTTTATGAAGACACGTTTCTGTTACTTTATTATGGCGTTTTAAAATTTGCATCTCCGCCATTTTGTTGCGGTTAATATTGACTCGTAATATTTTAATCTAGTTATAGGTATGTATAGTTTTGTTTTTTTTTCTTTTTACATTTCTTCAACCGGTTTTCACCTGTAACGAATAATGTTGTTATTTCGTTAATCTTATTAGATCTTAGATTTTGACTGTGTTTACTGCAACGATAAAAATATGTCGTGTAAATTGAATCATTGAATATCTGATTTTGTTTTCTTATTATGAGCGTAGGAAGCAATTTATCATTATTAGGGATAAATACGAAACGTTATCTTACATATTTTTAATGACAAACGCAATTTAATTTTACTAAATGTAATAGGGCGTGTAAATTATAAGTACATGCTTACGGTGAAATATGTATTGCATCACCGTTAAATGCGTAGGTATTTATCTAACTGACATCAACTTGTATTTTTACATTAGTAAAAGAAATTACAATTAACTGACTCTATGCTTGTTATTTTCATGTCACAAATCATTTATAGCCAATATACAATGAACACTCGCAGTAAAACTATTTTTCATTCTGAAAAAAAAATGCAAATTGAACAAACATTGCAACGTAAAAACTCTAGATAGCAAACGGAACTGAGTTTTTCTTATGAATGTGCAATTTTATCGAGGTCGAAAAAAAAACGTTTAGAAGTTTATTTATACCGTCGTAAGTGTTAAAATATCATTATTAGGGTTCCGTACCGAAAGGGTAAAAACTGGACCCTATTACTGAGACTTCGCTGTCCGTTCGTCCGTCCGTCTGTGACCAGGCTGTATCTCAAGAACGGTGATAGCTAGACAGTTGAAATTTTCACAGATGATGTATTTCTATTGCCTCTATAACAACAAAAACTAAAAATACAATAAATAGTTAAGGGGGGCTCCCATACAACAAACTTGACTTTTTTACCGTTTCTTGCTCGATACTAATAACGGTGACAGGTAGACGCTTTAACTGTTCACAGAATATTTAGTTTTATTATAGATAATGGTACGGAACCCTAAGTGTGTGAGTCCGACTCGCACTTGGCCGGTTTTTAAGTGTAACGTTAGGTTATTATAATGAGCGGAATACGGATAAATCGTAATCCCACTAATATTATAAACGTGAAAGGATGGATGTTTGTTACTCTTTCACGCAAAAACTACAGAACGGATTCAGATGAAATTTGGTATGGAGGTAGTTGAGACCCTGGATTAGCAAATAGGATACTTTTTTTATCCGGAAAACATGTAGCGGGTAACACCGCGGGGTCATGAATAAATTGATGCAATATTGTAAAATGTAATTTTCTTATAACAGGGTAGTGAGATATAGACTTGGCTTTATCCCTTGTCGGCTGGGTTTGGGGATTGGAAGAGGGAGGGGGAAGATATAACCAATTTTTTTTTTTTTTTATTATATTCGACTTCACATAGATAACTACATTACTACATATGTTATAAAACTTACAATATAATATATCTAAATGTGCTATCTTTTAAGGAAGTACCGCATGCTTTAATACAACAATTTTTTTAAAAATATCAGAAACTAAGGCTATATAAGTAAGCAAATTGATGGACTACATTAAGTTACATTTTAAGAATAAGAATTAAATTTATCTATTTTACTGTTTGGCCATTTCGGCCAAAAGAGAGTTAAGGTTATTTTTAAATTTTGACAAACTGTCTCCGAATATATCTAACTTACTATTATGTAGACATTCGTTGACGAGCCTACTAATTCTGAACCAATATAAAGAATCTGGAGAGGAAGTTTGCTGGCTCCACGGGTTTCGTGGGACAACACGTTATCCCGGGAGGAGCGAAAGGCTGAGGGCGCGGTCAAGCGCGAAGGTTTCAGTGGGTACAATCCTACGACCCAACGCAATGGAGTGGTCGAGTACCTTTTGAAAAGTTCCCTTTATCATTAATAAAAAAAAATATTATGTATCGTGTATAATACGTGTGCTTTTGTGAACACAAAGAAGTCCTTGGGGTTTCTATGTTTAATTCCACACTCGACGTAACGAATTCTTTGTTCCTCTAGCTATCGAGTGGTGTAATTACATTTTGTGTGTAGATGGTAGATTGTAGATATGTAGCTGCGACACCATAGGCAGCCCATACACGTAGCGCGCGATCCGCGATCCGCGATCCGCGATCAATGATCGCGATCCTGACTGATCGTGTACGAAGCGGATTGACGGACTGATGCTCCGGATTGCAAAATATCTAGAAATTTTGAAATCATGATCGCGGATCGCGGATCGCGGATCGTGATCATGATTGAACGTGTAAGGCGGCCCATACTGTATCCCTCGATTTTGTTATCGTCGTTTTTATAAAAACGTACCTATTCACGTCAAAAGATATTTAAAAAAAAACCGACCAAGTGCGAGTCGGACTCGCGCACGAAGGGTTCCGTACCATTATCTATAAAAACGGCAAAAAACTACGTATGTTGTACGGGAAAACAATATTTATTTAATTCTGTTAATTAGTATTTGTTGAAAGAGCGGCAACAGAAATACGTCATCTGTGAAAATTTCAACTGTTTAACTATCACGGTCCATGAGGTACAGACGGATTGATGGACAGCGAAGTCTTAGTAATAGGGTTCCGTTTTACCCTTTGGCTACGGAACCCTAAAAACGGCAAAAAAAATCTCGTTTGTTGTACAGGAGCCCCCTTAAATATTTATTTAATTATGTTTTTTCAGTATTTGTTGTTATAGCGGCAACAGAAATACATCATCTGTGAAAATTTCAACTAACTATCACGGTTCATTAGATACAGCCTGGTGACAGACGGACGTACTGCGGAGTCTTAGTAATAGGGCCCCGTTGTACCCTTTGGGCACGGAACCCTAAAAAGGGTGTGTACCGCATCCATTTTGTTTTTCTTTATAACTTTTTAAGCGCGAAGTTACATTCTATTGTGACATATTTTAGCTGAATTACATCTGTGCTTACATGGATAAGTGCGACGTGCGTGTTGATCGGAGGATGTGTCATATGATTAACATAATACATACTTCCATAAAAACAACGTTGTAGGTATAATAGATTTTATGTGGTTGAGAGTGAGCTGCCGGTGAAGGAAAAGCGTGGGGAAACCATAGCATGGTGGCCAGTGATGTTAGACGTACCAGCTTCTTGGTATTCATACTAGGTTTTAGCATTATGTACCATGCACCAAGGTTACTCGGTCCTGGTACGCAAAAATACCAAGATTTGCCGTAGACCGAAAAATGTCAAAATTAGCCGTTGACTGACATAAATACACTGAAAATACGTATAATATAACAGACAAATTTTTGAGATGCACATAAAAAAACATTCCAATCCAGAGTACCTACTTTTAAAAAAACTAGCTCCAACCTCAAGGAATGAAAATACAAACCTATACTTATTTTAATATAATTATGTGTGAAACAAAGTTTTAAAGCGATTTTTAAACTTTTTTTTTTTAATGTCAACATCTGGCAACCCTTGTACCAGTTTTCCTTGTCTTTAATACCAGCTTTTTAGCCAGCTGGTATAAGGATTTCAGAGTGGCCATCCCTGATTGGTGGCAATACTTTCTAGTACTCGGCTGGCTAGCTACCACCCTCAAGTTGAAAATCTACCGCCAAGCATCGAACGGTGTGTTCCGGCAGCCTCACTTGAGAGCCAGTTCCATTCCAGGCTATGTTTACCATCCATCATCGACCACATGGTCACTTAACATCAGGTGAGCTGAAGTCGAACCAACTAGCGTCTTAAAAAAAAACAATTTCGTAAGTCACATGACTTGAGACGTTATCGATTCAACTGTTTCTCTAGATTAGGGTTCAAACACGGAAAAACTATGTATTCGTTTGTTGTATTCATTAGTACTTTTCAAAACTTGCGTTTTTCCAGAGTTTTATAAAAATTATGAAGATTTTTCCACAAAGTACTGAACTACGCACAGTCGTACACGTGTGTGGGAAAGCGAAATGAAGTGTACACAAATCGTGTATTTTCGAATGTTGAGTAAGCTTCTAGTAAAATTGCCATTAGGACATGACAGGACTTGACCTTGACTCAATTTATGTGACGTTGACTATGACTCAGACTTATTTCACTTGATTTATCATCAGACACTAGAAATTGAGATATTATTTATAAATGTAGTAAATCATGGAAAAATTAAGAATTAAAATATTACTTAAAGTTAACACTGACTTAAAAATGGTATTCTTGTTAAAATATTATATATCCCATACCTACAATTTAAAGGTTATGTTTTACTTTTTTTTTTTGCCATTTTATTTCCGGTGTATTTTTTTGAATATGTATTAATTAAACTTATTATGGCACTAGAGGACGCCTCGCGGTTTCACCCGCAAAGTTCCCGTTCCCATAGGAATACAGGGATAAAAATAGTGTACCTTCCCAACGGTGAAAGAATTTTTGAAATTGGTTCAGTAGTTTTTGAGTTTATTCGTTACAAACCTACAAAAATCCAAAAATACAAATCTTTCCTCTTTATAATATTAGTGTAAGTGTATCTACAATTCTACACTACACATAAATTAAAAATACTTCATCATCATCATCATCATCCACAGTCTTTATTATTCCACTGCTGGATATCTCTTATGCCACCTGCCCGCCTGCCTGTGCCAATATGGTCCAGGTTCGACCCGCGACGGTGACAATGTCGCAATAAATAATACAAAATTTACAATTTAAAAAAACCGACTCCTTGACCCTCAGACCAACTAAACGCACTGCTCCAATGAAACAGCGAGGTTTCCGACTAAACGAAAATATCATCGATATATATTTAAAAACAGCTCAATCGATTTTAATAAAATTTATATGGAAGTATGATCTACCGAGCAAAAAAAGAATCATCAAAATTACAAAACAAAATACCTAATTTATTTCATAAAATGTGTTATAGATTTCATCGTTCATGCATTCCAGGCTAGGTGTACTTTACCATACTCGAACACACCTTCACTTAACATCAGGTGAGCTGTGGTCAAACACCTAGCCTGTCAATCATAAAAAAAAGAGATTGGTGGGGTGCGGACACTGTGCATGTATATTATGCGTGTGTGTGTGAATGTGAGTGTATCTGCGCTCAGCTCAGCTCAGCTCAGCTTATTTTAAATTATTTTATTATTTTTCTGTATATAAATGTGTTAGTGTTTGCAAATATTTGAAGACTATTATTTTACATTCTCTTGCAGATTTGCATCGTACGTCACATAATTTATTAATTTTATTGTATCATAATTTGCGGAATTATCGCGTACCTAACAAATATTAAAAAAAAATTCAGTCCAATTGAGAACCTCCTCCTTTTTTGAGTAGGTTAAAAAAATTCTTAACACTGATAAAATGAAAAAATAAATGCTGTGCCAAAAAAATAACATATCTTGAATAGTACAAACATGGTAATTGCTTTTGAATTCATGCCATAAAAGATCGCCAACAGTTTTTTTCTAAAAAATCATTACCAGCCGTCGAAATATGAATATTAACGTTTTCAAGGTTACGAAAGAAAAATACATAGATAGAGGCAGCTATCGCGGCTCGGGCGCTCCAAACGTGAGAGGTACGTTTTTTATGTGATAATAGAGTTGCTAATACGTAACGATGTTACATTAAAACAACCATTTGATGATAAAAACTATCCTTACAACTGGACATTGGACAACCAGCGGCGACAGATCATTCATCATCATCATCATCCACAGCCTTCTTTATCCCACTGCTGGGTATAGGCCTATCTCTTTTCACGCCATCTAGATTTAGACAGCCCTGTTGGCTCATTGGTAGCATGTCTGCTTCAAGAGCTGTGGGGCGTGGGTTCGATTCCCACCCAGGACAAGCATTTTGTGATATAAAACCAAATGTTTGTTCTGTGTCTGGGTGTACTGTATGTATTATAAGTATGTATTTAAAAAAAAAATATTTAAGTATTCTATCAGTTATCTGACCCCCATAGTACAAGCTTTGCTTAGTTTGGGGTCAGATGGCGCTGTGTGTAATGTCCTACGATATTTATTTATTTATTTATCTGCCTCGGTCCTGTGCCATTCTGATCCACGTTCGACCCGCGACGGTGACAATATCAATGACAGTTGTAGCGATGGTAGCTCAGTGGTTAGCGCGGTAGGCTCGCAAGCCGAAGGGCGTGGGTTCAAACCCCAACAATGAGCTTGAGATGCTCGTGAAGGAAAACATCGTGAGGAAACCATAGCGTGGTGGTAGGGTACTTTCTAGTACTCGGCTGGCTAGCTACCAAGTTGAAAATCTGCCGCCAAGCATCTAACGGTGTGTTCCGGCAGGCCCACTTAAGAGCCAGTTCCATTCCAGGCTAGGTGTGCTTTACTATCGACCACACCTTCACTTAACATCAGGTGAGCTGTGGTCAAAACACCTAGCTTTTCAACAATAAAAAAAGACTTTGCTTAGTTTGGTGTCAGATGGCGCTGTGCGTAATGTCCTACGATATTTATAATAATAATAATAATAGCGAAGAGCCTCGACCAACATCTCAAGAGACTCTCGCTAGACGGTTGGGTCAAGGGTCAGCTTCAAAAGGCAGTGATCCTTGACACGGCGCGCATTGTGAGGAGGTTCCTCACTCTGCAGCCCTGACCACCGGCAGCTTGAGCCCTGCCCCGCTGCCGGCGGCACCATAGTTTTTAAGTTTTTTATATTAAATATTTTTTATAAATATTTAATGTAAAAAATTTAAAAAATAAGAGAAAAAATAAATACCTGAAATAATAATAATATTTATTTATTTATTTACTTACTAGTAATAGTTAGTACAATTCATCATGTTTCGACTGCAAGTTGCAACACACGTAATCAGTACAACTCTGTTTATAGGGATACCTGTTAGACACTCGGAAGGTGAGGTGAAGGTGGTTTTGTAGCGATGATAGCTCAGTGGTTAGCGCGGTAGGTTCGCATGCCGAAGGGCGTGGGTTCAAACCCCAACAATGAGCTTGAGCTGCCGGTGAAGGAAAACATCGTGAGGAAACCATAGCATGGTGGTAGGGTACTTTAGTACTCGGCTGGCTAGCTACCACCCTCAAGTTGAAAATCTGCCGCCAAGCATCTAACGGTGTGTTCCGGCAGCCTCACTTGAGAGCCAGTTCCATTCCAGGCTAGGTGTGCTTTACCATCTTCGACCACACCTTCACTTAACATCAGGTGAGCTGTGGTCAAACAACTAGCCTGTCAACCATAAAAAAAAAAAAAAAAAAAAAGAAGGGGAACAATTTGATTTCACGCACGTTCATTGTGCGGACTGCTAGACAGTGGAATGCGCTGCCTGAGTGGGTGTTCCCCGTTGGATATAATCTGGGTGTCTTCAAGTCGAGAGTGAATCGGTATCTTCTAGGCAAGCGTGCTCCATCTTAGACCGCATTTAACATCAAGTGAGATGGCGGTCAAACGTAATCCTATTGCACCTTCCACCGCGCGCTTCAGAAGCAAACTAAGATCTTGGCTTCAAGAGACCTTGTTTTATGACTTTGACGATTGTTTAAAAATAAGAGATTATTGAATTACTAGTAAGTAATTGTAATACTTTTGTTTTTATTGACATTTAATCACATTGACATAATTAAAAAGACATCGTCACAAAGTAATGAGCGCCAAAGCAGTGATGCCCTGGACTTTGTTTTGTTACTCAAAGTTCTGTGTATCGCTGTAATAGTCATGGACAGGCGTTATCTCTTACCATCAGGTGAGCGTTTCGTTCGTCTCATTACTTCTTACATAAAAAAAAAAAAATATTTAAATGTGACATATTATTTCATTGACATTTTCATTGTATTGACATAATTATGTTATGATTTTGATATTTTTAAATGGGAATAGAAAAAATACCTGTAACTTTGGTGTTATGTAGTAATAAAATATTTGTATTTGTGTTTCTATAGTATTATAAAGAGGAAAGATTTGATTGTTTGTTTGTTTGTATTGAAGAGGCTCCGAAACTACTGGACCGATTTCAAAAATTGTTTCACCGTTGGGAAGCTACACTATCCCCGGATGACATAGGCTACTTTTATCCCTGTAATTCCACGGGAACGGGAACTACGCGGGTGAAACCGCGAGGCGTCCGCTTGTAAAATACATTTACATTCTAATAATAAATCACCTATCCAATCCTCTTTTGTTTGTTTCAATTTAATCATGTAATGCAATGCAAGTTGCAAATTATTTCGCTCTGAGTCACCGTTGGGGTTTTTGGCCATTGCCACCCACGTGTTTCGTTCTAAAACCAGATTAAGCTCATATTAGTCATGAGTGATATAAAAGCTTTTTAGAAATTGTACACGTATTTTACTATCAATATTTTTTTTTTTTACATACCTCTGAACAAAACCTTATTGTAGATTTGATTTCCTTATTGTAACTCGATTTCAATTGAAATACCGACAAGCTTAACGTAAAAGATGAATGAGTGCGCCCCTGTCGCTTTTTCTAAGCAATACGGACAGTAGTCCATATATTGTTTTAGTTACGTTATTTGACCGCGTGTAAAGGTTGGTCGCACCGTATGCGTGGACGCGTTAACTTGAGCGTGTGTAGTTACTGTCGTTTAATCTGTGACTGCGCTTAGCAAAAAAAGAAAGATGGCGGATCGTGTCGCATGTATTATTTTTAGTTTAATTGTTCGCCATTGAGATTAATTCGAAATGTTTTATTTATGTAAAATATTTTAGCTTTTACAAAACTAATTGTAGTTGCGAATATTATTATTATAAGTATTTATGTATTCTATCAGTTAACTGACCAGATAGTACAAGCTTTACTTAGTTTGGGGTCAGATGACGCTGTGTGTAATGTTTTACGATATTTATTTATTTATTTACTAGCGGGTGCCTCGCAGTTTCACCCGCGTAGGAACTACATAAATCTATATACCTAACTAATAGATAATAATAAATCTATATACCTACGTACGTACGTATACTGAATCTTGATACGGTGTTACAATGTATGTATGACGTCAGCTGTACATTCCAATAATATAAATAAATAAATAAATATCGTAGGACATTACACACAGCGTCATCTGCCCCCAAACTAAGCAGAGCTTGTGTGATGGAAGTCAGATAACTGATAGGATACTAATGTTATAAATTAGCGGACGCTTCGCGGTTTATCCCGCGTAGTTCCCGTTCCTGTGAGAATACACGGATAAAAAGTAGCCTATGTCACCCGGGGATAATGTAGCTTCTCATCGGTGAAAGAATTTTTGAAATCGGTCTAGTAGACCGCGGGGCGCAGCTAGTTAATAAATAAATTGTTTTTTTTTTTTAAATACTAAAATTAAAAGATTGGTAGGTCGATACCACCGCTGCACCAGATATTCTCCGTCAAGCGCGGTGGTAGGGTACTTTCTGATGCTCAACTGGCTAGCTACCACCCTCAAGTACAAAATCTGCCGCCGAGCACTTAACGGTGTGTTCCGGGCAGCCTCTCTTGAGAACCAGTTGCATTCTAGACTAGGTATGGTTACCATCTTCTACCACACCGTCACTTGACATCAGGTGAGCTGTGGTCAAACCCCCAGACTGTCAATCATAAAAAAATAAAGCAGCTAGCAAAATTACAGGGCTGTTGAGACTAACCATCTAGCCTCAAAGTATTTTTTTTATTTTTTATGTGTTGGTTATTATTATTTATCAATTTCTATTTTAATCAATAAATGAATTTTCACACCGTAATGGTTGACAATAGACGCAAACAATTATATTTAAGGTGGTTCGATTTCCATACAAATATTTTTCCCCCATTTATGGACAAATGGAGCATAATTTTGTTTTTGATTTTTTAATAAAACAGTAGATTATGTTAATAATCTATTGTTTTGTTCAAGCAATTGAGATTTACCGCAAATAAAGACCAAAATAAATGTCAGTAGCTGTAATTTCACTGTAAAATTATGCTCCATTTGTCCATGAATGGCAAAAACTTATTTGTATGGAAATCGAACCACCTTAAGACATTTTCACGCTGTTGTCATGCAAATAAAAATTTTAGCTTTGACTTTGAGCGCCAAAGCAGCGATGAAGGACTTTGTTTGTTACTTAAAGTTATGTGTATCGCTGCAATGGTCATGGACATGCGTTATCAGTTATCACATTACATTTTTTTTTTAAAACAGTAATAAATAATACAGTAGTACAGGGCTAGGGAGGTGATAGGCCTGGAATGGCCTTAAACTTATAACTTAGTTATCAGGACTTTTTATAATCTTATGATTATTTTTATCGGTACAGGTATGTAATCGATTTTATTTATCTTTATCATCATGCGGGTAAAGTATCGGTGGCCATAACCTTCTAGTTTCCCTACTTATACATACATAAATACTTATATATATATATATATTCTATCAGTTATCTGACTTCCATCACACAAGCTCTGCTTAGTTTGGGGCTGAGATGTGTAATGTCCTACGATATTTATTTATTATATATATATATATATATATATATATATATAATAAATAAGAACTGATAGAAGATAACTGATAGAATATATAAATCGTTTTTTTTAATATCTGCGTTAAGAGCTGAAGGATGTGGGTTCGATTCCCGCTCAGGACAAACATTTTATGTATGAACAAAAATGTTTGTTCTGTGCCTGGGTGTTCTGTATGTATTATAAGTATGCATTAACAAAAAAAAATAAGTAAGTATTCTATCAGTTATCCGACTTCCATAGCACAAGCTCTGCTTAGTTTAGGGGCCAGATGGCGCTGTGTATATAGTCCTACTACTACGACGACGACTAGATAGGTAGAAGACTGATAGATTGATACAATGTTTTATCTACGCTAAAATGTGACCAGTGTGCACATTCTCAGCAATAAAATATGCATCAGGGGGTTATCAATGATACCACAGAATACATGATAGTAGATATAGAGTATGCACTGAATAGATAATAATAAATCTATATACCTACGTACGTACGTATACTGAATCTTGATACGGTGTTACAATGTATGTATGACGTCAGCTGTACATACCAATAATATAAATAAATATATAAATATCGTAGGACTATACACACAGCGCCATCTGCCCCCAAACTAAGCAGACCTTGTGTGATGGAAGTCAGATAACTGATAGGATACTAATGTTATAAATTAGCGGACGCTTCGCGGTTTATCCCGCGTAGTTCCCGTTCCCGTGAGAATACAGGGATAAAAAGTAGCCTATGTCATCCGGGGATAGTGTAGCTTCCCAACGGTGAAAGAATTTTTGAAATCGGTCCAGTAGTTTTTTGAGTTTAATCGTTACAAAAATCCAAAAATACAAATCTTTCCTCTTTATTAGATTAGTGTAGATGTGAAAGTTTGGATGGATGTTTGTTACTCTTTCACGCAAAAAATACTGAACGGATTTGGATGAAATTTGGTATGGAGGTAGCTGAGACACTAGATTAAAACATAGGCTATTTTTACCCCGAAAACATGTAGCGGAGAGCAGCTAGTAATGCATAAGAATAAATCTTAGCGATGACAGCTCGGTGTTTAGTGCGGTTGGTTCGGGGCTTGGGTTCAAACCTCAACAAAGAGCTTGAGTTGGTGACAACTCGTGAGGAAACCATAGGGTAGTAGGGTATTTTCTAGTATTCGGCTAGCTAGCTACCACCCTCAAGTTGAAAATCTGCCGCCGAGCATAACGGTGTGTTGGCTTGAGAGCCAGTTCCATTCCCGGCTAGTGGGTGTACCATCTTCGACCATACCATCACTTAACGTCAGGTGAGCTGTGAAAAATGTGAAATGAATACACAGAACTTTGAGTAGCAAAACAAAGTCTGGTACATCGCTGCTTTGGCGCTCATTACTTTGAGGCTTTCGATGGTTAGACCCAACAGCCCTGTAATTTCGCTAGCTGCAGTACCCTTCAAATTGAAACACACTACTGCTTGGCGGCAGTATATCTGGCACTGCGGTGGTACCTACCTAGACGATCTCCTGCAAAGCAGGAGGAAGTTCCTTTTCAATATCTAGGCTGCGACCCATACGAAAACGATCCGATAATATCAGAACAATTGGTAACCCACGCCGATAACCCCCGTTCAATTTTCCAGTACAGAGACTTGTCAAAAACTTTGATAACTAATTATTTTACTATCTTATAATAATATAGAATCGAGCAAATAACGCTCAGTCGTTATTGTTCTGCCACAATCATAATATGTAGATACGAAATTTGGTATTTGTCTACACAAAACAAGGATAAAGGAAAATACACACGTGCATGTTTTACGTGCCTTAGCTGTTTGCTGAAATCGTATTTTTTTTTTTTATGTGAAAAATAATGAGACGAACGAGACGCTCTCCTGATGGTAAGAGATAACGCCTGTCCATGACCATTGCAGCGATACACTGAACTTTGAGTAATAAAACAAAGTCCAGGGCATCGCTGCTTTGGCGCTCATTACTTTGGGACTTTCGATGGTTAGTCTCAACAGCCCAGTAATTTCGCTAGCTGCAGTACCCTTCGAACCGGAACACAGTAATGTTTACACAGTACTGCTTAGCGGCAGAATATCTGGTACTGCGGTGGTACCTACCTAGACGGCCTTATATAAAAAAAAAACATCCTGGGGCCCGCGGTCTACAACTGCGTACCCACTTCTTCGCCTACTTCATAACCGAGCTACAGCCCAACAGTTGGGCTGTATTGTTTCAGCCGCTAGTTTAGTCCCAAAAAGGTTTTTGTTAGTGACAACTCGTGTTGCAAATTTGTATGCGCTATCAATGTGAAAGAAAAGAAGAGAAAGAACATGATTTCCAACAAAGTGAGAACCCACTAATATTAAACGAAGGGCATGGGTTCAAACCCCAAGAATGAGCTTGAGCTGCCGGTGAAGGAAAACATCGTGAGGAAACCATAGCATGGTGGTAGGGTACTGTCTAGTACTCGGCTGGCTGGCTACTACCCTCAAGTTGAAAATCTGTCGCCAAGCACCTAGCGGTGTGTTCCGGCAGCCTCGCTTGAGAGCCAGTTCCATTCCAGGCTAGATGTGCTTTACCATCTTCGACCACACCTTCACTTAACATCAGATGAGCTGTGGTCAAACACCTAACCTGTCAACCACAAAAAAAAATTGTTTGATGTGAAAGTTCGGATGGATGTTTGTTACTCTTTCACGCAAAAACTACTGAACGGATTTGGATGAAATTTGGTATGGAGGTAGCTGAGACTCTGGATTAACACATGGGCTACTTTTTATCCCGAAAACATGTAGCGGGTAACACCGCGGGGCGCAGCTAGTAAAGTATAAACGTAAGGACGATTGAATTTCCTACCATCCTTCAAGTACACAGTCAAAGCTTTGGTGTTATCACTAAAATATGTATATTTGAAGAATAATAGAGAGGGGTAATATAATAATATCTCCTTTCGAATTTTTATGTTTTATAATAAACTAGAGCGATGATGCAGTGGTAGGCACTTATTGCTGTGTCGTATCTCGTGATTCAAACCAATCGCCCGATACCGTATTCTCGCACGCTCGAGATTATTTGACAGCCCTGTTGGCTCATCGGTAGTATATCTGACTTAAGAGCCGTACGACATGGGTTCGATTCCTACTCAGGACAAACGTTTTGTGGTATAAACAAATGTTTGTTCTATATGTATTTTAATGAAAAAGTATTTAAGTATTCTATCATGCAGTTATCTGACTGCCATAGTACAAGTATTTTCACAGTTTGGGCTCAGATGCCGCTGTGTGTAATGTCCTACGGTTTTTTTTATATGACATTATCGACATGTACATATATATATATTTTTGTGTATAAGTAATGAGACGAACGATACGATCTGATGGGAAGAGATAACGCATGCCCATGGCCATTGCAGCGATACACAGAACTTTGAATAGGAAAACAAAGTCCAGAGCATCGCTGCTTTGGCGCTCATTAAAAAAAATAAATATCGTAGGACATTACACACAGCGCCATCTGACCCCAAACTAAGCAAAGCTTGTACTATGGGAATCAGATAACTGATAAAATACTTAAATACTTTTTTTTTTGTAAATACATACTTATAATACATACAGTACACCCAGACACAGAACAAACATTTGTTTTATATCACAAAATGCTTGTCCTGGGTGGGAATCGAACCCACGCCCTACAGCTCTTGAAGCAGACATGCTACCAATGAGCCAACAGGGCTGTCATTTTATTTTGTTACATTAGATGGCCTCTGATGGAGTCTTGTTCCTAATATTGCGGTGTTAAGAAGTGGTCAGTGGTAATTACAGTAGTAGTATAATGAATATGTTTGACTACTTCTTTTCTTAGTGTTATAACATCTCCCGTCTGTCTCTTATTTTCCATTCAACTTCAATTTTATCCATCGTGTTTTCAATTCTTGGTTGGCTGGAAGAAGTCGCTCTTAGCGATAAGGCCCCCACTTGTGGCACTAGCTCATAAGATTCTTTTGTTCTTTGTACAAAAGTTTTTTAGGGTTCCGTACCCAAAGGGTAAAAACGGGACCCTATTACTGAGACTTCGCTGTCCGTCCGTCCGTCTGTCACCAGGCTGTATCTCAAGAACGGTGATAGTTAGATTAGTTAGTTGAAATTTTCACAGATGATGTATTTCTAATGCCGCTATAACAACAAAAACAGAATAAAATAAACAATAAAGGGCGCTCCCATACAACAAACTTGATTTTTTTTTTGCCGTTTTTTTATAGATGATGGTACGGAACCGTTCGTGCGCGAGTCCGACTCGCACTTGGCCGGTTTTTTCTGTTTATGGTGTGCACAATAAAGAGTTTCTATCTATCTATCTATTTACTATGGTATGGACTGGACTCGACTTTGACTGAAAATATCGAAATACATGACACTGGTTAAATGCGCAAAGTGCGATACCAAAAAGAGGGAATACAAATGTTACATTAAAAATAAATCTGTTTTGTATGGACTTTATAAATGTATTGCAGAAAATCTCGATCGCGCGAGAATAAGCTGTCTGGGGTCGGTCCGTCCCGCCTCACTACTATAGAATCGTTTGCGACTATTACGTATAAGAATAAAAACAAACTTCGACTTACATTGCTGCTTAACCAAACTTGTGTAACAGCTTTTTGCTACAAATGCAGCAATGGACGGTCCGAGTAACAATGTAGCCAACACCTAAATTTACTAATAAATGTTTCGCTAATTTAGACTCGAGACGCTTAGGTTTTGTATCAGCTGAACATATTGTGATCTAGTTTCAATTTTAAGACTGTGACTGTGAAAGTAAAAAAAAAAACGATCAAGCGCGAATTAGACTTACCCACCGAGGGTTCCGTCCTGTACCACCCCATAATCATACTAATATTATTGCAAAGGTTTGACCTCAACAACAATGGATGTCAAAATTATTAGCTATTATTAATATGTAAAATTCAGTCTTATAAAATGGTAATTTTAAACTTTATTTTTGTATCAGAGCCCTACATAGTGAGCTATAAGGATAAAATATGTTGCCCTACAAAAATTGTAATAATTTTGAAATATGTCGTAGCATCGACTTCACTGTAAAATTATGCTCCATTTGTCCATAAATGGCAAAAAATGATTTGTATGGAAATCGAACCACCTTAATGGGTGTCTTCAAATCTAGGGTAAATAGGTTTCTTCTAGGTAATCGTGCTTCATCTTAGACCACTACTGCTTAACATCAGGCAGAGTGTGGTCAAACGCGAACCTATTTTGAATAAAAAAAAAGAAAAAGAAAATAAAAGCAAATTTTCTGCACATTGTTTGGTAACGCGTCGTCGTTTGGTCGTCCTACGCTGCGCTTGCCGGTCCGTGGTCTCCACTCCAGAACTTTGCAGCCCCATCGGCCATCAGTTCTGCGTGCTATGTGCCCTGTCCACTGCCGCTTGATCTTGCTGATCCAAGAAAATTTCGAATGCTTGCATTCTTATTCTAAGTGGGGGCGATAGGTCCTGCACTCGCCCCCATTTGCATTTTTTTTTAATGTAAAAGTAATGAGACGATCGAGACGCTCTCCTGATGGGAAGAGATAACGCCTGTCCATGACCATTGCAGCGATACACAGAACTTTGAGTAACAAAACAAAGTCCGGGGCATCGCTGCTTTGGCGCTCATTACTTTGAGACTAGATGGTTAGTCCCAACAGCCCAGTAATTTCGCTAGCTGCAGTACCCTTCAAACCGGAACACAGTAATGTTTGCACACTACTGCTTGGCGGCAGAATATCTGGTACTGCGGTGGTACCTACCTAGACGACCTCCTGCTAAGGAAATCTACCACCAAGTAAATTATTGATTATTATTGATTATTGCCCCGTTGGCTCATTGGTAGTATATCTGCCTTGAGAGGTGAAGGGCGTGGGTTCGATTCCCACTCAGGGCAAACATTTTGTGAATAAACAAATGTTTGTTCTGTGTCTGGGTGTTCTGTATGTATTTACAAAAAAAAAGTATTTATATATTCTATCAGTTATCAGACTTCCATCACACAAGCTCTGCTTAGTTTGGGGCCAGATGGCGCTGTGTGTATAGTCCTACGATATTTATTTGTTTATTTATATGGACAGTTGATCTTATGACTGTTTTTTCCCGGGAAGCACGAGAATAAGTGAAATTGTGGATAACATTTGACTAATGTTTGCTTACCCACGTTAGGAGCCCCTATAGCCCGGGGGCCCCGTATCATTGATACGGCTGATATGGCGGTAGTTACGCCCCTGGCACGGAACTCTAAAACTAGTGGAAATAAAGCGTATATAGCGAGCTCAGCAATGCCATTATAGTTCTATTAAATAACTCGCACAATGAAAATATTTGTAATAATACCCGCGTATTTATATTGGAAATATAAATCAATTCATTGTCTAGCTCCACGAGTCGAGTGCTATGTTCTATGCTCTAAATTAAAGTTCTTTATACTTTCACCGTCGCGGGTCGAACCTGGACCAGATTGGCACAGGACCGAGGCAGATGGCATGTAAAGAGAGAGGCCTATACCCAGCAGTGGGATAAAGAAGGCTGTGGATGATGATGATGATGATGATACTTTCAAGCTAGATACTAGCGACCCGGCCCGGCTTCACACGGGTGCAATGTAGATACTAATGTGGTGCATATGCATGTATTTATTATTAAATACATAAGAACCTTTCTCTTGAATCACTGTCTATTGATGGAAACTGCAATAAAATTCGATTCTAAGCGTACAGACGGCGGGAAGCGACTTTATTTTATACTATATAGATTGTAGAGACTAGCGACTTGCCCCGGCTTCGCACGGGTGTTAATATATTAATATTAATATGGTGCATATGCATGTATTATACATATAAACCTTTCTCTTGAATCACTCTGTCTATTGATGGAAACTGCAATAAAATTCGATTCCAAGCGTACAGACGGCGGGAAGCGACTTTGTTTTATACTATATAGATTGTAGAGACTAGCGACTTGCCCCGGCTTCGCACGGGTGTTAATATATTAATATTAATATGGTGCATATGCATGTATTATACATATAAACCTTTCTCTTGAATCACTCTGTCTATTGATGGAAACCGCATTAAAATCCGTTGCGTTATTTAAAAGATCTAAGCGCACAGACGGCGGGAAGCGACTTTGTTATATATGACTATGTAGAGATAAGAGCCTTGTTTTGGTTTGGAAAATGATGTATAAACCAGTAGGCGCAGTTAATCACCCTTTACCACCAGGTGGCCGATACAGGATACCTTGTTTAGCCTTAGAAGGGTAACTCTGACACCTGGCGTGTCGGGGCTAGGGTCACAATGTTTAAGTATTTATTTCGGACAGTGGAACAAAAATCCAAGGTGTTTTACATATTCTACACAATTATTATAAAGAGGAAATATTTGTATTTTTGTATGTTTGTCTACACTAATATTATAAAGAGGAAAGATTTGTATTTTCGGATTTTTGTATGTTTCTAACGATATAATAAAAACAGGTCAAGTGCGAGTCGGACTCACACGTAGGGTTCCGTACCATTATCTATAATAAAACTTAATATTCTGTGAATAGTTAAAGCGTCTACCTGTCACCGTTATTAGTGTCGAGCATGAAACTGTAAAAAAATCAAGTTTGTTGTATGAGAGCCGCCCTTAAATATTTATTTTATTTTTAGTATTTGTTGTTATAGCGGCAACAGAAATACATAAGACAGCCCTGTTGGTTCATTGGTAGTGTGTCTGCTTCGAGAGCTGAAGGGCGTGGGTTCGATTCCCACTCAGGACTAACATTTGTGTGACTAACATCGATGTTTGTTCTGTGTCTGGGTGTACTGTATGTATTATAAGTATGTATTTACAAAAAAAAAGTATTTATGTATTCTATCAGTTATCTGACTTCCATCACACAAGCTCTGCTTAGTTTGGGGTCAGATGGCGCTGTGTGTAATGTCCTATGATATGATATGATATGATATGATAATCTGTGAAAATTTCAACTGTCTAGCTATCACCGTTCTTGGGATACAGCCTGGTGACAGATAGACGGACGGACGGACGGACAGCGAATTCTCAGTAATAGGGTCCCGTTTCTATCCTTTGGGTACGGTACCCTAAAAACTACTGAACCGATTTCAAAAACCGATTGCTGCAGCGCCCCCTGGTGAGTTGTCACCGTGACACCTATCTAAGAACATGCACCAATCAAACCCGAACCCATATCTGAAAACTGCATCAAAATCGTTCTAGTAGTTTTGGAGAAAAATGGCAACATGGATTCGCACAAACAAACATCCTCTCACCCCAAACGCATATACCGTCTCCGTTCCGTCATTGGGTAAATAACTGATTAAAACAAATATTTAACGGGGCTCCCATACAACAAACGTGATTTTTTTGCTGTTTTTGTACATAATGGTATGGAACCCTTCTTGCGCGAGTCCGGCTCTCACTTGACCGGTTTTCTTAATTGTAAATTTTTAGTTATTTTTTTTTATACTCGTATGTATTGAAGTGGTTTGGAATCAGACCTTCCTGTCTATTATTTCACATACGTCAGGGCTTAATCTCGTACGCAGATTTACAACTGCCCATGTGATTGCCTCTTGACCGCTAATTTTTCACTTTAGTCTACCACTGTCACATTGCTGTACACAGACTCGTGTGCATCTTGCCATCAGGCAAATGTTACACTCCAGGCCAAGTGTGCTTTACCATCTTCGACCACACCGTCACATAACATCATTTTGTAGCGATGATATCAGTGCGGTAGGTTCGCATGCCGAAGGGCGTGGGTTCAAACCCCAACAATGAGCTTGAGCTGCCGGTGAACGAAAACATCGTGAGGAAACCGTAGCACGGTGGTAGGGTACTTTCTAGTACTTGGCTGGCTAGCTACCACCCTCAAGTTGCAAATCTGCCGCCAAGCATCTAACGGTGTGTTCCGGCAGCCTCACTTGAGAGCCTGTTGCATTCGAGACTAGGTGTGCTTTACCATCTTCGACCACACATTCCCTTAACATCAGGTGAGCTGTGGTAAAACACCTAGCTTGTTAAAAAAACAATTTCGTAAGTCACATGACTTAAAACGTTATCGATTCAACTGTTTCTCTAGATTAGGGTTCAAACACGGAAAAAAATATGTTTTCGTTTGTTGTATTCATTGATACTTTTCAAAACTTGCGTTTTTCCCAGTGTTTCATAAAAATTATGAAGATTTTTCCACAAAGTACTGAACTACGCACAGTCGTACACGTGTGTGGGAAAGCGATATGATGTGTACACAAATCGTGTATTTTCGAATGTTGAGTAAGCTTCTAGTAAAATTGCCACTAGGACATGACCGGACTTGACCTTGGCTCAATTTATGTGACGTTGACTGTGACTCAGACTTATTTCACTTAAAAAAATGTGATGCTTGTCAAGTTTCTCGATTCCTTATAAATAAGTTATCATCTATTTCAAATAGTTTAAAATTAGTATCCGTATATTTTATGTAAGTATTTTACCAGCATCTGTATCGGATGCACTTTTATAATTTTTTACTCACTGTGCGTAAAAACGGCTAATCAATTACATTTATGTCACAAAATTATACATTAACTAGCTGCGCCCCGCGGTGTTATCCGCTACATGTTTTCGGGATAAAAAGTAGCCTATGTGTTAATCCAGGGTTTCTGCGACCTCCATACCAAATTTTGTCCAAATCCGTTCAGTAGTTTTTGCGTGAAAGAGTAACAAACATCCATCCAAACTTTCACATTTATAATAATATTAGTGGAATTAATGAGCAAACAAAATACCATGTCAAACTGAAAAATAATGTCAGCTAGCGAAATTTAAGGGCTGTTGCGATTGTCTCATAAGTAAGAAATGAGCATCGAATCAAAGCAGCGATGCCCTGGACTTTGTTTCGCTACTCAAAGTTCTATGTGTCATGGCAAGGCGTTATCTCTTACCAACAGGAGAGCGTCTCGTTCGTCTCATTACCTTTACAAAAAAAAACTTCCACTGCAAGCTATTTTTTTCCTATCGTATCGTATGAAAAATGTTATCTATCTGTCTATTTTAATCGTATTTTCTTCAACTAGATTTTCTCCTTCCTGTGCCATATCCTAACGGAAGTCGGTGACCATCTTTCTAACTGTAATTCTTTCCTGAGCTTTCTTTAGAACAGCGGCGTCAGCAGCACCAGTCCAAGACTTCAAATTGTCACACCAGGCTAATCTCCTTCTGCTTCTACCTCTCTTACTAGCTTTTAGTTGTATTAAATGGTTGAATTATATATTTTTACCGATTTGCCTCAACATTTTGTCACGCTCTAAACTGGTTTTAATGCTCGCTATAAATTTTTGCTTCTGTGTTTGAATATGTATGTGGGTGTAGAATTATTACGTTAATTTACTTATGTACGTATATACATGTATATAATTTTGCATATACTATTATAAAGAGGAAAGATTTGATTGTTTTGTATTGAATAGGCTCCGAAACAACTGGACCGATTTCAAATTCTTTCACCGTTGGGAAGCTATACTATCCCCGGGTGACATAGGCTATTTTTTATGCCTGTATACCCACGAGAACGGGAACTACGCGGGTGTACTACAAATACAAATATTTTATTAATAACACCAATGTCACAAGTCACTTCAAAATTTAAAATAGGTATGTCATTAAATGAGTTTCAAAACACTGGTTACATGTCAATACCAAAAAAATACTACTTTATAATATTAGTATAGATATAAATAAGTAACATTACAATTCGCACCAAAGGTAACACAAGACTAAAATAGGATCTCCTTAGCAGGAGGTCGTCTAGGTTGGTACCACCGCAGTACCAGTTGTTCCACCGCCAAGCACTAGTGTGTAAACATTCTGTTCCGTTTTGAAGGGTACTGCAGCTAGCGTAATTACAGGGCTCTTGAAACTAAAGCAACGAACGCCAAAGCAGCGATACCCCGACATTGTTTTGTTACTCAAAGTTCTGTGTATTACTGCAATGGTCATGGGCATGCGTTATCTCTTACCATGAGTACAGCGTCGCGTTCATCGCATTACTTTTACATTTTAAAAAATATCTCAATAAAAGTCATATTAATATCTTCTTCTTTTTTATTTTTATGTTGTGATTTGTTACTGGGCAAAGGCCTCTCTCCCATCCCTTCCACGGCTCTCTGTTTTGTGCTATTGTGGTCCACTCCATGTTGTGGGCATCGAGCTCATCTTTCCACCGTCTTCTAGGCCTGGTGGCCGTTTAACCTCCGGGACCCAGTCGGTGGTGGCATTCGGCAGACGTGTCCAGCCCAGTCCCACTTCAACATGGCAGCTTTTTGAGTTTTTTTTTTCTGGCACGTCAATGATCTGAGTTTTGGAGCGCAGTACTGAGTTTTCTATTAATTTACAAATTATTAACCTGTTTGAAATATGGATATAGAACTGTTGTTGATTTCTTTACTATTTCAGAATTGTGCAAATAGTAAATGTTATTCACGACGTCCAGTACAACGACCTCGGCAAGTCGAACAATGTGCCAGGAACGTCGAGGTAATTATACAAAATTAATCTAATTGCATTTTGTGCGCGATTATGGTCCCGTTTTACCCTTTGGGACGGAACCCTAAAAACGGGATGAAAAGAACGATGTCTGCTGTTTCTTAAATAATGATATATTATAATGACAGTCGTTTTACTTTCTATCTATAAGTGTCTCTTAGAAATTCATACTGAAAAAGAAAAAAAAATACGTAAAAATAAAAGATACATTTATATTATAATTTTAATTTAAGATAATTATGCGGACAATCTTGTGCTCTCTAGAGTAAGATTATGCAAAACACAAAAGCAATGTGTTTTTAAAACAATAGTCATATATCTCTATACTATTATAAAGAGAAAAGATTTGATTGTTTGTTTGTATTGAATAGGTTCCGAAACTACTGGACCGATTTCAAAAATTCTTTCACCGTTGGGAAGCTACACTATCCCCGGGTGACATAGGCTACTTTTTATCCCTGTATTTCCACGGGAACGGGAACTACGCGGGTATAACCGCGAGGCGTCCGCTAGTAAACTAATGAAGCGGTTATAGTATTTTTTTATGTGCTTTGTTTTTCCATTGAATACTTCCAGAGTTTATTTTATATGCTTTGCTTTCAAACAATTGCATTGTTTATTGGGAAAATACAAAAATTATTGTTCGTCAATATTATTGTAGGCATATAACCGTTGAAGTTATAAATGAAACGTATGCTATAGGAGTTCAAAACAACATATTTTATATAGGGCACGTATCTATGTATTGTGAGTCATATTGACCGAGTATCTTCATAATACTTGTATAGATACACTACGTATTAAATCTACTTTGTAAGTGACTCGACTGTCGACTCGAGTCGTCGCGTCGCTGTGGAATCAGAACAGTACAGTGAACAGTCTTCCGTCGTTGCCACGACGTAACGCTCGCCAGCGTAACGCAATTTAGTTACCGTCCGCTCACAAAAAAACCTTGATATCTCTACTCTCAAACTAAAAAAATATATACTTTATAAACTGACAATGTTTTTTTATAAAATCGTGAAATATATATTCAGTGGTTTCTCTAAATGTTTAACAATAATATAAGTGTATTTTTAACAAGCAATGATAATGTTATTACTGTGATGGTAGACAAGGGCAAATAATTCTGTTGTAAATTTTTTTCGGTTATAAACAGTACGTTTTAATTTTGGTTCCGAGAATATCATTTGCATAATTTCCTCAAGTCATGTGATAGTGTATTGAATATTTTATTATTGTGTTTAATACTTTTCGAGTGTGTTTTATTGGAATCGTTTCAATTGAATTTAGAAATATATTTTGTTTTTAATTTAAATATTGACTGGCTGGATTGTAAGGATAATGAAAAATAAATTAGGTAAGTTATGTTTTTTTATTATTGTATTTAATACTTTTCAAGTGTGTTTTATTGGAATCGTTTCAATTGAATTTAGAAATATATTTGTTTTTAATTTAAATATTGACTGGCTGCATTATAAGGACAATGAAAAATAAATTAGGTAAGTTGTGTTCTTATTATTGTATTTAATACTTTTCAAGTGTGTTTTATTGGAATCGTTTCAATTGAATTTAGAAATATATTTGTTTTTAATTTAAATATTGACTGGCTGCATTATAAGGACAATGAAAAATAAATTAGGTAAGTTGTGTTTTTATTATTGTATTTAATACTTTTCAAATGTGTTTTATTGGAATCGTTTCAATTGAATTTAGAATTGAATTTCAATTTTTGAATTTTTTTTTTTTTTTGTTTTTTTTTTGTTTTATTTTATTTATTTAATACTTTTCAAATGGTTTTTATTGGCAACGTGTTAGTTGAATTTAAAAAATATAAAAGAATTTTTGAAATTTAAATGTCTATTGGCTGGCTGGATTGTGAAGACGATGAAAACTAAATTAGGTAAGTTTAGTGTATTTTACTATTATATTTCAAGTGTGTTTTATTGGCATCGTTTCAATTGAATTTAGAAATATATTTTTTTAATTTCTATATTGACTGATTGGATTGTAAAGACAATAAAAAATTAATTAGGTAAGTTATGTTTTTTACTATTGTATTTAATACTTTTCAAGTGGTTATTATTGGCGTCGGTTTAATTGAATTAAGAAAGTACATATTATTAATTTTTAATTTAAATATTGGCTGGCTGGATTTAAAAGACAATGAAAAATAATTTAAGTATATTTGTTTTTATATATTAGTGATTCTTGTCTGATAACAAAATATTTGAGTTTTGTTTATATACATACCTACAATAATATACCTTTACAAATCGTAAAGTTACATCAACTTTTATAATTGTTTCGAAGTAAGTGTTAAAACCGGTTTCGGTTTTGGATAATGAAATATAAAATAAGTTGACAAGCTTCATGTTTTTTTTAGATTGCTCATATGTCCTCGAGAACTACACAAATGTCGCTCCTCAACTGTTTAAATAAATTGAATATCATTGTGAACATTTTATTTTTGAATTTTTTATTTAAAGTGAAACCAGGTTAACTGTTTGTGAAATACTTCTGCGACTGATAATTACAATAAAGATCCGGCATTTTTGCATTGAAATAGTGCTACTTGTGTTACAGGACTTTGACCCCAAACTAATCTAAGCTTGTAGTAAAGAAGTCATTTAACTGATAGAATACATAAATGCTTATTTTTTTGTCAATACATACTGACAATAAATACAGAGCATCCAGATGCCAGCAAAATACGCTGCCATGGTCCAAATATTTTTTGTTTACATACAATTAATATAGTAACACATTTCATTGTTCTTATGATCGTGCATGACAATCGTCAGTATTGTGGTGCCAATGTATATTTCTCTTTCGTAAAATTAATATGAATTTATTAAAATTAAAAACTTACATTTGAAATACAGTGAAACCGCAGTGAACAGCGCATAACTGGTATCTCTTTTTTATGGCATTCAGCCTTAGACTAAGATTAAATTAATTAAACAAACTACCCTCATCTTGTATTGTAATTAACAGTTGACAAAGGTCAACGGACACCGGTGTCTGTGGAACGTTAAATAAAATCATTAATAGTGAAAAGTATTGAAGTATTCTATCAGTTATCTGACTTCCATAGCACAAGCTTTGCTCAGTTTGGGGTCAGATGGCGCTGTGTGTAATGTCCTACGATATTTATTTACTTGCTTGTACCTAATAGTACATCTTAGCAGAAGGTCATCTTAGTAGGTATCTCTACAGTATCATATATTCCGCTGCCATGTATAGTAAGTAACGTGACTATAAATAGTGTTCCGGTTTGAAGGGTACTGCAGCGATATTACAGGGCTGTTTAGACTAACCGTATTGATTTTTTCAAAGTATCGAGCGCCAAGGCAGCGGTGCCTTGGACTTTGTTTTGTTACTCAATGTTCTGAGTGTCGATGCAATGGTCATGCATAGGTCTCTTACTATCAGGATATATGTATTTTGTAGTCACGGTGGCCTAGTTTGGAGACCGTCTGACTCAGGGTTGGATTCAGGTACGTTGAATATCAAAAAGATTGTACGCCGATGGGACACATTTTTTTTTTAAATCTATGTATACTTAATCAATATTAGTTAGAATCAGTGGCGGACTTAAGGGGGGCAAACAGGGCATCCGCCCGGAGCCTCGCTCTTGCAGGGCCCTCGCGTCCTCGTAGAAAAAAGTCTTTACCATAATAATTATATGGATGTGTATCTCGCGCCTCGCACTAAGAAAACCCCCCCGGAACGTACGGTTTCATTATTATTGCAAGCATGTTACGGCCACTCGAGCACTCTAACATTTTTTTTGGTAAAACGGACTCAAAGAAAAAGAGCCTCACAACAAGAGAGATGATCTGGCTGCGAGGCCCGAGGCCACGCAACAGCTAAGTCAGATAACTGACAGAATACTTAAATACTTTTTTTTTGTAAATACTTATAATAAATACTGAACACACAGACACAGAACAAACATTTGTTTACACGACAAAATCTTGGGGGTGGGAATGGAACCCACCCGTTCAGCACTTGAAGCAGACATGCTACCAATGAGCCAACGGCTGCCAAGCTATAGTGGTCAGCGCGGTCGGTTTACATGCCGAAGGGCGTGGTTTCAAACCGCTATAATATGCTCGAGCTGCCGGTGAAGGAAAACATCGTACCACCACCATAGCGTGGTGGTGGTACTTTTTAACCGCCTCAAAATAGGAGGAGGGTCTCAATTCGACTGTATGTTTTTTTTTGTATGTATGTTACGCGGTAATTCCGCCAATTTTGATGATTCTTTTTTTGCTTGGTAGATCATACTTCAGCGGTGGTCCCATATAAATTTTATCGAAATCGATCGAGCGGTTTTTAAAAAATCAACAAAAATCTAAAAATTTTATACATGTAATGTTTTCGTTTAGTCGGAAACCTCGCTGTTTCATTGGAGCAGTGCGTTTAGTTGGCCTAAGGGTCATGGAGTCGGTTTGTTTAATTACAAACTTGTATATTATTTATAAGTATTTGGCTGGCTAGATACCACCCTCAAGTTGAAAATCTATAGCCAAGCATTTAATGGTGTGTTCTGGCAGCCTCACTTGAGACTTGAGAGTTAGTTTTATTCTGGGCGATTATGGTGAACGCTATCTTCGACCACACCGTCACATAAAAACTAAAAAAAAACAGCAATTTTAAAACCCGTATAACATATTTCCGTTGTAAGGCAGTGTTATGTATTTTGAGCGGCAAGTTTTACAGTTTGTTTTTTTATGAATCGACCACCATTTTGTTTGACCAAATATTTCTCAACAAAATTACAAATAATTGTCCATAGTTTTGTAATTTGTAACCGAGTAATTGGATTTAGGTACTTAGTTAACTCTTGCTTAACGATTAATATAATGTTCGAGGTATCTATTTTTAGTGTGTTTCCGCTTAAAAGTAGTTTTGGTTTACAATTGTGATGAGGATTAAATTAAAAATTTGTAAAGCAGCGATGCCTTGAACTTTATTTTGTTACACAAAGTTCTGTGGGTCTTAATCTGAGCCTCGATCACGAAAATTTATGGAATTCGTATCGTAAAGGTATCGAGTCCGTCCGAGTAGACAGCATACAAAGCTGTACAAACCTCGTACAAATTTTTGTCGATGTCTAAACGAATACTTTTTCGCAAGTCGTTCGTGATCGAGGCGCAGGAGAGCGTCTCGTTCATCCCATATTAATTTTACATAAAAAAAAACATCAGGTAAGCTGTGGTCAAATAATTAGACTGTGAAGCATAAAAAAAAGCTGTTCTCGTTGCAAACTTTCTAAAATTTGTTGAAAAAAAAATTATACTTTTTTTTTAAACTGCATAAGCAGCAGACGGACGCTGTAATTAGGTTTTTTTTTAATAATTATAAGAATTAAACATATAATACAACTAGCGGACGCTTCGGTTTCGCGCCACCCGGGGATAGCGTAGCTTCCCAACGGTGAAAGAATTTTTGAAATCGGTCCAGTAGTTACGGAGCCTGTTCATTACAAACAATCAAACCTTTCCTCTTTATAATAGTACTAGCAGCCGCTTCGCGGTTTAACCCGCGTAGTTCCCGTTCCCGTGGGAATACAGGGATAAAAAGTAGCCTATGTCACCCGGAGATAGTTTAGCTTCCCAACGGTGAAATTTTTTTTAAAATGGGTCCAGTAGTTTCGGAGCCCATTCAACACAAACAAACAAACTATTATTCTGCCGCTAAGCAGTAGTGTGTAAACATTACTGTGTTCCGGTTCGAAGGGTACTGCAGCTAGCGAAATTACTGGGCTGTTGAGACTAACTATCGAAAGTCTCAAAGCAATGAGCGACAAAGCAGTGATGTTTTGTTACTCAAAGTTCTGTGTATCGCTGCAATGGTCATGGACTATCTCATACCATCAGGAGAGCGTCTCGTTTAGATTAAAAAAAAACATACTATCAAATTTTTCCTCGTACCTATAGATAGATAGATATTACAGAGCAATTATTATTAATTTAATATTACTTAGATTCAACAGAATATAAAATTAACGCTTGCGATTTGATATACAAATTGAATTAATTTATTTTAATTTTTCTAAAAATTAAAGAAAAATCTCGAAAGCTGACGTTTTACACGGTGGTACTTGCGTAACCGCCATATTTTTGCTCGGCTAAATGCGACTCTATTACATGCTAGTGAAGCCTAGCCTCGAACAGCTACAACCGCGCCTTGAACTAGACAAAAAATGTTTCCATTTAAAATTTTATCATAATGATAGTCATCGTTTACTCATAACTATAAAGGTACATCGATAATCATAGACATGGCGCAGGCATATTGTAGAATCCGTCACATTGCATAACGGCTAGCCGTTATGAAAAATTTATCCGTATTACGTCACGTTACGGCGTATCGACGTTCAAACTGATTGTTATCGTGATACATTTTACAATACAGTAGCGTATGCTCAGCCGTATTGTAATCATAAATATATATTTTTTTTTATTAAACATTTCATACAGCGCCATCTAGCGCCAAATTAAGCAAGCTATGGGAACCAAATAACTTAGAAAACTTACATACTATTTTTTGTGTAAATATACGTATACTTATAATACATAAATAAAAAATAAAAAAAATGTCGTAGGACTATACATCAGCGCCATCTGGCCCCAAACTAAGCAGAGCTTGTGTGATGGAAGTCAGATAACTGATAGAATACACAAATACTTTTTTTTTTTTGTAAATACATACAGAACAAACATATTGTTTATTCACAAAATGTTTGCCCTGAGTGGGAATCGAACCCACGCCCTACAGTTCTCAAAGCAGATATACTACCAATGAGCCAACGGGGCTGTCAACATATAGAACACCTAGACATAGAACAAACATTTATCATCACATAAATGTTTGGCTTGGTGGGAATCGAACCCACACCCTATAACTTTTGAAGCAGATATTCTACCAAATACGCTAACAGGAAAGTCAATAGTAAATAAATAATATAATATTAAAAAACATCGTGTGGTAACTAGCATGGTGGTAGGGATCTAGTACTCTGCTGGCTAGCTACCACCTCACTTGAAAGCCGGTTCGATTCCAAAGCAGGTGTCCAGTGTGGTCGAAGGTGGTTTACCATCTTCGATACACCGTCACTTAACATAAGGTGAGCTTTAGTCAAATAGTTACCCAGCTTGTCAACCATGAAAAAATACACCTAGCAGTTATGTAATCTTGCGTATTCTACGATCTGACTGTAACGTATCGATAAAATCGTAGATATATACACCCACCAAAAGTACCTTCTACAAGGCCCAACGTAGGTGGGCTTCCAATAAAAGTAAATTCAAAAGAATTTATCTGGTTGTCTTGATTTTATATCTCAAATTATGAAATAAGTAGATATGACCAGATGGATATTAATTCCTACAAAGAATCTCTTTAAGGTGGTTCGATTTCCATATAAATAAATTTTTGCCATTTATGGACAAATGGAGCATAATTTTATAGTGAAATCACAGCTACTGGCATTTATTTGCGGTAAATCACAATTGCTTGAATAAAACAGTAGATTATTATAATCTACTGTTTTATTCAATTCAGCGATTGTGCAAAAATCATAAATTCATAAATCATTCATAAATTTGATTTTATGATAATAATCTACTTTAAGTTTATGTATAGTTTTGAAGCAAAACTATGATTTTTTTCGTCATGTCATTTTATTTTATTTACTCAAAACTTAAAGTAATACACCAAAACGTTTATAATTAAAAAGTTAATTATAATACAATACACATTATATACAAAAAAGGACACAGTTACAAAACAATACTAATACAAGCAACTAATATTTATACAATTACTTAAATATTACTACATAGACAAATAAACATACAGACAAATACTTAAGAATTATATTGTATTGACATGCCTTATTTTGTCATTTTTGTGTTGACATGTAATCAGTGTTTTAAAACTCATTTAATGACATAATATTTGAAATTTTGAAGTGACTTTTAACATCGGTGTTTACAATAATATTGTAAACACCAAGTCTGCTCCAAGAGCTGAAGGGCGTGGGTTCGATTCCCATCCAGGATAAACATTTTGTGGTATAAATAAATGTTTGTTCTGTCTCTGTGTGTTCTGTATTTATTATAAGTATGTATTTACAACAACAAAAAAGTATTTAAGTATTCTATCAGTTATCTGTCTTCCATAGTACAAGCTCTGCTTAGTTTGGGGTCAGATGGCGCTGTGTGTAAGATATTTATTTATATTATTTATAGTCGTTCAATGTTCCATATTCGATGGGACGCCGAACGTCTCTGTTAAAATAGTTACCACCTAACTAATAGATTTATTCACCACTTAGTTCTAATTATGGTAGACACTGCTAGATAAAAATGTCGTTTTAAGTAATTACTTATACCATTATAATGTATTTAGTAAAGATGTTTATAGAAACCGCAGTGTGTGCTTAAGGTGGTTTGATTTCCATACAAATAAATTTTTGCCATTTATGGACAAATGTAGCATAATTTTACAGTTAAATCACAGCTACTGGCATTTATTTTGGTCTTTATTTGCGGTAAATCAGAATTGCTTGAATAAAACAGTAGATTATTAGCATAAAATCAAATTTATGACTGAGATATGAATTTATGATTTTTGAATAAAACAGTAGATTATACCAATAATCTGCTGTTTTATTGAAGCAATTGTAATTTGCCGGAAATATAGACCAAAATAAATGTCAGTAGCAGTGATTTCACTGTAAAATTATGCTCCATTTGTCCATAAATGGCAAAAATTGATTTGTATGGATATCGAACCACCTTAACTAAGAATGTGATGGTTTGAAATTGAAATTAATTTCTACAGAACGTGACCCCTTTCCAGAATCCATACTAAAGCAATACCTACGAATAACTTTTCCCGATTTAAAAGTTCCCAAAAAAAACCTGTTTGATGTGGTTTGTGAAACGTTAAAGGATATTTTTCTACGAAATAACTCTTTGTTTTTCTTTAATTTCAACTTGCCGCAAAACTTGTTTGGTTTCGACAAATTCTATGTACCTACCCACATAGAAGAGAACGATAAGACAGCCCTGTTGGTTTATTGGTAGCATGTCTGCTCCAACATGAGTAGGGCGTTCGATTCCCACTCATGATAAACATTTTGTGGTATAAACAAATATCTGACGTCGGTCGAAATCGGTCCAATAGTTTCGGAGCCTATTCAATACAAACCAACAATCAAAACTTTCCTCTTTATAATAGTATAGAGGTAGATTTCCTTAGTAGGAGGTCGTCTAGGTAGGTACCACCGCAGTACCAGATATTCTGCCGCCAAGCAGTAGTGTGCAAACATTACTGTGTTCCGGTTAGAAGGGTGCTGCAGCTAGCGAAATTACTGGGCTGTTGAGACTAACCATCAAAAGTCTCAAAGTAGTGAGCGTCAAAGCAGCGATGCTCCGGACTTTGTTTTGGTACTCAAAGTTCTGTGTATCGCTGCAATGGTCATGGGCATGCGTTATCTCTTACCATCAGGAGAGCGCATCGTTAGTCTCATAACTTTTACATTAAAAAAAAATATTTTGATAGCAGCAGTTTTTTGACATTGGAAATTTCCATCAGTCTCAATTTCCTGAATGTTTTGAGAAATATAAATAATAATTTGAGATATAATATTTTTGTGCAGCATATAGAACAAGGTGTATACACTGCTCTGCAGTTCAACTGAAAAAATCGAGTGTACATATCACGCCGTCTAGCACAGAGTGCATATTTAAAACTCGATTATCAATTTTAAAGTATCAAAAATATTTATAAAATTCGCATAGTATTCCTATTCTAGAACATTGTATCAATAATATAATAAAACGATTTAATGTAACACTTCGACTTTAGTTTCTCCTGGTTTGAACGTCCTTCAACTTGACTCGTAGCTTTCGACCTCGGCTTGTGTGTTGCGACCAATTTAACTACACACCAGCATGAGGGAGCCACAATAAGAATTTCTTAACAAAACTTACAAAATTGTCGTTTATCTTGTGAGTTTTTTTTTAGTTATCGCGTTGTGCCGCTTTACCTATTATTTAGTAGCTAACACAATCTTTGCGCTAATATATACCTACGTGTTTTGAACTAAAGTTAACTATCAATATTTACTTTAAAATACTTTCGTCATTATTAAATCGAATATTGCGGTTGGTAATTGAGTAATCGGTGTTGTATTCGTCATAAACTAAATAGAAACTTTTAACAATATATTATTATAAGTTACTAGCGGACGCCTTGTGGTTTTACCCGCGCAGTTCCCGTTCTCGTCGGAAAACAGGGATAAAAAGTAGCCTATGTCACCCGGGGATAGTGTAGCTTCCCAACGGTGACAGAATTTTTGAAATCGGTCCAGTAGTTTCGGAGCCTATTCAATACAAACAAACAAATCTTTCAAATCCTCTTTATAATAGAGATTGTCGAGAACGACTGATTGCAAGAAAATATGTATGTACCTATATTAAAAAGAAATTGAAACTATGTATTTATTTTTAATGTAAATGTAATGAGACGAACGAGACGTTCACCTGATAGTAAGAGATAATGTCTGCCCTCCATTGCAGCGATACACAGAACTTTGAGTAGCAAAACAAAGTCCAAGGCATCGCTGCTTCGGCGCTCATTACTTTCGATGGTTAGGACTCAACGGCTCAGTAATGTCGCTGCAGTACCCTTCAAACCAGAACACAGTAATGTTTACACACTGCTTAGCGGCTTAATATCTGATACTGCGGTGGTACCTACCTAGACGACCTCCCGCTAAGCTAAATGTGTTATTTTAATACAAATATAAGAAAATAATTCGTATTTCCATTGGACGATGTACAAGAGTTCTTATAAATAATTAGATACAAGAAATACCTATAAACGTACGTAAGTAAAAATAATGTATGTAGAACTATAGATTCATCTAATTATAGAGAGGATAATGTATTCCGTTTTAAATTTATGCTGCTTAGGTATTTAGCATTTATTCTAGGAATCTTTCTATGGCAACGTGATTTTTAAAACTATTTATAAGGAGTCGTATTTCGTTTGGTTTAGATGTAATATTCTTTATCTTTTCACAATACATTGTAGCGTTATTCGGTACAAGTTAATTAGCTTTTGTTTTATATTACAAGTAGGCTTGCGTTTGACCGCGAACTAATCGGATGCTAGTAACAAGTGGGTTAAACGAAGATTCGGTCTACGATGGACCACGCACTCCTAGAAGTTACCGCTTCAACCACTTTTTTTTTTTATTCGTGATTGTGATTTACCGCAAATAAGGACCAAAATAAATGCCAGTAGCTGTGATTTCACTGTAAAATTATGCTCCATTTGTCCATAAATGGCAAAAACTTCTTAGAATGGAAATCGAACCACCTTAAAGGCTGTGGTGAAACACCAAAAAAAATCAGCAATTTTAAAACCCGTATATAACATACTAGCGGACGCCTCGCGGTTTCACCCGCGTAGTTCCCGTTCCCGTGGGAATACAGGGATAAATAGTAGCCTATGTCACCCGGGGATAGCGTAGCTTCCCAACGGTGAAAGAATTTTTGAAATCGGTCCAGTAGTTTCGGAGCCTATTATTAGAGATATGTAGTATAGGTAGTATAGATAGATTTCCGTTGTAAGGCAAGTGTTATGTATTTTGAGCGGCAAGTTTTACAGATTGTTTTTTATGAATCGACCACCATTTTGTTTTGACCAAATATTTCTCAACAAAATTACAAATGATTGTCTATAGTTTTGTAATTTGTAACCGAGTAATTGGATTTACTTAGTTGACTCTTGCTTAACACACTTGCAAATGCTGAAGGTACCTATATGGTATCGTTATCAGGTGTGTACAAACACTTAGCCTTACAGAAAAATAAAACACGGACAAGTACGAGTCAGGCTCGCCCACCGAAGGTTCCGTACAGACTTTCCTTTATGCACAGCTTTCGGATAGTTTTTTTATGTACAAATAAATCCTAATTCAGTCAACGGGAAGTACTCTAGGTTTTTGATTCTTTGTGAGTGTCGAAATAAATTAATTGATTCAGGTGTTACTTTGCGGAAGTTCATTTTGAATATTCAAGGTATATATTTAGTTTATTTCCGCTTAACAGTCGTTTCAGTTACAACAGTGATGAGGATTTAAATTTAACTAATTTGACAACAATTTATTAATTAAAAACTTAATCGTAATATCTGAACAAATTAAATAAACTTACAAAATATAATGAAACAAAAATCTAATTAAAATAACCACAAGTCTTAATATCCTCTTCTCGCTGCAGTAACCACTTGCCGGCACGACGTGTGTCGCCTCTACACGAGGCATCCTCAGGACGTGTTGACTCTTCGAGCGCTTGGCCGAGACTGAGTAATCCTCCTCGACAGCAGCGCAAAAAAATGTGTTGTCGAAATTTGTGTTTTTATGCGACTGTAACTTTTTTTAAGTTAACTGCGAGAAAAAATAAAAAATAAATATCAATTTTATTTTTTTATTTTTTCTCCTAGTGACTACAGATCTTCGTTTTTGGTTTTATTTTAGTTAAATGCACAGATGGATTGAATAAAGTTACGTTTTATTGGTATGGGAGTATATTTGTTCCTTTTATTTAAACACCCAAGCTTTTAGCATACCGCAATTATATGTACCTACCACAATCGAGAAAGTCGAGATGACAAGTAATATTAGTATTGCCATTTCTCAAAATCTAACTATAGGTGGTAGGTAGGTAGGTGCTTTCTAGTACTCGGCTGGCTAGCTACCACCCTCAAGTTGAAAACCTGCCGCCAAGCATCTAACGGTGTGTTCCGGCAGCCTCACTTGAGAGCCAGTTCCATTCCAGGACCAGCATTACCATCTTCGACCACACCTTTATCTAACAGGTGAGCTGTGGTCAAAAACCTATAAAATATCAACAAATATTATATTAAATGTCAACGTAAATTCAACTCGATACCCTATACGTATACCCGAGCTGATAGTCATGACAGATGGACAAAACAAAGTGAATATTTGGGTTCCGTTTTTTTCCTTTTGAGGAACGGAACCCTAAAAATAGTCCAAATCGGCACGAGCCGTTGAATATCAACCTGTCTACGAAACTAGTATTATAGAGGTCAGCGCTTGATTTGCTAAATCTATACTGAATTCTTTCCTTTCTTGTCCACAGGCAAAGAAGTCCAAAAGCGATGGCGGTCTATCCGAGACTCATACACCAAAATGTACCGCCAGGGCAAATGCGTGTCGGTGGAACAGTGCACGCCGGGATCCCGACGGTACAACTACCACCGCGAGCTGGCGTTCTTGAAGCAAGCCCTCATGAACAAGTTTGTTTGTCTTCTTGATTTTAAGGCTTGGCTTTCGCTAGTAGCGATTTTCCATAAAAATTTATTCCCCTATTTTCTCCCTGGATAATGTTTAAAGAATGTTAGATACATAGCCCAGAAAATCAGCAAGTTGAAGTAGTAGTGGGCAGGAAAAGACGGGTAAGTCGGAATTTGGCTTTACACGTCATTTATTTGGTTTTATTAATAAACTAGCGGACGAGTCGCGATTTTACCCGCGTAATTCCCGTTCCCGTAGGAATACAGGGATAAAAAGTATACCATGTCACCTGGGGATAGTGTAGCTTTCCAACAGTAAAAGAGTTTTTGAAATCGGTCCAGTAGTTTTTATGGATGCTTAAAGAATGGTAGATACATAGCCCAGAAAATCAGCAAGGTGAAGTGGCAGTGGACAGGGCACATAGCACGTAGAACTGGTGGCCGATGGGGCTGCAAAGTTCTAGAGTGGAGACCACGGACCGGCAAGCGCAGCGTAGAACGTCCTCCCACAAGGTGGACAGACGACTTTATAAAAACCGCAGGAACGCGCTGGATGCGAGCCGCTTCCAAGCGGTCTTTGTGGAAGTCAATGGGGGAGGCCTATGTCCAGCAGTGGACGTCCTACGGCTGAAATAATGATGATGAATGCTTAAAGAGCAATGATCTTTTGTTGTAAAATCGAGGTCTGCTAAAGCTACGTCCCAATCATTTCTTTTTTAACCCCCGACGCAAAAACGACGGGGTGTTTGTGTTGGACGTGTCTGTGTGTGTGTCTGTCTGTAGTAGCATCGTAGCTCCCGAACGGATGAACCGATTTTGATTTTGTTTGAAAGGTGAATTAATCGGGAGTGTTCTTAGCTATGTTTGATGAAAATCGGTCCAAGATGGCCGACGCCACTAAATGGCGGATTACATATTTTTTCACAACTCCTGCAAAATGGGTATCAAATGACAGGCTTGACTAGTAGAACACTATACATTATGACAAATTTCCATTACATTCAACACCTATATATATAACAAACACAACAATATATTGTATTTACACTCCAAAATATGTATATTCTTTAATTAGAAAAACTTTGTTTCCACAGAAAGCCTCGTCCATCTCAAGACAAATATGAATCCTACTCAGAAGTGTCCAGCTCACCACAACACCCGCCGCCAGAAGAAAAAGAAACGCCAAGGATCAAGGCGGAGCCACTCGAAAAATCTTACGACAAGTCATTAGAAAAATCATTCGACAAATCCCTAGACAAAACATATGATAAACCCTTAGATATGACAACGGACACGAATGCGTGGTCAGCAAAGAAAACCTGCTCGAATCCCAGCCGTGCCCCGATAACAATGGAAAAAGGGAACCAAGTTTGCATAGACAAGCAATCGCTGGAAATCAAAATCGATGCAAACACAATTTTACCGGACGATCATTTTGATGATGATAAGCTTTTCATGAACTCCCTGATACCGTTGTTTAAGAAAATGAACGACGACACGCGACTCCTGTGTAGGATAGAAGTCTTGAAGATAATACGGTATGCGCTTCAAGGTCATCAGTCTTTCGAAGCGCTGAGGGTGGCGGAAGACAGTTTCTTCAAGGACAGGATGAACGGGATCTTAAAAGAAGAAGTGTTAGAGAAGACCAGCGAAGTGAAGAACGATTCGAAGTTGAACATGACAACTAGATCTGCTGATGGAAGCAGGCCGGTCAGGAAAAGACGGGTAAGTCGGAATTTGGCTTTACACGTCATGTATTTGGTTTTATTAATAAACTACCCAACGCCTCGCGGTATAACCCGCGTAGTTCCCGTTCCCGTTGGAATATATGGCTAAAAAGTATACTATGTCACCCGGGAATAGTGTAGCTTCCCAATACTGAAAGAATTTTTGAAATCCGTCCAGTAGTTTTTAAGTTTATTCGTTACATACAAAGATACAAATCTTTCCTCTTTATAATATTAGTATAGACATAGATAAATGTCCTAGCCCCAAACTATGGAAAACTTGTACTATAGATATTCTTTATTGACATAAAAACCAATCCTTCTTATGGGTTTCCACCGTTTTCTCGTCTTCTCCAATTGGGTATTACCGAAAGACCACTGAGGTTTGTTGAGGTATCCATTGAATGAAATCATCTTATTAATTTGTTTGTTTGTTTCCAGATTCGTTCGCCGTCGCCTCTGCCGATGCCAACGAAAAAGAGAGGACCGGGCCGTCCCAGAAAGGTAAAATTACAATTTACTTTTAAAATAATAACAAGATAACTAAAAATTTAAAAAAAAACCCCTGACATGTGTGCGTTTAGTATTCTACTTGTCAAGCCCTTTCATTTGATACCCACATTGAGGGAGTTGTGAAAATATATGTAATCCGCCATTTTGTGGCGGCGGCCATCTTGGACCGAGTTTCATCAAACATAGCTTAGAACACTCCCGACTAATTAACCTGTCAAACAAAAGAAAACAAAATTAAAATCGGTTCATCCGTTCGGGAGCTACGATGCCACACAGACACGCACAAACAGACACGTCAGACTTATAACACCCCGTCGTGTTTGCGTCAGTGGTTAAAAATTAATGTTGTAAGACTTTACGCACAGCGCCATCTAGCTCCGAACTAAGAAAAGCTTAGTATAGGAACCAAATAGCTGATAGTAATAGTTTCCTGTTTTACCCTTTGGGTACGGAACCCTAAAAATATTTTGTCTTTGTCCAGATTCGCCCTCCTCCGTCAGACTCGGATGAGGAACCCCCCAAAAGCAGGCGTCCCAAGCTGAAGGCGCCGACAGAAGCCCTGGCAGCGGAGACATCGCTCGACATCGACGACCCGCTCACCAAGGCGACCAGCGTGGACCAGCTCTCAGCACCCGTGTTCATGAAGGTTAGATATAAATAACTAATCCTACAAATATTAAAAAAGAATAATAATAAATGAAAGAAAAAAAAAACTTATGTTAATGAAATAAAAATTAATAAAAATAATTTAATCAATAAATATTTATTTTAATTTAATAAAAAAAAAAAACTGTGAAACTTTGTATGTTTCGATGTTTTAATGCTTATTTATTAATTGATAGATTGACAGATGTCAGTTTGACAGATGTCAAATTTATGACTATTGCTTATTTATTTCTTAACATGTTTCATTTCTCTCTGTACCTAATTCTAAAGTTGACGCGGACAAAGTCGCGGGCGTCAGCTAAGTATATAATAAAGTAAATAAATAAATATCGTAGGGCATTACACACAGCGCCAACTGACCCCAAACTAAGCAAAGCTTGTGCTATGGAAGTCAGATTACTGATAGAATACTAAATACTTTTTTTTTGTAAATACATACTTGTAATAAATACAGAACAGACACAGAACAAATATTATTTTCTTTTTACCACAAAATGTTTATCCTGGGTGGGAATCGAACACACGCCTTCAGCTCTTGGAGCAGACATACTACCAATGAACCAACTGTCACTACCTATGAAAATTAAATGAGAAATCTTATTTGTGACTATTGTAACTAAAAAGGCAGTTTGTTAACCGACTCAAAAAAAGGTTCTCAATTCGACTGTACGTTTTTTTGTATATATGTTACGCGATAATTCCGCCAATTATTTATTATGAATCGATTTTGATGATTATTTTTTTGCTTCGTAGATCATACTTCAGAGGTGGTCCCATATAAATTTTATCGAAATCGATTGAGCCGTCTTCAAAAAATCAACAAAAATTGTATACATCGATGATATTTTCGTTAACTCGGAAACCTCGCTGTTTCATTGGAGCAGTGCGTTTAGTTGGCCTTAAGGGTCATGCAGTCGGTTTTTTTAATTGTAAATTTATATATTTTTTCGTTCGGCATGTGGGTCCTAAAATATTTTAATTTTGTTAACAAATCCACCACTAGTTAAGTGACAGTGCAGGGCCAGTGAAAATGTATAAGTTGATTTCCAGATATATTTAAAACTAACATTTTCATTTCAGATGTATAACCTAGCACGCACAGAGTTCCCGACCGCCTTACCGCAAGTGCCTATCAAAATGGAGCCCACTACTACTGAACAAAGTACTACTTAAGGCAACACCAATTGTTATTACATTTATCCATGGCCAAGGAAATTGAATGTTAAAGTTGCCAATGTAACTTTGAGGGTAGGCTTAATAAGTCCAACAGTGGGAAGTTAAAGACTTTTACATCAACTTTAAAAAATAAGTTACTTATACACAACTATTTTTTAATTTTTAGAAAAAAATGGCGTTACCTACTGCAATAACTGAACCCATCTACGAAAAAAAAAACTTGTAAAATTATCCACAAAAATGGGATTCCTGGTTATTATTCTACCCGTAGGCATTTACCTAAACCTAGTCCGTCGCAAGTTCAGTCATAAATCATGTGGCAAGCTCGTGCGACAGGATCGGGAGGCCTCGGTCGCAAGTGCGATAGAGAAAGGAAATGTTTTTGCAATATTTCCATGAAAGCCGCCATTGGTTCCCGCCAGCTGGTCCGGTGATAGTATTCTTTTGTAGTAAACGAGTGCTATGTCCATAATTTTTTGGCAGGTTTTCCGACAATTTTGACTAGTAATAACTTTCGCATTATGAGGTAAAGAAAAATTCTGATTGCACATTTACGATGTCTTACTCGGTCTGTGTAACCCATTGTAATTTTTCTAGTAATTAAAAAATTGTGGTGTATATCTAATCTGTGTTCCGGTTTGAAGGGTGCTGCAGCGAAATTACAGGGCTGTTGAGACTAACCATCGAAAGTTTCAAAGTAATGAGCGCCAAAGCAGCGATGCCCCGGACTATTTTGTGTATCGCTGCTATGGTCATGGACCGTTATCTCTTACCATCAGGAGAGCAGCTCGTTCGTCTCATTACTTCTTACGTAAAAAAAAATAACGTGTCTTAAATATATGCCTAAATGTTATGTGACTTGATCCTAAGGAATTAGAATATAATTATTTTTAACTATAATTATTGGTAAATATGATTGTTACCCTAAGGATATGAGATATGTACTGTATTTTGAGATATATAGGGTTACGCGGAACGGCAGTAATAAGCCGAAAAGAGAACACTGTAAACAATTTTGTGGTGATGGTAACTCAGTGGTTAACGCGGTCGGTTCATACGCTGAATAGCGTGAGTTCAAATCCTAACAATGAGCCTGACCTGCCGGTGAAGGAAACTATAGGGGAGAGGGTAGTTTACCACCCTCAAGTTGAAAATCTGCCGCCAAGCATCTAACGGTGTGCTCCGGCAGCCTCACTTGAGAGCCAGTTCTATTCCAGACTAGGTGGTGTTTGTAATAAGCGTTTTCGTTTCTGAATTTTGTAAAAGTTTCCGTTGTACAATATGAAGTGTCAAGTAGCTGTCAAAACACATCTGACATTTTTACATTGACATTGACTTGACGTTTTTTCTTCGAGTTCGGATACGCGACAGTTGTCTTACCATCTTCGACCACACAGTCACTTAACATGTGAGCTATGTTTTAACAGCCTGTCAACTATAAAAAAAAATTGTAAAAGTTGAGTACAATAACCTCCTTTCAGTTTGTTACTACCGTTACGCGTAACCCCGCATACGTATTATGTATGGGAAGAAATAGCCGTGTAGTTTTTAAGAACTTGTGATATAAAAATTATTTGCTGATAAAACATATTGTATTTTTGTAACTGAAAAAGGGATTAGAATTTAAATGTCATAGACTAATAATTTAAAAAAAAAAGTTTCTAGGCATCGAGTTTTTTTTAAATTTTGAAATGGCTTTTAACAAATAAATGATATTGTATTTTATTTTACCATTTTAACACTGTCTTAGATTTAGTATTTACTTACGTAATTAAGTTACTTAGTATATAGTTTTGGTAAAGTAAAATTGCATTCCTATTGTAATAATATGTTATTAACTATGTTCTTTGATAGTATTTAATTGTATTTGTGTAAATAAATCTCATACTGTTTGGGAAAACAAAGAAATGATTAAAAAGTCAAATATTCTGAATCACGTTTTTTATTTTTATATTGTACAAATTTAATAAATAATGGAGGACATTTCACACAGCGCCACCTGGTCCCAAACTAAGCAAAGCTTGTGCTATGCGAACCAGATAACTGATAGTATACTTAAATACATGCATAAAAATGGTGGTGTTTTATTCATAAAGTGCCGAATCACAAGCGCGAGTGTGGGAAAATGATATAATGTGGTTAAACATGACTTTCCGTGTTGCTTCCAAAACTCGAATCCATCGAAGATTTATAGTAAACTTGCCACTACTTTACTAAAGCATGACTGGACTTGACTGGCACGAACTGTACTTGACCAACACTGGACTTTGACTATATCTAGAGCTACGAGGCAACTTATTTAAATTTTGAAACTTGAAAATAGGCATAAAACACTTGACACTGGCAAATGCTCAAAATACGACGCCAAAACCATAGAAAAAAGAAACTAGGCATTGATGGACTTACGTATTCCATCAATGGCAACTCTTTTGCTGGCCGCTGCAGTATGCAGAATTACTAGTAAGTAATTATGATTTTTTTGTCATGTCATTTTAATATATTGACAATATTGTTTTGGTATTGACATATTTTTATATTGGCATATTTTATATTGACAATATTTTTATATTGACAATATTTTTTATATTGTCATGTTTGGATATTGGCATACCTTATTTTGACATGTAATCAGTGTTTTAAAACCCATTTAATGACATCTTTAAAATTTTGAAGTGACTTGTAACATTGGTGTTATCAATAAAGTATTGGTATTTGTAATGTACCTACTAATGTTGTTCAAGTTCTGAATAAAAGGCTATCTATTATTATTACGTACAATTTATTTCTCTTAAATTTCTACTATAAATTAAGTAAACGCCTTTCAAATAGGTTAAAATTAGCAGCAAGGTCGCAAACTGTAAAAAATTAGTCGCGTTCTCCGTTCTCTCTATATATCGGCACTTGTTCATATTCCGGATAAGAGTAGAGAGCCAGCTGCTCCTCTGTCTTGTACCAAGGGATGCGACCACTCTGGGGAAAAAAGCGCCACTGTTAGAGAAAATTTTGGTTTCTCTATGTATTTTCAAACAAAAACGTTGTCACTTGCATTTTATTCACCTTTTCTATTTTTCGACATCATTACTATCCATCCAAAGGTTGTCTGGAAGAAATCGCTCTAGGCGATAAGGCCGCTGTTGTACTACCATATACGTATTGGTCGATGTTGTTTTTGCTTTGTTATTATCTGTTTGTTTTTTTGTATTTATAGCTCAGTGGTTAACGTGGTCGGTACGCACGCCGAAGGGAGTGGGTTCAAACCTCAACAATGAGCTTGAGCTGCCGGTGAAGGAAAACATAGCATGGTGGTAGGGTACTTTCTAGTACTCGGCTGGCTAGCTACCACACTCAAGTTGAAAATCTGCCGCCAAGCACCTAACGGTGTGTTCCGGCAGCCTCATTCGTGAGTCAGTTCCATTCCAGGCTAGGTGTGCTTAACCATCTTCGACCACAGCGTCACTTAACATCAGGAGAGCTGTGGTCAAACCTAGCCATTCAACCAAAAAAAATAGTAATTTTATGTTTTGTATGTTATAATGTGTGTACATATTATGTTTGATGTAAAAATGTCAGTGGTTAGCGGCCGGATCGCGCGCTGGAGGGCATGAGTTCAAGTCCCAACAATGAGCTAGCGACATCGTGAGGAAATCATAGCATCGGTGGTAGGCTACTACCCTCAAGTTAATAATCACCCTCCAAGCACCTAAAGATGTGTTCTGGCAGCCTCATTTAAGCTAGTTTTCATTTCAGGTTAGGTCTGTTTGCATAAAGATTTATGTAAAAAACGCTTACTATTTTCGTTCTCAATACGGTGCCCTCTTTCGTTTGATTCCAATGCTGGGAAGTGATTACATCACCGATCTGAGAATCAAAGCATTACTTCAGGTAGTTTCTTGTGACATTTTACCAAACAATGTGCAGCAAATTTGCTTTTTTTTCTTTTTTTTTAATTCAAAATAGGTTCGCGTTTGACCACACTCTGCCTGATGTTAAGCAGTAGTGTGGAATGAAGCACGCTTACCTAAAAGAAACCTATTTACTCTAGATTCGAAGACACCCATTAAGGTGGTACGATTTCCATACAAATATTTTTTTGCCATTTATGGATAAATGGAGCATAATTTTACAGTGAAATCGCAGCTTTTTTTTTTTTTTTTTATGGTTGACAGGCTAGTTGTTTGACCACAGCTCACCTGATGTTAAGTGACGGTGTGGTCGAAGATGGTAAAGCACACCTAGCCTGGAATGACACATTTCAAAACTATTACAATTTTTGTAGGGCAAATGTATATTTTATCCTTAAATCTTAGTATGTAGGTCTCTGACTATGTGCCTTCTTGGTAAGCTCAAAGTAGCACAACGGGGTATGGAGAGGGCTGTACTCGGAGTTTCCCTACGAGATCGAATCAGAAATGAGGAGATCCGTAGACAAACTAAAGTTACCGACATAGCCCAGAGGATTAGCAAATTCAAGTGGCAATGGGCAGGGCACATAGCACGCAGAACTGATGGCCGATGGGGCTGCAAAGTTCTGGAGTGGAGACCACGGACCGGCAAGCGCAGCGTAGGACGTCCACCCACAAGGTGAACAGACGACCTAGTAAAGACCGCAGGAACGCGCTAGACGCGAGCCGCTTTCAAGCGGTCTTTGTGGAAGTCAATGAGGGAGGCCTATGTCCGACAATGGACGTTTTACGTGTGTAATGGTGATGACTGGGCTAAATGGCCATTGAAAAAAATAGACTTACATCAAAACTGATATCTGTGTTTCGCATGACAGCGATGCGATACAGCGGTTCCGCTCTGTAGTAGTAACTGGTAAAGTCCAGAGAGAAGAACCGATTCGAGACGTCTAAATGTTGAACGTGCATTAACTCGTAGATCGTCCGCCCAATCTGAAATTATGCAACTGATGTTAAACTTGTCAAATGAGTTTTGGGAGAAATGCGGAAAATATACTTTTTCCAAAACTTTTTTTAAATTATTGACAAGCTAAGTGCCACAGCTCATCTTATGTTAAGTGACGGTATGGTCGAAGACGGTAAAGCAGTATTATTAAGCCGAATACTTTCTAGTACTCGGCTGACTAGCTACCACCCTCAAGTTGAAAATCTGCCGCCAAGGATCTAACAGTGTGTTCAGATAGCCTCACTTGAGAGCCAGTTCCATTGCAGGCTAGGTGTGCATTACCACATTCGACCACACCGTCACTTAACATCAGATGAGCTGTGGTCAAACACCTTGCCTGTCAATCATTAAAAAATAACTATTTAAATCCAAATCTATTTTCTGATTAAAACATGGGCCGTATAGAAACAAGCCATTGTCTGGACAGCCTTGGTTTAAATGATACGGGGCGAATTGAGAACCTTTCATCCTTTTGTAATCTGTTAAAAACTCACGTTACTGCTCAAAGTACAGACGACGTAATCGCATGTAGCGAGCATGTATATATCCACTAGGAGGCCTGTGAGCGCATGCATCGAGTACCGAGTCTCCGGCGCCGCCTGCAAGGACCGCGAGTAGTTGCAATAAAATTTGTATTGAGGGTACTTTGTAATAGCTTCGTCTATCACCTGGAAAGAGGACAAAGGTTAAAAAAAGAGATGAAAATGTCTTATACTAATTTATTGTAATATCTTATTTGAGGTAAGGTATTTTTTTTACGCCCAACGCAAAAACGACGAGGTGTTATAAGTTTGACGTGTCTTTGTGGGTCTGTCTGTGACATTGTAGCTCCCGAACGGATGAACCGGATTGATTTTGTTTTTTTTTTTTTGTTTGAAAGGGGAATTAAGCGGGAGTGTTCTTAGCTATGTTTGATGAAAATCTGAAAATGGCGGATTACATATTTTTTCACAACTCTCTAATATGGGTATCAAATGAAAGGGCTTGATTAGTACAATACTATACACTTGTCAAAGGTTTTTTAAATTTTTAATCTAAAAGTAATAAGACTAACGTGACCACCAAAGGATCCGATGTTTTGCCGCCAAGCAGTAGTGTGTAAACATTACTGTGTTCTGGTGTGAAGGGTACTGCAGCTAGTGATAATACAGGGCTGTTCAGACTAACCATCGAATGTATTACAGTAATGAACGCCAAAGCAGTGATGTCCAGAACATTGTTATGTAACTCAAAGTTCTGAGTACTGTTACAATGGCCATGGACAGGCGATATCTCTTACTGTCAAGAGAGGGTCTCGATTGTCTCATTACCTTTACATAAAAATAAACAAACTTGAGGCCAACAGTTGCTGGAGCTGCCCCGCGCCTGATACAACCCGTTTGCGTATAATCGTCGCAAACCTGTGTTACTACGTGACTCGGGGAACATCCCTGATGCGGCAGCATCATCAGCGCCTTGAAGGCGTTAGGACGCGCAGAGTGTTGTAAGATTTTTTTCCAATACTCATACTTGAAAAGTAGGTCTGAAGTTGCCTGAGGAGCGGGTTGAAGTAATATTTTTCAGCCCTAGGGAGATTTTTTTCAACTGTCAAATTACTAAAATATGTTCTATTTTCACATTTCTTTAGGATCCTATTTTCTTTTTTTGTTACTAGTTTTAGTGTTGCAAACTTATACGTTACTGAAATATAGTATTTACGCGTAATTTTCTTCAACAGTATAATAGTACGGTGTCCTGAAATACAGTACAATACTATATATTATTACGGTTAGCAACCCTTATTAGATGCACCAATGAGGTGCTTGACTAGGGCGCTCTCCACATATTTTAATCCGCCTCTGAGCCAGCATGTTATCCCGAACTAACAACGCCCTGCGCTCCCTCTCAGTGTCCTGATACCTACGTCAGGATCGTCAGTGGCAATATAGACGCGTCGCACGTCCACTGCGGTAGTTTGCTCGAGCTGCGCGTAGTAGTCCTCCACTACAGACATATACTCGTCGAGCGAGTACAATTTCGCTTCATGTTCCAATTTATCCGTGCGGCGGATGTGCACCCTGAAAAAGTACTTTTTAAAAGCTAAAAAATATCTACATACATTGTTCATTATTGATGATTTCATTGTGTAATTGATATAAATATAAATAATTACGGACTTGATCCGCAATAAATGACGATTTGATTTTATTTTGATAGTATAAAACGAAGTCGCTTCTCGCCGTCTGTGCGCTTAGATCTTTTAAACTATGCAACGGATTTTAATGCGGTTTCCAACAATAGACAGAGTAATTCAAGAGGAAAGTTTATATGTAGATTACTTGCATATGCACCACATTAGTATCTACATTGCACGCGTGCGAAGCCGGGGCAAATCACTAGTTAAAACATAAAGTAAAATATAAAAGTGTTTTGTTTTACTTATGAGAGATTACTCACGCGATACTCCGCTCTAGTTTTGGCCACATACGTTGGCCTTCGTCATGGAGACAAAGCTAAGTACAACACGCGTAACTTACCCGACTACAGGCGACATAAAGTTAACTTCTTCGTAGGCGTTCACAACGGCTTTCTTTACGCGGTATTGAGGCTTAAGCATGTATTTTAGCAGCTGTCCAACCCACCATGCAGACGGATCGCTGCTAAATCGGATGATCCTGCGTCAAAGTCAAAGTCATTCTAAAAGTAACTTAACCCTATCCTACTACTAATATTATAAGAAAGATTGATGATTGAGATTGAAAGTTTGTGACTATGGATGTATGAAAGGATGTTTGTTACTCTTTCAAGCAAAAACTACAGAACGGATTTGGATGAAATTACCCTGGATTAACTACTTTTTATCACTACTAAAAACATCTACTTAGTGGTAGATCTCCTTAGCAGGAGGTCGTCTAGGTAAGTACCACCGCAGTACCAGATATTCTGCCGCTAAGCAGTAGTGTATAAACATTACTGTCTTTCGGTTTGAAAGGTACCTACTGCAGCTAGCGAAATTACTGGGCTGTTGAGATGAGACTAACCATCGAAAGTCTTAAAATAATGAGCACCAAAGCAGTGATGTCCTAGACTTTGTTTTGTTACTCAAAGTTCTTTGTATCACTGCAATGGTCATGGACAGGCGTTATCTCTCACCATCAGGAGAGCGGCTCGTTAGTCTCATTACTTTTTACATTAAAAAAAAAAATGTAGCGTGTAACACCGCGGGGTACAGCTAGTTACAAATAACCGTGAAAGAGTAACAAACACGCAAACACTCTATACTCTAACACGCAAAAACATTAAAAAGAATATGAAAACTTGCTGACCTTTGCGCTAAATCCTGTGGAACATAATGTATTGGTACCCCAAACCCCAAGTTACGTCGATAGGATGCTGTTGGGAAATAAAGAACTTTAGCCTCGCGTTCAACAGCTGCAATGAGAAATACATAACTAAACATTTCACTAGAGACCTTTTATCGTTGAATGGCATTAGCGTCCGGGTGGGGGGTCCAGGCGTCCAGCGCGTTTCAGTGACGGACCTACCCAAACGTCCAGGCAACAACTGTTGCCTTTTTCAAAGTAGCGTTGTACGTCCAGGCAACACTTGTGGCCCAGCGGACCGGCCGCCTTTTTTGTTGTCAAACTCTGTTCGAAACTTGAAAAAACTTCCAGCTAATGACGCTAGATGGCTCTGCTTGAAATTCCGCTTCTTATGGTATATAAATTTCCAACAAGGGCAACACGAAAGGTTGAAAATTGTATACAGGACTTGCGACCCAGGTGTTGGTATAAGGTGTAAAGACACCTTTATGATAGCCCTGATGGCTCATTGGTAGTATAAATTCTGCTTTTAAGTACGGCTCTGGGTGTTTGATATACACCCGTGTTTGTCATCATGTGGTATAAACTGTTTGTTCCGTGTCTGGGTATTCTCTTACTTGATGGTAGATTTCCTTAGTAGGAATTCGTCTAAGTAGGTACCACTGCAGTACCTACCAGATATTCTACCGCCAAGCAGTAATGTGTAAACATTACTGTGTTCCGGTTTGAAGGGTACCTACTGCAGCTAGCGAAATTACTGGGCTGTTGAGACTGACCATTGAAAGTAATGAGCGCCAAAGCAGCGATGCCCCGGACTTTGTTTTGCTACTCAAAGTTTTGTGTATTGCCACAATGGTCATAGACATGCATCATCTCTTACCATCAGGAGAGCGTATCGTTCGTGTCAATACTTTTACATAAAAAAATAAAAACTAATAATAAGTAAACATTTCCAAAAAAAATATTTTAAGTATTTTATCTATCAGTTATCTGTCTTCCATAGTAGGTGCAAGTTTTGCTTTGTTTGGGGTCAGATGGCGCTGTGTGCAATCTCCTGCGATATTTATTTATTATTATTATTAACTTCGCATCGCATCTTTGCTTAGCATCAGGCGAGATGGCGGTAAAACGCAAGCCGCAAATGTTACGGTTTCCCCGTTTTCTTACTACATGAAGTTAAAAAGTAAATTAAAGTCTTGAAATACTTACATGAAGAAGCTGATGATACACAAAATAAAGCAACATTGAAACTGGCAGAATGCACAGAGTGCGATGACAAGAAGAAAGAGAAAAAAAGCCTATTTGTAATTTAAAAAAAATCTTTTTGAGTTTTGGCGGGAACGCGGAAAGAGTCGTGTCGACCCGTTGTATTTTTTCCAAACTAGTGTTTTATCGAGTGTTTTATGCATAAAAAAGGTGGTGTTTTATTCATAAAGTGCCGAATTACAAGCGCGAGTGTGGGAAAATGATATAATGTGGACATGTCATTTCGTGTAACTTCCAAAACTCAATTAAAACTTTATAGTAAAGTGGCCACTACTTTACTAAAGCATGACTGGACTTGACTGACATGAACTGGACTTTGACTATAACTACAGCTACGAGGCAACTTATTTAACTAATGAAACTTGAAAATGTAAAACACTTGACACCGGCAAATGCTCAAAACGCGACGCCAAAACTAAAGAAAAAGAAAAATCTTTTACTTTTTTTAATTCATTTTGTTACCGAGTTTTTGGCGGGAACGCGGGAAGAGTCGTGTCGCTTTGTTGTATTTTTTTCCAAAACTAGTGTTTTGTCGAGTGTTTATGCATAAAAATGGTGGTGTTTTATTCATAAAGTGCCGAATTACAAGCGCGAGTGTGGGAAAATGATATAATGTGGTGAAACATGAGTTTTCGTGTTGCTTCCGAAACTCCATCGAAGCTTTATAGTAAAGTTGCCACTACTTTACTAAAGCATGACTGGCACGAACTGACACGAACTGGACTTGACTAAGACGACTTTGACGATAACCATAGTTAAGATACAGCAGAAATAACACTGAAGACGAGGCAGTATGGCTTTATAGCTTTAGCCTACCCGAAAGGGCAAATTAACGAAAAAAAAAAATCATTTTGTTACCTGTCCGACCTGAGACGCGTATTACATATGTATCATTGTAACGTGTCGTACACTTGTCAGACAGGGGGCGAAACACATAGTTCCAACCTCGGTTGACATCTTTGCCAAAATACTTCCACTTGTCGTGTCTCAATATGAGTATCCGTTTATTAGCGTATGCGTCTATAAGGCAGCTTGCTAGATAATGAATATCGCAACCAAAGCCACATTTCCACTGTAACAAACCATAGAATATTTATAATTTCATTGTTTTTTTTTATGTAAAAAGTTATGAGACGCTCTCCTGATGGTAAGAGATAACGCCTGTCCATCACCATTCCAGCGATACGCAGAACTTTGAGTAACAAAACAAAGTCCGGGGCATCGCTGCTTTGGTGCTCATTACTTTGAGACTTTCGATGGTTAGTCTCAACAGCCCAGTAATTTCGCTAGCTGCAGTACCCTTCAAACCGGAACACAGTAATGTTTACACACTACTGCTTGGCGGCAGAACAACTGATACTGCGGTGGTACCTACCCAGACGACCTGCTAAGGAGATCTACCTCCAAGTAGGTATTGTACAACTAACACAACTTTATAAACACAATCAAAATGTTGTAGGTACCTACTTTTTATACGAAAATTGCTGGAATGGAACTGGCTCTCAAGTAAGGCTGCCGGAATTACACCACGGCAAATTTTCAATTTGAGTGTTGTGGGTAGATTTTCTTCGACCACATCATCGCTTACCATCAGGCGAGTTGGTGATCAAAAGTAGACTTATCCGTATTAAAAAAGGATGGTAGCAATTAGTTAAAACTATTAACTGTCCGACAAAATTAAGCCTGAATAATCTCGTGTAAGAAAAACTAATAAAATAACTAGTTGTTTTTTTAAATAATTTATCTCAAACGCTAGGAGATAGAGGGCGCCGCTATTCGTTTTCTGCCCAGGGTAAAAAACTTAGATCTGTTGATGCTTACTTCATAGGGGCAGATGAGTTTTCTCGCCCGCCTGCAGTTCGGGGGGTGTTGGAGGTGCCGGAGACGGCGCTGCACGAGGTCGCTGACGCTGGCCGCCTCCTGGAGTCTCCACTCCTCGCACTCGTCGGCTAGCGGTAGCTGCTCTTGTATTGACAGTAACCACCTACGGGCGAGAAGCAACCCAACCTGGCTTCGCAAACATTGAATTTCTATACTTATATAAAAATTTATAAAGATGTGATTTATATAGAAACCTTTCCCATAAAAAAATCAGTAAATTGCAGTGAAAACTGGATCAAAATTCGTTGCGTAATTTGCAAGAATCAGATTCGATTTACTCCCGTCAGAGGCGCTGTCCATCTTTCCTTATTTAAGTTTCCGTACCCAAAGGGTAAAACGAGACCCTATTACTAAGATTCCGCTGTCCGTCCTTCCGTCTGTCCATAAACCGTGATAGTTAGACAGTTGAAACTTTCACAGATGATGTACCTATTTCTGTTGCCGCTATAACAACAAATACTAAATAACAGAAATAAACATTTAAGGGGGGTCCCATACAACAAACGTGATTTTTTGCCGTTTTTATAGATAATAACCCCTCGAATCCGACTCGCACTTGGCCGGTTTTTTAATCTATCTGTAACACGTAAATATCACAAATTCATACACTAGCCCCTCACCTGAGCTGTAGTCAAAGGGCAGTCGCCCATAAAAACCACAAACTGACCTTTTTCTTTCAGCAACTTCTTGTATCATAGCCGCCATTATTCGTTTTTGTTCTTCGAAGGTCTGTCCCAGCGCTTTCTGAAGCTGGTCGCTTACGTAATACCAGAACTCCTTGGTGTTCAAGTATGCTCTCCGCCGAAGTATCTCGTACTGCTCTGACGGGCCATAGAAATGCGGGAGTACCGCAAGAGATAGCGGATGGTGAAGGATGGAGGCATTGATCAACCTTGAATGATACTTAACACTATGTAGGTACCTACTTTACTGCATTCCTCATCAAATTAAATAAATATATAGTCAAAATAGTACAAGTGTAATAATTGACTCTGAAAGTTCTGAAACGGACGAGGTTCTCAATGCGACTGTATTTTTTTAATGTTGGTTACGCGATAATTCCGCCAATTATGAATCGATTTTGATGATGTTATCGAAATCGATGGAGCGATTTTTAAAATATCAACAAAAATCTAAAAATTGAAGTTGTTTTGTTGCAGTGGTGCGTTTAGTTGGCCTAAGGGTCATGGAGTCGGTTTTTAAATAGTAAATTTGTATATTATCTTGGTCTTCGTAAAATACAACTTACCAGGGAGACCGTTTGACAACGGTGAGGAGGCGTCTGTGGCGTGCTTTCATACCTTTTATCTCTGTCGAGATCAGTTTCAAGCTCTGTTCCAGCTCCTCTACTTCTGGAGGATCACAGCTGCATTGAACGCAACCGTCAAAAGATAACATAATTATACATTCACAAAATTTTTATAATAAAATTCGTAAAATTATATATTTATGTAGAAATTTCAATAAATGAGCGGGTCTTTTAAGTAGGTAAATAGATAATTTTCCACCAAGCAGTAGTCTTTATATTATTATTACAACCCATCGAGTGTCTCAAAGTAATGAACGCCAAAGCAGCGATGACCTGGACTTCGTTCTGTTTCTCTATGGGCCGCCTTACACGTTCAATCATGATCACGATCCGCGATCATGATTTCAAAATTTCTAGATATTATGCGATCTGGAGCATCAGTCCGTCAATCCGCTTCGTACACGATCAGTCTGGATCGCGATCATTGATCGCGGATCGCGGATCGCGGATCGCGCGCTACGTGTACGGGCTGCCTATAGATAAGTGTTTTTAGGTTTTGAACTACAAAGGATCACCGGAAGACCAACGCTGGTCATACCGCTTAGTATGACCAGTATTATGCTGAGGTGAGCCTTTATTTAGTAACTGTGTTTGGTTATGTTACAAAATTAAACTATTTTCTTTCTTTCTTTTACTCATTTGGGTATCACTGCAGTGTAGTAGGTATAGACGTTATCTCTTGCCATCAGGGGTTTCGTTTGTTACTTAAAAAATAAGTATTAGTTTTTTTTTATACGAACGAGACGCTTTCCTAATGGTAAGAGATCACGCAGTTCATGACCATTGCAGCGATACAGATTTTAGATGGTTAGTCTCAACAGCCCTGTAATTTCTCTAGCTGCAGTACCCTTCAACCGGCAGTGGCGGCTTTAGGGGGTGGCAAGCAGGGCAACCGCCCGGGGCCTCGCGTCCTCGTAGCAAAAAATCTTTACCATATGTGTATATCACGCCTTGCATTTAACAAAACCCCCCCTGAACGCACGGTTTCATTATTAGTGCAAGCATGTTACGGCCACTCGAGCACTCGAACTAATTTTTATGTAAAACTGACTCAAAGAAAAAGGGCCTCGCAACAGCTATGGCCGCCGCTGCAAACCGGAACACAGTCGCATAAAACTCACCGTAAGTGCGGTATTGAGTAGTTGCTGAAGAAGACCAGTGATACGAGGAATAACGCCAGGAACCGTGTCCACTTTCCCACTACGAAGGTACCGAGCGGTATATGGTCATCGGCCATATCATGGCCAACAATTCTAGACATTGCTAAAACCTAGTAATTTGACTCTAGACAAATAGCGTAGCTTGCCCGGGCCCTACATCATAATTTGTCGGTTGGTTTTGGGCTTTTGGGGGCTTTATATAGCTCTATTTTTAGTTTTTTCGCAAACTATTGCTAGCCACTTTAATGATTTATCTATAAAAAAAAACAAGTCGTAATCTTGTTTTCCACTGAAAATCTTCTTGTCTTCAATCAGTAAATAGGGTCTATGAAGGTAGGCAACGCACTGCGTACAATGCCCCTGGTATTGTCGGTGTCCACACGATTGTCACTTTTTCACATTAAAAAATAAAATATCGCAAAATAAATCTAAAGGTTATCTGAATCTCGGAAAAAAAAAACTGGCACCTAATCACTCGAGTTTACGAGTTAAATAGCATCCGACCCAAAAGGCGATTAAAGAATCTTGTTAGTAAATACTAGTGTCTGTTTAGGTAATTTATTTCGCTACATATTTATGGAATGTGTGTTGATGTATCGATCATAATCAAAGTACATACTTTATTAGAAGTATTCACGGAAAAGCGAGCATTCAAGTAGAACGTAAGCAGAATCTCAGTAATTTATTAACCCACCCTCCCCCTTCTCAGCAAAAGTAAGCAAAGCTCTTACCTTACCTAACCTAACAAACGCTCGTTCGCCAATTTCGTAGACATATCAAGAGGATTCAAGAAAAGTAGAAAACGAGACATGCCAATAGCAAGGAAAATATCAGCATAATTTACGACATTGCTGACGCTCACCATTCAGATCCCCCCCCATGTCAACAAAAATAAGCAAAGTAAAGATTCCCCCCCTTTAATGCTTACGCAATACTTGATCAGTGACAACACTTTATTGAAGAATTACAGACCCATCTCGCTTCTGAGCCATGTTTATAAGCTGTTTTCGAGGGTCATTACGAACAGTCTCAGTCGCAGGTTCGATGACTTCCAGCCTTCCGAACAAGCCGGTTTCCGAAAAGGTTACAGTACCATAGACCACATCCACACGCTAAGGCAAATTATACAGAAGACCGAAGAGTATAATTTGCCTCTATGTTTAGCGTTTGTGGACTATGAGAAAGCCTTTGATTCGATCGAGACATGGGCGGTGGTTGAGTCTCTCCAGTGATGCCATATTGACTATCGGTATATCGAAGTGTTGAAGTGTTTGTATAATAACGCCACTATGTCGGTCCAAGTACAGGAGCAGACTTCGAAGGCGATTCCATTAAAAAGAGGCGTAAGACAGGGAGACGTTATATCTCCGAAACTGTTTACTGCCACAGTGGAAGACGCCTTCAAGCTCCTGGAATGGAAAGGATTCGGCATCAATATTAATGGCGAATACATCACTCACCTTCGGTTTGCCGACGATATAGTGGTCATGGCAGAATCGTTGGAAGATCTCAGCACAATGCTCGAAGACCTCAATCGAGTTTCCCAACGGGTGGGTCTTAAAATGAATATGGACAAGACGAAGGTAATGTTGAATGCCCGTGTTGTGCCCACCCCAGTATCAGTTGGGAACTCGGTTCTCGAAGTTGTTGACACATACATTTACCTAGGACAAGCAGTCCAATTAGGTAGGTCCAACTTTGAGAAAGAGGTCAGTCGTCGAATCCAACTCTGCTGGGCAGCGTTCGGAAAACTGCGCGACGTCTCCTCGTCCGAATTACCTCAGTGCCTCAAGTCGAAAGTCTTCGACCAGTGTGTGTTACCAGTGATGACTTATGGCGCTGAAACGTGGTCTCTGACTGTGTGCCTTCTTGGTAAGCTCAAAGTAGCACAACGCGCTATGGAGAGGGCTATGCTCGGAGTTTCCCTACGAGATCGAATCAGGAATGAGAAGATCCGTAGACGAACCAAAGTTACCGACATAGCCCAACGGATTAGCAAGTTGAAGTGGCAGTGGGCAGGGCACATAGCACGCAGAACTGATGGCCGATGGGGCTGCAAAGTTCTGGAGTGGAGACCACGGACCGGCAAGCGCAGCGTAGGACGTCCACCCACAAGGTGGACAGACGACCTAGTAAAGACCGCAGGAACGCGCTGGATGCGAGCCGCTTCCAACCGGTCTTTATGGAAGTCAATGGGGGAGGCCTATGTCCAGCAGTGGACGTCCTACGGCTGAAATGATGATGATGATGATGAATACTTGATCCCTCCCCCCATTAGTGCTTACGTAATACTTGAACGAGACCCCAAAGGTAGTAGGTATGTAAAACAAATGATAAAAAAACATAATAGCTCTCCAACACATATATTTCATTCTTCCTTACATCTAACAACATACAATCGTAACATTTATCTTAGATTACACGTATGTCAATACTTAATATTAATTAAAGGCTCACTGGAATTTACTGATGCAGAGGACAACTGGCTTGCCATTTTATTTTTAATTGCAACACAAATATCCAGGCTTAAGTAATATTTTTACTCTATACAATGAGGGCCTTACTCACAAACATTGCTTAAAGTTAATCTGTGATAACAGGCTATCTCGCTTTCACTCAAGACATTTCTTATTGTCAACCACTCGCTGACTTAAGTAATGCTTAAGTATTGATTAACTTTCAAGTAATGTTTATAAAATTTCTGATTTTTTGTTAGTTGCATTTTGTAGTGTCAAGTTTGATTTATTCCCAACTACCCCCGTTATCATGACAGTGGGGAAACGAAAATATATTGGCATGAGTTGAAAAGGTCTAAAAGCAAATTCGAATCTGACATTGGCGGAATTGTGGAGAACCTCCGCAAAGGCCATTCATCAAGAATTGAATTGAAATTCCAATCTTCTTTTAGTTTGAAAGTTCTCGTGATGTGATAGTCTGCTGTAGAATCTATAACGATTGTATAACATTGTACAGACATAACTATTCATTTGGCTTACCAAACTACCCCTAAAGTTGGGGCACATTTGTTTGGACGAGTCTTATACACTTACATGTAACTTATTAAAGCATATTTTAAATTTTAAAATACAAAATTTTATAAAATATTTTTCCCAATACACACTAACATAGGGGGCAGATGATACTAAGCCATGACACGAGCGCCGAAACCAGTTTCAAACGCGTCACAACGGTTTGTGTAAGTCCTTTGTTAAAAAGTTCTATTAAGACTTATTGATTCTTAGATGGAGGTCTAAAGACACCAACTACCACGGCGTGGTCTCTTTCGTAGGGCTCCAACGTTAACTGTTCTTGTGGTTTTAGTTTTTCTGCTTGTAATTTCTTCACTTCGGCAGCGAATACTGCTTCTGGCTGCGCCGTGGAATCTATGCACGATGCCTGGAGAGAAAAATCGACAGTTACCGAAGGCACTTCTTATAAGTAACTTTGGGGTATTTGGGAAAATACCTCAGTGAGAGAGTTCATTATCAACATGAAATATTTAGCCATTTTGTTTACATCATAGGAAGATTTTAAATAAGAATTATTTACCTAGTTAAGAAAAGTGCATGTCTAACTATGAATAACTAAAAAATCTCTACTTCAAAACACTATTTTAGAAACCAATCTGTCTTTTTCTTGAATTTTAGCATTATAAGTATGTATTTACAAAAAAAAAGTATTTATGTATTCTATCAGTTATCTGATAGAATACAGAAATGCTCTGCTTAGTTTGGGGCCAGATGGCGCTGTGTGTATAGTCCTACGATATTTATTTAAATATGTATTTTTTTTCTTGATTTTGCAATGCAATATTTATGTACAAAATTTCGACTCGACACAGTCTTCTCTTTGAGTATGATATATAAAACATATAGTTGAATGTGATACACATAATTTATAAAAAAAAAGTAATGTTTTGAAGTATTTTCTGGTAATAGTGCAAGCTTGATATTTATTTATAAAAACTATTTTTCTAGAGAAAAAAAAAGTTAGAAAAATTCAATTAGGAAAAAAGTTAGAAAAATTCAATAGGAAATTAGGATATTTACCTTGATTGATATAACAAAATGTCCACCATTCTTGAGGAAATGCTGCGCATTCAAACATACAATTCTAGCTTGATCAGGTTGTGCAACGTCCGCGAATATTGTATCTACCATGCCGACCAACATTCTAGAAATACATAAAAAGTACTGTATTAGTATTGTTTTCGTTGTGTTCGCTAAAGATGAAAGACAATTGTCATCTCAGAGAGAGAGTTCAAAGTTTCAACATGAAAAATTTAGCCATCTGTATTCATCATAGGATCTACATTCGTATTCAAAGGGGGGATGATAAGTCCTGTGCTGACATCCCACTTTTTTTTTATGGTTGACAGGCTATTTGTTTTGACCACAGCTCACCTGATGTTAAGTGAAGGTGTGGTCGAAGATGGTAAAGCACACCTAGCCTGGAATGGAACTGGCTCTCAAGTGAGGCTGCCGGAACACACCGTTAGATGCTTGGCGGCAGATTTTCAACTTGAGGGTGGTAGCTAGCCAGCCGAGTACTAGAAAGTACCCTACCACCATGCTATGGTTTCCTCACGATGTTTTCCTTCACCGGCAGCTCAAGCTCATTGTCGGGGTTTGAACCCACGCCCTTCGGCATGCGAACCTACCGCGCTAACCACTGAGCTATCATCGCTAAGAGCTAAGAGCTGTGGCCAAACAGCCAGCATGTCTAGCATAAAAAGGTTTTGCGTAATAGTGAATAACAGCCTCGATTTAAAAATGAAAAAGATTCACAATAATCACCTGTATTTCAATGGATGCCGAGCGTCTTCAATAATAGGTATTATATTAGTCCGTTTCTTGGCTACGTTTATTAAATCTCTGCCAGATCTGTGTGAGAATTCCACCGCATACACTAACCCTTCCTGCAAATGAATTTACGATTATAACATGCTTTTTTTTTTAATGTATGTTTGAATGTTAAATATTAAGATCAGAATAGTGGGTGATGATTGTATAGTCATCATGAATAGGTCAGATGCATTATTGTTTCATCATAAAGGTTTAAATAAAGATTTGTTTAAAATATGGATTGTACAGAGCCAAAAAACAATGCTATTGTACCTACCATTAAGAATTACTTTTACTATGGAAACAAATCTATAATCCTAAAAAAAAAAAATTGCTGCTATATTACTGTCATTTAGGTCAGGGTTCAATGCAGTTTTTCTATAGAGCAGCTGATTTTTCCACAAATTCAGAGTTGTGACGTTTGTTAATATTATTCATAATGGCTTTTGGCTTAGTACAATAAAAACATAAGAAAATCTGAGAGTAAAACAAATTTAAATGCTACAGATAAAACAATATATCAACTTACTGGTCCAACTATATCCGAGACATGGCTGACAGTGGTACCGCTGGCTGCTCCGAGGTACAGAACCCTCGAGCCTGGAGGCATGTGTATAGCATCCACTCCACCCATTATAGCTGCTGCTAATTTTGATCTGTTGACAATAGAACAGTTTTGTTGTAGAGCATGTGTTGTGGCACTGTGAAGCCACAGAAGAAACTAGAGTTGCCACTAAATTGCATGAGGTAGCTTCATCTTCATTGCTAACACTTCCATCTCACCCGCTGAAGCTACTATGCCAGCGGCCCAGAGCCTCGCTCCGGTATTTCAAGGGGCTAGGTTGGCTTAGGTGAATGCTGGTAGGGGGAAATGCACAATACACCCCAAGTGGGACGCCAGTGCAGGACTCATCACCCCCATTTCAAATAAGAATAGAACAGTTTTACATTAAAGCTGAAAACTTCTGGCATTCAATAGAACACCATATAGTACATATGGTGCATATGCTGGCCCTTAACAAAATTATTGTTATAATCTTTAGTAGCCTGAGTTTATGGTCCATGAGAAGTAGCTCATAATAAGCCTTGCTTTAATTTGCAAAATATTTATTGAACAAAATAAAATATCTTAAATTAATACTATTTACAAATTTATACAAAAAAAATAATCTAAAAGTCTTGCTTTTGGTGCCCTGCTTTGTTTTCGCATTGCATTTTGAAGGTATCTATATTTCAATATTTTCAAGAATACAAGAAAAAAAAAGTATGAAAAATAAAGTCAAAGTCACAAAAAGTAGGTCAAAGTTCAGTCCTGTCCCCTATAAAGTAGTCTCAGTTTTACTAAAAGCTTTTTGATAGTTTTGGAAGAAACGCAATAATAGTTTTACCACATTATATCATGTTACTCAAACATGTAATTCGACAGTTTATTAATAAAATACAATTTTTGTATTTTTAAACACTATAAAAGTTTCAATCTACATTTATAGTGTTATGATTTGCAGTTATAAATGTGTGAGCGAAATACCTACAAAGAATAACTGCATCATTTCTCTAGTATCATCATGAATAAGACACATTAAAAAAAATGTTTCAAGTTTTTTTTTTCTTTGGTTTTGGCGTCGCGTTTTAGCATTTGCCAGTGTCAAGTATTTATATATTTTCAAGTTTCAAAAGTTAAATTAGTGTCCTCGTAGCTAGATATAGTTAAAGTCCAGTCTTAGTCAAGTCCAGCCCGTGTCAGTCATGCTTTAGTAAAGTAGTGGTGACTTTACTATAAAGCTTCGCTGGAGTTTTGGAAGCAACACGAAAAGTCATGTTTCACCACATTATATCATTTTCCCACACTCACGCTTGTAATTCGGCAATTTATAATTAAAACACCACCATTTTTATGCATAAACACTCGACAAAACACACGTTCTTTCTTCAAGTTATTATGTCCCATCAATTAAATTTATAATATGGGCATGTTCTTTTATTGACGATGTAAGCACAGTTTCAAATTAAGGCTAATATTTATTATTTATTGCACTCACAAAATAACATATACAAAAGGAGGGCTTAACGCTTAAGCAAATAATATGTTCTTACCTAAATGGATTCCATACTCTGTATTCAACCTTTTCTCCTTCATTCTGTGAATAATAAATAAACTCTGTCACATATAGAATTATTGTACGTAAGTAAGGGTTGCTTGTTACATGTTATCAGAAGTGGGTATGTGGATATAGTCTTCATGAATAGGTCAAGATTAGAGGGACCACAATTCATCATGTTGATCAAAAACACCTGTCAAGTGTGACTCGGACGAGTACACTGAGAGTAAATTATTATTTATCTTATTAAAAAAATATCTAAAATCTAATTGAAAAACCCTAATATATAACCCACCCCTAACTGTACCCAGTCTATAGATAACTTTTTTGACAATTTCTAGCAATAAATGTTTGTTTTTTTTTGTGTTTAGTATTTGTGTAAGTATGTTTAGGTCATTGACATATTTTAATCACAAGTTTCATGAAACCAACCTATTTTTAAAAGTGTCTGTAAATGTGTTATTTATGATTGACCAATGCTCACATGATGTCAAGTGAAATATAGTAGATGGTAAATAAACCTAGGCTAGAATGGAACTAAGTCTGAAGGTTTTCTACAGAAACACACTCTTTGGAGCTTTGCTGTATAACAATTTAGCTTGCTTCTAACATTCGTAATTATTTTCTGGCCAACAAATATTACCTAGACTCGTTTACGTCTTACGATTTTGTTCACTGGAAAAATATAATCATATTTTATTGTAGGCTAAAATACACACCTCAACTGATATTCTCTTCTCGCCATATACTTCAGACCCTGGCACTAAGTTTCTGGTCACCAATGCATCTTCTTTGCCTCTAGCAATGAACACACCGAGATGTCTAAAAAGAAACAATATAAATGTTAAGAAATGATTGGGTGTGAGATGTAAAATGTACTTAAAAGTTCTTTGATCAGTAACAGAATTTGTCCTCAAGCGTTCGCTTTCAGAAGAACGAAAGTTATTAACATCATTTCGAAGACAAAAGTATAACAAATGATTATAGAAACTTGTGTCTTTAAGTTTTTAATTATGCTGGATATTTCTAAAATATCCAAATTACAAATTCGTTTGTATAGTTTTCATTTAACTTTATACTTTCCAACAATTTTCAATGCCCATCACATTCAAAACGGTCTCTCCTAATACGGGTTTATGTAAACTAAAAAGGAGAGACCAAACCCATATTTTTAAATAACACATCAATAAAGATTATTGGTATTTATATTGTACATCATATTTATACTATGCAGGACACTATGAGTATGATTTAATAAAATCTTGAGAAGTTAATTCTATGTAGACATTTTTTCCTTCAGCAGTTTGAAATATGTGACTAGACCCATATAATAATTATAGTTAAGTTTATTACAATAACTGTACCTATGTGGCTCGAGTATCACTTGCTTTCCCCCCTTAAATCCGCCCCCTCCTCTCCCACCGCCTCCCCTGCCTCTGCCTGCACCGCGACCTGCAAAGTTTTGAATCAGTTATAGCGCAGCAAAGATATCCCGGGTTAGTGTTGTATGGTAATATTGCATCAGTAGTGGGTATGTGGTATCATAGTCTTCATGAATAGGTCGAGATTAGAGGGACCATGTTATCATCATGTCAATTACAAAAAAAAGTCATTTCTTTAATTAAATACAGAATAGATTGATACAAGCTCAAATCTACATATTTATTTTAGTGCATTTACTATACAGTCTTGTCTTGAATTTGTATTTAATATTCAGTGGCACTAGCATAAATAATTTGTGAGAATTACCTTGTATGCAATATTGTAGTCTAATATGTTAAAAAGCAATTTCCATTCAATTTTTCGGTTGTTTACATGTTTCATAAATCCCACAAATTGTTGGCTAGCTCACATGCCAGTAATTCTATTTTATTATTTAATAAACCAAATAAAATAGATATTCACTAAATCAAAATTAGCTAACATTTGGCACCAAATTTTAAATTATGACAAAAAAATCAACTATCCCATAGAAAGATCTACCAATTCAATAATAGTTGTCTAATTCAGTACAATGAGGTCACTTAGGTTAGGACTACATAGTTCCACATAAGAACAAGTGTATAGTGTGAGCAAAAAATAAATATGTACATTTGAATAGGCACTAAAGAAGAAGTACAGTAAGCTACATTCCTTGATCGAAATAACAAAATCGAATAACATTGATTACCTCCTCCACCTCTTCCGCCGAAACCTCGTCCTCCGCCTCCAAAGCCGCGGCCGCCACCGCCGCCCCGTCCTCCGCGGTCACCAAATCCACCACGGCCGCCGCGGTCACCGCCGCGTCCACCACGGAACCCGCCTCGCCCGCCGCCACCACGACCGCCACCGCCACCGCGACTACCATTGAACTCTGTAACAATTATTATTATTAAACGCTTGCAAGTCATGGTACAACTCAGTAAGAAACAAAAGGAAGTATATGACTTGTACCTAAAAGACACCTAATAAAGAGAAATGAATAAGACCACCCTGTATTGTGACAATAAAAGCTGATCTAATCACACTATTATAATTGCAAATATTTATTCCTTTATGCTGAAATGGCTGGACAGGTTTGGATTAAACTATTTTTATAGTTGACAGGCTAGGTTTGACCACAGCTCACCTAATGTTAAGTGAAGGTGTGGTCGAAGATGGTAAAGCACACCTAGCCTGGAATGGAACTAAAATATAAATAGCTTGTACCCTAACAACTTGTTGTCCAGGAAAATGCTGATAGAAAGAGGAAGCCATGATGATAAATAATTGAAATGAGACATTCTCATGTCAGTAATAACACTTTCATTAACATTGCACTGTGGTACAGGACCGGAATGAACAATGTACATAAGACCTATACTCAGCAATTTACGATCACAGGCCGAAAATAATTATATTATTCAATACAATAGTACCTTTGAGTAACAAAGTCTAGGGCATCACTGTATTAGCACTTAGAGACTGGCTGTAATATCTTAATGCCCATCTTGCTACAGTACACTTAGAACATTTTAGTGTTCGGCAGAGAATTGACATGAAACTGTGGTGCTACCTTTTTGTTTAGTAAAGATCAAGTCTCCATAAAACCTGAAAATGGCAGCATGATAGATAGGCTAGCTTTTACCAATGATTACCAACTTTTATGGTTGAAAAAAATGACTAATTTAAATTTAAAACAGATAGTAGATTACCCAGCTATGGATAACATGACACTAAGAGCTTTTTAACTGCAAGCTTCTAGCACTGAGAGATTATAAATGAAACTTGTTTGAGAGGATAGTTTTTTATCAATTTAATTAATACACTTAAGGAAGACTGCAGAGTGGAATTGAATTCCACCACAAAAGTTAGAGAAAAGCATTTAACTGTAAACCATGTAAAGAGATAAGTAGGACAATCGTGACTGCAACTATAATAATAAAATTGGTTTGGTGTGCTACTGGAGGGAAATACAGTGAGTTTGCTTTCAACTTTGCCTAGAACAAAACTTTATTTATTATTTAAGTAATTGCTGTTGTTTTCAGTTTTAGGCAGGACAATTATCATAAATAGATTATATCCATAATAGCAATAATAGTGTACATGATGCTTGGCCAGAATGCATTATCCACGTGTTTGATTGTTTTACAACCTTGGAATTTTTGTTGGTTCTAACCTAAATATTTGAAAAGTACTTATTAAACGATGATTACGAAGGCTGAGGAACGCGTGTATCAATACGATTTCATACAGTAACAGAGAAAATTATAAGAATAGATAAGACTTAAACCTAACGTGGGGGCGGGCGTGGGGTCCTAAACATAACCTCAAAGTTTTCTAACATGGTATTGAACTATTTTAACACGAGTGCGTAAAAATCAGAATGTTCTGTACTGAAAACATCAATTCACACAATCTATTTGAGTTTGAAAAAACTTGTAAAGGTGTTTCATATCGTCTGCCTACTTACACAGAAAATTCAGTCGATAACCTCGGAACACAGTTTGCTAGGTTTTTAGTTTACGAGCAGAATAATATTTAAAACACTTCAAATAAGTTGTAGCTTGGTGTTAACAAATACATAAACCATGAAATTTGCGTAACATCACTGTAAACGTGAAGTATACCACGCGGTAACCATGCCATAGCATAGTGTCTGGCATACATGTTCATGAATATTACTTACCAGGTTTTCCCATTTTATTCGCACTAACTATTTAATTAACAACAAACAAATGTATCAAATTATTTTCGTTATCTAAACACAAAAATAAACTTTATTTTCTTCATAAGCCGCGCGGAGCCATCACGCCGCGCAGCTACCTCCGGAAATGACACCATTTTGAATAAGCAATGTTGCCCTATAAAGAACTGAATAAAAATAAAATGGAAGATGTTGCCATTATTTAATTTCATCAACTACTATTTAATTTAATAAAAGTCTGCAAGAGCAGAATATTCCACCGACGACTGCCGATGGCTAAAAACTATTTTCTGAGTGGATATGCCAGTAAATCTTCGAGCATACAACCGAAATTTATCTGAGCAGTAAATGCGTCAAATTTTGCATCCAGGTAAATTAATTAGTGTTAACAAACCTCGCAGTGACATATACTACTATGCTTGTAAAGTATTTAAACTAAATTTTATTAAATCATCGAATAATAATTAGGTACACACACGCACTGATTTATTTCAATAGATGCGCTTTGTAGGGAAAATCCATTTGTTGATGAAAACACCACTATTTAAAAAAAAACACGTGAAGAAGTTTTGGCAAACAGTACAAAGGGGCAATATGGGTTTTATGTGTTCCCCCCAAAACTCAACAAATGTAATCTTATAATGGCTTCAAGCATTTTTTTAACCGACTCAAAAAAGAAGGTCTCTCAATTCGACTTTTTTATTTAATGTTTGTTACGCGATAATTCCGCCAATTATAAATCGATTTTGATGATGATTTTTTTTTGGTAGATCATACTTCAGAGGTACCATATAAATTTTATAGAAATCGATCGCGCGGTTTATAAAAAATCTATAAGCATGTATTCATAGATTATATTTTCGTTTACTCGGAAACCTCGCTGTTTCATTAGAGCAGTGCGTTTAGTTAGCGTAAGAGTCATAGGCAGCCCGTACACGTAGCGCACAATCCGCGATCCGCGATCCGCGATCAATGATCGCGATCCAGACTGATCGTGTACGAAGCGGATTGACGGACTGATGCTCCGGATCGCATAATATCTAGAAATTTTGAAATCATGATCGCGGATCGCGGATCGCCGATCGTGATCATGATTGAACGTGTAAGGCGGCCCTATGGGCCGCCTTACACGTTCAATCTGCCATAGAGTCGGTACGGGCTGCCATAGAGTCTGTTTTTTAAATTGTGAATTTCGTATTTAAGACGATGTAGGTATATTATATATCGTTGAATGGTTGAAGTATTCTCGCGAACGAAAAGTATGGCTCGGTGCGGAGGGGTTCGGCTTGTGTGCTGACTCTTATCACTTTGTGCCACGTGTACATTAACAACGAAGCGTATCAAAATATTTATTGCATACTGACAAATGTGTGTAGTTGAACGAAGGAGCCACTAACATATTTTCTATTCAATTCGGATTACCATGGCGTGAAGTTTTTAAGTTCCTTCATTTGCTCACTTCTATTTAAAAAAATGGTCAGTCATATTCCCTTTCAGTATTTATAGTCAACATAGTTGCTTATCAGATCTAAAATATATTAACAGCCAAAGAAGTAAACCTTATAACGTGAACAAAATGGAAACGAATACCTTTAACAAATTGTCATTGCGTGACTTTAAATGGCTGAACGAACCGCAAAAATGGAAATTATTAAATGAAAATAGTTCTCTTGAAGTAACAACAGATGACGAGGGAGATTTTTGGCAAGGAACTTTATACGGGTTTCATTTTAACACTGGACATCTGTATGGTGTACAACTTAGAAACGATTTTTGTTTTACGGTAAGTTCTACTAAATTAGTTTGGCGTCTATTTCTAATTTTAGTTCGTTTACACGTAGCGCTGCAGTCGCATATTTTTTTGAACGAAATGTTTGTTATGTATTTGTAATTCATATTTTACAAAGAATGTTATACGCAAGTGGGTATCTAATAATCCATTCAATGGCGTGATACAAAATAAACTAATTTTTATGTATCATTTTCAATTGCCTTTGCATTTTCTATGTATCAATATACTTTTCAATTATTTCAATTTTGTTTATTGAAATTTATTTTCACTGCCCGTGTTCCCATCCTTACCCAACCAAATTTGATATATTCCTACCGAACGACACTGCTTTGGATACTCTTGATCCAACGATGAATTTATAGATGTTCCTGGAAGACTTACACAGTTCTTTTAGTAGCAAATACTTATGCTTGATAGAAGTAAGAATCACTCTTGATAAATCGGTTTCGTTAAAAACACAGACTAAATTATAAACATTAAATTTTTAATAAATATATCAAGACGAGATCAAGACCACTCAACATTTTTTTAAACATGCTCACTTAGGTGCTGCTAGTAAATGTATAGCCGTTGCCATAGATCGTGTCAATGTAGAACAGATTTTAATCTAGCAAAATGTATAGAGTGCGTTGCCAAAAAAAGGCCAAAGTTTTTTTATTCGGATACATTTTCTTCTTTGATTTTTTTATAGTCAAAGTCCAGTCTTGGGCAAGTCCAGTCCGAGTCAGTCAAATCTAGGCATGCTTTAGTAAAGTAATGGCGACTTTACTTTACGCTTTGATGGAGTTTTGGTTACGGCTGGATACGTATACTTACGGGAAGACGGTTCACAAATTTACCCTCATTACAGGCGTGCGTCGAGGCTGACTTCTCGGAACTATACGATCAAGCTGGCTTGATGATATATCAAGACGAGAAACATTGGTTGAAAGCGGGAATAGAATACAACGATGGGCAAGCGATGATTGGAAGCGTTTACACTAATGAATTGTCGGATTGGGCTACTGGTAATAAATACTTGTGACTGAAAATGTGTCATCACTTTTACATTTAAAAAAAACTGTCCCAAGGAGATTCCATACGTTGTTTATCTTTTCCAGGTATCTTCACTGGAAACCCCAAAAAGTTTTATCTCCGTCTCACTAAGAAGGAAAACGTAGTTTGCGTGAAATATTCCACAGATAACATAAATTGGGTTCTGCTTAGGCTTTGCCCCTTCGTGTCAGAGTCTGTGCTTGTTGGGCCAATGGCTTGTACTCCAAAAAGGGCTGGACTGAACGTCTTATTCAGCGAGATAACTATTTGTGTACCACAAGAAGATATTTTACATTCTAATTAGGTAAATATCGGATGTTTATTTTATTGAATTTTTTTAGGAGGAACCATAAATGCCCCTGATAATATAATATGCCATCGTTTTTTTTTTGGTTATTCTTGGCATCACACTTTGTACATTCTTCCAGTGTCAAGTAGCTCATATTTTTGTCTCAAGATGAAATCAAGGCGCAGATCTCAAGTAACAATTAATCCATGCAGGATTTTGTTGATTTGTGACTTAGATAGTAGTGCTGAATTTGCTAGATACGTCAACGTAGTTTTGAAAGCAAGACAAAAAAAACCATAGCATGGTAGTAGGGCACTTCTAGTATTCGGCTGGCTAGCTGCCAACCTTTCAAGTTTAAAATCTGCCACAAATAAGTACCTTCATAATCACTAAATCTCGTTCGTATCGACGATGGAACAAATAAGAAACAACAATATAAATAGTTTTAGTGGTCTGTAGTTGTACTCAAATAAAACTTTTATAAAATAATCAACATTTATTTTATTCGTCATCACTGGCGTCACTTCCATTACCGCCGTCCTCATCCTGCTCCATCGCATCATCATCATCACCATCGTCGTCATCACCGCCGTCGGAGTCGAACTGTCCATCACCCCACGACTCTTCACTATCTGACTTGTATTTCTCTATTTGCGTTTCTTCTTCTGACGACGTGTCATCTGTGGAATGACATTTACTTGTCAAAGTGTTGTCAAATATATGAAGGCATCATAGTATTGTAGCGATGATAGCTCAGTGGTTAGCGCGGTAGGTTCGCATGCAGAAGGGCATGGGTTCAAACCCCAACAATGAGCTTGAGCTAACGGTGAAGGAAAACATCGCAAGGAAAACATCGCGAGGAAACCATAGCATGGTGGTAGGGTACTTTCTAGTACTCGGCTGGCTAGCTACCACCCTCGACTTGAAAATCTGTCGCCAAGCATCTAACGGTGTGTTCTGGGAGCCTCACTTGAAAGCCAGTTCCATTCCAGGCTAGGGGTGCTTTACCATCTTTGATCACACCTTCACTTAACATCAGGTGAGCTGTGGTCAAACACCAAGACCGTCAACTATAAAAAAAAGATGTTTAAAACCAACAAACCAGCTGCTCAGCACTGATCATACCATTTAGTACGACCAGCATTATGCCGAGGAACCCCTATTTTGTAATTTTTGTCTGTCTGCTTGTTTGTTTTTGTTGCAAAATTAAATGTTATTCTTTCTTTCTATAATAATAAAAATAAATAAATATCGTAGGACATTACACACAGCGCCATCTGACCCCAAACTAAGCACAGCTTTTGCTATGGAAGTCAGATAACTGATAGAATACTTAAATACTATATTTTTTGTAAATACATACTTATAATTTATTTATTTATTGTTTATAGACTAAAACGGCACATGCCAATTAAAATAATATTAAAAAAAAAAGGTAATTGTATAAACAAAGTCAATACGAAATGTGTGAATGTCAAAACATTATCAAAATAAATAAATTAAATAAATATAGATCGGAATTACATTCTTACTATACAAACTCATGTCATTAAAAATATATATTATTAAATTTAAAAAATAAACATGAAGAAAAATTCTATTAAACACAAGCTTAACATTGAATAAAGTCAAAATCAAAATACAGAACACCCAGACACAGAACAGAATATGACTTTGGTGTTATCAATGTAATATTGTCGGTACTTACCATTGTACTCGATAACCGCTTGCTCTTTCTTGATTTCGCTAGCGGCTTCGCGTTGTTTCACAGTTAATTCAACTCGACCTTTCAGGTTCAACAGCTGACAGAGGTGGGATCGTCTGAAATACAAAGTTTTATATACTAGCTATAATAGTCTGTTATATTCCGATAGAATGGGCAGGGTGAAATTACTGGGCTGTTGAGATTAACCATCGAAAGTCTCAAAGTAATGAGCACCAAAGCAGCGATGCCCCACACTGTTTCGTCACTCAAAGTCCTGTGTATCGCTGCAATGGTCATGGACAGGCGTTATCTCTTACCATCAGGAGAGCGCTTCGTTCGTCTCATTATTTTTTACATAAGTGTGATTAAATTTTTTGATTGTAACTGAATTATTATTTTCTATTCGCACAGTTATTTTTTACATGACAACCAAGCAGTGAGTTCCGAATTTGGAAGTTTTTATAATTAACGTATTATTTTTTTTCTAAACATTATGTGAGATTGTGATTATGTGCTCGCATTGTGTGTGCGCGCGCGTGCGCTCAGTGTGTGTGCGTGCGCGCGCGCGTGCGCTCATAGTGTGTGCGTGCGCGCGCGCGTGCGCTCATAGTGTGTGTGCGCCTGCATGCGCATTGTTTGTGTGTGTGCGTGCATGTATGTGTGTGCGTATTGTAAGTGTGCATGCGCGTTACCTGTACGTGAAGACGGCGAGGAGGCGCGTGAGGTGGTCCGCGTGAGGTCCTGACATCGCCAGCAGTAGCCCGGCGTGGTGGACGGTAATCGCTTGCAACCAAGTGCACACAGCGGCGCAACTAGAAATACACATACATGCAATTATTCGCCAAGTAATTCGACATACATAATATAAATAATAAATATGGCCTAACCTGGAACAGAACTGGCTCTATCTATAATATTTTTAAGAGGAAAGATTTGATTGTTTGTATTGAACGGGCTCTGATGATACCGGAACGATTTCACTTCGTTTTCACCTTTGGGAAGCTACGCTATCCCCGGGTGACATAGGATACTTTTTATCTATGTATTCCCACGGGGACGGGAACTACGCGGATGAAACCGCGAGGCGTCCGCTAGTAATAAATAAAGTAAAAAGAGAAAAAAAAAAATTATAAATTAATAAATATTATAATTAATATTATAAATGTATTGGACTCACGTGGTGGTGCCCTGCGAGGCCATCTCCACGAGCTGATCTAGTAAAATCGGAACAAACTCGGCGGGAAGCGCGCCTACGGTTCTCTGCGCGACGCTTTTATCCTGGTACAACACTAACTTCAGTATGCTGGAATAAAAGACACAAAAATAATATTAAAAATATAAAATTTACTAGCTCGCTAAATTTACGAACTTCGTCCGGACTTGACACTGGCAAATGCACAGAAAGTGCGATGCCAAGTCCTCCTCGGAGGAATAAGAAAAAAAAACATCGCTTGGGTTTTTGACGGGAACGTGGAAAGAGTCGTGTCGCCCCGTTGTATTTTTTTCCAAAACTAGTGTTTATGCATAAAAATGGCGGTGTTTTATTCATAAAGTGCCGAATTACAAGAGCGAGTGTGGGAAAATGTAATGTGGTGAAAAATGACTTTTTGTGTTACTTCCAAAACTCAATCGAAGCTTGTTTTAAAGTTGCCACTACTTTACTAAAACATGACTGGACTTGACCAAGACTGGACTTCGACTATAACTAGGTATATTTTCACACTTCAGTCAGACAGGTTCAGGTACCTAAGACAGACAGACCGTATCATTGATACGGCTGATATGGCGGTACGCCCCTGCCTACGATATTTAATTGACTAATTTAATTCAGGTAACAAACTATCTGTGTGCCAAATTTCGTCCAATACCGTTATATACAGTTTTACATAATATAAAAAGCAAAATAAAAAATTTTGAAAAAATCTACAACCGTTAAAAAGTATTTTTTTTTTATAGTAGATAGGCTTGCGTTTGACCGCCATCCCGCCTGATGTTAAGCGAAGATGCGGTCTACGGTGGAGCACGCTTGCCTAGAATAAACCGATTCACTCGCGACTTGAAGGCACCCAGACTATATTCATTGGGGAACACCCACTCGGGCAGCTGATGATGAGCTGAAGTAATTGTTACCTATCTAAGATAAATGTACCAAACAAACCCGAACCCATAACTGAAAACTGTCACACATCACACTAGTAGCAAAAAAAAAAATGGCAACATGGATTTGCACAAACAATGTTTGCTGCAGCGCCCCCTGGTGGGTTGTCACCTTAACACCTATCTAAGAACACGCACCAATCTAACCCGAACCCATAACTGAAAACTGCATCAAAATCGGACTAGTAGTTTTGGAGAAAAATGGCAACATGGGTTTGCACAAACAAACATCCTCTCACCCCAAACGCATATACCGTCTCCGTTCCGTCGTTGGGTAATTTTTTTATGGTTGACAGGCTAGTTGTTTGACCACAGCTCACCTGATGTTAAGTGAAGGTGTGGTCGAAGATGGAAAAGCACACTTAGCCTGGAATGGAACTGGCTCTCAAGTGAGGCTGCCAGAACACACCGTTAGATGCTTGGCGGCAGATTTTCAACTTGAGGGTGGTAGCTAGCCAGCCGAGTACTAGAAAGTACCCTACCACCATGCTATGGTTTCTTCACGATGTTTTCCTTCACCGGCAGCTCAAGCTCATTGTTGGGGTTTGAACCCACGCCCTTCAGCATGCAAACCTACCGCGCTAACCACTGAGCTATCATCGCTACAATATAAAAATAAAAAATATTCCTATACTGAAATGATAGCACATTATTCCTGGTGTTCAGTACCTTTTGTCCTTGGAGTGTAATCCTTGCATCAGTAACTTGGTCAGGTTCTGGTTGACGGCGCCTCGGCTGCGGTCCTTCACGTCCAGCGAAAGGTTTGCGAGACGTTCCTCCATCGGTACTTCTATCTGCAATATTCATTACTAAATTAATTGCAACCATTTTTTTGGGTCTGTTCAGGTGGAATCTTGCAATTTAAATTTGACCCACTTCCCGATGTCTGATTGGGCTCAAATTTGGTGTACTTATGTATCTTTGGTGACAATACAATGGTATGGTACCATGGAGCTGGTTTTTTTTTTTTTTTTTTTATAGCTGACAGGCTAGGTGTTTGACCACAGCTCACCTGATGTTAAGTGACGGTGTGGTCGAAGATGGTAAAGCACACCTAGCCTGGAATGGAACTGGCTCTCAAGTGAGGCTGCCGGAACACACCGTTAGATGCTTGGCGACAGATTTTCAACTTGAGGGTGGTAGCTAGCCAGCCGAGTACTAGAAAGTACCCTACCACCATGCTATGGTTTCCTCACGATGTTTTCCTTCACCGGCAGCTCAAGCTCATTGTTGGGTTTGAACCCACGCCCTTCGGCATGCGAAGCGACCGCACTAACCACTGAGCTATCATCGCTACAAACTGGTCTGACAATGGAGACGGAGGATTGTCATAGGAGCTTCTAAACTAAACAAGATAAACCCATCGAATTTGGGCTCGATTGATTCTTCGTGAGGACTTTACACCTAGATGATATCCAAGGTTTCGCGTTTATATGTAACATTAGTAGGAAGTAGGATTTTTTTACTGACAGTAAACTTTATTTTGTGAAATTAATTTGAATATTTTGGCTTTCTAACTCAACTGCATTAGTTGATTTTTTAGTTATTTTTAACGATTTCGAGCATCTCGTTTGCTATACTTTTTCGAAGCCTCGAAAGTTCAGTGTACAATTCGTCGATTTGAGAATTCGATTCTTTCCCTTAGAAATCGTAAATCTACGTTAACAATCGATTATTAAACCCTTTAAAACTAAATTCACTTGGTGGTAGATCTTCGTAGCAGGAGGTCGTCTAGGTAGGTACCACCGCAGTACCAGTTATTCTGCCGCTAAGCAGTAGTGTGTAAACATTACTGTGTTCCGGTTTGAAGGGTACTGCAGCTAGCGAAATTACTGGGCTGTTGAGACTAACCATCGAAAATCTTGAAAGTAATGACCGCCAAAGCAGTGATGCCCTGCAGGCGTACCATGAGGTGTTATTTGACGTTAGTTGCACCTAAACTGTACCGCCGAGTTGTCAAAATAACGATTCAATAAAAAGTTAATAAATATCGACCGTTTGGTCTGCTTTTATTTAATTTGTGAATTTTCTTGATATTATATCTTTAATAGCCCCATGCCCATGGGAGTTTAAACGTGATGCTGCTTCCTCCCAAAAGCGGCGGGTGCGCTGCCTCAACTGTAGGCGCTTATTGAACCCTAAAGCAATTACTTGATTTCTATGGAGTAATTCCCACAGCTGCTCTAACTGAGCGTAATTTACCCTTCATAAGCGTTCTGAGGGCTGTCTGTAAGAACAATTTTGATTTACAATAACAACAAACTATTCGAAAAAAAACTCATGAAATACATAGGTACATAAGTAATATAAAACTATAAATATACTAACGACATTATTATTGACAATGCCAATAATATAAATTTGTAACCACAAAACAGTTTTGTTTGGTTTATTTCGACCTTTGAGTTATATTATATTATTAGAAATCTAAATTTTTGAGTTTTGGCGGGAACGCGGAAAGAGTCGTGTCGCCCCGTTGTATTTTTTTTTTCAAAACTTGTGTTTATGCATAAAAATGGTGGTGTTTTATTCATAAAGTGCTGAATCACAAGCGCGAGTGTGGGAAAATGATATAATGTGGTGAAACATGACTTTTCGTGTTGCTTCCAAAACTCCATCGAAGCTTTATAGTAAAGTCACCACTACTTTACTAAAGCATGACTGGACTTGACTGACGCGGACTATACTTGACCAAGACTGGACTTTGACTATAACTTTAGCTACGAGGACACTTATTTAAACTTGAAAATATATAAATATTTGACACTGGCAAATGCTAAAACGCAACGCCAAAACCAAAGAAAAAAAATCTGAACAACCTTTTTGCTGTCATTCGCAGATGAATAATGAAAAAAAAAGTATTTATTAGGTGTGTTCCGAAACAAAGAGTCGTAATTGTTTCTCTGTTTAGAATAAAGTTTTTTTTTGGAATTTAAGTAAATGATAGGGTAATCGTAAAAGTAAAACATGTTAATAATTATGCTGTAGTGCAATATAGTATTAAGTAATATTTCACCTTAAAATATCATATCATTATAAAACATTAAGAAAACCGATACTTCCCGACAATCACAATTTCGGAACAGATTTTTCACACGAGATACAATTATACTTTTGTATAGCGTTGTCCTTTTCTTCGGTAGCGGGACAGTATTGGAGCCAGAGACAAGTATCGTTCGTTCTTTGAAGAGCTAGCGATGCAGTTGCGATCCAATTTTAACATGCTCATGGTATGAAATAAAGCGGGACAGTTTAGGTACCTAAACTGAACTGCCCCGCAATTGGATGGAAACGTAAAACCTCATGGTACGCCTGCTGGACTTTGTTTTGTTACTCAAAGTTCTGTGTTTCGCTGCAATGGTCATGGACAGGCGTTATCTCTTACCATCAGAATAGTTTCGTTCATCTCAATACATTTTACATTAAAAAAAAAACCAATAAATAATTACTATCGAGTAGACAGTGTTTTTTTCTCTCTATACTTTCTTATTTAGTCCCTTATATTTTTTTTTTAATGGTTGACAGGCTAGGTGTTTTGACCACAGCTCACCTGATGTTAAGTGACGCTGTGGTCGAAATAAACCTGGCATGGAATAAAGTTTTATTCCATACCAAGTTTATTTACCATCAGCTCTCAAGTGAGGCTGCCGGAACACACCATTAGATGCTTGGCGACAGATTTTCAACTCTCGTGTGGTAGCCAGCCCAGTACTAGAGAGTACCATGCTATGGTTTCCTCACGATGTTTTCCTTCACCGGCAGCTCAAGCTCATTGTTGGGGTTTGAACTTAAATTTAAGTGGTTTCTTACAATCTACAACGCCCTACAGATCTTAAAGCAGATATACTGCCAAAGAGTCAACAGGGTTGTCAATAGATGTATACTGACCTTAGCCCCCGGCGCGACCCGCTTCCGCGAGACGCCTCCTAAGGGCTCGACGACGGCCGCGTTGTTGCTGTGCGAGTCCGACCGAACCTTGTTGACCTCGTTAGTCGGATGCTGCTTCGGCTTCTTCTTCTTATTCTCGCCTCTGATTAACACTTGCGTCTTTGTTTTTAAGTCAGGGGTCTGAAAACAAGAAACGTAAAAAATGTGGGTGTTCCACGATAGATACTCTCCAAGTGCCTTCTTTTTGTTAAATGTTTGACCACAGCTTACCTGATGTTAAGTGACAGTACAGTCGGTAAACACAGCCAATTTGGAATGGAGCTGGCTCTTAAATAAGGCTGCCGGAACACAGATTTCATCTTTATTTTGAACCGACTTAAAAAAAGAGGATGTTCTCAATTTGTCACTTTTTTAAAATATAAAGCTACTTTTTTCGCGGAAAACGCATATTGTATAAGGCTTTACTGTCAGTATTAGAGGTACTGATAGAGCCTATTTCTACAACACTAATACTACTCCTACAACTGGCCTAAGAGGCTCTTTTAATGGTTATAGAACCTTTGCCTTTAGAGGCTTTACAGCCATTATGTCAGTATTAGAGACACTGAAAGGGCCTATATCTATACTCAGCGCAACTGTCTTAAGAGGCTATTTTAATGCTTTTAGAAAGCCTTATGTCAGTATTAGAGACACTGAAATGGCCTATATCTATACTCAGCACAACTGGCTTAAGAGGCTCTTTTAATGCTGTTAGAACCTTTAATGATGCCTTTAAAGGCTATATAGCCATTATTGCAATAAAAAGTCAAATCTATACTTACAACAGTCTCAAAGGTCATGAGCGGTCCATAGGAGTATCCCAGCATCACGTCTCCTGAATCCTGCAGTCGACAGCACTGGAGGGGGATGGGAGAGGCGTTGGCTGTGGTCGCTTGGATCGTCACTGATGGCTTTAGAGGCTTTATCGATGATCTGTGGAATTATATATACAGATACTAGTGTTAGCTTTCATTTTGATTTCGCGGCAAATAGAATACTTTACTTAGTCTATGAATTACTACAGAAGCGTCACGATAGGTGGCGCGAGTGGATGAGGAGGGAACTGAAAAAAAGGGTGTGAACAGGTGGATCGTTATAGAAAAACAAGGGTTGATAGAAATTATCAATTGTGTACTTTACCCATATCATCATCATCATCATCATCATCATCATTTCAGCCGTAGGACGTCCACTGCTGGACATAGGCCTCCCCCATTGACTTCCATAAAGACCGGTTGGAAACGGCTCGCATCCAGCGCGTTCCTGCGGTCTTTACTAAGTCGTCTGTCCACCTTGTGGGTGGGCGTCCTACGCTGCGCTTGCCGGTCCGTGGTCTCCACTCCAGAACTTTGCAGCCCCATCGGCCATCAGTTCTGCGTGCTATGTGCCCTGCCCACTGCCACTTCAACTTGCTAATCCGTTGGGCTATGTCGGTAACTTTGGTTCGTCTACGGATCTCCTCATTCCTGATTCGATCTCGTAGGGAAACTCCGAGCATAGCCCTCTCCATAGCGCGTTGTGCTACTTTGAGCTTACCAAGAAGGCACACAGTCAGAGACCAGGTTTCAGCGCCATAAGTCATCACTGGTAACACACACTGGTCGAAGACTTTCGACTTGAGGCACTGAGGTAATTCGGACGAGAAGACGTCGCGCAGTTTTCCGAACGCTGCCCAGCCGAGTTGGATTCGACGACTGACCTCTTTCTCAAAGTTGGACCTACCTAATTGGACTGCTTGTCCTAGGTAAATGTATACGTCAACAACTTCGAGAACCAAGTTCCCAACTGATACTGGTGGCATATATGCTAAATGAATTATGATTAGTGAGACTCTACTAGAAACACATTTATTTCTTACCCATTAAGCATGTGTCCATAATAATGCACAACACCACTCCTCGTAGCAGCAACCAGGTTCATCCTCATTGCTCCATCTTCTGCCTTCAAATCTACGTCCACCATCCTCGGGGCGTCCTCCAACACAAAGTTGTAAGATGCATTGGTCACTATCGGAACATCTGTTAAAGATTTCCTCGATTCAGATTTTTTCCGTTTCTTTTTAGCCGGGGCCTGGTCTCCATTTACTGGGGGCTGGAGATCTTCCGTGATGGTGACGTCCCAGAATGTGAGGAGGCGCTCATTTCTAGAAGGAAATAGGTAGTAGATAATATTACATAATAAAATTATTTAATATAAGCTGCGCACCGCGGTGTTACCCGCTACATGTTTTCGGGATAAAAAGTAGCTTATGTGTTAATCCAGGGTCTCAGCTACCTTCATACCAAATTTTATCCCAATTCGTCTAATAGTTTTTGTGTGAAAGAGTAACAAACATACATACATGCTTACAAATTTTCGCGTTTGTAATATTAGTAGGACTAGCAGGCAGTCCAGGCTTCTCACGGGAAAACAAAACTCGATTAACAATATAAATATAGCCAATGTCACTCAGTGATAATGCAGCATTCTAATAATGAAAGAATTATTCAGATCGGTCCAGTAGTTTCGGAACATATTCAATACAAACAAACAAAAAATCAAATAATTCCTCTTTATAATTAGTGTAGATGTAGATTGACTTGTCATCTCGTCTAGTCGACGCCACACGTGAACAAAACGCTGGCCTTTATTCTGCCCAGCGTTTGAGTATTGCCATACAATGCGGCAATGGGGCCACGTTTTGGGAACTATTCCGATTGATAGTGGCCTTTTAAATTATCATTTTATAGTTTCTCTGTAGAATTACAAACACTGTGTACTTTATGAAATTAAGGTATAATTTAAAAGTATTAAATCTTTTTTCTTGTAATCATAGTTAGTCAGCAAAAAAATGATGTTGTTTTTTGATAGGTATTTGGTGGCTTGGCATTAAGTGTATGATGATGTCACAAAATAAAATATTGATAAAGACAAATGTCAACGAAAAAAACAATAAATGACAAATTTTAAAAAGAAGAAAGATTGTCACAGATAAAAAAATCATAATAAACTTTTTCCATTACTAAAATCTTTACTAAGTCAGCTTTGACACCCTAAAAAATTACATAAGTACATCTCCACTAATATAACAAAGAGGAAAGATTTGTATTTTTGGATTTAAGTATGTTTGTAATGAATAAACTCAAAAACTACTGGACCGATTTCAAAAATTCTTTCACCATTGGGAAGCTACACAATCTCCGGGCGACATAGGTTACCTTCCACAAAGAGTCCTCTGGTAATTATATAAAATAACTCACTGTGAACCCTCTATAAGCCAGCTGTGATCATTAAATGTCGCAACAGACAGTACAGCACTCTCAGATGCATTGTGCCCCAACGTTTTTATCACCGTTGACTCTCCACCGCTCAACCGCCATAAGCGGACTTGCCATGACGCTGTTACTAAGAAACAGGCACTTGTTTCCTGAAAGAAAGATATACTTGCACACTTGTGTTTGATTTTATACACTCGACACAAATGATTAGTGTTATAAGCTTAAATAAATAAAATGAGTATCATAGGACATTACACACAGCGCCATCTGACCCCAAACTAAGCAAAGCTCATACTATGGAAGTCAGATAACTGATAGAATACTTAAATACTGTTGTTTTGTAAATATGTATATACTTTTAATAAATAGAGAACAGCCATACACAGAACAAATATTTGTTTATACCACAAACTGTTTGTCCTGGGTGGGAATTGAACCCACACCCTTCAGCTCTTAAAACAGACATACTATCAATGAACCAACAGGGCTATCAATGTATGTCATTAATGCTGTAATGTACATGTGTATCTGTATAATTCTATGCCATCATAATAATTTCCTCAAATTAACTGTACTAATCCTTCAAAATCCCTTAGTACTGCTACTAAGAGTTAACTTGCTACTAAGACTTTTGATATTTTTAAATCTGAATGGAAAATGACCTGTAACTTTGGTGTTATTAATAAATGATTTGTATTTGTTTAAACAAAATATATGTTTACATTACAAATACTTTTTGTCAAAAAACCTCTTTATAATAAATTTTCAATAATTGCAGAATGTTGATGGAAAGTAAAATTTACCTCTGTGTAACGATTTTGTCAACTAATAACCTTTACATATCCTTTATTTTATTTATGATTTTGTTTTATTTGTTAATTAGTCACTTCAAAATTTTAAATATGTCATTAAGAGTTTTAAAACACTGATTACATGTCAACACAAAAATGTCAAAATAATGGTGTGACCAAGGGAAAAGGGGACCAATTTATATATTTAATAAAGATTATCATAACTTAAATCAATTGTGTAGAAGATATTAAAGTTAATAAATTTAATTATAACAATTTCCTTACCATGCTAAAACAAATCTCTTACCAACCTAACCTCTTTATAATGATCAAGCAATTGTGGTTTACCTCAAGTAAAGACCAAAATAAATGCCAGTAGCTGTGATTTCACTGTAAAATTATGCTCCATTTGTCCATAAATGGCAAAAATTTATTTGTATGGAAATCCAACAATCTTAAAGGCAAGATCTATAAAAAAATTGTCAGTAAAATATTAATTGTACTTACCAGGTTTTGAGGTATTATCTTGATAGCACTTAAATAATTTCCTTGTTTACTCTTACTATCTACAGCTACATTGTATGTATTCCTAGCTCTGGCAGTTTGTAGATCCCATTCAACCACAATGTTCTCTTTACCACAGCAACTGTAGAGTCCATACTTTTTATGCCAGTCAATCGCGCTGATTTTACTTTTCTTTGTTTGCTGTAATACAGCTTGAACTTTCGCCTCAGCCACAGAGTATATAAGAACTTTTCCATTTGTAGTCCCTAAGGCGATGCACTGTGATCCTGTTTCACTGATACTGGTTCTCTTTTTGCCTTGTTTTTGTGTACCCTGAAATTTTTTAGGTTAGGAATGTAAATGTTGTTATTACAGTCATGATTTGATTTTGCTACGTAATTCAATAACTTGGCAGTATACTAAGGCAGGTTTTTACTTAGTAATACAGACAATCATGTAAAGAGGCACTCAAAACCACGTGTTGATACTTACAACATTTTGTGCGACCGTTATCCATTGTAAACATGTGGGTGGAGCTGCTAAATGCAAGTCTGGCGTGTATTCCTGTTTCAAGGTACATGTTTCTGTGTCCCATATCTTCAAGCGGCCGTCTGCTGAGATGGTAGAAAAAGATTTTCCGTCTTCAGAGAAGGCCAACTCTGCCATGTTTCATGTCGCGCACCACCACCGACTCAATTGACACTGACAGTACAAACGTCACAGACGTCACAGTTTACTATTTAATTTTTTTTTCTTTCCTTCAGATTTTTTATAAATTTACGATTATCAAGTCTCTTGTTATCAGCGCGGCAATGAGGACAGCTTCTAGCAGATTACATTAAGATATAAAAATGCAATATGCAGAATCACGCACATAGTTGTGATAAAATATTACGTGATATACCTAGTCTATCAAATTAAATCAGTGATTTCACTTTTTTGAGCTTTTTTGGAGCTTTTAGTAAATTCATAAAAGCAAAAGATTTAATAGATAATAATTACTTTATCTAGATAAACATTTTATGTAAGTGAGTACAACCTAGGAGTACTTAAAATTAGAAATAATCAACTTTGATTTCACTAAAGCTTGAAAAAATTATAATACTGGCAGAATTTAGTACGAAAATGAAAAAAAATGCTGTTTTTTCTCTTACATGAGTTTTGGCGGGAACGCGGGAAGAGTCGTGTCGCTCCGTTGTATTTTTTCCAAAACTAGTGTTTTGTCGAGTGTTTATGCATAAAAATGGTGGTGTTTTATTCATAAAGTGCCGAATCACAAGCGCGAGTGTGGGAAAATGATATAATGTGGTGAAACATGACTTTTCGTGTTGCTTCCAAAACTCCATCGAAGCTTTGTAGTAAAGTTGCCACTATTTTACTAAAGCATGACTGGAATTAACTGACACGAACTGGACTTGACAAAGACGACGTCGACTATAATTATAGCTAAGATATAGCAGAAATAACACTTAAGACAAGGCAGTATGGCTTTATAGCTTTAGCCTGCCCGAAGGGGCAAATTATAAAAAAAAAAAAAAAATTACATGATGTCAAAATTCTGTCAATTGACAATTGACAATAATTGACACTTGACAACTTAATTTTGTAAAAATCTTTTATCTTTCATTCGTAGAGTTTGTCCGTGAACGCGAATGTAGGCGGAGCTCTTTTAGTTTTTAATTTTAATGCTCTCGTTCCACTTTTGGAAAGTGTTTCTTTGTTATTTTTAATTTGCTCGTTTTTCGCCACGAGCAGTCCTATCAAAAGTGTTGTGAAAAAAGGCTGTGTATTGCTTTGCTTTGTGATATGATGTCACTGTTATTTTGCGTGAATCCTTGAAAACATGAGTGTAAGTGTCGAAGCAGATGTTTCCAGCCCCCTGTCCGATGGGCAGAGCACACTGGACCCCACCACATCCAAGTCTTCCACCGACAGCCAGAGTTCCAAAACTGAAGACATTGGGGTAGGTCAGGATGACAAATCAGATCCGACCACTCCGAAACTTCATCCGATGGCGTTCACCGTTGATTTTGGTGATGCGAAGATGTTTGACAACCGAAGACTGGAAGAGTTAGCAAAAAAATCGCAGGCGCGACACCAAAGAGTGCAGTCTATGTCTGCGAGTTTTACCCGCACCAGTCCAGCGTCTCATCGGCCGCCAATGAGCGCCAAATTGCCCCGAAAAGCTCAAGGTTACAACTCTGAAGGCTACTTTTCCTCTGATCAGGAAGACAGTAATTTTTCAAATTCTATGAAACATAGAGCTCAGAATATAACCAGTCCTGGGACTAATAGGCACATCAAATCACCTGTTACAGACAGTATTCAGCCTAAACGTACGTCAAAAAGCCCTATTGTCGATAGCATAATGTCTAGAAGTGACAACTTCACTCTAAATCCTAGACATGGGCTGAATCTACCCTTGAGGAGCAATTCTTATGTAAAAGATATTTTATATCAACCAAAGGCTGTTGTGGACATAGATCAGAGTCCAGAAGTGCTTCTAACAGATATATCAAGCCCTGAGCTAGATATACTCACACCTGACAATGGTCTTTCTACACCAGAGATGAAAAGTCCATCTCGTAAAAGCAGAGCATCTTCAGAAACACCTGACTTGTTTAAAAAGTGCATTGTAAACGAGGTCTTATACATAGATGATGATGTTGATAGACAGTCCAATTCCTCAGCTGGTACATACACAATAGAAGGTGACAATTACACAGAAGAGCAGAAGGCGAGGATGAGTATAGATAGAAATTTCCCCAAAGAAACCTGTTCGAAACCCGTACAAAATCAGAGAGAACCAGAATTTTTGTTGGACTATTCAAAATGCGTCATAACTAAAGAGCCTAGAAGGGACATTGCATTACGTAGTCCATTAACAACGAATAAGACTTTCGACATCCCCAAAGTCTCTAAAGATAAGAACGTCTTAGAAATATCATGTTGTTATGAATCTCCTACTGAGAATGACTTGGCTGCACAGACATCCAAACAAATTAAGTCAACGCGGAGCTATTTGGAGAAGATTAAAAACAGAGTGAGGACTATAACAGAAAAAACATTCGCAAAATCACCTCCAAAAGAGCTAGAACCTAATCTGGACCTTGGCAACTTTACATCAGTCACTACGTCAGGTGTATTAAGCTCAAAAGCACCGCCAAAAGTAAACATACCCGTCCGAAGGCGCTGCAGCCTGACAAAATCTGAAATAGATCAAACTGATTATGTCCATCGTGTCGCTAGAGAGACATCAGTGCCAGTGGACTATGCACAAAGAATGCACCGAGATTCATCTGTAGAGTACCTACAAAGGTTGTCAAGAGAGTCATCGGTACCTGTATCTCTACCAAGCTCAAAGTCACCATTCGATGATGCTAAATTCGAAAGTACTGCGTTACGGAATGTTCAAAGAGCTATGAGGAACGATAGCGGAGATGTGCCCATTGTTACTACAGATGTGCCATCAGATCAGGTGGTCGGAAAGTTATCGTATTTGAGCATAAATAGATGTAAAGGGGATAAGACATGGATACAGGATTGGGCTGACAGTGTGAAAAAATATAACAATGTTCTTGGACAGGATGATGTAGAGGAAAGACCACCGCTTAGTCCGAGAAACATACCAGGCAGAAGTAAGTACCATTTTTTTTTAAATATAATTTATTTATGCTGTCCTCTTAACTAGGAATAATATTTTATTAACATTTGTTCTGTGTGTATTATAAGTTTTATTTATAAACAAGTCCGAGTCGGACTGGACTCGCGCACGAGGGGTTCCGTACCATCTACACTAATATTATAAGAAGGAAAGATTTGTATTTTTGTATGTTTGTAACGAATAAACTCAAAAACTACGGGACCGATTTCAAAAATTCTTTCACCGTTACGAAAGCTGCACTATCCCCTGGTGACATAGGCTACTTTTTATCCCTGTATTCCCTCTTGAAACTACGCGGGTGGCGTTCGCTAGTTATCTATAAAAACGTCAAAAAAAATCACGAACGTTGTTGGAGCCTTAAATATTTACTTTATTTTGTTTTTTAGTGTTTGTTGTTATAGCGGCAACAGAAAAATACATCATCTGTGAAAATTTCAACTGTCTAACTATCACGGTTCATGAGATACAGCCTGGCGACAGAAGAACAGACAGACAGACGGACGGACAGTTCCCGTTTTACCCTTTGGGTACGGTAACCTAAAAAAATATTCCGACAAATTGAAAACCTTCTCCTTTTTTGATGTCGTTTAAAAATATAAACAACGCCATCAAAAGCCACCGATAAGAAAAACCACTATCTCTGTCACTTATCTCCGGTAATTCAGTAAGATTGCATTACCGATATGCCACACAATAACGCACTGTAATACCGAACGATAAGATCCATTATCCTGTTATCGGTTGATAACAATGCATCTCTTAAGGTGGTTCGATTTTCATACTAATAAATTTTTGCCATTTACGGACAAATGGAGCATAATTTTACAGTGAAATTACAGCTACTAGCATTTATTTTGGTCTTTATTTGCGGTAAATCACTTTTGCTTGAATATTTAATTTTTGTGATTTACCGCAAATGAATACCAAAATAAATGCTTGTAGCTGTGATTTTAGTGTAAAATTATGCTCCATTTATCCATAAATGGGAAAAAAATATTTGTATAGAAAACGAACCACCTTAAGTGAGTAATTCCAGTACATGACTCAGGGACCTATAAACGTTGTTTACAGTAGAATTTAGGAGAAATCTAGTGCTAGATGTATGGCAATAATTTTACGGTAAAAAACCTTGACTAAATAAAAAATATTATTAACTCGCTGTGTTACCCGCTACATGTTTTCGGGATAAAAAGTAGCCTATGTGTTAATCCAGTCTCATCTACCTCCATACCAAATTTCATCCAAATCCGTTTAGTAGTTTTTACGTGAAAGAGTAACAAACATCCATCCATCCAAACTTTCACAGTTTTAATATTAGTGGGATGTACAATAAAAAAAATAGACTACATGACCCTCAGGCCAACTAAACGCACTGCTCCAATGAAACAGCGAGGTTTCCGAGTAAACGAAAATATCATCGATGTACCTATACAATGTTTAGAATTTTGTTGATTTTTTGTGTAAAAGCGAACGAGCGCTCTCCTGATGGTAAGAGATAACGCCAATGATCATTGCAGCGATACACAGGACTTTTGAGTAGCAAAACAAAGTCCAGGGCATCGCTGCTTTGGCGCTCATTACTACTTTGAGACTTTCGAAGGTTAGTCTCAACAGCCCAGTAATTTCGCTAGCTGCAGTACCCTTCAAACCGGAACACAGTAATGTTTACACGGTTCCATTCCAGGCTGTGTGTGCTTTACCGTCAGTCTGTTAACATCAGATGAGCTGTGGTTAAACACATAGCCTGTCAAACATAAATAGTTAATGGGTTGTTGAGGATCAGTGGAGGAAAGTGCATCAGAGTGCGAATCATAGATAGTTTATCTGTGATTTTAAATTAAGTAACTTAACTTAGGTAAATTGTAAATTTTTATTAATTTTTTATATGGGATTATTTTTATGCCTGCAATAAAGAATATTATTATTATTAAAAAAAACTACTGCTTGGCTGTATTGCGATGGTACCTACCTAGCCGATTTCTTGCTAAGGAGATCTACCACCAAGAAACTTCTAACTAAGAAAAGCTTGTGCTATGGGAACCATACAACTGATTTAACATCTATAAATTTATATATATATACTTTTTTTCTTGTAAAAACATATTAATAATACATAATATGATCTCACACCTAGACACAGAACAAACATTTATCGGAACATAAATCGTGGTGGGAATCGAACCCACGCCATATCATAATTTGCTGGTAGAGATCGCTCTAAGCGTTAAGGTTACCAGTTGCACTAATATTTAATTTCAAATGTTTTTAAAATATGCAAATTGTGTAATTTGGTCGATAGTAACAGGTCATAAAAAAAATATGCAGAAGTGATGTTTACAAGTTTATATTAACTCCCATAGCGGAATCGGACAATCAATTTTTAAGAGGAAAAGCTGTCAACTAACAGTGCATAAAATAACCCACATTAATATAGGTACCTACTTAATTAATTCGAATAGCAGAATAAGTACATTATAAATCACATTAACACAATAACAGTGTTTGAATGCCACCCACTCTCACTGTCCACGTATAAAGGCAGACGTTCACAGAATAAAATGCAACAGAAACATAACTTTCTTGTTTAACGTGTTTTTTTTTTTTTTTTTTTTTATAGTAGATAGGCTTGCGTTTGACCGGCTTCCCGCCTGATGTTAAGCGAAGATGCGTATAGTTGTATATGCATGCGTACGTGCGTACAAATACCTACAAATATTTTATTGATAACACCAACGTTTTTTTTATTCATATTTAAAAATTACATTGTTAAAAATGTCAAAATCATAACATAATTATGTCAATACAATGTGTGTGTGCGTACACGTTTAGTATTTTTTAAATCTATGATGTTGTTTCAATCTATGGTGTTAGTTTTCCGTCGGTGGCTACAATAGGGGCTATCAATAAATTATGTCACACGTTAAGGGGCGTCGACTAAATGTAACATTGTGAGACAAGGGGTGGGACATTCTTGACTTCACCTTAAAATCCTAATATTTTAATACGTTTTTTGTTTTGTTAATTTTTTGATTATTTTTTTAATGGAAATAAATCTGATTTTGGAACTGCTTAATTTAATAATTTCTTGATTGCAAAATTTGTGACGTCACACCAGGGAATGGCTAGCTGTGACAAGGACGGGGGAGGGGTAAAAAAGGAGGGAGGGGTTCGTGTGACGTAGTTTGTGGATGGCCCCATTAAGTGTAAACTGTTTCTATTCAGCTAAGTAATACATCTGTCTGTTCCATATTCTGTGTGCAAGCACTAAGTAGGTATGGTAGGTAGACGGCCCATTGGCGATGGTCCTTTTTAGGTCACAGCTTTAGTTGAGTCACTGGCTCACTCTAGCATGTTCCACGCCAGAAGGAAAATCAAATTTCCTAATAAGCAATGCAAGCCAACTACGTGACAATACTCGAGCCCCCAAGGTCCTCACCACGTTATGAAGTGCCCATGTTTTGCCTCACTCTGTCTATTGATGTAAACAGCATTAAAATCCGTTGCGTAGTTTAAAAGATCTAAGCGTACAGACGGCGGGCAGCGACTTCGTTTTATACTATGTAGAGACTAGCGACCCGCCCCGGCTTCGCACGGGTGCAATGTAGATACTAATGTGGTGCATATGCTTGTATTATACATATAAACTTTCCTCTTGAATCACTCGGTCTATTGATGGAAACTGCATTAAAGTCCGTTGCGTAGTTTAAAAGATCTAAGCGTACAGACGGCGGGAAGTGACTTTATTTTATACTATGTAGAGACTAGCGACCCGCCCCGGCTTCGCACGGGTGCAATGTAGATACTAATGTGGTGCATATGCTTGTATTATACATATAAACTTTCCTCTTGAATCACTCGGTCTATTGATGGAAACTGCATTAAAGTCCGTTGCGTAGTTTAAAAGATCTAAGCGTACAGACGGCGGGAAGTGACTTTATTTTATACTATGTAGAGACTAGCGACCCGCCCCGGCTTCGCACGGGTGCAATGTAGATACTAATGTGGTGCATATGCTTGTATTATACATATAAACTTTCCTCTTGAATCACTCGGTCTATTGATGGAAACTGCATTAAAGTCCGTTGCGTAGTTTAAAAGATCTAAGCGTACAGACGGCGGGAAGTGACTTTATTTTATACTATGTAGAGACTAGCGACCCGCCCCGGCTTCGCACGGGTGCAATGTAGATACTAATGTGGTGCATATGCTTGTATTATACATATAAACTTTCCTCTTGAATCACTCTGTCTATTGATGGAAACTGCATTAAAGTCCGTTGCGTAGTTTAAAAGATCTAAGCGTACAGACGGCGGGAAGTGACTTTATTTTTTACTATGTAGAGACAAGCGACCCGCCTCTGCTTCGCACGGGTGCAATGTAGATACTAATGTGGTGCATATGCTTGTATTATACATATAAACTTTCCTCTTGAATCACTCTGTCTATTGATGGAAACTGCATTAAAGTCCGTTGCGTAGTTTAAAAGATCTAAGCGTACAGACGGCGGGAAGTGACTTTATTTTTTACTATGTAGAGACAAGCGACCCGCCTCTGCTTGGCACCGGTGCAGTATAGATACTAATGTGGTGCATGTGCATGTATTATACATAATAAATCTTCCTTTTGAATCACTCTGTCTATTGATGGATATTATAGATTTTTTAAACTCTTCAGATTGTTATTTATTGGTCTAGTTAACGAAATGGAATCGGAAGTAGGACCGTAGAAGTGGTATTAGGATAAGAGCTTGGTCGAGAATGTGAAGCTTATCGAGCGATGACTTTATCTATTAGATAAAGGACCTTTTTAACTATTGATAGCTCTTCCATTAGGAGTTAAGCTTTTATTCGCTATCTTTTTTATTGTCTCTCGCTTTCTCGCTCTTTCATATAACACTATTTCACATTTTGTCTATTGCCTTCTCTGTCATGTATATATATGTCATGTTTCGTCATCATATATGTCATGTCATATTCTGTATTCGAAGATAGCAATTATTTATATAAACATTAGGGCTAAGCATTGTTCACTCGGCTACTTATATAACATATCAAACTGTGTGGTAGATACTGATAGAACTGATAGAAATCAGTTATCTGACTTCCCATAGTACAAGCTTTGCTTAGTTTGCGGTCAGATGGCGCTGTGTGTAATGTCCAACGATATTTATAATTAATAAAGCGAAAGTTTCTGAGTCTGTTACTTCTTCACGCTCAAAAGGCTGACCCAATTTTGATGAAATTTAGTATGGGGATAGCTGATACCTTGGATTAACACATAGGCTACTTTTATTAAAAAAAAATGTAGCGGGTTGCACCGCGGGGAACAGCTAGTTAGACAAAAAATTAGGACATACGTACAATACGACATTCGAATCACAGTATTGCCAACAAGCAGCGCCCCGCGGTGTTACCTGCTACATGTTGTCGGGATAAAAAGTAGCCTATGTGTTAATTCAGGGTTCCAGCTACCTCCATACCAAATTTCATCAAAATTTAGATCGATCGATTCAGTAGTTTTTGCGTGAAAGAGTAACAAAGATCCAACCATCCATCTAAACTTTCACATTTATTATATTAGTGGGATAGTGGGATGGTAATCGCCACCCATGGTCACCCATCTGAAGATTGAACCATCCTCTGCTTACTATCGGTGATCTTATCTTGTCGTAAATGAACCTTAAAAACCTTTTTTAATTCCAATGCCAGCTGTTTATACAATGATACAATGTAAAAGCCCCCATTTTCCGTAAAGTTCCTCTTGAAATATTTATGAGTTAACAAGAATGCGAGTTGGAATGAATCATGATTGAACTTAGCGCGTTGAACTTTGAAACAAAGACTTCAGGTACGCTCAACTTTCGGGCCCTGTGGTACTTAAATCTACACTAATATTATTACGAGGAAATAATTTGTATGTTTGGATTTTTTTGTTTTTTGTGTGTTTGCAACGAATAAACTCAAAAATTACTGGACCAATTTAAAAAATTCTTTCCCCGTTGGGAAGCTACACAAATTACAAGGAGAAATTACAGGGCTGTTGTGATTAACCATCGAATATTTCAAAGTAATGAGCGCTAAAGCAGCGATACCCTGGACTTTTGTTACTCAAATTTATGTGTATCGTTGCAATAGTCATGGACAGGCCTTATATCTTTCCATTAGGAGAGCGTTTCGTTCATTTATTACTTCTGCACTAATATAATAAAGAGAAAAGATTTGTATTTTTGGATTTTTGTATGTTTGTAATGAATAGGCTCCGAAAATACTGGACCGATTTCAAAAATTCTTTCACCGTTGGGAAGCTGCACTATCCCCGGGTGACATAATTATGCTACTTTTTATCCCTGTATTCCCACGAGAACGAGAACTAAGCGGGTGAAACCGCTAGTTTACAATAAAACAAAAAATTTATATTTCAAATACACCTAGCACCTATCTATCTAACTATATATTTACTGTATATATGTTAGGGTCGATAGGGAAGTAGGGTTAGGGCGGTAGGGAACATAGGTATACAGCGTAGGTTCCCCAGATAGGGCCGGACAGCCGACGGATTGCTCCAAGCGAGTTCCGTGGTTGTTCGGACGGAATAGCCAGGCGTCATCCGAACCTAATCAATGGTTTAATAATAAATAAATATCGTAGGACGATACACAGAGCACCATCTGACCCCAAACTAAGCAGAGCTTTTGTGATGAAAGTCAGATAACTGATAGAATACATAAATACTTTTCTTTTGTAAATACATACTTATAATAAATACAGAACACCCAGACACAGAACAAACATTTGTTTATTCACAAAATGATTGCCCTGAGTGGGAATCGAACCCACGCCCTACAGCTCTCAAGGCAGATATACTACCAATGAGCCAATGGGGCAGCCAATAATAATAATATAACTCTTTATTGAATACACCAAATTACAGAAAAATATAAAAATAAAGACTTAAAACTAATGTAACAATTGGCGGCCTTATCGCTAAAAGCGATCTCTTCCAGGCAACCTTAACATGGAAAATATACTAAACTAAGGACGGGGTGTGTCGATAAGTTAAAAAATAGATAAATGAAAAAAGATTAAATAAAATAAAAAACATTTTAAACATAATACATAAGCATATACATAATTATATATACCTAACTATATTATAAAACAACAATACTGGCCAATGGTTTGATGCGGCTTGCTATCCAACCTCTCAACAGGCGGTTAGTCATTCGCCGATGTGGATGGCTAGGCGCCCGTTCAATTTCTTTTATTTGCGACCCTAATTTAATTTTTATAAAAAAGTTGAGCATAACTTATTTCAGACGTCGAGTATATCATTGTTTACACTTTTTGTTATAATTGCTATTATTTTGTTGTATTCACGAAAATACTACACTTGATAGTAATTTGTTAAATTATTTAAATTCCTTTTCATTGAAATGTGTGAGAAGTGTTTACTTTTTATTTTGTATCATGTTACTAGCTGCGCCTCGCGGTGTTACCTACTACATTTTTTTCGGGGGATAAAGTAGCCTATGTGTTTTACTTCCTGAATTACCACGAAGTAAAACTTCTACTTCTTCGACCACACCGTCCCATAATATCGGGTGAGCTGTGGTCAAACAGCTAGCCTGTCAAGCATTAAAAAAAAAATCAGGAAGTAAGCAAATTTCATACCGAATACCGAACCGAACCGAAACCGAACCGAATACCGAACCGATTACCGAAACCGAATACCGAACCGAATACGGAAATCGGTATAAATACAGAACACCCAGACACAGAACAAATGTTTATTCACAAAATGTTTGCATTTGTTTATTCACAAAATGTTTGCCCTGAGTGGGAATCGAACCCACGCCCTGCAGCTCTCTAGGCAGATATACTACCAATGAGCCGACGGGGCTGCCAAAAGAGCCTAACAATGCTCTTTTGCCCCGGAGCATCACAACAGCTAAGGCCGCCGCTGTTTATAATATTAGAAACAAGCTTATTTATCAATTTACATAACTATTTATCTCATGACTGTTTTCATAATAATAATTTAGAGCAAGCGAACGATAGACCTTTCAATAATAATTTTATTACCTTGACCTCGTGTTTGTTTTTTTTTGTCGTCACATATATGTATGTTTATTTACTTCCTGTACATATGTCATGAACTTTGATATGGATGTACAGTGAAACTTGGTTAAGTGGGACCTGGATAGGTGACTTTACTTGGTTTACTTGGTGGTAGATCTCCTTAGCAGGAGGTCATCTAAGTAGCTACCACCGCAGTACCAGATATTCTACCGCCAAGCAGTAGTGTGTAAACATTACTGTGTTCCTGTTTGAAGGGTACTGCAGCTAGCGAAATTACTGGGCTGTTGATACTAACCATCGAAAGTCTCAAAGTAATGAGCACCAAAGCAGTGATGCTCTGGACGGGTTTTGTTGCTAAAAGTTCTGTGTATCGCTGCAATGGTTATGGACAGGCGTTATCTCTTACCATCAGGAGAGCGTCTCGTTCGTCTCATTAAATTTCACATAAAAAAAAAAAACGTATATCGACTAGGTAGGTAATTAGTAATTACTTTTGCCATCGACTCTTAATTGGTTATCAGGGTTTCGATCCCGAGTGATGTCCAACGACACTCTATTTAATAATTTCTATTGGCACTGATTTAAACCAAGCGGGCCGAGCCTTAAAATAACTAGCTTTTACATACCTGTATGTAGCAACTTTTTTTTTAATTTCACAGGGCAAAAAGTAGACTGTTCAGCCCAGCTTAGACAATCAACTAGTTTCACTTTCATTATACCTGCAGCTTTTACATCAGCTATGTCGTTAGTCTATGAAATGCTTTCTACAATGTCTATTAGTACTTTATTACCTTTTAGATTGCTTTTTTGTTTTTTTTTTAATGGTTGACAGGCTAGTTGTTTGACCACAGCTCACCTGATGTTAAGTGAAGGTGTGGTCGAAGATGGTAAAGCACACCTAGCCTGGAATGGAACTGGCTCTCAAGTGAGGCTGCCGGAACACACCGTTAGATGCTTGGCGGCAGATTTTCATCTTGAGGGTGGTAGCTAGCCAGCCGAGTACTAGAAAGTACCCTACCACCATGCGACCTTACCACCATACCACCATGCTTTGTAATAGATGTTGAAATATAAATTATCTAATACTCGGCTGGCTAGCTACCACCCTCATCAATTTTTTTTTTATGTAAAAAGTAATGAGACAAACGAGCCGCTCTCCTGATGGTAAGAGACAACGCCTGTCCATGACCATTGCAGCGATGCACAGAGTTTTGAGTAGCAAAACAAAGTCCAGGGCATCACCGCTTTGGCGCTCATTACTTTGAGACTTACGATGGTTAGTCTCAACAGCCCAGTAATTTCGCTAGCTGCAGTACCTTTCAAACCGGAACACAGTAATGTTTACACACTACTGCTTGGCGTCAGAATATCTGGTACTGCGGTGGTACCTACCTAGACGACCTCCTGCTAAGGAGATCTACCACCAAGTAAAATTATGTTTGTTCCAGTTCAATAAATTCCGTTGACCTTAGAAGTTGACCTTAGAAGTAGGTACGTTAATTAATTATTACTATCTAACATTGTTATCGCATATAATATTTACATTGGGTTAATGACATCATGGGGGCGTGGGTTGTTAGAATCTCAAATACGACAGAGCCTAGTATTTTTTATTTTTTTTGGTTGACAGGCTATGTGTTTGACCACAGCTCACCTGATGTTAAGTGACGGTGTGGTAAGCACACCCAGCTTGGAATGGGACTGCCGGAACACACCGTCAGGTGTTTGGCGGCAGATTTTCACCTTGAGGGTGGTAGCTAGCCAGCCGAGTACCTACTAGAAAGTACCCTACCACCATGCTGTGGTTTCCTCACCATGTTTTCCTTCACTGGCAGCCCAAGCTCATTGTTGGGGTTCGAACCCACGCCGTTTGGCGTTTGAGGCGACCGCGCTAACCACTGAGCTACAAATTATTATTATTAGGCCTGAATACTGTTTAATAAATTATCTAACAAAGTATAAAATAACAATTTAAAAAAACCTTGGTGGACTAATCATCGAAAGTCTCAAAGTAATGAGCACCAAAGCAGTGATGCTCTGGACTGGTTTTGTTGCTAAAAGTTCTGTGTATCGCTGCAATGGTCATGGACAGGCGTTATCTCTTACCATCAGGAGAGCGTATCGTTCGTCTCATTACTTTTACATTAAAAAAAAAAGTCGAATTCAGAATTTTCTCCTTTTTTGTTAAAAAATTAAGTTCCAGGATACAGTCGGAGGAAGTAATCGATAATACAACGTAGGCTAAGTAAAAGAGTGTCGTTGGACATCATTCGGGATCGAAACCCTAATAACCAATTAAGAGACGATGGCAAAAGTAATTACTAATTTTTACCTACCCAGTCGATATACGTTTTTTTTTTTTTTTTAGGTGAAATTTAATGAGACGAACGAGACGCTCTCCTGATGGTAAGAGATAACGCCTGTCCATGAACATTGCAGCGATACACAGAACTTTGAGTAAAATCCTGATCTTTGTTTGCAATGAATACCGGGTAAAAACATAATTACTTTACAAGTTTTTTTCAAACTGACCCTTTCTATTTGTTTCAGCTCTCAGTCCACACGGGATTGCACCGAGTAAGATACCAAGTCCCGTGGGCACACTCCTCAACAGGAGAACGCCGGTAAGTTTCATTCCACTTATAAAGGTTTCGTAGAAGCTATTGAACTGTGTTTGTTTGTACTACCAGTGTGTATGTAGAAACTTCATCTTCTTGCGATGCACAATCAAGGATTGGTAGTGCATTATTTTAGTTGAATAGAACTGATTATTATTTTCTTACCGTAGCGTTTGTTTTGTCTAAATTGAAGCAACAAATACTGGAGCCATGATGAAAATTATAATTATAGGCATAGCAGCACTGTTGATTTTGACTTCAAACTTCAACTTCAACTTGACAGCCCTGTTGGTTCATTGGTAGTATGTCTGCTTCGAGAGCTGAAGGGCGTGTGGTCGATTCCCACACAAGACAAACATTTTTGTGTGATGTTTGTTCTGTGTCTGGGTGTACTGTATGTATTTACAAAAAAAAAAGTATTTAAGTATTCTGTCAGCTATCTGGTTTGGGGCTAGATGGCGCTGTGTTAAATGTCCTCCAATATTTAATATTTATAAACTACCAATAGATGGTGCTTTTCATCTCTACAGCGCGGTAATGCCAATTGCAAAATACAAATACAAATACTTTATTGATAACACCAATGTTACAAGTCACTTCAAAATTTTAAAGATGTCATTAAATGGGTTTTAAAACACTGATTACATGTCAAAATAAGGCATGTCAATATCCAAACATGTCAATATAAAAAATATTGTCAATATAAAAATACTGTCAATATAAAATATGTCAATATAAAAATATGTCAATACCAAAACAATATTGTCAATATATTAAAATGACATGACAAAAAAATCATAATTACTTACTAGTAATTCAATAATCTTTAAGTTTGAAATACTCGTCAATGTCATAAAACAAGGTTTCTAGCAGCCAAGATCTTAACTTGGTTCTGAAACATGCGGTGGAAGCTGCATCCCGTACGGAGGCGGGTACGCGGTTGTAGACCGCGGGCCCCAAAATGTATACCGACCTCTCCGACTTGACGAGCCGGTGTGACGGTGTTACAAGCTGGTCTTTCTTTTTATTGCTGCGAAGATCCAACGTACTGTGTACGCCCCTGCGTTGAAACTTATCGATGTTAGTATGGGTGAAAAGGGCTACTTGGTAAATAAGCTCACACGGCATTGCATCTTATTATTAGCCTGCCTTCAGTTGTTCTGCTCTTGGAGCAGACATACTACCAATTAACCTACAGGACTGTCGAATGAAAAATATATAAAAACTTTTAAAAGATATTGTGAGTACTCAGATGCATAAGTTAATGAATAATGTTAAAATGAAGGGTTAATACAAGAATGAGACAGTTTGTTATTAAACACTTATTTTTTTTTTAAATTGTAAAAATGTAATGAGACGAACTAGACGCTCTCCTGATGGTAAGATATAACGCCTGTCCATGACCATTGCAGCGATACACAGAACTTTGAATAACAAAACAAAGTCCAGGGCATCGCGGTTTTGGTGCTCATTACTTTGAGACTTTCGATGGTTAGTCTCAACAGCCCAGTAATTTCGCTAGCTGCAGTACCCTTCAAACCGGAACACAGTAATGTTTACACACTACTGCTTAGCGGCAGAATATCTGGTACTGCGGTGGTACCTACCTAGACGACCTCCTGCTAAGGAGATCTACCACCAGGTAAAACTTGCGGACGCCTCGCGGTTTCAGCCGCCTAGTTCCCGTTCCCGTGGGAATACAGGGATAAAAAGTAGCCTATGTCACCCGGGGATAGTGTAGGTTCCCAACGGTGAAAGAGTTTTTGAAATCGGTTCAGTAGTTTCGGAGCCTATTCAATACAAACAAACAAATCTTTCCTCTTTATAATAGTATAGATAGATAACTATACTTAGCTATAAGTAGCAAGTTGACAAAGTTTCATATTAAAAGGTTTCCAGTGGAAATGCTGAGTTTGATGATACGTTTGTAATCGGATTTACTTGAGTTTCCGTGAGAAACTTTGCGCTGGTATTTCGCTGAGTAGATCTTTAATTAACGAACTAAGTTTAGCAGTAATTGAAACCATTTTAGGGATTTTTTAGGTGCAGTGAGTATTTCTAAAAAGTGTTATATTGTATTTAATTTTACACTTTTAATCTAAGAGTCTAGTCCGCCTAGTTGACGCGATGAATAAAATAAATTATTTGCGTTTGTTTGACACAACAAGCTGCTCACGCTACTGACTAATGGTGTAAATATTACCGTGTTCCGGTTTGAAGGGTACTGCTGCTAGCGAAATTACTGGGCTGTTGAGACTAACCATCGAAAGTCTCAAAGTAATGAGCGCCAAAGCAGCGATGCCCTGGACTTTGTTTTGTTACTCAAAGTTCTGTGTATCGCTGTAATGGTCGTGGACAGGCGTTATCTCAAAATTGTCTTTACTATTTCCTGATCTACACAACATTGGTTCTAGGAGGATCTTCCCAAGAATTTCTGTTATCGCCCTATCTTTGTGCCGGTCGAAGAGCAAGAATAGATCCCGGTATAATTAGAACGAAAGATATTTTCTAGCTATCTAAAAATAATTACCTAATTGTAGCGTTTTTATATGAGAGAAGTAATATTTTAACACATACTCTGCCGCCAAGCAGCTACGTGTAAACATAACTGTTCTAGATTGTGGCTAGCGAAATTAGAACAGAATTAGCTGCGGCCCGCTGTGTTACCCGCAAATTTTTTTTGGTTTAAAAAGTAAGCTTATGTGTTTATCTGGGTGTCGGCTACCATCGTACCCAGTGGCGGCCTTAGGCCTTAGGTTGCAAGCAGGGCAACCGCCCGGGGCCTCGCGTCCTCGTAGAAAAAAGTCTTTACCATACATGTATGACGTATGTGTATCTCGCGCCTCGCACTTAAGGTGGTTCGATTTCCATGCAAATATTTTTTTTCCATTTATAGACAAATGGAGCATGATTTTACAGTGAAATCACAGCTGCTGGCATGTATTTTGGTCTTTATTTGCGGTAAATTACAATGCGGTAAAATACAAACAGTAGATTATTCTACTGTTTTATTCAATTTATTCAATGTAAAATAATTATGTCAATATGATTAAATGTCAATAAAAACAAAAATATTATAATTATTTACTAGTAATTCATCTTATGTCGTATTTCAATAATCTCATTATTATGTCGACTATGTTGCGCTCCTTTCGGTTCATAGGTGGTCCGTTCCGACTAACCTAACCCACCTATATAGTACCTTGCTTTATTTAAATAATTATTTATAAGAAGGCGCGCCCTTTGAAATGTCTTTACTTGTATTTAGTTAGATTTTTACGATATTAATTTTGTCTATGCTTTTTCAATAAACGTGTTGTCTAATAGTTGTTCTATTTTAAATTGGGCCTTGGGCGTAACAGCGAAATATTCCACATCTGGTTTTGAGAAGGTTTATATCTCAAATCTGGTCAATGTCAAAGCAAAGCGAGTTTACAGGGTTCCGTATCCGAAGGGTAATTCGTCCGAAAACCAAAGTGAGCTTTTAACAAGCTGAAGTGGCATTGGAGTATATAATAATAATAATAATAATAATTTATTTATTTGACATAAAACATGGTGTACAGATACATTAAACCATAGGCTCCCGAACTAGTCAAAGACTGTGTGTCAGGAGCCATAATATGACAATATGATAGGATATAATTTTATTCTATTTCTAAATATTACATACATACACATAAGTATCTTAAAAAAAAGGAAAAACGAGCCGTGACGGCAAATGGTGTGACGCTCTCTTATGCTGTTATGAGCGTATATACATTTGGTTGCTTCTCTGTGTGAGCTGTGTACTGTTTAAATAAATAAATAAACATTGTAGGGCATTACACACAGCGCCATCTGACCCCGAACGAAACAAAGCTTGTACTATGGAAGTCAGATAACTGATAGAATACTTAAATACTTTTTTAAATGTTTTGCATCTGCCGGGCGTCCGGCGATCGACAACTTATGGAAGTGGTCTAAGACTACGTCTGTCTGTCTGTCTGATCTATGACGACTTGTCTGTTTAATTGAAACTGGATTAGGGGCCTTATTACCTATAACCCGCGTGACACGTATAATAATACATAATGCGGTAGAATTGCCTATTATTTGTCAATGTCAAGTTAAAATGAGGTGGGTTACGAGTACATTTTGAACTGTCAAAATAAATTATAAAAGTGAAAAACATTGACAGTGTCCCGACCAAGAGTCAAGACAAGAGTCGACACGTCCTGAGGATGCCTCGTGTAGAGGCGAAACACGTGTCGGCAAGAGAGGAGGATTTTAATGCTGGCAACGAGTTCTACACATCAGCAATTCTTATAAATAACGTGGTCTGAGCCCCAATAAATTTAAATTCTTGTTAATCAAACATCCTAGGTAAAGTGGAGATACAGAACCCTCGCTGTGGTAATTGATTCGCGCTTGACATCAGTTTTTTATAGGGTATTGATTAGATCTAGAATTTTTGTCGCCGTCTAATCTCGCTATCACGCGTGTATGTTTGTATGTATTAGCATAAAATTAAATAATTTGCATTTTTTTTCATATTTACTCAACGTTAAGTAACAAACATACAAACACACTCACAGACTTTCGTCTTTTTATTTTATAATATAAGGCTGCGCATATATTTTTAACTTTTTTTTTTTATGAAACACAATCTAATAGGTATATATAACAGGAAACTCCGCATGCGTATCTATCTATCTATAGACCGCCACATAGACCGTGTAAACCTTCGTCTGTAACGATCTGTCACCAAAATATCCGGTGTATAACAAACAAGACTAAGCAACTAGAAGTACTATTGACAAAGGAACTTACCTGCGATATAATCATTTTAACTGAACACTGGTTACGGAAACATGAACTGGTCTCTGTTACACTATGTAACTATGATTTATTGTCATTTAGCTGTAGAGAACGTATAGCGCACGGTGGAAGTTGCATCTACGTACGGTCAGGTATGATGGCAGTCAACCGACAGGATTACTGTGACCTAACACGGGAACAAACTTTTGACGTGTGCGCCGTGCACTTACTTGATGACGATATCCTGGTTGTAGGTGTGTACCACTCCAACTTGACGAGCCACGGTGAGTACCTCCAGTTATTTGAGACCCTTCTTTGTAAAGTAACAGACGAGGGCCTAGACTGCGTCATTATGGGTGATATTAATATCGATTTGTTAGACAGTTCTAGCGCCCAAAAGCAGTTAGTAGATATGCTCGTTAGCTTCAATTTTACTCAATTAGTGACCGACCCCACGCGAGTTGATGTAGGTGGCCGCAAGTCGCTACTCGACCATGTGTACACGAACGTGCCCGCGAAACGCGTAAATGCAGTAACTGCCGTCGACACGCGCCCGCTCAGCGACCACGGCGCCCAGCGCCTCACGCTCGCGAACAGCGCCGCGGCAGCGCCTGCGCCCGCCCACTGTCTGGCTCGTAGCTTCACTACGACCAACGAATACAATTTTATTAGCGCGCTAGCGTCTATCGACTGGGAGGGAATTATTAGTAAAGCTAATAATTGTTGCCACTCGCTGGCTGAGAGTATAGTTAATATATTATCTAATAAATTTAATATCTGTTTTCCGTTAAAAAAACAACTGACTCATCAAAAACATTGGGTTGACACGGAAATTCACAACTTTAAACATTTACTACATGACACTGCACAATTAAAAAGGAACTTTCCAACTGACGACGTACTGCGTAGTAAGTGCGATGAACTTACCGTGAAATATCACTCTCTATTAAAAGAAAAAAGATTTAACCATTTCTCTAATATGGTTAAGGATAATCCGCGACGTATGTGGCGTGTTATAAACTCCGAGCTAGGTCGCGGTACTCGGGAGAGAGTCGATTTCACAGACCTGGTGCGGGATGCAGATGGCCAACCGTTTATCACAAAAAAGGATGTGGTTGACGCTCTCAACTTGGAGTTTGTGACGGCGGCGAGTAGGTGCGGAGCGCCCGCGGCCGATAGCGTCAGCGCTTTGGCCGCGCTCGGGAACGAGGCATCCGCGAGCGATGTGTCTATAAGATTAGAACCTTTTTCACCCCACGAAGTTTTTACAATAACGAAGAAACGTATTGCCCCTAAGAAAAGTACTGATCTCTACGGTCTGTCTGCAAGTATATTGAAAACCGCCATAGAACCGGTCGCACCCGTAATTAGCTACTTATTTAATTCATGCCTGCGGGAAGGTATGTATCCCGCGGCGCTTAAAAGAGTAAAAATATGCCCCTTGTACAAAGGAAAGGGCAAAAAAGCAGACCCCAAGTCTTACCGCCCTATATCCCTTGTCCCCGCTATTAGCAAGGTGTTTGAGGTCGGTCTCAATAGAAGGCTACTTAATTTTGTCGTGGACCGTGGTGTCCTGTCGGAGCGGCAGTATGCGTACCGAGCCGGTCGCGCGACCACAGACTTAGTGCGCGAGGTGTTGTGGCGAGTGTTAACTGCGCGCGAGGCAAAACTGCAGGTTGCCTTACTTTGCTGCGACCTATCGCGCGCGTTTGATACCGCTGATCACGCCCTCATCGCAAACAAGCTGCGATTTTATGGGATCCGTGGCCCTGCCCTGTCCATACTGTCCTCCTTCATGTCTAAGCGAACACAGGTAGTGGTGGGTGATAGAGGTCGCGTCATGTCGTCAGAAGCGGAAAATGTGATGGGCGTCCCGCAGGGCTCCTGTCTATCTAATACTCTATTCAGTCTCCTCCTTAACGACTTGCCCGGCGCCATCGATGGCGCTGAGATATATATGTACGCCGATGACGTCGCCGCAGTGATCACCGCGCCGACGCACCGTGAACTAGAGTCGAGGCTGAATGGGGTGGTGAGCGAACTAGATAGGTGGTTCCGATCGAACGGGCTCGCGCTAAACAAAGATAAGACCTGCTTCCTTGCTTTTAACCTCAATGGCCACGCGACTGAGACTCATTCGGTAGCAGTCGGCAATACCGCTCTCCAACAAGTCCACAGTACGAAACTTCTAGGTTTCCATATCGACGGCGCGTTGACCTGGGAGACGCACATAGACGAGCTGTGCGGGAAGCTGAGCCGCTCGTGCTTTGCGCTCCGGCGGCTCGCGAGCACCGCTGCCCGCAGCGTAGTGCGCTCCTGCTACTTCGCGACCGTCCACAGTAACATCACGTACGGGTTGGAGCTGTGGGGCCGCGCTGCCGATCGTAATAGAGCCTTTGTTATGCAGAAGCGAGCTATTCGTGCCATATGCGGGGTTCAGGACGACGTCTCTTGCGTGGATCTGTTTAAGGAGCTACAGATTTTGCCTTTACCGTGTGAGTTCGTTTACCAGGTAGCCCTGTACACACATACAAACAGATAAATTTCAACGCCGGGGCGTCCACAGCACGTTGGATCTTCGCAGTAATAAAAAGAAAGACCAACTAGTAACGCCGTCGCATCGGCTCGTCAAATCGGAGAGGTCGGTACACATTCTGGGGCCCGCGGTCTACAATCGCGTACCCGCTTCCATCCGGGATGCACCTTCCATCGCGTGCTTCAGAAGCAAACTAAGATCTTGGCTTCAAGAGACCTTGTTCTATGACTTTGACGATTATTTAAAACTAAGAGATTATTGAATTACTAGTAAGTAATTATAATATTTTTGTTTTTATGGACATTTAATTATATTGACATAATTTTATTGACATTTTATATGTGACATATTACTTTATTGACATTTTCATTTTCATTGTTTTGACATATGTAATGATTTTGATAATAATTTTTAAATATGAATGGAAAAATGACCTGTAACTTTGGTGTTATTAATAAATGATTTGTATTTTGTATTTGTATTTGTATTTGTATACTATTATAAAGAGGAAAGATTTGATTGTTTGTTTGTATTGAATAGGCTCCGAAACTACTGGACCGATTTCAAATATTCTTTCACCGTTGAGAAGCTACACTATCCCTGGGTGACGTAGGCTACTTTTTATCCCTGTATTTCCACGGGAACGGGAACTACGCGGGGGAAACCGCGAGACGTCCAATAGTCTTAAATAAAATAAAGAAATATGAGTATTTTTTTAATGTTTGACAAGCTAGATGTTTGACCACAGCTCACGGAACTAAAAAAAAACTTAAACTTCCCGTGGGAATACAGGGATAAAAAGTAGCCCATGTCACCCGGGGATAGTGTAGCTTCCCAACGGTGAAAGAATTTTTGAAATCGGTCCAGTAGTTTCGGAGCCTATTCAATACAAACAAACAAATCTTTCCTCTTTATAATAGTATAGATAGACTAATAAAGTCGATTTTTGTAATTTGCTCATTATAATTCATGATATCTTAAAAAACACATTCGATCCTGAAAGAGACCATCCAAGCTTAAATATCTTGAAATATTAACATGTGCCCTTTTATATTCTTGTATATTTTAACGTAGAAACGTTTTACGACGTCAATCTAAATAAAACTTTTTTTAACACTCCATATAACACTTAATTGATTATTATGACCAGCGAACTCTATAATGAAACTGAGTCGAGCCGTCAAACTGAAATTTTAATGCTTTAAAAGATGGCTACAGGTATTTTTTTTATGACTCTACTGCTATTTTAGTAAGCAACAAGTCTATTTTGTTTGGCCTTGGTGTTTTATATTGTTTTTATGTTGTTACTAGCGCCACGGGTGTAATGTAGATACTAATATGGTCCATATACATTATACATGTATTATACATATAAACTTTCCTCTTGAATCACTCTGTCTATTGATGGAAACCGCATTAAAATCCGTTGCGTAGTTTAAAAGATCTAAGCGTACAGACGGCGGGAAGCGACTTTGTTTTATACTATGTAGAGACTAGCGACTTGCCCCAGATTCGCACGGGTGCATTGTAGATACTAATGTGGTGTATATGCATGTATTATACATATAAACCTTCCTCTTGAATCACTCTGTCTATTGATGGAAACCGCATTAAAATCCGTTGCGTAGTTTAAAAGATCTAAGCGTACAGACGGTGGGAAGCTGTTTTCACTGCCTGTTACAGATTTCAGAATAGTTACTATACTTCTGTACCTCAAGCTTTTAAGAATATAGGTAAGCCAAATATGTACAAGAATTAATTTTAAATTTTTTGGTTTATTGTCCTAGATGAAAGCTTGTTTTGATAAATGTTTTTTTACTTTTAATTACGAGCTATTTTTTTGATGTAAAAGGAAATGAGACGAACGAGACGCTCTCCTGATGGTAAGAGATAACGCCTGTCCACGACCATTGCAGCGATACACAGAACTTTGAGTAACAAAACAAAGTCCAGGCATCGCTGCTTTGGCGCTCATTACTTTGAGACTTTCGATGGTTAGTCTCAACAGCCCAGTAATTTCGCTAGCTGCAGTACCCTTCAAACCGGAACACAGTAATGTCTACACACTACTGCTTAGCGGCAGAATAACTGGTACTGCGGTGGTACCTACCTAGACGATCTCCTGCTAAGGAAATCTACCACTTTACTTATTGTATGGATGCAGGGAAAAGGGAGAGTTCCGTTATAGTCACGTTACGTTCCGATGTATGGCCACGTTATGTAGAGACCACACGAACAAAGTAACAATTTAATAAAATGGAAAGATAAGATGGTGCCGATTTAATGTGGAGGTATTAAAATGTATATATAGTGAAACTCGAGTCTCGGTCTGGTTCCACTCACAAGTAGACATAATCATTTTTATCTGGCAATCTTGATTATAATTAACTAGCGACCCGCCCCGGCTTCGCACGGGTGCAATGTAGATACTAATGTGGTGCGTATGCATGTATTATACATGTAAACCTTCCTCTTGAATCACTCTGTCTATTGATGGAAACCGCATTAAAGTCCGTTGCGTAGTTTAAAAGATCTAAGCGTACAGACGGTTTTTTTAAAAATGCGTTACAGGCTAGGTGTTTGACCACAGCTAATCTGATGTTAAGTGAAGGTGTGGTCGAAGATGGTAAAGTACGAGTAAGAGATTCCATTGCGAACACGCGATTGCTATAGCAGTAGATAAATCTTTTCATTTCTTAGGATGTCGTAATTCAATAATTGGGTTTCGTTTTTTTTACTTTTCGAGAAAATCCACAAAAATCGAAGTTTGACACGCACGACCTTGCGTAACCGCCATATCGTTGCTCAGCTAAATGTGACCCTGTCTGGCTCTGGATTAGATTGATAATCGATTGCAATAGTAAATATGTTGTAACTTTGAGGCTTTAGCATAAACTACATTTCAAAAATGTTGTGTCATATCATTTTGTCATATAATTTTGTTATATTGACATAATTATTGTTGAAGGTATTTTTATATTGACAATGTTTTTTTGACATATTTGTACATTGACATACCTTATTTTGACATTTTGTTTTAGGGTTCCATACCCAAAGGGTAAAACGGTTTTACGAAGACTCCACTGTTCGTCTGTCTGTCCGTCTGTCATCAGACTGTATCTCATGAACCGTGATAGTTAGTTGAAATTTTCACAGATGTTAATTTTTTTATGGTTGACGGGTTTCCTTCACCGGCAGCACAAGTTTATTGTTAGAGTTTGAACCCACACCTTTGGGCATGCGAACCGACTGCGCTAACCACCGAGCTATCATCGGTATAAACAGAAAAGGGTGGTAGCTAACCAGCCAAGTACTGTAAGGTGCCGTACTACTATGCTATAATTTCCTCGCGAGGTTTTTCTTCATTGGCAGCTCAAGCTAATAGCTGGGGTTTGAACCCACGTCTCGGCGTGGGACCGTCCGTGTGTGACATGCGACGGTAATGAACTCCCCGCGCGTGGACGGACGATAAAATTATATTAAATTTGCGTATATGCCCGAAGCACTGACGCCTAGGGGCTGGCTGACTGACTAGCCATGTCAACTCGTGAACGGAACTTTATGCCCGAGTGGGTGTTCCCGGATAGATACAATGGGTGCCTTCAAGTCGAGAGTGAATCGTTTTCTTCTAGGCAGCGTGCTCCATCTTCGACCGCATCTTCGTTTAACATCAGGCGAGATGGCGATCAAACGAAAGCCTAGTAATTATAAAACGAGCCAAGTGCGAGCCAGACTCGCCCGCCGAGGGTTCCGTGTAAACTAATTAATTATTACAGTTGTTAATTTGTATTTGTTAATTTAAATAAAATTAATCGTACAGTTTTCGGATTTTTTCCTTTATGTGTACTATACTTAACAGCCTTTTTGGGCTCGTTGGTAGCATATCTGCCTTAAGAGCTGAAGGGCGTGGTTTCGATTCCCGCTCAGGACAAACATTTTATATATCAACAAATGTTTGTTCTGTGTCTGGGTGTTCTGTATGTATTATAAGTATGCATTTACAAAAAAAAAGTATTTATGTATTCTATCAGTTATCTGACTTCCATCACACAAGCTCTGCTTAGTTTGGGGTCAGATGGCGCTGTGTGTATAGTCCTACGATATTTATTTATTTATTTATTTATTTATTTATAAGGTAAATGCTTCTTACCTACTTTAAATTCATAGTTTTAGGTCAACGGGAAGTACGCTATAGGTTTTGATTCCATTGTAAGTGTCGTGAAATATGTGGGGGTTTGTGACATAAACGGCTATACATTTTTTTTACTATAACTGAGAAGTTTAATTTTTTCACAACACGCTGACTACAGATCTGCGTATATGGTTTTAATTTCCACTCGATACCTCCACGCGTTCCCGAAATAGGTAATTGACAGACGGACAATAAGTGATTATTTTTTTATGTATAAAGTACTGCGACGAACGAGACGCTCTCCTGATAATTTTCAAACGCCTTTTTTCTGCGTAAGTTTTATATCAAAGTTATATCAAAACATAAGTATCAAATTACTGGTTTCCATCCAATAAGCAATGATGAGGTGTTTCTAATATGGTACCTAATGAACTCACAATATTATGTCAAGTACATTGTGGTTTACCAAGAAACCACGATTTGTACCTGCAAGAACATTGTCAATTTTCCTGAACATTATAATGTGATGAATACCGGTTGTTTTTTTTTAAATAAATCAACGCTCTTTTCATCGTGATTTTGGCTTGGAAGAGGAAAATCACTTCACAATTAATAATCTTTTTAGGGTTCCGTAATTCAAAAGGAAAAAAACGCACTTTTATCACAATTTTACTTAGTGGTAGATCTCCTTAGCAGGAGGTCGTCTAGGTAGGTACCACCGCAGTACCAGTTATTCTGCCGCTATGCATTAGTGTGTAAGCATTACTGTGTTCCGGTTTGAAGGGTACTGCAGCTAGCGAAATTACTGGGCTGTTGGCTCTATCAAAAGTCTCAAAGTAATGAGCGCCAAAGCAGTGATGCCCTGGACTTTGTTTTGTTACTTAAAGTTCTGTGTATCGCTGCGATGGTCATGGACAGGTGTTATCTCTTACCATCAGGAGAGCGTCTCGTTCGTCTCATTACTTTTTTCATAAAAAAAAAAAACAATTTACTGGGCTGTCGAGACTAACCATCGAAAGTAATGAGCGCCAAAGCTGTGATGCCCTGGACCTTGTTTTGTTACTCATAGTTCTGTGTATCGCTGCAATGGTCATGCGTTATCTCTGACCATCAGGAGAGCGAATCGTTCGTATCATTACTTTAAAAAAAAACTCCCTTCGTCGGCTTATGTTTCGACTCTGCAACCACTAAGCTCTCTACAAAAATGATTGTCGCTTTTGTAGCTCGATTGCAAATCTATTTGCAAAAATTTGGTATCAAATGTCATGTGTGTTTATTCGTAAGATCTATTTTGGGCTCTCGCATGTTGCTAAGGACGATTCTATTTATGATGTAACCACAGCCGCTGATGCGTTCTCTTTGTTTTTTTTCCCCTAAACCGGGAAGTGTCACACTGATATATTGCGCTGTGTCAAAGGATTGGAATATTATCGACCGCCCTATTAGCTCATCGGGTAATAGCTCTACTTAATGAGCTGGGGGGCGTGGGTTCAATTCCCACCAAAGACAAACTTTAGTGTGGCGAACATAAATGTGACTGGATGTGTATACAAAAGCAAGCTTAAAAATAAGAGATGATTAAATTACTAGTAATTATAATATTTTTGTTTTTATGGGCATTTAATTATATTGACATAATTATTTTATATGTGACATATTACTTCATTGTATTGACATAATTATGTTGATTTTGATATTGTTAAATATAAATGGGGAAAATGACCTGTAACTTTGGTGTTATTAATAAAAGATTTGTATTTGCTTAGTTAAGAAAATTAAAAAACTCGATATTCGGGATGATGTAAGGATTCCAACGTGTACCCCATACATACATTCTGGGGCCCGCGGTCTACAACCGCGTATCCGCTTCCGTCCGGGATGCACCTTCCACCACGCGCTTCAGAAGCAAGCTAAGATTATGTTTGTAGCGATGATAGCTCAGTGGTTAGCGCGGTAGGTTCGCATGCCGAAGGGCGTGAGTTCAAACCCCAACAATGAGCTTGAGCTGCCGGTGAAGGAAAACATCGTGAGGAAACCATAGCATGGTGGTAGGGTTCTTTCTAGTACTCGGCTGGCTAGCTACCACCCTCAAGTTGAAAATCTGCCGCCAAGCATCTAACGGTGTGTTCCGGCAACCTCACTTGAGAGCCAGTTCCATTCCAGGCTAGGTGTGCTCTACCATCTTCGACCACACCTTCACTTAACATCAGGTGAGCTGTGGTCAAAACACCTAGCCTGTCAACCATAAAAAAAAAAAAATGTCTTCAAGAGACCTTGTTTAATGACTTAGACGATTATATAAATATACTAGCTGCGCCTTGCGGTGTTACCCGCTACATGTTTTCGGGATAAAAAAGTAGCCTATGTGTTAATCCAGGGTCTCAGCTACCTCCATACCAAACGTCATCTAATCCGTTCAGTAGTTGCGTAAAAGAGTAACAAACATCCATCCATTCAAACTTTCACATTTATAATAGTGTAATATTATTGATCATTTAATCAAATTGACAAATTTTATATTTGACATGTATAGGATTTGTGAGGTTTTCCTCTACTCGGGCTCTAGGCCCGGTTTACTGAGCTCCCGCCCCAAGACCCTCAGGGAAAGAGTGGCTCAGTTCCCCCGCTGACAAAAACTGAATCTCCTAACACTTTGCTGATTATGGTGGTTGTGTGGGTCGCGGCCTGTTTTTGGATGATGTGTGTCTGTATGTTTGCGTCTAGTTTTGTACAGTATTTATTTCGGTTTGACATGTATTATTATATTAACATAATGATGTTATGATTTTGATATTATTAAACATGAATGGAACAATTGACCTGTAACTTTGGTATAATAAAAGATTTGTATATGCACAAATCTGTTTAGATTAGGTTATGGTGGAATAAAGAAACTCACATACATGTATGGACCCTGAAAACATTACACTCCTTTTTTGGGTAGTCAAGTAAAAAAGATAATAGTTATTAATTCAATTATGTTTATAAGATGTCAAAAAAAAAAAACTAAAACCAGGCCCACCGGTCAAGCCCGCCGCAAACGTACCCATCAAACTGGGCTGGATAGCTAAAGAAATAATACATATGTATTGTAATATTTAGATTTAAATTATATACGGAAAAGCAAGTTTACTTAGTGGTAGATCTCCTTAGCAGGAGGTCATCTAAGTAGGTACCACCGCAGTACCAGATATTCTGCCGCCAGACTAACCATCGAAAGTCTCAAAGTAATGAGCACCAAAGCAGTGATGCCCTGGACTTTGTTTTGTTACTTCGAGTTCTGTGTATCACTGCAATGGTCATGGGCAAGCGTTATCTCTTACCATCAGGAGAGCGTCTCGTTCGTCTCATTATTTTTCTGATAAAAAAAAAAAGCAGGAAGCAGCAACAAGCAGTTGTTGAAAGTGACCTACAATATTGCACGTCGAATATTGTGACGTAACCGTGTTCATATTCTGACAACCTTGGCAATAGAATATTTAACAATTATAACTCTGTGAACAGTAGCACTAGCTGCACACAATTCCTTTGCAATAAATCCCAACAAAAAAAAAAAAAAAGAGTTTTTGGCGGGAACGCGGGAAGAGTCGTGTCGCTTCGTTGTATTTTTTTCCAAAACTAGTGTTTTGTCGAGTGTTTATGCATAAAAATGGTGGTGTTTTATTCATAAAGTGCCGAATTACAAGCGCGAGTGTGGGAAAATGATATAATGTGGTGAAACATGAGTTTTCGTGTTGCTTCCAAAACTCCATCGAAGCTTTGTAGTAAAGTTGCCACTACTTTACTAAAGCATGACAGGAATTAACTGACACGAACTGGACTTGACAAAGACGACTTTGACTAAAACTAGCTACGATGGCACTTATTTAACTTTTGAAACTTGAAAATATATAATTACTTGACACTGGCAAATGCTAAAACGCGACGCCAAAACCAAAGGAAAAAAAAACAAAAAAAAAACAATCGGATCGACTCGGAATTCGAACGTGATTCACCTGTCAAAACTTTCGCGCGAAAAAAATGGCGCGCCTTTGCCCAAAATGGCGCCATTACGGTTTCCGAATCACGATTTGAGGTTTTATTTTATTCTCATTTTACGAGTGTTTGATGTATCATATCTGGGTAGTTTTCAGTGAAATTAAAAATGTTCTTTATTGGGCCGCGTCTAATCGCTTTGAAGTGAAAGTGTTATTATTTTTTTAGCTATTGTTAAGTCGGATTTTATTGAAGGCTATTCGTTATTTCACTTTAGTGTTACCGTATGATTTTAATTGTATTTGTAACTTTCATTACAAATATCTAGACGGATACATTTATTTATCCATTTAAATATTATCTTATCTATTACACAGATATATTTGTATACATTTTTACTATAAGTTCTGTGTATTGCTACAAAAGATTTGATTGTTTGTTTGTATTGAATAGGCTCCGAAACTACTGGACCGATTTCAAAAATTCTTTCACCGTTGGGAATTATTATTACCGTTATTTTTTATCCCTGTCCACGGGAACGGGAACTACGCGGGTGAAGCCGCGAGACGTCCGCTAGTATTTAATAAATGGTAGACGAAATATTATATCAAACTACCTACCATAGTACAATACAATACCGTGTACAGACTAAACATGCCATTAAAAATTAAAAAGGCAGAGAGCCAACTCCAAAGAAGTTGAAAGTGTCTGTTCCTAAAGAGTAATTTTTTATATTCATATTTGGCATCGCACTTTGTGCATTTTTCTATGTTTCATTTTGTTTCAAGTTCCTTTCAAAGTGATGCTGAACTGCTAATGTAGAAGCTTCTGCGAAAATAACACTACGAAAAGGCATGTTTCATAACGTTACAATTTTGGCGTTCTTCAGTTTTAAACCTGAGTTATTAATTAAAATTAACAAAACGAGACGCCATAAGTACTACTTTCACTGATTTCGGTGTACCTCTCATTTTAATATGAGCTAACTCAAGTCATTGCATCTGCAATCAATTTGAAACATTCGTTAAAATCACAAAATGAAACACAAAAATATACTACTTTGACTGATTTTGCAGAAGTCCAAGTCAAAGTACACAAAAATACTATTTGACTGATTGAGGTTTCCTGTTCTTTTGATCTGAGACCCTTCTTAGTTCAATCCATTGAATCATTACCACAATAAATTAGAAACATGCGTTGAAATCACAAAATAAACGCACAAAAATATACTACTTTGACTGATTTTGGTGAAGTCAAAGTCAAAGTACACAAAAATACTACTTTGACTGATTTAGGCGTCCTGCTCTTTTGAACCTGAGTCCCTTCTCAGTTCAATCCATTGAATCATTACCTCAATCAATTTGAAACATGCGTTGAAATCACAAAATGAAACGAACAAAAATACTACTCGGTCAGGTTTGAGCGTCCCTCTGTTTTTAATCTGAGCTATGAAGCTATGAAGGGGACTTCATAGCTCAGCGTGTAAAATCACATTATTGCGTTGAATTTGAAACATTGCATTGGTTATTGCGTAAAGGCGACTGAGTCACGCGATCCTTGATCGAGTGATAATAATGGAAACAGATGTAAGAAATAAGGAGCCGAAACCAAGAAACAAAAATCTCGGTTAGATACTTTTTTTGAAAGCCCCGTCGCCGTTTAGTTTTCCATACTAAAATGTGCGAATGTTTAAGAAAAAATTACAACTGTACCGACGTACAGTTGTAATTTTTTCTCACACGTTAACAGTTAAGGATCATAACATAAACAATGATGAAGTGGGAAGCTTGGCGGAAGTCATCCTTAACTGTAGAGTAGCCATGAATTAGATGGATAGATAGATTTTATATCAATCCAGAATTATTTATTTTTGACCACAGCTCACCTGATGTTCAGTGAAGGTGTGGTCGAAGATGGTAAAGCACACCTAGTCTGGAATGGGACTGGCTCTCAAGTGAGGTTGCCGGAACACACCGTTAGATGCTTGGTACGTTGGTAGTATGTCTGCTCCAAGAGCCGAAGGGCGTGGGTTCGATTCCCACCCAGGACAAGCATTTTGTGATATAAACAAATGTTTGTTCTGTGTCTGGGTGTTCTGTATTTATTATAAGTATGTATTTACAAAAAAAAAAGTATTGAAGTATTCTATCAGTTATCTGACTTCCATAGTACAAGCTCTGCTTAGTTTGGGGTCAGATTCAGAGTCAGGGTCGTTTTGTAGTGATGATAGCTCAGTGGTTAGCGCGGTAGGTTCGCATGCCGAAGGGCGTGGGTTGAAACCCCAACAATGAGCTTGAGCTGCCGGTAAAGGAAAACATCGTGAGGAAACCAAAGCATGGTGGTAGGGTACTTTAGTACTCGGCTGGCTAGCTACCACCCTCAAGTTGAAAATCTGCCGCCAAGCATCTAACGGTGTGTTCCGGCAGCCTCACTTGAGAGCTAGTTGCATTCCAGGCTAGGTGTGTTTTACCATCTTCGGTCACACCTTCACTTGACATCAGGTGAGCTGTGGTCAAACACCTAGCCATAAAAAAAAAAAAAAAAAAGATGGCGCTGTGTGTAATGTCCTACGTTATTTATTTATTTATTTATATCTGGGGTATTGTCAATCTGGAGGACCTTTTTTTTTAAACGATGTCAATACTAATAATATAAAGAGGAAAGATTTGTATTTTTGTATGTAACGAATAAACCGCGAGGCGTCCGCTAGTAGTTTATAATTTGGCGGAAAACCGAAGATAAGAAGAAACAGGCGTAGCGTCGAAACTATAGCCATGCGATTTTGCTGATCGAGGTGTCAACCGATTCGTTATTTTAAGCTCCAGGTGAAATTGGCTTTTTTTCTCTTTAATTATTGTTTGTTTTTCTCCTGTCGAGTTTTATAGTTTTCAGGCTAATATTTTAGATAATTGGTTACCCTAACAGTAGGTACAGTGCGCTGCGCGGGAGCCGAGGGCAACGAACCCCTGGTCTATGACTCAACGAATTGTCTACGGCCAGATGTGAAAAAGTAAATTATGAAGACGATTTGAAGTTGAGTGATTATTTATTTAACCCCCGACGTAAACAGGGTGTTATAAGTTTGACGTGTGTGTGCTAGTAGTATCGTATCTCCTAAACGGCTCAACCGATTTTAATTTAGTTTTTTGTTTGTTTGATTGATTGATTGACTCTTCACTGTCCACATCGAACATTATATACATAAGAATAAAACCCGGCCAAGTGCGAGTCGGACTCGCGCACGAAGGGTTCCTTACCATCTACACTAAAATTATCTTTATAGTATCCAAAAAATTTTTTACTGGACCGATTTCAAAAATTCTTTCACCATTAGAATGCTACGTTCTCCCTGAGTAACATAGGCTATATTTTTTATTACAAGAATTTAATTATTTTTTTTATTATACGCTCCACAGACACTGGGGTCCGTGACCTTTGTCAACTTTAGTTACATTTTTTTTTTTTACAATTTTACATTACAAAAAGAGGAAAATGACGTTAGTAATCTTAATCTAAGGTTAAAGTAGGTACTAGATTGTGTGTATACCGCAATCTAGTGCCTACTTACTAGACTTATTACCTACTACAAGAATTTAATTCATCGAAAGTCAAAGTAATGAGCGCCATAGCAGTGTTCCCCTGGACTTTGTTTTGTTACTCAAAGGTCTGTGTATCGCTGCAATGGTCTTGGACAGGCGTCATCTTGTACCATCAAGAGAGCGTCTCGTCCGTCTCATTACTTTTTACATTGATAGCCCTGTTGGCTCATTGGTAGCATATCTGCCTTAAGAGCTGAAGGGCGCGGGTTCGATTCCCGCTCAGGACAAACATTTTATGTATCAACAAATGTTTGTTCTGTATGTATTATAACTATGCATTTTAAAAAAAAAGTATGTATATGTATTTTATCAGTTATCTGACTTCCATCACACAAGCTCTGCTTAGTTTGGGGTCAGATGGCGCTGTGTGTAATGTCCTACGATATTTATTTATTTATTAAAAAAAAAAAAAAAAATATATATATATATATGTATATATATATATATGTGTAATGTCCACCCGTGCGAAGCCGGGACAAGCCCCTAGTTATGTATAAAAATGGCAAAAAATATAAAAAATCACTGCGCTAATGTACAATCCGACTTATGAAGATCGGCGCAAATTTTAAACTAAACGTTGGCTCTTCTTCAATGTGTCCTTTCTTACCCAGAAACGGTCATACACCGCTACTTGCATCTGCTTCACAAATGAACGTTCAACAGAATTAACAATCGGTTGGACATGTTTTAGTAACTGAAACTCTATTTTATAAGACATTAGACTCAACTTTCTCTATCACTTAATTTCACTGTCCACATTATACGTATCTTCAATCATTGTAAATACAATCTATAGTGTCAGGGTTATAAGGGTTGTTTTCGATTGCATTGTAAATCCAGGACTTCTAAATATTCCGTGTTCTAGGAAACATGTGAATTGGATGTATGTTGGTATGAGAAAATTCCAATGGAGTGCTTTGTATGAGACATTCATGGTTTCCTTGAAGGAATATTTTTGGAACACGGAAAATTACAACACATTTGTTGGTACATATTCCAAGCAGAAGGTCGTATCAGGTGTTCTGTTGCATAGTAGTTGTCTGATTTTACTGTTTTCTGAGAGTTACTGTATAAGGTGAAGGGTACCACGTAGGGTGTACTGTGTGGAGTGAAGGGTATCGTATAGGGTGATGGGTACCACGTAGGGTGTACTGTGTAGAGTGAATGGTACTGTGTAGGGTGATGGGTACCACGTAGGGTGTACTGTGTGGAGTGAAGGGTACCATGTAGGATGATGGGTACCATATAGGGTGTACTGTGTAGAGTGAATGGTACCGTGTAGGATGATGGGTACCATATAGGGTGTACTGTGTAGAGTGAAGGATACCGTGTAGGGTGTACTGTGTAGGAAGAAGGGAATTATGTATTGTGAAAGGTATTTATGTGTGAAAAGTATTGTGTAGGATAAAGTGTGCTGTCACACATTATTTAATTTAATTATAAATAAATTAAAATTACGGTAATATGTAGGATGAAGAGTACTGCTGTACAAAACGTAATATTTCTACCTTACAGACAGAGTCTCACAATCGAATTTAGGTAATAAACCCCGATGCAATGTGGGCTTGAACTTTTGTTATTCAAAATTCTGGGTTTAGAGTACGGGGATTCTTAAGATTGCGCAAACGTCGTTTTGAACCTTGTGGTAGCAGTTAAACTATGTTATTTCGCATCCAATAAAATACTTGGCAACTCATAGAGTTGAATAAGAAATCCTATGCCAAAATTTTTAATCAATAAAATCACCCCGCCTTGGATCTTGTCCAAAATACATCAAAATGACCAAAATGGACGCATTTTAAAGGAACAATTTCTTAAGTTTGTAATGTATTGTATTTCTATTTATTGTTAATGCGTTCTGTGGCTTGCGAAAATTACGTTAGTGCTTAAATGAGCCAAGTGTATAGTAAAAGCAGTTTCCATTCACTACCGCCAGGGGCGCTGTCACAATTTCCATACATTTTTCTATCGTTCAAGTATGAGATTTTTCCAATTAGATTTGCCCCATATACATATAAGTAGCGATGATAGCTCAGTCAGGGTTCAAACCCCAACAATGAGCTTGAGCTGCCGGTAAAGGAAAACATCGTAAGGAACCCATAGCGTGGTGGAAGCTTGTTTTTTGTTTTGTTTTGTATATTTGACAGGCTAGGTGTTTGACTACAGCTCACCTGATGTCAAGTGACGGTGTGGTCGAAGATGGTAAAGCACACTTAGCCTGGAATGGAACTGGCTCTCAAGTGAGGCTGCCGGAACACACTGTTAGATGCTTGGCGGCGGATTCACAACTTGAGGGTGGTAGCTAGCCAGCCGAGTACTAGAAAGTACCCTACCACCATGCTGTGGTTTTCTCACGATGTTTCCCTTCACCGGCAGCTCAAGCTCATTGTTGGGGTCACGCCTTTCGGCATGCGAACCGACCGCGCTAACCACTGAACTATCATCGCTACTCTTTTCTGGTACTCGGCTGGCTAGCTACCAAGTTAAAAATCTGCCGTCAAGCACCTAACGGTGTGTTCCGGCAGCCCGTTCCATTCCAGGCTAGATGTATTTACCATCTTCGTCCCGGTGGGCTGTGGTCAAACACCTAGTTTGTCAACCATAAATTCGGGCACGGAACTCGTAAGTTAAAACGTATGTATCCGTGCCATCGTACAGTTAAATTAAGATGAATCATAATAATGTTTACAATACAGAACTTGTTTTAGCGAAAATTGTTTATTTTATCGATCTGGCATTCAAAGGTGTGTCGGCGGCCCTAGCTGTTATTGCTTGACATCATATTTAAAGTAAAAAATACCTGCCAATACAAAATAACCTTTAAACCTCATTCGTTCAAGTGTCATAGCAGAATGACCGTTATAACACTGGCCAGACGAGGTGTGTCCGTTTACGATTTGAAAATGGAATTCGCCATTCAACATTTTAAATTTAATTTTGGAATGCTTGTTCGTTTTATTTTTAGGGCGTGCATTTACGCGGGCTTTATTGTTATTTTATGCCAGTTATGAAAGTTGATATCGTTTGAAAAACTTGAGAAATTTAATGATGTTTTGTTTGGCAATAGTAGCTTTTTAGTCAAAAAAGATTTGTGTTTTTGACCTGTACTTATGTACATAAATATGTATGCGCGTATCTATGTTTCCTTATAACTACTAAACGGATAAATCGATTTTAGATAGATCGATATAACTCTTTATTGTGCACACCATACAATAGAAAAAAGTACAGAGAACAAAGAACCTTATGAACTAGTGCCACAAGTGGCAGCCTTATCGCTAACAGCGATCTCTTCCAGGCAACCAATTTTAAATGAATGGTATTTCGTTAGATTCACCTTTATTGGGCGTATGTTAAATAGTTTAAAAATGTCACAATATGTTTAAGGTGGCATTTTTGTAACCGAGAGGATAAAATAGAATAGAATACACACCAAGACAAAACGCAACAATATACAAATATGAAACATAAAAAAAAGAGATAAAGAACATAACAAAACAATATAATACATAAATGGTGTATATCGGTGGTCTTATCGCCTAGAGAGATTTCTTCCAGACAACCTTTGGATGGAAAGAAAAACAGAAACAGATATCTATAAAAAAAAATCTTTATATAAGGTAAATAACATAATACTTTTTCAACTTTACTTCACACTTGAGAGCCAGTTCTATTCCAGGATAGGTGTGATTTACTATCTTCGACAACGCCGTCACGTAACAGGTGAGCTGTGGTCAAAACCTAGCTTAAAAAAAATGTTTCATAACCGACTGGGCGTTTTAAATTGAAATGAATAAATAATCAATTATAAGCCTTATGTTCAAGCTTACTAAGTACCATTATGATATGTGCGTCGCCCGGGGCAGATGGCCCGTTTTGCCCCCCTCTAGATTCGCATCTGTTGCGTATAACGTGACACCTGTAAAGGCCGGATACACTTGCGGCGTGACCTGCCGACCGTGACTACCGATTGTCTTTGTTTGCACGAGTCTCGTTGTTGTTTCTATCTTCCTGCTTGTGACCGTCTAAAGAAACCATACATCGATGGTAATTAGGGTCGATGTGTTTAGTATTTTTTTTTCGATTCTGAGATTTCTACTGAGTTCCATTCCAGGCTAGGTGTGTCAAAGTAGAGTCAAAACCAATTTAGTTTTGACTCTACTTTGAACTACGGTTTGACCTACCTACGTTTCTCATCCGTACGGCCAAGGAATGGAACTAGGTGCCAGCTTCCTTGCTTCTTGAGAAATTTAACTTGGTGGTAGATCTCCTTAGCGGGAGGTCGTCTAGGTAGGTACCACCGCAGTACCAGATATTCTGCCGCCAAGCAGTAGTGTGTAAACATTACTGTGTTCCGGTTTGAAGGGTACTGCAGCTAGCGAAATTACTGGGCTGTTGAGACTAACCATCGAAAGTCTCAAAGTAATGAGCACCAAAGCAGCGATGCCCTGGACTTTGTTTTATTACTCAAAGTTCTGTTTATCGCTGTAATGGTCATGGACAGGCGTTATCTCTTACCGTCAGGAGAGCGTCCCGTTCGTCTCATTATTTTTCACATTAAAAAAAAAATATATATATATATATATATATAATCTAGATCTTTTCAAGGTCAGAGTGAATAGGCATCTTCTAAGTCTGGGTGCTTCATCTTCGACCACATCGTCGCTTACCATCGCGTGTTGGTGGTCAAAAGCGGACTAATCCTTATTAAAAAAAATCCTATTATTCTATCTAACTAATCTATCTATTATAAAGAGAAAAGATTTGATTGTTTGTATTGAATAGGCTCCGAAACTACTGAACCGATTTCAAAAATGTATTTCACCGTTATAGAAGCTACACTATCCCCGGTTGACATAGGCTACTTTTTATCCCTGTATTCCGTCGGGTACGGGAACTACGCGGGTGAAACCGCGAGGCGTCCACTAGTAAATGATAAAATGAAACTGTTGGACGCCAAACACACTTTCGCACTTTTAATATCAATAGGATTCTGTAGAAATATTCCGCTTTCTATTTCTTTAAAACTTGAAATCAAAACCGTGTCCAAACTAAGACAAGGCGTCGATTGTAATGCAGACAGCACCTTGGCCTATTCAACGTTTGGAGTCGAAACTATTGACAATTTCGTTTCAAGGCCGCGACATATCCTGTGGCTTTCTGTCAGTAAACGTCTAAACGTATTTCCGGCATATCAAGTGGGGATAACGCTTCCAGTGGCAAGCGTGGTGTTGGTTCCTTCATTAATTACTAAACCTCGCAGATTGCGGTGAAACTAACAAAGTCTATATACTATATTGGTATGACATCCCTGTTGGTTCATTGGTAGAATGTTTGCTTCAAGAACCCAAGGGCGTAGGTTCGATTCCCACCCAGTTTGTTCCCACCACACGTTTTGTTCATACCACAAACTGTTTGTGGTATAAACAAATGTTTGTTCAGTGTCTGGATAATCTACTGTTTTATTCAAGCAATTGTGATTTACCGCAAATAAAGACCAAAATAAATGCCAGTAGCTGTGATTTCACTGTAAAATTGTACTCCATTTGTCCATAAATGGCAAAAATTTATTTGTATGGAAATCGAACCACCTTAACATGAAAAACTAGGCGTTTGCTTGAATAATTACATATTAAGGCACACCTATATTCTCAAAAATATGCCGAACCTCATATCGACACATCACATGCAACGGTAAGGTGTGACCACACTAGCGTGACCTCGCGAGTGGCGAAATTAGGGTAATTTAATTTTCGCTAATGCCTCATTTCAAGGCTTCATACGCGATTTTTCATGTGCTGTCCCATTTGAAATGTTTACATAGATTTTTTTTTATGCTTGACAAGCTAGATGTTTGACCATGCTCATCTCATGTTAAGTGAAGGTGTGGTCGAAGATGGTAAAGCACACCTAGCCTGGAATGGAACTGGCTCTCAAGTGAGGCTGCGGGAACACACCGTTAGATGCTTGGCGGCGGATTATCAACTTGAGGGTGGTAGCTAGCCAGCCAAGTACTAGAAAGTACCCTACCACCATGCTATGGTTTCCTCACGTATGTGATTTTATTGGACCCCCTCTTTTTAGTTCACATAGTATAGTATAAAACAAAGTCGCTTAGATCTTTTAAACTACGCAACAGATTTTAATGCGCTTTCCATCAATAGACAGAGTGATTTGAGAGGAAGGTTTTTTTTTTTATTCAAAATAGGTTCGCGTTTGACCACACTCTGCCTGATGTTAAACAGTAGTGTGGTCTAAGATGGAGCACGCTTACCTAGAAGAAACCTATTTACTCTAGATTACATAATCATCATCATCATCCTATCGGACATCCACTGCTGGACTTAGGCCTCTCCCAAGACACGCCACTCAGCCCAATCTTCGGCTTTTCGCTGCCATCCACCGCCAGATGCCCTATGTATATCGTCACTCCATCGAGTCTCAGGGCTTCCTACGCTACGTTTGTCAATTCGCGGTCTCCACTCTAGAACACGCCTACCCCAGCTGTTATCGGTTTTGCGACAGATATGTCCAGCCCATTGCCACTGCAGCATAGGCTGGGCTGACTGGCTGGCTTATTTTTTTTTATGTAATAGTAATGAGACGAGCGAAACGCTCTCCTGATGGTAAGAGACGCATTTCATTTTATGTACATAATACAGGCATATTATAGTAGAGAAAGCCCGCCTTAGTATCTACATTGCTCTCGTGCGAAGCCTGGGCGGGTGGCTAGTCTTTTTTTATGAAGGAAGGATTTAATTTCCGTTTTGAATTGGTTCCACGTTTAGTAATGTATTGTTTCATACACCCACGAACGAAACACTGGTAATTCTATTGCGGTGCTTGACGCATTGCAATTAATTAAAGTTTATTTAAGAACTCGCTATTCTTTAACTATATTGTATTCTACGGCGTGGGTATCACAGAAAAATATGCACAGAGATCCACATAAGAAGTCAAAGGAAAGAAAAGAAAAATACTTTACTGATTCCAAAACTATATCGAAATATTACTACTGTATGTATGTATGTATTACATTTTGTAGCGATGATAGCTCAGTGGTTAGTGCGGTAGGTTCGCATGCCGAAGGGCGTGGGTTCAAACCCCAACAATGAGCTTGAGCTGCCGGTGAAGGAAAAACATCGTGAGGAAACCATAGCATGGTGGTAGGGTACTTTCTAGTACTCGGCTGGCTAGCTACCACCCTCAAGTTGAAAATCTGCCGCCAAGCATCTAACGGTGTGTTCCGGCAGCCTCACTTGAGAGCCAGTTCCATTCCAGGCTAGGTGTGCTTTACCATCTTCGACCACACCTTCACTTAACATCAGGTGAGCTATGGTCAAACAACTAGCCTGTCAACCATAAAAAAAAAAAAATTACAAAAAAAAAGTATTTAAGTATTCTATCAGTTACCTGATTATTTTTTTTTGGGTCAGATGGCGCTGTGTGTAGTGCCCTATGATATTTTATTTTTTATTATATTTCTGTACATTATTTTTAACCGGCTCAAAAATTCGTCAATTTTTTTTTTTGCATGTATGTTATGTTACGCGATCGTGCCGCCAATTATGAATCGATTTTGATGATCTGCTTGGTAGACCATACTTCAGAGGTGATCCTATATAAATTTTATCGAAAACGATCGAGCGGTTTTTAAAAAATCAACAAAAATCGAAATATTGTATACATCAATGATATTTTCGTTAACTCGGAAACCTCGCTGTTTCATTGGAGCAGTGCGTTTAGTTGGCCTGAGGGTCAAGGAGTTAGTTTAGTTAGTAATTGTACATTTATATATTACTAGCTGCGCTCCCCAAAAACATGCAGCGGGTTGTTATAAAAAGTAGCATATGTGTTAATCCAGGGTATCGGCTACCTCCATACCAAATTTCATCCACATCTGTTCAGTAGTTTTTGCGTGAAAGAGTAACAAACATCCATCCATCCATGTCATATTAGTGGGATTACGTTTAAAACTCTAAACTCTGAGATGGGATTTATTTTAATAAAATACATAAAATTAACCTTCAATTGACCTAAATAAATAAATAATAATAAATATCGTAGGACATTACACACAGCGCCATCTGGCCCCAAACTAAGCAGAGCTTGTGTGATGGAACTCAGATAACTGATAGAATACATAAATACTTTTTTTTTTGTAAATACGTAGTACTTATAATACATACAGAACACCCAGACACAGAACAAACATTTGTTTATTCAGAAAATGTTTGCCCTGAGTGGGAATCGAACCCACGCCCTACAGCTTTTAAGGCAGATATACTACCAATGAGCCAACGGGGCTGTCCTCTAAAGTCATATGTAGCTTTATAGGGCTACTTTCAGTGCCTAAAAAAACCAATGGCAAACCAAAACAAAAACTGTCAATGTCAAGTCAACGTCAGCCGTAATAACCTTTTCCAGACACGTACGTCGAGTTGTTCTGCCACGTGTAGGCAGTAAAATTCTTTCATTAAAGTTACCAATCTATGCGTTCCTCATCTGCTTTAGAGGTCAAGTTCGTGCCGAAGATGACCAAATACAGACTCACCTGAGCTGAGTCATGTATTGAGTCACCATATGTTCACTTAACTCATACTTGATGTGTGATACATGACATCACAGTGTGAAGGTGGTAGTTTTGTTACAAGAACCATTCAATTGTAATTTTTCAACTGTCGCGAATTGACACATGTTTTTTTTCGGACATTAATTAAAAAGCTTTACCGCTTCATGGTTGATGTTCCAAAAGCTCGAACTTAGCGGTTTGATTCCACCTTTTTCATGCGTACCGCTAGACATTGGAATCTGCTGCCCGAGTGGGTGTTCCCCAATGAATATAGTCTGGGTACCTTCAAGTCGCGAGTGAATCGGTTTCTTCTAGGCGAGCGTGCTCCACCGTAGACCGCATCTTCGCTTAACATCAGGCGGGATGGCGGTCAAACGCAAGCCTATCTTCTATAAAAAAAAAATTAAGAAAATTAAACACATCGCCATCTGACCCCAAACTAAGCAAAGCTTGTGCTATGGAAGCCAGATAACTGATAGAATACTTAGGTTTTTTTTTGTAAGTACATACATACAGTACACCCAGACATAGAACAAACATTTGTTTATATCACACAATGGTTGTCCTGGGTGGGAATAGAACCCACGCCCTTCAGCTCTTGGAGCAGACATACTATCAATGAGTACATACTACAACAGGCTTGTCAAATGAGAAATACAAATAGAAATATTTTATTGTAAACACCAATGTTACAAGTTACTTCAAAATTTTAAATACAATGTCATTAAATTAGTTTTAAAACACTGATCACAATGTGATCAGTGCTTGACATGAGTTATGCCAACACAAAAATGTCAAAATAAGGTATGCCAATAAATATACAAACATGTCAATATAAAAATTTGTTAATATCAAAAAGAAAATGTTGTCAATCAATATAAAAAAATGACATGACAAAAAAACATAGTTTTGCTACAAAACTATACATAAATTTACAGTAGATTATTATCATAAAATCAAATTTATGATTTTTGTGACATGCAATTGTGATGTACCGCAACAGGGCTGTCAATTTTCCATTTGCATATTTTATCCAATTTGACATTCAATAGTAACAATTTTATCTAATTTCTGCACACCCAATACTGGGTTAAGTATGGTCTAACCGACGTTTTATTTTGACACCTGTACTTAGCAAATAAACACATTTTGATTTTTATAGTTTTGTTTAAAGAACGTAAATTTAAAATCTTATTCACGCCGGAATAGTGGTCAAAACAAAGTAGAGACCCAATTACAAATGATTATAGGAACAGTTAGGTCATTAAACGTCGTATCTGGTGCGGTCCCGCTACCACGACATCCACTTTCACAGCCTTGGACGCCCGCGGTTAACTATTCGTGCCACTGGTGCCGACAAACACTCACGCTTGTGAGTTACTAAACATTTGCTACGTGATCTATGACGAATGAGACGCTCTCCTGATGGTAAGAGATAACGCCTGTCCATGACCATTGCAGCGACACACAGAAATTTGAGTAATAAAACAAAGTCCAGGGCATCGCTGCTTTGGTGCTCATTACTTTGAGAATTTCGATGGTTAGTCTCAACAGCCCTGTAATTTCGCTAGCTGCAGTACCCTTCAAACCGGAACACATTAATGTTTATACACTACTGCTTGGCGGCAGAATAACTGGTACTGCGGTAGTACCTACCTAGACGACTTCCTGCTAAGGAGATCTACCACCAAGTGTCTGTCGTCGCCGTCAGTCCAGGTCGTCCAGGCAGGTACTACCTCAGTACCAGATATTCTGCCGCCAAGCACTTGGTACTGCAGCTAGCGAAATTACTGGGCTGTTGAGACTAACCATCAAATGTTTGCATCAAGAGCTGAAGAGCGTGGGTTCGATTCCCACCCAGGACAAGCATTTTGTGGGATAAACAAAAATGTTTGTTCTGTGTCTGGGTGTTCTGTATGTATTATTAGTATATATTTACAAAAAAAAGTATTTAAGTATTCTATCAGTTATCTGACTTCCATAGTACAAGCTTTACTTAGTTTGGGGTCAGATGGCACTGTGTGAAATGTCCTGTGTGTCACTCCATCGAGTCTCAGGGCGTCCTACGCTACGTTTGCCAATACGCGGTCTCCACTCTAGAATACGTCAAGTGTACATTATTGTAACTATATTTGAATAATAATGAATTGAAAAAAAAATTAACGGAACCCTCAGTGCTCGAGTTCGACTCGCATGTGACCGCTTCTGGTTGCGGTTGGATCCAGTCAAATCTAGGTCCACAAGTATGCATTCCAACAAAGTCACGCTTTCGCTTTTCAACATCTTTAGCGTAATTGTATCATTGGAGATCATCTCGCGATTCAAGTGAGCGAATGAATTTACCTCGTCTGGAATCCATGTAATTTAGGTTATACTTTTACCCGATTACGCGAAAAAGGGTCATGTTTGTAGCAAAATTAATAACGTGTAGCAAAATAAGTAACGGTGTGTTCCGGCAGCCTCACTTAAGAGCCAGTTCCATTCCAGGCTAGGTGTGCTTTACCATCTTCGACCATACCTTCACATAACATCAGTTGTGCTGTATTCTAACATTAAAACCACCTTCGATTTAACATCAGGTGAGCTGTGGTCAAACACCTAGCCTGTCAAACATAAAAAAAATAATTAAAAATCAACTACCGCATAGAAAGCGAAAATATTCAAATCAGTTTCATAAAATAAAGTTTACTATAAAGATATATAGAAAAAGTACAAAAAAATTACTATACAAAATATTTGATTTTATTTAAATACATTATTATGATAATTTTTATGTACTTACTATATTTGTTATTTTTATTTAGTTTTTTTTTTAATGGTTGACAGGCCAGGTGTTTGACCACAGCTCACCTGATGTTAAGTGAAGGTGTGGTCGAAGATGGTAAAGCACACCTAGCCTGGAATGGAACTGGCTCTCAAGTGAGGCTGCCGGAACACACCGTTAGATGCTTGGTGGCAGATTTTCAACTTGAGGGTAGTAGCTAGCCAGCCGAGTACTAGAAAGTACCCTACCACCATGCTATGGTTTCCTCACGATGTTTTCCTTCACCGGCAGCTCAAGCTCATTGTTGGGGTTTGAACCCACGCCCTTCGGCATGCGAACCTACCGCGCTAACCACTGAGCTATCATTGCTAAATCAATTTAATTTTTAAATTAGTTTTCTTATTAGTGTTACATCTCCCGTCTGTTTCTTATGTTTTTCTATCGTGTTTTTTTTTCTCGGTTGCATGGTCTCCCATGCAATCGCTGTTAGCGATAAGGCCGCCACTTGTGGCACTAGTTCATAAGGTTCTTTTGTTCTCTATACTTTTTTCTTCTTATGGTGTGCACAATAAAGAGTTATATATATCTATCTATACATATGTATATATGCTCGGAGTTTCCCTACGAGATCGAATCAGGAATGAGGAGATCCGTAGACGAACCAAAGTTACCGACATAGCCCAACGGATTAGCAAGTTGAAGTGGCAGTGGGCAGGGCACATAGCACGCAGAACTGATGGCCGATGGGGCTGCAAAGTTCTGGAGTGCAGACCACGGACCGGCAAGCGCAGCGTAGGACGTCCACCCACAAGGTGGACAGACGACCTAGTAAAGACCGCAGGAACGCGCTGGATGCGAGCCGCTTCCAACCGGTCTTTGTGGAAGTCAATGGGGGAGGCCTATGTCCAGCAGTGGACGTCCTACGGCTGAAATGATGATGATGAAGATACATATGTATATATATATATATATAGGTACCGAACTCAATTCGTAATTCCAAAATTGAGGAAAAAAACGACAATTACAGTTTTAAACCGCGGCATTCACCGTATTCCATTCATTATTATATTTACCTACTAAACATTAGTTTTTGTGTACGTTTTATTTCCTTCGAATAGAAACAACAATACGCTATTGAATTAATGGTCTGATTTAGTTTTATCTGTGTCACGTTTTTAGATTAAAAATACAATAAAACTAAAACTACTTATTTCCATGTTTTAACGAGCGGTTGCTTATCTAATAAAGTACGTATAAGAAATTTCTCATTATTTTAAATAAATAAATAATTTTGTTGTGAAATCTAGAAAAGTTATTTGTTTTGTAATTATTGTTGTCGATAAATTATCAAAATAGGTATATTCAATAGACAATAGACAACACTTTATTTGAGACATAAAACATATTTCAACATTATTAACAATACATACATACAAAAATGAGACTCGATAGATATGGAGTGACGATATACCTACGTAGGACAGCTGGCGGTGGATGGAAGCGAAAAGCCGAAGATCGGGCTGAGTGGTGTGTCTTGGGAGAGGCCTATGCCCAGCAGTGGACTTATATAGGCTGATGGTGATGATGATGATGGTGATGACATACAAAAATAAACAATAAACATAAAACAAAGAAACAACTTTTAACTATCACGGAAATACAGCCTGGTGGCAGACGGACGGGCAGACAGACGGACAGCAGAGTCATAGTAATAGGTTCCCGTTTTACCTTTTGGTTTTTTTTTTAATTTAAAAAGTAATGAGACGAACGATACGCTCTCCTGATGGTAAGAGATAACGCCTGTCCACGACCATTGCAGCAATACACAGAACTTTGAGTAACAGTCCAGGGTATCACTGCTTTGGCGCTCACTACTTTGAGACTTTCGATGGTTAGTCTCAACAGCCCAGTAATTGCGCAAGCTGCAGTACCCTTCGAACCGGAACACAAATAATGTTTACACACTACTGCTTAGCGGCAGAATAACTGGTACGGAACCCAAAAAAATATCGAGATCTATTACCGAGTAAAATGTATCAAATTCTCTTTGTATTCGAGTTTCAATAAAATCCACGCGATAAAAGATGAATTTCCCGGAATACGTAAGTGCCTTCAGCTTGACCTATCTACACCTAAATACTAAAATAGCATCTAAGTAGGTCGCACTCCGTTCTCAAGAATCGCGGATTACACAATGGCAGACAATTTGCGAATTCGATATGCACATGTCTTTAAAACAAACATCTTGTGTATTGTTACGAGGGGCCGTTGAAATATAATAAAGCAGTATTTTAGGAATTCTTGTCAGCAAAATTAAGCAAAGCTCTGACTTTGTAGCTATGATAGTTATGTGGCAATGAGCTTGAACTGCCGGTGAAGAAAAACATCGTGAAACCATAGCATGGTGGAAGAGTACTTACCAGTACTCTGCTGGCTAGCTACCACTCTCAGGTTGCAAAACAGTCGCCAAGCATCTAACCGTGTGTAAAACAGTAGATTATTAGCATAATCTACTGTTTTATTAAAAAAATCATAAAATTCATAAATTTGTTTTTTCTTTTTTTTTTTTTTTAATGGTTGACACGCTAGTTGTTTGACCACAGCTCACCTGATGTTAAGTGACGGTGTGGTCGAAGATGGTAAAGCACACCTAGCCTGGAATGGATTTTATGCTTTTATGCTAATAATATAATCTACTGTTTTATTCAAGCAATTGTAAATAACCGCAAATAAAGAGCAAAATAAATGCCAGTAGCTGTGATTTCAATGTAAAATTATGCTCCATTTGTCTATAAATGGCAAAAAAAATTTTGTATGGAAATCGAACCACCTTAACATCAGGCGAGATGGAGGACAAACGCAAGCCTATATACAATTAAAAAAAACTCTCGATAAGGCAAGTTTTGTTATCGTTCCTTTGCCGTTGGTTATTACAGAACAATGAACGCATAAATCTAATCCGTGCGCGAATTAACGCGAACCTGTATTGTATGGTACTGTTACGATTTGCAAAATTATCTCATTGTGTTAAGAACTTCCTGGTGTTTGGACGGATTGTGCTTCGGTGACGAGATGTTCTGGTTATTTATTTGCTGCGCCCCGCGGCGTTACCCGCTGTTTTACATAAATTATTATATCAAAAGAGACTGGCTGACTGGAGAAGATCTCACTACATTTTTTCGGGATAAAAATGGCCCTATTTGTATGGGATCCATGTAATTGAGGTATTTTGTTACCCGACTACGCGAAGAAGCAACTACATTTATATTTATTTTATAATAGCTGCGCCCCGCGGTGTTACCTGCTACATGTTTACGGAATAAAAAGTAGCATAATTATGTGTTAATCTAGGGTCTCGTTCTCATCAGTTATTGTTTTCATGTCAATGAATAATTTAAATTTGAATATCTGTTTAGTTTTTAAGTTAATTTAGTTGAATTTAGGTTTTTTGTTTTTAGATTACATAATTTGATGTGTGTACCGATCATGAGATATTAATATATGTCCCCTTCATTGTTGCAGGATCTCATCCCGCCACAGGACACGGAAACATATCTCCAAAAGACGCAAAACGCCATCACCAACCTTCAGGCCAAGCTACAGTCTTCGCGCACAAGCAACTTCTCCAGCATTCCGTCCCAGCTCACCTCCAGTCTCATAAGCGAGAAGACCGCCGTCTCACGCCTTCCCGTCTCACAGCTCAGCCGATCAAACTCACTCAACTACCGCCTCAGGCGAAAGGAACACTCCAATGACAACAGTCCACTTCGAAGTCCAGGGCATTACGTTATTACAGGGTCTTCGAAGCTTCCAGAAACCACGAAAATCCTTCTCAACACTGCATCCAGGTCCTTAGACGCCGAGCGAAGGAATCTCGACTCAAACATGAATAGTCCCTCATCAGACCGCGGTCACAGTAACAGTTCTGATGACAAAACGCTATCGAATCGACCGGCTTATGACGTGAACGCAGTTTCGTCGCCCCATCGAAAAACACATACGCGGCACAAATCGTTCGATGGCCGTAATCACGATACTTTGACGGCTGATATCCACAACGCGAACGCGGCTGTTTGCTTGAAGACCGTCTTGAAGAACAACGCTGAGTGTTACCCGAGAATCGATCATGTTCGTTACCAAGGAGACAAGAAACACCAGAGGGTTTTATGCGACAGCAAACCTTATAAAAATCCCGTTGCTTTCGGGTCATCGATCAAACGGTCGAGCTCTTTCAACACAGTTAACAAAAATAACAATTACATCGATGGAAGGTTCGGGAGACGGTGTAGTGGCCAGTCGGAGGAGTACAAGGATTCTGATGAGTCGGATAACGGGTCGTACGATCAGTCGCAGGATCGGTACAAGCGTCAAGCTCTTAAGGGTAGAATTGAATCTCCAGATCTCAAGTCAATCGCGCCGGCGAATTCGCCTCGACATTCGCCGCGATGTCCGAATACCCCGGAGATGCAGAGAAAGTTTGGTCCAGGTTTGTGTAAGTCCTTATTGTAAGAAGCATAGAGACCACATGCCATTTATGGACAAATGGAGCATAATTTTACAGTGATATCACAGCTACTGGCATTTATGTTGTTCTTTATTTGCGGTAAATCACAATTGCTTGTATAAAACAGTAGATTTATTAGCATAAAATCAAATTTATAAATGATTTATGATATTTGATTAAAAAAGTAAATGCTAATAAATAATCTACTGTTTTATTTAAGCATTTGTGATTTACCGCAAATAAAGACCAAAATAAATGCAAGGGGCTGTGATTTCACTGTAAAATTGTGCTCATTTGTCTATAAATGGCAAAAAAATATTTGTATGGAAACCAAACCACTTTAAAAACTTAATTTAGATTAAGAACCAATAACGTTCTAATGCTTGTTTGGACCAAAATGCAATTTTTGCTGTACCCTTCAGTTTTTTAAATTTATTTTTGGTATCGAACTTTATGCATTATGCCAGTGCAATATTGTATAAATAATATGTATTTTAGAAAATCACTTAAAATATGTTTCAGTCACATTTAACATAAAGATTTTTTTTAATGTTTGATAAGCTAGGCGTTTGACAACAGCACAACTGATGTTATGTGACGGTGTGGTCGAAGATGGTAAAGCACACCTAGCCAGGAATGGAACTGGCTCCGAGGCTGTTGAAACACACCGTTATGTGCTTGGCATCAGATATTCAACTTGAGGGTGGTAGCTAGCCAGCCGAGTACTAGAGAGTACCCTACCACCATGCTAGCTAGCCAGCCGAGTACCTACTAGAGAGTACCATGCTATGGTTTCCTCACGATGTTTTCCTTCACCGACAGCTCAAGCTTATTGTTGGGGTTTGGTTTGAACCAACCATGCTCTACCATCAATAATAAACAAATTTACAATTAAAAAAGCCGACTCTATGACTCTTAGGCCAACTAAAAATATGTGACAGGTCTTGTGCGAAACTCCGTCCGGGTGCCGAAGACGGCGCCTACCCGGGTACCCGAACAGGCGCGGGAGGGCAGGAGCTCTGGACACCAGAGCAGGCGGATATCGGAGCCCACGAGACAGGTAAGCAGGTCAATAAGGTTCAATTTAATAAATCAAAACATTTTACGCAATTTGAAGGTAAAATATGTGGTGCAAATTCTGAATCAGCCCTGTTTTTAACCCCCGGCGCAAAAACGACGGGGTGTTATAAGTTTGACGTGTCTGTGTGTGTGTCTGTCTATGGCATCGTAGCTCCCGAACGGATGAACCTATTTTGATTTTGTTTGATTGTTTGAAAGGTGAATTAGTCGGGAGTGTTCTTAGCTATGTCATTTTAATATATTGACAATATTTTTTTGTATTGACATGTTTGGATATTGACATACCTTATTTCAGTGTTTTAAGACTCATTTAATGACATGTTAAAAATTTTGAAGTGTCTTGTAACATTGGTGTTATCAATGAAATATTTGTATTTGTATTTGCTGTTTGATGAAAATCGGTCCAAGATGGCCGCCGCCACAAAATGGCGGATTACATATTTTTTCACAACTCCTTCAATATGGGTATCAAATGAAAGGGCTTGCTAGTAGAATACTATACACGTGATACTGAATTAATATTTTAGCGTGGCGTTGTATTTCAGGCCGTTCTGAGCAGGCTCACCAAGTCACGGTCTTCCACTCGAGAGGTGCAGCCGAGGCCGCAAGAACTGCGCTCCACTGGTATGTCTTTTAAAAAGATTTCATCGCTAATTGATCGCTTCGGGCGTTACTTTGCGGAAGCTGAACCTGGAGTCAGCGTATGACTTCGTACCGCTCGACTGTTCAAAGTTGATTGACATTTCCAATATTCATTTGACATTGTTGACATTTATATTTTTTTTCCTTTGGTTTTGGCGTCGCGTTTTTGCCAGTGTCAAGTATTTATATATTTTCAAGTTTAAAAAGTTAAATAAGTGTCCTCTTAGCTAGTTAAAGTCAAAGTTCAGTCTTAGTCAAGTTCAGCCTGTGTCAGTCAAGTCCAGTCATGCTTTAGTAAAGTAGTGGCGACTTTACTATAAAGCTTCGATGGAGTTTTGGAAGCAACACGAAAAGTCATGTTTCACCACATTATATCATTTTCCCACACTCACGCTTGTAATTCAGCACTTTATGAATAAACCACCATTTTTATGCATAAACACTCGATAAAACACTAGTTTTGGAAAAGTGGAGTGCCGTAACCCCAAATAAATAAAAATATATTTTTTTCTCTGTGTCAGGTCCGAAGAAGTTGAGCCAGTACCGCTCAGCGTCTGCGCTGGCGACGAAGGAGATAGAACTGGCCAATTGGAAGAAACGCTCTACGTATGATCCAATCAAAGCTGCGCAGGAAGGGAAGAAGAAACAGCTGGCGAAAAGGCAGGAGTTTAACAAGGACGACCTCAGTTCGCCCAGGTAAACATTTTTTTTTTATGCTTGACTGGCTAGTTGTTTGACCACAGCTCACCTGATGTTAAGTGAAGGTGTGGTCGAAGATGGTAAAGCACATCTAGCCTGGAATGGAACTGGCTCTCAAGTGAGGTTGCCGGAACACACCGTTAGATGCTTGGCGGCAGATTTTCAACTCAAGTGTGGTAAGCCACAACCTTCATTTAATTTCGCAGCCATTCGTCTCCCGTCCACCGCTCGCAGTCGTTCCACACGGGGGGCTTGGCGGCGGAACTCACCCCGGACTGTTCCTCGGAGGAGACGGAGGACGAGGCGCTGGCGACGGACGCCATGCTCGCTTCCACCTGCAGCGACATCCTCGACTGCCGCCCGCGGCATCTGCACTTCAACTATCAGGTTAGCAATGAAGTATTTTTTGTCTATGTTTGACTGTCTAGGTGTTTGTAAACTGGAATGGAATTGGCTTTCAAATGTTGCTGTCGGAAGTCGGAACACACTTTTTTTATTATGCTTGACTGGCTAGGTGTTTGACCACAGCTCATGTGATGTTTAGTGAAGGTGTGGTCGAAGATGGTAAAGCACACCTAGCTTGGAATGGAACACTGTCAGGTCGATCAATACACACTGTCAGCTGCTTGGCGGCGAATTTTCAACTTTCAACAAGCTAATTATGAAGCTACTAGCTGCGCCCCGCGGTGCTACCCGCTACATGTTTTAAGGATGAAAAGTAGCCTATGTGTTAATCCAGAGTCTCAGCTACCTCCATACCAAATTTCATCCAAATACGTTCAGTAGTTTTTGCGTGAAAGAATAAGAAACATCCATCCATCCATCCAAACTTTCACATTTATTATATTAGTGTTTTCAAACCAAGAGTAAACAGGTTCCTTCTAGGTAAGCGTGTTCCGTCCTAGACGTCATCGTTGTTTAACATCAGGCAAGATGTGGTCAAACGCGAACCTGTTTTTTTTTTTTGTTATCATTGACAGGCTAGATGTTTGACCACAGCTCACCTGATGTTAAGTAAAGGTGTGATCGAAGATGGTGAAGCACACCTAGCCTGGAATGGAACTGGCTCTCAAGTGAGGCTGCCGGTAGATGCTTGGCGGCAGATTTTCAACTTGAGGGGGGTAGCTAGCCAGCCGAGTACCAGAAAGTACCCTACCACCATGCATAAATACCTATTCAATGTATTAAAGAAAACCTGGTCGTAGATCGAACACGAAGTTTTAACGCGACACTAAAGTCATTGACATAGCTCAGCGTATTAGCAAGCTGAAGTGGCAATGGGCTGGACATATCTGTCGCAGAACCGATAACCGCTGGGGTAGACGTGTTCTAGAGTTGAGACCGCGTATTGGCAAGCGTAGCGTAGGACGCCCTGAGACTCGATGGAGTGACGATATACGTAGGACAGCTGGCGGTGGATGGAAGCGAAAAGCCGAAGATCGGGCTGAGTGGCGTGTCTTGGGAGAGGTCTATGTCCAGCAGTGGACTAATATAGGCTGATGATGATGATGAACGCGACACGAAATGTCGCCCGATAATGTAAATAATTAATTAAAAAATATCGTAGGACTATACACACAGCGCCATCTGCCCCCAAACTAAGCAGAGCTTGTGTGATGGAAGTCAGATAACTGATAGAATATATAAATACTTGTTTTTTTGTAAATACATACATACAGAACACCCAGACACAGAACAAACATTTGTTTATTCACAAAATGTTTGCCCTGAGTGGGAATCGTACCCACGCCCTACAGCTCTCAAGGCAGATATACTACCAATGAGCCAACGGGGCTGTCAACAACGACTGTGGCCGTAACATATAACTTTGTCCTTTCCAGGCCCCGAGTCCCATAGACAAGAAGCGGTATGAAGACAAGCGTAAAACGTACCTCATAGATGACATCACTCCTACTAAAGAAAACATCGCTTTTCTACCCAAGCAGGTTAGATATCTCCATAGATACCAACCATGATGATAGCTCAGTGGTTAGCGCGGTAGGTTCGCATGCCGAAGGGCGTGGGTTCAAACCCCAACAATGAGCTTGAGCTGCCGGCGAAGGAAAACATCGTGAGGAAACCATAGCATGGTGGTAGGGTACTTTCTAGTACTCGGCTGGCTAGCTACCACCCTCAAGTTGAAAATCTGCCGCCAAGCATCTAACGGTGTGTTCCGGCAGCCTCACTTGAGAGCCAGTTCCATTCCAGGCTAGGTGTGCTTTACCATCTTCGACCACACCTTCACTTAACATCAGGTGAGCTGTGGTCAAACACCTGGCCTGTCAAACATTAAAAAAAAAAAAAAAAAAAAAAAGATACCCTTTACTAAATCATGATATGAGATTTTTTAAATCGACGATTATAATCGATTATCGACCACGTCCCATGTTTCAAAAATCCTCTTTCAAATCGATTGTCGAAAAAATCACTAAGTATCAAATGCTATGTCCAACCGAATTCAAGCGTTACGCTTGCGTCTCCACCAATGAAATCAAAATAGTTATACTTTACCAACTTAACGAAACAAATCTCTCAATTCTGATTGGGTAACATTAATCATGCTAGCCAACATCACAAAATAAACTAGGAACTAAAATTGTTGCCAGCATAAAATAATTGCCATAGACAAAAGTGTTAGTTTTTAAAATAATATCCTATCGGGCAGGCTAAAGTCATCAATAACCAAACTTATCAAAGAAAAAAAGCATAGACAATAAATGGGGTTTCGTTTGAAAATTCATGGTTGGTAATTGTTGTCAAAAGTTGTTATGCGCCACACGTCTCGGTTAATCATCAGGCGCATTCACATTTATGACATGAGGAATATAACACGCTAATTATAAAGCTACTAGCTGCGCCCCGCGGTGTTACCCGCTACATATTTTCGGGATGAAAAGTAGCCTATGTGTTAACCCAGGGTCTCAGCTACCTCCATAACAAATTTCATCCAAATCCGTTCAGTAGTTTTTGGGTGAAAGGGTAACAAACATCCATCCAAACTTTCACATTTATAATGTTAGTGGGATTTTTTTATAGGACGCGATCGACAAACGGCGCACATTTATCCTGGACAGCGATACTAATTCCACCACCAACGGCAGCAGTCCGCGCGCCTCCTCGGTGTATAGCCAGGAGAAGTCCCTGACCACCGGAGCCAGCGACTCCGACGGGGAGAGCGGGGCGGAGAGCGCGCCAGTCGTGCTCAGGAAAGGGAGAAAGCAAGTGCAGCCAAAGCAGAGGTGAGTGATACTCAATTCTCCAACGTCATTACAGCTTCTTATTTGATTTTGGCGTCGCATTTTGTGCATTTGCCAGTGTTTTGATATTTTCGAGTTTCATAAGTTCAAAAGTAGTCTTGGTCATGTCAATAGACAATATACAACACTTTATTTGGGACATAAAACAGATTTCAACATAATTAACAATACATACATACAAAAAAATAAACAAAGAAAAAAACTTATAGGTATATAGTATACATATATAAATAAAAATATACAAAAGGTCGAAATGTATTTTATGTCACAAACCGGCCTCGACTCAGCATAATGCCGACTGCAGCCAGCCGGCGCTGGTCTTCCGTCGAGGCCGGCAGGTGACGTCACGCACGTGTATGCCGACCGGTAAAAAATATTTCACGGATGAATTAGCATAATTTACTGTTTTACTCAAAAATCATAAATTCATAAATTTGATTTTCTGCTAATAATCTCTTTAATTAAGCAATTGTGATTTACCGCAAATAAAGACCAAAATAAATGCCAGTAGCTGTGATTTCACTGTAAAATTATGCTCCATTTGTCCATAAATGGCAAAAAAATATTTGTATGGAAATCGAACCAATACTCAATACTCAATACTTTATTGCAACATATGTACAGGTTCTTATGCTTATCAATTTAACAATGTTGTCCCTAGTACATATGACCCCATTAGGGTATGGCAAACAATTTTGGTCAAAATATTTTTGAGATGCGGTTTAAATTAAAAAAATACAGATTAAATAATACAATTAATAATAACAAAATAAAATTAGAATAATAATTAGTCATACTTAGTCATACATATTATCATCATTAAAAAAAATCGTCAAAATTGTACAAAAATAAAATCAGGATATTAATTGGCCATAATTAGTCACTACTTACACATCTTCACACATAATTAGTCACTTTCGTAGCGATGATAGCTCAGTGGTTAGTGCGGTAGGTTCGCATGCCGAAGGGCGTGAGTTCAAACCCCAACAATGAGCTTGAGCTGCCGGTGAAGGAAAACATCGTGAGGAAACCATAGCATGGTGGGTACTTTCTAGTACTCGGCTGGCTAGCTACCACCCTCAAGTTGAAAATCTGCCGCCAAGCACCTAACGGTGTGTTCCGGCAGCCTCACTTGAGAGCCAGTTCCATTCCAGGCTAGGTATGCTTTACCATCTTCGACCACACCTTCGCTTAACATCGGGTGAGCTGAGGTCAAAACACCTAGCCTGTCATCCATAAAAAAAAAAAAAAACTATAAATATTGTCATCGTTAAAAAACCACCTTAAATGTAATTGGTTATCTGTTTATGTGAATGAATATTTAGAAATTGAATTGTAGGTACAGTGGTGAGTACTCAATGTCATCGTCCACCACCTCGATAACTCCCAAAAAGGACATACAACCTCGCTACCTGGACATATCCAAGTACAAGAACGAATCCTCGCCGAAGAACTTCTTACGGCGTGACCCGAGCAAGACTTATGTGGGAGTCCTCCCGCACACAACCGCCAAACCAAACAAGCAACATATCGAAATTGGTAAGAAATTATGTTATAATAGCTTATTTATCTTCAGCCTGAGTTTCCCACTGCTGGGCAAAGTTCTGTATATAAAATTGTGATTTTTCAGAACAAAAGAAGCAAGAGTTAGAGAAGTGGAAACGCAGGGCATCTTACGATCCGAGGAAAGCGGCCGCGCTCGGCAAGACTGCGAAACCGCAGCCTAAGACTGCTAGGTAACTATTACACTCTTTTTTAATGTTTTTTTTATAGGCTTGCGTTTGATCGCCATCTAAAAAAAGAAAGAACACATACATACACAAACACGCACACACACCCACTCATCTCACTTGATGTTAAGTGAAAATGCGATCTACGATGGAGCACGCTTGCCTAGAAGATACCGGTTCACTCTCGACTTGAAGACACTCGATCACACAAAAACAACACTACAGTGTATGGCAACACTACAGAGTTTTGGCGGGAATGCGAAAACAGTCATGAAAATACCTTGTGTTTTTTCGAGTGTAAAATAGTAAAAATATGGGTTGTATTCAAATCTACAGTCAATAGGTTTCTTCTAGGCAAACGTGCTCAATCTCAGACCACACTACTGCTTAACATCAGGCAGAGTGTGGTCAAACGCAAACCTATTTTGAATGAAAAAAAAAACAAATGCGAGTGTGGGAAAGTTGTGTAATGTGGTGGAACATTACTTGTTGCTTTCGAAATTACATCGAGGATTTTAATAGTCACCAACTCACCACTGTTTTACGAAGGCATGACCGGGTTCTATCATGTTGGACTTCGACTGAGACTGTCTTGTCCTTAGTTTTCATAAAATACTTAAAGAATATCGTAACACTTACTGGCAATACACAAGGTATGAAGCCAAAAAAAAAAAAAGAAAATGTTTAAACCAATTAATTTTTTATTATATACCTACTCCTAATTAAATTTAAATATTATGTAACTTAAATATTTTTGTTATTTCCCACTTTTATTTTGATACCCTACTCGACGGGCTTGGTTATTTAAAAAAAAAATTGAAGTGTTACTATTTCGCGCCAAAAATCCGCCATTTTTTTCAAACACCTATCTAAGGACACTTTTTTTATAACGATACCTTAACTGTCATAATCCAGCCGTTTGGAAAATACGAGGTTATAAAGAAATTTACAAAAAACATACTTACGTATAAGATACGCGCAAAAAACCTTTTTTTATTGTTTCACCTGATGTAAAGTGACGGTGTGGCCGAAGATGGTAAAGCACACCTAGCCTAGAATGGTTACCGTTAACCGTTAGGTGTTTTGGCGACTTGAGGGTAGGAGGGTACTAGAAAGTATCCCTAACATGTCCTTGGCTTTCCTTGGCCAGTCGGGCAAAAAACATACGTTGGTATTCGTTGGGTCTATTTGTACTCAGTAGTATTTCAATAACGATTACCTTTTATATAGGGTCATAAGCTTGGAGTGCAATAAGCCGAAAGGGGTCATTGTATTTATCATCATCAAACAGAATTACTATGGGCACAAATATGAAATCGCGAAATTAACGGCTTCATACTTTTTTTACGAGTTCTGAGTTGTGGTGATAATAAAAGTTGTTTCTTGTATCGGCTTAACTCTAAGCTACACTCTAAGCTTACAACCCTCTATACAGTGGTACTTATATATAATAAATTTATTGTTTGCTGTAGAACATAATTTTGAGTTTCTTGTGTAATCTTTTCTGTTCTTTTCTATGTTTATCATTAATTTAGTGAAGTTTACTAAAAATTTTGTTTACATTAAGTAAAATATTTCTTGTAAATTTTAGAGCGTGACCGATATGCATGCATTCCGACTAAGTGACATGCAGCCATCTTGTAAGGTTAGTCAAATGTCAAATTGACATTTCCAACTGTCAAAATTGGAAAAGGCTGCCATAATACACTGGCAACTGGATTTTGGTGTATTTTTAAATGCTATTCACGTCATTTTTTTATATTTAAATTCCAATTTTTTTTATTTTTATATTCTTATGTGTAAAAAAAAATTAAATGCTTTTCACACGCTTGTCACAAAAATATAGAATTTATAATGCAAATATGTACATTACGCTTGAATTTTACATGTTATTTTTATTGTATATTATGTATTTATTAACGACATAATGTGTATGTATATACTTCATAATTAATAATCAAATGCTTTATATGTAATTCCTAATAATGATTTCATTTAATTCTAATTTTCTTACTAAAAATACTGATTATTTCTCTTAGACGGCGTTGATAAAATTTTACTAGTTAAATAAAAGACCGGAGCCAGCAACGAGAATAGCTGCCGGAGGCTAAATTGTTTGGCAAGCTGTTTTATAAAACCATGTTAACATGATATCGACAATCAAGTTAGGTCCCATTTCAAGTTGCTAATGTTTTCCACGGAAAAGGAAACATGTTCCGTATCTTAAACACCTTTTAAATATCCGAAGCCCTTCTAAGTCAAATCTCAAGACATCCGGTATCCGTTCTGAAAATCCATTGTTGCCGTAAGTGATGAAAACAAAAAAAAGTTAACTTGGTTTTGCACTATTGCACCATCTAAATATAATGACAATTTTATCAACGCTAAACTAAACTAACTCTTTAACTGCTAATAATACGTTTCAAATTGCTATAAACAATTTGTTTTTACAAAACACAAATCTGGATATATGCGTCTCTTGCATAGATGTTACTAGAATTCTTTGGTTTTGAATTATCTGTAGCAATTTTAAACCCAAGAATGTTAGAATTTGTTGAGAACGAAATCTATTACAGTTTTAACTATGGTAATTTATCTTTGTCTTATAATAAATACAGACGGAGCCAACAAACGAATGTTATGTTCGATTTCTTTTCTTGACATATTTTGTTTCTGAATTATAACGCTATTTATTGTGTTGCTAGCTATAAAAGAGAGTAATGTAACACAGAAATACTTGACACTGGCAAATGCTCAAAATGCGACGCCAAAATTAAAGGAAAAAAAATGTAACACAGTAAAGCTGTCAAAACTATGTTTCTGAACAGATTCTTACATTTCATTAAAAAAGGTCTAAATTCAAATTTCGCTCTTTTTTTCTTTAGCAGCGTGCTCCGCTCTCAATCGTTCCACGGTCCAGTGCTGACATCTACAAACCTGCGCTATCAACCGCCGGATAACCAGATTAATGAGAGCTACGACGCTTCGAGCGACAACGACTTTTAACGACAACAGTTCAGAGTCGAAAATGCTATGGCATTATGTGATATTGTGTGTGTAGATGGATCTGAGTAATTGGTTTACCTTACATCTTGGCGTAAAAAGTTGAAATTGGGACGCCGTTATTGTCTATAATAAGAATGAAGTAACCAGATTTTTGTATGTAGAATGAGTTGACATTTGATCTCAATTTACCGTAGTCACTCTTCGTTTGAAATTTCGACGAAGTTTTAGTAGAATTGACGTTTAAAATCGAATGTTGCCAGTCTACAAAAATATATTTATTTCTATCTTTTTTTGCCAAGAAGTAACTGATACGAGAAAATAAATGATGTTATGCCTTTGAATAGCTACTGAAACTGTCAACTAATTTAATTTGAAATAATATTAGAAAAAGTACCATAGCCTATGTACATTTCGTTGACATTAAATTTGACAATCTCAAAATTGTACATAATTCTGAAATGTGTGCTTTCCCACTTTTATTGTCTAATATAGTTTTGGGCGGATGCAATTTTTCTATTCATTTTCACTTGCACAAATATATATTTTTTTTATACAAAGATAAGCTGCAACTTTTTTTTGCAATGTAATATCTATACTTAGTTGATATATGTTTATATATTTTTTTTCTATTTAAGTATTTGTAATTACGATAAAATAAATTGTTATCATAAATGAATGTGATTTTAAGTATAAAATACGTATTTAGCTATGTAGCGTTGTTAGAATTGGTCATTTATCTATAAAAAAGTAAGTTAGTATAATTTAGTATCTACTAAATAATGTTCAATGGCTCAATTCTGTCGTGTTATTTAAACTTTTCTCTTTCACGTTTTTACAAATATTGGTAAAGAAAGATAATTACATAGCAACACTGAATTGGGGAAAAAAGATTTTAAAATAAAATGATACTACAGAATTGACGCATGTAGTTTTAGAAATTTTCATTTAATTACGATTTTGCTCATAATACATCGAGTTTTTTTTTGTAGTTTTCTAATTGTTTTTTTATATATGCTAGTGCAATAAACATCACAATGAAATAGATTTAATAGAAATCTTCGTTAGCTTTAATAAAAGAGAGAATATTTTGACCCGAGAACATTGGAATTGTTTTTTTTTTAAATACTCAGATACCTTGTTATGCGAGTGATTTTTCTTTTTTCAGACTTATTAGTTAAAAAAAATATAGGGATTTTAAAAATATAGTCAAAAAAATTAGTCATTTAAGTTTTTTATGAAGATACATAAACGTCTTGTAGAAAACGTTTTTGATGAAATTGGATGTTAAGTAGGTATTTTTTTATTATTTGATGTCAACTCTGTAATTAAGTAAATTTAGAGGCTTGAACTGTCTTTCATATACAGTGAAACCTGGTTAAATGAGAAATCTTTATTATTGAGAATTCCAATGAGGTCCCGGCATTTTTTCATCGAATTACCTCTGCTAATGGGACTTTTCGAACCTGGTTGAATGAGTTTTTATTTCTAGGATTTTTTCGATGTTTACCTCTATAATTGGGACTCTGTAGCTCAATTCCTTGGATAAGTGAGACATTTTATCAGGTTGGGACAGGTTTCGACACGTTTCTTTACAAACATTTGAATTTCTATCACACGTCCTTTGTTTGTCAGTACTATCTCTGAAAAAGTGTACAAAATGCCCAAACGTATTAACACATTACTCTATAAATGGAATAACGGTACATTTCGACCTCCATAAGCAAAAAACCTCTGTAAATGAGACAACTATAATTTTAAACCTGTCTAATTGGAAACTGGATAAATGGAAACCTCTTTAAATGGTACAAAATTCTTGGTCCCTTGAGATCCTAATTAACCAGGTTTCACTGTATATAATAGACAACACTTCATGACATAAAAAGCAACAAACATGGACAAAAAAAATCTAAAAAAAAAGAAATGTCTTTATGTCACAAACCGGCCTCAACAACATAATGCAGATTATACACAGCCGGCGCTAATATGTCTCAAATAGTCGTGTCAAAGACTAATTATAGCTGAAATAGTGCAACAAATTATATCCACTGAACAAATCATATCAAATTATTTGCATTAAAAAAAATTATTTAGTCGGAGAACTAGACCTATTCTACTCTTTCGCTTTCTTTACTCTCGTAGACAGAGAAAAAGGTAGACAAACTGCTGTCAACAGTTTCTGATTAGAAAAATAAATTTAACTTGCAAGAAAATAAGACAGATAATGTGATTTTCTGTACTTTTCCCGTGTGCTTCTTGTTTTTTGTCACAGTTTTGTGAACATCGTTCTATCTTGAATGATATATGTACGTTAGTCTATGTTTTTCACTATCTACGCATTTCACACTAATTAATTAATTCATAGATATATGAGGTAACTGCCATTATATATCTTTCCCTTTCACTCTCGTCGACATTAAATGAACATTAGAGTGAGAAAGAAATAGTGTTGTAATGACAGTTGCCACAATAAACGTCAGAATCAAAACTTTTTATACCTTTTTAATATTTTGTTTTTTTTTTCAACGAAACGTTTTACGATTTTTTTGTTTTCAACAAATATAATTATTTTATCTCACACGCTTAAGCATCCTATGTAATAGTTAACCAATAATTGATCACGTGTGGATGTTGAAATATAAATAAATAATGTAATTAGAACTGATTATAAAGAACGTGGAATACTTTTTTATTTAAATACACTTTCAAGTAACTCAAAAGTTCTGAGTGCCATTGCAATGGCCAAAATGAAACGATCTTAAACTTTATTTTGAGTTTGAGTTTTGGCGGGAACGCGGGAAGAGTCGTGTCGCTCCGTTGTATTTTTTCCCAAAACTAGTGTTTTGTCGAGTATTTATGTACAAAAATGGTGGTGTTTTATTCATAAAGTGCCGAATCACAAGCGCGAGTGTGGGAAAATGATATAATGTGGTGAAACATGACTTTTGGTGTTGCTTCCAAAACTCCATCGTGGCTTTATAGTCACCACTACTTTACTAAAGCATGACTGGACTTTGACCATAACTATTGCTAAGAGACAGCAGAAATAACACTTAAGACAAGGCAGTATGGCTTTACAGCTTGAGCATGACCGATAGGGCAAATTAATTTAAAAAAAAAAACTATTTGCATTATTTATTTATGTGAAACTGCCTTTTGTAAACTACATTGATTTATTATGAATTAATTAGAAAGCAAATTTCTCGAGTTACGCTGAAAGCTGTATAGAATTTGTATTACAATAGTATATATGTTAGAATTTTGTAAAATTACCTATTATTATTATTATTATTTAATAATTGTAAACAAATAAAAATATCGGAAAATTATTTTGTTTTATTTTTATAAGATATTGGTCACTCCCGCTTCACGCAGACATATAATTTTTTTTAATGGTTGACAGGCTAGGTGTTCAAACAGAAAGACACTAATGTTTACACACTACTGCTTGGCAGCAGAATATTTGATACTGCGGTGTTACTTACCTACACGATATGCTAAGGAGAGCAAGTTCTACTAAAAGAATTGCATGGTGGTAGGGTACTTTCTAGTACTCGGCTGGTTAGCTACCACCCTCAAGTTGAAAACCTGCCACCATACGACAGACTCATTAAGAGTGTTCTATTATAAGCTAGGTGTGCTTTACCATCTTCGACCACGCCTTCACTGAACATCAGGTGAGCTGTGGTCAAACACCTAGCCTGTCTACAATATTTTTTTTTTAAATTTATTTTAATAACAAATAAAAATAAAACTTATAGTAAGTAGATACTTACATAAAAATAATCATAATAATGTATATTTAAATAAAACGAAATATTTACATATATAAATATATACACTACATATATGACAGCCCCGTTGGCTCATTGGTAGTATATCTGCCTTGAGAGCTGTAGGGTGTGGGTTCGATTCCCACTCAGGGCAAACATTTTCTGAATAAACAAATGTTTGTTCTGTGTCTGGGTGTTCTGTATGTATTATAAGTATGTATTTACAAAAAAAAAAAAGTATTTATGTATTCTATCAGTTATCCGACTTCCATCACACAAGCTCTGCTTAGTTTGGGGCCAGATGGCGCTGTGTGTATAGTCCTACGATATTTATTTATTTATATGTAAATTGTATATAATATTTAAATTTAAATTCAATTTAGCTAATAGTTCAGTTAAATTTAATTATGTTTCAAAATTTTTAGCATACTGTCCTATTGAATGAGGTTTATACCTATAATTGAGGCAGCACTTAATTTTTGCCAACTTTGTTTAATATGTATCAACTGTATTAGTAGCTTCGTTGGTATGACTATAAAATTAAAATAAAATATACTATTGGAATCTGCTGCCCGAGTGGGTGTTCCCCAATGAATATAGTCTGGGTACCTTCAAGTCGCGAGTGAATCGGTTTCTTCTAGGCGAGCGTGCTCCACCGTAGACCGCATCTTCGCTTAACATCAGGCGGGATGGCGGTCAAACGCAAGCCTATCTACTATATAAAAAAAAAAACTAATATAATGTACTTAGGTGGTGGACAAGGACATGGATTTTTCGTAAAAAAAAATTCATCGTAAGTACAATACTTTTATTTCTCATAATTTACAAATTACAACGATATTATGGCAGTGTAGTAAATAATTACATTATTTAATGATATATCTATATTCTATATGCATTTATATGCGATACAATTGGATTTGGATTAAAACTGCACTTCGTCTCAAGTTCAAGTCATTTAATCGCGTTAATTTTCACTTGGTGGTAGATTTCCTTAGCAGGAAGTCGTCTAGGTAGGTACCACCGCAGTACCAGATATTCTGCCGCCAAGCAGTAGTGTGCAAACATTACTGTGTTCCGGTTTGAAGGGTACTGCAGCTAGCGAAATTACTGGGCTGTTGAGACTAACCATCGAAAGTCTCTAAGTAGTGGGTGCCAAAGCAGCGATGTTGAAAAAAGAAAGAAAGCAGTTGTTGTTACATTAGGTCTTAAAGTTATAGTTATGCTATAAGTACACACAATTTTCGCTTTAATAAGCATGCGACATTTGTTAGGTTAGGTTAGGTTTTGAGTGTCAGTGGATTGAGCATTAAATGGTTTCCCGTTTTCCATATAGGGTTATAAGCGCCGAAAGAGGGTCGTACTCATCAATGTAAACAACTTTTGCTATATGCACAACACTGAAAATGTAAAAAAAAACCTTCAATAATAATGCCATGGATTTGCAACTAAATGGCATTGTAGATTTTTTCTCGATTTTATTGTTGTACCTTTGCCATAATCATGTGTAATCCCCTTTCGCCTGAATACACCCCAAGCTCATGACCCTGAATAAAAAATTATGCTAGTCAATGTAGTGCTGTTGTAAATGCTACTCGCGGTCACGTATTCGTGAGAGCTACTTATCTTAAACCCGTCGAGCGGTAACAAGACATTTTGTTTTTACTACATATTTGTATATCTACATTAGTCTATAGGTACATAATTATAATATTATACTTTCATCATTATATAAAACTATAAAACATCAAAAAAAAGGAAGATTTATTGAGATCACTACATTTTACAATAAATTACTATAAATGCTTTATTATTTACAACATATATACACATTTATTATTACAAATAAACTATTGTTATAAAGATTGTGACGAATGACTTACGTTTTTTTTTACAGATTTCAAGTTAATATAACGATGATAGCTCAGTGGTTAGCGCGGTAGGTTCGCATGCCGAAGGGCGTGGGTTCAAACCCCAACAATGAGCTTGAGCTGACGGTGAAGGAAAAACATCGTGAGGAAACCACAGTATGGTGGTAAGGTACTTTCTTGTACTCGGCTGGCTAGCTACCACCCTCAAGTCGAAAATCTGCCGCCAAGCATCAACGGTGTGCTCCGGCAGCCTCACTTGAGAGCCAGTTCCCTTCCAGGCCAGGTGTGCTTTACCATCTCCGACCACACCATCACTTAACATCAGGTGAGATGTGGTCAAACACCTAGACTGGCAACCATAAAAAAAAAAACTCAATTTTTTTTTTCAATTCAACTCTTCGTTCAAATTTTTTTTTTTTATGGTTGCCAGTCTAGGTGTTTGACCACAGCTCGCCTGATGTTAAGTGATGGTGTTTGTTTAAAGTCTCTAGCTTGTATTATAATACAAGCTAGAAACTTTAAACAGCAATATCCCAACTACTGAATAATAAACAAATTTACAATTAAAAAAAACAGACTCCATGACTCTTAGGCCAACTAAACGCACTGCTCCAATGAAACAGCGAGGTTTCCGAGTTAACGAAAATATCATCGATGTATTTAGATTTTTGTCAAGCTTTTAAAAACAACTCGATGGCTGGCTTTCATTTCGTATTTTAGATTGTTTTTGTGCTAGGGGTACTTGTTTTGAACTGAGAGGTTACGCGTAACGCTGGTGCAAAGCCATAAGGAGGCATTACACTCATCACTTTGAGCTTTTATGGGACTAACATAAAAAATAAAAACAAAAACAGCTGTTTTACACATAAATGGAATTAAATATATTGTTAACTAGCTGCGCCCCGCGGTGTTACCCGCTACATGTTTTCGGAATAAAAAGTAGCCTATGTGCTAATCCAGAGTCTCGGCTACCTCTATACAAAATATCATCCAAATCCGTTCAGTACTTTTTGCGTGAACGAGTAACAAACATCCATCCAAACTTTCACATTTATGATATTAGTGGGATTTTAAGTGATTTAGAGAGAATATAAAAGATCGCTTTAAGCGATAAGGCAGCAAGTAGTTGCCCTGTTATTACGCTTTTATTATTGATATTTTATTTCTAATGTGAGCAATAAATAGTTATTTTTATCTCTTTATGAAATAGCTGATCATTTCTTGTGATCATATATTCGGTTTCATGATAATGAATTAGTACACAATAACCTCCTTTCGGTGTCTACCGTTATGCAGAACCCTATATTTAGAAAAACAATAATAAATCTATCTATACTATTATAAAGAGGAAAGATTTGATTGTTTGTTTGTAATGAATGGGCTCCGAAACTACTGGACCGATTTTAAAAATTATTTCACCTTTGGGAAGCTACACTATCTCCGGATGACATAGGCTACTTTTTATCCCTGTATTCCCACGGGAACGGGAACTGCGCGGGTGAAACCGCGAGGCGTCCGCTAGTATTCAATGAAATGCATTTCACTCGTATAACCGAACTAGAATTATTTATCAGACAATTTCGGCAATAATTAAAATACATGTTTTGTACCACTAGACACGGCTTGATTACATTTTTTTAAGGGTTTTACTTATAAATGTTACTTAAAATTAATCATTGCTTGGAACGCTCTGTCAACTTTTGAATGACGTGAAATATCACGCGAGGATATAAATATGTAAATATGTATTATTATTATAAATATGTATTAACTTTAAACAATGTTTATAAGTGGTTTAAATAGAACACAAAAGAAAAAAAACTATTTACAATCCGACGATTGTCATCTGTAGTTTTTTGTATTTTAAATGTCATGGTCATAAAGATGGTCATGGTCTTCAGTCATAAAGATACAATCTTTGTTAGCAACAAAACAAGCAGGCAGATCGCCTGATGGTAAGCTTACAGACGCCTGAAATGTTGCGCTCTTCTTAAAACACTTGTTTTTTAAATTAAATTTATTGGCAAATTCACAGAGTTGGTAATGCTAAACAAAAACTATTTTGTAATAGGTATTTACTTAAAAAAATAAATATATTACAAACAAATACAAATTAACACTTCATTTACATACTTGTTGGAAGATCTCCTTAGCAGGAGGTCGTCTGGGCAGGTACCACCGCATTACTAGATATTCTGGACCCAAGCAGTAGTGTGCAAACATTACTGTATTCCGGTTAAAAGGTTACTTGCAGCGAAATTATAGGGTTACTGAGACTAACGTTAGAAAGTCTTAAAGTAATGAACGCCAAAGCAGCGATTTCCTTGACTTTGTTACTCAAAGTTTTGTGTATCGCGGACATGTTTCACTTACCATCAAGAGAGCGTCTCGTTCGTCTCACTACTTTTACATACAAATTGGTGGCATATATCTAAACACTGGGTATTAGCCAACCATACAGGGTGTAATGGTCTCGAAAACAAAGACAGATTACCGATTCATCAGTGGTATAATAATTTGAGAGATTTCGCGTGTGAAATAACCGCGCTAACCTGTGGTAACTTTATTTTTAATTTGACAGGCTAGGTATTTGACCACAGCTCATCTGATGTTAAGTGACGATGTGTGGTGTGTATCTGAACAAATAGTAATAGAAGAACTGTTTGGAATACAATTTCGTACGCTAGGGTCAATGTTTTCGAGCGTTCAAGTTATACTTAACATTATTTATATTATTAATGTGATTCTCTACCATTTTTATAAATAATAAAAATAAATGCTTTTCTACATTATAAAACTAATTTAGCAGCTCAATAGAAAAATTATAGAAAGTCAGCAGACTTTTTTCTCGAAAAATGGACGACAAAAAAATAAGCAACATTCTAGAATCAGTTTAAATTCTTTGAGCGTAGTAGTTCACAAGAAGGAATGTAGAAAGGTTAGGGCTTATTCATACCGAAATTGCAATCAGCGCTACTGTGCACGGCTAGTCCTGTATGACTTGCCCCTAATATAAGTCTTCAGTCTGATTGAAGCTCTTTTTTGAGCATTAGAGAAAAATATCCCAATAACATTATTAAAAAAAAAGAAATCGATCAAAGACAATGTGCCTTGGTCACAAAAATCTATGTAACTAATTTTGGCACTTCGATAAATAAGTGATTTTATACTAAAACTATAAAAAAAGGGTATAATAAATATCAATTTTCTAACGAGCATAAAGATTAGAGGATATGACAGTCATTTTAATATACTGGGTGTAAGAGAAAAGCTTAGCGGCGGGGGGGGGAAGAGGCCTGTGCCCAGCAGTGGGACAAAGTGGGCTAAATAATAATAAGGGAAAAGCTTTAGAAAAAGAAAATTAAGTCACATAATTCTTAAATCTCAAAGTATATTTACTACGCTAAAGCACGTAACCTAGGAATTTTGTTACGGTTAAGTTTTGGATAGCACTGCAATGACCATGGACAAGCGTTATCTCTAACTATCTATCACAGCGCTTACTGATTCAATTACGTATTCCCATACAGTGTAATATAAAGAAACCGAAAATTGTAGTTTCTTTTGCCAACAACCAAAAGCAGCAACTTCGTTCTAGTAGTAAGAGTCAATACAACTTTTACTACTAGAACGCTTCGTTATTTTTACGACTTGCCGGACTTTCCGAGGCCGAACAGCAATGTATCAAAATTTCTAAAATTTTTATGATTTTAATCATCTTTTCTGTGTCCATGTATCGTAGCGTAGACAGAGATAATGTAATCTTTTTTTAGACACAAACCGCGAAGACTTTAAGATGCCCAGCTTGATAAAGAAATCGAGACAAAAAATATTTTTGTCATTTTAAAAAAAACATTGTGACATAGATTTTATTTACTCAATAACCAAATTAAATTTTAATTTTATTAGTGCGTGCTGTATGATTAAACGCGAGTAAGAGTAAAAGCAAGGTAAGCGGAGCGTTGGTCGTCCAGCCGCAAGATGGACAATATTGTCACCGTTGCTGGTCGAACCTGGACCAGATTGGCACTGGACCGAGGCAGATGGCATGTAATGAGAGAGGCCTATACCCAGCAGTGGGATAAGAAGGCCGTGGATGATGTGTGATGTGAAACGTAAAACAAAATGTGTTTTTATTCTTTTTTTCATTTGCTTTGATAGCCAAAACGATCCTCTTACACCCGGTATATATTAAAAAAATATTCTTATACACAGCAAATTCTAACTAAGTAAAAAAAATAATACAATTAAAGAGTTTATTTGCTTTTTGGTTTAGCCTATCTCGAGCTTTGTCTAATCGGAGTTTCGTCATCAGCGAAACTTGTTTGATTTCGCCTCTCACATCTTTTCTGGTGCTGTCTGATAAATGCGCTTAATCTATTTAGCAAAAACTGCTTGTCATGACCTTCTAACACTAGCTGATTCTTCAAAACTGCTACCATATGCCTATTAGCTGCCGTTACTGCCCAATAATAATATAAAAACAACAATAATATAGCAAAAGCTGGTATAGCAAACGTCGATGTTCCAACGAAGAAAATTACATTTTTAATAAAGAACGGAAATCCTTCGAAAGTCTGTACTACGTATTCCCATACAGTGTTGAAACCTCTAAAAGGTCCACAGTTCACAGATGGAAGAATCTCCGCTATTGAAAATGCTACCGGCCCAATAGATACGACAAACCCTAATAAAAGTACGGACATGAATAGTGATTTTGATTTAGAAGCTTTGTAAACGACTGGGGATGGCGTACAGTTTATAAGGCATGTGAATTTTTTTATATAAAATATTAGAAAGTAGAATATGGTACCGATTATGGGAAGAAAAGGGCAGAAGAATGCGCCCATCCATATAATTGTTTGCGTATATACGATGTCTAAGACGTGTTTTGGCAAATAGAAATCTTGTTCGCCAATGATTTTGAAGCAACGACTATTTGTGTGTCTCGCCACGAACGCTCGAGGTAAATTTATGAAGAAAGTCGTGAAAAATTGCACAGCAAAATCTGTTAGGATCAACTTATAAAATTGTTGACCTACATAAGTTTCCCAGCAATCCAGTTTCGATTCATCTACGGCATTGTAAAGACATTCACCTCTTTTCGTGGTGACGTTTATATATATTTGACTTAGCAAAACTCCTAAAGACGAAAGCCTCAATAGAACAGTTCTAAGCAGAGTTATCAAAATCACCTTTGGTGGTGTATAGTTCTCAAATTGAATCAAGTAACTGAATATTTCCGGTACGATCAAATTTAAAACAACAATAGCAATAAATGGCAAGAATTCTAGAAGAGTGTTCTGTAACTGCGAAAGGGACATGACACTTTCATATGGGTCTGACGATCTATAAAAATTTAATGTCAACATTTCCGCTTTAGCAGTTTCGTTAGTAGCTTCCACGGTTTCCTCATTCAATTTATTCGTTGAAAAATTGAAAGTGTAATATATCAATATGCCAGAAGCTATCAGTATGCATAAAACCAAAATATTCATCAGAATCCTTCTGAAATGCAACAAAATCTGACTTTCTTTCGTACGCAGTTGCTTCTCCTCTTTAAACTTGTCCTCTTCAAGGCAACCTTTGATCTCGTTGTACAGACCTTTATGTTTAATTTTAGCTGATTTATCGTTGTATATGCAGAAATCCCAACCGCCGAAAACTAAATTGCAATACATATAAAATTGTCCCTCACTCTCAATTAATTTCTCTTTGAAACCTTTCGCGGCTGTTTTGACGATAGCTATTAAAGAAATCAACGCCCAAGTTATAGGAATCAATACATATGCCATAGGCATGTTGTAGTACAATTCTTTATCGAAATTCTTTAATGTATATTCATATACTAGATTTGTATACACACCATAAAACAATATAGTTTGTTCCATGACACCTGTACCTTGAATAACGTCGAGAAATATATTTGTATCTGTGATATTTTTTTTGAAGTAATATTCTGAACAGCAAGCTGTGGAATTTTCATTCCCTTCACACAGCAAAACTTCTTCGACTAGTAATGTCTTTGGTAGAATTAAAAACATTATTATCAGCAATGATATAGCTAGATTTAGAAATAACAACCATCGTAGAAATAAGAAGTAGGATACCACGCCGGTGCCGAATTTACCCTCGATCTCCCTCATGGGAGTTTGCCAGAGTTCCAATTTTCCCACGATTTCGGTGAATCTGATTCGGAAGCGGTGCCACACTTTGCGCTGTCGCCATTGTAATTGTTCTAAGCCTTGTAAACGGAGTTTCGTTGCATTCTGAAAATGATCAGAAGATTAGTGAGACTAACCATCGAACCAGTTCCATTCCAGGCTAGGTGTGCTTTACCATCTTCGACCACGCCTTCACTTAACATCAGGTGAGCTGTGGTCAAACACCTGGCCTGTCAACCATAAAAAAAAAACTCAAAGTAATGAGCGCAAAAGCAGCAATGCCCTGGACATTGTGACCTAGCATTATCATACTCGTATTTCATTTTTGTAGCGAAGATAGCTCAGTGGATAGCGCGGTCGGTTCGCACGCCAAAGGGCGTGGGTTCAAACCCCAACAATGAGCTTGAGCTGCCGGTGAAGGGAAACATCGTGAGGAAACCATAGCATGTTAGTAGGGTACTTTCTAGTAATCGGCTGGCTAGCTACCACCCACAAGTTGAAAATCTGTCGCCAAGCACATAACGGTGTGTTCCGGCTGCCTCACTTGAGAGTTAGTTCTATTCCAGGCTAGGTGTGGTTTACCATCTTCGGCCACACCGTCACTTAACATTAGGTGAGCTGTGGTCAAACACCTAGCCTGTCAACCATTAAAATGTACAGAAAACAAAGAAATCTTATGAGCTAGTGCCACAAGTTGCAGCCTTATCGCTAAAAGCGATTTCTTCCAAGCAACTAACAATGGAAAACACGTTAATGATCAGCGGCGGCCTTAGCTGTTGCGAGGCCCGGGGCGACAGATCATTGTGAGACCCTTTATCTCTGAGTCCGTTTTACTAAAAAAATTGTTGGAGTGCTCGAGTGGCCGCAACATGCTTGCACTCATAATGAAACCGTGCTTTCAGGGGGGGGGTTTTGTTAAGTGCGAGGCGCGAGATACACATAGGTACATATACTTATGGTAAAGACTTTTTTCTACGAGGACGCGAGGCCCCTGCAAGTGCTAGGCCCCGGGCGGTTGCCTTTCTTGCCACCCCCTAAGGCCGCCACTGTTAATGATCAAGAACAAACGTAAGATGTGATACTATATTTAGTTCTAAAAATACTTAGTTAATTACATAGTTACGTATTGTACCTGTAATCTATCTTTGAGGTTGCGTTTTTGGATCATCGGAACAGGCATCGCCTTGATTTGCATGATCTCTTCCCACGTCCGTTCCTCGTTCGACAAGTTCTCTGAAATATTTAATAAATAAATAAATAAATATCATAGGACATTACACACAGCGCCATCTGACCCCAAACTAAGCAGAGCTTGTGCTATGGAAGACAGATAACTGATAGAATACTTAAATACTTTTTTTTTTTTGTAAATACATACTTATAATACATACAGTACACCCAGACACAGAACAAACATCGATTTTAGTCACACAAATGTTAGACCTGAGTGGGAATCGCACCCCACGCCCTTCAGCTCTCGAAGCAGACACACTACCAATGAACCAACAGGGCTGTTGTTTAACATTACATACTATGGAGACTGGCAGTAACTAGGATCTTCACTAGATTGCATGAAGCAGCTTCCTCACAAACCTCATCATCAAGCTGTGTATGCCTATAACTGGCGCATGTATCGGAACATAACTTTACGCAATATGTTTGTAAATTTACTAATATGTGTGCTGTTGGCGTACCTTAATAAATAAATAAATAAATCACAGCAACAGAAAGACTGCTTTTCGCTATCATGATTAACTCCATCTCATTTACTGGAGCTAATTTTTTGTGTGTAAAAAGTAATGAGACGAACGAGACGCTCTCCTGATGATAAGAGATAACATCTGTCCATGACCATTGCAGCTATTCACAGAACTTTGAGTGACGAAGCAAAGTCCAGGGCATCGCTGCATTGGCACTCATTACTTAGAGAGTAGATGGTTAGTCTCAACAGCCCAGTAATTTCGCTAGCTGCAGTACCCTTCCAACCGGAACACAGTAATGTTTGCACATTACTGCTTGGCGGCAGAATATCTGGTACTGCGGTGGTGGTGGTGCAGTGGTGGTATTAGTATTTTGATTTTTTTTGTCGTTTTTATAGATAATGGTACCTTCGTGCGCGAGTGCGACTCGCATTTGGCCGGTTTTTTATTCTTTTTTAAAGACACTACATCCTCCTTGAAAGTTTATAGAAATACTAAACAATAGATGCTACGATTTGGTTAGTGTTAACGATGGGTAATCACTCAAATTAATGCTGATTATATTATTGTTTACATACGAAAGTAGGTCAGTGTACAAGTACTAGATCTCCTTAGCAGGACGACTACGTAGGTACCATCAATATATGGGTTCGATTCCCACTCAGGACTAACATTTGTGTGACTAACATCGATGTTTGTTCTGTGTCTGGGTGTACTGTATGTATTATAAGTATGTATTTACAAAAAAAAATTATTTAAGTATTCTATCAGTTATCTGTCTTCCAGAGCACAAGCTCTGCTTAGTTTGGGGTCAGATGGCGCTGCGTGTAATGTCCTATGATATTTATTTATTATATCAGCTATTTTACCGCTAAGCAGTAGTGTGTGAATATTACTTTTTTTATTATTATTTTTTATTTAAAAGTAATGAGACGAACGATGCGGTCTCCTGATAGTAAGAGATAACACATGCCCATGACCATTGCAGCGATACACAGAACTTTGAATTGCAAACAAAGTCCGGGGCATCGCTGCTTTGGCACTCACTACTTTGAGACTCGATGGTTAGTCTCAACAGCCCAGTAATTTCACTAGCTTCAGTCACCTTCTCACCGGAACACAGTAATGTTTACACACTACTGCTTGGCGGTAGAATATCTGGTACTGCGGTGGTACCTACCTAGACGACTTTCTGCTAAGGAAATCTACCACTAAGTAGTACCTACACTGTTAGTGTATTCCGGCTTAAAGAATACTGCAGGGAAATGACAAAGTTGTTGATACTACTAAATGTGATTTACCGTGCAATAAATACCAAAATAAATGGCAGTAGCTGTGATTTCACTGTAAAATTATGCTCCATTTGTCTATAAATGGAAAAAAAATATTTGTATGGAAATCGAACCACCTTAAACAGGACTTTCAGCAAATCAGCAATCTTGGTGCAATCTATGGCTCCACATAGCCGATTTGATGACAATCTCTAATACTAATATAAACACGCCCTAAAAGTCAGCGTTGATCGTATTGACGTATCCTTAAATCTTCCTAAACCAGGATCTCAAGTTCGCAAGTTCTAGTCACTGCAACGCTATCGTTCCGCACTGTGACACAATTAAACGGTAACAAGTTTCTTCTCAGTATCGATAACTAAACTCACCAGATAAATCAGGTAACATGGACAAGTGTATGTCGCGGCTCTGCGTTGTTCGTGCGAACGTGGATTGGCGTCGATCATTCTGAGATCGCGCTCGTTTCACCGTCGTCGCTGTAAAAATAATAAGGATTATGTACATGGGGTTCCGTACCCAAAGGGTAAAACGGGACCCTATTACTAAGACTCCGCTGCTCGTCTGTCACCACACATCCTACCACAGCATGGTGGTAGGGTACGTTCTAGTACTCAGCTGGCTAGCTACCACCCTCAAGTTGAAAATCTGCCGCCAAGTATCTAACGGTGTGTTCCGGCAGCCTCACTTGAGAGCCAGTTCCATTCCAGGCGGGGTGTGCTTTAACATCATCGACCACACCTTCACTTAACATCAGATGAGCTGTGGTAAAACACCTAGCCTGTCAAACATTAAAAAAAAAGATTAAATTAATTTAACTAACTTTCCACTTCCCATATTGTACAATTGTAAAAAATGAAATGTAATTCAAGACAAAGGTCACGGACCCTGGTGTCTGTGGAGCGTATAAATTGAAAAAAAAATGAAAAAAAAAGAGATCTGTTTTTGCCGCCCCCTTGCAAATGACGCCCGCACCCGGCGGGCCTGGTTACAAGTTGGTCTTATTGCTGCTAAGATCTAACGTGCTGTGGACAGCGGCGGCCTTAGCTGTTGCGAGGCCCGGGGCGACAGATCATTGTGAGGCCCTTTTTCTCTGAGTCCGTTTTAATAAAAAATTAGTTCGAGCGCTCGAGTGGCCGTAACATGCTTGCACTAATTATGAAACCGTGCGTTCAGATTTTTTTATGTGAAAAATAATGAGACGAACGAGCCACTCTCCTGATGGTAAGAGATAACGCCTGTCCATGACCATTGCAGCGATACACAGAACTGAGTAATAAAACAAAGTCTAGGGCATCACTGCTTTGGCGCTCATTACTTTGAGACTTTCGATGGTTAGTCTCAACAGCCCAGTAATTTCGCTAGCTGCAGTACCCTTCAAACCGGAACACAGTAATGTTTACACACTACTGCTTAGCGGCAGAATATCTGGTACTGCGGTGGTACCTAGACGATCTCCTGCTAAGGAGATCTACCACCAAGTAAAGTGCAAGGCGCGAGATAAACGTACGTATGTATACACATGGTAAAGACTAGCTTCTACTTGGATAGTTGAGGACGCGAGGCCCCGGGCGGTTGCCCTGCTTGCCACCCCCTCAGGCCGCCACTGGTTGTGGACAGTGGACACCCCTACGTCGAAATGTATCAATTTTTTTTTGTGAACAGTGCTACTTGGTAAATGAGTTAACACAGCAACGGTACATGCATAACGGTACATACTGTTCCTAGCCTGCTTGGAGGGCAGCAGCGTGGCTAGGTTCGCCGCGTTGGCTTGCTGCAGATGTTCGAACAGATCTTGTTCGCCTCCCGGATACAACTCCTGAAATTAACACCAAAAGATTATATTACAATTAAAAATAACTCGGCATAAGAACAAAATTAATAGACTAGGGGTTTATTTTAATAACATATATTTGACTTTCAATTGACCTTTTTTGTAGCGATGACAGCTCAATGGTTAGCGCTGTCGGTTCACATGCTGAAGGGCGTGTGTTCAAACTCCAAGAATGAGCTTGAGCTGCTGGTGAAGGAAATCATTGTGAGGAAACCATAGCATGGTGGTAAGGTATTACCTACCTATTCTCTAGTACTGGGCTGGTTGGCTACCACCCTCAAGTTGAAAATCTGTCGCCAAGCATCTAACGGTGTGTTCCGGCAGCCTCACTGGAGAGCCAGTTTCATTCCAGGCTTAGTGTGCTTTACCATCTTCCACCACACCGTCACTTAACATCAGGTGAGTTATGGTCAAACACCTAGCTTGTCAACCATAAAAAAACCTCAAATGACGTCACATAGTAGGCTATATGTGTATAAGGCTATTTAAAGTGCCTAAAAAGCAATGACAAACCAAAACAGAATCTGTCAAGTTGTACGCCGAGTTGTTTTTTGCTTTATTAATACAAATTGAGAGAGTTGTGGAAAAATAATGTCGTCGTCGTTTTTACATCGTGGGTTAAAAATAAATAGAAACTGACTTTTGGGAAAACAGCGCCATCTTGTGGATATAAGTTGCTTAGCAGGACCTAACGTTGTATCTTTTCTTTTTTTCTTTGGTTTTGGCGTCGCGTTTTGAGCATTTGCCACTGTCAAGTATTTATATATTTTCAAGTTTCAAAAGTTAAATAAGTGTCCTGGTAGCTAAAGTTTAGTCAAAGTCCATTCTTGGTCAAATATAGTCCGTGTCAGTCAAGTCCAGTAATGCTTTAGTAAAGTAGTGGTGACTTTACTATAACGCTTCGATGTAGTTTTGAAAGCAACACAAAAAGTCATGTTTCACCACATTATATAATTTTTCCACATTCGCGCTTGTGATTCGGCATTTTATGAATAAAACACCACCATTTTTTTGTATAAACATTCGGCAAAACACTAGTTTTGGAAAAAAATACAACGGAGCGACACGACTCTTTCCGCGTTCCCGCCAAAACTCCACAGTGAAGCGCAATTTGAAGCGAATAATTTGAACTTGATAAAATAATACTAGATGGCGTTGTTCGTCCTTAAAACGCGCTAACGTTATCTAAGGAGACATGGAGTGTTTGGATAGATGACGCGAATTTCTTTGATCACAATATAATGTACACCTTATTGTTACTTTAGTGTTTCTATATGTATTCACCATCATAATTATAACTCTGTGAAAATAGAACCAAGTATTTTTGAAGTCTGTTAATACAGACGCGAGTTTGAAACGATGATAGCTCAGTGGTTATCGCGGTAGGTTCGCATGCCGAAGGGCGTGGGTTCAAACCCTATCAATGAGCTTGAGCTGCCGGTGATGGAAAACATCGTGAGGAAACCATAGCATGGTGGTAGGGTACTTTCTAGTACCACCCGGCTGGCTAGAGAGTTATTATCGCTATAAAAAATATCGTGTGATTTATCGAGGATGGCAGCATCATACCTGGTAGAACTCTCCCCCGGCTTCCTCCCATCCTTCCTGTCGCTTGCTGCGCGGTTTGTTTTTAGAAGAATTACTTCCGGACATGGTGGCTACAGCATCATAACTCTGAGAACAAATATTTTAAAAGTGAATTACTTAATTAGTCCAAACACACCGTTAAGTGCTTGGCGGCAGATTTTCAACTTGAGGGTGGTAGCTAGCCAGCCGAGTACTAGAACCATCATGCTATGATTTTCTCACGATGTTTTCCTTCCGGCCGATCAAGCTCATTGTTGGAATTTGAATCTACGCCCTTCAGCGTGTAATCCGACCGCGCTAACGACTGAGCTATCATCGCTACGAACAATGTAGTACTATTAAATAAACAAAAATTAAATGATCAATGTTCAGTAAAGTTTTTAAATTGATTAAGTCGACCAATGCAAATAATAAAATTTTATTATCTGGTTTCCAATGTAGCTTTTGGTTTTGGGCCAGATGGCGCTGTATGAAATGTTATCACTTAACATCAGGTGAGCTGTGGTCAAACACCTAGCCTGTCAGCAATAAAAAAAATGTCCTAAAATGATTTTTTTGTTTACTGTGGACATGTTATTAAAGTCTGATGTCAACATTGGTATTTAATTTATCAATACCTAGATATTGTTATCTATAGACGTTACACTAATTAGTTTCCTGTTAATTTTTTCCTGTCGCAAAATATGAACATACGAAATTTTATTTTTTTATGACACAATTGGAGAGGGAGGGGGGAGTACATTCAAGCCAAATATCACGAGATCTCTCTCTCTCTCTCTTTTCGGGACTTTAATTTTTAATGTATTGGTGTAGGTACACTGTGTTGGCGGACTTTTTAAATAAATAAAGAAAATCAAAATCGCCTTTAAAGATTTAATATTTATGTAGTTTTGTTACAATATAACCTGCTGAAAACCCTTTTTCTTTTTCTTGAAGTCTAGTAGTATTTCAGTATGTTTTCCATACGCGATAATCGCATAAACGTTTTTTGATAAAATTCCAACAGATGGTAAAGCTGTTATCACTTTTAGGAATTTCTTAGATAGTATTTATTATTATCAACCAGTACTGCCCCACCGCAGAGCAAAGACCTTCCTTACTTCTTTCTTCAGCTGAAGGGCGTGGTATAAACAAAAAAAAAAGTATTTAAGTATTCTATCAAGTATCTGACTTCCATAGTACAAGCTTTGCTTAGTTTTTTTTATTTAAAGATTCATTATTTTTTACTTGGATCCTATTAAAACTTGGTCATAATAAAATTCACAATGCCAAAAATCCTATTGTTTTACGTTAAATATGTATAATTTTATCTATTCATGGACTTGGATAAAATTACCATTTTTGTAGGTACTTAATAATATAACATTCGCAGTAGCAAACGAAACAACCTAAATAAAAATAAATAAATAAATAAATAAATATCATAGGACATTACACGCAGCGCCATCTGACCCCAAACTAAGCAGAGCTTGTGCTCTGGAAGACAGATAACTGATAGAATACTTAAATACTTTTTTTTTGTAAATACATACTTATAATACATACAGTACACCCAGACACAAACATCGATGTTAGTCACACAAATGTTAGTCCTGAGTGGGAATCGAACCCACGCCCTTCAGCTCTCGAAGCAGACACACTACCAATGAACCAACAGGGCTGTCAACCTAAACTTGACATGAAGCGATGTAAAACCACAATTTGGGGACAGATGGCGCTGTGTGTAATGTCCTATAATATTTATTTTCTCTTTCTTTAATTTTTGAAACCTGAGTCCATTCTCTAAAACAGGAGATAAGTTCGTCCCTATATATCCGTCTGGGCTGTCCAGGAGGTCGCTTGCCATCTTGAGGGAACTACTGCCGTAATTTTTTTTTTGATCTCCCGACTTGCGGCTAATATGTCCGGCCCACTCTCACTTTGGGAAGGCGGCTTTCAGAGCTATATCGGCTATCTGATATAGATATTAATATACCTAATCAAATTGTAAAACTAAGTGCATTGAGTTGTTTGCGAATTATATACATATCTATATTAGGTACGTATATTCAACACTAATAATGGCATAAAAATAGCCAACTATAATTTTTTTTTATAATAATTTTCCCTGACTATCAACACAATTACTATTTAAAAATACGTAAGCATATATGTAATATCTACTATTTTTCGTCCGTACTGATTAATACGTAGCACTAAACAGAGAGCTATCTTATCTGTGATCTCATTATTAGGGCAAATTGCTGATAGGAAGCATTATAGTTTATTTGCTTTTAGATGATTATTGACAGCTGGTGGCAAAAGCTTGTAAACTTCTTATTCTTATTCCGAATGGGGGCGATAAGTCCTGCTCGGGTAGACACTGGTAGGGGGAAATGCATAATACACCCCAAGCGCGACTTCAGTGCAGGACTTATCGCCCCCACTTTGAATAAGAATGAAAAAAAAGTGTTAATAAAAGTGTGTAAGTGTTAAAAAAACACTAAGAACAATGTTCGGTATCCCCCAGTGTACTAGCAATAAATATATATGTACATATATATATGTATCTAGATCTCGGTGTACACATAAAAACTGTCCAGCAAGAAATAGCCCAAAGCAGCCTGAAGTGCCAGGAGAAGCTAACAAGACATGTAAACGAACTTGCACAAACTCTAGGAAAAGGTGGACTACAACATACCTGTCTACAGAGACATGACATCCCTAATCTCACTAGCAGATTTTCACAATGATACAATAAGAAAGTCTGTTGGAAAGAAATATCTCAACAGTTTAGGGCTCCCATGGATCACAATGCACAGATAATGATCAGACAAAGAAGTGGCTTATTGTTCCTGGAACAGATCGCCATGAAGCAGAAAACATATTAAAAAAAAAGTGTAATACTGAGTCAACTGACAATAAAAATTATGTATAAAACAGATTTTGATAAATTTATTATTGCAGGTGTTACTTTCCGTAAAGGTTTTTGATGAATAGATTAATGCAGGTGTTACTTTCTGTAAAGGTTTTTGATGAATTGATTAATGCAGGTGTTACTTTCCTTGTTAATAATCATCATATTCATTTATATATGATGATTATGATTGATTTTTTATTTTTTTTTTATTTGGTTCTTTGTTCTCTGTACTCTTTTCTATTTATGATGTGCACAGTAAAGAGTTATATCTATCTATCTAAAATTCAGTCAAGATTTCAATTGGTAGTCATGAAAATTAAACAAGTTGCCAGACAATTATCCAGTAATGTAAAGTTGTGACATTTCAGCATAATAAGTCTTTTGCTATCTACAGAAATTTAATTTATCAAGTTATAATTACATGCAAATCTTAAATTATACTGCTGATAAGTAAAATCAAATGTAGTAAAATTGATAAAAAAAAGCAGCAATCATATACGAACTGTGCAAATACATATTTATGTGTAATAAATAAGTGGGTTTTTTTGAATTGATTAATAGGCTTGACTTCAACCACCATTTTGCATTATATTAAGCAAAGATGCTTTCTACAATGGTGCATGCTTACTTAGAATATACTGTATACTGTATATATACCTAGTACACACATAAGACTGTATTTATTATAACTATGTATTTACAAAAAAAAAGTATTTAAGAATTTTATCAGTTATCCGGCTTCCATAGTACAAGCTTTGCTTAGTTTGGGGTCAGATGGCATTGTGTGTAATGTCCTACGATATTTATTTATTTATGTATCGGAATATAGCCACCCAGTCTTAAAATTGTTTAAAATCCTTTGTAAGAACAATACGAGCAACCCAGTTTCTATGACTTTAAGGTGGTTCGATTTCCATACAAATAAATGTTTGCCAATCATAAATTCATAAATCATACATAAATTTGATTTACTGCTAATAATGTAATGTTTTTTTTCAGCTATTGTGATTTACTGCAAATAAAGACTAAAATAAATGCCAGAAGCTGTAATTTCACTGTAAAATAATGCTCCATTTGTCCATAAATGGTAAAACATTATTTGTATGGAAATCGAACCACCTTAAAATGATTTTTTTAATAATATTACTTAGAGTGATATACTAGTAGACCTCTATGTTCAAATAATGATCAAAAATATTCTACAAATTACCGTTTGCTATTCCTTAATAAATGTCGAGACACTCTCTAAATTTTGACTGACAATGTAAGCCAGGTACAAGTTAATCTACCAGAAAAGCATTTAATCAATGGACATAAATATATATATGACTCATTTAATTTTACAGTAACTCTCGAGCTACATAAATAATTTAATTATAAGAACTTTAATATCTAAATTATTTGCAAATTGACTTATCTTCCATTTCAGATAGCCCTTTGTGTCTTATTATAGTAACAAAAATCATAAATTTGCGATAAGTTTAGAAATTCCACGATAGTTAAATAGGTATAACATAAACAAGTGAAAAAACATACGTTTTACCGCGATGTAAGAAGCCTGCTTTTTTAATTTATGGAATGCGGAAAGGCTAGTCCATTAGTTTTTTCTTCAGTGGTTTTCAAACTCTTTTGTAGTAAAAATAGGTAAGGTTTTAACGTTGAAATTAGTACTTACCGTGTAATATAAACAGCTTAGAAATGGCAATCCTGTTCGTACGCTTGTTTTTCCTTTCCTAACTTAACGTTATAAATGTTAAATGCACTAAGTTTTTGTAGCAATTTCACGTTTTATTCTTTTATTGTTGAAAATAATCAAATTAAATTCACAAAACAAAGACTGACCACCAGAGGAGAAGGAGTGGTACTGGGTGCGTTCGGAAATTAGACGCGGAAATTAGACGGACGGAATGACAGATCATGTTGACATAAACTATGAAATGTCAATGCACGATGTTTTATTTTTAGCGTGGAAAACCTAATATATCTATACGTTTTTCTATTATATATATGTTAGATAAGATACATTATAATATACAAGATAATTTAAGTATTTGTAAATCATAATGACGTAAGATAAGTTTAAAATCTATCGCTTTTTAAACATTCAAAATACAATACATTTTTATGAAAGCAAACTATCTTGTAGTTTTAGAACGCACATTTTGGATTTTCAGCATCATCTTTCCCATCACTTCATAAAAAATTATGTTAACTTCTCTGCACCACAGGAATGGAATAGTGAATTCTGAATTAATCAAATTTGGTTTTCAATACATACTTAATTAAATGATTATTAATATTGGTACTTACATTCAAATTATGCTGCAATTTGGTAAAATCCTTAGATAGTTACAATTTGTAGCCATGGTTACACGGTATATGTACCTATGGTCTTTTTGTGGAACAACAAAAACCAACGCACAATATTGATCCCACAGGACGTCTTGACTCGCTTTATCTATTGTTTCCAAACCATGCTTCAGAGACGATGTTCTTTGCAAAAAATATTACTGTTTGTTGCGAATGCGATCCCTAATGCCATTTCCAGATGGAAATCAGTGCTACAGAGCTAATAAAACGACCCAATTTCCGTAGATCGGGAAAACGACGACCGAACCGTCTACGTTCCCGCAAAACAATTTTCTGAGGAAAATTTTCATGCAATTTCCGGTTCGGCTCACAATTGGTGAGTTTTCCCGGTTGTTTAAGAACTGACGAATCACAATCGCCCACAAGTGAGATGGACCAATGGCGGCGAGGTGACGCGGACGGTGATCCTAATTGGACCAATGCAATATCCGGCTTGTGAAGCGTTGACATCCTGCGCGGAAAGCCCGGGAACGCGCAGAAAGGCGGGACTAACACACCTGCGCATCTCTCTCGCCACTCTAAGATCACATCTCGCGAAAAGTAATGATTATTTCGGTCCAAGATTTCTAGTTCCGCATACTCCCGCGGTGGCGCTAGTAACGTGCAGCTCTACGTACGACACAGGGGACATAAAACGTATTGCGAATAAAATTGAAATATACCGTTTATTAATCCTTAATATTGAATAATCGTGTTAAAAACGCAAATCCGGATTGTTTTTACATTAGTTTGAATGTAAATCGCGTGCCGTACAAAGAATTTTTTGTAGTTGCGTCGTCCATAATTTTTCAGGGTTGTGCGGGTGTATTCGGTGCTGGAAGTGAAATCGAGCGTAAATCAATGTGGAATGTGTTGTTGAACGACAGTATTTCGTCGAAATGTGTTCGGATTGTGGCAGTTTATTGAACGTCGGCGTCGGGCGCGCGCTGGCGACAGTCCAAAGCTCCGGAACCCGCGCGAGTTCCCACACCCGCTCCGTATAGTCCTCGCACAAAAAGACTTCACTGTTATGTTCTATACACAGCGTGCTAAACAAAATGTACGCTTCAGAGCAACTAGCTCTAATCTAAGTGCCGTATCCCCACACTAATGGCGGTGAAGACGTTGTTTATAATACTGACCATTATATTCCTCGCACTGGGAGACCATGAAATCTCAAAAGGTAAAGTCGCGGAAACCCTGGCGGCGGAAAAACCAAAGCTGCGATCCGCGAAGCCGGGCCAGAAAGGTGCATTACACAAATTGACATCGTTAATCATAAATAGAAACGACACGGACCGCAGACAAACGAGACGTGGGAAAGATTCTAAATTAAGTAAGATACACGAACTGAACAAAAAAGATCAAAATATGATGAACGACAACGAGGGTGCCTTGGCGACGAACGTAAAGCCTGCAGACAATGACACGTTATTTGACAAAATGACGAAATTACGTCCCAGCGGGCCCACATACGAGGCACCTAATAAATATATTTATCCGTCACAAGCGACTGGGGTGTTTTGCAACTTCGAAAATGAGACTTCGGGATCGAATATGTGCATGTGGCAGTGGAACACGACGGAGTCAAAGCATAGCCTGGGGTTCCGAGTGGTGACGGGAGCGGATATTGTGAGGATGAATGACAGTTCGCGAGACCTCAAGTTTACGGGGCCAGCGGTTGACGCTGACGGCAATGTTGGAGGTAAGAAGTTCCCTTTTCAGCATATTTTTTTTTTACTTTAAATAAATCTACGTTTGCAAATCGACGGTGTGGCCGAGGATGGAGCACGCTGATCTAGAAGGAATCTATTCACTCTAGCCTTAAAAACGTCCAAATTGTATCAAAATCAGATTTATTGTATCACTGTGGACAAAGATGTTGCAAAAATTTAAGTATCGCCAGCGATATCCATCACGGACATACAATATTATAAAACACTATTTGAATTAAATTTATGATGCTACATACAATAAATATTACTACCCTAAAATAATTATCTAAATGTTATACAGTCTTAAATTAAATGGCTCAAATGGAAATAAACAGTAAAATTTCAAACTTAAAAATTATCAGCAAAATATTCTTTTAGGTCATAAAATGTTTTAGAAATTAGCCAGTCTTTCAAGTTGCGTTTGAATTTGTAGTTTATAGGAAACAGAGAAGCCGGCAATGAGGTCCATTCATGGGCCGTGCGCATCAAAAAAAACGTATCTATTTGGATTTGATTTCAGGCAATTCAGAAAAGTAATGATAACAAAATCGGAGGATACAGTGCAACTGTGTTACGTTTACTAGACTGTTGACACTCGCTTAATATTAGCATTTTTTTTATAACAGTTAATGTAGGTATATATTATAATAGTATCTAGCCAAATCCTATTGTTCACAGTGAACAAGAGTCTAGTTGCACTCTAATTTTATAATTTTATTAGTATAGGACAGGCGTAGGCAACTTTTTGAGACGGAAGAGCCAAAAGTTAAAATTTACAAGTTTTTCAAGAGCCACTAAAAAATTTTGTTTCAATATGGCACACACAAATGTTTTAGCACAACATTATAGAATTAAGAAACTAAAGTGTTTTAGAAGCTAGAATAGTAAAATAGGAAGTGGTTGAGATATAGACATGGTAGTCCTTCATGGATCAATTGCCCTATTTTAAAGTTTATGATAATAAAATAATAAATTTTTGCGTTTGGAACTGGAGAGCCGTTACTTTACATCAAAAGAGCCGCATGCGGCTCGCGAGCCGCATATTGCCGACGCGTGATATAGGACTAACAGTGACGTAGAAAAGAGTTCCAGTAACTTTTTAATTTTAATTAACGAAAACGATTTTAACATCATCATCATCATCATCATTATCATCATCCTCATTTCAGCCGTAGGACGTCCACTGCTGGACATAGGCCTCCCCCATTGACTTCCATAAAGACCGCAATCGTTGGAAGCGGCTCGCATCCAGCGCGTTCCTGCGGTCTTTACTACGTCGTCTGTCCACCTTGTGAGTGGACGCCCTACGCTGCGCTTTTACACTAGGAAAATATACTATACTACACTACAATATACTACACTACAATATACTACACTAGGAAAATTTGAGAACTGTCACAATGAACATACGTAAAGTCAAAAAATATGTTATAAAATCAGTTATCTGTCTTCCATAGCACAAGTTTTGCTTAGTTTGGGCTCAGATGGCGCTGTGTGTGATGTCCTACGATATTTTTATTTTTTTTCTGCGAGTAGTCTTTACCATTCATTTGGGGGGCCCAACTAATTTTGATACAGAGCACGCTACACCACTGCTGCTGATACTATGTGGAGAAATAATATACCTACTTAAAACAGCTGGCGATGAATTGAAAGCGAAACCCTGAATATCGGAGTAAGTGGCGTCTCTTGAAAGAATGTCCAGCGGACCAAGTTTTTTTTTTTTTATGGTTGACAGGCTAGGTGTTTGACCACAGCTCACCTGATGTTAAGTGAAGGTGTGGTCGAAGATGGTAAAGCACACCTAGCCTGGAATGGAACTGGCTCTCGAGTGAGGCTGCCGGAACACACCGTTAGATGCTTGGCGGCAGATTTTCAACTTGAGGGTGGTAGCTAGCCAGCCGAGTACTAGAAAGTAACCTACCACCATGCTATGGTTTCCTCACGATGTTTTCCTTCACCGGCAACTCAAGCTCATTGTTGGGGTTTGAACCCACGCCGTTCGGCATGCGAACCTACCGCGCTAATAACTGAGCTATCATCGCTACAACAAGATAGGATGATGATATTATTTTTGTTCACAAAAACAACAAAACATTTTCAAGTTGCTATCAACTGTTGACGCTCTACTCACATTATCATACAATAAACAGTTAATAATTAACTAAACAGTTGAACTGCTCGCACGTTGTCGCATCGCAATCCTGTAAAATTTCACTAAGTACCGTCGACGTCGAACGGTCAGTGATGTTAGACGTACCAGCTTCTTGGTATTCATACTAGGTTTTGGCATCATGTACCATGTACCAAGGTTACTCGGTCCTGGTACGCAAAAATACCAAGATTTGCCGTAGACCGAAAAATAATCGTAATCATAATCATAACATTTATTTGCGTATATGGGTAAAGTTCAGTTGATAGGAATAAAATCTTGGCACGTCATATCCCGCGTTTCTGCAAAAATTCATCTTATAAAATAAATGAACAATAATAACAATAAGAGACATCTTAAGAGACTCTCGCTAGACGGTTGGGCAAAGGGTCAGCTTAAAAAGGCAGTGATCCTTGACAGCCTTGACGGCCCTGACCACAGGCAGCTTGTATATATATATATAGCTTGTAATATACCCGACAAATTTTTGAGATGCATATAAAAAACATTCCAATCCAGAGTACTTTTAAAAAACTAGCTCCAACTTCAAGGAATGAAAATACAAACCTATACCTATTTTAATATATGTCTGAAGCAAAGCTTTTAAGCGATTCTTAACCTTTTTTTTAAAATTTCGACATCTGGCAACCCTGGTACCAGTTTTCCGTCTTTAATACCAGCTTTTTAGCCAGCTAGTACAAGGATTTCAGAGTGGCCATCTAACATCCCTGCGAACGGTGTCTAGTTTTCTGCTTTCATTGCAAGGATTCTATTTATAGCGTTCCTTTGTTAACTCCTTAATTACCGAGGCAGACGACGAACTTGCAGTCGCTTAGGTAAAATAAGATTAAAGTGGTTCTAATTTCAGTGCTTGGAGCTAATTCGAATGTCTTAATTTTTTTTTGTAACTTCCTACGCAAACTGAATTGTTTTGTTGCGATGATAACTTAGGGCGGTTCACACTTCAAAGGGTGTGGGTTTGACCAACAATGAGCTTGAGCTGCCGGAGAAAACCAAAGCATAGTAAAATAAAATAAAATAAATAAATATAAATCAATATCACGGGTGACATGGGCCACTTTTTATTCCTGTATTCCCACGGGAACGGGAATTACGCGGGTGAAACCGCGAGGCATCTGCTAGTCTACACTAATATTATAAAGAGGAAAGATTTGTATTTTTCTATGTTTGTAAAACGAATAAACTCAAAAACTACTGGACCGATTTCCAAAAGTCTTTCACCGTTGGGAAGCTACACTATTCCCGGGTGACATAGGCTACTTTTTATCCCTGTATTCCCACGGGAATGGGAATTACGCGGGTGAAACCGCGAGGCGTCCGCTAGTGTAGGTACAATAATGTTATTGATACCTTAGACTTCACGCACACATTCGCGCGTGTACAAAAACTACAAGTGTGTAGTGTCTGTGTAATAGGTAGTTATAACGGGGCGTTTGTCTGGATCGAGAATCCGGGGTGTGGTTTCGCTACGAAATGGTGGTAGTTTTTTTTTATGGTTGACAGGCTAGGTGTTTGACCACAGCTCTCCTGATGTTAAGTGACGGCATGGTCGAAGATGGTAAAGCACACCTAGCCTGGAATGGAACTGGCTCTCAAGTGAGGCTGCCCGAACACACCGTTAGATGCTTGGCGGCAGATTTTCAACTTAAGGGTGGTAGCTAGCCAGCCGAGTACTAGAAAGTACCCTACCACCATGCTGTGGTTGCCTCACGATATTTTCCTTCACCGGCAGCTCAAGCTCATTACTGGGGTTTGAACCCACGGCCTTCGGCATGCGAACCCACTGCGCTAACCACTGAGCTATCATCGCTACACAATATATGGTATAAGTGGTATGAGTGGTGGTATTTTAAAGCACTAGCACCATCCGACCTCGCAGTCCCCATTCCCACTCGTCTTAACCAAGAGTGACTCCATTAAACCACACCCCAGAGCCAGATTCCCGCAGGAAGTTTCAAATCAACCCATTGAGCGTGTTACGATGCGTCTGATGAAAGATATTTATAACTGGATTTGTTTTTAACAAGCTGCTTGTTACCCGCGTGGAATTTATCAAAAAAAAACCTGAAATTTTCCAATTTGAGTGTTCAATATATTATACGTACTAGCCGTGCCGCGGTGGTACCCGCTACATGTTTTCGCGATAAAAAGGAGTCTATGTCTTAGTCCAGGATCTCAGCTACCTGCATACCAAATTTCGTAGTTTTTGCGTGACAGAGCATAAATCCATCCAAATTTTGACATTCATAATATTAGTGGGATATTTAGTTTATTTCCGCTTAACAGTCGTTTCAGCTACAACAGTGATGAGGATTTAAATTTAACTAACTTGACAATAATTGAAAAAGGTTATCCGAAACTTTACTTTTTTTTAATGTGAAAAATTAGCAAACAAGCGACGTGCCACCTGATGGTAAGTGGTAAGGTCACCGCCGCATGTGGAACCTGCAATACCCGGGGCATTACCAGTGTGTTGCCTACCTTTATGGACTGTATTCGCCCTTCATCTGAAGCTAGGTAGATCAAAACTCGGCGGGAAAACTGAAGGTGGTAACCCATTCGACATAAGACAGGTGCGTGTAGCGGGTAACACCGTGGGGCGCAGCTAGTTGTTTATAAAAGTTTTTAATTATTGTTATGTATCTTATCAAATGTTGTTTTTAAATACTTTAGGAGTACAAATTAATTTACTCTTGTTTCAAGTCTCGATTCAAATTAAAAAAATCAAATTTATTTATTGACATGAAAACATTTAATCAGTTACATTTAAGCCACATAATTATAAAACAAAAAATAAACTAAATTCAAAATAAAATGTCAAATTCAAATATTTAATCTCAAATACAATGCCAGGTTAAAACATAATGTCAGGTTCAAATAAAATGTCAAAATTAGACACAATGTCAAATACAAATCTGTCTATATTATATCTATACTATTATAAAGAAGAAAGATTTGATTGTTTGTTTGTTTGTATTGAATAGGCTCTGAAACTACTGGACCGATTTCATAAATTCTTTCACCGTTGGGAAGCTATACTATCCCCGGGTGACATAGGCTACTTTTTATCCCTGTAGTCCCACGGGAACGGGAACTACGCGGGCGAAACCGCGAGGCGTCCGCTAGTAGACCAATCAGTAGAGAATTGATAGATAACTCATTGGTAGACTAAAGTCAGATTAGTTGTACCTGTGCTTTATGATGGTCATCCTACAATAAATAAATAAATAATATCGTAGGACATTACACACAGCGCCATCTGACCCCAAACTAAGCAAAGCTTGTACTATGGAAGACAGATAACTGATAGAATACTTAAATACTTTTTTTTTTGTAAATACATACAGTACAACCAGACACAGAACAAACATTTGGTTTTATATCATAAAATGTTTGTCCTGGGTGGGAATCGAACCCAAGCCCCACAGCTCTTGAAGCAGACATGCTACCAATGAGCCAACAGGGCTTTCAATAATAATCGATTTTGTAATTGTCAATTTGGCTTCGGCATATTTCAAAACTGCGAGTGGGTTTAAACGTACGACGCCGTTTGTAAATCATACAAATTGCGACATTTACATGACCATCATTGTCCGGATAGTCGTCACTGTAAACGGTCTTATAGCGAAGAGTCTCGACTAACATTTTAAGAGACTCTCGCTAGGCGATTGGGTCAAGGGTCAGGTTCAAAAGGCAATGATCCTTGACACGGGACCCGTTCTCAGGCTCCTTTCTCTAAAGCCCTAACCATCGGTTTAGGTTTAGATTTATTATAATGTCTATTTTGTTACTAGCTGTAACAAATGACTATTGAGAACTAGAATTTAACAATGGTTATTTGTTATATAAGAGTGCAAAGTTGCTTTTTAACCGCGTGCTCAATTTTGATGACCGAGCGAGGGAAGGATTCTAAAATTGAATCACGAGCGCGGCGAGAAATTCAAAAGTTAGAATCCTGAGCGTTAGCGAGGGAATCAAAAGAGCACGAGGTGAAAAATCTTTGCATTCAAATGAAACACGTAACTTTTCATCCCACCTCAGCGAGGAAATGACCAAATGAAAAAAATCTTGTACAATCACAAGATACTTTAATTTCAGTTTAGGTATTAACTACTACATTAACAATATGACGTAAAAAAAAATTGCGCGCGCAAAGCAAATTAAAAAAAAGCGTACACCAAGGAGGTACCGAGTCTGAGTTTTTAACAATTTAAAAAAAAGTTGTATGAAAATTCGGCACCATGGAGGTAGAAGTAAATAGGTTTAATGATATTTTGAATTCACAAACTTAGTGCACACGATGTTCTAAATTAAAATTTACTTTGTCCTCTAGCGGATAAAAACTACTTTTGCACTCAGATATCGAAGAGCAAGAATACTCTTTACGAGATGGGGGGATGAAAAATAAATTTTTGTTCAGTTTTAAGAATTTACAAAAAGGTTATAATTCTGTATTCCTTGTAAAGATATACTAATCTTTAGTAACCAAACATTTTATTAACGCTATGAAAAGTATCCTATAATTATGTTAATCCAGATAATAAAATTTCACCCCAATTCGTTCAGCTGTTTTTCCTGCAAACTAATGTCCAAACATACAAACTTTCACATGTATAATATTAGTAGTTTTTCTGATATTTAAAGTATTCTATCTATACTAATTAAAAAGAGTAAAGATTTGATTTTTTGTTTGTTGGTTGTTTGTATTGAATCTCCGAAACTACTGGACCGATCTGAATAATTCTTTCATCATTAGAATGCTACATTATCACTGAGTGACATAGCCTATATTTATATTTTGTTTTCCCGTGCGAAGCCGGGACGGGCCGCTAATATGTTAATAAATATGTCATATATATTTGACGGTCGATGATAGAGTCGTGATTCCCTTTACAAATGACTCGCCGCAGATGGTCGCATAGATAGACATCTAAATTTATCTGCAGCTATACATAGATTTTGTGGAATCCCTGGAGAAACACACGCACCGACAGTTGCCGGGACTTGTCAAGTTTTTGGTTCCAATAAATAAATAAATAAATAAATAAATAAATATCGTAGGACTATACACACAGCGCCATCTGACCCCAAACTAAGCAGAGCTTGTGCTATGGAAGACAGATAACTGATAGAATACTTAAATACTTTTTTTTTGTTGTAAATACATACTTGTAATACATACAGTACACCCAGACACAGAACAAACATCGATGTTAGTCACACAAATGTTAGTCCTGAGTGGGAATCGAACCCACGCCCTTCAGCTCTCGAAGCAGACATGCTACCAATGAACCAACAGGGTTGTCATATCATAAGACATCATCATCATCATCTTAGCCGTGGGACGTCGACTGCAGGTTATAGGCCCAGTGGCGGGGCAAGACTTTAATTTGTTATGGGCGAGGTAAATTTCGCGAGGCCGACTTCTCTTCTTCGAACGTGTATGTTACTGCTGTTCTATTCATTGTTCGCTGTCCATTGCTTTTATTGTTGCCATCATTTTGACATTCGGGTGTTATGAGCAAGCAATGTACAGCGAGTAGTTAATGGAATAATCACAAGTTGCCGTTGAGAAACGTGACAGTAACGTAAACAAACAGAATCGGAATCTCCAGCTCTGGCCGGTGGGATTCCCCGTGAAAAAATATGTAATCCGCCATTTTGTGGCGGCGGCCATCTTGGACTGATTCGCAGGGTAGGTACCTACTGCCGCTAGCAAAATTACAGGGCTGTTGAGACTAACCATCGATACAGTGATGCCTTGAATTTTGTTTTACTACACAAAGTTCTGGGTAACGCTGCAATGGTCATGGACAGTCGTTATCTCTTACCATCAGCAGGGTGTCTAGTTCGGCTCATTACTATTAGATTAAAAAAATCCCCGTCGTTTTTGCGTCGGGAGTGAAAAAATTAAAGCAGATCTTTTTTTTAATATTACTTATTTATCTTCTTAAAAAGTTTAATTAACATATTGTTTTTATTTATTTCCAGGTCACTTCCTGTACCTGCCAGTGGACCCTACCATGGAGAACATGGTCATCAAATCTCCCCCTTTCAGGGGGCTGTGGGAGTTTTGTAAGGTAAGCGTTTTGTTGCACTCCCATCAGCGTTAGAGAAATTATAAAGCAGCTGATTCTATCAGTCAGTTTTCGCTGAAGAATACACCCCTGGAATTCTTAAATTAATTTGTTCTGTGTCTGGGTGTACTGTATGTATCATAAGTATTATAAAATCAGAAGTGGTAAATCAAAAACTGTGGGCGTTTAACAGATTTATTCAACTCGTTGGTACTTCAATATTAATCTATATTCACACTTAATTCGAATGACAACCTTCTTGTCATGTCGCTGGCGAGTGAGTCCCGTCCGTCCGCCGTGCCAGTGTTGCCAGCGTTTTTGGTGTTGCCATTAACTATTTACTGTGTAACGAATAGTTAATAATACTAAATATTCAACGAAGAGGAGACACACTCCAATACATAACACATAAATGCTCAATAAAGTCAACATAAAATCTAACAGTATGTATTTACAACAAAAAAAAGTATTGAAGTATCATATCAGTTATCTGGCATCCATAGTACAAGCTTTGCTTAGTTTGGGGTCAGATGGCGCTGTGTGTAATGTCCTACGATATTTATTTAGAATTATTTTCACGACTTAATATTAAACTATGAATTTCTGTTATACCTAATTGATTCGTTAAAATAATTGCTCGAGTATCGTAGGTGTCTCACCAGTAATTCTGTATAATAATGTGAGTTGTGTTCATAGTAGAATTTGATTATCGATTTTTTCGGTCTCAAAAACCCCCGCTTTTATTCTGCTTGCTCGCAAAGCCTCCAGTTTTGATTTGCGGAAAATTCGTCGAAAACATTTCGTCGAATCACAATTATTCTTAGAAAACACAATTCGTCTAGGACACAATTCATCGAATCACAATAATGAAAATGTCAATATAATAAATTATAAGAAACTACTGCTTAGCGGCAGAATATCTGGTACTGCTGTTAATTTTCCGCAGACGCCCAGTTCTAGATGCGACGGTGATTTCCCCGGTAGATATATAAAATAAGCAATCGTTCATAAATCGACTTTTTTAAATCGTTGACAAGCTAGGTCACACACACCACACACACTGACCACACACCAGACCACACACACCACAGCCACAGCCACCAGATGTTAAGTGACGGTGTGGTCGAAGATGGTAAAGCACACCTAGCCTGGAATGGAACTGGTTCGCAAGTGAAGCTCCCGGAACACACTGTTAGGTGCTTGGTGACAGTTTTCAACTTGAGGGTGGTAGCTAGCCAGCCGAGTACGTACTAGAAAGTAACCTACCACCATGCTATGGTTTCCTTGCGATGTTTTCCTTCACCGGCAGCTCAAGCTCATTGTTGGGGTTTGAACCCACGCCCTTCGGCATGCGAATCCACCGCGCTACCCACTTGGCTATCATCTCTACAAACGACTTAGGATACTTTCATAACTTAGGACATGTTCCAAAACCAACTGAAATGATGAAGTGTTTTATATTTTCAAGTTTCAAAAATTAAATAATTTGCCTCGTAGCTATAGTTATAGTAAGACCAATCGTGGTCAAGTACAGTCCGTGTCAGTCAAGTCCAGTCACGCTTTAGTAAAGTAGTAGTGACTTTACTATTTCGATGGAGTTTTGGAAGCAACACAAAAAGTCATGTTTCACCACATTATAATATCATTTTTCCACACTCGCGCTTGTGATTCGACACTCTGTGAATAAAATACCACCATTTTTATGCATAAACACTCGACAAAACACTAGTTTTGAAAAAAAATACAACGGGACGACGACACGACTCTTTCCGCGGTCGCGCCAAAAAATCATCATTCATTCAATCAATTGTCTTACAATTCCCGATTTTGTTTCTTCGCACTAGAGTGGGTGGTTTTTTTTTTTATGTAAAAAGTAATGAAACGAACGAGACGCTCTCCTGATGGTAAGAGATTACGCCTGTCCATGAGCATTGCAGCGATACACAGAACTTTAAGTAACACAAAGTCCACGGCATCACTACTTTGAGACTTTCGATGGTTAGTCTCAACAGCCCAGTAATTTCGCTACTTGCAGTAGGTACCCATCGAACCGGAACACAGTAATGTTTACACACTAGTCAATAGTTCACCGACGACTTGTCAAGTTATTTACGCCGTGTACGGATTTATTTATTTATTCACTCATCATTATAAAAGTCTTGTATTCAACATTACGAATCAAACAAACCTTGAAATCGCGAAATAAATGGATTAAATTGCAACTTCCTGTAGACATCTGGGACGGTAATTCAATATGCCGCTCTCGGCCGAGTCGAGTGGGAAAGGGTACCGCAAGGTTCAACGGTGCTCCAAGCTACCATCGTCTCGAGGCGAAACTTTTAAATTTGCAGTATACAGGGTTATAAGTTAAGAGCGCGCCTAATGCCAGAAAAAAATCAAGATTCACTTCAGTTAGATAGATAGTGGTAGATCTCCTTAGCAGGAGGCACTGATGTTAGACGTACCAGCTTCTTGGTATTCATACTAGGTTTAAGCATCATGCACCATGTTTGTTTTGTCACTGAAAGTTCTGTGTATCGCTGCAATGGTAATGGGCAGGCGTTATCTCTTACCATCAGGAGAGCGTCTCGTTCGTCTCATTACTTTTTACATAAAAAACACTTGATATGTCATTTTTTTATTGATTAAAACGTTAATTTATTATTATTCTAACATTATCTGAAAATTCTGATTAAATTACTTAGATACGTATAAAATTATATAAAAGATACTAAAAAAAATATAAATAGATATGAAAACTTAAAAATGGCTTCTCTGAAAAGTATGCATTTTCGATTTGCCAATGTATTCACGCCGTGCACGGAAATATCGTGGGACATTACACACAGCGCCATCTGACCCCAAACTAAGCAAAGCTTGTACTATGGAAGTCAGATAACTCATAGAAGTACCTCTGTATTTTTTTTTTGTTTTTTTAATGTAAAAGTAATGAGACAAACGCTGCGCTCTGCTGATGGTGAAAGATAACGCATGTCCATGACCATTGCAGCGGAACGCAGAACTTTGAGTAACAAAACAAAGTCCGGGTCATCATACATACTCGTACTTATAATAAATACAGTACAACTAGTAGGTACATGTATACAGTAGGTACAGCCTTTCAACTTAATACATCACAAGCTTCCCAATCTGAATCAGCCCTGTTTTTATGAATTATCCCACTACTGGGCGTGGGCCTTGATCGAGTGATCTTAACTATAGTTCAAGAAAGTCAGTTGAGCAGTTTGAAGATAAACAGTTTTTATGTACGTGAGTAGGTATTTACCAGTGATCGATTCGAAATTTGTTTTTTTTCTTTTTTTTTTATAGTAGATAGGCTTGCGTTTGACCGCCATCCCGCCTGATGTTAAGCGAAGATGCGGTCTACGGTGGAGCACGCTCGCCTAGAAGAAACCGATTCACTCGCGACTTGAAGGTAGCCAGACTATATTCATTGGGGAACACCCACTCGGGCAGCAGATTCCAATGTCTAGCGGTACGCATGAAAAAGGTGAAATCAAACCGCTTAGTTCGAGCTTTTGGAACATCAACCATGAAGCGGTGACGCTTTTTAAAGCTCCTGGCTGTCCGATAGTAGAATGGGCAAGGTGGAATTAGGTCATGCAGATCTGAAGCGCACTCTCCAAAACGTATCCGCGTGTATGTAATTATGCTGTGTATTAGGTGATGTCAGGCGTTTTTTAAACTATTGAATTGGTTATTTGATTCACTTTTTATTGCACACACTAAAAATAATAAAATACAGAAGAAATTAAACAAAATACGTAAAAAAAAGGAGTTTGTACTTGTTTAGTAATATGTAAACCTTGTATTTACAGTTTGAAGCCAAACTGCACCAAACCAAGATGCAGAACGCGAGTATCAAGCTGATTTCCGAGTCCACAGCATCCGAGGTGCAGTGGATTCTGCAGGAGGTGGCTGGAAATAACTTCGAGATGTAAGCGTATTTAGCAATTTCATGTTCTTCTAAAACCCTTCCTTTTCTTCCAGTGAAGTAGAAAACCGAAAGCCAATACCATTTCAGGCTCGGTGTGTCTACCATCTTCGAACACACTGTCACTTAACATCAGGTGAGCTGTGGTCAAACACCTAGCCTGATGCCATGTTCCGGGGCCTTCCAACTCAGGGGGCCTCCGTTCCGGACCACCAAGCTAGCCGAACTTGCTATTATATCTCCCACCTTTAAGATATTATGGTAGACCAAGCTAGGCGTGTGACCACAACTCACCTGATGTTAAATGACAGTGTAGTCGAAGATGGTATAGCACACCTAGCCTAGAATAGTAACTCAAGTGAGGTAGCTGGAAGTAGCCGTTAGGTGCTTGGCGGCTGACTTTTTTGGGTGGTAGCTAGCCAGCCAAGTACTAGAAAGTACCCAACCATATTATAGTTTCCTCACGATGTTTTCCTTCACCGGCAGCTCAAGTTCATTGCTGGGGTTTGAACCCACGCCCTTCGGCGTGCGTACCGACCCCGCTAACCCCTGAGCTATAATCGCTACAAATATATCATATTGCAAACAACTATGATCACGGCAACTCATTTAAGACACTACAACCTCCCGGTTGTTTAGTTGTAGTGTCCCACAACTGGGACGCAACAATTTTCCTTCCCTTTTCTGAGTAGACAACGCAATGGCATTGCTTCTGGTCTTGCAGTTGCTCATAGGCGTCTGTGATCTCTTACCATCAGACCTGTTAGCTTTTATTTAATAATTAGCAGATACCTCGCGGTTTCTTCCGCGTAGTTGCCGTTCCCGTGAGAATACAGGGATAAAAAGTAGCCTATGTCACTCGGGGATAGTTCGTCCCATTACTTTTTATTTTCTTACCAAAGAATTAACCTTCATTGTCGATTGTCTTTCAGCTGGCATTCCCTCCGCTTCATGATCGGCAAGATTACCCAGGAGGTCCGCATCATCATTGAAATAACTCGACCAAATTACGTGGGTCTGAATCAGCCGCTGCCACATATAGCCATAGACAACATGCGTATGATAGAGTGCTTGCCAGAACCTCCCGTGCCCAATGGGACTTGTGGCACGGGACAGCTCAAGTGCCAGATAATGAGGGTAAGTAAAACATACAAGTGTTAAAAATTACATTACTGCAGTATCATTTACAAATACAAACATATTGGCAGTGGCGGCCTTAGGGGGTGGCAAGCAGAGCAACCGCCCGGAGCCTCGCGTCCTCGTAGAAAAAGTCTTTGCCATATATGTATGTGTATTTCGCGCCTCGCACTTAACTAAACCCCCCCTGAACGCACGGTTTCATTATAAGTGCAAGCATGTTACGGCCACTCGAGCACTCGAACTAATTTCTTAGTAAACCGGACTCAAAGAAAAAGGGCCTAACAATGATTTGTCGCCCCGGGCCTCGCAACAGCTAAGGCCGCCTCTGCATATTGGTACATATACTTGGTCGAAACAGACCATGCGCTCGAAGAGTCGATACGTCCTGAGGATGCCTCGTGTGGAGGCGGAACACGTGTCGGCAAGTGGTTACTGCAGAGCGAAGAGGATATTAAGACTTGTGGTTATTTTAATTCGTTTTTTTAAAGTTTATACTAAAATTAGGTCTAGATATTAAGTAAAGTTTTTAACTCATAAATTGTTGTCAAATTTAAGTCCTCATCACTGTTGTAACTAAAATGACTGTTAAGCAATTTGTATTGCGAAAACAAAAAAAAACTAATTATGACAGCCCTGTTGGTTCATCGGTAGTATGCCTGGTCCAAGAGCTGAAGGGCGTGGGTTCGATTCCCACCCAGGACAAGCATTTTGTCATATAAACAAATGTTTGTTCTATGTCTGGGTGTACTGTATGTATTATAAGTATGTATTTACAAAAAAAAAACTATTCAGTTATCTGTCTTCCATAGCACAAGCTTTGCTTAGTTTGGGGTCAGATGGCGCTGTGTGTAATGTCCTACGATATTTATTTATATACCTTGAATATTCAAAATGAACATCCGCAAAGTAACGCCTAAATCAATCAATTTTGAAATCTTGTATTTTTTTTCTTTTCAGAATTACTCCTGCATTAAATTGAGTCAAGTGTGCGACTTGGTGAAGGATTGCGATGATGGAAGCGATGAGAATCAGAACTGTGGTAAGATACTCATTCCGCGATATTGCATATGTAGATTTATTTTAAGATGTTTATGTTCTCAAATGTATTAGGACATTCCCTTCATCATCATCACCAACCACAGCTTTCTTTATCCCACTGCTGGGTATAGGCCTCTCTCATTTCATGCCATCTGCCTCGGTCCTGTGCCAATCTGGCCCAGGTTCGACCCGCGACGGTGACAATATCGTCGACCCATCTTGCGGCTGGACGACTAACGCTCCGCTTACCTTGCCTAGGCCACCTAGGACATTCATTTGTTAGAAACAAAATCATAGGGTCCTTACAAATTGCAAATGTACAAGCGAGATGAAACAAACAGCAGTGGGTAGGTTTCATGACAAGTTTTTGGGAATGTAAATGGCTAATAAACAAACGAGTAGTTCTATCCCAGTAATATCAATATTTTCAAAACTATCTCTTTTTTTTTAATTCAATTTTTGTAAGGGGACTTTTGTGGTAGCTACATGGCAGTACCATCGTATTTTCTACCAAGTTTTACTTACAACTAAAATAAAAATTATTTGTACACACTACACACAAACATATACACACTCTCTCATACACACATTCACAACAACTGAACAGCTCCCGGGCTGCGTCAGAACAGGGCTCGGACAGCCTGTTGTATCGACTAACGTCCAGTCTGTTCAAATGGTAAGCCACCTCAAGCACCCGTCTCTCCCGCTGGAGGCGAATACATTCCACTTGAAGGTGGTACACGTCCTCTTTTAAAAAACTATCTCTATCTATTCCCGTTGTGTTTTAATTAAAACAATACGCACACGTCCTGATAATATGCTGGGTAACACCGCAGTATCAGGTATTTTGCCGACAAGTAGTAGTGTGTAAACATTACTGAGGGTACTGCAGCTAGCGGAATTACAGAGCTGTTAAGACTAACAGTCGAATGTCTCAAAGTAATGATCGTCAAAACAGCGATGCCCTTTGGACTTTGTTTTGCTACTGAAAGTTATGCGTATCGTTGCAATTTTTCCAGATAAAATGCCGTATGGGTCGTACTGCAACTTTGAACAAGACAACTGTGGATTCGCAGACGTACCTCAGTAAGTTTTTATCTATACTTCTATACTAATATTATAAAGAGGAATGATTTGTATTTTTGTGTGTAACAAAAAAAACTTAAAAACTACTGGACCAACTTCGAAGATTCTCTCACCGTTGGATAGCTACACTATCCCCCGGTGACATAGGCTACTTTTTATCCCTGTATTCCCACGGGAACGGGAACTATGCGGGTGAAACGGCGAGGCGTCCGCCAATTAAATACGTTTTATGTTCACGTTTGACCACATCCTCAATCCTGCCTGATGTTAAGCAACGATTTGGTCTAGGACGCAGCACGATTATCTAGAAGAGACCTGTTCACTTATTATTATTGTACATTTCGGGAAACAGACTTCGCTTCGATCTTCGAAAGAAGTGCTTAGAGCACATGGAGAACGTCCACCATTCTTATTCTTATTCGGAATGGGGGCGATGAGTCCTGCACTGACGTCCCGCTTGGGGTGTATTGTGCATTTCCCCCTGCCAGCGTCTACCCGAGCCAACCCAGCTCCTTGAAGTACCGGAGCGAGGCTCTGGCCCGCTGGCATAGTAGCTCCAGTGAGATGGGTGGAAGCTCCAGTGAGATGGGTGGAAACGTCCACCATATTCAGAGTTCTATTTCTCAGTGAGTCAATCAGCCAGTCAGTGGTAATTTAGCTGTATATAGAGTTGTATAAATCAGTATTTTTTTCTTAACACAACTTTTTTTTTGACAGGCCTATCCTAAAATGGTCCCGCCATTACGGCCCGACCCCTACCGACAAAACGGGCCCAAACTATGACCATACTTGCGGCCCAACGATCCCACGCCCCACTCACAAAATCCCACTCCTGATCCCAGCCCACATGAACCAAACTCTATCCCACTGTGTGGGGTATTATTTCTTCGTTAACATGAACGTGACCGGACCAAATAAGGAGAGGGCTGATTTCGCGTCCACCGCTGTCATGAGGACTGTGGTCTTCAATCCACCTCCGAAAGTGCACGGGAATATGTCCTCGAACTATTATAATTGCTGTATGGTAAGTATATTTATTATATTATATAAGTAGACAATAGACAATAGACAATAGACAACACTTTATTTGCGACATAAAACACATTTCAACATAATTACCAATACATACATACAAAAAAAAAAATAATAAACATAAAACATAGAAAAAAACTTAAAGGTATATAGTGTAGTATACAATAAATAAAAATTAAACAAAAAAACAAAAAACAAAAAGTTTGAAATATATTTTATGTCACAAACCGGCCTCGACTCAGCATAATGCCGACTGAAGCCAGCCGGCGCTGGTCTTCCGTCGAGGCCGGCAGGTGACGTCACGCCGACCGGTAAAAATATTTTACGGGTGAATGCTATATACACATACAATAATATACAGTTCCAATAACAGCTAGCCAAACAAGAGAAACAAATAATAATTACTGGTAATTACTGGTAGGGTTACACCATACTGTTAAAAACAGTATTATACTTCTCTTTTTTTTTTTATGATTTACAGGCTAGGTGTTTTGACCACAGTTCACCTGATGTTAAGTGAAGGTGTGGTCGAATATGGTAAAGCACACCTAGCCTGGAATGGAACTGGCTATCAAGTGAGGCTGCCGGAACACACCGTTAGATGCTTGGCGGCAGATTTTGAACTTAAGGGTGGTAGCTAGCCAGCCGAGTACTAGAAAGTACCCTACCACCATGCTATGGTTTCCTCACGATGTTTTCCTTCACCGGCAGCTCAAGCTCATTGTTGGGGTTTGAACCCACGCCCTTCGGCATGCGAACCGACCGCGCTAACCACTGGGCTATCATCGCTACAACCAGCCATCGCTTTTCGTTTGTTAATATTTTTTACCTACAGCCCCGTTGGCTCATTGGTGGTATATCTGCATTGAGAGCTGTAGGACGTGGGTACGATTCCCACTCAGGGCAAACATTTTGTGAATAAACAAATGTTTGTTCTGTATGTATTATAAGTAGATAATTATGTATTTACAAAAAAAAAAAAAATGTATTCTATCAGTTATCTGACTTCCATCACACAAGCTCTGCTTAGTTTGGGGCCAGATGGCGCTGTGTGTATAGTCCTATTAGTCCTGATAGTCAATTATAGTCGATGTAGTTCTCATGGAGATGCATTATCTCTGACCATAAAATAAATCAGAACTGATAGAACATACTGATATATCTTTTTTGGTAAATACATACTTATTATAAGTATGTATTTACAAAAAAAAGATACATACATACAAAACACCCAGACACAGAACAAACATTTGTTTATACTATAAAATGTTTGTCCTGGGTGGGAAACGAACCCACGCCCTACAGCTCTTACATAAATAATAAATAAATATTGGAGGACATTTAACACAGCGCCATCTGACCCCAAACTAAGCGAAGCTTGTGCTATGGAAGTAAGATAACTGATACAATACTTAAATACTTTTTTTTTTGTAAATACTTATAATACATACAGTACACCCAGACACAGAACAAACATTTGTTTGTACCATGAAGTTTGTCCTGGGTGGGAATTGAACCCACGCCCTTCAGCTCTCGAAGTAGACATACTACTAATGAACCAACAGGGATGTCATACCAATATAGTACATAGACTTTGTTAGTTTCACCGCAATCTGCGAGGTTTAGTAATTAATGAAGGAACCAACACCACGCTTGCCACTGGAAGCGTTATCCCCTTCCCGTTATCTTAAAGCAGATTTACTACCAGTAAGACAATGGAGTGGTCAAATGATAAATATGATTACATTTGCAGATTCGGTTCTATTACCAGCAAAACGGGCGGAACTATGGCTCTCTAAGCATAGACGTGGTAGAGCTTACCGGCCGAGGAAACATTTCCACCTCGTTGTGGTTCTCTACTAAAGACAAAGGAGAAAACTGGTACCGGGCGGCGATCTTCTTGCCTAACATAACTAGAAGGTAAGATAGTTTTTATTAATAGAAGAAAGAAAGAAAGAAACTAATTATATTTTGTAACACAACCGAACACACAAAAACAACAAACAAAGGCGATCTTCTTGCCTAACATAACTAGAAAGTAAAATAGTTTTTATTAATGAAAGAAAGAAAGAGAGAAAAAGAAACTAATTATATTTTGTAACACGACCGAACACCAAAAAACAACAAACAAAGGTGATCTTCTTGTCTAACATAACTAGAAGGTAAGATAGTTTTTATTAATAAAAGAAAGAAAGAAACTAATTATATTTTGTAACACAACCGCATGGTGGTAGGGTACTTTCTAGTACTCGGCTGGCTAGCTACCACCCTCAAGTTGAAAATCTGCCGCCAAGCATCTAACGATGTGTTCCGGCAGCCTCACTTGAGAGCCAGTTTCATTCCAGGCTAGGTGTGCTTTACCATCTTTGACCACACCTTCACTTAGCATCAGGTGAGCTGTGGTCAAACAACTAGCCTGTCAACCATTAAAAAAAACCGTACACACAAAAACAACAAACAGAGACAAACAGTTACAAAATAAGGGTTCACCTCAGCATAATATTGGTCATACTAATGACTGACCGTCGCGATCGTCGGCTTGATTGAGTAACAAACATCCATCCATCCACCCAAACTTTCACATTAACAATATTTGTGGGATAGTAGGATGAGAATTAAAAAAAAATGGCATGATTAGAGGCTGATGATGATGGTGATGATGATTTGACATAAGGTGACGTTGTAATGACAAACTTGACATTTTATTTTAATAATTTTGCTCTTGACATTTTATTTATTTTTCTTATTAGTGTTACATCTCCCGTCTGTTTCTTATGTTTTCTATCGTGTTTTTCTTTTCTTCGTTGCCTGGAAGAGATCGCTGTTAGCGATAAGGCCGCCACTTGTGGCACTAGTTCATAAGGTTCTTTGTTCTCTGTACTTTTTTCTATTTATGGTGTGCTCAATAAAGAGTTATACCTATCTATCTATATTTCTGACGTTGTATTACGTAATTATTTCAGGTATTTATTTTATATCTTAATTTTAATTTTTTTTACATTAAATAAGTATACAACTTAAATAATATAAAAAACTTAAAAACTATGGTGCCGCCGGCAGCGGCACCATAGCGGGGCAGGGCTCAAGCTGCCGGTGGTTAGGGCTGCAGAGTGAGGAACCTCCTCACAATGCGCGCCGTGTCAAGGATCACTGCCTTTTGAAGCTGACCCTTGACCCAACTGTCTAGCGAGAGTCTCTTGAGATGTTGGTCGAGACTCTTTTACGTAATTATTATTGTTATTATTTTTTATTGATTTTATAAGATGAATATTTGCATGCCAAAAGGCGGGATATGGCGTGCCAAGATTTTATTCCTACCAACTGTACTTTACCCATCTACATGACAGTAACGATCCAACTCCTTGTTCCAGATACTATCTCCAATTCAAGACCCGAATGGGTATGCGCATATACTCCGACTCTGCGATAGACGACTTCTCAATGGCCCCGGAATGCTTCGGTCTCAACATTGACCCCGAGGAGCTTGGGGACTATAACTACTACGATCCCGTCTTCGAAGAGCAAACCACTCCGCATTCCTCGTTTGTGGATAAACCTTGTGAGTACTTACACCTAATTTATCATATGACAATAGACAACACTTTATCTGAGACATAAAACATTTCAACATAATTAACAATACATACTACATACAAAAATAAACATAAAACATAAAAAAAACTTAAAAGTAGATGGTATTTATAAAAAAAAACAAAAGCGAGAAATACCTACATTTTACGTCACAAACCGGCCTCGACTCAGCATAATGCCGACTGTAGTCACTCGGGCAGCCAGCCGTCGCTGGTCTTCCGACAATCAATCAATTGATCAATTTGCCGTCAAAAACCTAACGAAGTTTTCTTAAAAGTAAAAGTAATGAGTCGAACGGTAATCTCCTGATGGTAAGAGATAATGCATGCCCATGACCATTGCAGCATACACAGAACTTTTAGTAGCAAAACAAAGTCAAGGGCATCGCTGCTTTAGCACTCATTACTGGTTAGTGTTAACAGCCCTGTAATTTCGCTAGCTGCAGTACCCTTCAAACCGGAACACAGTAATGTTTACACACTACTGCTTGTAGAATATCTGGTACTGCGGTGATACCTACCTAGACGAACTCCTGCTAAGGAAATCTACCACTAACTAAACTGGTGTGTTCCACTTGCCTCACTTAAGAGCTTGTTCTATTCCAGGCTAGATATGCTTTGCCATATTCGACCACACTACCACTTACCAGGTGAGCTGTGGTCGATCACACAGCGTAACGCAGCGATTGACGTCTAAGCAGCGCGATCGTAGCGAGCGCGAAAATTTTAACTTATTTTAGTTCCTGTACATACATTATAATATATTAGCGACCTGCCCCTGCTTTGTACACCTGCAATTTATATTGATGTCTTCATTGCAAAATCATTGCAATGAAAAAGTTTAATTAGGATGGTATCAATTCGTCCTTATCTCCATCTCCTATACCTTTCATCCTATACAAACCTTCCGTAAAATATAAAATATATCATTGAAAATCGTATCAGAATATCTGGTACTGCGGTGGTACCTACATAGACGACCCACCTTCCTACCAAGGAGACCAAGTAGGAGGTATGGTGTTCTTTTTGTTATATCTGTACTGTACCCATAACGCAAATAAATATTAGATTTAAAGCAAATCATTATGCGACAGGCTGAGCAAAAAGCATACATAAACCATGCGCGAGCGGAGAGAGTGATACAATTTTTTAAATATTACTTATTTCCTCGTTCCAGTCTACCGTTTCACGACTTGTGGTGCGACTGGCCGCTTCGGTCCGAACCAGACGATGTGTGACACAGCTTACAACAACACGCCTGTCAGTGTCACCGTGATGGCTGACCAGGCTGTCCAGGGGATACAGGTGTGGGAGGCGCCCGCTGAAGGACTCTACACGTGGGTACACGTATCTCTATACGGTCTTATTCTCTCATCCTCTTTTTATTCTAGTCGAGGCAAGATGACCTCTTACCATATCTTATTCTTTTTAATTTAGTAAATCTCTTGCATCCAACTTGCCTGATGTTAGCGACGGTACGTTCTACGATGGAGAACGCTTACTTAGAAAACTCGCGACTTGAAGACATATTGTAACTATTGGGGAACAGCCACTCGGGCAGCAAATTCCACTGTATAACGGTTCGTAGATAAACTATGGGCATTATTAGTAAGCTCAAAGTAGCATAACGAGCTATGGAAAGAGCTATGGTCGGGGTTTCACGACGAGATCGATTCAAAAATAAGGTGAGCCGTAGACAGACTAAAGTTATCGACATAGCGATGATAGCTCAGTGGTTAGCGCGGTAGGTTCGCATGCCGAAGGGCGTGGGTTTAAACCCCAACAATGAGCTTGAGCTGCCGGTGAAGGAAAACATCGTGAGGAAACCAAAGCATGGTGGTAGGGTACTTTAGTACTCGGCTGGCTAGCTACCACCCTCAAGTTGAAAATCTGCCGCCAAGCATCTAACGGTGGGTTCCGGCAGCCTCACTTGAGAGCCAGTTGCATTCCAGGCTAGGTGTGCTTTACCATCTTCGGCCACACCTTCACTTGACATCAGGTGAACTGTGGTCAAACACCTAGCCTGTCAACCATTAAAAAAAAAAATATAATAATAAAAGCACAGCGAATTAGCAAGTTGAAGTGGCAGTGGGCAGGGCACATAGCACGTAGAACTGATGGCCGATGGGGCGGCAAAGTTCTGGATTGAAGACCACGGACCGGCAAGCGCTGCGTAGGACATCCAGCCACAAGGTGGACAGACAAACGCAGGAATGCGCTGGATGCAAGCAGCTTCCAGCCGGTCTTCATGAGCCTATATCCAACAATGAACGTCCTACGGCTGTAATGATGAACGTACTTTTGTAGTACTCTGCTGGCTAGCCAACCTTCAAGTTGCAAATCTGCCACCAAACACCTAACGGTGTGTCCCGGTACCCTCACATTAAGAGCCAGTTCCACTCCAGGCTTGTGCTTGTGCTTGTGCTTGGCTCCAGGCGTGTGCTTACCATCTTCGACAGATGGACGCGGACAGCGATTCTGTTTAATACTGTTTTGCTATTAATATTTTGTGATTTCATGGGATTTTTTCTCGTGTTACAGGATAATAGCAGTGGGCGCGAGCGGAGGCCTAGGATCGGGCTGGGCGGGCGTCTCCCACGGTGCGACTGCGCGGGCGCTGCTGCCCTTGCACCGCGCCGAACTCATCTACATGCTGGTGGGGCAACAAGGCTTCAACGCCTGTAAAAAGGTATGAAATTCAACCAAACGTTCTCGAATTGTCATGTTTTTTAAATTACTTTTGCTTCCAAAGAACAATGATAAGCTGAAGCATTGAGTTTTAAAATGGAACGTGGCAAGATTCGTGTCACCCCGTTATATTTTTTTCCAAAACTAGTGTTCTTTCGATTGTTTATGCAGAAAAATGGTGGTGTTTTTATTCTTAAAGTGCCGAATTACAAGCGCAGGTGTGAGAAAATGACATAATGTAGTCAAACATGATTTTTCGTGTTGCTTCCAAAACTCCATCGAAGCTTATAGTAAAGTCGCCACTACTTTACTAAAGCATGACTGGACTTGACTGACACGGACTGGACTTGACCAAGACTGGACTTTAACTATTTTTCAACTTATGAAACTTGGTAACATAAAACACTTGACACTGGCAAATGCTCAAAATGCGACGCCAAAATCAGAAAAGAAGAAGAAACGTCAGCATAATTTATAAAACAAGGGTACTGCAGCTAGCGAAATTAAATTACGATTATGCTTTTCTTGGTGGTAGCAAAAACACAAGTTTTGAAAAACAATAGGTAGGTATAATGCGGCGACGCTTTCCGTGTTCCCGTAAAACCTCCATAGTTATACTTATACCATAGACTATAAAGCTTTGTTTCTTCCACAGACTCTGTCAGCTAAAGAGAGCCAGGAGTGCTCTCTCCGTCGTGCTAACGAGAGCATTCAGTTCACAAGCAAGACGCACGAGGTTCGCAACACACACGTCAGTGACGGCGGGGGCGGCGGTGGGGGCGCCACTTATGTATTCCTGGTAAGATTTACGACCTTAATTACCGAATTTTGCTCAGACCGGCATTTGGCAATTACAGTTCAATTACTTATTGTAAATTTATGAAAACAGATATAACATACGTTGACGTATTGTATTAATAACTTACACTCAAAACTTAATCTTGAGAGTTTTTTTATTGATAATTGTTTTTTTTTACTTAATTGATTTAGTGTTGTAGAAGTATGGAGTATTTTAGTCCTTAAATTGTTGTGCTCTTAATCTCAAAATAAATATTTTCAGCTGGACAAGCAGGGTGAAGCGCATCCTCTGCTGGTAGCGGGAGGTGGTGGAGGAATCTCTGTGGGGATATTCCACGATGATGGCTCCCAACACGCGCGTCCACACACAAACGCTACGCCCGAGTCCGGGTACATGTATGGGCAGCCGGGACGTACGTCAGGTAAGGAATATTCCACGACAGTACCTGTATGTACAGCCGGGTTGGACGTCAGGTAAGAAATATTTCACGACAGTACCTGTATGTACAGCCAGGTTGGACGTCAGGTAAGGAACATTCCACAATAGTACATGTACAAACAGCCGGACCGTTGGTGCTCAAGGCTTTGTTGCCGAAGGTAGCTCCAATTAGCCTCCTAGCGCGCCCGTCGATCAACTCCAGCCTCAAGGCGATGCTTACCAGGGCCGCCCAGTACTCCAAACACGACCTTCATCATCATCATCATCATCAAACGCGACCTTACTTGCACATTATACAAGCTGAGCAGCTGTTCTTGTGTAAAGTACCTCATCACCTAAGAGAGGATGCCAAGCTTTTCTACAGCTGTTTGTTGCTGTGTCTATATAGAAGCTGAAGACTAACTTCAGCTCCAGATCTGACGTTTTGTTCGAAGGTGCTGGAGGCGGCTGGGTGCCGCGCCAGGGGCCGATAACCCCCGGGTTCGAACTGGTGCGAGGCGAGGCGGTCAAGGACGGGGGCAGGGGTGGAGCGGCGTGCTCAGGAGGAGCGCACGGCGGATTCGGGGGAGGGGGTGGGGGATGTTTGAGGGGCGGCGGTGGGGGAGGATGGCTTGGTAAGTAGAAAAGAAATATATGATTTTTATAATGCTATTTCGTGGAATTAAACTTCAGTTCTCCTATTCTAATAGCGTTGAAATACACTAAATATATTATAACTCTTGAATATTTAAAGTGAACTTCCGCAAAGTAACGCCTGAACAATCAATAAGAAAATTAATAAGTCAACTTCAAAATCTACCGCTAAGGACCTAATAGTGTGTTCCGACAACCTCACTTGAAAGCCAGTTTCATTTTGACAGCCCTGTTGGCTCATTGGTAGTATATCTGCCTTGAGAGCTGTAGGGCGTGGGTTCGATTCCCACTCAGGGCAAACATTTTGTGAATAAACAAATGTTTGTTCTGTGTCTGGGTGTTCTGTATGTATTTACAAAAAAAAAGTATTTATGTATTTTATCAGTTATCTGACTTCCATCACACAAGCTCTGCTTAGTTTGGGGTCAGATGGCGCTGTGTGTAATGTCCTACGATATTTATTATTTATTTATTATTTTTGTTATTTATTTCAGGCTAGGAGTGTTAATCATCTTGAGCTTTTTTTTTTATGTAAACGTAATGAGACGAACGATGCGGTCTCCTGATAGTAAGAGATAACGCATGTCCATGATCATTGCAGCGATACACAGAACTTTGAGTAGCAAACAAAGTCCGGGGCATCGCTGCTTTGGCACTCACTACTTTGAGACTTTCGATGGTTAGTCTCAACAGCCCAGTAATTTCGCTAGCTGCAGTCACCTTCAAACCGGAACACAGTAATGTTTACACACTACTGCTTGGCGGTAGAATATCTGGTACTGCGGTGGTACCTACCTAGACAACTTCCTGCTAAGGAAATCTACCGCCAAATGAGCTGTGGCCAAACATCTAGTCTGTCACCATAAAAAAGTTTTCGTGCTTTTCATGTTTTTTTTTTATTTCTTGTAGGTGGTAACACCGAGGGGGAAGGTCAACATGGCGGAGGAGGTTGGTCGTACATCGATAGTTCGCGAGCCATCAAAGAATACAGTGAAGTCACAGTGGCTGCCAGGACTGGTCCGGGGGAAGTGCTCATAATACCCGCTATACATGTTAGTAGCACATCGTATTGCCTTTTTAAATTTCTCTATACTTACTATACTTTCTGATAAAATTTTGTAGCGATGATAGCTAGCGCGGTAGGTTCGCATGCCGAAGGGCGTGGGTTCAAACCCCAACAATGAGCTTGAGCTGCCGCTGAATGATAACATCGTGAGGAAACCATAGCATGGTGGTAGGGTACTTTAGTACTCGGCTGGCTAGCTACCACCCTTAAGTTGAAAATCTGCCGCCAAGCACCTAATGGTGTGTTTAGGCAGCCTCATTTTAGAGCTAGTTCCATTCCAGGCTAGGTATGCTTTACCATCTTCGACCACATCGTCACTTAACATCAGCTGTGGCCAAACACCTAGCTTGCTAAAAGAAATACATTCCATTTCACATAATGTTTTTTTTTTTTTAAGAAAACGTTAGTCTGTGCGAGTCTGAAGGGATGCTGGGTAGGGGAGCATTATTGATCGCGAGAAAATGGGATGGTCGTATCCATTCGCGGCGACCACCCAGCCCGCGGATGTCGGACCGCCTGTGTACCTCGAAAACACGCTCATAAACCGTAAAAACAAGACTTATCAACCAAAAAACAATCCGAAACCGTCAAATAACCGACCACACGAATTAAAATCCCTATAGAAATATGATAAACAAAAGTGCCGAGTGAGAAACCCAGCCGTGTCGACCCTAAACATTCTAAATGTGACATGCCACGGTGAAAATTCCATTAAAAATCACCACTTTTTCAATACGCTTAGAGTGCTACTTATTAAAAATTAGTCAAGCCAATAGAATATTGTGATATTTTTAAGTTAAATGTACGCTCTGTGCCCAGATCGTTTCGCATGAGATTTAAAGATAATGGCCGATTTGTTGTGGCCTGGCTAAGAATGTGGAAAATTAACAAAATGTGCTGTAGAAATAATATTTTTGGAGGTGAGCTTTGTCTCAAATGGTGTTGGCGTAAACGCTGGCCCGAAACCAAGACTGCGCTCCCCCACGATGAAAATAATAATATAATATAATAATAATAATACTTTATTTGACATAAGAAAAAATGTACATTACATTAGTATCCGAACAAGAAAAACTGAAATTTTAGGGGTCTAACAAAACATAAATTATATACAATGTCCAACATTACAAACTCATTAGTAGGTATTTTTTTTTTTAGCAGATTTGCATCAAAATTAAAATACCTATTTTTAGATAGATAGGTATAGGAATAATATTATAATGTATTGTATAAACACTAAGCTGTATATAAGCTAACTAATGAGCTTGATCAATATCAATATCATAAAACAAGTAGTATCAGTTTGGATTTTCGTTGGCAGCTGTGCTAGGTAACCCTGTGTTACAGCTGCCACGATTCAACCTCCAGCCTCCGTCCCAATTTGATCTATACAAGATTTGAGCGAAATAAAAAATGTGAAGAAAATATAACCAAAACTAAATAAACTATTCAAATTACTGCCTCAAAATTAAAACGAAATCAAGCAAAATGAATACTTTCAACGCTCCTACTACTCAAATCAATAAAGATAAAGATAATTTTCTGACTAAAGCATGAATATTTTCAAGTTTCAAAAGTTTAATAAGTTGCCTCGTAGTTATTATCAAAGTCCAGCCTTGGTCAAGTACAGTTCGTGTCAGTCAAGTCCAGTCATGCTTTAGTAAAGTAGTGGCGACTTTACTATAAAGCTTTGATGGAGTTTTGGAAGCAACACGAAAAGTCATGTTTCACCACACTCGCGCTTGTGATTCGGCACTTTATGAATAAAACACCACCATTTTTCTGCATAAACACTCGACAAAACACTAGTTTTGTTAATTTTTTTTTATAAATGCTGGTGCTCGAAAATTTCCAGGAGTGCGGATGCGACTATCGCTGCGTTTCGCTGAACGAGTTCCGGAGCGTGGTGCGGTGCTACTGTCCCGCCACGTGGATAACCGACGCGCACGACCCCACCAAGTGCATACGTGAGTATACTAGTTGTTCACCCCAAACCGTGATCTAGCCTATGTATATGATATACTATATATGTACAATGAGGATTTATTTATTAAACAAAATTAAAAAAAAACCTTAAATTAATATCTACTATTTACAAAATTTATACAAAAAACTTAATCTAAAAGTCCGTCAGAGGAGGGATATGTGGCCAGAATGCTGGCAGCATTGCCACGCTGGATGGCAATGCTTAGCTTTTGACCAAAGTAGATACCAGCATTCTGGTCACCTGAAGCCTCCTCTAAACGTTTGAATTATGAGTGTATATATATTAATAACATGCTGGTTTTAATTATAATTACAAATTAGTGATAGTCAACTCTTAGCTTATTTTTTACGTAATTTTTTTTGGTATTAATATTTAAAAAATAATTTTAATATTTAAACAAAATCATAAATAAACATAACAAATAAACTATATATTTTTTTAATATGTAGTAAATAATAATAATAATGTAATTTTTATTTTAACTATAATTTTTTTTTACAGCCAGTTCTATTCCAGGCTATTTTTTTTAACTTTTTGTAACTACAGATTGTTTTCTAGCTGCGCCCCGCGGTGTTACCCGGCGGTGTTACCCGGCGGTGTTACCCGCTACACGTTTTCGGGATAAAAAGTAGCCTATGTGTTAATCCAAAGTCTCAGCTACCTCCATACCAATTTTTTTTTTTTTATGGTTGACAGGCTAGATGTTTGATCACAGCTCACCTGATGTTAAGTGAAGGCGTGGTCGAAGATGGTAAAGCACACCTAGCCTGGAATGGAACTGGCTCTCAAGTGAGGCTGCCGGAACACATCGTTAGATGCTTGGCGGCAGATTTTCAACTTGAGGGTGGTTGCTAGCCAGCCGAATACCAGAAAGTACCCTACAACCATGCAAATTTCATCCAAATCCATTGAGTAGTTTTTGTGTGAAAGAGTAACAAACATCCATCCAAACTTTCACATTAATAATATTAGTGGGATTATAATGGTTTATTATTTTATTTCTACAGTGTCAGATTCGTGGCCACGAATATCGTGGGTGGTGGTGATTGTGCTGTCGGTAGCCGTTTTGGTGTGCGCTCTCGCTGTACTCTGCGTGTGCCTCTATCTATGTGAGTATTCCATTTCATTTATTTATTTAGACAATAGACAACACTTTATTTGGGACATAAAACACATTTCAACATAATTAACAATACATACATACAAAATAAAATAAACAATAAACATAAAACAAAGAAAAAAACCTACCTAATTTTTCATGTACAGGGAGTATTCGGCATACTGTATAGTACTAAAATATTGTCATCATCATCATCATCCACGGCCTTCTTTATCCCACTGCTGGGTATAGGTCTCTCTATTTACATGTCATCTGCCTCGGTCCTGTGCCAATCTGGTCCAGTTGTATTGTAAAAAAATATTGTAATTTTGTTAAATTTTAGAGGCATCTTTTCTCCTTGCATATTTTTTTATTTTATTTTATGTTAGACAAAATAAAACTTTGAGCCATATTTGCCGCTGCATTAAAGTTTGCCGCCCTAGGCACCAGCCTACTCAGCCTGCTGGTAAATCCGCCACTGTTTGGCTCATTGGTAATATATCGTCTGGGTACCTTCAAGTCGCGAGTGAATCGGTTTCTTCTAGGCAAGCGTGCTCCACCGTAGACCGCATCTTCGCTTAACATCAGGCGGGATGGCGGTCAAACGCAAGCCTATCTATTATAAAAAAAAAAAAACTACTTTTGTGGCACTAGCGCATAAGATTATTTTGTTCTCTGTATATTTTTTCTATTTCTGGTGCGCACAATAAAGAGGTATCTATCTATTTATCTAGTTGAGCCTTATTAGTTGTGCTTCCCCATAAGACATAGTCTGTCTTGATTTAAGATCACAGAACACAGAATCAAAGCATTTGCAGACTGATTTTTAATTATTTATGATCATTTTTTTTCAAGTACTGAAGTTATCTGCCTTTTTAGGTGGAAACAATTAGCAAAAATGAAATAAATTAATAAAAAAAATATTTTTTATTTTATTTTTTTATAATCGTAGAAAACACAAAAAAATGCATAAAATCAAATTTATGAATATATGATTTTTGAATAAAACAGTAGATTATGCTAATATATTTTTTTTACAATTTTTTTTTGCCATTTATCGACAAATGGAGCATCATTTTACAGTGAAATCACAGCTACTCGCATTTATTTTGTTCTTTATTTGCGGTAAATCACAATTGCTTGAATAAAACAGTAGATTATTAGCATAAAATCAAATTTATGAAACTTGACATTATTATTTTATACCATTTGACATTCTAATAGTAACAATTTTATCTAATTTTTGCACACCCAATACTGGGTTAAGTATGGTTTAAGCGACGTTTTATTTATGTACCAACATTTTGACACCTGTACTTAGAAAATAAACACATTTTGATTTTGATTTTATTATTTATTTCTTATTACATATGAACCTTACATACTTACTGTACATTAACTTAATATATAAGTAAATCATGATAATTAGGTAGTTGGGTAAGTACCCTAGACTTCACAGTAGGAAAACCTGTGTCGCGAAGTCTAGTGTCTTTCGTTCCATGCTCGTATACATATAATATTTTTTACATAAAATTTGTATATTATATAAATAACAACGTAATGAATTAAAATCCATATTATCATTCGAGATTGAGATCAAGTTGTTGTTTACGTATATACATTAAAATATTATATACTAGCTGCGGCTCGCAGTGTTACCCGCTACATGTTTTCGGGATAAAAAGTAGCCTATGTGTTAATCCAGGGTCTCCAACTTCCATACGAAATTTTATCCAATTTCGTCCAGTAGTTTTTGCGTGAAAGAGTTACAAACTATATCTATACTATTATAAAGAGGAAAGATTTAATTGTTTGTTTGTATTGAATAGGCTCCGAAACTACTGGACCGATTTCTAACTAAAAATCAAAATTGTAGATATTTCAAACTTGTTTTTGTTTTTTTTTGTTTAATTTTTATGTATATACAGGGTTATTGGTAATCAGTCAGCATCCTTTTACGGGCATATTCAGTACATTCAATACAACAACTTTCGTTCTACTTTTTTTTAAAATTCCTGTTTATTTTTTTCCATACAATAATAAAAAAATAATATCTGTCCGGTCTAAACAAAATTATACTCTACTTTATACCTATAAGTTTTTTTCTATGTTTTATGTTTACTGTTTTTTTTTTGTATGTAATGTATTGTTAATTATGTTGAAATGTGTTTTATGTCCTAAATAAAGTGTTGTCTATTGTCTATTGTCTATTTCAAAAATTCTTTCACCCTTGGGAAGCTACACTCATCCGGGTGGCATAGGCTATTTTTTATCCCTGTATTCCCACGGGACGAAAACTACGAGGGTGAAACTACGAGGTGCCCGCTAGTATATAATATAATAGCAATTAATAGTATGGGAACTGTCAAAATATACGATTGATACCTTTGTAGATATTCATGTAAGTCCAAAAATTAATTAAGTAATTAACACATAGACTATTTTTTGTCCCGAAGAAATTTTACGGGTAACACCGCGGGGCGCAGCTAGTTTATTCAACAGACACTAACGGTACGGCTTGTACACTAGTTTACAAAAGTAAAAGTAAAAAAACACTCTACCCCAAATAACGCGGACGAAACCACTGATCAAAACTATTTTTGTAAAAGGTAATTATTTCTGTTAACATTTTTCTATCGAATACGCATAATGCATAATACCTATTTCGAACAATCACAATTTTTAATAACAAATGAGCAGTGGCGGCCTTAATGAGTGGCAAACAGGGCAACCGCCCGTGGCGTCGCTCTTGCAGGGGCCTCGCGTCCTCGCGGAACAACATAAGTAGACATTTTTTTACCATGTATGTACGTTTGTACGTGTCTCGCGCCTCGCACTTCACAAAACCCCACTTGAACCCACGGTTTCATTATTAGTGCAAGCATGTTACGGCCACTCGAGCACTAGAACTAATTATATTATTTATTAAAAGGGGCTTGGTGGTAGATTTCCTTAGCAGGAGGTCGTCTAGGTAGGTACCACCGCAGTACCAGATATTCTGCCGCTAAGCAGTAGTGTGTAAGCATTACTGTGTTCTGGTTTGAAGGGTACTGCAGCTAGCGAAATTACTGAGCTGTTGAGACTAACCTATCAAAAGTCTCAAAGTAATGAGCGCCAAAGCAGTGAAGCCCTGGACTTTGTTTTGTTACTTAAAGTTCTGTGTATCGCTGCGATGGTCATGGACAGGCGTTATCTCTTACCATCAGGAGAGCGTCTCGATAGTCTCATTACTTTTTAAATTAAAAAAAAAATACAAAGAAAAAGGGCCTCACAATGACCTGTTGGTCTTCGCAATAGCTAAGGCCGCCGCTGCAAATAAGTCTTAGTACTAATTTAAATATCATCGTAAGTTATAATTAGACTCAAGTCAATAATTATTTTGATGGAGCCGGTCCGAAGGGGTACCCGAGCCGGTTCCGCAGTTCATCCTCCGCCTGGCGACCATTGGTCGGGAACGACACCAGGTAGCCCACGTAGTCTGATGGCAGGCCGGACTCCACCGCGCCGAATACCAGCACCTAACAAAACAACACAGAGTTCACTTACAAACCACAGTTTGTCTCTGTGATAGAAATGATACTTAATATCATATGTTCTGCCGCCATGCCGTATAGTGAGGCGTAGTAGTAGTACAGGGCTTTAAGGATCGTCGAAAGTCTGATAAGGTGGTTCGATTTCCGTACAAATAAATTTTTGTCATTTATGAACAAATGGAGCATCATTTTACAGTGAAATCATAGCTACTGGCTTTTATTTTGGTCTTTATTTGCGGTAAATCACAATTGCTTGAATAAAACAGTAGATTTTTAGCATAATCTACTGTTTTATTTAAAAAACCATAAATTCATAAATTTGATTTTATGCTAAAGGTCCTCTGTCCCGGCGAACATTGCCTACCTGCAAGTATGTGTTGGAAGGACGCCGTTCAAATGGCAGGTCTTCCCCGAGCAGTAATTTGGGCGGGTCCACTGTATTTGCCTACATTGCCTACCAGCAAGTATGTGTTGGAAGGACGCCGTTCAAATGGCAAGTCTTCCCCGGGCAGTAGTTTGGGCGGGTCCACCGATTTTGCCTACGTTGCCTACCTGCAAGTATGTGTTGGAAGATCGCCGTTCATACGGCAAGGGCATATGACAAGGCCAGGGCGGGTCTTCTGTCGCCGTGTATAATGCCTACCTGCAAGTATGTGTTGGAAGGACGCCGTTCAAATGGCAGGTCTTCCCCAGGCAGCAGTTTGGGCGGGTCCACTGTTTCCGCATATGTTCGCGCCACGATTTCCTCCCCGGTCAGCGTGGTAACTGTCACATTCATTGAGTAGTATTCGTCGCCTTCTTGGCTGAACAAAAATACAAAACATATTGTAAGTAGGTAGGAGGACGTCCACACACGAGGTGGACAGACGACCTAATAAAGACCGCAGGAACGCGCTGGATGCGAGCCGCTTCCAACCGGTCTTTGTGGAAGTCAATGGGGGAGCCCTATGTCCAGCAGTGGACGTCCTACGGCTGAAATGATGATGATAATGACATATTGTAGTTTTACAGAAAATGTTTTGATTATTTCAATTGATCACTAGCTAAGTTTCACAAATTATTTGTAAACATTGCAGTGCTCCGGTTCGAAGAGTAAAGGGTGGTTTGACTAACCATCGAAAATCTCAAAGGTTAGAGAGAGATCAGGAGAGAGTATCGTTCGGCTCATTACTTTAAGATAATTTTTTTTATCTCTTTTCTGAAGTTCTTAACTTTGAGATGATATATTTCAGTTACCCATAGATGGAAAATAAGATTAAAAAACATTTTCCCAGCAATTTTTTTGTGGTTGATAAGCTAAGTGTTACCCGCGACTTCGTCCGAGTGGAATTTAACGAACAGTTTGTTCAGTTTTCAGTATAAAGAGTATCCTATATGTTAATCCACACTATGTGTGCCAAATTCGTTCAGTAGTTTTTGCGTGAAAGAGTAACAAACATCCATCCATCCTCACAAACTTTTACATTACACTAATATTATTATAAATGTGAAAGTTTGGATGGATGGATGTTTGTTAATCTTTCATGCAAAAACTACTAAACGAATTTGGCTTTGAATGAAATTTGGTATGGAGGTAGCTGATACCCTGGATTAACACATAAGCTATTTTTTATCCCGAAAACATGAAGAGGGTAACACCGCAGGGCGCAGCTAGTTTATAATATTAGTAGGATTTAAAAACAACAATTGCTCACCTGTCTAGGTTTGGCATATCCTTCGTGTCTAATATCCAGATGACGCCAGTGACACTCGCTCCTGGATCCTGGACTATAGTAGCGCACGCGCCGTTCCAGTCCTGGTAGTAGTGATTGAAATCTAATCTGTAATCCTACAACAAAGAAGAAGTACACTTCAATACGGCCGCCGTCTAAAATTGCAAATGACTGGATCCCGTTAGAAGTAGATACGAGCTCAATACTTACAGAGAAATACAAATATTATACGTATATCGTCACTCCATCGAGTCTCAGGGCGTCCTACGCTTCGTTTGCCAATTCGCGGTCTCCACTCTAAAACACGTCTACCTCAGCGGTTATCGGTTCTGCGGCAGATATGTCCAGCCCATTGCCACTTCAGCGTGCTAATACGCTGAGCTGAGCTGATACGATCCCTCAGGACAGTTCTATAGGACAACTGGCGGTGGATGGACGCGAAAAGCCGATGATCGGGCTGAGTAGCGTGTCTTGGGAGAGGCCTATTTCCAGCAGTGGACTTCGATAGATGGTCAATCACAGATAGATGGATGGATGTTTGTTACTCTTTCACGCAAAAACTACGGAACGGGGTTAGATGAAATTTGGTATAGAGGTAGCTGACACCCTGGATTAACACTTAGGTTATTTTTTATCCCGAAAACATGTGACAGGTAACACCGCGGGGCGCTGCTAGTTAATTATAATACAAATACAAATCATTTATTAATAACACCAAGGTCATTTTTCCATTCATATTTAAAAATATTATATTAAAATCACAACATATGTCAAAAAAAATAAAATGTCAATGAAGTAATATGTCACATATAAAATAATTATGTCAATGTTCAAGGTATATATCTAGTTTATATCCGCTTAACAGTCATTCCAGTTCCAACAGTGATGAGGACACTTGCAAGTGGTTACTGCAGAGAGAGGAGGATTTTAAAATTAATGGCTATTTTAACTAGATTTTTCGTTATTTTAATTAAATTTTTGTCAAATTATATTTTTAAGTTTATGTCAAATTAGTTCTAGATTCTATGTAAGATTAGGTTTTCAATTAATAAGCTGTGTGAAATTAGTTTAATTTAAGTCCTGTTGGAATTGGAACGACTGTTATTTATTTAATTCTTTATTGCACACTTTAAAGAAAAACATGTACAAAGGGAGGACTTAATGCTAAAGCATTTTCTGCCAGCCATCCCCTCAGTAAATAACATGGTTCTAGGCGCGCCTAAAAACAAAAGTAATATGTATATATATATAAAATCATGTAAGCGGAAATAAACTAGATATATACCTTGAACATTCAAAATGAACTTCTGCAAAGTAACGCCTGAATCAATCAGTTTAAATTGCGTATTTACCTTCAGTACTGCAGGACTATAGAATTCAGCACTCGGGGAGCTTAACTTCAAACGTTTTCCAGTCAAATTACTGCCGTACCCGAAATAATAGAACTTATCACACAGACAGCAGCAGAAGCACGTCGACAACAGCAATATAATATTTAAATTATGCATCGTAGAAGATGGTGTACAAAATTACCACAGCACAATCAAATATTAGTTTTAAACAATTTATTTTAATTTTTGCGAATTCCTTCAAACTGTTCGGAGATTCACAAACGAATGATCTCACGGATACAGATTCTGTAGAAGAAACTTTAATAACTAATTAAACCAGATATCGAAGTCACGACCTCTTGACCTTCAATTGATTAAGAGCTAGGTTATATGTTACTTAGAACTAAAGTCGCAAAAAACTTTTAGAATTGCTAAAGAAATAAACATATTTTTTATCTAAAAAAAACACAATTCTATGAGTTTGGGTGTATTCTTATTCTTATTCGAAGTGGGGGCGATGAGTCCTGCACTGACGTCCCGCTTGGGGTGTATTGTGCATTTCCCCCTGCCAGCGTCTACCCGAGCCAACCCAGCTCCTTGAAGTACCGGAGCGAGGCTCTGGGCCGCTGGCATAGTAGCTCCAGTGAGATGGGTGGAAAAATTTGGGTTTGGGTGTATTCAACCATTATTTTTTTTTTTGGTTGACAGTCTAGATGTTTGACTACAGCTCACCTGATGTTAAGTGAAGATGTGGTCGAAGATGGTAAAGCACACCTAGCCTGGAATGGAACTGGCTCTCAAGTAAACCTGCCGGAACACGCCGTTAGATGCTTGGCGGCAAATTTTCAACTTGAGGGTGGTAGCTAGCCAGCCGAGTACTAGAAAGTACCCTACCACCATGCTATGGTTTCCTCACAATTTTTTCCTTCACCGTCAGCTCAAGCTCATTGTTGGGGTTTGAACCCACGCCCTTCGGCATGCGAACCTACCGCGCTAACCAATGAGCTATCGTCGCTACAAACTATAATTTATCGTAACATAAATATTTGTTTTGGTGGGAATCGAACCTACACCCTACAGCTCTTGAGGCAGATATTCCATCAAAGATATTTGTAGTGTTTTTTGTTGTTGTAGTGTTGTGTGTGTCAAAATAAATGTTTTCTTTGTTTCTTTCAATAGATCTATACAAATATGTTTTTATTACTAGAAAGAAAAAACAAACATAGCTTTATCTACCGCTATAACTAATCCGCTATGAAAAAAAAACTAAACGAAAATTTTGCCACAAAAAAGGCGATTTCTGGTTATTAGTCTACCCGTAACATTTACCTAAATCTAGTCCGTCGCAAGTTCATTCATAAATCACGCGGCAAGCTCGTGCGACTGGATCGGGGAGCCTCGGTCGCGATAGTGCGACAGAAAATGTTTTTGCAATATTCCAATGAAAGCCGCCATTGGTTACCGCTAGCTGGTCCGGTGATAGTATTTTTTGTAGAAAATTTGTGCTATGCCCATAATTTTAGGCAGGATTTCCGTCAATTTTGACTAGTTATAACTTATGAAGTACTCGGTCTGCATTATCCATTTTTTTTCTAGTAATTAAAAACTTGTCGTGTATATTTTTTTTCTATTTAAAAAAACAGTTTGAAGTAGCCTTCACCACCTGGTAGAATTTAGAAGAGGAGGTGGCTTCTTCCACTTGGTCAGACCACTATGTTCGCGACCAGCCTCGTGTTCTATTGCCTTCGGTATTACCAACAACGACCAGCTTTTCAAGGCTGCCATCCTCTTTTTGAATTATATGGCCCAAATATAATAAAATAGAATATATAATCTAGATAAATAGATAAAAACTTTAATGTGAACACAGAACTAAAATAAGGAAAAATTAAAATGTAACACAAACAAGGAACTTTAGAACTAAGGCCACAAATGGTAGCTTTATTGCTAAAAGCAATCTCTTCTAAACAACCATGGAATTAAAGTTTATTACCTGAATTAACATACATAATACCTTTTTACATCAGATTTTATTTATCTATTTTATCCAACCTGTAAATTTGTCAAGCTGCCAAGTTTGACATATTGACATTTTGACAGTTTCTTTGACATTATTTTAAAAACACGAAGCAATGATTCGCAAACAAGCAGAATGTTAAGATTAGCATGGGGTTTTCTTTGTGTTGTATAATAAAAACATTAAAAATGTCAATATTATAACACAGTCAATATATTTAAATGTCAGTATATAATAATTATGTACAGACGCATATTAAGTGTAACGTAAATATTTAAGATTAAGATCAAGTTCTTGTTTCCATACATTACAATACCCCTAGATGAACTGTCAAAATATACATATAATACTTATTCGATACCTTTGTAGATATATATGTAAATCAAAAAATGAATGTACATGTTGATATAACGATAATTATAAACTAGCTGCTTCAGCGACTTCATCCGCATTTTCCGAAATAAAAAAAGTAGACTATGTGGTGTCCAGGGTGTCAGCTATTTCCATACCAAATTTCAGTAAAAAATTTATCCCGAAAAAAATGAACGCGGGGCGCAGCTAGTCTAGTATTTTTTTATCCAAAATAACGCGGGCGAAACCACTGTGCGAAGCTATATTTTTTGTTTACATATTTTTATCGTACCTACACGTATTTAATGCATATTTCGAACAATCACCATTTTTAACAACAGATTAGTCTTAGAACTAAGTTAAAAAAAATCAGCGTAAACCTAGATCAATAATTATTTTTATCATCATGTTGATTGAGCTGGTCCGAAGGGATACCCGAGCCGGTTCCGCAGTTCATCCGCCGCTTGGCGACCATTGGTCGGAAACGACACCAGGTAGCCCACGTAGTCTGATGGTAGGCCAGACTCCACCGCGCCGAATACCAGCACCTAACAAAATAACACAAAGTTACTTACAAACCACAGTTTATCTCTGTGATGTGTAAAACATTACTGTGTTATAAGTGTACTGCAGGGCTTTTAAGACTAATCATCGGAAGTCTTTTAAAGTGCGATGAGACGTACAAAACGTTCTGCTAATAGTAAGAGATTACGCCTGCCTAATAAAGAAAGAGAGAAAATAATTTTAAGACCATTGCATTGATCCAAATTGCCTGCATGTATGTGTTGGAAGGACGCCGTTCAAACGGCAAGTTTTGCTCGGGTAGCAGTTTGAGCGGGTCCTCTGTCAGGGCGTACATTGCCTACCTGCAAGTATGTGTTGGAAGGACGCCGTTCAAACGGCAAGACTTGCCCGGGCAGCAGTTTGGGCGTGTCCTCTGTCAGGGCGTACATTGCCTACCTGCAAATATGTGTTGGAATGACGCCGTTTAAACGGCAAGTCTTGCCCGGAGAGCAGTTCGGGCGGGTCCTCTGTCTCCGCGTATGTTGCCTACCTGCAAGTATGTGATGGAAGGACGCCGTTCAAACGGCAAGTCTTGCCCGGGGAGCAGTTCGGGCGGGTCCGCTGTCTCCGCGTATGTTGCCTACCTGCAAGTATGTGTTGGAAGGACGCCGTTCAAACGGCAAGTCTTCCCCGGGCAGCAGTTTGGGCGGGTCCTCTGTCTTCGCATACGTTCGCGCCACGATTTCCTCTCCGGTCACCGTGGTAACTGTCACGTCCATTGCGTAGTACTCGCCGTTATAAATGCCTTCTTGCCTTAACAAAAATTACAGAAACATATTGTAAGTATATACAGTGGCGGACTTAGGGGTGGCAAGCAGGGCAACCGCCCGGGCCTCGCTCTGGCAGGGCCTTGCGTCCTTAACTTTTACCATATGTATACATACGTGTGTGTATCTCGCGCGTTGCACTTCACAAACCCCCACCTGAACGCACGGTTTCATAATTAGTGCAAGCACTCGAACTAATTTTTTTATTAAAAAGGACACAAAGAAAAAGGGCATTAAAAAAAAAACATAAAAACTAACTTATAGTATGAGTAGGATTTTAAAACAACAATTGCTCACCTGTCTAAGTTTGGCATATCTTTCATGTCTAGTATCCAGATGACGCCAGTGACACTCGCTCCTGGATCCTGGACTATAGTAGCGCACGCGCCGTCCCACTTCTTGGAATATTGATTGAAATCTAATCTGTAGTCCTACAATAAAAAGAAGTATACTTCACAACGATGATAGCAAATGACAGTTCAACGGTTAAAAAAAATTGTAGCGATGATAGCTCAGTGGTTAGCGAGGTCGGTTCGCACGCCAAAGTATACGATAAAAATACTTGAGGTGCCGTGCCGGTGAAAGAAAACATCGTGTGGAAATCATTCGTAGCGATGATAGCTGAGTGGTTAGCGCGGTCGGTTCGCATGCCGAAGGGCGTGGGTTCAAACCCTAATAATGAGCTTGAGCTGCCGGTGAAGGAAAACATCGTGAAGAAACCATAGCGTAGGGTACTTTATAGTACTCGACTGGTAATTTGGAAATTTGTCGTCAAGCACCTAACGATGTGTTTCGGTCTCACTTGAGAGCCAGTTCAATTGCAGGCTAAGTGTGTTTACCATATTCGACAACATCGTTACTTATCATCAGGCGAGCAGTAGTAAAACAATTAGCTTAGCTTAAACACAAAAAAAATTGCTGGTAATATTTTTTTTTATCATACGTATGTTTCCATGCACGGGTAAATAAAATATGTCATCTTATTGTTAAGTCTAAATAGTACAAAAAACGGTAATGAAGTATGGTCTACCAAGTAAAAAAGAATCATCAAAATCGATTCATAATTGGCGGAATTATCGCGTAATATTTATGTCTTTATTAAAAACTAGCGGACGCCTCGCGTAGTTCCCGTTCCCGTGGGAATACAGGGATAAAAAGTAGCTTACCCGTGGATAGTGTAGGTTCCCAACGCTAAAAGAATTTTTGAAATCGGTCCAGTAGTTTAGGAGCTTATTCATTACAAACAAACAATCAAATCTTTCCTATTTATAATAGTATAGTAAAATATACAGTCAAATTAAGAACCTACTCCTTTTTTGAGACGGTCAAAAAGAATTACAAATATTATTTTTAATTTCCGTATTTTACCTTCAGGACTGCAGGATTATAAAATTCGGCACTCGGCGAGTTTATCTTAAAACGTTTTTCAGTCAAATTGCTGCCGTACGCGAAATAATAAAACTTTTCACACAAACAGCAGCAGAAGCACGTCGCTAACAGCAATATAATATTTAAATAATGCATCGTAAGAAACGGTGTACAAAATAATCACAGTATATTATAATCAAAATGTATTGTTCTTGTATGTTGTTCTTTCTAACTGTTCGGAGATTTACATACGAATGATGATTCTCACATATAGATTGTGTACAAAACCAAATTAAACCAAATATTGGTGTCAAGACCTCGTGACCTACAATTGATTAGATGTAAGTAAAGTCGCAAAAGACTTCTAGGATTACTAAAGAATTAATAATTAAACACGTTTTAATTATTAATTCTTTTTTCACGTTTAGAGGAGGCTTCAGGTGGCCAGAATACTGGTATCTACTTTGGTCAAAAGCTAAGCATTGCCATCCAGCGTGGCAATGCTGCCAGCATTCTGGCCACATATCCGTCCTCTGACGGATTTTTAGACTAAGTTTTTTGTATACATTTTGTAAATATGTAGTATAATTTTTGCAATAGTAGTTTTTATCTCAATAAATAATATAACACGTTTTTTTATGATCTAAAAAACACATTTGTATAAGGTTGTATATGTGTTAAAATTAAGCAGCTCAAGCTCATTGTTGGGGTTTGAACCCACGCCCATCGGCGTGCGAACCGACCGCGCTAACCACTGAGCTATCATCGCTACCATTACCATTCTTTTATCATTAGAATGCTACATTATTACTGAGTGACATAGGCTATATTTTTTATTGTTAATCGAGTTTTGTTGTCCCGTGCGAAGCCGGGGCGAGATGCTAGTTATAATTATGATGTATTAGATTATTAGTTACTAGCGGCTTGTCCCAGCTTCGCACGCGTGGACATTTATTTTTTAATTAAATTCTAGTAATAAATATAACCTATGTCACTCAGGGAGAATGTAGCATTCTTAAGGTGAAAGAATTTTTGAAATCGGTCTAGTGGTTTTGAGTTTATTCGTTACAAACATACAAAAATCCAAAAATATAAATCTTTTTTTTAATTATATTAGTGTAGACGTAGATAGTATTTAAATAATGCATATTTGAATATATTTTGAGTGCGTAATGTCTAAAAATGTTTTCCCCTCCAAATGTGTTTGCCTTTATTTTTCGCCAATTATTTATTAATCAAGTGATTCTGTAATTTTAACTTATTTAAGATAACCTCAATTTAGTTTAAGCCAGATAACGGTGTCAAGACCTTATCAACTTTAACTGATTAACAGTAAGTTGGTTTATCGTAAGTCGCAAAAAGCTTTTAGGGTTACTGGTAAGAAATAAGGAATTGAAATTTTGTATTTTATTGCACCTATCACTAAATGGTATAAAAAGTAGCATTTTGTGTGTGTTGGTGCGCTCAATAAGGATTTGGATACGGGTTTCACACATGGCGCTGTGTGTAATGTCCCACGATATTTATTTATTTATATTTACATAGATTTAAAAACACAAAAATATCTATATTTAATTACTTGACCTAGCTGACTGACTCATTTATCAACGCATTATTGGTGAAACAAGCTTGACATTCTGGCAGTTGATGCCTTTTACGTTCTAAGAATTCAATGAAATGGATTGATTTTTGGTAAGTTGGTTTGTAAAATACAAATTATCTAATTTGTTGGTTGGTTTTTCGTAAGAGTTTGTAAGATACCAATAACATTAGTTAATTTTCAGTAATTCGGTTTGTAGAATACAAATGAGATAGGTTGGTTTTTTTGCAGGATACCAACAACATAGGTTACTTTTGGGGCAGATGGTATGTAAAATACAAAATGAATACGATGGTTTTTTAGGTTTATTTTACATCTGAGTAGGCATGCACCTCACCTTATGGAAAGTGACGATGTGGAAGATGCTGATGATATAGGTTATTTTTTGGTAATTTGGTTTGTAGAATACAAATGAAATAAAGCTATTTTACAATTTCTCAATTATAATAAAATAGGTTATTCTGTTAAGGAACCCTTCGGCATAATGCGTGGAAGTTATTACCAAGATGTTATCTCTGTCACTTGTTTGCTCTGTTTTTTATTCTACGGCTACGCAGTTAACCTACTTGCTATTTATAGATTAATTATTTAAATAATAAACACAATAATGTTTGCTTTGTTTAAGGTGCTGTAGGTTTCGCAGTATTTTTTAGCATAGACAATACAACAACAATAACATTTTAAAGCAACGAGTTTTTTTTATTTATTTTGATGATATTTCTGATAATCAAATAAATACCAAAATACGCTCGCCATTATCTACTAGTAGTGCCTTAACGTTTTATTTGTTTGAAAGGTGACTTGATAGAGAGTGTTCTAGTTGATAAATTGTCTTCCACGGGTTTAATAGAGTCGAAATTTGGTATTCTGGTACTAGTATCGAGACTTTTTTAGTTTTTATTTAACAAAATGAGCTATCTACATTAATATTATAACGGGGAAAGATTTGTATTTTTGTACGTTTGTAAGGAATAAACTCAAAAACTACTGAACCGATTTCGAAAATTCTTTCACCGTTGTAAAGATACACTATCCCCGGGTGACTTTTTATCCCTGTATTCCCACGGGAACGGGAACTACGCGGGTGAAACCGCGAGGCGTTTGCTAGTACCTAATAAATAGGTAGATAATACTCGCTTAACCGGATTCTTAGGCAAAACATTAATTTCAATTCGACTCACAGACAGCTTCGTCTACTATGCATACATTTGTTCTATAAATAATTCGTTTAATTCGTAAAATTTAATGAGAAACATCGTAAAGTAAAAAACTTCAATCAATCTTCATTTTTATCACCATGTCGAGCTGGTCCGAAGGGATATCCGAGCTGATCCCGTATGCCATCCGAAGCCTGGTAACCGTTGGTCGGGAACGACACCAGGTAGCCCACGTAGTCGGAAGGTAGGCCGGACTCCACCGCGCCGAATATCAGCACCTAATAAACAATTTGTATTAATAAAATATTGTATGAAAAGATTATTTTTATGTCTGACAAGCTGTAACTCAAAAAGAAAGTAACTCTCTCTTTTTTGGTAGTCGGTTTTTCCTTTTCACAACTGAACAGTTGAATGGGACCGACGAACATTTAGACTAGAATACAATATAACTTTATTATACACCAAAACAAAACACAACAACATACAAATGTTACAACCTGTAGCGATGATAGCTCAGTGGTTAGTGCGGTCGGTTCGCATGCCGAAGGGCGTGGGTTCAAACCCCAACAATGAGCTTGAGCTGCCGGTGAAGGAAAACATCGTGAGGAAACCATAGCATGGTGGTAGGGTTTTTTTTTATGGTTACAGGCCAGGTGTTTGACCACAGCTCACCTGATGTTAAGTGAAGGCGTGGTCGAATATGGTAAAGCACAGCTAGCCTGGAATGGAACTGGCTCTCAAGTGAGGCTGCCGGAACACACCGTTTTTATTACAGGGTATTTTATAGTACTCGGCTGGCTAGCTACCACCCTCAAGTTGAAAATCTGTCGCTAAGCATCCAACGGTGTGTTTCGGCAACCTCATTTGAGAGCCAGTTCCGTTCCAGGCTAGGTGTGCTTTACCATCTTCGACCATACCTTAACTTAAAATCACACCTTCGCTTAAAATAACCCACGCCGGATATTAGAAATACTAGAAATGTTTACTACACTTGTGTAAACACATACCTCTAAATACGTGTTAGAAGGCCTCCTTTCAAACGGAAGATCATCGCATGGCCTCCTTTTGGGGGGATTGTGTACTTCCTCATAAGTTCGAGCCTTTAGTTCTTCTCCATCTGTCGTGATGACGGTCACGTTTTTCGCGAAATACCAACCTTTGTCTATTCCTTCTTGGCTGAAAACGCAGATAGTATTTTTTTTACATAAAAGTAATGAGAAAAGCGCGAATTTGTAGCGATGATAGCTCAGTGGTAGCTCGGAAAAACATACCTATTAACATACTATTACTGTTAACATTTGCGGGTACTTTTTATGTCGTCACAGTTTTTTATTTATTTTATAGCCTTTTTTAAATTTTAATTTTTTAAGTTTTATAAAAAAATAAAGACTTCGTAACCATATGCCGATTAATTATTTAAAAAAAAACAATTAAGTATGACACTTTTTCTTTTTGTAGCGATGATAGCTCAGTGGTTAGCGCGGTAGGCTCGCATGCTTAAGGGCGAGGGTTCAAACCCCAACAATGAGCTTGAGCTGCCGGTGAAGGAAAACATCGTGAGGAAACCATAGCATGGTGGTAGGATACTTTCTAGTATTCGGCTGGCTAGCTACCACCCTCAAGTTGGAAATCTGCCGCCAAGCATCTAACGGTGTGTTCCGGCAGCCTCACTTGAGAGCCAGTTCCATTCCAGGCTAGGTGTACTTTACCATCTTCGACCATACCTTCACTTAACATCAGGTGAGCTGTGGTCAAAACACCTACCCTGTCAACCATAAAAAAAAAAACAACAAAAAAAAAGGCAGATATTTTTTGTTTAAATGAATTAATATTATAGATTATTTTTTTAATATTTATTCTTCTTTTTTTTAAAAGAAACATACTTATCTAAATGTTTCATATCCTTTTCATCGAGAATCCAGAGGGCGCCAGTAACGCTTTCTCCAGGATCCTCAACTATGGTAGCCACAGAGCCGTTCCAGATTTTGTTATACATGTTGAAATCTAGTCGATGATCCTAGAGAAACAAAATTAAGAATACTGAATTTTATTTCCAAAAATTAATTAAAATTATACACAAATAACAACTTAGAAAAAGTATCTTAAACACTATAACTCTTTACAAAGAGGTTACATAATCTAAGAGTTAATCAGAGGAAAATGTAGCCAGAATGCAGGCAGCATTGCCACGCTGGATGGCAATGCTAAGCTTTTGACCAACGTAGATACCAGCATTCTGGTCACCTGAAGCCTCCTCTAAACGTTTGAAATTTTTTTCAAACGTTTAGAGGAGGCATATTGCACATTCTTGAATAATTTTTAGGTACTTATTTTGTAAGATAAAAAAAATATTATAAATTATCTTTTTTATGTAGAAATAATGAGACGAACGAAACGCTCTTAGAGCAAAAATGTGAATTAAAGAGGGTACGAATCTAAAATATAAAATTGCTCGAAAAATAAATCAAATTCTGTGTTATACCTACCTACTCATATCTATGGTTATTTGGATACATTATGGAATCTTTTAGCAGGTCTCGAAATTCACATTTTTTAATGCTATTTTTTATTTGAAACGGCTAAAAGCCAGTTACATTAAATTAATGGTCAAAACCAGTTCACAAAAAAAATAAAATTATGGTCAATATAATAATAATAATATAATGGAATTTAGTGTTGATGGGAGCCTTGAACGCTTTGCTAGCCCCGTATTTGCAGGCTAGTGAAGATTTGACTGATACCCACTCGATATTATACTGCGGTGCCATCGCGGCATGTCGCGTTGCACGTGTTAAGTTTCCGGACACTAACCGTGCACCGCGACCCGCCGGGAGTATGCCCGCATGGCAATTACGGATCGAGCGGCGTATCGGTACGTTCAGGACTCTCATTGCAAAGCTGATCTGCTTCAGCCGGGGGAATAATCGCCCCCGAGTCATGCGTTTTGTGACACAGGCTTTTGCTGGAACAGGTATTAGACCCCAGCACTATCTAGCCAGTGTCACGGAACGCATTGACTATCTGAAGCAGAAAGTCTATGCGTGGGCAAACCGTATTCGCCGCTATAGAGAGCGTGCGGATAGATATTGGCAAAATCGCGTTTTCCAAAGTGACCAAAGGAAGGTGTATCGAAACTGGGAGGGAACCGGCCAACGTGTGAGCGACGGACAGCTAACGGGAACTAGTGCCATGACTGAATTCTGGCGTGGTATCTGGTCGCTGCCCGTCGAGCACACCGAGGGTGATTGGATGCGTGTTGTCGAGCGGGAATGTGAGTCTATCGAATCCATGGGGTCTGTTTTAATAGACCCCGTAGACGTTAGTTGTGCGATTCGTACGGCACAGAACTGGAAAAGTCCTGGGCCGGACGGATTACACAACTTTTGGATTAAATGGATTCGCTGCTCGCATGACCGCTTAGCGACACAATTCCAAGAAGCCCTTGAACTTGGTTCCCTTCCCCGGATTATGACCACTGGTGTCACCTTCCTGCTCCATAAGACCGGTAGTACCACAGAAGCAAAAAATTATAGACCCATCACGTGCTTGCCTACCATCTACAAGCTCCTTACATCCATTTTGAGAACAAAAATTAACACACATGTTGTCGCTAACAACATTTTGGCTCCTGCTCAAAATGGATGTAAGGTAGGGTCCCGTGGTACTAAGGAGCTTCTCCTCATCGACATGACCATTAGCCAGCAAGTTCGGCGGAACAAAGGAGCCCTTTCCACTGCCTGGATTGACTATAAGAAGGCCTATGACTCAGTGCCTCATTCATGGCTAGAGAGAGTTTTAGATTTGTATAAAATTGATACAACTCTAAAATCTTTCTTAGGCGCATGTATGAGGCAATGGACCACAGCTCTTCGTCAACCAGGTAGTGGAGATGGCTTCTCTGAGCCGCAGGACTTGATTAGGATCGAGCGAGGCATCTTCCAGGGTGACAGTCTGAGTCCGTTGTGGTTTTGTCTAGCACTGAACCCTCTCAGCACTTTGCTGAAGGATTCAGGGCTAGGCCATCGGCTTCGGAGGGGGAGTGAAGTCATTTCTCATCTGCTGTATATGGATGACCTCAAGCTGTTTGCACCAAAACGCCCAGACTTGATGGAGTTGTTAAAAACTACACAGGTTTTTAGTAGCGCCATCAAGATGGAGTTTGGGGTAGACAAGTGTGCGGTCATGCATGTACAGCGGGGGAAAATTGTAAATTGTCCAGATTTACAGCTTTCAGAGACAATGACTCTCAGATCTCTCTCCGAGGCCGAGACTTACAATTACCTCGGTATGTCAGAGTCGTTGGGTATAGCGGTAGCGGACATCAAGCGATCGGTGAAGGAACGCTTCTTTTGTCGCCTGACAAAAGTACTTAATAGTCTTTTGTCTGGTGGCAATAAGGTGCGTGCCTTCAACGGTTGGGTGATGCCTCTACTGATATACTCCTTTGGCATATTGAAGTGGACTCAGACTGAGCTGGACGCCCTGGACAGAAAAGTCCGTCAACAGCTCACAACTCATCGCATGCTACACCCACGCTCGTCTGTTATGAGGCTGTACATTCCACGAAAATTGGGGGGTCGTGGCTTCTTAAGCGCCAAGAACCTCCATAATCGTGAAGTGTGCAGTCTCAGGGATTATTTCCGCGACAACGAGTGCGGGATGCATCGAGATGTTGTGGCAGTTGACAGGGGCCTCACACCGCTCTCCTTAGCGAACGAGAACTAGCGCAAACCATCGGTGCTAAGCACCGAAGACCGCACGGAAGTATGGAAGAGCAAGCAGCTGCACGGGCGGTTCTATCGGGTCTTAACGGGCCCCGATGTGGACATGCTCGCGTCGGTGAACTGGCTACGCTTCGGAGACCTCTTTGGGGAAACTGAGGGTTTTGCCTGTGCGATTGCGGACGAAGTTATCAAGACGAACAATTATCGGAAATATATCATGAAGGACGGTACGGTCGACATCTGTCGGGCATGCCACCGTCCCGGAGAATCGCTCCGACATATTATTTCCGGTTGTTCGCATCTTGCTAACGGCGAGTATTTGCACAGGCACAACCAAGTAGCCAGGATCATCCATCAGCAGCTTGCTCTTCAATACGGCCTTGTCGAGTCTGAGGTGCCGTACTATAAGTACGCACCAGCGCCAGTTCTCGAAAATGGTCGTGCTTTGCTCTATTGGGACCGGTCTATCATCACGGACAGGACTATTGTCGCCAATAAGCCTGATATCGTGGTGGTCGACCGAGCTCAACGCCGGGCAGTGCTCGTCGACATCACCATCCCACATGACGAGAATCTCGTGAAGGCCGAGAAGGACAAGCTTAGCAAGTACCTTGACTTGGCTCACGAGATAACCGCCATGTGGGATGTTGATTCGACGATCATTGTCCCGATAGTCGTCACGGTAAACGGTCTTATAGCGAAGAGTCTCGACCAACATCTCAAGAGACTCTCGCTAGACGGTTGGGTCAAGGGTCAGCTTCAAAAGGCAGTGATCCTTGACACGGCGCGCATTGTGAGGAGGTTCCTCACTCTGCAGCCCTAACCACCGGCAGCTTGAGCCCTGCCCCGCTGCCGGCGGCACCCTAGTTTTTAAGTTTTTTTATATTATTTATGTTTTTTTTTTTATATATATGTAATGTAAAAAAATTTAAAAATTAAGAAAAGAAATAAATAACTGAAATAATATAATAATAGTAAAATAACAATTTTTGGGGTTTTTGGCGGGAACGCGGGAAGAGTCGTGTCGCTCCGTTGTATTTTTTCTAAAACTAGTGTTTTGTCGAGTATTTATGCATAAAAATGGTGGTGTTTTATTCATAAAGTGCCGAATTACAAGCATGAGTGTGGGAAAATGATATAATGTGGTGAAACATGACTTTTCGTGTCGCTTCCGAAACTCCATCGAAGCTTTATAGTAAAGTCGCTACTACTTTACTAAAGCATGACTGGACTTGACTGACACGGGCTGCACTTGACTAAGACTGGTGTTTGACTTTAACTAGCTACGAGGACACTTATTTAACTTTTGAAACTTGAAAATATATAAATATGTACTTGACACTGGCAAATGCTAAAATGCGACGCCAAAACCAAAGAAAAAAAAAAAAAAAAAAAAAATTACAAATAAAATTACAATTATTCATTCTGCATTCTCCTCACAATGTCATCATTGATTTATAAATCAATAAGTAAGTCAAAGAATCTCGTATTAACTTAACGCTTTTTTAACATTAGTAGATACTTATCACAAGGAAATTGCTAAAAGTCAGAGAATTTCGTATTAACTTAGCTCTTTTTTACAGCAAGTAGGTACTTTTTGCAATATGTATACCTTAAGAACTGCAACGCCATAAAACTCAGCGGTCGGTGAGTTTATTTTCAAACGTTTTCCAATTAAATTACTACCGTACGCGAAATAATAAAACGTACCACAAAAACAGTTGCAACAGTAAGAGAAAAATAGCAACGAAATAATATGAAAATAACCCATATTTAACTTCAATTTATGTTTACCCAGAATATGAAACAGAATATTTTTGGTAACGTGGTTCGATTTCCATACAATTTTTTTTTTCCATTTATGGACATGGACATATGGAGCATAATTTTACAGTGAAATCACAGCTACTGGCATTTATTTTGGTCTTTATTTGCGGTAAATCACAATTGCTTGAATAAAACAGTAGATTATTATTAGCATCAAATCAAATGTATTAATGATATATGAATTTATGATTTTTGAATAACACAGTAGATTATGCTAATAATGTACAGTGTTATTCAAGCAATTGTGATTTACCGTAAATAAAGACCAAAATAAATGCCAGTAGCTGTGATTTCACTGTAAAATTATGCTCCATTTGTCCGTAAATGGAAAAAAAAATTGTATGGAAATCGAACCACCTTAATATGTATATATGAAAACACGTGAGTTAAAGGCGCTAGTTGTAAAATTTATAGAATATAATCGAAATGTTATGATTTTGCACGCAAAAAACGTTTCAGTGATCATGCCCGTTTATTTAGGGTTCTTTACGTATTAACTTTTACTTGGTGGTAGATCTCCTTAGTAGGGGGTCGGCTAGCCTAGGTAGGTATCACCGCAGTACTAGATATTCTGCCGCCAAGCAGTAGTGTATAAACAGTACTGTGTTCCGGTTTGAAGGGTACTGCAGCCAGGGCTGTCTTTACCCGGGGGTTCAAGGGTTGCAGTGCATCCGGGAGCAGAGTCCTAGGGGACGGTGACACTGAGACCATGCGAGCGTAGCTGCGGTCACGGGCGCAGGATCACTTTCGCACCTTGGCGCCGTATATGCCCTGACTGCAGCTAGCGAAATTACAGGGCTGTTGAGAATTAGAAAATAACAATCAAACATCTCAAAAAAAATCTTTTAAGGAAAATTTCAAAGAAGTCTTCAAATAAATATCAATAATCAGTTACATTCACTTGCTGAGAAAATACAAAATATTCTTTGTAGTAAGATTTTAAAGTAAATAAAATTATTAGTATGATTTAATACAATGACAAACAAATAAATATCATAGGACATTACCTAAGCAAAGCTTGTGTGATGGAAGTCAGATAACTGATAGAATACATAAATACTCTTTTTTTTGTAAATACAAAGTACACCCAGACACAGAACAAACATTTGTTAATATCACAAAATGCTTGACGTGGGTGGGAATCGAACCCACGCCTTTCAGCTCTTGGAGCAGACGTACTACCATTGTACCAACGGTGTTGTCAAGCTTAGAAGACTAAGAAAAGACAGGTGCGTGCCGTGGGATTCGTACTTAGGACATCCAGATTGAAAACTAGTTTGTCTCCGAACTAGTCCGCCGAAACTTCGTCAAAACGGAACCCTACACACCTTTAAATTTATTCCCTCTGGCAGTTTATCTTATCACCGTGGCAAAAGTATTTCGCGGTTTATTGGGCTTAATGCCATAACATGTGGTGAAAAATTTTACAAAAACGTTCTGCTTGAAAATACTTATTGCTCACAGCATATATGTATATATCTTTACTAATATCTATGTCTATACTGAATATTCTTCCCTGGGGTGTGCTCACAAACGTCTCCATGGCAGCATGTACAAATAGTGCTGCGGAAATTAAAAAAACGGTAGAACAGATCAACTAATCGATATAATATTATACTGAATTTTTTTATTTTTTTTTTTTATTTTTGCGCAGATAATACGTATCAGCGCAAGAAAGAAGCAGAGCTCCGTCAAAAGCAGATCATTGAGCAAGAGGTCCAGCTGCACAGACTCAGAACTGCCCCGGGGGGTAACGACAACCCCCTGAGCATGGCTTTCAACCCCCACTATGGCAGTGAGAGCTTCTTGCCTCAGGGTGTTGACGTCAGAGAACTGCCTCAAGTATCTAGAGAAAGCCTGAAACTTGTCAAGTGAGTATCATCCTGTCTTTATAGTCTCTGCATTTCTTTGAGAGTTTCCTGCCTCGGTTAGCAGAGTGTAGACTACGTCAGTGAGATGCATAAAGTATCCAGAGAAAGTCTGAAGCTTGTCAATTGAGTATAATCCTGTCTTTATAGTCACTGCATTTCCTTGAGAGTTTCCTGCCTGGGTTTGCGGAGTGTAGACGTCAGTGAGATGCATAAAATATCTAGAGAAAGTCTGAAACTTGTCAAGTGAGTATAATCCTGCCTACATAGTCACTGCATTCCGTTGAACGTTTCCTGTCTCGGTTTGCGGAGTGTAGACATCAGTAAAATGTATAAAGTATCTTGAATAAATCTAAACTGAAGCTTGTCAAGTGGATATGATGGGTAGACACTGGTGATCTAGAAAAAAGACGTGTGGCACTCGGGGACTGCCGCGGTAAAGCTATTGCATAGCATTTTTACGCCGATACAACCAATGCCACCTAGAGTCGAGTTGCTGAACTAAAGAGACAAGTGTGATATTTCAAACAGTCATTAAAAGTTCTGCTATTCATCGATAGATGGCAAAACTAAAAAGTATCACCGCTGTGCCGGTGGGAGGGGGGGTTGTTAGGTTATTTTCGTTACGGAATTTCTGGATTCGGTCTCCACGCTCAAGGCCCGCGATAGAAGCTATGCAATAGCTTAAAAATCTAGTCACTCTATACTTTGAAAATGATTGTGATTCTGAGGAAACAACAAAGATGACTCGAAGAAAGCCCCATTCTTGGAAAACACTTAACCACTTATTTTTATAATCTTTTCTCGTAAACGTTGGTCTCTCGCATATTGAGAAGTATAAGTATAAGTTCATCACACTGGCAAAATGCAGGTTGACAGACTTCACATCTTCGGTAACACTCAAAAAAACGTCGTGAGGAAGTCTCTGTATATTTACTTTACTCCACCTTGAAAGTCAATCAACTAAGTTGCTGTCGATTCGTTTCTTATCATGTAGACTTCATTACATGCAAATTTCCAAGAGGAACTTATTTGCGTTTGTCTCCTATCTTATGTTGAGAGAAGATGCGCTCTACGATAGAGCACGCGTGCTAAAAGATAACTGAATCAATCTCAACTTGAAGAAACCCGTGTTACCCATGTATTTATTCCCAGAGCGTTGGGACAAGGTGCATTCGGTGAAGTTTATCAAGGCCTGTACCGGCATCGGACCGCCGACGCAGTAGAAATGCCCGTGGCCGTCAAGACTTTGCCAGAACTATCCACCGTACAAGCAGAACATGACTTCCTGATGGAGGCCGCCATCATGGCCAAATTCAATCACAGAAACGTTGTGCATATGATCGGAGTCTGCTTCGATAGGCATCCTAGGTAAGTACCTGGTATTTAACAGACTTCGTTAACAAGGAAGTCTTTCAATTATATACATTATACATATTGCTTTGTGTGTACAATTATATAATTTGTTAACCTAATTTACATATGCTTTTTTTTTTACAAGTGTACAGAGGAAGCTTTCGAGGTGCTTTTATATAGGGGCAAAGAAGGCTTGTATATAAATGTGAGCTGAGCTTCAGCGCAATTTTTCATCAATATGCCACCAACACAGAGCTTTTAAAAATATTTTCTTTTGTTTTTTGTTTCACAAAGTACGCCGGTACCTTCTTGTCCTTTGGCCCGAGAAGCGCCGCCGGAAGAGTCACCGTTGCGGTCCATTACATCGGACGAGCACTACGCTCCCTCACCTAGGTACCAGAACAATGAACAATGAACATACCGGCTTCAGCAGCCCGTTCATATGCTCATGTCCGTGTTTGGCTATATTTGTTGTGAAGACGTGGTGTTACGTGTAGGATGTGCATTTCGTGTTATGTGCGTTTATCACAGCGTGCACTTCTGTTATCAGGTACGACCCATAACGGATACTTCTCAAAATGAGGACATTTTAATAAGTACTTAATTTTAGTTTTCTTACTTTGCATGTACTAAATTGTTGAAATAAATATTTTATAAATAATAATATATATGTATAATAAGCTCACCATTAAATATAATTTCATATGGGGGGCTCTGGCGCCTGTAGCACAGTTTAATTACTAGTATGGGTGCCAGCCAGTTCCACTAAGCTAAACAATTTTTTTTCTTCGAGAGACAACCACAATATGTAATTCTAACGTAGCATAATAAATTGTTATCTAATATTATTAGTCAATAAAGATTTTATTATTATTATTTATTATTATTTTGTAAAAAAAAGTCTAATTTCACGAAGTGGTACATGTTGAAAGAAAGAAAGAAAGAAAGAAAACATTTATTTTGCCACACACAACACTACAACAACAAAAAACACACTACAAATAAAAGATTAGAAAAAATAAAAATAACAATAATAATGAGTGGAAAGTTGTCGCTGTAGTGTCCAGTCCGACAAAAAAGGTTAGTTCTCAGCATTAGTGCTGCCGATTTCTCAGCAGCGCTGGTTTTCAGAACTAACCTTTTGGGACGCACGAGACTGAATAAAAAAAAAAAAAAAAAAAGATTGTTGGCAGATTGTCTTGGTAAATATCACCACTTGAAACGTGATTGTGTTCCGTTTTGAAGGGTACTGCAGCTAGTAAAATTACAGGCCTGTCGAGGCCAACCATCAAATGTCTCAAAGTAATGATCACCAAAGCAGCGATACCCTGGACTGTGTTACTGAAAGTTCTGTATATTAATGCGTTGGTCATGAACATGCGTTATATGTTACTATAAAAAAAGCGTCTTATTACTTTTAGATAAAAAATGGTTAAACACTCATTTTGAGAAAATATCATTATAAGATGCATTAGTGCATGCTGTGATCAGTTCGCCTCTTGCGGAATACATAATCTGTACATAACGCACCTCATGACAGCCCTGTTGGTTCATTGGTAGTGTGTCTGCTTCGAGAGCTGAAGGGCGTGGGTTCGATTCCCACTCAGGACTAACATTTGTGTGACTAACATCGATGTTTGTTCTATGTCTGGGTGTACTGTATGTATTATAAGTATGTATTTACAAAAAAAAAAAAAAAAGTATTTAAATATTCTATCAGTTATCTGTCTTCCATAGCACAAGCTCTGCTTAGTTTGGGGTCAGATGGCGCTGTGTGTAATGTCCTATGATATTTATTTATTTATTTTATTTATGGCGGGATTCAAAATAACTCTCAAACAAACATATCTTTCTGGGTCTTTCATAATAGGTTTCATAGACTGCAAAAGATGGTGTGTCATCATTATACTCAATGTTTTGTCGATATTGCTGCAAATAAAATTTTAAAGCTAATAGGACGCACAGTCGAATGTCTCAAAATAGGTAATAGCCACCCATATGGTGATGGCCTGGACTTTGTAACTCAAAGTTCAAATCAATGGCCATGGCCAAGCGTTATTACTAAGTCACTAGAGTTTTGTTTTTATTTATTGTTACCAAAAATCTCTGCTGAGTTTTTTTGAGAGTACAATTTGAATCTCGTAAGACATGAATATACACATAGTCAGAGAAATAATAACGAAGAATGCTCAATGTTTTGTGTTGAAAGAAAAATTTATATGTGACGGTCACGATTGGTGGTATTGACGAATAAAATGATGATTGGCAAAGTTTGATATTAAAATTTGCTTTTTTTTTGCGAGTAGATTATTTACCCGTCAGTGCTTATCTCCAAAGAGCTTAAGTAGTGGGGACTGTTTGCGCGTAGGCCCAGTTGCTCACCTCAAAATAGTATGATCGTCTTATTTAGGCCAAATTTATATTTTCTTGGGTTTTTTGCTAATCGATTTTATTTTAAATGGAACAGGTTTCAGATCTCTTATTAGCTTTGGTACATTTGAAAATTATAGGTCCCATACACACTATACTATTGATTTTGTTCATTAGGTTTTATTAACAATTTACGGTCAATATGATCATAGGTGTATCATTGGTTTATATCTTATCTTATCTTAGTTATAGGCAACGCACTGATAATGTCCCGGGTATTGTAGGTGTCTATAGGTGGCGGTGACTACTTACCATCTGGTGGCGCGTCGTTTTTTTGCCACAGTTTAACATAAAAAGAAAAGTTTTTGACTTTGGCACCGATCAAAAACCAACCAATAAACTTGTCTCTTGCCATAAGAAGACCGTCTCGTTCGTCTTTTTAAACTCCTTCCATCAAATCTTTCAGGTTCATTGTGCTGGAACTGCTGGCTGGGGGGGACCTGAAGAATTTCCTCCGAGAGAGTCGGCCCAAGCCAGAGCGGGCTAGCGCATTGACTATGAAGGATCTGCTGCTCTGCTCATTGGATGTAGTCAGAGGCTGTAGATACTTGGAGTCCAAGAGGTTTATACACAGGTAAGGGATCGTGTTGGATTTTCTCGTTACCCTGCTGCTTCCTTGGTGGTAAATCTCATTAGCAGGAAGTAGTCTAAGTAGGTACCACCACAGTTCTGCCGACAAGCTGTAGTGTGTAAATACTGTGTTGCGGTTGGATTGGTGCTGCAGCTAGCGAAATTACTGGGCTGTTGAGATTAATTATCGATAGTCTCAAAGTAATGAGCGCCAAAGCAGTGATGCCCTGGACTTTGTTTAGCTACTCAAAGTTCTGAGTATCGCTGCAATGGTCATGTAGAGTTATCTCTTACCATCAGGATTATTGTAAGATTTAGAGTTAGCTATAATATGAAAAATTCTCAATAGGAAGGGAATTATTAAACATTTTTTTTACGTGATTGGGAGTTGACCGCTATTCAACCCAGCTAACATTGACGAGGCTTCATGATACAACACTGAAGCATTTTACGAGTTGTTACCTAAAGTTTTTATAAATGTGTACCTGTCTCGTTGAACGTAACCACTCAGTTTGATATTTGGCTCTTCGGTTTCTCTATCTTCTGATTGGGGTTCTCAAGTCTCACGGAGCCAATTCTCGATTTGTTTATAGGGACATAGCAGCTCGCAACTGCCTACTAACGTCGCGTGGACCTGGACGCGTGGTGAAAATCGCAGATTTCGGCATGGCTCGTGATATTTATCGCGCCGATTACTACAAAAAGGGCGGCAAAGCCATGTTGCCTATCAAGTGGATGCCACCCGAGGCTTATATCGACGGCGTCTTCACTATCAAAACTGACGTCTGGTGAGTGCCTTTTTGCTAAGATTAAATTTTTAAAATTCCACCAAGTTCGAGTCGGACTCACGCACGAAAGGTTCCGTACCATTATATAAAAACGGCAAAAATATCACGTTTGTTGTATGGGAGCCCCCTTAATTTTTTTTATCTTGTATATTGGTGTATGGAAGCAATAAATATCTTGAATCTTTATTGTTTTTTAGTATTTGTTGTTATAGCGGCTACAGAAATACATCATCTGTGAAAATTTCAACTGTCTAACTGTCACGGTTTATGAGATACAGCTTGGTCACAGACGGACGGACGGGTAGCAGAGTCTTAGTAATAATCCCGTTTTACCCTTTGGGTACGGAATCCTAAAAAGACACCGACACCAATAACAAAATACAAAGTTATACCTTTGAGAGCACCTTTGATCAATCCACTTTTCAAAAAAAGAGGATTGATCAAAGGTTTAGGATTTTTAAAAAAGTTTAGGTTAGGATTGGGTAAATCAATCGGGCCTTTTCGTAGCTTCAGATTCCACAAGCGTTAAAAATCTCTCTAAAAGGTATTCATAGGTAGGAAAACGCGTTTTTCTGAGTTTTAAATTTATATATAATGTATAAATTTATAAACATATTTATATATGGTTTAATGTTATTAGGTAGATGTCTGACTCAATCGAACGTGAGTAACAAAAACGTGGGAAAACCACGCCGGTTTTAATCGTAATATTTCTGTTTTATCAGGTCGTTCGGCGTTCTCCTGTGGGAGGTGTTTTCCCTGGGAGTGATGCCGTACACAGGCTGCGCCAATAGAGAAGTTATGGAGATGGTGTCTGGCGGTGGAAGACTCGAAAAACCTACCGGTAACAACAATGTTTACACACTAACTTTTACCCGCAGTTTCGCTCGAAGATATTTGAAAAAAAGTTGTCTTGATTTTTTTACTCTCTATATCACTTAATGATTCAGAGCAATGCCAAAATTATTTAAGAAATTAATACGGATCAAAGGCACGACCAAACCGTAGGAGCGCTTGCCAGCTAATATAAATTAAACAAAAAACAAAACGGAGAAATATATTTTATGTCACAAACCGACCTCGACTCAGCATAATGCCAACTGCAGCCACTCAGGCAGCTAGCCGGCGCTGGTCTTCCGTAGACCGACGAGGAGTTGTTCTACGCCTATTATATACGAGCGCGGGGAAAACTCGCTCGGTGAAATTCTTCTCCTATCTTGGCGGCAGTGTTTCTGATATTAGGGTACTAAAAAAGGGGAACTTCCTGTTGAAGACTCTGGATTTTGATCATGGATAGTGATAAAGATTGAACATCTACGGAATGGAATGCTATACTGGTTTGGTTTCCGACACAGGTTGTCCTCCTGATATCTACCGGTTGATGTGTGAGTGTTGGGCACCCACACCAACAGACCGACCTTCCTTCGCACACATGTACGACAGGATAGAACTCTTCATACAAGTAAGTACTAATAAATTATCTACCCTCCTTTTTTTTCTTTGTACAAGTTAATGAAACGAACAAATCGTCCAAGAAGCAATAAAGGTTATCTTACAGTTCCTTGATGGTTTTTTTAATGTAAAATTAATGAGACGAACTGGATGCTCTCTTGATGGTAAGAGATAACGCCTGTCCATGACCATTGCAACGATACACAGAACTTTGAGTAGCTAAACAACATTGTTAGGTACATTTGGAATTGAAATGGTTTTGGTGTGGCTTACCCTCCTTTCCCCCTATTTCAGGACCCAGCTATAATCAGTACTCCTCTGCCGATAGTCAGGTCACATCTGCCCCTACCAATAGGGGTAACTTTCCCGAACGGACCTCAGGTATGTATAGTTTTTTATTACCCTAAATAGGTTATGTTTTAGGGGTGGTGTTCTAAATATTAAATTTCTTCTATTGAACTATTTCTAGATTCAGATTTTGACATATTTTTATCTTATTTAACGAGACTCTTTTTTAATTCAGCAACACTGACTATATGATAACATCAGGTGACCTTTTTCGAGGAGTGTTAACAAAATTTGATCGCAACTATATCGTGTCGTTTAGTTATGTTACACGACTTAGATGTTCAGTAACATTTTTTTATTAACAAAAGTCATTTAAAAAAAATTGGTAGTACAGATACCGCTACAATATTATATGTGTACATAATAAAGTATATATAATATGTGTTATTATATCAACATAGATGTAATTATTATTAAATTAGAACACCGCCTCAAAATGTTTATTAAAAATAAATAAGTATCAGTAATTTTCAAGAGTAAGAAATGAATCTTAGCCCCTTATACATAATAAAACAAAATTAAATTCGAAACATACTAATCCGCCATTTTGTTTTTCTCTTCTCCCAATGTTTTCGCTCTGGCTACTAGAAGCAAGTAACTGGTTTCATATAAAAGATTATTTTCTTTATTTGGTGTTAGTCCGTGGATGGCCATGCTTGGATAATGGCGCATGTTAAAATACATATTTTAATTTATTTTTCTAACTCTCCCCTCCCTTTCCTTGAATGAGAGCCGCGTAGAAATAGCCCCTAGTAGTTTAGAAAGAGATTCATTGGAATTATGAATAATTTATCATCAAAAAATAATCCGAACAATTTTGGTTTCGCAAAGCACAGCGTGAGTTTCAACGACAATCTTATATCGATGTTAGCTATCGTCCTAATAGAATGCAATTACGCGACCAAATGTCGAATAGGTAGAAACTTAATTGACATTTTAGTCGCGTGTTATATGAGACAAACCAAAATAGTTTTTCGGTCTCATGTAATTGTATACTTTTTTTAAATGTTGTAATTAAATTTAAAAAAATAGTTAAAAAAATGACAATTATGTCCACGATCAAACAAGTTCTTATCGCGTATTCTCCTTATTTATATTACTAACCTATTCGGAAGGAAGTACTTCGCCAGAGAGTTAAAGCCGCAGGCATAGCTCAGCGTATTAGCAAGCTGAAGTGACAATAAATAAATAATAAATAAACGAGTTTTTTTCGGACGAATAACATTTAATTTGCATCATGAATATCAATTAAGACTTCAAAATTTTACTATAGACGAAGGAACGATGGTCGCGTAATCGTGTTCTGATAAGTAACGCATTATGATTATTGTCATAAAGCCGAAAAATGTAATATGGACCTCTGGCAAGATTATCTAAGTCGTGTTTATTTTAATAGCTTAAACATTGATATTTATTTGACAGCAAAGTTTAAGTACGCTTTGCCAAATCTGCCTTATCATGCATGTTGCGATTATATCTAAAACATTATTAATTTTTTTCATCATAAATCATGCTTACAGCGATTTCAAGGAATCTCTTTTAAAAAATACTTCAAACTGAGTGTATACTTGCCTAGTAGCTATAGCGGGAATCGAATTACCTATTCTTTATTTTAACTTTGTCCTTTGCACTGGGTTTTTAAAAAAACTACCTAAGAGTAATAGAAACAAGATTGTTTTAGCAATGGCTTCGAAATCATCTCTTTTGATACAAAAATATTTTTTTAAACCCAGTGCTTTGAAATGCACGCGTAGATTCAATCTCAAAGTTGCAGGGGACGACAAAATGATTAAACAGGGGAAAAAATGTTTTTTAAAATTTCAACATGAAACAATTCCGTGGTCTTTCACTCAATGTAGACTTTTAAATAACTATAGCTTTCCTTTATTAGTTATATTAATTATTTATAAATTAAATTCATTATTCATACAAAATTTATGATAAACACGCTAATTTTACGGGTTACCTACGCTTAAATCTATTGGCATCAGCGTTGAGGCAAAATACATGCTTTGTATTGATCGTCTACGGTAATATACATGTTCTCAAAATAGAAGAACATCAGCTAATTATAACTTTTACCATTTTTTATGTTTGACAGACTAGGTGTTAGTGACAGACACCACAGCTTACCTGATATTAAGTGACGACGTGGTTGAAGATGATAAACACACCTTACCTGGAAAGGAACCGGTTCTCAAGTGAGACTGCCGGAACACACCGTTAGGTGCTTGGCGGTCGGTGGCCAGCTGAATACTGGAAAGTACCTTACCACCACGCTGTGGTTTCCTCATAATATTTTCCTTCACAGACAGCTCAAGCTCATTGTTAGAATTTTAACCCATGCGTTTTGGTGGTGAACCGACCTCGCTAACCACTAAGCTTAATTAGTTAGTGCAATATACAAGGCTCATTAAAACAAATCTAATGAGCCTAAATTCGTGGGTTTTACTTTACTAGTAACCATTGAGGAGTTCTACTAACCATCTCTCATCAGACCCTCGTGATTTCTAATGTACGAGATTCGTTAAAACAAATCCAATAAGCCCAAAATAATTCCCGTCATCACCATATACGTTTGGTGATATCAACATATTTTACAGTCATCAGAATAATTAAACTCATAAAGATTCAAATCGATGCGACCTTTAGGTACAAATATGTTAAATAGTGTTCCAATACATTTCAAATATAATTATTTAGTTTAAACACAGACACAACACAATATTTAAATCTTATAAACCGTGAAAATAAAGTTGGAAATGAAGCTAATAGAAGCGTGTTAAAAAGACCATGGTAATATAACGTGAGTAAGAAAGGCCACGTGTTATCAAATGTACTGAAACGCGTGTCGCCCCCGCAACTCGCGTGTACTGAGCGTGGCATGTTGGGTTGGCAGCGCGACGGCGGCGGTGACTACCTCGTCCCGATGTCGCCACAGGACTCCGCCCAGGACCATAGGTAACGCTAGGCCTGGCTTACACGATCTTACTGCATACGTGATTTCTATAAAATGGATGGGGTGCATTGCATTGGCAATTCTGGAAAAGTTATAAGACAATAACAACATGAACTGGAAACAGGCAATGTATAGGCCTAATATACGCAAAGTGACAAAGTCTTGTCAACTCTTTATGTCATGCGAAAACGGGACAAGGCTTCACAATATGTATACGTTTATCATAATCTAGCATGAAACTCTGATGGCCCGTTATTGTAATAAATTACTGCTGCAGAAAACTGAAACAAATTAGGCGTATTTTTGTTTTTATTTACATGTAATTATTACTCACGTTGATTTTAGCCTGTACGTACGTACCCTGGGCTATAGTTTCGATCACATGTTTTGTTGAGAAAAAAAACTGCGTGCCGCCTGGTCTTTTAAAATTAACATTTTCCTCATCATAGTGAAACACGGGAATATACTCCTACTTCTTAAGTAGATTATAAACGATGATCGAAAGTTCAGTCAAAATATCCGGCTTAATTAAACGTGAGTAATTACGTAGAGAAGTAAAACAAGCAATGCCCTTATAAACTTAAAATAGCTTGTCTAACGTTATTTCAACGTCAGCAAAATATTGACATAGCTTATTATGTATTGATTAACTTTAAGTAAGACAAGACTGAATCGATAATTTCTTACTATATAGAAATTATCAAGATAAATATTTTTTTTGGTAAATATTAATACTAAAACGCCATTAATGTCTTCTTGTAATTTATTTATTTATTTATTTAATTATATTACACAAAACAGGATACAGCCACAATAATTAACAGAGGTGAACAGATTTAGGTTTCGATCCGAACTACATCCCTAACATATGTGTAAACAACAAAATTAATTCAAGCAGTAGTTAAGAAAAATTAATAAAATAAAGTAATAAGATATGTAATATAATAGGTAATGTAACAATTAAGTGCTTCAGTCATTTAATTAGTTAGTAGACATCTATCTCAACTATGTACCGACCAACTTGTCCAGAGAGACCAAAGAATTTACATGCATATTGTGGATGTAAAAGTTTTGGACAGTACGCTTTTGTCATTATGGCAGATGTGTCCACTTATCAACGGTCAATCTTAAATAACTAAGTCCTAAATCGCTTATCTACTAAGATCGTGTAAACTATGCATTACTTACAGCAAAGCGGGAGATTGGCGGAGATACCATTTTATCAACTAAGGCATTGGGCACACACAGCCTTGAAAAAAAACGCTTCAAATTCACAGCTCTTACAAACCTCTATATTAAAATTCAATACACTACCACCACAAAGTCAGATTATTGTTCTTTAGAAACTATACTTTTCAATATTTTCAACCTTAAAAAAGTATGAGTTACATATAGTTAAATAAAATAATGTCCGCCAACCTCAGCATGTATTTATTATTAATTCCATCGAACTATTTTTTTGATAAATGTGGCACCCTTTCCAAAATCGATGTCGTCATAGCAACCTGACATTACGAAAACTCGAGCAATGCTGACAAATTGTCCAATATTCCCGATCGTCGTTCCTGCGATTGATAGCTTATTTACTGTAACATAAAAGTCGATTCTCTTGTACTAATCTTAAAAAAAACAACATTTTTGAATTATTTTTTATTTAAATTAGGACATTTCCCATACACGTCCATGGCGTGGGCTTAAAATAATAACTTTTTTATTTACTTTGTTACTAAAGGTCATTTCTAACACCGGTACCGGTTCCGTCTTCCTGTGGTATACTGCTAAACTATCTACACCTTTCTTCCTCAGAGCCCAAGGCCAACTAGACTAAAATATTCTAAGCTCAGATAATACAAGAGTGTCGACAATTTTTTTATTTGTTTTGACAAATTTATGTTTTACTTATACGGGATTACACACGTTAGATTGAGTCAGAAACTCGACTATAGTTTCGGCCACAAACGTAACCACGCGCGCTTAGTACTCTGGGTAACGGATATGGCTGAAACTATAGTCAGAATATCTGACGTAATAAAAGTCTAATCTCGTATAAGTAAAATAAGGATACGCTGAATTCAAAAGACACCATTTTTATTACTATACCGTGTAAGGAAAATTGGACAAAATCGAGTTAAAAGGCGAATTAATGCTCTACAGAGACAGAGCGTTGAGCATGTGTTAGTGATGCTGTATACAATCTTCCGTAAAGCTAATACCGAACTAAAAAACGAAAATAAAATTACCCATTTACTTGTATATTACATTCTGTTGAAAGTATCATAGAACATACTACATAGGACAAAACATATGCAATTATAAAAAATTACCAAACTGTCAAAAGTTAAAGAATCTCAATAAGTGCGATATGGGCATCTATGTGCAGATTAAACAGGGTATTTCTTATTTAACGTGCTCCATCTTAAGATATCAAGTGAGATTGTAGTCAAATGCAAACCTATTTTTTTAGTCCACCTATGTCGTCCAAATACTGGGCAACTTGTTTATATCCTTGTTTACTTGGGCATCATTAAGCGAAAACTGCTGATCAAAAGTAGATCATATTTTTATACGAGATCTCATGCGTAGATACTATTATAAAGTCGGACCCCTGAGCAGCACAGACCAATCTGTTTTAAGAGTTCCTGAATTCATCACTGCCGCGCAATCGAGCAATTACTTCGTAGAGGACTTTTATCTACTTGTCCGAATGCATTCAACAGCCCCGGCCTGCCTTGTCCATTAGAGTTCGGCAGATTTGCTCCAAGCAAGCGTATTCTACAAATGAAAAGTAGACCGAAATGTTCTTAAAATATTCTGTGTTGAAAGATTTTCTAATGCAATGAAAAAGATAGTAAATCTGCCAACTAAAACCTCCATAGGCCTTAACCGAAATATTAAATGGATTGTATTTTTATAGTGTAACGGCTCCGCTGGTAGTTCATAGCAAATCGCAAACGGTGGCAATGGACCCCGAGGAAATAGAGGATTCACAATATCAACATCTACTGAAAGGTGAGGATCCTGATGTGTTATGAAAAAAAATGTATTAGCATTAATGCACTAGTAGACATAAAACCATAAGAGAACAGAAAAGAGAAGATTAATGAAGATCAAGACATGATTAAAGATTAGGATCATAAAGTTTGAACGGTTCATAAAGTCATGGTACGCTCAGCTATGCTCTGCGTTTCCCTAAAGGATCGTATCGGGAACGAAGTAATTAGGTGGATAACCAAAATCACCAACATAACTCAGCGTGTTAGTAAGCAGAAGTAGCAGTGGACTGGCCATATTTGCCATGGAATTGACAACCGCTGGGGTATTCTAGAGTAAAGACTTTGAATAGTAAACGTAGCATAGGAAGCCCTGGTATTAGGTGGAATAACGATAAACGTAAGACCAGAATTTAGATCGAGTTGAGTGGCATATCTTGGGAGAGGCTTATGTCCAGCACTGGACTACGATAAGATGATAATGAGGGAAGGATTAGCTAAATAGCTGCATTGGGCTGAATAGAATCCTACTAATATTATAAATGCGAAAGTTTGTGAGTATGGATGAATATTGATAAATGGGCCTCCCATTAAGGCTGGCCATTATTCAATTTTAAGCAAAAAACGGAGATTATGTTTATGGTAACGCTTGTGATGAATTTAGTGATGACGTAGAGGCAGCATGGTGTGAATGGATCAAGGTGTCATTAGGTGTTCTGCGCATTAGCTAAATGCTCATGTGGTTCCCAACACCAGCCGGCTGGTGAAGAAAGCGGGAGCATGATATGATAATGTATATTGCATCGTTTTATTTCCCATATACAGTATCACAAGAATATGGCAACATTCCAATGGTCCGCGCGAGCGACGGAAAGCCGGGTGCTTCCGGCGTCGGCGTGGAGACAAGGAACGTTACAAAGTTTCTGCCGTCTAACTCCACTGATAGGTATGTTTACATCAACCGTAGACCAGCTTTTGTATAATAGCAAGTATATGAGATGTAGACGCTTGAGATGGAACAGAGAACGGACATAAAAGGAAACAACTAAACTGAAAGCGGATCATCATCACATCAATTACTCATTAATATGAACAAATATATATATATCAAAAATTGTGACCAGTGCACTAAGCCTGGAATGAGAAGTCTCAAGGATGCTGGAACTCACCGTTAGGTGCTTTTCAACTTGAGCGTGGTAGCCATCCGAATACTCAACGAACTTTTCCTATGGAGCAGCCAAAATAACGTTGCAATCAAAAATATGGCACGCCAAGAGAAATTTTTCAAGTTTTAGTTTACTACACTTTAACATACATTTTCCAGACTCCTGAGCTCCGTGGAGGGTGCGTCCTTAGCCGAAGACACGGCCTCTGAGAGTGATATTCCTGAAAGCGAGCCTGCCATATGGGAGACCTCCTTTACAGAACGGAGACCCTCCGATAGACCTCTAGATAACGGACCCGCTGTAAGTGCACTCGTTAATGTATAAGTAGATTATTTATATTTATTACAATTAGTATTTAAAAGGAATTCTATTTATAGAATTTTGTTTCCTGCATTAGTCTTCAGAAATATGCAAATTTCTTCAAGATGTGTTCCTTCGTCAAAATGATAGTGGTTTGATCTAAAAAAAATCGTCTATAACTTCCAAAAATCCTATTTGGCATAGGCTCGAGTTAGATACTAATGATTAAAAAACTTATTGTTACACTTCAATACTTTAAAAGATAAACTTGAACACAAAGGTAATGAACACAAATAGGTTACATAAATAACTTATAAATTTTATCCACAGGTTGACAAACTAATAAGCATAACACCAACTTCACCGAAGCCTCCAGAAAATGTCCTATCCAAAGCCATAGAAGCAAACGTCATAGACAAAACGAATCACAAGAACACCTTAGTTCCTGAACGCAAATCTGCTCCCATCGCATCCCCTGACCCCCCACGAATAAACGCTTGGAAAGAACCCCCCAAATACAACTCCAAACCAAAACCTTTATGTTTAGACGCAGCCCAACTAGAACAAAATCTAAACGCTCTAAAAAAGAACAGCGGTTCTGTAAACCTAACAACGATGAACATTTTACCCCCATACATAAACGTTGTTACTCCAAACAAGCTATCTGAATCAAAAACCATTCAAATAGATCCAAAAAAAGCTGTAATAGACGACCTTCCAAAAGGGAAAGACCAAAAGGAACCAGAAAAGCCTAAACTGAAACAGTCTAATTCTGCAGCAAGCTTGCTAAACGGTCCAATGACTGACGTACCTTATGCAGATACAAGTGATAACACTTCATCGAGTTCTGGCAGTAATCAGAATATAGTCAACAATCAAAAGAACAAATACGGGGAAGTTATTATAGGAAAGGATAGGAATAAAGTGATCAAACAGGGTAGCAAGGGAGAATATGTAGCGGAGTCGGAAATCAGTTGTTAAAGACTAAGAGTGATACCAGTGCAGTGAATTTGCCGCCGTTTACTGAAACAAGACGTTAAAAGGACTAATTGTTTGTAAATATAGTTTTAAGACATTTGTGAAATAAAAATATTTATTTTTAATCTGTTGTACCTTTGAAGTAATAGAAAGATGAATGGCTTCCTGGAATATGCTTATAGTTAAAAATAGTATTTGCTCAATTTGCTCAATGTTTTGCCAAAGTGTAGTGAAATATTTTGAAATAGGTATAAAACTCGTTAGTTTTTCTACATAGATATTCTAATTTTATGAGAGATTTTGTAATGTTTTTTATATATTTCGCTTTGTAGCTTATTTTTAAAAAATATTCATTTAGCCGTTTACTTTATAACGTAAAAATGGCGAGGGCAACTGACTTGTAACATTTTCGTGTATCATTTGAGACAATCTTGTTTCATTACCAACCCAACCAAATGACATTAGAAACGTCACTTTTCCAACGTCATTTGATGGTATGGCCGCCACATCATCTGCAGTGTTGCAGTCAAATTATTTGTTAAAACTTTTTTAATGGGTGACAAACTAGGTGTTTGACCACAGCTCACCTAATCTTAAGTGATGGTGTGGTCGATGACAGTAAAGCACACGTAGCCTAGAATGGATTGGAACCGACTCTCAAGAGGCCGCAGAAAAAACCGTTGGTGCTTGGTGGCAGATGGCGCTTATTTCTGTTAATTTACGTTACTTTGTGATAAGACCCCGTGGTCGAATGCAGTATGTTACATTGCATTCGACTTCTGTAATGCTCGTCTTTGTAACGACTTTTGTTACACGGGCATGTACCTATAAAAAGTATATCTAAAACCTTAAATATTTCATTCATTACAACTCCATAAAGCTAAATTTCATTATAAGACTTGATTGTTTCACTACAATGATTTCTTAGCTAAACTATATTAATGTATATTTTTTTATATAAAAGTAACGAGACGCTCTCCTGATGGTAAGAGATAAGGACTTCATGACCATTGCAGCGATACACAGGACTTTGAGCAGTAAAACAAAGTCCATATCATCGCTGTTCTGGCGCTCATTCTTTTGAGATTTTCTAAACAGCCCTGTAATTTCGCTATCTTCTTTCCCTTGAAACCGGAACACACCATCGTTCCATCTCAGATCTTTGTGATTGACGCAGATTATTTCGAACAGAACTTGTGCGACGTTTCATTTATTCAAAACTACAATTATGCTACAGGTTTTATCCTAATTCAAAGTCGTTTGTTCAAAAGTTGCGCGCACATTGACTATACCAAGCTTATGTTAGGCGTTAGATGGATGTAGTGTCAATCAGTCAATAGAATTAATCATCATTCACCAAGTCAGTTGCCACTATAATATTTCTAACGGTAACTTGTATTGACATACTCGTAAACATATTATCGGAAATAACGCACATTGCAAAAACTAAAATCGCTCTTTTAGAATTATAGAGGTAAGGTGAAAACGAATTGCCAAAATTTGTTGGTATTAAAATAGCCGGTATAAAGAGTTCCTTCATTTTCATCCTTCTTCTGATCTAAAATCATACGTTACCGTACTTATATATTATTTATTACTAGCGGACGCCTAGCGGTTTCATCCGTTCCCGTGAGAATACATGGATAAAAAGTAGCATATGTCAACCGGGGATAGTGTACCTTCCCAACGGTGAAAGAATTTTTGGAATCGGTTCAGTAGTTTTTGAGTTTATTCGTTACAAACATGCAAATATCCAAAAATACAAATCTTTCCTCTTTATAATATTAGTTTAGATAAAGGTTGTGAACTACTTTTTTCATCAACTCAGAAAACAGGAGGAAGTTTTCAATTAATCGGAACCTTTTTTTTATGTATGTTCCCGGATTACTCGAAAACAAATGCTGACTAGATTTTTTTTAAAGGGTTCTTAAAACTTCCCACGTGCGCCCATTGGCACCAAATTAGCATCTGATGACGGAACCCCAGTAAAATCGAGGGCAACCCTCAATGGAATATACATACTTGCAGGATATATTTTCGGATTGGTACGATAGAAATTACATGAAAAATCGCTTGAGTACTTTGATTTCTAAACCATAATACCTAAAACCCAGCCGTGTTCGTGCTTAGGGGCATGGTGTCGGTTTTTATAATTGTAAATTTATACTTGTTCGATATTAGGTAGGCTCATTTGACAAATATTTCTTTTCGAAATTAACAAATTTCGAAAAGAAGAACTTGCAGTTTCATAATTGTTAACTTTAATTATTAATTTAGTTGTGATATATACTTTTATGTAGGCGCTGCTATATTTTTTTTCAAAATTATTTGTATTTACTTTTTGTTATTTGTAATTAAATACGCTGGCGCCTACCTATGTCAAAGGCTAAGCTTAGCGATACAACGGGGCAATGCCACCAGCGTACTGGGAACCCTACCGTGCGGCAGCGATCTCGACGGCGTGTTCATTTTATAGTAGTATAGTTTATTGACAGCCCCGTTGGCTCATTGGTAGTACATCTGCCTTGAGAGCTGTAGTGCGTGGGTTCGATTCCCACTCAGGGCAAACATTTTATGAATAAACAAATGTTTGTTCTATGTCTGGGTGTTCTGTATGTATTATAAGTATGTATTTACAAAAAAAAGTATTTATGTATTCTATCAGTTATCTGACTTCAATCACACAAGCTCTGCTTAGTTTGGGGCCAGATGGCGCTGTGTGTATAGTTCTACGATATTTATTTATTTGTTTTGTCTATTTATGATTAGGTTTTAAATAGTTGTTAGTTGTAATGTAAATAGATGATTAAATACGTAACTCTATATAACGGCTATTTCAAACCATTATTTATTTTTTAACGAAACGAGGGTATAATAGAAAATAGGTGTTGTTTTTGTCATAATTATATATCACAATCCTTAGTTATAATATAGTTATAACCGTAGTATGCTTAAAATGTTTGTAAATAATATAAAAATCGTAGTGATTTGTGTCAATCCATCCACAGAAAAGTATATACAGTATGTATAGTTATTATTGGATATGACAAGTTTTGTTATATGTAGTGTTAAATAAATGTAATTATAATTTTAAATTTGTGAAATTAAGGTTGTGGGATTGTCCACGTAAAAATTTGATTTGTTCGTAATTATTATTTGTTGAAAACATCACCGCATTGTTAGACCCCTAATATATATTAGAAAATCTTAAAAAATAGTTTATTATATGAAAATTGGGGGATTTCATGGTATCATAGACGATTTATATGAAACGTTGTTTTAATTTCTAATGTTATTTGGTCTGTTGAGACTTGCTATCGAATGCGAGCGCCAAAGCAGCGATTTCTTAGACTTGGTTTTGTTACTCAAAGTTTTGGGTATTGCTGCGATGGTCATTGGTAGTCATTATCTTTTGCCATGACGAAACAGTTTTTCCTTGACAAAATAAATTGAAAATATTTCACTGACTTTAAATTGAACTACTTTATCAAACCTATCTTATTTTTGTTGTTTAGGATTGCGAAATTTCCTTTCTTATTTAATGATATGCATATACACTAAAACATGAAATGAAAACCGGATCTTTAATGACTATTAAACTAACATAACAAAGAAATAACTCCATGACTTCAAGTACGTAACATATAACACGCTGACGTCAATGATGTAACAAGGTGACGTCAATGATGTAACACGCTGACGTCAATGATTTAACAATGTGACGTCAATGATGTAACATGGTGACGTCAATGATGTAACATGGTGACGTCAATGATGTAACATGGTGACGTCAATAATGTAACATAGTGACGTCAATGATGTAACATGGTGACGGCAAATATGTAATACGGCCCTTGCTGTTCTGGCTTGCTTTTCTTTTATTTCTGGCGTTTGCACAAAAGTAGCTGGCAAATCCATATTTAGTCTAGAAAACCTGGTCACATTTCAGGCACACGACGACTTCAATGATTTAAAGTAGCAATGTCAATGATGTGACTAAATAATGTATTTAACTTATGAAACTTGAAAATATAAAACACTTGACACTGGCAAATGCTCAAAATGCGACGCCAAAACCTAAGAAAAAAAAAATATCAGTGTCAGTTAACGACATGACAATGACTTTACCTGCACCTAACAGTCTGTTCCAGAAACTAGTTTTTGGTTCCATTCCAAGCTTATGCTTAACATCTTGACCACACCTTCACTTAACATCAGATGAGCTGTAGGTAAATATCTAACCAGCCACTGATAAAAAAAATCTCCAATTTTAATTCTTAGATAGCTGTCAAAAAAGATCCATCTTACATGTACATACTCTGTGGTAATATTTAGCTCAAAAGGAAAACTTTAATAATGTATACGTTTCATATAAAAAATCTATGGTCGCATGGAATTCAAAAGAAAAATGTGAAAATATCACATAAGGAAAGCTTTAATAACACTTTAAGATAGTATAAGACAATTTTTAAACGATCCTTTTGTTGTCAACATCAGAGTCGTGCCAATTTGTATTTAGTTTTGCCATATTTTATGCATTTACTATTATTTTGGTATATTTGAGGCATGAAATGACAGGGTATCATGGTGTTTTCTGTTGTTTCACTATAATTTCCTAAGCTAAAATAAGTTAATTCTTACTTCAATTTTATTTAACACAATATGATGCGATATTGTGACGTCAGTGATGTGATATTGTGACGTCAATGATGCGACATTGTGACGTCAACGATGCAATATATTTTTTTTTTTAATGGTCGACAGGCTAGGTGTTTGACCACAGCTCACCTGATGTCAAGTGAAGGTGTGGCCGAAGATGATAAAGCACACCTAGCCTGGAATGCAACTAATAATGCAACTTAATATTGTGACGTTAGTGATGCTACAATGCGTTACCAATGATGTGACATTTCGACGTAAACAGTGTGACATTGTGATGTCAATGATGCGACATTGTGAAGTCACTGACGTAACAATAATGCAATATTATGGATGTGTGAAAATAGAAATTAAACAACAAATTTCTATTAGATTTCAGTTTATCGGAAGCTTAATGATTACAAAAGTAAATTGTTCTTAGCGTGTAATAAACAATATTATAATTTAATACATATACATATTTATTTTATATAAGCTCAAAAGATTGTGTTTATTTTTTTTTCTCTGCCAGCGTCATATTGTTATCTCTATAGTCTATACCCAATCAAACTTGAGACGGGCTTTTAAGAGATAGGATTCACTTGTAACTAACATTTAGAAAATACAATTCAATATTGTCAAAGTTGCATTGAAAGAGTAATTTTTTTATAATCGTGAAATACTTGATAGGAGTTGTTTTTTACATTAAATTTATTGTGAGAAACGAAAATTGTTAAAGGTTGTTAGATAGGCATTGACACGGATTTAAATAAATGACCTTGAATGCGCAGAACAGGGATCGTACCGTGAACACTACTATAATTACCATTCATGTTAGACGATTACAAAAAATCTACACTATTGCAAATCGTATGCGCACGCAATAAGGTTCGCAGCCACGTCGTTACCTTTTCGTGATTGCCTCAATTGAATGGCAATAAAAACTCATAGTACAGTGGTATAGCGACAATGGAAAAAATGTTATCTAAAAATGTATGCATTACTTGTTCCGTAAGAAAATATCAACAATAAAAATGGCGTTTCGCACGGCGTTACGTAACAAAGTCACTGAATGCCAAACTTTGTTGAACTAATTTTGCAATCGACCCCTTTATTTTATAACTCTTATTCATTTGTTTTATTCACAAGTGACGGTCGCTAAGAGCGATCTCTATGATAATAAGAGATATGGCATATCCAAACATTTTGCAATATTTTTTATTCAGTTATACTTATACTCAATTATAACTGAATAACAATAGGCACGCAAACCATTCAGTTTGCAGCCCCCAAAGAAAAGTCGTTAAGTCGTGAATATGAAGATCCGTACCGATGCCTGTATTAATTAAAACCTTTTCTCAGTATGTTTAATTTTAAGTAAAAAAAAAAAGTAATGCAAAAAATGTGTAATGATTTTTATAAATTCTAATCTTTGTAAACTATTTTGTTCTCAAAATACAGATTATGCTCGCACATTTCAACTTTTAAAAATATGTACATAAAATCAATGTAGTGTACAGGTAGGTAGTATATTTTTTAAACAACCTGACGACTCTTGTATGCCGTACTATACTCCTGTACTATACATAAAACAACATTAATTATTCTATGACTTTATCCATTCCTATAATTAATTTAAATATTCAATTGCAATGTCTTAGGTTTTGTATATACCTAACTATGAAAACATTTTTTTTTCTTCGACTAACTTGATTTTTTTTGTTATGACTTTTCAAAGTAGTTAGTAGACCTTTGTCTGAAATATATGGATTATAATTATTATTTATTATAATGGGATGGTCTTGTTTTTATCGCAAATGTAGTCGATTCTCAAATCAAATCTTAATTATGTTTCAGTGTCAAGTCGACTAATGTATTTCTTTTTGGAATGAGTCTCATTCCTTCAATTTTGTCTCGTACGATCAACTGGTGGACTCTGAGTGATACGCGTAACCCACTTTGAGAAACCCTGCCCTAGACTGTTTTATTTCATTCTAAGCAGTACATTTAGAAAATAAGGTTATGTCATTGCATTTTGGTATGCTAGATACTCAGATATATTTTTTTTTTTGAAACTTTTCTATGTTTAAAAAATTTTGAAATGTGTAAGCAAAATTGTAACAAGTGTCAAAAAAGTAATAATATAATTATTGTTTAGAGAATAACGTTTGATAGTCACTTCAGCGTTGCTCAATTTAGAATTATTATTTTGGTATTAGAACAATATTCGTTTATTTTTGTTTTAAAAATAAAAAAAAAAGAGAAATGTGGTTGTGACGTATAAGTATTAGAAAGACGATCCCTGGGAAGTGTCAAAGTTCCTTTCTAAAAGAAAAGTGACTTTTAAATGTTATTCATTATTTTATTATTAATAAATTAATAACAAGACGTGCAATGACAAGATTATTGTATTGTAACACAACGAAATCTTGAAACATTAAAAAGCAACATTTTCATTTTAAACGATCGGTTATTAAACTCACTTCAATAGATCGTATATAAAAGCTAAATTAGGGAAGCACATTTATATACATACATAAAATAAAATAAGTACATATGTAAAATTTATAAAAATAATAATAACAAAAAAGTGTAATTGATATTCAAAATACAATCATTAATAAATGTATCTCGATGTTTTATTTAGTTATTCTTTTATTTTACTACATTATGGAAACTGACGTGGTTTTGACACATTCTTATTCTGCCGCTAAGCAGTAGTGTGCAAACATTACTGTGCTCCGGTTTGAAGGGTACTGCAGCTAGTGAAATTACTGGGCCGTTGAGACTAACCATCCAAAGTCTCGAAAGTAATGAGCGCCAAAGCAGTGATGCCCTGGACTTTGTTTTGTTACTCAAAGTTCAGTGTATCGCTGCAATGGTCATGGACAGGCGTTGTCTCTTACCATCACGAGAGCGTTTCGTTCGTCTCATACATTATCATAAAATTCTTGTTTTACTTATTTATGCGGAATTACTCATGTTAAATTTTATCGGAAACTCCGACTCTATTTTAGCGGCCTCGTCTGGCTTCGTACTCACACGACGAGGCCACACGCGCGTTTGGACTCAGCTTTGTCTCCATGATGAAGGCCACCGAATGTGGCCGAAACTATATTCGGAATTTTCGATATAATTAAACGTGAGCAATCCCGCATAAGTATGACAAAAATAAGTAAATAAATATCGTAGGACTCACAGGACACACAGCGCCATCTGACACCAAACTAAGCAGAGCTTGTACTATGGAAGTCAGTAACTGGTAGAATACTTAAATACTTTTTTTTTGTAAATACATACGGAACACCCAGACACAGAACAAACATTTGTTTATTCACAAAATGTTTATCCTGAGTAGGAATCGAACCCACGCCCTACAGCTCTCAAGGCAGATATACTACCAATGAGCCAACGGGGCTGTCAAATATTCTATTATTTATAATAATTATATACTGGACGTCAAACTCAGCCCTTTTTTATGGTCGACAGGCTAAGTTTTCGACCATAACCAGGCCCGGATCTACCATTTTCCCAACCGGCGCAAACATTTGATAGTGATGCCCTCTCTCTCTCCAGCGTTTAAGATAAATAGTTAAAAAACTCACCAATGTATTTGTATAATGAATGGCATTTTTATGACCATCTTTGATAAATTTGCACACTATTATTTACTTCAAAAACCAACCGGGCGCTTTGATATGAATATTTAACTGTACGCTAGATGCTAGGCGCTTTGTGAAACAAATTTTCTTTATAAAAATATTAGGTAACTATGTTATAATTTTGGCGCCCCCTGAAGCTGCCGTCCGGGACAAGCTCAAGCTCATTGTTGGGGTTCGAACCCACGCCCTTTGGCATGTGATACTACCGCGCTAGCCACTGACCTATCATCGCTAGTAAACCCATCTTAGCTAAGTACCTACCTATAGTAGAATTAGTTAGAAAGGGTACTTCGTTATCAGAGTCGTCTTAAACGGATTTGGAGCGGGGTGCGAAAGTCAGCCTGCGATAAACCCCCCAACCCCGTATTTTTAAAAAAATATCGGCTTTTTTTGCCAACTGAAAATCCCAAAAACACATTTCAATTATTTAATTTTCATAGTTTGCCTATTAACATCAATTAGAGACCGACGCTCGCTGTGCAGCGCACCCCTTGAACCCCCAGGTAAAAGACGGCCCTGTAATCCTTACATTAGGAACATCTAAAATAAAACCATTCGTTCTTTTTAAACATAACATATATTAACTTTTTATAAGTAGGTACACAAAATACAAAACTAAACTATATTCTTTCTTAGAACCTTCAACTTCTCTATATTAATCATTTATAATTATATTTTTAACCTCAATTTCAACATTTCAAAGTAAACTTTCACCACAGAATAGTAAATAAATACAGAAGGTATCAATCACGAACAAATTTATAGTTTTAGGTACAAAAACGTACTGTTACGGTTGTAACCTGCTTGCACGCGAAATTGACGACGTTTTTGTCACTTTATCATATCAATATTCAAAATGAACTTCCGCAAAGTAACGCCTGAATATTGACTCTAGCTTATTGTTGGGGTTTGAATCCACGCCCTACGGCATTCGTACCGACCACGCTAACTACTGAGCTATAATTCAACAAAAACATCGTGAGAAAAATATAGCATGGTGGTAGGGTACTTTCTAGTACCCAGCTGGCTAGCTACCACCCTCAAGTTGAAAATCTGTCGTCAAGCACCTATATAGGTGTGTTCCGGCAGCCTCACTTGAGAGCCAATTCTATTTTCCAGGTTAGATGTGCTTTACCATCTTCGACTATACCATACCATGCACAAAAATCCGCGTAAGATACCTATAGCGTGTAAATCGAGCGTCAACGCAAGCTTTATTATCCTACCCCCTTATTACCTTCATAACCATGTTCAATTTACCAAAACAACTTCAGTAAATTTTACTTTAAAATACATTATACATTATAAATGAATGCTACATAAGTAATTTATTACAAAAATTACATCACATTATACGAATTTTGTACAATAAATTATTTATTGTACTTTTTTATATATGTAACAGTTTAATCAGTTATACAAAAACCGGACGATTTCCTCTATAAATTACATAGATCAACTTAACTATAGATTCAACTTTACCAATTTATTTTAAAAATAAACAAAAACACACCACAAAAATCGACCATATTTTTTCTAAAAAAGTCTTAATTTCTCACATTAGTACTACAAAATTATGTGAAAAACTTCGCGGCTAGCATTTTTCTACGTCAAATCTATAGTTTCGAAGATAACTAAACATCAATCTAATGTTGACAGCCCTGTTGGTTCATTGGTAGTGTGTCTGCTTCGAGAGCTGAAGGGCGTGGGTTCGATTCCCACTCAGGACTAACATTTGTGTGACTAACATCGATGTTTGTTCTGTGTCTGGGTGTACTGTATGTATTATAAGTATGTATTTACAAAAAAAAAAAGTATTTAAGTATTCTATCAGTTATCTGTCTTCCATAGCACAAGCTCTGCTTAGTTTGGGGTCAGATGTCGCTGTGTGTAATGTCCTGCGATATTTATTTATTTTATTTTATTTATTTATGTACTAATCTAATAGATATAACACCAAAACGGAATGCTCACAATAAAATTTACAATATGATACGAATCACTACCATCAATTTCCCTCCTGCATTTTTAACCACCTGGTAAAAATACATATATGGTAAAAAATATGAATAAATTCTACCCTATGCCATTACAAATACATCGTTATAATTATTATTATAAGCAATCAAGTAAATACAGTACAAAGATTATTATTATATACCCTGTTAAGTTTCCCAAAACAGTTTTAAGTTAACACTATATTACTGCGGGTACTAAAATACAGTGCTCTCATAGATATACCAACGTAAAGTTTTCATGTCAGCGTCTTGAAATAACCAAATGAAATGTCACTTAAGGTGGTTCGATTTCCATACAAATAAATTTTTACCATTTATGGAAAAATGGAGCGTAATTTTACAGTGAAATCACATCTACTAGCATTTATTTTGGTCTTTATTTGCGGTAAATCACAATTGCTTGAATAAAACAGTAGATTTATTAGCATAAAATCGAATTTATGAATGATTTATGAATGTTTTATGAATTTATGATTTTTGAATAAAACAGATATTATGCTAATAACCTACTGTTTCATTCAAGCAATTGTGATTTACCGCAAATAAAGACCAAAGTAAATGCCAGTAGCTGTGATTTCACTGTAAAATTATGCTCCATTTGTCCATAAATGGAAAAAAAATATTTGTATGGAAATCGTACCACCTTAAGAAAATACTACAACGGAAACTGACGTGGTTTTGACACATTTTTGTTTTACTTATTGCCACGCGCGCGTTGTACTTAGATTTGTCATTTTCGGCACCGAATGTGGCCGAAACTATAGCCGGAGTATCCAATATAAATATAAATAAACGTGATTAATCCTGCACAAGTAAAACGAAAATACTACCAAGCCAATTTTCGAAATCGATAACTGACATATTTGAAGAGATTTGAAAGTTGTTCAAAATGATAAATAATTAATACTTTCAGCTTATGCACTTCAAGATTCATCATCATCATCATCATCATTTCAGCCGTAGGACGTCCACTGCTGGACATAGGCCTCCCCCATTGACTTCCATAAAGACCGGTTGGAAGCGGCCCGCATCCAGCGCGTTCCTGCGGTCTTTACTAGGTCGTCTGTCCACCTTGTGGGTGGACGTCCTACGCTGCGCTTGCCGGTCCGTGGTCTCCACTCCAGAACTTTGCAGCCCCATCGGCCATCAGTTCTGCGTGCTATGTGCCCTGCCCACTGCCATTTCAACTTGCTAATCCGTTGGGCTATGTCGGTAACTTTGGTTCGTCTACGGATCTCCTCATTCCTGATTCGATCTCGTAGGGAAACTCCGAGCATAGCCCTCTCCATAGCGCGTTGTGCTACTTTGAGCTTACCAAGAAGGCACACAGTCAGAGACCACGTTTCAGCGCCATAAGTCATCACTGGTAACACACACTGGTCGAAGACTTTCGACTTGAGGCACTGAGGTAATTCGGACGAGAAGACGTCGCGCAGTTTTCCGAACGCTGCCCAGCCGAGTTGGATTCGACGACTGACCTCTTTCTCAAAGTTGGACCTACCTAATTGGACTGCTTGCCCTAGGTAAATGTATGTGTCAACAACTTCGAGAACCGAGTTCCCAACTGATACTGGGGTGGGTACAACACGGGCATTCAACATTACCTTCGTCTTGTCCATGTTCATTTTAAGACCCACCCGTTGGGAAACTCGATTGAGAGCTTCGAGCACTTCAAGATTACAAAAAAATAAACCTAGTAAGTACCTTTACTGCAAGTTCTAATATTATAAACTCACATACTTAGAACAAAATACCCTATGCTCTCAAATCTATACTATTATAAAGAGGAAAGATTTGTTTGTATTGAATTGGCTCCAAAACTACTGGCCCGATTTCAAAAATTCTTTCACCGTTGGGAAGCTACACTATCTAAGAGTGACATAGGCTACTTTTTATCCCTGTATTCCTACGGGAACGAGAACTACGCGGGTGAAACCGCGCGGCATCCGCTAATATTTTGTGAAGACATACGAATAGAAAGTATGTTTGGCATTAGACATGAATTTCTAAGTGTAAGTTTAATTTACCATATGCATATGGAAAATTATCTAAGCGTTTAGTTTAGATATTTTTCTACAAAATACATGTAGGTTTCAAAGCTCATGAATTTTTCGGAGATATTAGACTTAAAATTCATATGGTTGGCAATCTATGAGGTTTTTTCTTCGTCTCCGAAGCTCACTTTAGGAACCTGAAAAAAAGAATATAGGTCTGTAACCGAATCACAACTTCAAAAACAAATACTTATTTAAAATACATTCTCGTAATACTATTGTTTACTGTGGAAACTGACGTAGTTTTGATAAGTTCTCGTTTCACATTGTGACACATGTTTTATGACATCGGATAGTCCAAATGTAGTTTCGACCACATCCGATGACCTTTTTCAAGGTGTCAAAGCAGATTACGACACGCATGCTGCTGTCTTGCTTTGGCCGCAACGCGCTTCGCACGTGACGACAGCGGTTATCACCGAAACAAACAGTCACGGTATCTGACATAATTGTGCGGAGTAAAAAAACTGTTATTATTCTTTATATAGCAGAGAAAACGGGACAAAATTTTAATATTAGAGTCATTTGTATAAGTTTCGTCTCAGCGTTATAAGCTTAGGGATTACTAGGCGGAGAGGAGATTAATGAATGTAAGTACATCAACTTTTATAAAGGGGAAAACTTCGAAATTGCGAAAAGAATTGCCACATTGAGGTCATTGGATTCACGATGTCAAAATTGCGCCCATAGTGTAAGTTGTTCATGATGATGAGTACAATGACTCCCTTTCGGCGTGATAAACCCTAATCTTACAACCCTGGATACTAGTGTAATACTTTACCTGGTCAGTTGATGACGGGCGCTTGTTCAAAGTCCCCCTTGTCGAGTCGCGGCGCCGACTTCGATTCGTAAACCAGCATCGAGACACGAGACGGTCTTGTCTTATTGCGTGGCATGTCTGGAATTAACATCATCGTTTACCTGACTGCCCCAAAAAGATAGGTATTATTTTTCGCGCGTAAGTATTTTTTTACAAAAAAAGTTAAAACAAATTAATTTATTTCATAATCGTGTTATGTACAGATTTCATGGTTGCTTGTAGTCCCTGCACTAGGCGAGGACCTCTTTCGCAGGGACTATCTACACTTGCGATTACAATATACATTGGTGCGATGCGGACGGTGTATGTATATGCGTGTGCGTGTTTGTGTGTGTGTGTTTGTGTGTGTGTGTGTGTGTGTGTGTGTTTGTGTGTGTGTGTGTGTGTGTGTGTTTAGTAAATGAATTGCTTTTTATTGCCTAAACATCTATATCACGGCCTATTAATTTGTTATTGTATAATTACTATTTATATTATATATTATTTTTATGACAGCCCTGTTGGTTCATTGGTAGAATGTCTGCTTCAAGAGCCAAAGGGCGTGGATTCGATTCCCACCCAGGACAAACATTTTATGGTATAAACAAATGTTTGTTCTGTGTCTGGGTGTATGTGTTGCAAATGTATTTACAAAAAAAAAACTTTTTTTTATGGTTGACAGGCTAGGTGTTTTGACTACAGTTCACCTGATGTTAAGTGTCAGTGTGGTCGAAGATGGTAAACACACCAAGCCTAGAATGGAACTGGTACTCAGGTGCGGTGTAGGTGCTTGGCGGCAGATTTTCAACATGAGGGTAGGTAGTGGTAGTGGTACTTGTGGTAGGTGGGTGGTTCTATCAGTTATTTGACTTCCATAGTACAAGTTTTGCTTAGTTTGGGGTCAGATGGCGCTATGTGTGTAATGTCCTGCGATATTTATTTACTCACATCGGAGGCTGAGCCGGCGGCGATGCGAGTTGCCGACCTCGAGCTGGCGGCGCACGAGTTGCGAGGCGGACGCGGGTCGCGGGGACAGCTGCGCGGGAAGCGTCGCCGCGCCCAATGTCACGTCAGAATACGCACACTTTCGTGCGTAATCTGACATCAAAAAACATTTCAACTAAATGCTTGCACTAAAATTAAGATAAATAAAGCTTAAAGATAAATTAATTATAAATATAAATTAATTAAGCGGAGTACTAAAAAGTACTCTACCACCATGTTATGGTTTCCTTACGATGCAGCTCAAGCCCATTATTGGGGTTTGAACCTACGCCCTTCTGCATGCGAACCTATCGCGCTAACCACTCGGCTATCATCGCTACTAAACTTACACTTCAGGCACGCTTAGACTCTGTTGATTATGATCTTTTATTGTGGAAGCACTTGCCTCTCTCGGTGAGCACTATTTCCCTCTTCATCTGGTTCATGTCGACGTCGTTGAGTCTGACGTGGTGTTTTTCTAAACGCCCATCCCACGTGCGGTTATGGTTGTCAGTGAACGCCTGTTCCGGCGGCATATCTTCTTCATGGATCGAGTTACTTTGGGACTCTTGCTGGAAACCAGAAAAAAATAAAAAAATGCAAAATTGTTACTAAATGCCTATGTATCTAGTTTAGATCATAAAGAATCAAAGAATTCATTACGTTCAGGACTTCTTAGAGTTCACAAAAACATTGAATTTCTATACTACTGTTATTTTCCTATCCGACAGCCAGGAGCTCCAAGAAGCGACACCGCTTCATGGTCGCTATTCCAAAGACTCGAATTAAACGATTCAAGTCTACCTTAATTGTACGAACCGCTGAACAATGGAATTTGCTGCCCGAGTGGGTGTTCCCCGATAGATACAATCTGGGTGCCTTCAAGTCGCGAGTGGATGGGTTTCTTCTAGGCGCGCGTGCTCCACCGTAGACCGCACCTTCGCTTAACATCAGTCGAGTTGCGTGCGTTTGTTGCGTGTTACATATGCAACAAATGAAAAAAAATTGAAGGTGAAGGAAAACATCGTAAGGACACCATAGCATGGTGGTATATAGGGTACTTTCTAGTACTCTAGTGGCTAGCTACCACCCTCAAGTAGAATATCTGTCGCCAAGCACCTATGTGTTCCGGCAGGTTCAGAGCCATTTCCATTCCAGGCTAGGTGTGTAAACAATCTTTGACCACACCGTTTAACATCTGGTGAGCTGTGGTCAAACACCTAGTCTGTCATCCATAAAAAAGTCTTATTCACGTCGAAATAAACTGACTGACATCATCATTCATCATTTCAGCCGTAGGACGTCCACTGCTGAACATAGGCCCATTGACTTCCATAAAGACCGGTTGGAAGCGGCCCGCATCCAGCCACGGTGGTGCCGGCGTAAGAATTGTATCCCACCCTGTCTAGCCGTGGTTGCCGTAAGAGTAGGCTAAGGGATGCAATCTAGAAGATAGGCAGCAGCGTCTTAAAACAATGAACAATCACACCCAACTGCGCTCGCCAACCCGCCTGCCAAGCGTGGCGAGTATTGGCAAAATCCCCCCTAATGAATAGTGCAAACTGACCTTAGTCTTGTTAAAAGTGGGGCTCGACTGCGGTCGGCTGATAAAGTCTATCTGGTTACCGACGGGCTTGCTCCTCACTATGGGCGACAGCTTCCTGAGCTCGTTCCTCGGCTCCAGCTCTATCCTCACGGTCTCCGTGGTTGTGGAGTTGCTGGCACGCCCGAACAGAGGCGACAACTGAAGTAATTAAAACAATATATTGACACAAACACCACACCAAAGGGGGGAAATTACAAGAGTTTTTTAATGTAAAATTAATGAAAGAAAGAAAGAAAGAAAATGATTTTTTATTTTGAAACACAGAACACACAAAAATAACAACAAACAGACAAACAGTTACAAAATAGGGGCTCACCTCAGCATATAACTGGTCATACTAAGTGGTATGACCAGCGCTGGTCTTCCGGTGAGCCCTTGTCGGTCAAACAAAACAAACATAACAAATTACCAACAACAAATATAATAAAACGAAATTAAAAATTCAAACATACAAACAACTATGTTAATAACTACTCTCTCTCTCTCTTTGGCGCTCATTAATTTGAGACTTTCGATGGTTAGTCTCAACAGTCTAGTAATTTTGCTTGCTGCAGTACCCTTCAAACCAGAAAACAGTAATGTTTACACACTACTGCTTGGCAGTAGAATATCTGGTACTGCGGTGGTACCTACCTAGACCACCTCCCCCGGGGATAGTGTAGCGTCCCAACGGTGAAAGAATTTTTGAAATCGGTCCAGTAGTTTCGGAGCTTATTCAATACAAATAAACAAATCTTTCCTCTTTATAATAGTATAGAGAAAACTAGTGTGTGATACAAAACGAGGCCGCGCGCGCTCTGCTTTAACTCCTTGAAAAAAGTCACCGGACGTGAAGTCAATGTAATATGGATTATTATCTTACCTTAGGTTTAGTAGTGGTAGTTTCCGAGTCCATACTTTCAATCGTAATAGTTGAATCAACACTATTATTCGGCTTCACGATAATCAACCCTTCGTGCATTTGATTTGGTTTATCCACTTCGAAATTCTTATTAAAATTGGGGTTTTCAAACCCTGTTTGAGTTCCGATTTCATCACTAAACGATGTAGTGTTCGATGCTTTATTTAGCATGCGCTTTCTACGTTCCAAGTCGGCGTGTATGTCTGTCTGTACGCGTAAGTTTATGTCCCCGTAGCGCCTGATTATATAGTTGAGGAGCCAATGGTAGCCCTTGCGCAGGCCGGGGTCGATTTTCGTTTTTTTCAACCGTGCTTCTTGCGTTTGAGCGCTATAAGATTCAACTAAAGTCGGACAGCGGTACCTGTTTTGTTAAAACATAGATTACGATAAAGAATGTTTTGTTTCAATTTTTTTACATCGGACTAGGCATGCGTTTGGCCACGATCTCATCTGTTGGAAAGCAACGATGTGGCCGAAATTGGGGCACGCTTGCCTAGGAAATACAGATTCACGTTCTTCTTGAACAACCCCGGATTGAATTTTGTTGGAAACACAAACGCTGGCGACGCGTTCCACGCATCAGCAGTTCTTACAAGGAACGCGGTCTGGCAACGTTTTGTGCGTTTGAAGGGAAGTTCCACTGTAAGAGGGTGTCATTTGCTTCAGCGTCTGGTCGTGCTGTTGTAAAACGGTGATGACAACATCAGGTCATGAAGTCAAAATCCTATACTTACCACAAAATTAAAAAACTTACTTGTTGACCAGTGGTTCTATGTTCAGCTTCTCAACGACGTCGATGTCGTCCATAGCACCGGACTTATCCTGTTTGTTGGCAAGCACCAGCACCGGTTTACCTGTACACGTAAAAGAAGTTACTCATTGTTAAGACAGGTTACCATTCTCGAAGCCACTTATCTGACCTGTCGCATGGGGACCAGGGGCAACTGGAGTAAGTGAACATGGGGCTGTCCAACGCTCATTTGCTGGTTTGGTCTCCGTGGTGGATCACGTGTCTGGAGTTCTGACACATTGTCGTCATTATATTAATTTTGTAACTATAATGTAACTTTGTTTTTCACTGTTATTGTAACTGTTATTATTGTTATTAATTAATTAAATAAAATAAATACATAAAAATTATGATTATGATTATCATATCAACCACACCGTCACCTAACATCAGGTGAGCTACAAAACACCTAGCTTGTCACAATTTAAAAAAAAACCGGCCAAGTGCGAGTGGGACTCGCGCACGAAGGATTCCGTACCATTATCTATATGACTTGGTGGTAGATCTCCTTAGCAGGAGGTCATCTAGGTAGGTACCACCGCAGTACCAGATATACTGCCGCCAAGCAGTAGTGTGTAAACATTACTGTGTACCGGTTTGAAGGGTACTGCAGCTAGCGAAATTACTGGGCTGTTGAGACTAACCATCGAAAGTCTCAAAGTAATGAGCGCCAAAGCAGTGATGCCCTGGACTTTGTTTTGTTACTCAGAGTTCTGTGTATCACTGCAATGGTCATGGACAAGCGTTATCTCTTACCATCAGGAGAGCGTATCGTTCGTCTCATTATTCTTCACATAAAAAAAAACGGCAAACAAAAATCACGTTTGTTTTATGGGAGCCCCCCTAAATATTTATTTTATTTTATTAATTTATTGTTTTGACTCCCCTTTTTCTATGATAAATTTGGCTTACTAATATTTCTGTATAGTTTAATAAATTTTAATTTTATTTTTAAATATCTATGTAATATTCTGTAGTATTATAAATAATTAAATATATCTATTAATCATGTGCTTAAATAAGATTATACTTTTATTTTTAGTATTTGTTGTTATAGCGGCAATAGAAATACATCATCTGTGAAAATTTCAACAGTCTAGCTATCACCGTTCTTGAGATACAGCCTGGTGACAGACGGACGGACAGCGAAGTCTCAGTAATAGGGTCCCGTTTTTACCCTTTGGGTACGGAACCCTAAAAATAAAAAATAAATACCTACGAGTATATACCATCAGCCATTCCGTCCTCAGGTACCCTGGTAAAGATGGCCCGTTATTACAGTACCACTCCTTTGAAACTACACTCACGCCAAGAGTAATATTACAAGTAGGTGCATACGGCACACAAAAAAATCTTGTAACAAAAAAAAAATGCGATAAACTTATACAATTGTTATGTAGATATAAATTATCAAAACGAATAAACACTCTTCATGTCAGCCAAAAAAGTGTCAGTGTTTGGATGATATTTTTAGGGTTCCGTACCCTAAGGGTAAAACGGAACTACTAAGACTCCGCTGTCTGTCTGTCTGTCACCAGGATGTATCTCATGAACCGTCATAATGGTTCATGAGGTACAGCCCCTACCTTCTTCACACGTACCGCTAGACATTGGAATCTGCTGCCCGAGTGGGTGTTCCCCGATGAATATAGTCTGGGTACTTCAAGTCGCGAATGAATCGGTTTCCTCTAGGCGAGCGTGCTCCACCATAGACCGCATCTTCACTTAACATCAGGCGGGATGGCGGTCAAACGCAAACGTATCTATTATAAAAAAAAAGCCCCATCGACCATCAGTGCCGAGTGGTATGTGCCCTGCCCACTGCCACTTCAACTTGCTGATTCTCTGGACTATGTCGATCACTTTGATTCGTCTACGGATCTCCTCATTTCTGATTCGATCTCGTAGGGAAACTCCGAGCATAACCCTCTCCATAGCTCGTTGTGCTACTTTGATAATAAACAAATAAATATTGTAGGATATTACACACAGCGCCATCTGACCCCAAACTAAGCAAAGCTCATACTATGGAAGTCTGATAACTGATAGAATACTTAAATACTTTTTTTTGTAAATACATACAGAACACCCACACATATAGATATAATTATGTAAACATAATATGTATACATATAGTGGACCCAACATTCGGGCCACTCCACGAGCTGTCTATCTATCTGTATTCGCTCGTTATTTTCAAGCACGCTCGCAAAGCAACTGATAACGTGTTAATTACAAAGTTAACTAGCATGACCTCAAGGTTGATAGTGAGCGAAATTTTGTACACCTACGAAAATATTAAATGTAGCACCTTATTCGCGGTTGGTCTAAATGCATTTGGACCAATTCGTAGTTAGTCAAAATCATCTTATTTGCGATTGGTCTAATTTGTTGTTCATCAACGTCACTTCATTTGCGTTGGATCCATTTCGCGGTTGATCCAATATAAATATGAATACTATTGAATACGGTAGAAAGAGCTTATTTTGAAAATTATGAAGATTTGATTTTATCGACATTAAAAAAATAACTCAATCAATCAATTAGCACAAAACCTGCCCCTTTTTAGTACCGGACGGCCAGACAAGCGCGACCAAAGTATATAAAAGAAATTGTATTAACAGTCGGCTGGCATCGATGCCGGTATCGGATGCGATTTATTTATTAACGATGCGCATCGATGTCAAAATTTAACAAAAAAGGCCCTCTACGACTGATGATGATGTTGATTATCACTTTTAAAAGATCCACTTATACATTATTAAACAAATTTCCCTAAAATGTTTGTGCTGGGTTCTGTGCGCTCTGTACCTATATACATATAAGTATTCTACTATTATAAATATGAAAGTTTGTACGTTTGTTACTCGATCACGCAAAAACGGCTGAACGGAATTAGATCTAATTTTATTGCTTTGATTAACATAATAATATATTAGGATACTTTTTTTACAAAAAGTAGGTAGGCACTACGACATTTTTTTTTGACATAAAAACTACCTTTAATATTTCGATCAAAAAAATCGAGTTTGCAAAGGACCGCGTGGTTAACGAAAGCTACCCACAAACTAGTCTCCTTTCCCAACCCTAGCCGTAACTATGACAATGCAACACCACTAAACCGCTACAAAAACTAATAAATAAAATTACCTGCAATTTTATCGTGCGATAAAACCTCTTCCAACACACTGCGGCATTCGTCCAACCGTGAAAAATCACTCGAGTCAATAACAAATATAACGCCATGTACTTCACTATAATACTGCCCCCATATTTGACGAAAATGTGGCCCCCCGCCCAAATCGTAGATGGTCACCGGAGTATCTTTGTGCGCCAAGTTAACCGCCTTAAACCCAACAGTAGGCAATACCTTATCGTCCTTCTCACCAGCCAAATTGTTCACAGTTTTCGTCTTTCCCGCGTTATCCAAACCTATAAGGATTAGGACGATGTGGCGGCGCACATGTCTCCGCCTAAAAACACTGGCTAAACAATTACCCATCACTTCAAACTTAAAATCGGGAGATCTGAAATGAAAATCACTTTTTCAACGCCATATATTACTCGCGACATTTGTAAACAGATATGTTTTTTTTTTGTTGACAATACGGTTGCCAGTAGCGATAGTAATTGATTCGCTATAGCAACAAAGTAGGTTTTACATTCGTGAACGTCGAGCTCTGAGCGTCTGTGAAGTGGAAACTTTGTATCGTTAGAATTCATCTAAAGCGTTGGCCTCACTGTCGGGACTTGCGGTAACGCCGGAATCCGCGGCAGCCGCAGTAAAGCTAAGTAGGTACTCACGGTAATACATCGCACGTTTGTACAGTATTCGTTAAGGAAACAGCGAAAAGTTCACAAGATACATTTTTAATAATTGAAAAGTTTATCGGTTCGACCTTCTTCGTACGAACCGCTAAATAATGGAATAGGTGCCCGAGTGGGTGTTCCCTGATAGATACAATGTGGGTGCCTTTAAGTCGCGAGTGAATCGGTTTCTTCTAAGCAAGCGTGCTCCACTTTAGGTAATACAAAAATGTTTGTCTGACTTTGCTGTTTGGTACTGCAAATCGAATACTCTTATCAGGTCATCATATCTCTAATTTACTTGGTGGAAGATTTCCTTAGCTGGAGGTCGTCTAGGTAGGTACCACCGCAGTACCAGATATTCTGCCGCCAAGCAGTAGTGTGCAAACATTACTGTGTTCCGGTTTGAAGGGTACTGCAGATAGCGAAATTACTGGGCTATTGAGACTAACCAGTAACCATCGAGTCTCAAATGAATGAGCGCCAATGCAGCGAAGCCTTGGACTTAGTTTTGTTTTTTTAATATCGCAGGACATTACACACAGCGCCATGTGACCCCAAACTAAGCAAAGCTTGTACTATGGAAGTCAGATAACTGATAGATTACTCTTTTTTTTTTTTTAATACATACTTATAATAAATACAGAATATCCTTTTTGAGGTGAAACTGATTTGCTATTCAATGTTCTGTATCACTGCAATGGTCATGGATAGGCGTACCATGGATAGGCGGCCTTACCATCAGTAGAGCGTCTCGTTCGTCTCATTACTTACAAACAAATAAAAAAAGTACAAGAAAATCCATCAAGCTCTCACAAAACGTTCAACCCTCGAAATATCTACGTTTTTGGGACCTAAAGCTTAAAGATTTTGAAAGATGATTGTTGAGCTGACAGGTATATTTATAAAAAAAATTGTTGCTGTCCTTCTCTAATAAACTATAAGGAAAAAGACAGCATCATTTTTAGGTGAGATCCATTTATTAGACTACAAAATTGATCCTATCGACGCGGCTTGTGGTTTTTTTTTCAGTTGCCTCGTATGACAAAGCCGCGATTTCAACCGCGTATGTGTAGAATAAGCTTTAGTTAACACTAGTAATAGCCACAGTATTTATTTTATTTTTAAATAATAAATTAATTTTATACATAGTAGTGTATTTTTAGTTACCTATTTTATGTACATATTAGGATATGTATTATTATTAGAATGTATTATCCTTTGTGCATATCTTCGTTATTGACACTTCCCGTCTTTTTCTTCCTCTGCTCCTATCCGTCCTAAGGTTGCCTGAAAGAGATCGCTTTTAGCGATAAGGTCGCCAGTTGTTACACCTATTAATTAAGTTTATTTCTTCTGTATTGTATTTTTTTAGTGTGTGCAATAAAGAGTTAATCAATCAGTAGATCGTACTTGGGTGTTCTGTATGTATTTACAAAAAAAAAAGTAAGTTTGTATTCTACCAGTTATCTGACTTCCATAGTACTTTGCTTATTCTGTGGTCAGATGCCGCTGTGTTATGTCCTACGATATTTATAACTAGCAAAATGTTTATAATTTTTTCGTATACAAACCAAATATAGCGTCCATAGCTAACTTTATATAGCACCATTTCTGAAATTATGGCGTGTGCTGGTTGGTATCTCATTGTATCCCTAATAGCTAAATTAGCTTCTTATAATTTGGACTATACTTATGTGCTCAGACGCGTTTGCCGCAGCGTATGTCAAAAGCCTATCAACAGCTAACACATAAGCTAGGACATTTGATGAAAGGTCCTAGCTTATGTGTTAGCTGTTGCAAAGATCCTAGCTTATGTGTTAGGCTAGGCTTATATAGGCTTTTGACATACGCTGCGGCAAACGAAAACCTACATGGAAAACTTTGTATGGTATCAATTATTGGTTTCTAAATATTTTCAAGGTCAAAGTATCTACCAAGTCTGCGTGATTCATCAACGCTTACCAGCAGGCGAGTTGGTGGTGAAACGCGAACTTGTACGAGTTAAAAAAAATAAATTATTTTTATTCACAACAAAAGTAAAATTTAAATATTTTAATATGGCAACACTAAAGTGTTATGAATTAATAGTATGAAAGGCGTACAGACGTTTTTAATTAATTTGCTTAGTGCTGAGGGTCACAGCTGTTATACATTTTCACAATAATTATTTACTTTTGACGCGAAAATGTAAATATATCTTTTATCATATACTTCTAAAATTATAAAGACGAAAGATTGTGACTGCGTAAGTCTATTTGTAACTTCTTTACGCTCAAACGGCTGGACCAATTGTGATGACATTTGGTATGGAAGTAGCCGACACCCTGGAGTAACACATAAACACTTTTTACACCGAAAAAAATTACGTAGGAACAGCGGGTAACACCGCGGGGCGCAACTAGTATTTTTATAAAGTTAACTTCCTAATAATAATATTTAATATAAAGGTCGCCTGGAAGAAATCCCTGTATGCGAAAAGGCCGCGTTTCATTTAAGCTGGACATACATACACATTGTTACATTTGCATGGTGGTAGGGTACTTTCTAGTACTCGGCTGGCTAGCTACCACCCTCAAGTTTGAAAATCTGCCGCCAAACATCTAACGGTGTGTTCCGGCTGCCGCACTTGAGAGCCAGTTCCATTCCAGGCTAGGTGTGCTTTACCATCTTCGACCACAGCGTCACTTAACATCAGGTGAGCTGTGGTGAAACATCTAGCCTGTCAACCATAAAAAAAAAGCTAAGTTTTTACAGGGTTATAAGCTTGGGCTATAGTAACCCGAAAGGAGGTCACTTGTAATTATAAACTACTTTTAATACAGTCACAACTGAGCTTAAAGAAATCAGCTTCATTGATCCCGGATTAAATTTATGGAGCTGATTTTTTTTTACGGTTTCATGGTCCTCACTCTTAACCATCGAAAGTCTCAAAGTAATGAGCGCCAAAGCAGTGATGCCCTGGACTTTGTTTTGTCACTCAAAATTCTGTCTATCGCTGCAATGGTCATGGACAGGCGTTATCTCTTACCATCAGGAGGATCATTAGTCTCATTAACTTTACATTAAAAAGAACCTTTCGCTAAGGTTACGTATTTACGTAAATGAAAAATGCACACGAAATACATAATAATGTCATTTTTAATCGGAAAAATAATATTCGCAATAAATACAGGCAGAATTTGTAACAATATTTACAATTTTAAAGATTACATACAGGGTTAAAAGATTGGGGTGTATTAAGCCGAAAAGGGGGTTGTTATACTTTTTTTCATATCGCACAAATTTTATTTACAACCGCGTAGTACGACCCCGAACCAAATGCCACAAACTTTTTCTATGTAAATACTGACTTTTTTCAAAATTTCATTCCCGCTGAGTGTGAAGTAAAATTTGTTCGTACACTGACCTCCCTTCGACTTTAGTACACCCTAAGCTAATAACCCAGGTATAATCTAAATTAAAAAAAATGCGCTTTTAAATTATTTATCTCATCACAATCCACTAAAAATATTATAAGAAATTAGTTTACATAATATTAAAGCAGATGGCGCCACTTGATTCTGCTTTTTTTTTCTAGTTATGGCTTAGTGCGTTTTGAGCATTCCGCCAAATTATTTTTACTCAAATACAAAAGTATCTTTACTATTACATATTGTAGGTATATCACTTTCATAATTTAGATTTTACACTCTATTTTTTTTACTAAATAAACTGTCGCGTAACGCAGATGGACGTGAAACGGGCCGGGTGAAGCCGAGGCACACAAAATTAGTGTTGCTTACTGAAATACTGTCAAGGCCAGCAATTTTACCTTTTCTGGAACATATAAATCTAGTGCCAATTTTTTATGCCACAGGTGACGGGTTGCCTGATGGTAAAATACCATCGCCTATTAATATCTGCAATACCAGGGCGCAATATGCGGTTTTTTTTTAAATTCTATTAACACGCCTTTTGAAGAACCCAATGTTGTAACTACGCGGGAAAACGGAATGCAAAAGAATCGATTGAATAGCACAGTTACAGATTAACATAAATCGATTATTTGTGGATGAACTTTTAGACAATGGCTACTAGTGCGGTGACATAATCAGAAATCAACAGACAGCCCTGTTGGTTCATTGGTAGAATGTGTGCTTCAAGAGCCGAAGGGTCTGGGTTCGATTCCCACCCAGGATAAACAGTTTGTGGTATAAACAAATGTTTGTTCTATGACTGGGTGTCCTGTATGTATTACAAAAAAAAGTATTTAAGTATTCTGTCAGTTATCTGACTTCCATCACACAAGCTTTGCTTAGTTTGGGGTCAGATGGCGCTGTGTGTAATATTCTGCGACATAATTTTTTTTTTTTTTATTTGTAATCGAATATTTCTTCAGAACTTAATTTTGCCAAATTAATGTATTTGCTATCCATTAATGTATTTGATTTACGCAACTTCAAAGCACATAGACGAATTAATATTAAACAACATTTCAGATTATTTTTTTAATACATACTTTAATTTTCGCAGAATAGAGTAGATGGCAGATTTTTTATTACCTATGTCGATAGATAGATAGAACTCATTCTTGTGTACACTATAAACAGAAAAAAGTACATTAGGACTGTCATTTATCGCAAATCAAAAATCAATCATAAACCCTATTTTAGAAAAAAATATAAATTTACAATTTAAAAAACCGACTGCATGACCCTCAGGCCAACTAAACGCACTGCTCCAATGAAACAGCGAGGTTTCCGACCAAACGAAAATATCATTGATGTATACAATTTTTTTATTTTTGATGATTTTCTAAAAACAGTTCGACCGATTTCGATAAAATTAAAAAAAAAAAAGTTTTTCCAAATCGGTTCAGGCGTCTACGAGTAATCGGTAACGTATACATTAAAAAAAAGATTCAGACGAATTGAGAACCTCCTCCTTTTTTGAAGTCGGTTAAAGAGACTGCAACCAAAACAAACAAGTATTGCCATAATGCAAAATTATCTGAAGCGCACTAAAATGTCATCGCCATTTTTCACCGAAAAATATGTCAAGTCTTTCATGTTATTGTCCAAAACTATGTCCTGCCCTTTCAGTTGTTCATCCAACAGATGCAGAGATGGCGTCCCTTTATGTCCAAACTTCGAGAAGATTCTCTGCGCCAGTGTTACCAGTTTCTGAACAGCCATAGTCGAGGGGAATTTTTTCTGGAATGTGTTGCCATTTTCGTCGCGTAGCGTGATTTGTAGCAGTTGAGATGTGAGGGTGGTTGTCTTTATTTCTTTCTTGAGCAGATTGTCGTCGGGAATGCCGTATTCTGTAAACAAAGTTTCATTTTTTTTTGTATTTATTTCATAACACATAAAACAGAATGCAATAATATTAATTTCAATACAAATACACATTTTTCAGTATTGTATCACATTATTCACATTCCAAAACTATGTATGTCTAGATGCATTATAATTATGGGGGCATTATAACCACGTGGCCCCATAATCAAGGCGTCCCATAATCATAGTAACTATAGCTATGAGGTCTCATAATCATAGTCACTATAGCCAAGGAGTCTCATAATCATAGTCACTATAGCCAAGGGGTCCCATAATCATAGTCACTATAGCTATGGGGCCCCATAATCATAGTCACTATAGCTATGGGGTCCTATAATCATAGTCACTATAGCTACAAGTTCCCATATTCATAGTCACTATAGCCATGGGGTCCCATATTTATACGAGTCACTATAGCCACGGGGTCCCATAATTGTAGTCACTATAGCCAAGGGGGTCCCATAATCATAGTCACTATAGTCACGGAGTCTCATAATCGTATTCACTATGGCCATATCCCATAATCAGGGGTCACTTCAGCCACAGGGTCTCATAATCACGAGGCCACATCATCACGGGTCACGATAGCAATGGTGTGTCCCCACCACAGGATCTCATCTAGAACAATGTAGCCAGACACTTACTGTTAATGAGTTGCTGGAACCGGCAGTGTTCCGAGTCGAACGCCTTCGCCAGCGCCGGATCATCTCGGGATATTTTCCATTCCGCTCCAAAACGTTTCAGGTAATCGTATTCGGCGCCACGACGATGTTCCGGAGTTATAATAGAGCCATTGAGTTCCTAAAAATATATATATATATATATATATATTATGTACAGGGTTATAAGCTTGGGGTTTAAGCTGAAAGCAGGTCATTGTATTCCTCATAGTATGTTTTTACATTTTTTTTTTTAATATTTCGCACATAGTACATTGCAATCCTGGTCAGATCCAGCAATCTTGTTTGATTGTAATTTGTGTTGTTGAAAAAATAAAAAAATCTGCTTTTTAGCTCTTTATGCTGTGCATTCAAAAAAAATAGCTGAATGTAATAAACTTTTTTTATAATTGACAGGCTAGGTGTTTGACCACAGCTCGCCTGATGTTATGTGACGGTGTGGTGGAAGATGGTAAAGCACACCTAGCATAGAACGGAACTGGCTCTCAAGTGAGGCTGATTTAGGCGATAATGCCATCGTTGTAATATCGCATACTATCATTGCTTTGAAGTAATATTATTTTTAAATGTATTTTTTTTTTAATTTAAAATAGGTTTAACCGCGTTTGTCTAAGATGGAGCACGCTTACCTAGAAGAAACCGAAATTTACTCTAGATTTGAAGACATCCAAATTGTACCTGTTCAAAACCGTTCAGTAGTTTTTGCGTGAAAGAGTTACAAACATCCATCCATCCATCCAAACTTTCACACATAATATTAGTGGGGTTTCATAAATTTCTAAAAAATAGGTACTTGGGGGGGTCTCACAAATGACAAATGTGACAAAAATCATGAAATTCGTGTGATGTAATAATAATAGGGATACCTAAGCGGCAATACCTGTAGAGAGCCAATTTTAGCGATAATCATCTGTGATCCCGTATCATAGTCGTCGTTGTTCTGAACTGGATTCTTCAGGAAATATAGTTTCTTGAGACGGAATATCTTATCGAGCTGGCTTATAGACCTCCACTGGAAAAATAATCACAAAACATGTTAAAAATTACAAATATTAAGACAGCACACACACACACACACACACACACACACTATATTCACACACACATTTAATTTTATATAAAATGTATAATGTATAATTTGTCTTATTACCTTTTTTCTGTGATTTTATCCCGAACCCATTCATACCTAGATAAGTTTTCTTTTTTTATAAATTTTGGTGGCCCCTGCGACACAAGCTCTTACTTAGTGCAGGGTCCACAAGTAATGCTACAAAATCTAGTTTGTTAATTATAAGGTTTAATTAATTTATACTAATGTAACTCGAGTTATGGTAATAAACAAATTTATTATTATTATTAGCAATAAATAAATATCATAGGACATTACACACAGCGCCATCTGACCTTAAAAGTTTAATGTTTATATATAATAGCATATTATGTAAATATATATATATTTAAGTATTGTTATTTTATAATATAGTTAAGTCTTTATTTATTATGTTTTTTATTTTTATTCTTTAACTCTCAAAGTCAAAGTCAAAGTATAGTTTATTGCTATGCTGTGTTGCATTAAGGTCTTAATATATAGGTAGAGTGACAGCTACGTTCAGTACGAACATGCAATATTAGAGGCTGAACTTAAAATTATGATATTTAATTATTTACATTAACAAAACGGAATCCGAAAAAATTAAGTGGCATATTGTAATTGTCAAAAAAATAATTATATAAAAAAAAAAAACTCTTTTGTCAACACACCCATTCGTTACCCGTCATTCATTAGCTTAATAAAATCCTCTCCATACTAAGGTTGCCTGGAAGAGATCGCTTTTAGCGATAAGGCCGCCAATTGTTTAACTAGCGTTAAGTTTATATTGTTATAATTGTCTGTAATTGGTGTGAACAATAAAGAGTCATATTATTATTACTATGTATTTACAAAATAAATAAATATCGTTGGACTATACACACAGCGCCATCTGACCCCAAACTAAGCAGAGCTTGTGTGATGGAAGTCAGATAACTGATAGAATACATAAATACTTTTTTTTTGTAAATACATACAGAACACCCAGACACAGAACAAACATGATTGTGTTTATTCACAAAATGTTTGCCCTGAGTGGGAATCGAACCCACGCCCTACAGCTCTCAAGGCAGATATACTACCAATGAGCCAACGGGGCTGTCAAAATAAAAAAGTATTTGTGTATTCTATCAGTATCTGACTTCCATCACACAAGCTCTGCTTAGTTTGGGGCCAGATGGCGCTGTGTGTAAATAAAAACTTTGGTATCTGCAAGATTAACTCACATCATTGATTCGGTTCCGGTTGAGAAACAGTACTTCTAGATTCGCAAACAGTTCTGATTTGTCACTTTCCTCGCCAAAGTCTATGTCTTGTATTTGACAGTCGTTCAAACTTAACACTTTAAGACTCTTCATATAACCTGAAATTAATATTTTGTATGGTTACAATACACGATTGGATTATAAACTTACGAGTGTAGAATAGAACTCTATTCAGAAATCAGAAACGTTTTTTTTTTTTTTTAATGGTTGACAGGCTAGTTGTTTGACCACAGCTCACCTGATGTTAAGTGAAGGTGTGGTCGAAGATGGTAAAGCACACCTAGCCTGGAATGGAACTGGCTCTCAAGTGAGGCTGCCGGAACACACCGTTAGATGCTAGGCGGCAGATTTTCAACTTGAGGGTGGTAGCTAGCCAGCCGAGTACTAGAAAGTACCTTACCACCATGCTATGGTTTCCTCACGATGTTTTCCTTCACCGGCAGCTCAAGCTCATTGTTGGGGTTTGAACCCACGCCCTTCGGCATGCGAACCTACCGCGCTAACCACTGAGCTATCATAGCTACAAAATTTTTACGTTTATTGTAAATGGTGAATGTAATGTAAACATCTTTAAGGTGGTTCGATTTCCATACAAATATTTTTTTGCCATTTATGGACAAATGGAGCATAATTTAACAGCATTTATTTTGGTCTTTATTTGCGGTAAATCACAATTGCTTGAATAAAACAGTAGATTATATTATTAGCATAAAATCAAATTTATGATTTTTGAATAAAATAGTAAATTGTGCTAATAATCTACTGTTTTACTCAAACAATTGTAATTGACCGCGAATAAAGGCCAAAATAAATGCCAGTAGCTGTGATTTCACTGTAAAATTATGCTCCATTTGTCCATAAATGGCAAAAAAATATTTGTATGGAAATCGAACCACCTTAAGCACAATGAGTGGGAAAAAAAATATTTTTCTTTACATAATACATGTATGGTCTACATAGGGCCTTGTAATTGTTATGTGTAATTACTACTCACCCAAGTTCATGACTTGCTGCCAGGAATCTATGGGGTTCCCATCTAACCTCAGAACGGTAAGTGTATCAAGCGTCTCGGGAGGATGGCTCAAATGCTTTATACGGTTATGTGCTGCTATCAACTCATTTAGCTGGTAACAAAGAATATATTATTTTAGGCTAGAATATATACAAATACAAATACTTTATTGATAACACCAATGTTACAAGTCACTTTAAAATTTTAAACATGTCATTAAATGGGTTTTAAAACACTGATTACATGTCAATCTAAAAATATGTCAATACCAAAAAAATATTATCAATATATTAAAATGACATGACAAAAAAATCATGATTACTTACTAGTAATTCAATAATCTTTAAGTTTGAAATACTCGTCAATGTCATAAAACAAGGTCTCTAGCAGCCAAGATCTTAATTTGGTTCTGAAGCACGCGGTGGAAGCTGCATCCCGTCCGGAGGCGGGTACGCGGTTGTAGACCGCGGGCCCCAAAATATATACCGACCTCTCCGACTTGACGAGCCGGTGTGACGGCTAACGACGACGTTAATATTATTTAAGGTTATGTGTTTGACTTCTGCTCACTTGGTAATAACAGTGAAGTTGTAGACAGATAATACATCTAAATAGGATTTAGTCCCTGAGGTGGCTCACGCGGTGTTTCCGCGGGCGTCTCAAGGAAAGAGAGATGGACTCTATGTAGCTTCATTAACAGGGACGGGTCCTAGGGTACTAGCGCCGTCGGGGCCACGGACGAGTGCGAAAGCGTCCCCGTAGCCCGGGCATATAGGCGCTAGGCAAAAACACCCAAGGTTTTTAGTGGGTAGGCCGCCACTTAGGCGTAGAGTCCCACATAATTACCGTACATGCATAAAAATGGTGGTTTTATTCATAAAGTGCCAAATCACAAGCGCGATTGTGGTAAAATGATATAATGTGGTGAAACATGACTTTTCGTGTTGCTTCCAAAACTCCATCGAAGCTCCACTCAAAGTCACCACTTTACTAAAGCATGACTGGACTTGACTGACATGGACTGTACTTGACCAAGAGTAGACTTTGACTAAAACTATAGTTACGAGGCAAATTATTTAATATTAGAAACTTGAAAATATATAACACTTCACAATAAAAAAATAAAAAATAAATATCGTAGGACTATACACACAGCGCCATCTGGCCCCAAACTAAGCAGAGCTTGTGTCAGATAACTGATAGAATACATAAATGAGGGGTCAGATGGCGCTGTGTGTAATGTCCTATGATATTTATTTATTTTATTTTTTAAATACCTTTTTTTTTTGTAAATACATACAGAACACCCAGACACAGAACAAACATTTGTTTATTCACAAAATGTTTGCCCTGAGTGGGAATCGAACCCACACCCTACAGCTCTCAAGGCAGATATACTACCAATAAGCCAACGGGGCTGTCAATGGCAAATGCACAAAACGCGACATCAAAAAAAAAAATTAAATCGAATGACGGGACGCTTCTCGGTGTTGCCACGCGTGAAAAGTAGAACGTAGTGTTGCAACTGCAGCGTAAACAGCACTTTTTGATAAATTGACATTTCTTTGTGGTAAGATTACCCGTGGTCTAATTACTTACGTTCAGGAATAAATGCGAGAGGGTGAGAATGTCAGGCCAGGTAAGGTTACACACGGACAGGTTCAGTTTTTCCAGGGACAAGAAGTTAGCCGATAGCTGGCTCAGTGTGTCAGTAGACATGTCGATACTCATGCGGTTTTTGCTGAAACAATATTTCTCTTTTAGTTATTTTGTACAAATACACATATTTTATTGATAACACCAATGTTACAAGTCACTTCAAAATTTTAAACATGTCATTAAATGGGTTTTAAAACACCAATTACATGTCAAAATAAGGTATGTATGTCAATGTCCAAACATGTCAATATAAAAAAATATTGTCAATATAAAATATGTCAATACCTAACAATTTTTTTAATTTTTTTTATGGTTGACAGGCTAGTTGTTTGACCACAGCTCACCTGATGTTAAGTGAAGGTGTGGTTAAAAATGGTAAAGCACATCTAGCCTGGAATGGAACTGGCTCTCAAGTGAGGCTGCCGGAACACACCGTTAGATGCTTGGCGGCAGATTTTCAATTTTTTTTTTTTTTTTTTTTATTGTCAATATATTAAAAATGACATGACAAAAGTACCGTGAGGTTGTATTTTTAGAGGCTTGTACATGGTCTCTATAGCCAAAAAGTAGTAGTGTGTACATGTTACTAAATTAAAGCTTAAAGGGTGAGTACTGCAACTAGTGAATGGGGCCAGGTGAAGGGCCAGATGTCTCAAAGTAGTCAGCGTCAACGCGTGCGCCTGCCGTGTAGCGTGACTGTAGTTCGCGTGTTTTTATACTAGCAGCTAGACGGTTTTAAACCAATGCTTCTGCTAGTCGTTTGAAACACAAGCCTCGCTGCCAAGGGCAACTATCTACATGGTTTGAAACAGAGGTTTAAAACCGTGTAGATAGTTGTTTTAAAGCACATGCTTAAGAATGCGTGCTTCATCATCGACCACATCATCGCTTACGATCAGGCGAGTTGGTGGTCAAACGTGGTTTAAAAAAACGAATTAATAGTGAAGTACACACAAACAAAGAAAAAAACTACCATCTTTTTGGGGTGCTATTTTTACCTGAGATCTAGTTCGGTAAGATCGGGCAGTTGAGCGGAGAGCGTTATGATCTCGCGCCAGTTGGAGAACAAGTTGGCGGATACGTCGAGACTGCGCACGTGAGGACAGAGGGACGCAACGTCACCAGCCCGGGACACATTCTGATCGTGGACGCATACTTCCAGCAGCCGATCGAATGTTCTAGAACAATCCAGTGCACGAATAAATAAAAATATACAGTTCAATGCAGTAAGAGCTAAGTCTAAAGGTCACTGTATTCACTATCATAAACAACTTTTACTTTAGATAGAACTCTGAAATCCCACGAATATTATAAATGTGAAAATTGTAAATACAACTAGGGGTGCAACTAGTTAAACTTATTGTACAAGCTGCACCCCGCGGTGTTACCCGCTACCTGTTTTCAGGATAAAAAGTAGCCTATGTGTAAATCAGGGTCTCAGCTACCTCCATATCAAAATTCATCCAAATCCGTTCAGTAGTTTTTGCATAAAAGAGTAACACATTTATAATATAAGTGGGATTTACAAAAAAAAAAATTCATAATTATTCAATCGGCTATCTGGTTTCCTATAGTACAAGCTTTACTTAAATAAGAAATAGATGGCGCTGTGTGAAAAAAAGAGTATGTAATCAAAACTTACTGCTTCTGGTGTATTTTCTCGAACCCAACCATCTCAATGAAAGGAGCACCCATTTCTCTCTTCCATTCATTGATCACTGTCCTGCGGTGAGCTGCCACAGTTTCATCCTAGAACATCACAATCAGATAGACATTATAATTTGACTACGTGTGTCTGCCAATTTGGTTGTTATGTTTTCACAACTAAATCAATCTTTTGCTCTGCTACAGTATGGAATTAAACTTTGGAGCCCCTACTGCAGCAAAGCTAACAATCTAAGTGAAAAAACAAATTAATTCAAGCAATTAGATGCCTATCAAGACTTAAAGTAAGAGTAAATTATACTAAGTAGGTAATAGGTACTTCTAAAGTATTTAAAATATTTAAGTACTTAACAGAAACAACATAGGTACAATTATTAAAAACTTTTATAAACAATAAGTAGGAATACTTTAATTTGCTGCTGCATTTTGTAAACAGCGTTTGAATTGGCCATCAAATGTTGTGGCATTTTATATAAAAACAAGGCAATTTAAAATTTGCCAATTGCCACAACAAACAAATTGCCTGCAACATCACTTTTAAAGAAAGAGAATTATTATAATCAAATTTTATTTAACAACAATGTATTGATGACTCATACCTTTGATAAACAATGAAATCTAGATTTCATTATCAAGATATATAGCTATTACAACATTGCTTCTCTGTACTTCAAGATATGATTAATACCTTGTCAATATAATGAAAATGCAAGTGACTAGATCATTTACCACCCACACAAATAGAATCCTTGACAAGACAATCGCCATGTAGGTGCCTATACTTAACTCTGGTTACAAGACACTTTCACGATAGTTTTGATGGTGTAATAATACGGTAAAATCACAAAAGTTGCAGAACTTACTTCTCGATCCCCGTAGTACTGTCTGATCGCATCAGCACAAGTTCGCATTGCAGATATCTTGTTCGCACGTACGAAAGATCCAGCACCAGGTTTCGATGTTCTAAAGTATTGGACATCATCGACAGCGCCGTCATGCTTCCCCCTAGCAGGGTCATCCCATTCTACTCCATACCAAACACCTTTATACCCCTGAATTTCACCATTGTACTTTACAGTACCGAAATCATCACCACACTTAACGCGACTACCGATATGCACTCTTATCTCATTTTCCTCGATGCCGTTGTGACTGTCCATGCTACCGTTGTAAAACTTAGGTATTAAATTCACAGGCATTGCGCCCACCATTATTTTATGTTTTCGAAATAAGAACTGTTTATCAAAATGAAAAACAGGCTGTTTGGGCTTGAAAAATAATACTGCAAAGTTAGTTTTTTTTTTTTAATTTAATGACACCTAGATCGATGCTGCCAGATCAAAATGCATATTCAGCGCTAATCACGATACTAAGAGCGCTAAATTTAAAAAATTCAACGTATAACGATTTATGTCAAACAAAATAGCAACAAACGTACTTACTTTAAAATTAAGATTTTAACATGCCGAATGTTAAACGAAGATGCAATCTACGATAGAGCACACTTATCTAGAAAAGACTTCCAGATTGTAACTATCGGTGTATAACTAAAAATCCACAAATTATCATAATTATATAATCATGAAATAATTCGTTTAGTCACCTACAAATGTCTATAATTGTAGCTAATTATTCACATATTTTTTTTTTTAATTATAACTAAGTTCTGTTCTTTATGTCAATTAAAATACATCCATGAAGTTGATGAACATTCATTAATATCTGTAGCCAGCCATGAGCTATGTCTGTAACACATACTAAAATATGTTTCCACGTCTAGATAAAACAACTAGATAGTGCGCTAAGAAATAAAATTTTCAGTTGTGCGCTAACTTCACAAAAAAGCGCTATATCTAGCGAAGTAAGCTCTAAAACGACAGCACTGACCTGGATACAGAGTTCATGCAAACAATTGCTCTTTTTCAGTGTGATTATTGTGAAAATAGAGATTTTGCCAAAAAAAATGTAATGACGTAAACTCTGACAACTGTTCACAAAATATGTGAAAGTATATTTTAAATGCTTATAATATTACAACGAGGAACATACAGAAGGGTTTTATTTAAATGAGAAATGTATGTATTCCAACACAAAGTATCAACCAAATGAAAATTGCAAGAATAATACATTATAATCAAAGTATTTATCTCTGTCAATCTATGAAGAAAAAATATTACATCACATTAGATTTACTGCCGGAAATCTGTAAGTATAGCGTTTATAAGGATATATACTTACATGGAGAGTTAAAAATCAGCGCGTAACACATCTCATCGAGTTTTATAAAGAAGACGAATGGTATTTACATATAAATCAAATTCCGCTATGTTACGTCAACGCGGCCGCTATGTAATTTGCCGCCAAGACGATTTATGCCTGTTTGTAAGGCACTAGTATTTCCTTTTTATTTCTTTTTCCCGATAACTCCATGATTTTTTTCATCTCATAGCTGCTTCCGATTGCAAAATATTAACGACTCGACATCTTATAAAAAAGTTTACATTTAAAGCTTACAAACTTATGTATTACTCATTGTACTTACATTAACATAGCTTCTTTAAAATGTTGGATTTTTCCATCATATTGTTTTGTTTTAATACATTTAAAATATTATCCGCAATCCTAAGCACAATACACCAAAAATTTACACAATTTTATCTAGCAAAATAAAATGCTAAAAAATTGTATGTATATTGTATATGGCAACGCTGATCAGTTTACGGCGTACTGTCAGGTGTCAGGTGAGAAATTCGGAATAGACATTCCGAATTTAAAAAAAAGAATAGTTTACTCCATATCTTCATAGATGGCGGTAGGGCCGGAGAGCGAGATAATAGGATGATGATTCTTTATCGAAGGCGAGATACTATACTAATTTTCCTTGTTGGAAAAGTCAGAATTACTGAAACTTGTCTACGTACGCCTACATAAAGTCTGAGTCGTCTGAAAAAAAAGTGCTGGATGTTTAGGGATGGCAATCTTTTTTTTATTACCAAGCCGACGAGAGCTATTGATTGGTAATTTGTATATTGTCTTAATTGACGTATAAAAACATGGTTTTCCAAACTTAATTTCCAAAAGCTCCTAGATAATTAATTATGATAAGGCAGCCCCACAACTTTTGTTTTACTACTCTAGTACAATGCAATGTTATCGAATATACTACCTACTACTACTACGTTTCTAATTTTGCACTTTATACTCGATGAGATAGGTAAGGTCACCGATTGCGATCAGAGGTTACCAACATGCCGAATATTTGATGATGTGCGAATACGACATCAGTAGGTAGACCAACTAATCTAGAAAGAAAATCAAAAGGCTGTCGTTGGTCCGTCCATGAGAAAGGATTATTGCACGCTAACGCAAATAATGATGTTACTTGCCATAAATAGTAGGTGCGAAAAATACTGAGAAAAAAATTCACACACAACCTACCTACAGCAAAAAGTTTCCTAGCTATAGTTGCACCTGAATTTGTTTTAGCATTTTTTACCTTATTATTTTTGTGTAATCGTAATAGGTACAAGGATATTATTGCAAATATTGAGAATTCGCTATCATTGTATCTCTACTGAGTATTATTCTATTTTACGTTCGTTGTCTCATCGCGACACTAGCGCCATCTCTCTCACACACAAGTCCCAGACAGACACTTGCGCTGTTGCGCTCGGTTCAGCTCGCTTCGCACGAGAGCTTTGCTTTCGAAATCGGGAACGGGGAATCGGGACGTGAAAGTTTTTTTTTTGACAAAAATGGCCACCGACCGGACAATCCCAGACGTGTACCTCAGTCGATAAAGCGAAAATGAATGTGTGTAACAGTGATATGGTGTTTTTAAGTGAACAATTGTTTCGTGCTGTGTAATCATGCATTCGGATTGATCTCGACAAAGGATACAGCCGTCATAATGAGGTACGTAAGTTCATCGCACCACCGGAGCTTTGGTTAGCAAAACAAATAAATAATTAGACACATCATCATGCACGCGTCGATCTATTTACGTACAGCATTAATTAATTGCTCCGCTGGGTTCCTTTTTTGCTAACCAGCATGTTCTTCTATCAATATTAAAAACGTAAACATAACATGGTGCGGTCGTTACGATTCATCGATTAGTCCATTGCAATTGTAATTAAGCTCTGTTTATGAATGACATCGTATTAAGGAACAATATAAACACCTGCATGTGCCACGGTTAATTAATTTTTTAAGGATAAATTAAAAAAATATTTCTTTTTCTTTGTCGTCTCGCACGTTGAATTTGGAACTTGATATTGTTAAATTGCTTTCTAAAACGAAAATTAATCAATTATATTTATTGATGACCTTGTATTAATGTAATTCGTTAAATTAGGGCACACATTCTGTGGGGATCTTTGTTAAATTATTTCGTGGAATTGGGGTGGCCAGAGACCCCCTGCAAGGGTGTATCTAGTTTGTTATGTTAGTGACTAACAGAATGACTCCACCTTCGCGTTATATATATACTATTCAGTATTTACTGCATTATATCCGAATTAGTACCCAGTAAATTAAGTTTTCTTATCAGCATTATTAACTAGAGAGATAATACAGTGATAAGAGGTTAACATACTTGAATAATCTTGAATTCTTAACATACCTAATCTATACAGGTACTCTTGAAAATATCTTATGAAGCACTGATTTATTTACCTAATGTGTCCAAAATTCAATTATTAAAATTTACAGCTCAGTTATATCCAGTAGTATCAGACAAAAAAACCTGGGTAAAATCAGATTAGAAAACAGTACTTATAATATGTTATGAAGACAATGATTGCTCCAGTTTTAGCTTACATACACATATACTATGACAATGTACTACCTACCTATGGAGTATGAAATATTTACACTTTTGTAATCTGTGCCTAGAATGTGACATTTTATCCAAACAAATCTAGAAAACATTTCTAATAGGTACATAACTTTTGAAGATTGCTTTTGATGTATTTTGTGGAAAGGTACCATACCATACCATACAAAGAAGTAATGATTTTTTGTAATTTTTTTCATATGATGGATGTACTAAAGAAAGATGCCATTATAATATTTGATTTTGTCTTTACATTTGAGATGTACTTACCTTCTTCTTTGTGGCACTTGCCCTATATCAGTTACCTCCTCGGTCAGTGCATCTCTTTAATACCAAATAAGTTTTCTTTCACAGTTTTTAGGATCAGGTGATATATTCATATTGAATTCTCAATATTTATTACTTACTGTATATTTAATTAATGTGTATTTTCATAAAACACTTGAAAGTGGTTAACTTAAGTAATTTAGGTTGATACAAAATTATTAACATAAAAAAATGTGATTTCCTTACTTCATCCTAGAAAATGTACATAATTGCAAAATAATTAAATAGCTAGTTTATCGACTTTTGAAGATTGCTCTGCTTTTTTTTATATGTAAAACGAATGAAACAAATGCTACACTCTCTTGATGGTGAGGGATAATGTATGTCCATGAACATTGCAGCGATACACAAAACTTTTAGTAGCAAAACAGTCAGGGGCATTGCTACTTTGGTGCTCATTAATTTAAGACTTTCGATGGTTAGTCTCAACAGCCCAGTAATTACGCTAGCTGCAGTATCCTTCAACCCGGAACACAGTAATGTTTAGACACTACTGCTTGGTGCCAGAATATCTGATACTGTGGTGGTACCTACCTAGACGACTTCATGCCAAGGAAATCTACCACCAAGATTCTGGTCCAATTTCCAGAATGAGCCTGAATCTTGATGTTCCACAAAATAATTTGATTCCACTTTTATTGATTGCAAGTGTAGTGTGTGTGATTGTCTAAGTGAGTGTACCCCGTAGGATACAATCAGAGTATCAACAAAGTTGAGAGTCAATCGGTATTCACTAGACAAGCTTCATCATAGACTACATCTTCACTTAACATCGGTTAAAAAGGCAGCCAAACAAGCCAGACAATTATAAAAAAAAAGTTCAAACAAAACAAAAATATCTACTACACAGCATAAGCAAGTTGATACATAATTAGAGCAAGGCCAGATCACTAGCAATGTTCAAAATAAACAATTACTGTGAAAGTATGACAAACAAATATAGCAAAGGCATTTCCATGCAAATGTTGACCTGCGTTAGTTGTAATTTATTATAATGTAATTTCAATAAGTATGAACAAAATCATTACTATTATTATGATGGCAAGTGTTTGTTTGTCTATCAAGTGAAAAGGGAAGCATGGATCATCATGTTTTATGTGTGTATATTTATATGTTACGGTAAAGCCCGAACTATGGTAAATCCTAACATATATACATTATTATATAACCATAATTTCTCTGGCAGCATAACTCGAGAGCCAGTTCTATTCCAAATTAGGTGTGGTTACCATATTCAAACACGCTGTCACTAAACATCAAGTAAGCAGTGTTCAAACACCTAACTATAAAACAAAACCTTAAATAGATGGTTAAGCAATGGTCACCCAGACATCACACTTACCTTGAAAACCAGTTTCATGGCTCAAGCAGATATCATTTAGTCTGACCAGTTCTCCAAAGATGTCCCAATGACAGGTGCGGCTTTTATGGCAGCTTTTGCAATATGTATTTTATTATGGTGCGGTAGTGATTAATTACCAACCAAGGAATGTTCAAAGAAGTTTTTATTTAATTTTAGTTTACGAACAATTAAAAACAATGCAAGTGCTCTTCGAGGACAGGCATTAAGAATACCTATTTAATATACCTACTTAGTAAAGTTAATAGTAGATTGGATGCTTGGCGGATGGCATTAGATTTTCAACTTCAAGTAGCAAAACTCCTTTAAAGCTAAAGTCATCACTACACTATTAGGGAATGACTAAGACTCGGCCAAGACTTACATTGTGTGACTTTGGCTTTATTTTGATTTTTCATAAAATACTTGAAAATCGATGATTGATTGCCAGTGTCCAATGTAGTTCTGTTGTAGTCTTGTAGTGGCGACTTTACAATTTTCGATGGAGTTTTGGAAGTAACGCTAAAAGGCATGTTTTTTTTAGGTATATATGTATATACGTATATCACTTTCCCACACTCTTGTGATTCAGCACTATATGAATAAAATACCGCTATTATAATACATAAACACTTGAAAAACTTAAATTGTAGAAAAAAAGAAAAAAAGTAAAAACTACGGCAACCCGATTTTAGTTACCGCGTTCCCGCCAAAACTCCTTGTTGTCTTTGTTTTTTCTTGTTCCATTTTGACTAAGGGCAATATTGTAATCAACAGAAAGGGTATTGGAAGTAGTAACAGAACATATTAAATAATGCTGGTTAATAAAGACTACTAAAGCTGAATAGTCTTTGAAAGAATAAAAATGGCCAATTCAAGCTGTTTTTTGAAGTATTTTCAAGCACTGCAATTTAAAAAAAATAGAACTGTCAGCTGAAGTCTTCAAAATAGGTCTTGTACCAATTTAATTTTAATTGAAAATTAAAAACAATACACACATATACAATTATACTCCTTTAAGTAGGTACTACCTTATATATCTATATAAGACACTAGCGGACGCCTCGCGGTTCCACCCGCATAGTTTCTGTTCCCGTGGGAAAACAGGGATAAAAAGTAGCCTATGTCACCCGGAGATCGTGTAGCTTCCCAACGGTGAAAGAATTTTTGAAATCGGTCCAGTGGTTTCGGAGCCTATTCAGTACAAACAAAAAATCGAATCTTTCCCCTTTATAATAGTATAGATTTCGATAAACTGCGCCAGCAAGGTTAGTAACAATACCTACATAAACGAAAGTACAATATACATGTTAAGTTATCTGTTATACAAATATCCAAACACGCAATTTATTGCGGCCCTCCCGAAATAGCCAATTACAAAAGTGTCATATCCACCGGTACCACAGAATGAGTTGTAATAACGTAGTACTGACAAACAAACAATTAGTGCAATTAACATTGTTTTGCATATTTACGTGTCTAGTACTCATGTTTTGGTAGTTAGAAGGGGATATATAGTTTTTTTTTTAATGTAAAAAGTAATGAGACGAACGAGACGCTCTCGTGATGGTAAGAGATAACGCTTGCCCACGACCATAGCAGCGATACACAGAACTTTAAGTAACAAAACAAAGTCCAGGGCATTATCTAATGCTTTGGCGCTCATTACTTTGAGACTTTTGATAGAGTTAGTCTCAACATCCCAGTAATTGCGCTAGCTGCAGTACCCTTCAAACCGGAACACAGCAATGCTTATACACTACTGCTTAGCGGCAGAATAACTGGTACTGCGGTGGTACCTACCTAGACGACCTCCTGCTAAGGAGATCTACCACCAAGCAAAATAGTATTGTTATCGGACTTACAAAATAATTAATTCTATAATAGTGTGTAATTGTCTACCTCTACCTATCTGATATTTTAGCTTCGAAAAGATTGAGCCGATTTTGATTTGTTTTTTTTAATGATGATTTGGCTTAATCGAGTCGAAATTTGGTATTCTGGTATTAGTTTAAGGGCTTTTTTTTATTATTTTTAATCTGTATTCGTAATAAAAAAATTGATCGTTTAGATTCTAAACCTTACTGTAAATCTTCTAAGTAAAAAAAATTGTTCGTCTAAACAACAATTATTATTTTTTTGCTTTACTGACATTCGTCTAAGGTTTAGACAGATGATCGAATGTAAAGGTTTACTGTACGGGATTGACAAAAGCTGCCCACGTGATATATGTTTATATCGACAGCTAATGTCAATTCCGTACAGTTTTTACTTTTAACTTTTATATATTAGCGTTGTCCCTAATTCAATATCACTTTTTCTAGGACCTCAGGTCTGATCGAGTCGAAATTTGGTATTTTGTTGCTGATTTCAGGGTTTTTTCAAGTCCATGTATTTGTGTATATAAGTATAAAGAAAATAAAACTTGCATCTCGACGTTCTCGATTTGATGTGGAAGAGTGGCCAGTGTGTTAATCCAAGTTAGAAATTATAGCCATTTCAAATTACACTCAAATTCGTTCAGCCATTACATAAAGAAATAACAAACTTTCATATTTATGACATTAATAACTCACAGCGATGTTATAGAACCTTTTCGCAGTCTTTGTTTTCCGAAATGTACGATATGGGTGTCTTTAAATCCAGAGTACCTAAATAGGTTCCTTCTAAGTAAGCGTTTTCCATCTTAAGCAGCAGTACTGCTTCACATCATGTAGGGTGTCGCCAATTGCGAGTCTATTTTGAATAAAAATAAATTCAATAAAGAACAAACAATCGTTTGTTTCCTTTAAAAGGTCAGCCACAGACTTGTAACAATAGATGAAATATGTAAGGCATTCTGCACGTCAAGGAGTGTCCTAGATTACTCACAGGTTGTAAATGTCTAGATTTCTTGATTATGATACATACAAGTGATTGAGCTTAAGAAGCAACGCGAAAGCTCATGTTTCATCACATTGTCTCTTTCCTACAACGCACGTAATTTGACTAGGTATTTCTAAATAAAACCTTTTTTTAGATGTATCTACAATTGTAGGTACTTTTATCTATGTACAACAAACGAAAAAACACAGTGCCGTGGCATGATTTTTAGCGTTCCCGCCAGAACAAAGAAAAATATCACGATACACTTAATAACATAAAATTAAAAAAAAACTTACTGGCAAAAAGATTCAAAGTACAACGCTTAAAATTTAGAAAAAATAACGCATTTTTTTTTTAACGCGGTATTTTTTCTAAATTTTAAGGGTTGCACTTTGGATCATTCTGCCAGTGAGATTTGTTCTGAAGTACAAAGCTAAAAAAATAAATAAATAAACAATTGGCACGCAGTGATAAGGCTTACAACATCCGGTGTTTGTATTATTATACCCACTTACCATAATCATACGATATAATATCTAACAATACTTCGTAGGTACATATACGTACATACTCGTATGTAACGCTTTTGGTTACCGTAGTTAGTTAGCTACGTAGTTCCCGTTCCCGTGGGAATACAGGGATAAGAAGTAGCCTATGTCATCCGGGGATAGTGTAGCTTCCCAACGGTGAAAGAATTTTTGAAATCGGTCCAGTAGTTTCGGAGCCATTCAATACAAACAAACAATCAAATGTTCCCTCTTTATAATAGTATAGATAGATAGATTTACAAAACAATCACGGCCCGCAAGCAGCATCCGCGGGCCGCGTGTTGCCTGCCGCTGCCATAGACAGACAGACAGACACGTAAAATTTATAACCTCTATTCTGAGTTTTGGCGAGAACGCGAAAAGAGTCGTGTCGCCTCGTTGTATTTTTTTTCCGAAACTTGTGTTTTGTCAAGTGTTTATGCATAAAAATTGTGGTGTTTTATTTATAAAGAGTGAGAAAATGATATAATGTGGTGAACAGTTACTTTTTGTGTTGCTTCCAAAACTCTATCGAAGCTTTATAGTAAAGTCAGCACTATTTTACTAAAGCATGACTGTACTTGACCAAGACTGGAATTTGACTATAACTATATCTACGAGGCGGCTTATTTAACTTTTGAAACTATAAAATATAAAACACTGGACACTGGCAAATGCTCAAAATGCGACGTCAAAACCAAAGAAAAAAAATCTTATTCTAGCCGGAGGTGAAAAAATGTATGTATCTCTTTCCTTCAGCTTTGCTACAATGCAAACACAGCTCATGTATGGTATTCCATAAACACTGACGCCGTTTCCTTAGTAAGCTTTGACTGGCGGACTGACTCATGGCAAAAGAAACAAAACTAGGTATTGGACATGAATCAGTGTCGCGGAAACCGGAATAGCTGGCATAACTGTGATGAATAAACGCATTCTTGTTTTTATCTCCTGCCAACCTTTAAAAACCATATTTATTTTATATACCACACTAGCGACCCGCTCCGGCTTCGCACGGGTGAAATGTAGATACTAATGTGGTGCATATGCATAAATCTTCCTCTTGAATCACACTATCTATTAAAAAAAACCGCATCTAAATCCGTTGCGTAGTTTTGAAGATCCAAGCATACATATGGACAGACAGCGGGAAGCGACTTTGTTTTATACTATGTAGTGATGTTATTAAATTTATTAAAAACAGAAAAAAGGACAGTGAACAAAAGAATATTATGAGCTAGTGTCACAATTGGCGGCCTTATCGCTAAGAACGATCTCTTCCAGTCAACCAAGAATAGAAAACGTGATAGAAAATGAGAAACAGACGGGTGATGTTATAACACTAAAAAGTTTATAGTAAATAAAAATAATACATACATAGTAAGTATATAAAGTAATGTATTTAAATAAAACGAAATACATATAAAGTAAATAAATAAATATCGTAGGACATTACACACAGCGCCATCTGACACCAAACTAAGCAAAGCTTGTGCTATGGAAGACAGATAACTGATAGAATACTTAGTTTTTTTTGTAAATACTTAGGTACTTATGATACAGTATACAAAAGTTTGGATGGATGGATGTTTGTTACTCTTTCACGCAAAAACTACTGAACGGCTTTAGATGAAATTTTGTATGGAGGTAGCTGAGACCCTGGTTTAGAACATAGGCTACTTTTTATCTCGAAAACATATAGCCGTTAACACTGCAGCTAGGAATTATATATTTATAACACATATTATAGGTTATAAGTAATGAGCGCCAAAGCAGCGATGCCCTGGACTTTGTTTTGTTATTCAAAGTTCTGTGTATCGCTGCAATGGTCATGGGCACGCGTTATTTCCTACCATCAGGACAGCGTCTCGTTCGTCTTATTACTATCACATAAAAACGTAATATGTGTGCTACCAAACAGCGTAGAATATCTAAAAATACTTCAAAACAATCGAGGTCTTTAAACTTGTACACCATCTTGCAAATCAATCATGCCCAGACTATATCTGACCAGACAAAATGAACATTATGCTTTTGTAAAATAAGTTACACTACTAACTTACAAAACCAGAGATTCCCAAACTTCATGGCCCGCATATTATGAGATTTTAGATTTTCCCATATGTGATTGATTAATTGAATAACTCTTTATTGTACACGTTCAAAATTATACAATGCAGAAGAAATTGTGTAACCCTTAAGCCAACTAAACGCACTGCTCCAACGAAACAGCGAGGTTTCGGAGTAAACGAAAATATCATCGATGTATACAATTTTTAGAATTTTGTTGATTTTTTAAAAACAGCTCTATCGATTTCTATAAAATGTATATGGGATCACCTCTGAAGTATGATCTACTAAGCAAAAAAAGAATCATCGAAATCGATTCATAATTGGCGGAATTATCGCATAACATACATACAAAAAAATAAACATGTATTCAGGACCTTCTAATTTTTTGAGTCGGTCCTCGCAATGTGAGTGGATTTAACAGGTCATTGTACAGCAGATCAAAAATAAATGGGAGTTCTCTTCGCATGCAGGTGAGTTCTACAGTTACTTTATACTTTTTGGAAATAGTTCTGGCGATTTTCGCAACCGCTCAAAATTCGTGGAAAAAAATTCAAAGGATGGTCGAACCCAAAAAGTTTGATAGCCTCTGGCCCTGACCATCATTCATTCAAGCACAAAGACCGGCTTCGTGACTCCTTTGACGTATTGCCTGCGCCGACGTTCCAAATGGCTTTGTCGGGCACTTTCCTATTGTAAATGACTTTTACTTTTCCACTTTTGACCCGGTACCGAATTAGCTGGCTTGAGAAATAGTCTGACTATTGTCTTATGTTTTTTTTCTTTGGTTCTGGCATCTCACTTTGTGCAATGTGTCAAGTGGCCGATGTTACTGGCCGAATTATCAGGTTAATATTTTTAAGTCTACTCTACTACCTGACCAATTTGTTATCGTATTGCACATAGATTACTGTCAAAGGTCTGTCGAGTACCAACATTATTTTAAATGAAATAGTAATAAGAGGAACGTGACGCTCTTCTGATGGTAAGAGATAACGCCTGTCCATGACCATTGCAGCGATACACATAACGCTTTGCCGAGACTGGATGGTTAGTCTCAACAGCCCTGTAATTTTCATAAATCCTAAACATTTTTTTTTATAATTGACAAGTTAGATGTTTGACCATAGCTGATGTTAAGTGACGGTGTGGTCAAAGATGGTAAAGCACACCTAGACTGACATAAAAAAAATATCGCTAACCAATCGCTACAAACTTTCGTCATATCGCTTTTGTTCGAAATTCAGTCACATTTTTTTTTGTGAAATGTGCGTACGATTTAAAAAACTTTTCCGAGACAGTGGTAGTCCCCTCTCCCGCCATGCATATTCACATTCTCTTGTTTGCGCTGGCCACGGTTGGTAAAGTTTTTCGCCACTGTTCAACGCTCGGAATCCCGCAATTACGGTGTACTTAGGCACAGGCGACAGCGTTTTAACCCTATTCTATGGAAGTACGCTCGAAGAGGTGCTGGGACAAAGCTGTCATTTTCACGTAGAAATGTCACTTTCTTCGTCGTGTTAAATTAGTATATGTAACTAGGAGGATACATTTTAAATTTGCTTTTTGTTCATTGAGCAAAAAAAGACACTCAGTTATCTAAAAATTATTTAAAATACGTTAAATGTCAAATTTTGCTAACTATACGACATGCTGTCGTATAGTTTAAGTCAGCCTGCCAAGGGTCTAATTGCAGTTATTTTGATGTTATCTTAGCTGGGAATAGTGGAGCAGCTCAGTGGGCGTATCCACGAATAAGAATTCTTGCTGGAAAACCTCTAAAGAGACATTTTTAATGTAAAAGTAATGAGACGAACGAAACACTCTCCTAATCGTCTCCATAGCCTTATTACCTTTTAACCGACTCAAAAAAGGAGGAGGCTCAATTCGACTGTATTTTTTTTTGTATTCTCCAATTAAATTAAATTTAAAATCGGTTTTGATGATTATTTTTTTCTTGGTAGATCATACTTCAGAAGTCATCATCATCATTTCAGCCGTAGGACGTCCACTGCTGGACATAGGCCTCCCCCATTGCCTTCCACAAAGACCGGTCGGAAGCGGCTCGCATCCAGCGCGTTCCTGCGGTCTTTACTAGGTCGTCTGTCTACCTTGTGGGTGGACGTCCTACACTGCACTTGCCGGTTCGTGGCCTCCACTCCAGAACTTTGCAGCCCCATCGGCCATCAGTTCTGCGTGCTATGTGCCCTGCCCACTGCCACTTCAACTTGCTGATTCTCTGGGCTATGTCGGTTACTTTAGTTCGTCTACGGATCTCCTCATTTCTGATTCGATCTCGCAGGGAAACTCCGAGCATAGCCCTCTCCATAGCTCGTGCATACTTCAGAGGTGGTCCTTTATAAATTTAATTGAAATCAATCGCGCGGTTTTAATCAACAAAAATCCAAAAATTGTATACATCGGTGATAGTTTCTTTTACTCCGAAACCTCGCTATTTCATTGGAGCAGTGCGTTTAGTTGGTTTAAGGGTTATTTATATTAATCCAGGGTGTCATCCAAATCCAAATTTCATCAAAATTGGTACAGCCAGCGTGAAGAAGTAACAAACACTTACAAACCATTTACATTTACAAGCCTTTATAATATTTGTGTGATTTTCAGTTCCTTAAAAATGCTTTGGATCGCTTCCGCCTACACCTCAAACCTTATATACAGTTAGGAGCCCTGACCAAATAAAGGCATACGTCCGGATATATTCACTATCCGGCTAAAATTGGTCACGCCATGTGTAAGCAGTACAATTTATTACAGCACTATTATAATTATAGCCGTAGATAAACGGCTTCATAAATATCAATTCATCGGGGTTCAAACCCCAACAATGAGCTTGAGCTACCGGTGAAGGAAAACATCGCGAGGAAACCATAGCATGGTCACTAACGAAAAAAAAACCAGCCAAGTGCGAGTCGGACCCGCGCACTAAGGGTTCCGTACCATCTATACTATTATAAAGAGGAAAGATTTGTTTGTATTGAATAGGCTCTGAAACTACTGCACAGATTTCAAAAAATGTTTCACCGTTGGGAAGCTACACTATCCCCGGGCGATATAGGGTACTTTTTATCCCTGTATTCCTACGGGAACGGGAGAAACCGCGAGACGTCCGCTAGTTATCAACAAAAACGCCAAAAAACCACCTTTGTTGTATGGAAGCCCTTAAATATTATTTTATTCTGTTTTTTTAGTATTTGCTGTTATAGAGGCAACAGAAATATATCATCTGTGAAAAATTTCAACTGTCGTAACTGCCACGGTTCATGAGATACAGCCTGGTGACAGACAGACGGACAGCGGAGTCTTAGTAATAGGGTGCGGTTGTACCCTTTGGGTACGGAACCCTAGAAATCCCATAAAATAAACGAGATTAAGGTGGTTCGATTTCCATACAAATAATTTTTTGCCATTTATGGGCAAATGGAGCATAATTTTACAGTGAAATCACAGCTACTGGCATTTATTTTGATCTTTATTTGCGGTAAATCACAATTGCTTGAATAAAACAGTAGAATATTAACATAAAATCAAATTTATGAGTTTATGATTTTTTTTAATAAAACAGTAGATTGCGCTAATCTACAGTTTTATTCAAGCAATTGTGATTTACCGCAAATAAAGGTCAAAATTAATGCCAGTAGCTGTTATTTCACTATAAAATTATGCCCCATTTGTCCATAAATGGCAAAAAATTATTTGTATGGAAATCGTACCACCTTAAACACCAAAACTATTGTTGTTTCTTGCTAAACAAGCGTGGATGGATGCTAGGACAATATTTATTTTAGTTTAGTACGTACTTGATTGGGCAAATTACGCCAGGTGGTTTATATGTAAGGCGATATAGTTTAAATCGCCAAACCAACTGGAAAACTGCGAAACCATTTCAATTTCAACGACACATGGTTACTGGGAAGGTTTTTACATCTGATACTTTATTTTTTATAAATATAGACATCTTTTTTGTAAATTAATCAATAACTAATTCATGTATCTAGCCAAATAGTAAAAAAAAAATATAAGTGTTACAAAGAGAAACGTCAGTTGAGCTGTCATCAAATGAAAAAGCTGATTATTTCACGGGAATACGCTGAGGAATACGCTGTGGGAATACGGCTATAGATTTGCTTTCATAACGAGAAGCAATTCAGAAGGAGTTTTGGCGCGAACGCGGAAAGAGCCGTATCGCACCATTGTATTTTTTTTTTCATAACTTGTGTTATTTCGTGTGTTTATGTATAAAAAGTAGTGGTGTTTTATTCATAAAGTACTAGATTACAAAAGAAAGAAAGTGATATAATGTGGTGTAACATGATTTTTCGTGTTGCTTCCAAAACTCCATCGAAGCTTTATAGTAAAGTCGACACTACTTTACTAAAGCATGACTGGACTTGACTGACACGAACTGGACTTAGACTATAACTATAGCTACAAGGCAACTTATTTAACTTATGAAACTTAAAAATATAAAACACTTGACACTGGGAAATGTTCAAGATGCGACGCCAAAAGCAAAGAAAAAAAAGCTGATTATTTCACATGAAACGAATACGGCTACAAAATTTTTACTTTCATAATGGAAAGTAATTCAGAAAATCGATGATAACAAAATCATCTACACACAAAATGTAATTACTCGATAGCTAAATGATCAGATAATCCGTTACGTCGAGTGAGGTCTTGAAACATGGGAAGAAGACTTCTTAGTGTTCAAAAATGTACACGTGCTCACACTCACGACCGTGTCCATGACACTAAAACACGCCAATTTTTTTTGTACATGATGACGTATTTGCCCCAGTAGTATATTATCTATGGTCATAGTTATCACATCTGTGGCGGAAATTACGCTGCATCGCGGAATTGGGGCGGTGGCACAGATTATATAACAGTCGCTTGCCGGGCGATGCCCCAGTTACGTGAGGATGGCAATCCAGTAGGGTGGGCGATAGTCAAAACTATCATAGGATATACATATTACATACAATACACATGTATAAAAATAAATTGCAAAATACTCGAAAATGGTCGCCTTTGATGATTTCTTCTATAAGTTTGAGAGTCCCTTCTTCTTTGATTTTGGCGTCGCATTTTGAGCATTTGCCAGTGTCAAGTTATCTATATTTTCACCCTTGAAAGTTTAAATTCAATTATGACATTGACATTTAATCATATTGACATATTTTATATTTGACGTGTTCATTATATTGACATCCGTTTTAAATAAATAAATATCATAGGACATTACTCTGAGGACGTAGTTTTTAATCTGAGCTGAGGACATTACACACAGCGCCATCTGACCCCAAACTAAGCAAAGCTGCACTATGGAAGACAAATAACTGATGTTATGATTTTGGTATTTTTAAATATGAATTGAAAAATGACCTGTGACTTTGGTGTTATCAATAAAAGATTAAAATTTATATTTGTATGACCGTGTGGCCTACTATTATTATAAACGCGAAAGTTTGTATGTACGGCTGTTTGTTACTATTTTACGCAAAAAGTAATGAATGGATTTTGATAAAATTTGGTATGGAGGTAGCTGAGACCCTGGATTAATACATAGGCTACTTTTTATCCCGAAAACATGTAACAGGTAACGCCGCGGGGCGCAGCTAGTACTACATATTTGGTACTTACACAGTCGTGTTTAATTTCTCTGAACCTAACTAAAGTTAACGCGGACGCAGGCGCGGGCGTGAGGTACCTACTTTAATAGAAAAGAGTTTATTCACAAAGTCACTTTGTAACACACTAAACTACAATCATCATCATCATCAGCCCGTAATCGCCCACTGCTGAGCATAGGCCACTCATCTTCTTGTATAACTACTTATTGAGCTTACGTTTCTGATATCGTATTCTGAAAATACATCAATAAAAAAGCTTTCAACGCCTTACTATATGTTCCGGCAATCGCATTTGCGAGATGTTTGGTTAATATAACTACAGGCTATACGACTATAATTTTGATCAAAACGTAGAAAATATTGAGAGTAAATATATGTATATCAGTAAATTCCGTACCCAAAGGGTAAAAACGGTACCCTATTACTGAGACTTCGCTGTCCGTCCGTCCGTCACTAGGCTGTATCTCAAGAACGGTGCTAGCTAGACAGTTGAAATTTTCACAGACGATGTATTTCTATTGCCGCTATAACAACAAATACTTAAAATAAAATAAATATTTAAGGGGGCTCCCATATAACGGGCTCCTTCGTGCAGAACGGACGGAACCCTTCGTGCGCGATTCCGACTCGCACTTGGCCGGTTTTTTATTAATATTTCAGGTTACAAACACGATAGTTAAGACAAAGAGTTATACTAATAAAAGCGGCTCGAAGAATCGAAGGTAAATTTATGATTAAAGTAACCCATCTCGTTTTCGCATATCTCATGACGCATGCCCATGACCATTGCAGCGATACACAAAACTTTGAGTTGCAAAATAAAGTCTGGGGTTCGTATTGAGTTGCTAGTAGCTAATTAAAAACGTTAGCAGATCGTAGAGTGAAATTAGATTTGATTTTCCTTCATAAATTACTACACCACAGCATTAATTGTCCAAACCTCCTAGCCAAATTTAAATTTAGAGTTCCATTCAAGTATCCGCGTAAACCCATAACTCCTTTCGCTCCTGTGTATCGTAGAACTGTGTTACTTGGTGGTAGATCTCCTTAGCAGGAGGTCATCTAGGTAGGTACCACCGCAGTACCAGTTATTCTGCCGTCAAGCAGTAGTGTGTAAACATTACTGTGTTCCGGTTTGAAGGGTACTGCAGCTAGCGAAATTACTGGGCTGTTGAGACTAACCATCGAAAGTCCCAAAGTAATGAGCACTAAAGCAGCGATGCCCTGGACTTTGTTTTGTTACTCAAAGTTCTGTGTATCGCTGTAATGATCATGGACAGGCGTTATCTCTTACCATCAGGAGAGCGTCTCGTTCGTCTCATTATTTGTCACATAAAAAAAAAGGAGCAAATTCCCCAAACAAACAGTAAAATATTAAATTTAATTCCTATTCTTAAAATGTAACTTAATGTAGCCCATTAATTTGCTTACTTGTATAACCTTAGTTTCTGATATTTTTAAAAAATGAGTTGTAATAAAGCATGCGGTACTTCCTTTAAAAGATAGCACATTTAGTTGCATTATATTGTAAGTTTTATAACATATGTAGTGATGTAGTTATCTATGTGAAGTATACAATAAAAAAAAAAAAAAATGCGAGTGCTAGTTATTCAAAATACAATCTGCAGCTCAGTGGCTGACGAACTTTACTATCCTGGCTTGAAGTGCTTTAAAGTTAAACCCTTGCATTGCATGTGGTATGGAGGTAGCCGACTCCCTGGATTAACACGTAGGCTACTTTTTATCCCGAAAAATGTGTTCATGTGGGAACAGCGGGTAACACCGCGGGGCACAGCTTCTTGTAGTTTCGGAGCCTATTCAATACAAACAAACAAAAAACCTTTCCTCTTTATAATAGATACATATATTAGTGTAGATGACAACTGCAATAGTTAGACATATGATATTGCGGACTTATTCGTACCGAATTTCGGTATGTAAAGAAAAAAATACTTTGCTGATTCCAAAACCATTTCGAAATATTACATTCCTGTACATGATTTTTCCGTTTAAAACTCTTTAAACTATGAGACGGGGTTTATTTTAATAAAATACATAAAATAAATTTGACTTTAAATTAACCTCTAATGACGTCATGTCCTTGGCTGTATAAGGATTCTTTCAGTGCCTAAAAAAGTACATATTTTACATATTCAGCCAATGTTATGACGTCATAACTATAAAAAGTTTGAAAATGTATTAGAATTAAACTACCGCATAGAAAGCCAAAATATTCAAATTAGTTTCATAAAATAAAGTTTACTATCAGTAAAAAATATAAAATAAATACAAAAAAAAAACTTTACATACCGAATTTGCTCTATAAAACGTCACTTTATTCTGTATGTATTATAAGTATGTATTTACAAAAAAAAAAGTATTTAAGTATTCTATCAGTTATCTGTCTTCCATAGCACAAGCTCTGCTTAGTTTGGGGTCAGATGGCGCTGTGTGTAATGTCCTATGATATTTATTATTATTATTGTCAATAGTTTTCGCTGCGCATGCTAAGTAAGGATTTTTTCAAATTTTTCACAGCTTGGGTTACATTATTTCATTTTCCATACGGATCCCTAATTCTTTTTTTAAATAAAATATTGCCTATGTGCATCACGGATGATGTAGCATTCTAATAATGAATGAATTATTAAGATCGGTCCAGTAGTTTCAGAGCCTATTCATTACAAACAAATCTTTCCTCTTTATAATAGTATACATAGATATAGATAGATGTATTCTTGCGAATAAATTATCTGATTTGATTTGAAGTATTATTCGTATTCTCTTAATGATGTACAAAATAATATAATTATAAATATCTATTCCAGGTAAAGCGAGTATTCTCGATGTAAGTAAACAGATTCTTAGGAGCAATGGATTTTCCCAGGAACGTGTTGCGTGGGACTTGGGAAGTGTGCCAAAGGGTGGGGGTAGGTGACACTACCCCCTAACAAGACTATGGAGAAAAACAAGATGAAGATATTCGTTTTCTTTTTTAAATTCCACGTAGTTATTTTATAGGGGTCCGTACCTCAAAAGGAAAAGAAAGAAAGAAAACATTTATTTTGACATACATAACACTACAAATAAATGATATTTTTTTCTTTGGTTTTGGCGTCGCATTTTGAGCATTTGCCAGTGTCAAGTGTTTTATATTTTCCAGTTTCAAAAGCTAAATAAGTTGCCTCGTAGCTATAGTATTAGTCAAAGTACAGTCCGTGTTAGTCAAGTCCAATCATGCTTTAGTAAAGTAGTGGCGACTTTACTATAAGCTTCGATGGAGTTTTGGAAGCAACACAAAACATCATGTTTCAAAACATTCGTATCATTTTACATATTAACTCTGACACTAGGCCTGACCACTGTCTAAACGAACGTACCATCTTTTTTTAATATTTATCCAAATGAAATACTAATGAATAATCTGCAATCCTTTGAACTCTTACCTAAATTTTACAAATCATTTTTCCCACTCACAAATTGCTCGGCCAATTATGATGTAATCTCTGTGCAGAGACCGCGTCCCGTGTCGTTGACCTAAATACCTGGGGTAACTATTATTTTAATCTGTGACCTGAGGGGGTTACTGTGAACCGTTAGGAACTAAAGTTGTTATGAGTTTACTGGGGGATTGTACTAGATGGCGTCACTTGTAAATATATCCCATGTACAATTGTACATAGATAAAAAATTGTTTAGTTGATATTATGCCGTCACTTTTGTATTATTTTCTAAGACTTATGTTTATAAAATAGTGGAAAATAGTTTTATTAATTACTGGTGTGGGGAATGTGATTTATTGAAAAAAGACATTTCCTGTGGTTTCCAAAATTACATCGAAGCTTATAGTAAAGTCGTCAATACTTTACTAGGACATGAAAGGTTTCGTCCAAAGCTTGTTTTAAAACAAAAATGTGTCAAAACCACGTCAGTTTCTTCAGTTTAGATGGAGCCCGTAAAATCCTATGCTTTTAAAAGTAATAAATTAATCTTTGTGATGGTATGAACCAGGTATATGTACATATTTGAGATGAGTTCGGAAATACGATGTGAGATCATAGGCTTAAAATAGAATAACCCTTATCTTGGTATGCACATAATGTTTTTGTTTACTGTAATGATTTTTTAATAACTTTGGGTAATAGAGATAAAGTGGGCATATTTCATTTCCATAAAAAAGACACCATTCATTTATTACGTAAGACAATTTAAGGGGGGAAGGGGGTCGACCGTGTCTTCTTTTTTCTTACAAGGGGGCAAGAGATACCCCATCCATAGTTCTTACGTAAGATCACAATTATAAGCATTTTGAAAAGCGCTGGCATCCGCGCGATTGCCGAGGCGGTAAAGAAAAACAATGCCAAAGTTTTGTTTTTCTCTTAAATTCTTGCGTAATAAACAGCCCTGTTGGTTCATTGGTAGTATGTTTGCTTCCAGAGCCGAAGGGCGTGGGTTCGATCCCCACTCAGGACAAACAGTTTGTGGTATAAACAAATGTTTGTTCTGTGTATGTATTATATGTATGTATTTACAAAAAAAAAGTGTTTAAGTAAACTATCAGTTATCTGACTTCGATCACACAAGCTTTGCTTAGTTTCGGGTCAGATGGCGCTGTGTGTAATGTCCTACGATATTTAAAAACAAAAAAAATTGGTAATCTGGGGGGTGGGGTTGGCTTATTCTTATATTTTCTTTCGTTGGTCAAAAATTGTTCGCTTACGTTATAAGAGTTTTCTGAAATGGTTTCGTAAATTGAGCATAATAATTTATTATATTATGTTCAAAAAGTTCGTGCAGGTAAAATATAGAAAATTGGGGGGTTTTTTTGGTAGTTTACTAAAATCAAGTACAGGTGTCAAAATGTTGGTACATAAATAAAAACATCGATTAATCCATACTTAACCCAGAATTGGGTGTGCAAAAATTAGATAAAATAGTTACTATTAGAATGTCAAATTGGATAAAATAATAATGTCAAGTTTATATTAATTAAATATGTCATGAGGTCTATTACAAAATGTCAATCAGTGCGATTTATTTGAATGTTAATACTTACTACACATATAATTATGTATATTTTTTTGCACTATCATCAATAAATTATTTTATAGAGTAATGTCTTTTCGATTAAGAATGATTTAAGTTTTCTTTTGAATATAAATAATGAATAAAATATCTTGTTAAGCACATAATTACGTTAAACAGTATAAAGGTATCTTTCTACCAATATAATGATGGTATCTCAGAATCAAAGCATGAATTGCTTGCTTCACTGTAACCTCTGATAGGTATAAAGTCTCGTGTGACAGACAGACAGCAAAGCGATCCCATTATCATTCTTAGTACAGTAATGTATATAAATATTATCATAGATTAGTTAGGTGTAGAGGGTACTGGCATTTGAATGAAAAGAGGTTAGAGGTTACCTTATACTGTAAACTTCACAAATTGTAGTGTGATAACTTTTTTCTGGTTTATTTTTTTTTTCTCTATGTTGCCTTTGAATAATAATAAGAGCATAGTAAAAGTTTGCCCAAAGTTCGTAGTGTGGATTAAAGTACCTATTTTTAGTTACTAATTAAAAATTAGTAACTAATAAAAAAATATTTTTAGTTACTAATTAAAAATTAGTAACTAAAAAAGTTGAAACGGGAGAACCAATATTGAAAATAAGTTATAATGGTTTAGCCAATGGTCACCTGATATTAAGTGACGGTGTGGTCGAAAATTGTGAACCCTAACATGAAATGGAAATGTGTATTTAGCATTTAATCAGTTTGACATACTTTATATTTGTCATGTTATCACATTGACATTTAATTTTATCGATATACGTTATGATTTTGACATTTTTAATGTTATTTTAATTATGAATAGAAAAATGAGCTGTTATTTTGGTGTTATGAATAAAACATTTGTATTTGTATGCAGCGTAGGTACCTACTTCTGATTTCATAGAAAATAAAAAACAAAAATACTGTCGCTTTTACATATTTATCTACGATAAAATCGATAGATGCGTTACGTTTTCCGGGATAAATAATGATCCCATGCTCTAGTCTCTAAGTTATAATGATAGAGAAAAATAAATAAAGCAAGCGTTCAATAAGTCGTATTTTTTACAAAAAAAAAAAACTACCCGTAGTTGTCACATCTGGTTCTATTCTCTGTTCTGCACATGTCAATGTCACGCACCAAGACGCAAAAACAAATCACTGCCCGTCTCTTTCGCACCCCATATCTTTGTCCTTCTTCCAATTAATGTTTACAATTTTTCCCGCGCTGACACAGTCGCACGATCGCCGCGCGCGCATAGTGACGTACGTGATTTATCGATTATTTTTTCCGAATATCGATTAATTTATAGATTTTTAAGTTTAGAAGTGTATAGATGGACTTAATTTGTAGCATAGTGCAGTGTATTTATAGGAAAATAAGAGTGTAAACCGTGTAAATGGTCGAGTGTTCAAAGCATTCCATAGTGCAATTAAATTAATTATAATTTATTTATTGGTGGGGTCTTTGCCAAGTTATTAAAAGTGGTATGGTAAAGTCTTGGACTATCAAGTTTTTGTACACATATCCGTAAGAATTATTCGTTTATCTACATCAATTTAAAACAATAATTTAGGTACCTACATTACAGATAGCAACTTTTTTTTTTTAATTTTAATAGATCTACGTTTGGCCACCAACTCGCCTGATAGCGACTATTTTTTTCCCCCTTTATATTATCTAGCAGTCATTTTCGACTAAAAACAGATGGGATGTGTGCTTTTTGGCGTGTAGGGCGCTGTTCCCAGGGGAGCCGGCCCTGTACGTTATTCTTTACTGGTCAAAGATATCTCGCCGTTTCTTAAGGTGGTTCGATTTCCATACAAAGAAATTTTTGCCACTTATGGATAAATGGAGCATAATTTTACAGTGAAATCACAGCATTTATTTTGGTCTTTATTTGCGGTAAATCACAATTGTCATAATCAAGTCACAATAAGTTACTTTTTTTTTAATGTAAAAAGTAATGAGACGAACGAGACGCTCTCCTGATGGCAAGAGATAACGCCTGTCCATGACCATTGCAGCGATACACAGAACTTTGAGTAATAAAACAAAGTCCAGGGCATCACTGCTTTGGCGCTCATTACTTTGAGACTTTCGATGGTTAGTCTCAACAGCCCAGTAATGTGCTGTTGAGACTAACAAAAGCTGCAGTACCCTTCAAACTGGAACACAGTAATGTTTATACACTACTGCTTAGCGGCAGGATATCTGGTACTGCGGTGGTACCTACCTAAGGATATCTACCACCAAGTGAAGTTAAGTTGATGTGTTTATTTAATAAATTTGGAAAGCTATTTTATCAGTATAAACATACAAAGTCAATAACTAGTGCATTTGTATTTGATTTAGATTGTAATTATAGGTCGCATAGAGCCTAGCATTGTTACTGATAAGAATTATCACAACCAAACAGAATAGTCATATTATATAAATGTTATTGTAAACGCCAAATGAGCTGCCGGTGAAGGAAAACATCGCGAGGAAACCAGAGCATGGTGGTAGCGTACTCTCTAGTACTCGGCTGGCTAGCTACCACACGAGAGTTGAAAATCTGCCGCCAAACGCGTAACGGTGTGTTCCGGCCACACCGTTTTAAAATCCGGTGAGCTGCGGTCCAAAAAAAAAAAAAAATTTGTTCTTAAATATATTTTTTTAATATGATTTTATGTAGCGATGATAGCTCAGCGGTTAGCGCCGTCGGTTCACACGCCGGAGGACGTGCGTTCATATCCTAACAATGAGCTTGAACTTCCGGTGAAAAAATGTGTCGTGAGGAAACCATAACATCAGGTGAGCTGTGGTCAAACATCTAGGCTGTCCGCCATAAAAAAAAATACGTCAAAAATATCACGATTTTTATAAAATAAGCCTTTCCGAATCGGCAACGATAGTACATCCACAATAATGTATCATTCATGTAATTAATGCGTCTGTCTATATTGTATATACACTCACAGAAGTACTTGGATATCTATACAAAGTTATTATTATGTTTTCCTTTGTTTATTGCATGATGTAGGTAATCAATTAATCATTATGTGCCTATTTTTGCAATTTCCTACTCGTTTATCGGCAATTGTCTGATTTTTAATAATTTGCCCCTTCGGGCAGGCTAAAGTTATAAAGCCATACTGCCTTGTCTTAAGTGTTATTTCTACTGTATCTTAGCTATAGTTATCGTCAAAGTCGTCTTAGTCAAGTCCAGTTCGTGTCAGTTAAGTCCAGTCATGCTTTAGTAAAGTAGTGGCGACTTTACTATAAAGCTTCGATGGAGTTTTGGAAGCTTCACGAAAACTCATGTTTCACCACATTATAATTATCATTTGCCCACACCCGCGCTTGTAATTCGGCACTTTATGAATAAAACACCACCATTTTTATGCATAAACACTCGACAAAACACTAGTTTTGGAAAAAAATACAACGGAGCGACACGACTCTTCCCGCGTTCCCGCCAAAACTCTCGGCAATTGTCTGAGTTTTACGAATTATAGTTTACGTTTTTTTTTTTTAATTCTTATTTTTAATAGTGGCTTTTATCGCAATGCGATTATGCCAGCCCCGTATTACAAAACAAATCATTATTACATACTTATAATATGCCATCTGTACTTCGATTGGCTAGTACTTCCGAGATGCCGGCATATAAGGCCCTCGCCGCATCACATGTGGGTGCGGCCAAGATACCTTGAAACATGCCAACATCTCGGGGGCTAACCACTGAGCTGTCATCGGTACAAAAATATAACTTTAACTCCCATTGTAGTTCACTCCGATCGAACATGATATAACAATTGATTTGATATTTTGTACACTCTGTCCTGTCATTGAATTCTCTCCATTCTAAGATTGTCTGGAAGAGATTTTTTTAGATGTAGAGCAATGGAAGCGTGAATCTTTAATAAATTTGCTTCACAGTGGGAAGCCATTTTAAGATAAGAGATAACACACTCATAACCGTTTCAGTGATATACAGCATGACTGGTGAGACACCTACGATACTGAAGGAGAGTACTTGGTACTCGATTCTCGTTATAATTATGTAATAAAATTAGGGACTTATTTTTTGGCCCCAATACTTTTTACTACTTATTTATTCCCTATAAATAAATGAAGCGTGGATACACTGCCGATAACGATGTTTTGAACACGCGACAAGTACGTGCTTGTACCTCCGTCGTCGGCGCAAGCGTCCTCATAACGTCCAGCTCATGCGTTCGCGTGGTCCATGCGTTGCGTAATTAATAACATAACTTTCGGTTAAGTTTACCTAGTAGTCAGTTAATATTTATTTTTAATGTTATTTTTTTCTTCGTATGTGATCAATATCATGTCCTCGAGTATCGTAGGTGTCTCACCAGTCATACTGTATAAAACTTTAAATAACAAAACAAAGTCCAGGGCATCGCTGCTTTGGCGCTCATTACTTTTAGACTTTCGATGGTTAGCTAGACCTTTCAAACCGGAACACAGTAATGTTTACACACAACTGCTATCTGACTGCGGATTAGGAGCGAGTCTGGTTCATTTCATTATTTTTGCTGATATAAATACCACCAGGTCGTTGGTACAAAATACAATTCGGTATGTAAAGAAAAAAAAACTTTTCCAAAACCATTTCGAAATACCTAGTACATTTCTGTACAATATTTTTACGTTTAAAACTCTGTAAACTATGAGGTGGGGTTTATTTTAATAAAAAACATAAATCAAACTTGACTTTCAATTGATGTCTCATGACGTCACCTCGTCGGGCAACTTTCATAGACTAAAAAAGCAATGGCAAACCAAAACAAAATTTGTCAATGTCAAGTCTACGACGGTCATAATAATCTTTTCAATACACGTACGTCGAGTTGTTTTTCGCTTTATTGATACAAATATCTGGATTATTTTACTTTAAACGTTATTTGGACTCTGATATCGCTTTTATGACATAAGATTTGTTTACTTCATGTCATGAATTGTAAAAACCGAAGACGTGACAGAATGGCTTTACAGCTTTAGCCTGCCCGATGGGGCAAAACTTCGTTCACAATGTATGTAAATTATACAAGTTTTGCAAAGGCCCTTTCCGAACTGACCTGACGTGTCGACCTTTTCAATTTTTTACGGGCCAAAGTTGCATCTTTACGCCATGTGGCCCCAATAACCGTACTGGGATTGTGTCGTAATATGCATGGTCTCTTGGAAAAAGAAATCATATTGTTTTATTTGCGTATATGGGTTTACAAAGTAGTTGGAAGGAGTACATTAATTGAACGCCATATTCTGCCTTTCGGCATGCAAATCTTTGACTTTTACCTATTATTAATTATCATTTTACGACACAGAAACTATTATGCGACCAAACATACAAATAAATAATCAAAATAAAACAAAAAAATACTGACTTTACAAAACAAAAAAAAAGAAATGACATTACCAGCAATTGTTTTTTTTTTAATTTTTACCCCATCGGGCAGGCTAAAGCTGTAAGGCCATACTGCCTTGTCTTAAGTGTTATTTCTTAGTCAACTCCAGTCCATGTCAGTCAAGTCCAGTCATGCTTTAGTAAAGTAGTGGCGACTTTACTATAAAGAAAGAAAGAAAATAATTTTATTTTGCAACAATACAAATACAAAGCTTCGATGGAGTTTTGGAAGCAACACGAAAAGTCATGTTTCACCACATTATATCATTTTCCCACACTCACGCTTGTAATTCGATACTTTATGAATAAACCACCACCATTTTTACGCATAAACACATATAAAAAGAAGCATTTGAAATCAAAGAGGTCGGGGCAGTGAAATGTTTTCTATAGATATAGAAAAATATTCTAAAGACTACCTAAATTCATCGAGTTTTTACGGGTACTACTTTAAATTGCCGTATTATATGCACAATTTTCTTTTTGCAAGTTGCATTTTTGGATTTTTGTATGTTTGTAACGAATAAATTCAAAAACTACTGGACCGATTTCAAAAATTCTTTCACCGTTGGGAAGCTACACTATTCCAGGGTGACATAGGCTACTTTTTATCCCTATATTCCTACGGGAACGAGAATTACGCGGGTGAAACCGCGAGCCGTCAGCTAGTATAAAATAAATTCAGGACTGCTTTTCTAAAACGTCTCTTTCGAATGTGATACACGAGCAAAGCCACGGGTAAAAGCTAATCAGAACAACTGAAGGCAGTAATATGTACATTTTTTTTTAAATTTTATTTAAAACACTCAAGAAGCCAAACTTTTGGCAAAACTCGAATGTCAGCCCCGTTACTTGTTATCGTGACCATTTAATTAAAAAGCTGCGTAATGGAGCCACAATCGTATTCTGAAAACAAACATGATATCCGTTTAAAAGAAAAGTTTTAGTTCCATCTATTGACCACGACATGTCGATCTTACTGTAACTTGGCCGTAATTGGCAAATACTTGGTAATAATTTTATAATTGCCATTTTATAGCTTGTCGTAACAGCTTATCGAAATCAATACGCGTTTATCGATACCTTAAATCCTTCAAGCATCAATTGCTCAAAGATTAAATTGCACGAAAATAATCGTTTGTATCGAATTACAATACTACATCTCTAACGTTGACTCTCGTAAAATGTATCAACCCCTAGTAAAGCTTCCGTTTCTTTCTTTTAAACACATTATCATATTTGATAGAAGAAGACAAAACACTACGCAGTTTAAAATTGCTAATGGACGCTAAAATATAAGCGGGTAAATTTTTGATATTCATTGCATGTAACGGATTCAAAGCTATGTTCATCATCTTCGACCACATCGTCGCTTAACATCAGATGAGCTATGGTTAAGCACCACAGTTCATCATAAAACATAGGTAATAAAATAGAACATAGAAACAAACTCCCTTCAGGCCAACTAAACGCTCTGCTCCAATGTAACTCAGGTTTCGGAGTAAACGAAAATATCATCGATGTATACAACTTTTAGATTTTTGTTGATTATACAAAAACCGCTCATTCGATTTCTAAAAAAATTATATGGGACCACCTCTGAAGTATGATCTACCAAGCAAAAAAAGAATCATCAAAATCGATTCATAATTGGCGGAATTATCGCGTAACATACATCATGTCATGTCATGTCGTGCTTGAGCTGCCGGTGAAGGAAAACATCGTGAGGAAACCATAGCATGGTGGTAGGGTACTTTCTAGTACTCGGCTGGCTAGCTACCACCCTCAAGTTGAAAATCTGCCGCCAAGCATCTAACGGTGTGTTCCGGCAGCCTCACTTAAGAGCCAGTTCCATTCCAGGCTAGGTGTGCTTTACCATCTTCGACCACACCGTCACTTAACATCAGGTGAGCTGTGGTCAAACAACTAGCCTGTCAACCATTAAAAAAAAAAAAGAAAAAATGTACAAAAAAAAAAACACATACAGTCGAATTGAGAACGTCCTCCTTTTTGAGGCTAAGTCCAAATGGCCGTATATTATATATAAATACCAAATATGTGCTACAAAAAAATGTATATACAATAATTTTGGTCAAAACTAACTTACGATCTTTCTTCCCCGAACTATCGATATGATCTGCCGAGGTCGTATGTATACACTCCACTACAGTCAAAATACTCGGTCTGCCGTTATCAATGAAATAATACGTTATATGCTTATCGGGCATTGTTCTAATCAGACTACAATTTGGCATGAATGTTTACGTGATATGAAATGGGGTCATTATTCGCTGATTTAACTTATGTTCGCAATAGATGAACCTCCAATACAATCTCTACATAGTATAAAACAAAGTCGCTTCCCGCCGTCTGTACGCTTAGATATTTTAAACTACGCAATGGATTTTAATGCGGTTTCCATCAATAGACAGAGCGATTCAAGAGGAAGGTTTATACTTTATATGTGTATAATACATGCATATGCACTACATTAGTATCTACATTGGACCCGTGCGAAGCCGGGGCGGGTCGGTAGGCTATACTTCTATACACTATAATATTATAAAGAGGAAAGATTTGTATTTTCGTATGTAACGAATAAACTTAAAAACTACTGGACCGATTTCAAAAAATTGACAAAAAACCTGATGTAGACTTGGTGGTAGATCTCCTTAGCAGGAGGTCGTCTAGGTAGATACCACCGCAGCACCAGTTATTCTGCCGCTAAGCAGTAGCGTGTAAACATTACTGTGTTCCGGTTTGAAGGGTACTGCAGCTAGCGAAATTACTGGGCTGTTGAGACTAACCATAGAAAGTCTCAAAGTAATGAGCGCCAAAGCAGCGATGCCCTAGACCTTGTTTTGTTACTCAAAGTTCTGTGTATCGATGCAATGGTCATGGACAGGCGTTATCTCTTACCATCAGGAGAGCGTCTCGTTTGCCTTAATACTTTTTACACAATAAAAAATCTTTGTTTCGCGACTAAATTAAAAAAAAAACGTAAAAAAATCTTCGTATAACGCTTAGTCATGCACGTGTACTACCCTTAATGTCCTACTTTTTCCTGGCAAACTGTTGACAGTTGATATTAATTACTTATTAATTAAAACCTTCCATTAATTCCAGTAACAAATATAATTAAAATTAAAAATTTGTTTTAAAGCTTTGACGTGAGGGAATAGACCTTTAGCATGTTTAGTTATGTTTTATTCATTAATGTATTAAACATAAAAAAATATTGAACTAATATGTAAAACTTTGTAAGTATTCTATCAGTTATCTGACTTCCATAGTACAAGTTTTGCTTAGTTTGGGGTAAGACAAAATAAAAAAAATTGGAACTAAAATATCGCTCGTGATATTATACTACATCTAGTTTGTGTTGCAATATCGTATATCTTTACTGATATAGATTATTTATTCATGTTCTCATAAAATAGTATACCAATTTCACAAACCTAATTAGTATTTGAAAGTGGCAATTAAATAACTGTTAACTCGAGTTCTATATGGCATATATTCCAATAAATCTCTTTCGGACGACCATATAAAGACGTTCACCCATCACCGCCGCCAACGCTCGACTGACCAAATGCATCGAAATTCAAATTTGAAACTACCCACACGAATAAATAAAAGTGTACGTAGGTTGTGTTTTAGCGCCATATGAAATGTTAATATTTGTTGTAAATATTATGATGAGTCTTTTATAGCAAACACCTTTAGTTAAATGGTTACTTTGTAAAAAAGTACATGTTTTTAGGAAATTCGGCCGAGTTTGTGCCTGACAATACTTTTGACCCATCTGATATCTTTGGACTTCAATATATTTTTTTAAAGTAACGAGAAATCTCGATGGCATAGTTAGGCTTGGTGTTTGAGTTACGTTTTCTGAAGGCGAACTTTACCAGGCGAAGTTCCGACCTCTGATCTTAAATAGGTAACTCCTTTTGTTCTAAAGGATGCTCCAAAAGCTCTTGATCTTTTGAAGTTCAACAAGCTATACAAATTATTGTGAAGTGTATTAGGATTTATTTAAATTGTTGGAAAATGTTAAGAACTCGTGAAAGCTTCCACGTGCCATGTTCCTTGGATTGATCATTAAACATTTTGATAAGATGAAGAAATTAATTTTGATACGCTGCCAAACGATTGTATCTAACAGTTATCTTCATCATCTCAGCCGTAGAACGTCCACTGCTGAACATAGACCTCCCCCATTGATTTTCATAAAGGCCGGTTGGAAGCGGCTCGCATCCAGCGCAACGCGTTCCTGCGGTAATTATTAGGTCGTCTGTCCACGTTGTAGGTGGACGTCCTACGCTGTGCTTGCCGGTCCGTGGTCTCCACTTAAGTATTTAGCAGCCCTATCGGCCATCAGTTCTGCGTGCTATGTGCCCTGCCCACTGCCACTTCAACTAGCTAATTCGCTGGGCTATGTCGCTAACTTTGATTCGTCTACGGATCTCCTCATTTCTGATTTGATCTCGTAGGGAAACTCCAAGCGTAGTCCTCTCCATAGCTCGTGATAATTTGAGCTTACGAAGAAGGCATATAGTCAGAGACCACGTTTCAGCGCCATAAGTTATCACTGGTAACACAAACGTGAACAGTACTATTTTAATTTGAAGATACTGTAGCTTTTGGTATTAAAAAGCTAATGATACTTGCCTAATGTCTCAAAACGTGGTAATTATCTTTGTTTTGTTACTTAAATATCTGAAAACCGTTGCAATGGTCATGGGCAGACGCTATTTCTTATCATACGAGACTGTCTCATTTTCGCTTACTAAAAGCATATCCGATGCCTATCCTAGAGCATCTGGTAGACTGTCTTGGTCAATGCCACGACATTTGCGGTTTACCGCGACACGAGATCTCTGAGATCTGATGTTTTTGTGAAGCTTTTGTAATGCTATTCTCAGCGTCCTAACCCAAACCGACCAACGTCAACCGATTTCGATTTTTCGTAAGGTATGAATTGTAGTACTAAGTTAAAAAGAGGTTATTGTACTCAAAAATTATTTGTACTAAAAGAGGAGGTTTTCAATTTGTCAGAATCTTTTTTGTTTTATGTATGAGTATGTTCCTCGATTACTCGAAGACGTCAAGACCGATTCTAATTATTTTTTGTGTTTAAAGGGTGTTTACTTCCTAGGTTTATTTTCGTTCTGATTTGCTTAAATAGCGACAGCTACATTTTGTTTTGATCGGCCAATTGTTTTTCAGTTAGTATTTGTTACTTTGCAAAACAAAAACAAAACAACAGAAAACAAAAAATTAAAAAGTTTTATTACAAAACTAAAAATACATCTACTTATAGCTAAACATCGTAACATAATGGACAAATTTTGTATGGTATAGTAACCCCGAAATGGTAGAAACGTGAAAGGAGTCATATATATTTTTTTTTTTTCAAAACTTAAACACAAGTGTTTATTTATAAAAAAAAAAAGTACCATATTACGAGTGGGAGTGTTAAAAGTAGGTGAAATTATTATAATGACTTTTCGTGTTGCTTTCAAAACCCCATAATAAAACTTATAGTAAGGCATGACTAGACTTGACCAATACTGGACATTGACTGTAACCTAAGATGTTAGAGATAAATTGCAAAAACCTAATCTTCATAAGTACTTTATATGAAGATAAGGCATTGAAGACTCCGAATCCATTTGCCGAGGAATTTAAAAAAACTGTTTCAAAGTTTTTTTATTATTGTCGATACGTAACTATCGATAATGAGAACGTAGACACCCAACGCGAATCCAGGTCAGTTAAGAACCCAAAACACCTATAAAACCAGCGTGGGTTTTGGTACTATCACTTGCATGAATATTGTATACCGTGGCGTGGGTATCACAGATAACAATATGATAGAGTAATGAACTTCCCACAAGTAGTGTACACTTTGCCGAGATTCTGACGACCTTAATTACTTCTTTTTCTTGTTTTTGGCATCGCACTTTGTGTATTGTCTGCTAGTTTTTATTTGTCCATATTTTCAAGTGAGATCTCTTCAATGATGAAACTAGAATCATAATTCACCTATGTTATGCATTACATACTAGAGACCCGCCCCGGCTTGGCACGTGTGCAAGTATTATACATATAAGCACTTCCTTTTGAATCACTCTGTCTATTGATGGAAACCGCATTAAAATCCGTTGCGTAATTTAAAAGATCAAAGCGTAGAGACGGCGGAAAGCGACAGTCACACTTGGCTAGTGTGGCAGACTATGGCCTTACCCTTCTCACAATGAGAAGAGGCCCACGCCCAGCGGTGGGACATTTTTTTTTCTTTTAAAATAAATATCGTAGGACTATACACACAGCGACATCTGATCCCAAACTAAGCAGAGCTTGTGTGATGGAAGTCAGATAACTGATAAAATACATAAATTTTTTTTTTTTTGTAAATACATACTTATAAGTACAATATGTACAGAACACCTAAACCATTTATAAAAAGAACTGGTATACGTTTGGCTACCAATACATCTGATGGAAAGTGAGGTGCAGCCAAGGATATAGCACGTTGATTCAGAAGAAATCTATTACCTCTAGCCTAAAAACCCCCTTTGTAGTTCATAGGAAACAAAGAAGCCGGCAATTAGTCATTCATAGACCATACGCATCACAAAACAAAGCCTAATCGTCGCGTACAAATACGGGGAACGTCCACGAGGAACGGATGATATTGTGCCGTTCTGATTCGTATGATAAACGTCTGATTGAGCCAGAATTTGGCATACTGCTACTGTTGTGGGGGGAGTTTTAGTTTTACTTGTAACCTTTAGTTCTAGACTTGTTTTCTCTTTAACAGGCAGCTGATGTACATATATATATATAAGTCAAATCCGCATCATAATATTGACATCTAATGGAACCCAATTGGAGCGGTACCAATTCATTTGAAGTAATTGATAGCGTGTCGTGGATGCCAAGGGACTAGCCGTAATTTTTATACTGGAGGAAGGTAATGGAACTTTTGGGCCAGTTGTTGATTGCTAAAATTATTAGTCTGACCTCCAACGAATTCCATGTACTTAGAAGAGAACGGTAAAAGGAGTTTGAGTGAGAAACGGCCAACCGATTTGTGATTGGTTTGTAGACTTTGACATGGTGACTTATGGTTTATTGAGGTTCACACGCCGAAGGGCGTAGATTCAAACCCTAACAATGAGCTTGAGCTGCCGGTGGAAGAAAACAACGTGAGGAAACCATAGCATGGTGGTAGGGTATGTTCTAGTACTCAGCTGGCTAGCTGCCACTCTCAAGTTGAAAATCTACCGCCAAGCACCTAACGGCGTGCTCCGGTAGCCTCACTTGAGAGCCAGCTTCATTCCAGGCGAGGCGTGTTACAATCTTCGACCACGCCGTCACTTAACATCGGGTGAGCTGTGGTTAAACATCTAGCCTGTCAACTATTTAAAAAATACAGTTCCAATTCAGTATCTGGCTAAAGCTAAACGGACATATCTAAACACCACAAAACCACCAGAAACCACTTGTTTACAGACTGGCATAAAAAACTAAACGAAATACGCTTCCTCCGATACAATTGCCAACACAATAGCGATCACTTTGGAAAACTGTCTTCCTAACGCAGCCATGCTCAACCGTCATAATTTTACTTGAAAACAAAAGCTAAATTTAAGACATGGGTCCCGTTTTTATTTGTGTTTGTGAAAAAGACAATGATAGATCATAGAATTTTTGTACTGAAAAAAGTTTAGGATTTTGATGATTTCACGAAGCTGTGACGACAAAATATTGACTAAAACAGTGTATTGACATATATAGTGACAGTGAATACATAAAATTACTGATATTTTTTTGTATGTACATTCACTCTTTTAGACTTGAACGATTTTTTTTCCACAGCGCAATTCAGAAAACTGATGATAACAACAGTAAAACATCAGTTTGGTGTTGCAACTACATAAATTTTAGTAAAACAATTGACGGCTAAAGGGTTAAAGAATTCGTTATTTCCTTTCCTTGGTCCACCGCACTTGGTCCGAAATTTAATTGCAAAAACTCCTGCGGCCCGCAAATTGAGCACGGCTGCAGAGGATCAACAATGAATTCCAAATCCACAAATTCTGTGCTTCCACGTCATTCGACTTTCAACCTTATGCCTTTTACTTTACAAGTGACAGAGTAAGAAATTTTTGATGGTAATGTAAATACATTTTGAAATCTGTAGCGGAACAGAAATCTCGTTCAATCTGGTGCAATGATGCGGAACTTGGTTCGGTCACGGAATCCTCACTTCCTTACCAATATTCCAAATGCGAAAGTGTTTGTTGGTTAATTGGGTTGGTTTTAATCTTCAACGCGCTCTCCCTGTATTTTTTATGGTTAACAAGCTAGATATTTGACCACAGCTCCAAGATGTTGAGTGACAGTGTAGTCGAAAGTAGGAAGCACACATAGCCTGGAATTGTTCTTGGATTTTGGCGTCGCATTTAGTGCATTTGCCAGTGTCAAGTGTTTTGATATTTTCAGTTTTCTTATGTTAAATAAATAAATAAAAATAAATATTGAAGGACATTTAACACAGCGCCATCTAGCCCCAAACTAAGAAAAGCTTGTACTATGGGAACTAGACAGCTGACAGAATACTTAAACACTTTTTTTTTGTAAATAGGTGTTCTGTATGTATTTACAAAAAAGTACTTATGTATCCTATCAGTTATCTGACTTCCATCACACAAGCTCTGCTTAGTTTGGGGCCAGATAGCGCTGTGTGTATAGTCCTACGATATTTATATTATATTTATTTATAGTTATATTGAATAGGCTCCGAAACTACTGGATCGATACATTTATATTGTTAATCGAGTTTTGTTTTCTCGTGCGAAACCGGGGCGAGCTGCTAAAATAAAAATCGTATCTATCAGGATTTAAGCCCTCATTCACTATAGACATAGATATAGACTACCACTTGGTGGTAGATTTCCTTAGCAGGAGGTCGTCTCGGTAGGTACCACCGCAGTACCAGATATTCTGCCGCCAAGCAGTAGTGTGCAAACATTACTGTGTTCCGGTTTGAAGGGTACTGCAGCTAGCGAAATTACTGGGCTGTTGAGACTAACTCTATCAAAAGTCTCAAAGTCATGAGAGCCAAAGCAGCGATGCCCTGGACGTTGTTTTGTTACTCAAAGTTCTGTGTATCGCTGCAATGGTCATGGACAGGCGTTGTCTCTTAACATCAGGAGAGCGCCTCGATCGTCTTATTACTTTTACATTAAAAAAAAAAGATATATACTCGTAGTAATTAGTAACACTACCTCGCACTGTATCCACACAGTTGTATCTAAAGAAAGAAAAGAAAGAAAGAAAACATTTATTTTGCCACACACAACACTACAACAACAAAAAACACACTACAAATAAAAGATTAGAAAAATAAAAATAACAATAATAATGAGTGGAAAGTTGTCGCTGTAGTGTCCAGTGCGACAAAAAAGGTTAGTTCTCAGCATTATTGCTGCCGATTTCTCAGCAGCGCTGGTTTTCAGAACTAACCTTTTGGGACGCACGAGACTGAATAAAAAAATACATAAATACATACGCGAATATATAATAGAATAAATAAATTATAAATATAGAAAAAGTCTAGAGAGTTGCTTATAGAAGAAGACTAGGATATTTTAGTACATACATGAATAATAATTAGAGTGCAGAAATAATAATAATTATAAGAATATAAAAATAGTAAAAATAGTAGGGGCTGGCGTGAACATATACTAAATAATGCTGGAAAGAAAAAGAAAGAAAATAAATATACACATAGTATGAAGATTGAAGAAACAAGAAGCACCTACTGAAGGCAGGCTGGTTGCTATCTACTTGACTTCTGCAACTCCAGCAAATGCTTCTTGATCTTCAACCTAAAACCGCATTTGTTTTGAATCTCACGTATGGGCGGCGGAAGGGAGTTCCAGCATTTGGTCGCATTAAACCTGAAGCTACCGCGAAACGCGGCCGAACCATGTCTCGGCGTTCGCAACAGTGGCTTGCAGGTGGCCCGCACCGACTTGTATTCAGAAACCCATTTGAGTTTGGAGTACAAATACAGCGGCTTCTGGTATTTGATAACACCAAACATTAAAGTGGCGAGATGGAGTGTGCGTCTATGCTCCATTTTAAGAACACTAAATTTATTTAAAAAAGGGGTAACGTGACTACGCGGGGGTACATTGAAACAATAACGTGCACATGCATTTTGTACTCTCTGGATGAGACGCGAAGTTTTTTTAAAGAGGCACGGCCCATACACCGTGTCTACGTAGTTGAATTTAGACAACACAAGAGAGTCTACAAGCATTAAGCGAAGATCCGTGCTAATATAGTTCCTTATTTTATATAATACTTTAAGACGATAAAAGCAGTTACTAGCAATCTCACTGATATGACGCTCGAACTTTAACTGCTCGTCGAAAATAAGGCCTAAGTTTCTCACTTCATGAACCCGTTCGATTACCTCCCCACAAGCTCTTAATACGGGATTTGAGAGAGCAATGTTTAAGGTCTGGTGCTTCGAACCCAGAATCATAAACTTAGTTTTCTTAGCATTTAATAGTAGAGAATTATTATAGGCCCAAGTCTGAACTCTTTCAAGGTCCTGATTAATTAGAAGTTCAGCTGCGCGGATGTCACTGGGTTTAAAAGACATGCATAGTTGGATGTCATCAGCATAAATGTGAAATTTGCAGTGCTGGAAACAGTTTACTATATCAGCAATGTAAATTATAAATAATAAGGGTCCCAAAATAGAGCCTTGTGGCACTCCTCTAGTCAAGTTTCGCAGGACAGATTGCAATACCTCGCCACTATCTTTTTTTATTTCCACATACTGTGTTCTGTTACTAAGATAGGAATTAAACCATTTTATGACACTTGAATCCAGACCATAGAAATTTAGCTTTGATAGAAGAAGGGGAATATTGATTGAGTCAAAGGCACGCGAAAAATCAAGTAATACTAGAATAGTACCCATGCCTTGATCTTGAGAGGCTAATACATTATCAGATACATCTAACAAAGCTGTGCTGGTTCCTCTAAGTTTCCTGAAGCCAGACTGCATATCAGGTAAAATATGTTCTCTTTCGAGGTATTCCATTATTTGGGAGCACACTACTTTTTCCAACACTTTAGAGAGGCAGGGTAGAATACTGATTGGGCGCAAATCTTTCAATAAAAGTGGATCCGATATTTTTGGTATGGGTTTTACTATGGCGGTTTTCCAAAGTGTAGGATACATTCCAGCGTTAAGAGATTTATTAACAATAGCTGTGATTAGATCGAGACTATGAGGTAACGTTAAATTAATCATGTCCAGTGACATTCCATCTACTCCTAGAGCGTTAGATTTAATTTGCTTAAGATATTTTAGTATTGTGTTTGGAGTGACTATTTCAAATATAAATGTAGAGCCATTATCTCATCATACCTTATACAGTTACAATGTATTTTCCCACCATACACGCTTTAGTCACAGATAATGTATCTACCAAGCTATTAGACTTAAATGGAGCTACTATTTCATTTTCCCAAGAAAACTTTTTTTTTTTGTGTTGACAGGCTAGGTGTTTGACCACAGCTCACCTGATTTAAGTGAAGGTGTGGTCGTAGATGGTAAAGCACATCTGGAATGGAACTGGCTCACAAGTGAGGCTGCCGGAACACACCGTTAGATGCTTGGCGGCAGATTTTCAACTTGAGGGTGATAGCTAGCCAGCCGAGTACTAGAAAGTACCCTACCACCATGCTATGGTTTCCTCACGATGTTTTTCCTTCACCGGCAGCTCAAGCTCATCGTTGGGGTTTGAACCCACGCCCTTCGGCATGCGAACCTACCGCGCTAACCACTGAGCTATCATCGCTACAAAAAACTGGGCAAGTTTCTTAGTAAAATCTTAGTACCATCATATGACCGTATCTAGGGATAACTTGGTAGAAAATTGGCTTCAGTTTGTCGCTGTGAGCCATGTAATGGGAATATAATGTGCGTCTTGGTGTAATGGAATTTGTTAGAAATTTTTATAGTATACTAGCTGCGCCCCATGGTGTTACCCGCTACATGTTTTCGGGATAAAAAGTAGCCTGTGTTAATCCAGTGTCTAAGCTACCTTCATAACAAATTTCATCCAAATCCGTTCAATAGTTTTTGCGTGAAAGAGTAACAAACATCCATCCATCCAAACTTTCACATTTATTATATTATTGGGATAAATAAATCACACTATCTATACTATTATAAAGAGGAAAGATTTGTTTGTTTGTATTGAATAGGCTCCGAAACTACTGGACCGATTTTAAAAATTCTTTCACCGTTGGGAAGCTACACTATCTCCGGATGACATAGGCTACTTTTTATCCCTGTATTCCCACGAGACCGCTTGTAATATATAATTTGTGAGTGTGTTTGTTACTTCTTAAAGCTCAAACAGCTGGACCAATTTTAAAATGAAATTTGGGATGAATGGTTTTACATTACTTTTTATCCCGGAAAATGTAACACCGCGGGGCGCAGCTTGTCTTATGTGAAAAATAATGAGACGAACGAGACGCTCTCCTAATGGTAAGAGATAACGCCTGTCCACGACTATTGCAGCGATACACATAACTTTGAGTAACAAAACAAAGTCCGGGGCATCGCTGCTTTGGCGCTCATTACTTTGAGACTTTCGATGGTTAGTCTCAACAGCCCTGTAATTTCGCTAGCTGCAGTACCTACCCTTCAAATTGGAACACAGTAATGTTTACACACGACTGCTTGGTAACAGAATATCTGGTACTGCGGTGGTACCTACCTAGACGACGACGTATTGCTATGGAAATCTACCATCAAGTAAATAATATTAGTAGGGTGATCAGTTGACCGCGTCCCGACACGCACTTGGCGTTTTTATGTCGGTATGCCTATTTGGACGACATCACGTCTCGCCAAGGACGGGCCTCTCTCTTTTTAATGAAAATTCCTAAGATGGTTACGAAAACCGACGAGTCATTTCGAAGTAATTAGTTATATCGTTTGTAACATAAATATTACTCGCGGCTTCGTTCGCGCGGCACATACGGAGATAATAACAGTGAAACGGTTTAGAAAAGCCGTCCTGTCATTTTAATAATAATAATATTGGAGGACATTTTACACAGCGCCATCTAGCCCCAAACTAAGCAAAGCTTGTACTATGGGAACCAGACAGCTTTTTTTTTTGTAAATACTTTTTCTTTTTTTTATGTTAAAAGTAATGATACGAACTAGACGCTCTCCTGATGGTAAGAGATAACGCCTGTCCATGACCATTGCAGCGATACACAGAACTTTGAGTGGCGAAACAAAGTCCAGGGCATCACTGCTTTGGCGCTCATTACTTTGAGACTTTCGATGGTTAGTCTCAACAGCCCAGTAATTTCGCTAGCTGCAGTACCCTTCGAACCGGAACACAGTAATGTTTACACACTACTGCTTAGCGGCAGAATAACTGGTACTGCGGTAGTACCTACCTAGACGATCTCCTGCTAAGGAGATCTACCACCAAGTAAACATACACATACACATACTTATAATACAAACAGTACACCCAGACACAGAACAAACATCAGTGTTACTCAAATGTTAGTCCTTAGTGGGAATCGAATCCACGCCCTTCAGCTCTCGAAGCAGATATACTACAAATGAACCAACGGGGCTGTCAATGATATCAATTAGACGTCATCAAATCTTAAATACAGTACAGATGGATACTTTATGGATTTGGACCAACGATGTGCGAAAATCTACGAAGCGTTACTAATGATCCTAACACGCAGTATCTTACGCCAATTAGTCATGTTAATAACTGAATAAAAGTATTCTTTTCTCAATAACTTTCTCCCGATTAAAAGTATTCAGTAGTGATAGGACGTGTCAGCACCGCTATCGATACTTTACTTACAAATTTCTGTTTCACTAACAATACATACAAAAAAAAAAGAAATAACAAATATAGTACGTTGATTTAAAAAATTAAACAAAGAACAAAAAGTAATAATTAAATTTGTTTTTTTTTTTTCGTTAATTTGCCCTTTCGGGCAGGCTAAAGCTATAAAGCCATACTGCCTCGTCTTCAGTGTTATTTCTGCTGTATCTTAACTATGGTTATCGTCAAAGTCGTCTTAGTCAAGTCCAGTTCGTGTCAGTTCGTGCCAGTCATGCTTTAGTAAAGTAGTGGCAACTTTACTATAAAGCTTCGATGGAGTTTTGGAAGCAACACGAAAACTCATGTTTCACCACATTATATCATTTTTCCACACTCGCGCTTGTAATTCGGCACTTTATGAATAAAACACCACCATTTTTATGCATAAACACTCGACAAAACACTAGTTTTAATTAAATTTGAGTTTTGGCGGGAACGTAGAAATAGTCTCGTCGAGTTTTGGCGGGATCACATGTTCAACTAATGAAACTTTTTTTCCTTTGGTTTTGGCGTCGCGTTTTAGCATTTGCCAGTGTCAAGTAATTATATATTTTCAAGTTTCAAAAGTTAAATAAGTGTCATCGTAGCTAGTTTTAGTCAAAGTCTTAATCAAGTCCAGTTCGTGTCAGTCAAGTCCAGTCATGCTTTAGTAAAGTAGTGGCGACTTTCCTATGAAGCTTCGATGGAGTTTTGGAAGCAACACGAAAAGTCATGTTTTACCACATTATATCATTTTCCCACACTCACGCTTGTAATTCGGCACTTTATGAATAAAAAACCACCATTTTTATGCATAAACACTCGACAAAACACTAGTTTTGGAAAAAAATACAACGGAGCGACACGACTCTTCCCGCGTTCCCGCCGAAACTAATCCCTAATGAAACTTGAAAATGTAAAACTCTTGACACTGGCAAATGCGGCTACAAAACCAAAGAAAAAAAATATAGCGTAATTATCGCGTAACAAACATTTAAAAAAAAACATAGTCGATTGAGAACCTTCTCCTTTTTGAGTCTGTTAAAAATAGCAAAATACTTGATACAAATGCACAAAGCACGTTGCTATAAAACAAAGAAGAAACCCGCATCTATAAAGTATCCATCCAACATTCCAGTACGGAATCCAAGAGAGCAGTATAAAACAAATTGGATCCATTGGATGTGATGTGGTAGATTACCGGCTTCCGGCCCGTTGCCGGTTTCCGTTTATAATTATTATGCCCTTTAGTAATCACTATAGTACCAAACATTCACAAGTTCAAACGTCCTCCGTCCCTCAAAGATATACCTATGGAAATATTTGTAATTTTTCTAATATGTTCTTATCCATAACTTTTTTTTTACACACAGCGCCATCCGACCCATGTTTCTCATGTTTCGAATCCATGTTTCACCACATTATATCATTTTCCCACACTCGCGCTTGTGATTCGGCACTTTATGAATAAAACACCACCATTTTTATGCATAAACACTCGTTTTAGAAAAAAAATACAATGGAGTGACACGACTCTTTCCGCGTTCCCGCCAAAAACCATTCCGCTAATATTTTTTTTCTTATTCCTCCGAGGTGGACTTGGCGTCGCACTTTCTGTGCATTTGCTAGTGTCAAGTTTTCATTCGGCTAATTGTGAATCGATTTTGATGTTTTTTTTTTGGCTTGGTAGATCACATTTCAGAGGTGTTGTGTATAAATTTTATCGTAATCGATCAATAAAATTTGTATGGGACCATGCCCTTTGGCATGTGATCCGATCGCGCTAACAAATAAGTTTCATCTCTACTAAGAGTGGGGATCGAGCTAGAATTTGTAAGTACAAAGTTAATACAGAGTACTCGGGTTGACGGGCTCTTTATCGCTGTACTTCCGTCAGTACACCGTTATGATAACAATATATTAAAAATGCGATACGCTTGCATACAAACTACATACATATTCATGAAGTGTGACTTGTCTGGTTATGTAAATGAGGGCGCCACAGTCGTGTTTTTAACCGACTTGGAAAAATCACCGTTATAAATTTAAGTCTTTCAATAAACTTAATCCTATCGCGTTTATAAAATTATTAAAAACTGTTGAACGGATTTGGATGAAATTTGGTGTGGAGGTAGCCGAGACCCTGGATTAACAGGTTACTTTTTACTCCGAAAACATGTAGCGGGTAACACCGCGAAGCGCAGCTAGTTTCAAATAATTTTCCTTGTAATTTCAGGTACCTAGTGCAAAAATTAGTTAACGTTATACAACTCGATTTGCATATTATTTAGACATGATCTACGGCGCCGAATTTTTTTGTATGGTTGACAAGCTAGGTGTTTGACCACAGCTCAGCTGATGTTAAGAGTGATCAAAGATGGTAAAGCACACCTAACCTGGTATAGAACTGGCTTCAAGTGAGGCTGCCGGAACACACCGTTAGGTGCTTGGCGGCAGATTTTCAGCTTGAGGGTGGTAGCTAGCCAGCCGAGTACTAGAAAGTACCCTACCACCATCCTATGGTTTCCTCACGATGTTTTCCTTCGCCGGCAGCTCAAACTCATTGTTGGGGTTTGAACTCGCTCCCTTCGGCGTGTGAACCGACCGCGCTAACCATTGAGCTATCATACATTAGTAGAAGCCTACATCTAGCAATGGATTAACATTTTTATATTGACAATATTTTTTTATATTGACATGTTTGTATATTGCCATACCATAAGGTATGTCAATATACAAACATGAAAATGATTGACAAATTTGACATGTAATCCGTGTTTTTTTTTTTTAAATTTATTTTAAGGGCTTTGTCGCTTAGCGACCACATCGCCCGTGTTTTAAAACTCATTTAAAGACATACCTGTTTAAAATTTTGAAGTGACTTGTAACATTAGGTGTTTGTTATCAATAAAATATTTGTATTTGAACTAAATAGGCTGACGATGATGATGATTTGCATTTTAAATCGACCGATCGATAAATGAATACATATTCACGTTTATCAAATAATCATTAGGTATGAGAGTGTGTGTCAACATTGGTTGATTTCCGAAACATAAAATGATTCATCAATACTTCGTGATAAAGGTAACTTCTAAATGATTAAAAACGTTACGGAAACAAATTTAATAATAACACGGAAAATAGATCAAAATTAAAAAGAAAGCCAAATAAATTATCTGCATTTCAGTGAAAATTTAAAAGAAATCGGTAAAATAGTTTTCTAGAAATTTAATATTAAAAATTTGGAAAGTGTACAAGGATATGACAAGAACGATGACGTAGACTCGCTTCTGTATAACTGACTTATGACTGAGCGAAGGGATATTTCGAGGAAATTCTAATTCCGTCAGAACGGTATAAATATTACTGGAAATAATTTTGTGGGGTTTTATAATAAAAAGTCTCCATTATAACAGAACGGACTAAGGACTGTAAAAAAGATTTTTTTTAATGTAAAATTAATAAAAGAAAGAAAATGTTCTTTTATTTTGTAACACTACAGAACACAGAAAAACAGTTGCAAAATAGTGCTCACCTCAGCATAATACTGGTCACACTAAGTGGTATGACCAGCGCTGGTCTTCCGGTGAGCCCTTGTCGGTCAAACGAAATATAAATAACAAAATCACCCGCAACAAAAACTATTTACAAAAACAATTATAGTAAACGAAATCTATGTACTATTATAAAGAGGAAAGATTTGATTGTTTGTTTGTTTTGAATAGGCTCCGAAACTACTGGTCCGATTTCAAAAATTCTTTCACCGTTGGGAAGCTACACTATCCCCGAGTGACATATGGTACTTTTTATCCCTGTAATCCCACGGGAACGAGAACTACGCGGTTGAAACCTCGAAGCGTCCGCTAGTAAATAACAAATATACAATTAATGTCACATCCCAATTATAATTATAATCCTGAACGAAGACGTATTTATGTCACAGAAAGCAGTATAAAGCAATCACTTATGTTTCGCGCATATTTAAGACGAAATTAGGCCAATGGACGTATGACACAATATTTGAGCGACACAATCCGCTCGCCCAATTAATGTCTTAATCAAAGTCATAGCTATGAAACTGTCAACAAATCTAAGCCAATTTAACGTAGGCGATCCATCATCTCCACGAAATGGCAGTGGGTCGTATGATGTCATTTCTCACTTTATTGTCTCCATCGAAAGTCTTAAATTAATGAGCGCCAAAGCAGCGATGCCCTAGACTGATTTTTTTCTTCTTTGGTTTTGGCGTCGCATTTTGAAAATTTGTCAGTGTCAAGTGATTTATATTTTTTCAAGTTTCAAACGTTAAATAAGTTGCCTCGTAGCTGTAGTTATAGTCAAACTCCAGTTTTGGTCAAGTACAGGCCGTGTCAGTCCAGTCCAGTAAAGTAGTGACATTATTACTATAAGTTTTGGAAGCAACACGAAAAGTCATGTTTCACCACACTATATCACTTTCCCACACTCGCGCTTTTCTAATTCGGCACTTTATGAATAAAACACCACCATTTTTATGCATAAACATTCGAAAAAAGACTAGTTTTGGAAAAAAATTCAACGGGGCGACACGATTCTTTACGCGTTCCCGCCAAAACTTATGTTCCGGTTTGAAGGTTAGTGCAGGAAAATCACAGAGCTGTCAAGACTAACCATCGAAAGTCTCAAAGTAATGAGTGTTCATTCACATCAGTGTATGATTCAAATAAATGATACGTTTTATCCTTTCGATGGCCCTGTCCTTTTACCTCCTCGACGAGTTCTATCCGTAACAAGGTTACCTGGAAGTGCCACTACTCTTTGCACTATTGTTGAATGTTAATTTTTTATTCGATTTTGTGGTGTTAGTGTTTAAAATAAAGTATATCATTTTTTTATGTAAAGGTAATAAGACGATCGAGTCGCTCTCCTAATGGTAAGAGATAACGCGTGACTGATGACATGTCAATGAATAAAAACAAAAGGCCAAATAAGGTACATAATATGTCGATATAAAAATAAGTCAATATAAAAAATGTTGTCAATGTAATAAAAAGACATAAAAAAATCATAATTACTTACTAGTAATTTAATAATCGTTTTAATTCGACTCTATGTTTTTTTTTAATAAAAAAAATAAAGCTGTTTTTAAAAAACCAACAAAAAAGTCTAAAAATTGCATACATCGATGATATTTTCGTTTACTCCGAAACCTCGCTGTTTCATTAGAGCAGTGCGTTTAGTTGGCCTGAGGGTCATGTAGTCGGTTTTTTTAATTTTAAATTTATATATTCGACTGACTCACTCAAGTTGAAAATCTGCTGCCAAACACCTAACAGTGTGTTCCACCAGCCTCAGTTGAGAGCCAGTTTCATTCTTGCCTAGGTTTGCTTTACCATTTTGAACCACATTGTCCTGGCGAGCTGTAGTCAAGAACCAAACTCAAGAGTAAACAGGTTCCTTCTAGGTAAGCGTGTTCCATCCTAGACCACATCGTTGCTTATCATCAGGCAGGATGTGGTCAAACGCAAACCTATGGTTTTATTCTATGGGCAAACTTTTTTTGGCAAACCAGCAAACACTTTCATTGTATCACTAAGTACGACAAACAATTTTTCAAATATAATTATTCAAAACTCGCATCTTATTTACCGCCTCATAAAAACCTCAGGTAAACTGTCTTTGCAATCGATCTATCAACGTCTTTTAACTATTACAATTGTGTACTTCTATCTGTATAGCGATAAGGTTTAAAATCAGTTTAAGATGCCAAGAGAAAGATAACGGACGGTGTGTCAAGGTGGCTACTGTCTTTCGGAGAACTGATAAAGGCATGCCAAGTATTGCTAGTAGTGTATCGAATATCGGCGCGAACGAATGTAGTTTGTACATCGCTCGCTGCATGTGACTTAAGTACTACGTAACTTGTGATAAATGTTATTTACTTTTACAAATTCAAAGATTTCGTCTCGAGCAGTGTTTTAGTAATCGATACATCGATATTGATTTTTTATATATTGAAGTGTTGCTAAACATACAATTATTGTTTTAAATTATAGTGTTGTATAATCGCGTAAAGATCCCATCAATAAAAAGTTTAAATTGTGAACACAGTGCGTAGTGCGACCATGTGGTATATTCAATATTGATTAACAAATAAGTGATAGTGACATTCCAAAAAGAAAAAAAAATATGCGTCGTCAAAAAATGAACCTGGACCCTGATTTAGGTGATTTAGAAGAAATGCTAGCCCACGTCCAAACGCAACTTGAATATGAAATCGACTTAGAAAAGGACAGCAAGATGCCTTCATTCACCAACGTCCAAGAATCACCAAAAATGATCAAGAAGACTTCGTCTTTCAACAAAGCAGACACGATCTCTTTCCGTAGAAACGGCAGACCTCCTCTCAATCGGTCCAACGAGATCGATTCAGGTAGCCAATCGCTGAATGGCTATGAAATAGACAGAGACCCAAGCGAATACCAACAACCTCACATAAATGGGAAAGGATCCCAATCGTCCCTCCAGTCCGAAGACGCATATCACCTTTCCTTGAAGTCGTTCAGATCTGAACCTTCTCAGAGGATGTCTGTGGTCAGCCTTCCTGGTAACGCTGAGAAGAAGGATGGTTTTAATGGAAGGGGAAGGACGGCGACTTTACCTAGAGGTTATGGATCCACGAAGGAAAGAAACTGGGAGAATTATTGGGCGCAGTGAGTATTTCTTTTGTTTCCTTTTAACCCCCAATGCAAACAGAAGCGTTATAAATACTTGGTTGTAAATCCTTAGAAGTGTATAAGATAGCTGTTATTTTTTTCTCAGCATTAACTCGTATTAAGTAGCACAACGAGCTATGGACAGGGCTTATTCTTATTCAAAGTGGGGGCGATGAGTCCTTGGGGTGTATTGTGCATTTCCCCCTGCCAGCATCTACCCGAGCCAACACAGCTCCTTGAAGTACCGGAGCAAGGCTCTGGGCCGCTGGCATAGTAGAGGAGATGGAGAGGGCTATCCTCGGAGTTTCCCTACGAGATCGAATCGGAAATGAGGAGATCCGTAGACGAACCAAAATAACCAGCGCCATCTGGTCCCAAAGTAAGCAGAGCTTGTGTGATGGAAGTCATATAACTGATATAATACATAAATACTTTTTTTTTTGTAAATACATACTTATAAGACATACAGAACACCCAGACACAGAACAAACATTTGTTTATTCACAAAATGTTTGCCCTGAGTGGGAATCGAACCCACGCCCTACAGCTCTCAAGGCAGATATACTACCAATGAGCCAACGGGGCTGTCGAAATGCTTCCCATAGTGGCAGCAAATTCAAAATCCGCTGTCCTATAGAAAACTATCATTCAACCTTCAATTTGTTTCGTCATTTCACGGCCGGTGCTAGCTGTGAGCCCCTTTCGGCGTCACACCATTTCGCGTAACGCTGTACTACCAGGTATTGTTATTATTTTAAATAGGAATCTTAATTAGTCATGATATACATTTGTATGAAACCAGTAAGTTCGAACGTACCTAATAAAGCACACCAAAACGAATCTGTTGTATCTACTCTTCCGGCATTGTAAAATTGTAGATGTACCATTGCAAAATGTTTTGAAAACGAAAAACACCTTGTATTTGCTTGTTTAGTACTGAAATACATATTTTGAAAGTCCGACATTGGTTTTATGCAATTAACTACAGGAATGATTATGACAGAATAATTAGTGTTTACAGATTGCGAAAATATTTGCCTCTTTACGTATTTCACACCTGAACGTTTAACAATTTTCACCTTTTTAGGGTTCCGTGCTCAAAGGGTAAAACGGGGCCCTATTACTGAGACTCCGCTGTCCGTCCGTCTGTCTGTCTGCCCGTCTGTTACCAGGCTGTATCTGTATCCGTGATAGTTAGACAGCTGAAATTTTCACATATGATGGCCACGTAATCTATAGTTTTTTTTTCATGATAAGATTATAATCCGTTTCATCTTAAACTGTTATCGTTGTTTCGTAAGTTTTTAAATTTAAAACTACGAGTAGATATATTTGTCTATACAGGGCTAAAAAAACATGTGGAGTTTACTAAGCCGTAAGGGAATTATTGCATTTAAAATTATGAATAACTAACTTAATCGTGAAAAATAATGACCTGCTTTGTAAATGTCAAAGGATTTGTAATGTTTGACCGCTGCTCATGTGACAGCCTTACTTGAGGTCCAGTTCCATTCCAGGCTAGGTGTGTTTCTATCTTCGTTCACTTCACATCCGGTGAGCTGTGGTCAAACACTTAGCCTAACATCAAAAAAATGTCAAATATAAAATATATGACACAACATTACAACAACAAAAACACTACAAATAAAAGATTAAAAAATAAAAATAAAAAGACGTGTGGCACTCGGGGACTGCCGCGGTAATGCTATTGCATAGCATTTTTACGCCGATACAACCAAGGCCACCTAGAGGCGAGTTGCTGAACTAAAGAGACAAGCGTGATATTTCAAAAAAGTCATCAAAAGTTCTGCTATTCATCGATAGATGGCAAAACTAAAAAGTATCACCGCTGTGCCGGTGGGAGTGGGGGGGTGTTAGGTTATTTTCGTTACGGAATTTCTGGGTTCGGTCTCCACGTTCAAGGCCCGCGATAGAAGCTATGCAATAGCTTAATAATAATAATAAGTAGAAAGTTGTCGCTGTAATGTCCAGAGCGACAAAAAAGGTTAGTTCTCAGCATTAGTGCTGCCGATTTCTCAGCAGCGCTGGTTTTGAGAACTAGGAAGGGGATCTATTTTTACCCATTGTACGAGTACATACGTACTATAATTATTTGTAGTTATCAAATTCTCATATTACCAGATGTTTTGATAATCATAATCATAGTTGAGATCATATGTGTATCAAAACACTTAGGTAGGATGTTTGTTAAACATCGCTCTCGGGGATTTCAAACAAGAACAAAATGTTCGCAACGTTGCCGTTGTTACAAGAATTAAGAGGAACCGTTAGAATAGTGTAGTCTTACTTATGATTCCCAGTTTCTCACAAATACTAAGCGAGAGTATGCATGTTCCTTCTTTTGGTTTTAACAGCGTAATGGAATTGAATGTGATCTATATTTTGTAACAGCGTAATGGAATTGAATGTGATCTATATTTTGTAACAGCGTTTTAGAATTGAATGTGATCCATATTTTGTAACAGCGTTTTGGAATTGAACATGATCTTCAACCGGTAACAGCGTAATGGAATTTAACATGGTATTCATGTTGTAACAGCGTTATAGTATTTAACATGTTTTTCAAGTTGTAACGACGTAATGGAATTGAACGTGTTCCTCATGATGTTTTTCAAGTTGTAACAGCGTAATGGAATTGATCGTGTTCCTCATGATGTAACAGCGTTATGGAATTTAACGTAGTCTGGATTTTGTAACAGCGTAATGGAATTGAACGTGCTCCTCATGATGTAACAGCGTAAAGGAATTGAACGTAGTTTTCCATGTTGTAACAGCGTAATGAAATTGAACGTGTTCCTCATGATGTAACAGCGTAAAGGAATTGAACGTAGTTTTCCATGTTGTAACAGTGTAATGGAATTGAACGTGGTCTTCATGTTGTATTAGTGCAATGGATTTGAAAGTAGAATGCAAATAGCTTAGATCACAGAAGATTAAGATAATATAGAATAGTACGTCGCGTCGCTTAGCATAGCTTAACAAAAATTAGGCTAGTACCTTAACAACCTTTCTAATTTAAAATCTATCCTATGCTTACAATCATTTTTATTCAAACTTATATGATTGTAATAAGTAGTTATTTAAAGTCGTGATTGAATCTAAATAACAATAATTTGGTCAGTGGTTTTGGTAATTTACTTTCACTAATTTCATTCATACTGATTTTGGCCGGTGAAAATAGTTGATCGATTTATGCGAAGGTTATTTGGTCGAATGTACGACTGCACCAGAAAAAGAGAAAATGAATATTGTTAATGATTGATTAATGTATAATGTTTTCTGGGTCCACTTATGTTTTTTTTTTAAATATGGTTGACAGGTTAGGTGTTTTGACCACAGCTCATCTGATGTTAAGTGAAGGTGTGGTCGAAGATGGTAGTACACGCCTAGCCTGGAATAGAACTGGCTCTTAAGTGAGGCTGCCGGAACACACCGTTAGATGCTTGGCGGCAGATTTCCAACTTGAGGGGGGGGGCTATCCAGCCGAGTTGATATATGATTATGATGAATAAAGCTTGCGTTTGATCGCCATCTCACTTGATGAATAAAGATGCGGTCTAAGATGGAGCACGCTTGCCTAGAAGATACCGATTCACTCTCGAATTGAAGACACACGGATTTTATCTATCAGGGAACGCTCACTCGGGTAACTTATTCCACGCTTTAGCCGTTCGAACAATGAAAATGGAATCAAATGTATGTATTTAGGATGTCTTGCGGATGTTCTAGGGACATTCAGATTTATGTCAAATTAGTTTTAGATATTAAGTAAGATTAGGTTTTTAATTAATAAGTTGTTGTCAATTAGTTAAATTTAAGTCCTCATCACTGTTGTAACTGGAACAACTGTTAAGCGGAAATAAACTAAATATATACCTTGAATATTTAGTCTTTTAGAAGTCTGAAGGAACCTTACCTGGGTACAAAATACCCTTGTCACAAGGACGGGATGTAGGGTCGATATGTCTAGACAAATCTCGTTTGTACTTACGTAGTATGGCGGTTAATGAATTTGCTCTCTATTTCAAAGTATTTGCAAAAGAAAAGCCGGAGCGGTGAATTTAATTACAAATTAGGAATTCCAGCTTCATTGTTTTTCTTTACAGAGCTCTCGCATACGAATATGTCCTACTGTTACATATAAAGTCGGCCGTTTGAATAGGAAAGATTATTCGCAGGATTCTAAAATAGGGCCCAAGGAGTCGGAAAGGAAGTACGAAGTACTTTTAGAAGTACGAGGACAGATGCACGCTTCTCTATCCGCAAACCGAATTTTCCACGAACTGAATGTTTTGTTTTTGTGAATTTCGAGAACTGGACATTCTCTGGCATCGTATTATGTTTTTTTAATAATTTATAAATTTATAATTTATTTACGAATTTGACTGAGAATAAAATCTGGTTTGGTTATTTTTCTATTTTAAACTAACCGCTCGTTCCGGCTTCGCACGGGTGAATTTGTTTTTTATTTTTCGGGTTAATATATAGCCTACTAGCTGCGCCCCGCGGTGTTACCCGCTACATGTTTTCGGGATAAAAAATTGCCTACATGTTAATCTAGGGTCTCGGCTACCTCTGTCCGACGCCCATTTGCTGGTTTGGTCTCCGAGGTGGATGACGATGTGTCGGGTGTTCGGACACATCGTCATTGTTGCGGGGTGAGCTTAGGCTCCCCGAGGCGGGTCCGCGAGGACAAGCGCTGTCGAGGCCGCGGTAGAGTGCGAAAGCGTGCCCGCAGCCTCGACACAAAGCGCCGAAGTGGAACACTCCAGGGTTTTTAGTGGGTAGGCCGTCATTAGGACGGAGAGTCCCACATAACCACCGTGCCCGCCCCAGGGCACTAAGTATGTTCCCTGGACAAAAAAAAAAAAAAAAAGGTCACAGCTACCTCCATACCAAATTTCAGCTAAATCCGTTCAGTAGTTTTTGCATGAAAGAGTAACAAACATCCATCCAAACTTTCACATTTATAATGTTAATGGCATGACGCCTACAAATAGCGAGATTTTCTATCGGTAAAAGAATTTACAAAATCGGTTCAGTCGATTTAAAGATTACACAACCTCACAAACTCTTTACCTCTTTATAATACTACTAGTATAGATGAAATTCGTACCGAAAAATGAATAATTTGCACGTAGAAATGCAGTGCCGAAAGCTAGACACGTTTTTGCTGATTTTGTTACACCTGTGCTGTACCTAGAACGTAAATAAATGTTTTTTTTTTTAAATACGGAAAAGTCCGCGTTTGATCACCAACTCGCCTGATGGTAAGCGACGATGTGGTCGAAGATGAAGCACGCAGACCTAGAAGATACCTTCACTCTGACCTTGAAAAGATCTAGATTATAGTCTATTCGATATATTATGACGGTAATTACCCTTATTAGCTTTTTTAATACCTAAGAAAGGGGTGTATCAAAGCGATATTAATATTTTACACGCTATACCACCGTTCCCCTCCGCAGCCTTCCCTAGTGGCTCAGTCGCAATGTACTAGCCCACTAGAACAGTACATTTTCGTGCTGAAACTCATTTTGGTTCAAATATCAAACATGGCTAAGAAAGTGCTATAGTACATTTGTGTTAAATATATAAAAAAACGTAGTAAAAACTATTTGATTACAGTTGTAGATTAGTAAAGTTAAATACATATGAATGAGTGAAGATTGAAGTGATGATGATGATGATGAGTGAAGATTTGTTGGGGCTACATTTTAGTGTTTATTGTAGGACATGATTGGTGTTTTTTAAAATGGTGAAGGGCGTTTCTTTGTTCTTCTAAATTTCATGAAACATGACAGAACTGTTTCCATTGTAAGTAGATTACATTATCTGGTATAATATCTAGTCTAAGTTAAATTGTCCGCTAATTTTTAACCGACTTCAAAAATGGAGGAGTTTCTCGGATTCGTCGGAAACTTTTTTTAAAATTGTAATTGTAATATTTTTCATTTAGATATTGTTTTATGTTTTTATGGGCATACTAGCTGACGCCTCGCGGTTTCACTCGCGTAGTTCCCGTTCCCGTGGGAATACAGGGATAAAAAGCCTATGTCAGCCGGGGATTGTGCAGCTTCCTAACGGTGGAAGAATTTTTGAAATCGGTCCAGTAGTTTCGGAGCTTTAGTAATTTTTTGACTGTTTCTATTATAATTGATTGATTCATGCGTTACTCTGCAGAAGTTCATTTTGAATGTTCAAGGTATATATCTAGTTTATTTCCGCTTAGCAGTCGTTCCAGTTACAACAGTGACGAGGACTTAAATTTAACTAAAAAGCTAATATTAATTAGCTGTGTCAAATTAGTTTAATTAAAGTCTTAATCACTGTTGGAACTGTTTCTATTATTTCCGTAAATGATAAACATATTCCTTTTGAGTTTTGGCGGGAACGCGGGAAGAGTCGTGTCGCTCCGTTGTATTTTCTTCCAAAACTAGTGTTTTGTCGAGTGTTTATGCATAAAAATGGTGGTGTTTTATTCATAAAGTGCCGAATTACAAGCGCGAGTGTGGGAAAATATTATAATGTGGTGAAACATGAGTTTTCGTGTTGCTTCCAAAACTCCATCGAAGCTTTGTAGTAAAGTTGCCACTACTTTACTAAAGCATGACTGGAATTAACTGACACGAACTGGACTTGACAAAGACGACTTTGACTAAAAGTAGCTACGATGGCACTTATTTAACTTGAAAATATATAATTACTTGACACTGGCAAATGCTAAAACGCGACGCCAAAACCAAAGAAAAAAAAAAACATATTCCTTGACATTTAGATTTTCCGGACATTTGTGTATTTTTTTTTTATTTTGACTTGTGAGATAGATATAATTGATCATTATTGTCGTTTTTATCTCAATAAATAAATAACAATAACATATTAATACAACAATTCTTGCAGAATTATTTTCATTAAATATTCAACCGTATGTTTCTAGTTATAATAAATTTAGCACGTAATTTTATATCCACCGGTTTATTCTTCCAAATACAGCTATATATCTGTTTCATTCCCACGCTAAGCTACAAATTGTTGTCGTCTCCCTTTCTCTTGCATCTTGCAATCGATGCAAGATGCATGCGCGGTAAATGTAGGTCGCTTATGGGTATAATTCTAGATAGAGTTAGGTCACCAGGAAAACTTTCGTAGCTCAGTGGTTAGCGTGGTCGGTTCGCATGCCAAACGGCGTGGGTTCAAACCGCAACAATGAGCTTGAGCTGCCGGTGAAGGAAAACATCGTGGGGAAACCATAGGTAGGGTACTTTCTAGTACTCGGCTGGCTAGCTATACCACACGAGAGTTGAAAATCTGCCGCCAAGCATCTAACGGTGTGTTCCGGCAGCCTCACTAGAGAGCCAGTTTCATTCTAGGCTAGGTGTGTTTACCATCTTCGACCACACCGTCACTTAACATCAGGTGAGCTGTGGTCAAACACCTAGCTAGGCAACCACAAAAAAAAAATATGGCGATGATAGCTTAGTGGTTTTTTTTTATGGCAGCTAGGTGTTGACCACAGATCACCTGATGCTTAGTGGTAATGCTGGATTATAATTGGCTCTCAAGTGTCTGCCGAAACACACCGCTAGGTGCTTGGCGGCAGATATACAACTTGCTATACGTAGTTTCCTCATAAGTTTTCTTTCACCGGCAGCTCAAGCTCATTGTTGAGGTTTGAACCCACGCCCTTCGGTGTATAAACATAGAACCTCGCCTAATCGGTTAAATGGAAAATTGAGTCTCAGTTAATAGCACCGTAAAGGCCCGGTCACACGATGCGTTACATCATAATACAACAGATTTTAAGAAAATAAATGCGAAAACAATTACGAGTGAAACGAATTAAGTATTCAAGAGTTATATTTTTAGTGTATTCTCGTTTAAAAGTACTTTTGATCACAACGAAACTGCTGCCAAGCACCTAACGGTGTGTTCCGGCAGCCTCACTTAAGAGCCAGTTTCATTCCAGGCTAGTTTACCATCTTCGACCACACCGTCACTTAACATCAGGTGAGCTGTGGTCAAACATCTAGCATGTCAACAACAAAAAAAAGCTACATTTCCGACATCTTTTGCTCTTGTGTTCATTATAGTGGGATATAATCCACTGAAGAGCTGTTATGGCGATGATAGATTAGTGATTTTTTTTGTGGTTGCCAAGCTAGGTGTTTGACCACATATCGCCTGATGTTAAGTGACGGTGTGGTCGATGATGGTAAAGCACACCTAGTCTGGAATGGAACTGGCTCTTAAGTGAGGCTGCCGGAACACACCGTTAGATGCTTGGCGGCAGATTTTCAACTTGAGGCTGGTAGCTACCCAGCCGAGTACCAGAAAGTACCCTACCACCATGCTATGGTTTCATCACGATGTTTTCCTTCACCGGCAGCTCAAGCTCATTGTTGGTGTTTGAACCCACGCCCTTCGGCATGCGAACCGACCGCGCTAATCACTGAGCTATCATCGCTACAGAAATAAATTAAGACAATTTTAAATATATCCGCCGCTGAGGATGCCTCATTTAGAGGCGAAACACGTGTCTGCAACTGGTTACTGCAGCGAGAAACTAATTGGTAGTACTAGAATAGAACTGGCTCTCAAGTGATTAAATGAGTCCTCCCGGAGCACACCGTTAGGTGCTTGGCGGCAGATGTAGAACTTGCTATACAAATTCCTCACGATGTTTTCGTTCACCGGTAGCTCAAGCTCATTGGAGGTTTGAACCCACACCTTTCGGTGTGTGAACCGACCTCACTAACCACTGAGCTATCACCGCTACAAAGGAAGTTAAGCATTGTGTGGCCCGGTCGTTATTTAGTAAGTAAATAGTCGTTTGTACTGGATTAGGGCTAAGTACTACTTAACGTGTATTTAGAGGTGATTATCGCGTAATCTATTAGAGTGGTCGCTGTCAGAAATTTAAGTTCGAACGAAAATCGATTATTCTAAGTATACTTTTTACTGGATGGTTACAAATATAAATATTTTATTGATAACAGCAATGTTACAAGTCACTTTAAAATTATAAACATGTCATTAAATGGGTTTTAAAACACTGATTACATGTCAAAATAAGGTATGTCAATATCCAAACATGTCAATGTAAAAAAATATTGTCAATATAAAAGTACTGTCAATACCAAAAAAATATTGTCAATGTATTAAAAATGACATGAAAAAAAACATAATTACTTACTAGTAATTCAATGATCTTGAAGTTTGAAATACTCGTCAATGTTTTCGTCTGTGTATGTGTGTTCATATGCTTCCTCGTACGCAAGTGACCATACGTCACGTTTTGAACGGGACTGTCTCATTTTCTGAGTTCCAGCACCGGTCCTCAGGGATTAGGGGTCCCAACTTATTGTACGAGAAATGAAGTATAAAAAAGAAGAAGAAGAAAGAAGAAGATCTCCTAAAAACTCCATCAAAGAAAATAAAGAAAGAAAAACATTTATTTTCCCCCTACAAAACACTAGACACAACAACAGATAAGTACACACAACAAACACAAATATAAAGATACAGATTAACATAAAGACAATAAATTTGAAAAGACAGTAAGCGGGCAAAGCTTTATAGTAAAGTCGCCACTACTTTACTAAAGCATGACTGGACTCGACTCGATATAAAACACTGGACACTGGCAAATGCTCAAAATACGAAGCCAAAACCAAAGACAAAAAAAATGAACGAAAAATAGTGAATTGTTACCCAAGGGGTGAAAGTAACGTTTTTAGTCCCGAGGCGGGGTTTAATAGTTCTTTTTTATTTTTTTTTAATTCAAACACAAAACAAATTATAATCAATAAAAAATCAGAGTAGAGAAAAGTTGCATCTAAGCGGGATTGCAACTCAGACCATGTGTGCAATATTGGTTAAGCGTTTTTTAAATAAATATCATTATGAGTATCTACATTATTAGCTTGGGGTCGTACTGAGCCAGGCGTTTTGGACATAAAATATTTTTGACATAAGTTCTAAATTTAGGAGAGAAGATGTCAACAATTATAGTTCGAAAGACTTTTAAATTAATTTCTGTGCTTTTAACTTATGAATTAATTACATAGCTTCATACATTAAAGTGTAATTGTAAAAATACACTTAAATTTTGACAGCCCCGTTGGCTCATTGGTAGTATATCTGCCTTGAGAGCTGTAGGGCGTGGGTTCGATTCCCACTCAGGGCAAACATTTTGTGAATAAAAAAAATGTTTGTTCTGTGTCTGGGTATTCTGTATTTATTATAAGTATGTATTTACAAAAAAAAAGTATATATTATGTATTCTAGCAGTTATCTGACTTCCATCACACAAGCTCTGCTTAGTTTGGGGCCAGATGGCGCTGTGTACGTATAGTCCTACGATATTTAAATTTTATTTAAAATTATTTTTTTGTACAAGTGACAGTTATTTATGATCAATAAATATTAATGATTTAAAGACGTATTCTTGTTAAAAACACCTAACGATAGTAAAACTGGGGGGGTATGCAGTTCATTTGCGTATAGTATTTAGGTTAAACCCGGCCACATGACTGATATACTGATGCGTTTGGCCTTCGCTGTAATCAGCACGTAATCGCGTACGTCCTATGATCAGGTGTCAAGTTTATCCCGGCCCAATTTTTACAGGCGAGGCGTCGAAACGCGTTAAGGTAGTTCGATTTCCATACAAATAGTTTTTTTCCATTTATGGACAAATGGAGCAAAATTTTACAGTGAAATCACAGCTACTGGCATTTATTTTGGTCCTTATTTGCGGTAAATCACAATTGCTTGAATAAAACAACAGATTATTAGCATAAAATCAAATTTATGAATGATAAATTAATTTATATTTTTTTAATAAAACAGTAGATTATGCTATTAATCTATTGTTTTATTCAAGCAATTGTGATTTGCCGCAAATAAAGACCAAAATAAATGCCAATAGCTGTGATTTCACTGTAAAATGATGCTCCATTTGTCCATAAATGGGGAAAAAATATTTGTATGGAAGTCGAACAACCTTAAGAATTTTGATTGGATTAGACGAGTTAATTCAGAAAACTGTTGATAACAAATACAAATACAGTGAAACCTGGTTAAATGAGAATTTTATTTTTAATGGTTGACAGGCTAGTTGTTTGACCACAGCTCACCTGATGTTAAGTGAATGTGTGGTCGAAGATGGTAAAGCACACCTAGCCTGGAATGGAACTGGCTCTCAAGTGGCTCTTGGCGGCAGATTTTCAACTTGAGGGTGGTAGCTAGCCAGGTGAGTACTAAAGTACCCTACCACCATGCTATGGTTTCCTCACGATGTTTTCCTTCACCGGCAGCTCAAGCTCATAGTTGGGGTATAAACCCACGCCCTTTGGCATGCGAACCTACCGCACTAACCAATGAGCGATCATCGCTACATCAAATTAAGGTCTTGCCCCTTAACTGATCTTATAAAACTTCTGTTTAAAAATGCAGGGCTTCGCTGCGTTGCTCTCATTACTATGAGAAATTCTATGGAGATTCTCTGTAGCTACATAAAATGCTAGTGGGCATATAAAACAATTAGATATATCCTGGTCATTTTCCTGTACACATAATTATATATCGGTAATGTTTTTCCGTTTGAAATCGCTACGTGATTTGCCTTGAATGTTCGTTGCATGGTAAATTTATACATAAGGTTTAATCTAGGGCCAGACATGTATTAAAATATCTTTTTACGATGGTATTCTGGATATATCTTTAATATAGTTCCGCTTATAAGTTGTTTTGGTTACACTAGAGATATGAATCCAGAATGCTATGACATGAGCACTGGCTTATCGAGCAAACGTTTTATGACATTGAAGAATTTATTTAAAGTACGTTATTATAGAAATATTATTATTAATTTCATATTACATTGTATTGAATTCTTTTTTTAATTGCTGGGTTGTTGAGACTACCCATCGAAAATCAGAGCATCGCTGCTTTGGCGCTCATTACGTTGACATAATGAGCGTAAAGCAGCGATGCCCCGGACTTTGTTTTGCAACTCAAAGTTCTGTGTATTGATGCAATGGGCATGGACATGCGTTATCACATACCATCAGGAGAGCGTAGCGTTCGTCTCATTACTTTTAAATAAATAATATACTTTGACTTTTAATAATAAGACCTACAATGAAAGACAATATTCTGACAAATAAACTGATTTTTGATTTTTGATTTCAATTGCCGAAAATTAACTTCTGAATGAATCAACTCTTCTCGATATATAGCGTTAACTTGAATATAAGAGGTGTAATAAGATCTCCATCATCATCATTATCATCCCATCGAAATTCACTGCTGGACATAGGACTCTCCCAAGGCGAGCCACTCAGCCCGATCTTCGGTTTTTCGCTTCAATCCACCGCCAGCTACCCTACGCATATCGTTACTCCATCAAGTCTCAGGGTGTCTTAGGCTACGTTTGCCAATACGCGGTCTCCACTCCAGAACACGTCTACCCCAGCGGTTATCGGTTCTGCGACAGATATGTCCAGCGCATTGCCACTTCAGCTTGCTAATACGCTGAGCTATGTCTGTGACTTTAGTTCTCTTGAGAATTACTTCGTTTCGGAAACGATCCCTTAAAGAAATGCCAAACATAGCGTTCTCCATAGCTCGCTAAGCGTCTTTGAACTAGTAGACTATTCTCTCTGTTGGTGTCCACGTTTCGGCTCCGTAGGTCATGACGGGTAGAACGCACTGATTAAAGACTTTTGCCTTGAGACTTTGCGGGATGGATGACGAGAACCCTCGACGTAGTTTTCCACGTTATGGTTTCCTAATGATGTTGGTCTTCACCGGCAGCATAAGCTCATTGTTGGGCTACAAAAAACCATTCTTAGTTTTTCTTTATCTACATTTCAAACTATTGTAGTTTCAATGTGTATTGGGAAAACATTGTGCAATCTTAGCTTACGCCCTTTGCAATGTGGGTGTCGTACGTAGGTCGTCCATTTTATGTAACTTATATTAATGGCGTTACGTGGTACTTTGATGTAATACTACATTGATACTTCGCTTACAAAATAATTTGTACCTACGCATTTATCAACCTTTTTAACCGACTCAAAAATGGTTCTCAATTCTTGAGTGTGGCTCTGTGTTTAATGACTGTATTTTTTTTGTTACGCGACAATTCCGCCAATTATGAATAGATTTTGATGACTCATTTTTTTTCTTGGTAGATCATACTTCAGAGGTGGTCCCATATAAATTTTATCGAACGAGCGGTTTTAAAAACAATAAACAAAAATCTGAATACATCGATGATATTTTCGTTTACTCCGAAACCTCGCTGTTTCATCGGAGCAGTGCGTTTAGTTAGCCGAAGCATCATGAAGTCGGGTTAAAAAAATGTACCTATATTATAATTTTATAAGTCTGATAAGGTAGGTGTTTGGCCACAGCTCATTATTGTTGAGGGGTTGAACCCACGGCCTTTGGTATGCGAACCGACCGTGCTAACCACTGAACTATCATCGCTACAAATCTCACATATATGCAATCACACCCCACACCTACATGCTTATAAAATTTATACATAGATATAGAAGAGCGAGATCTTCTGTCTCAAGTATTTTTTCGTACTTACCAGAAGGTTCAAACATACCTACTACTGAAAAAAAAACTACATTATCTTATCCTGTGATATATTTATATATATTATAACAAGTTCTTCTGTTTGTCCACAGCGAACAGTCGATAAGCAGTGCTCGCGCTTCGGTGATGGTGTACGATGACGGACAGAAGCGCTGGGTGCCGTCGGGGTCCAGCTCGGGGCTGTCCAAGGTGCACATCTACCATCACACGCAGCACAACACTTTCCGGGTGGTGGGCAGGAAACTCAACGATCACGAGGTCAGTACTATAACTTAGGTACTAACGACAATAAACGAATTCTGTGATCCTTTAGCTATCGAGTGATGTAATTAAATGTTGGATGTAGATGATAAAATACCAACCTGTCCCCTGATTTTGTTATCATTACTTTTCTGAGTTGTTTCCCGCCATGATAGCAAATTTAAAGAAAAAAGCAACTAACACCTATTACACTATATACTTGAAAACACTCACATTCAAAGTCCTGCTTTCATTCCTCAGGTGGTGATCAACTGCGGTATCGTCCGCGGTCTTAAGTACAACCAAGCGACGGCGACGTTCCACCAATGGCGCGACGCGAGACACGTCTACGGGCTCAACTTCTCCTGCCGCGAAGATGCGGACAGCTTCGCAAGAGCCATGATGCACACACTAGAGGTAGAGACAAATATTATATTAGGACTAGGGAACAAACTAAACGAAAAATTTATGAAATACTAGAAGCAGCAATCATAAAGGTTGCTAGGACAAATATAGGTGGGTACGACGTTCTACCAATGGCACGATGTGAGGTACCCTATGAACTAATCTCTACTGCCGCGAAGATGCCGCCAGCTTTACGAGAATCATGATACGCACGCCAATGCAAGGGCCACAAAAATAATACTTTAGGACAAGGGAACAAATCGTTGATAAACTTCAATAAGATACTAGAAGTAGCAATCATTATGGTCGCTAAGACAACTTCAAGTGGGTGCGACATTCCAAGCATTGCTCAATGCGAGACACATATAAGCCGCTCAGCATCTGTTGCGAGGATACAGATATTGTTACGAGGACCATGAATCGTGATACACACGCAAGATGTAGGAAAAGAGATCAAACCTAAAAAGTAAAACGTCTACAATCAGGATTAACGTACTAAATGTATTCAGGTCCACATTGTTTGACAGACAATAGTAAAACCTATCCAGATTGTCTCGCAGTAGAGCACTTTTTTAGGAGTCAATAGCAAAAGTATCTTCATGTCATCTCTGCCTAGGATAACTTCGGAATATTTAAAGCATTTACGGATAAGTTAAACAAGAGAGGACCTAATTGAGAACCCTGGGGAACTCTTGAACAGATTTGCATTGTCGATGACGCATACCCATTAAATGTCACAATATGGCACCTGTTTTGTATATCTATAAGTTTTCTAGATCACCTACTGCCTGGAGCTTACGTAGTAAATGTGTTTTCATGTATGGTTGAAGTATCAACCTTAGACATTGCTTTTTAGAGATTCTGGCTCTCGGGTAATAGGCTGAAAGAATTAAAATCATGCAGTTACAGACACCATCTCCGAAATCATATAAACCAAAGAAAGTGATCGATTTTCAAGACATTAGAAAACTATCTAGATTATCACCTTATGCAAGAGAGGGTTCTATATGTTTATCAAAGTGTCTGATTGAGTTGTACCTGACGTTTTCAGATTTTGGCGAACAAGCCTCAAGGCGCGGCGCCTGCGCCGCCGCAGCCAAATCCCCCGGGGCCCTACAATGGATATAACAACACGCACAACTTTGATGAAGATATGGGATACAGGTACCACATACCAATAATACACATATTACTGTTTTTGACAAACATGTTCTTTCTTCCTTCGTTGTTTTATTGCGTCAAACTTTGAGCATTTGCCAGTGTCATGTGCTTAGATATTTTTTTATGGTTGACAGGCCAGATGTTGTTTGACCGCAGCTCACTTGATGTTAAGTGATGATGTGGTCGAAGATGGTAAAGCACACCTAGCCTGGAATGCAACTGGTTCTCAAATGAAGTTGCCAGAACACACCGTTAGATATCTCTATGACTATAACTAGATAGATAGCTAGCCAGCCGAGTACTAGAGTACCCCTAAGAAAGTAAGGACGACTCTATTACAATCTTCAAAAAAGTTTTGGTAGCAACACGAAAAGTCATGTTTCACCACTAATATCACTTTCTTACATTCGCGTTTATAACTCTAAAACCCACTATTTTTATAAACTCGAAAAACACGGGTTTAAAAAAATAAAATAGTACAGTGACATGATATTCTATGTTCCCGCCAAAACTCCTCTATGATATCACTTTCTCTAAGGGAGTCGCTACGTAACGAGGTTGCCACAAATATTTTACTAAACATGTAATTTTTGTTCAGGACGATGACGAGAGAGGACGCTGCGATCCTCCAGCAGCCCCAGTACCACGCACCCAGCCAATACCATGCACCACATCCTCACCCACAGCATCAGGTAACGCCAGCAACCTTGGTTCGTTGTGGACAATCTTGGATCACGAAGATCCATCACCATAAACCCAGTTTATAGATTGTCTGACTGAGGGTGGTAGCTGGTCAGCCGATTAGACTAGACTAAAAAGTAGCATACTACAATGAAAAACGATGACATTATGCTATTACGGTAAATCGGGCTTTCTAGTGTCACGCGCGGACTCTAGATGGCATCACTCTATGCGTTTGTTTCGACAAATTAAGCTTCATGTTGCAAATTTCATAGTCAACAAATCATCATCATCATCATTTCAGCCGTAGGACGTCCACTGCTGGACATAGGCCATTTTTCCCCCATTGACTTCCATAAAGACCGGTTGGAAGCGGCTCGCATCCAGCGCGTCCCTGCGGTCTTTACTAGGTCGTCTGTCCACCTTGTGGGTGGATGTCCTACGCTGCGCTTGCCGGTCCGTGGTCTCCACTCCAGAACTTTGCAGCCCCATCGGCCATCAGTTCTGCGTGCTATGTGCCCTGCCCACTGCCACTTCAACTTGCTAATCCGTTGGGCTTTGTCGGTTACTTTGGTTCGTCTACGGATCTCCTCATTTCTGATTCGATCTCGCAGGGAAACTCCGAGCATAGCCCTCTCCATAGCTCGTTGTGCCACTTCGAGTTTTCCAAGAAGGCACATAGTCAGAGACCACGTAGATGTCGTAAGTCACGTAGTAACAAAACAGATGGTGCTTTTTCAAATCAATTTTAGTTTCTTTGTGATGTGTCTTAGCCAGTTCCCATATTGTTATGTGCACAGGTCTCCGGACCCGTCCCGCCGGCGCCGCCTCCGCACGGCGTTCAACACACGCACACATTGCCGCACGCGCCGGCACATGCTCCCGCGCAGCCCACGCCTGGGCATCATCGCACCAACAGGTAATAATCCTCCTGTTTTTTACAATAAATGTAACACAAACTCCGTAGAACCTTCTAATAAGCCACACTGTACTAGTCATAGACTGGTCTTGACTGTGACTTGTTTTGTGTGTATTCTATTGCTTATGAATTACAAAAAATATTAGTTTACATAAAAATATTATGATGTTTTTTTAAAGTAAAAGCAATGTGACGATTTAATTGTCAACTCCCGATGGTAAGACATAACTTCTGTCCATGACCATTTCAGCGGTAAACAAAACAGAGTCCAGGCCATCGCTGCTTTGACGCTCAATGACTTTTAATAGTTAGTCTCAATTACCCGGAAATGTCCTCCAAACCGGAACAATGTTATGTTTACGCACTACTGCTTGGCGGAAAAATGCCTGATACTGATTATTGTATTTGCAGCGCCCCGATGGCCCCCAACATGTCCCTGTCGGCGGTCCCGGGAGCCCCCGCGCCGCCCCCAGTGCCCCCACACCAGAACCTGCCCCCACACCAGAACCTGCCCCCGGCTACTAATGTAAGTATTACCAAATTAAAAATCCTATTAATATTATAAATGCAAAAGTTTGTGAGTATGGATTTATGTTATGTAACTCTTTCAGGCAAAAACTACTAAACGGATTTGGTTGAAATTTAGTATGGAGGTAGCTGAGACCCTAGATTAACATATAGGCTACTTTTTAACCCGATAACATGTAGCGGGTAACACCGCGGGGCGCAGTATAATTTTGATAATACACTCACTTAAGCAACCCCAAAGACTTTAAATTGGTTTAAGTATTTTATATCAATAGTAAATACTAGAGATTGGATTTTTAAAGCAATTTGGCTGTGGTAATCTGAAGTGTCACTTTATTTTGGAAAAGGGGTCTCTTGCCCAAAATAGTTTGGGAATCCCTGGTCTACATTTTTATTTAGTGACTAGCGGACGCCTCGCGGTTTCACCCGCGTAGTTCCCGTTCCCGTGGAAATAGGGATAAAAAGTAGTCTATGTCACCCGGGGATAGTGTAGCTTCCCAACGGTGAAAGAATTTTTGAAATCGGTTTCAGAGCCTATTCAGTACTAACAATCCTTTCCTCTTTATAATAGTATAGATAGATATATAGTTGACATGTTTGTATTTTAGGGTCCTCTGGCGCCACCTACGCCGCCCGCCGCGCCGCAGCCTCCACCGATGGTGAGTATTATATTACATTATATACCTGCCTTAGAGCTGTAGGGCGTGTTTGTAGCGATGATAGCTTAGTGGTTAGCGTGGTAGGTTCGCATGCCGAAGAGCGTGGGTTCAAACCCCAACAATGAGCTTGAGCTGCCGGTGATGGAAAAACATCGTGAGGAAACCATAGCATGGTGGTAGGGTACTTAAGTACTCGGCTGGCTAGCTACCACCCTTAAGTTAAAAATCTGCCGCCAAGCACCTAACGGTGTGTTCCGGCAGCCTCACTTGAGAGCCAGTTTAGGCATTCCAGGGTAGGTGTGCTTTAACATCTTCGACCACACCTTCACTTAACATCAGGTGAGCTGTAGTCAAACACCAAGCCTGTCAACCATACAAAAAAAAAAAAGGCGTGGGTTCGATTCCCGCTCAGGACAAATATTTTATGTATCAACAAATGTTTGTTCTGTGTCTGGGTGTATGTATGTATTATAAGTATGCATTTACAAAAAAAAAAGTATATACCTATGTATTCTATCTGTTGTCTGATTTCCATCACACAAGCTTTGCTTAGTTTGGGGTCAAATGGCGCTGTGTGTAATGTCCTACGATATTTATTTATTTATTTATATTTCCACCGTTGTTCATCTCCACTTGCCTTCTTTTGTCGTGAATATGTCCTCAAATTAGCTTCCTTAGGCAAACCAGAAAACAAAGGAAAACAAACTCTGAGTATATAGTCTGGTCATTTATTTAGACTTATAAGGCAATCGCCAATTAAAATATATATTCACAGCCCTGTTGGTTCATTGGTAGTATGTCTGCTTCGAGAGCTGAAGGGCGTGGGTTCGATTCCCACTCAGGACTAACATTTGTGTGACTAACGTCGTTGTTTGTTCTGTGTCTGGGTGTACTGTATGTATTATAATTATGTGTTTACAAAAAAAAGTATTTAAGTATTCTATCTTCCATGCACAAGCTTTGCTTAGTTTGGGGACAGATGGCGCTGTGTGTAATGTCCTATGAAATTTATTTATTTATTTATTTTATTTTATTTAAGAATTGAATAAAATAATATTAGAATTAAAAACATATAATAGTCAGAATTTACAACACTACAAAATGATAAAATTAAAAACATAGACAATAGACAATGCTTAATTTGTTGTTTTTTTTTTAATGTAAATGTGAATTAAAAAAATAAAATTAAAGTAATATATCGTCTTTATTAAACATTTGTATAAGTAAAGAAATTCAATGTTTTGTAATCAAGTCGCTAAAATATTTTTTTTTAATCATTAGATTCTAAAGTCTCAAAGTAATGAGCGCCAAAGCAGCGATGCCCCGGACTTTGTTTTGCTACTCAAAGTTCTGTGTATTGCTGCAATGGTCATGGACATGCGTTATCTCTTACCATCAGGAGAACGTATCGTTCGTCTCATTACTTTAACATAAAAAAAATGTGCTTATATTGATTTCAATAGATATTTCGAGCTAAGTTCACAGCTAACTTTCTCCACTATAATCTTCCAGGTACAACTAACCGCGACACCGGTAGTGGGTGGTCCTCCGCCCCCGCCGCCTCCCCCCGCGGCGCCCGCGCCCCCCGCGGCCGCGGTGGCGTCTCCACCGCCGCCACCCCCGCCGCCCGCGCCCGCGGCGCCCGACATGTCCGGCTTGGCGGCCCAGTTGCAGCAAGCGAGGCTCAAAAGACAAGCCAAGGTTGGTTACAACTGCTACTATATATATATTTATAATATTTTACTTTTTTTTGACAGGCTACCTGTTTGACCATAGCTCACATGTGGTTCTAGTATGTTAAGTTGCGAGAATTATGTAAACAATAGTGTAAGTATGAAAAGACACTTTCCACGTTATGTACCTATATCTTATTTGTTTTCTCCTTTATTTACTTAAAATCACAAGATAACTAGCTATATTACATATTATATACATAAACGCATATATAAACGCATGCCTAGTACGATGTAAAAAAAAAAATATATTATTATTGTCTAGTTATACTGTTACTTAAGTTACAATTATTTAGTTACTTTGTTACTTAAAGTCACAATTATTTAGTTACTTTGTTACTTAAAGTCACAATTATTTAGTTACTTTGTTACTTAAAGTAACAATTATTTAGTTACTTTGTTACTTAAAGTAACAATTATTTAGATATGTTGTTACTTAAAGTCGCAATTATTTAGTTATTTTGTTACTTAAAGTCACAATTATTTAGTTACTTTGTTACCACAATTATTTAGTTACTTTGTTACTTAAAGTAACAATTATTTAGATATGTTGTTACTTAAAGTCGCAATTATTTAGTTATTTTGCTACTTAAAAGTGACACTTAACTTTCGATTGAATTTTTCGATGAAAGGTACTGCACAAAACGCAGTATGTTGTAAACACATCACTGCTTGGGGGTAGAATAAGTAGCTATAAGAAGTACGATAAATTGTTAAGTAACTTTTTGTTTATTATTCCAGCAAGCGAGTTCCCAGCCGAACTCGGAGGCGGCTTCGCCCCCGGGTGGCGCCGGCGCGGGCACGGCGGAGCACTCGGGCTCCTCGTCGTCGTCGGGCGCCTCCCGTCCCACGCTTCACTGTATGATGAACGAAATGGCGCGAACACTTGCACGCCGCCGCGCACACCTCGACAGGGCCGAGGTGAGACCTGTCTCTTATTCTTCTTCTTTTTGTTTGGCAACGCACTTTGTGAATTTAGCCAGTGTCAAATAATACCATAGTTTTAAATTGAAAAATTATATGAGACTAGCTGCGCCCCGCGTTGTTACCCGCTACATGTTTCCGGGATAAAAAGTAGCCTGTGTTAATCTAGGGTCTCTACCTACCTCCATACAAAGTTTCATCCAAATCCGTTCAGTAATTTTTGCGGGAAAGAGTAACAAACATCCATCCATCGCTCCCTGTATTGCAATCGTCTATATTTTTTTGTGCATCATAAATATATTTATGTAAAACATTTCAGGAGTCCTCGGCAGACAGCTCCGTGAATTCGACCCCAATGAAGACGTGGGAGAGATCGGCCACGCTGCCTCATCGACTCCCCAACGCTTGCAATGGAAACGGATGTAAGATAACATTACATATACTGGGGACAGATATACCTATATACTAGAATAGTGTTACGTCACGACGTGCAACGCCATTGCTGTTCTTGACGTTTTCGTAGAACTGCCGTAAAGAAAAGTTTTGGAGGGAACGCGGAAAGAGTCCTGTCGTTGTATTTTTTTCCAAACCAGTGATTTTTTGAGTGTTTATGCTTAAAAACGGTGGTGTTTTATTCATAAAGTGGCGAATTACAAGCGCGAGTGTGGGAAAATGATATAATGTGATGAAACATGACTTTTCGTGTTGCTTACAAAACACCATCGAAGCTTTATTGTAAAATCACCACTACTTTACTAAAGCATGACTGGACTTGACTGACACGGACTGTAATTAACCAAGACCGGACTTTGACTATAACTTTAGCTACGAGGACACTTATTGCACTTTTGAAACTTGAAAATATAAAACACTTGACACTGGCAAATGCTCAAGACACGACGCCAAAACCAAAGTAAAAAAAAACTGCCGTAAAGATTTGATTGTTCCACACGGCGTGACGTCATTCAGACGTTATGACAGCCCCTGGTTCTCTAACTCTCGCGAGATTCCTTACCTAATGATAGCTCAAACTACTACCGATAGCTATTTTGTAACTGTTTGTTTGTGTTTTTGTGCTTGTACTTGTTACAAAAAAAAACATTTTCTTTCTTTCAATGATTAGCGCGGTTGATTCACACGATGAAGGGCGTGGGTTCAAGCCCCGACAATGAGCTTGATCTGCCGGTGAAAGGAAACATTTGTGAGGAAACCATAGCGTGGTGGTAGGGTATAAATTTACAAAAAAAGCATACAATTATTCTATCAGTACTGTGATGATTGTGCTTTGTGAAATGAAAAGAATAAAAAAAAACAGGTTTTTATTTCCATAAGTTTGATTTGGATGACATTGGAAATGCGAAAAACTTAGTATTATAGCAAACGCGGGTAATGTGTTATTTCTGTTTTCAGCAAACTCCGAGTCGCCCGCTCAGACGCAAGCGCAGTCTCCGCGGTCTGTGCGTAAGAGATTCGGCTCCGCCAGCGAGGAAACTATTCTCAAGGTAACTGTCAATCTGACAACAGACACAATCTGTGAATATGAAATTTACCAACATGATATCTGTCAATCTGACAACAGCCAATCTAAAATCTACCAATATGACATCTGTCAATCTGACAACAGCCAATCTGAAATCTACCAATATGATATCTGTTAATCTGACAACAGCCAATCTGAAATCTACCAATATGACATCTGTCAATCTGACAACAGCCAATCTGAAATCTACCAACATGATATCTGTCAATCTGACAACAGCCAATCTAAAATCTACCAACATGATATCTGTCAATCTGACAACAGCCAATCTAAAATCTACCAATATGACATCTGTCAATCTGACAACAGCCAATCTGAAATCTACCAATATGATATCTGTCAATCTGACAACAGCCAATCTGAAATCTGCCAATATGACATCTGTCAATCCGTCAATGAATAAATAAACTATCAAATTATAATTAAATAAAATCAGATGTAAAAAGTATTATATATGTTAATTCAGGTAACACGCTTGTGTATGCCAACTTTCATCCAAATCTGTTTCGCCGTTTTGGCGTGATTGAGTAACAAACAAACTTTCACATTTATAATATTAGTAGGGTACGAAACTTACTGCAGCGAAATTACAGGGCTGCTGAGACTAACCGTCTAATGTCCTAAAGTAATGAGCACAAAAACAGCGATGCCCTGGACCTTATTTTGTTACTCGAAAGTTCTATGTAATGGTCACGGATATTATATACAGCATGACTGGTGAGACACCTACAATACTGAAGGAGAGTATTCGGCACTTGATTCTCGTTATAATTATGTAATAAAACTAGGTACTTAATGTTTGGCCAAATTTCCACATAAGTAAATAAAGCGTGGTTACACTCCCGACGCTGATAACGATGTTTTGATCACGCGACAAGTACGTGCTTGTCCCGCTCGCCCGTCGTGCGTGCGGGCGTCCTCACAACGTCCAGCTCGTGCGTCCGCGCGGTGTCCATGCGTTGCGTAATTAATTACATAACTTTCGGTTAAGTTTACCTCGTTGTCAGTTAATATTAATATTTGTTTTTAATGTAATTTTTTTTTCTTCGTATATGATTGTCAAAAACCATGTCCTCGAGTATCGTAGGTGTCTCACCAGTCATGCTGTATATTATGGTTATCTCTTACCATCAGGAGAGCGTCTCGATCATCTAGTTAACAATATAACATTGTGTTTTATGATCGTAGCAAGTGAACGGTGGCACGGAAGGAGGCTGCGTCTCCGCGGCCGAGTGGGATGCCTTCAAGCAGGAAATGATGCGCGAGATGAGACAGCAAATCAACTTGATGAAGAAAGACATACTCGACGGTAAGCGACTCCAGCGAACCCTGACAGATCACACCTTGGACTTTGGCATTTCTACTTTATACGCTGAAGGGCGTGAACAAGATGTTTTTGTTTTTCTTATGCAGCTGCGCCCGGCGGTTTTACCCGCAACATGTTTTCGGGATAAAAAGTAGTCTGTGTTAATCCAGGGTGCCAGCTACCTCCATACCAAATTTCATCCAAATCCGATCAGTAGTATTTGCGTGAAAGAGTAACAAACATCCATCCAAACTTTCACATTTATAACATTAGTGGGATATTTGACCCCCGCGGTGTTACCCGCTACATGTTTTCGGGATAAAAAGTAGTCTATGTGTTAATACAGGGTGTCAGCTATCTCCATACCAAATTTCATCCAAATCCGTTCAGTAGTATTAGCGTGAAAGAGTAACAAACATACATTCAAACTCTCACATTTATAATATTTGTGGGATAGTTGACCCGCGGTGTTACCCGCATCCTTTTTTTTTGGAATAAAAAGTAGCCTATGTGTTAATCTAGGATCTCGGCTACCTTCATACCAAATTTCATTTAAATCCGTTCATTACTTATTGCGTGAAAGAGTAACAAACATCCATCCAAACTTTAAAATAATTTTAAATTTCATTATATATATAATATTGTCCACAGCAATGAAAGCCGAGTTCGCGCGTAGATAAGACGCCCGCGCGGTTCTCGAGTGTCATCCTAGTCTACCAAGTGCTTACGTGCGAAAGTCTCAGCAACCAATCAGCGGCCCATCTTTACAAATAATCTTTGGTAAAATAAAGGACAAATAAATATTCGGGCGTAGGCATCTTCAATCCGTGGGCATTGTTCCGGTGCACTGCAACGGATTGTCGCATCTGTACATTAATATAATGGTAAACTTTTGTAAGGCAAAATGAGTATTGTAGTTATTTGTATGTCAAATATATCGGAAACTAAATTAAAGTGATTTGGAAAGCGATATTTAAGGTGTTCCTTAAAAGTTTTCCGTGGCCATTTCTAGTTTGGTCGTACGAATCTGTGGTCGAAAAGTAATTGTTGACATTTTATTTGTACAATACACTTATTGGATGTCAATATGGGGTTACTCGGTACGGTACTAAACGGAATGGAGGATTTTTTTCTTTTTTATGTTTTACTTTGTGTTCGATCACAAAGGACGTGGTGCGGTCTTAGATGTAAACACAACCTCTTAAGTCTGCCGGAACACATTGTTAGCGTCAAATTTTCAATTTGAGAGTGTTACAATTTTTACAACGGAATCGATTCCGAAATCACGATAAAAAATAACTATGTAGGTACAACAAAATTTGTGGAACGACTCGTTTTTTTTTACGTGATTAAAACAAAGTTGTTCACAATGGTCAGTGCAATGACCACCTTTCAGTGTACTACTGTCGTTCTGCGTAACCCTGGATTTTTTGTTTTGCTTATGCGTGATTACTTACGTTTAATTATGTCTGAACCAGACTGGGTGCAAACAGCAAATATAAAAAATTGAGCTCCTTTAGAGAAGGCCTTCGTCTGCGGAGGTGTCTTACAGATAAATTAATTAATAATGATATATTTTTTTAGCTTTTAATAGTACAATAATAGGACAAAGTTTAATTATTTTGTTTTTTTTTTTTCAAGACATAAAATGCTTCTTATTTTTTATTAATTATGTCGGGTATTTCGGCTATAGTTTCGGCCGCATCCGGTGGCCTTCTTTAAGGAGTCAACGCGCAATTCGTGATAATAAAACGTGTGCAATCCCTCATAAGTAAAACAAAAATTTGTAAAAACTGTCAGTTTCCGTAAACCTTAGATTTTTAATCACCGATTCGTACGACGAGAATCCGCGCAAATGGTCATATAATCGTATAAAGATAACCTTTATCACGTCTCTGTTTTTTATAAGAACGATAAACTTAAACCTGTTTCAAATATTGTGAGATAGGCAATTATTTGAAGCAACGCAGTGAATTATCGCTTCTGTATAATTACTTACGCTTTGGTATACATTTTGTAAGGACAAACAAGTATTTAGAACTAAGATGATATCATTTCTGTTCAGGGATGTTAGATGGCCACTCTGAAATCCTTGTACCAGCTGGCTGAAAAGCTGGTATTAAGGACGGAAAACTGGCACCAGGGATGCCAGATGTCGAAATAAAAAAAATAGGTTAAATCCCCTCAAAACTTTGTTTCACAGATATATTAAAATAGGTATAGCTTTGTATTTTCATTCCTTGAGGTTGGAGCTAGTTTTTTAAAAGTACTCTAGATTGGAATGATTTTTACATGCATCTCAAAAATTTGTCGGTTATATTATACGTAGTTTCAGTGTATTTATGTCAGTCAACGGCTAATCTTGATATTTTTCGGTCTACGGCATATCTTGGTATTTTTGCGTACCAGGACCGAGTAACCTTGGTACATGGCACATGATGCTAAAACCTTGTACGAATACCAAGAAACTGGTACGTCTAACATCACTGTTTCTGTTGTAATAAACGGGGTTGATATATAAGCAAAGTTTGTTATAAGACGGTGTACTAATCTATACTTAAATTATAATAAAGCAAAACACGTTTGAACACAATAATCTCTACAACCGATCGGATATGAAAAACTCTTTTTTGCGTTTGATATTTCATATCTTGAGGAAGGCATCACGATATTACCCTTAGAAGCCGATTGCGGGTGAGGTTTCACCCGCAATCGGCACAGCTAGTTACATATAAATAAATTTGTGATTAGTAAACTTTTTTATACGAATACGTATTGCTAATGTTATAATATATATAATGTTCCATCAGGATTTTGTTACAAAAACGCAATTTTTAATATATTTTCAATTTGAAAAAGTGAATCCTTTTTGGAAATATTGTTACGTTGTATTCAGGATTTGGTTAAAGAAGTTTCACAAGGAAATGACCTGATTTGACAGCCCCGTTAGCTCATTGCTGGTATCTGCTTTGAGAGCTGTAGGGCGTGGGTTCGATTCCCGCTCAGGGCAAACATTTTGTGAATAAACAAATGTTTGTTCTCTGTCTGGGTGTTCTGTTTGTATTATAAGTATGTATTTACAAAAAAAAGAAGTATTTATGTATTATATCAGTTATCTGACTTCCATCACACAAGCTTTGCTTAGTTTGGGCCCAGATGGCGCTGTGTGTCTTACGATTTAATCATCTTATATTATTTCTTTTTGCGTCGTTTACCATCAGGCAAATTGGTGGTAAAACGAAAATTAGTTTGTTTTTTAAAGTTGGAAAAAAACAAACAAAATTGCTGAAATTTTTTTAGTAATTCGATTTATTGAAAGTTACATTTAGTATTGCCATAAAAAAGACGTACTTTGTTACAACGAGGGTAAACTAATGGCAACATTAGAAATCGTAAAGTTTGATAAAAAAACAGGCTATAAAAACCTACTTAAAGGCAAATAGGCTTTTGGGCTCATGAGGGCAGAATATCGATCATGGTTTTTTAGGGTTAACAGGCTAGGTGTTTGACCACATCTCACCTGGTGTTAAGTGACGGTGTGGTCGAAGATGGTAAAGCACACCTGCTGCCGGTGAAGGAAAACATCGTGAGGAAACCATAGCATGGTGGTAGGGTACTTTCTAGTACTCGGCTGGCTAGCTACCACCCTCAAGTTGAAAATTTGCCGTCAAGCACCTAACAGTGTGTTGGCAAATTCGCTTGAGAGCCAGTTTTATTCCACGCTAAGTGCGTTTACAATAGTCAACCACACCGTAATTTAACATTAGAAGGCAAAAGACATTCGATTAGCGATAACGCTAATAGAAAAGACCAAAAATGTACGGGGCGTATGCCAATCCCATACATTTTTATACTATGTCTAGCCTACCTGAGCTATAGTAAAACACTTAGCATGTCAACCATAAAAACCGGCCAAGTGCGAGTCGGACTCGAGCACGAAGGGTTCCGTACCATTATCTATAAAAATGACAAAAATAAAAACATGTTTGTTCTATGGGAGCCCTCCTTAAATATTTATTTTTATTCTGTTTTTAGTATTTTTTTTTTTTTTTTTTTTTAATGTTTGACAGGCCAGGTGTTTGACCACAGCTCACCTGATGTTAAGTGAAGGTGTGGTCGAAGATGGTGAAGCACACCTAGCCTGGAATGAGTATTTGTTATAGCGGCAACAGAAATACATCATCTGTGAAAATTTTAACTAACTATCACGGTTCATGAGATACAGACGGACAGCGGAGTCTTAGTAATAGGGTCCCGTTCTAGTACGGAACCCTAAAAAAAGATATTTATAATTAGTATATTAAAAAAAATTAAAGAAAAAGTCTGATTGAACTGTTAAGCTGAACAGACGATTGTCAGAAAGTGTTGTCGACTAGTAGGTATCACAAGGAAATTCAATACAACCGACGGCTTTTCAACTGAAGCATCAATGACACAGGGCCCGTATACGCTAAGAGCACATGACATATGTAACGATACGGAATTCGAAAGAAGTTCGCGCGACAATGTCAAAAAAAAATTCTGTGACACGGCCGTGAAAACGTGTACGTTTTGAACACTAATTTATTTCTGCAGATTTCCTTGTTATACTCGTTCTGATTGAACGTAACGAATCCTTTGATTCTTTTTCATAATTCATAATAATTCTTTTTTTTTTCTATTTTTCGCGTCGCATCTTGAGCATTTGCCAGTGTCGAGTGTTTCATATTTAAAAGTTAAATAAGTGTCCTCGTAGCTAAAGTTATAGTCAAAGTCCAGTCTTGGTCAAGTACAGTCCATGTCAATCAAGTCCAGTCATGCTTTAATAAAGTAGTGGCGACTTACTATAAGCTTCGATGGAGTTTTGGAAGCAACACGAAAAGTCATGTTGACTATTTTTTAACTAATTAATCAAATCACTTGACACTGGCAAATGCACAAAATGCGACGCCATAATCAAAGAAGAAGATTGGTTACTGTCACTTATTAGACGGCATAATAGGGATGAGACATAGGTCTATTTCTTACGAAAAAAAAACGCATATAGTTACTACTTATACTGCCAACGTAACGAACTTTACTAATATAGAATTTTATAATATCTAAACTAAAGGAATTTTCATAGTGAAATACTATTATATTTCACAATTTTATACTTCGGTTATACCTTTAAGAGGTAACTACAATTATGAATCATGTACGGCGTTCCGCAGTCCCTGACAACTCGCCTTTACAATGTGTACTGCCCATCATTACTTGTAGGGCCGAATCATGGACGCTTACACATGGGGATGTGTACAAAATACAAGTTGCACAGAGAGCAATAGAGAGCCATGATCGGCATCAACTACAAGATCGAGTTAGAAATGTTGATATCCGACGTAGGACCAATCATGAAACTTAAATAGAGTTGGGCAGGACATGTTCCTACATAGAATGATGGCAGGTAGACTAAAACGTTGACGGATTAATGCCAATGAACCTGGAAACGATGCGTCGAACGCCGACCAGAGCCTCGATCACTAAAATTTGTCTAATTCGTATCGTAAAGGTGTCGAGTCCTCGATAGCATACAAAGCTGTACAAATCTCATACAAATCTTTGTCGATGTTAAAAACGAATACTTTTTCGCAATTTGTTCATGATCGTGGTTTTGCTCGTTGGGTCGACATCGTAAAGGTCGCGGTTCGAACCTAGATAAGGTTAGGACAGGACCGGGATGAATGACGTGCAAGAGAGTTCTAAGCTCAGCTGTGGACGATGCAGGGCTGATGATGATGATGATGATGACAAGTATGAAGCAGCGTAATATAATATTAATGTGCATCTTGATCAAGAAATACAAAAAATACGTACTAAACGATATAAAATGTATGAAAGTACATACTTTATTATTGAATCAGTTCTCATGGTTAAATTCGTGTTTTACAAATGTATTTTTTAAATACAAATCATTTATTAATAACACCAAAGTTACAGGTCATTTTTCCATTCATATTTAAAAATATCAAAATCATAACATGTCATATAATGAAAATGAAAATGTCAATGAAGTTATATGTCACATATAAAATAATTATGTCAATATAGTTAAATGTCCATAAAAACAAACATATTATAATGACTTACTAGTAATACTTTAATATAATTGTAATGAGACGAACGAAACGCTATTCTGATGGTTAGAAATAACGCATGCCCGTGACCATTGCAGCGATACACAGAACTTTGAGTAAAAAAAACTAAGTCCAGAGCATCGCTGCTTTGGCACTTTGAAACTTTCGATGGTCAACAGCCCTGCATTAACCCTTCGGTCCGGAACACAGTAATGTTTACACACTACTGCTCGTGCACACTGCTGCTCCTGCTAAGGAGATCCACCACCAAGTAAAAATATACAGCCTATGTTATGGTAATTCTTTTGCGAATCTGAAAGTTATATCATGAGTTAACCTAAAGACGAATGAGGTTTAACGCTTTTTTGTTAATTCGACAAGCTAATAAATCTAAAGTAATATAAAAAATGTATGTATAATATATTAAATGGATTTGTAGTAACCTAAACACTTATTGTTTCGACAAGTTTACTCTAAACGTAGCGGATAAGATTTTAAAAAGGTGTAATTTTACTTGACTGATGTATCATTCCCGTGGTCTTCACGGCCTATTTATACATTCGAGGAAGCCCATCTTTTAGTATGTATAAAACATATATTAAAATTAGTCCCCCTAGCATTAAAGTTATACAAATCGAACGCCGTTCCGTTTTTTATTAATTTATATGTATATTGTAACTAAGACTTCATATAGTACATTATATATGTTAGGCTAAGTACAAAAAAATATGTGTTTGTGTGTGTAAACATTTATCTGTATACACATATAGTTTGTCTATATTAATATTAAATCGAAGTTTTTGTTAAAATTGTATTATTTTTAAAATTTCTCGCAAGCAACAAAAATGTATTTTTTAATTTATATACGTTCAGAAAGTCCCAACTAGTCTCTTAAAATAAAAATAACATTAAAATGATAGTGGACTAACTAGAGATTTATTAACAGATGTAGGTACTTATGAAAAGCCTATTCATGTTATTTATGCAAAACAGTGCACACTACATATTTAATTCAATACCAAACTACTTGGTATTGGACCTTTTTTGGTCGTAGCTTCGTTAACATCAAACCTACAAGACACACGTAAACTTCTGTGACTTTTTAATACCTTTTTATTAAAAGGCACTAACCTATTACACAACAGAAAACAATTACATTTACGTGCTAACACCGACTGCTCCGGCACTCGCGTAGTGATCGCCGGCAAGCGTTCTCTGACCCCACCGCCTCTTCTCACTTGTATCGCGAAGATGTTCTACTTAAAGATATTTTACTTACTTTACAAATAAACCGGAGTGCAAACTGTCCGTAAACCTTACATAAGTCATCTTAGTGGGGACAGAGAACCACGAAGGTTCATACTTTGTTCTCCCGTATTTAAAATCATGCATGTAACCTTTTTTTTGTATTCATTTATTTAATCAATGAAGGTTATAATTATTATAAGTTTGATATATAAGTAACGAAAACATATAGTTGTTGTCCGCTGTTGTCTTTGTATAGCCATAATTAGGTATATAGCTTAACAAAGTTGTTTGTTTTTAAATCTATATTAACGCTTTAGAACATATTAGTTTTGTGCTATTGCAATAGACAAAGCCACTGTGCACCATTTTGGTTTTTTAGTCTATGGTTCGGATATTTTTATTTAAGAAATCCAAAATGCTAGGGGAAATCAAGTTTTTTTTACACAATTTAGATTGATAACGTGTGAATACTTTTCATTTATTTGTATCTTTATTAAATGGCTTACGATATGCATTTAAAGAAATCTATGAACATTTTCCATTAAGTTCCAAGTTTATTTTTTATTACATTTTTATTTTGTAATAAAAGTCATTTATATTTACAGACAATGACTGCAAAGTGATGTTTAACAGTTAAACTAGTGATATTTACACTATAAAAAATATACTAAATAAGTATTGATAATAACTTAAAAACTAACCAAAATTTTAGTGCGAATAAAGTAATTATAATTATATTATTATGTGTATTGGTCTCAATAATGTCAAAGAATGTATTTATTATTTTCATTATAAATGTGTTTTGTTCCAATTATATAGTAATAAAATAATTAATTAATGCCTAATATAACGTGCTTATAACTTATAATAATATGACTTACTATTAAATAAAGTCTTTTATAACTATTATAAAAAATATTGTAATTTATACTGATATACGCAAGGATGTTTTTTTTTTCTGTAGTAGCACATTGGCATCGGTTTTATTGGACGTAATCTAAACTGACAGTTCAAATAATGTTACATCCTTTTCTCTAGTATTGAAATGAAAAGAGATGCAGATAATTTAGTTTACTAAGACAAATCGATGCTTTCGTGAATTATATATTATTTTACGAATATATTGTAATACTTATTGATGATAAAATTAGTATTAAATAAATATGATGCTAATAATTTATAATGTAATGTATTTTTATGTATTTAAAGTTGAAAGTTACATAATGTAACTGGTGCATAAAAATACTAAGTTACTGACGCTGATTGCGAAAAATATACAAATGCCTTAAACTGAAACAGTCTGTAGCGATTATATCGTCTGTCATTTTTTTTTATTAAACCTCTATGGTAAATTAAATAAAAACTATTCTTGGTTTTTATTTGTTATCCTGTGCGATTGAAATTCGAATGGAATAGATTATTGATCGCAACTTGTATGTACAATTTTATTTATTTCGAAAATGGTTTAGTATTAGCTTTTAGATTAGATTATAGGTTACCATACGCGTAGATATATAACAAATATATATAAGTAACGAATTTCTCATTAATAATCCGTACTCGCACACATACAATTGAGTGTACATAGTTTTTTTTTTCGAAATATAATTTTGTGATTGTGATTATTTTTCGTTTTCTTTTTTTCCTTTTATTTTACTTATATTAAACTTTTTTTTTGTAGCGATTTTTGTATTATAAAGTCTCCACAGTTTTAGTTTCAATTAAACAAAATAAAATAACTTAAAATAATAACTACTCTAATAGGCCGCTATCAATGGGGAAATCTATCTTTCTATTAAACTTCAAATATGATAATGAATATTTATCCATCATGCTCAGTTCTAGAAATATAAAAAAAAAATTTTTTAGTGTTTTCTTTATTTTCTTTATAATTATTTTTTGTGTACATTGTTTATTTACGAAACCTAATTCAAATTATAACATATGATATGATATACACTATTTACAAATTTATAAAAACAACATAATCTAAGTGTCCATCAGAAGCCAGGGAAATGTGGCCAGAATGCTGCCAGCTTTCGAAAGTAGATTGCAGCATTCTGGTCACTTGAAACCGTGAACGTTATTTTTTGGATTAATTCTATATACAGGTACTTTTTTGACAAGGCCTCCAATTTTTTTCCAATTCTCTCTGCCTAGGGCTATTTTGGCGCACTCTTTTCCAGCTTATTTTTTTTTAATTTGCTCCATCGGGCAGGCTAAAGCTGTACTGCCTTGTCTTAAGTGTCCTACATTTGAGAGAAATAAAAAAGTGGCTTTGATTTTACTATGTTTTTAAGTGTACAGGTGAAGCAATATACAATACAAAACCACTAACAACTACAATACATAACAACCAACGATAACAGCAAAAGCAGTAGCAGTAGCACTATTACACCATAGTGTTATTGCTATAGCTGTAGCAATGTAGTGCTATTCTGCCCCCGATAGTTGCAAATACACATTTAATAAGCAAGAAAAATACTGGCATATGCACTTTTGGGGTTAATATTGAGATTTCCCGTTTTTTATTAGTAAAATAAAAACATGAGAATTGGCACAATGCACGAATGTGCCATGCATAGCCGAAGAAAAAAAAATGCACTTTTTTTAAAAATGGCAGTAGGTATAAGTGGCGTTCTACAGCTATAATAAATTCATCAATACGCCAAACCCAAAGAAAAAAGTAATAAAAAAATTCTTCAATTTTAATTTTTCATGTGTGTAATATAATAAATTATAATTTTTTGACTTATTTTTATGTAAATTGATTATTTCTGTGCTTGACGTCTCTTCTTTCGATGATGACATTACATTTACAATTATAGGTACCTACCTAATTGGTATCTGACATTAATTATATTAATTTATTGTTATTTTTAACCTTGACATTGTTTTTTTATTGATAGAAACTATTGTGTACACCAAAAATAGAAAAACGGATGATGGGATTGTGGGATGGATGACGAGACGACTCGACGTCGTAGTTTTCCGAATGCTGAAAAAAATAAGTAAAGAAAACAAAAGAAACTTATAATTGTAACTGATTTTTTGAAGTAAAAGTGATGAGACAAACGTGGCGCTCTCCTGATGATAAGAGATAACGCCTGTCCTATACACAAAACTTGATTGAATTACCTATTACCAATAAAGTGATTATCATTAAGTAACTCAATTTAAAAAAAAAATTTTACTTATTTTAAACTGTCGGGGGTATTATTGTAGTGATAGATGATACTATATTTATGGTAGGTAGTGGAAGAAATTTCACATAAGTTAACGCACAGAATAAGTGCACAATGTAACTAACAAACCGTATAGGTCTGGCGACATATTTTAGAATAGTCTAATTATTAACGGATTAGTACCATGTATTAGTACATTATTAAGAATTATAATAATGTAGGTATATAATAATAATGAACAATAAAATAGTAATCATTTTGTATATGCCAAACGCATTATTGTTAATGGCAGGTAATGGAAATGTTTTTTAATAGTACCTATGATGTTAAATTAGAATATTAATAATATACATAAGATCGTCTGAATCAACGTAATTTTTACTCCCAACGCTGTTTATAAATTATAGCTTATGTGTAAGTGTATTATATGACTGTCAATAAATGATTTAAATGTGACTGTATTTTTTTTTAATAATAATTATTTTGGGTGCGTACCTACCTAGCAGTACAAAAGCTTGCACTAGGGGTCCTGTATCAAAATTTTATTTTTATAAATTTTCATTCGTAGAATTTTTTTTTTTTTTTTTTAATGTGACAAATAATGAGACGAACGAGACGCTCTCCTGATGGTAAGAGATAACGCCTGTCCATGACCATTACAGCGATACACAGAACTTTGAGTAACAAAACAAAGTCCAGGGCATCGCTGCTTTGGTGCTCATTACTTTGAGACTTTCGATGGTTAGTCTCAACAGCCCAGTAATTTCGCTAGCTGCAGTACCCTTCAAACCGGAACACAGTAATGTTTACACACTACTGCTTAGCGGCAGAATATCTGGTACTGCGGTGGTACCTACCTAGACGACCTCCTGCTAAGGAGATCTACCACCAAGTATACCTAATAATTACGGTGTGAGGGTGAGAGATAGACCTATCCCAGTCTCTCTCTCTCTCTCTCTGTGCTAGCTATACTTAATTAACTTTCTAAACTAACATAAAACAATTTTATTTACTAGGTTCTGTTTAGCATCGTCCCGAACGGAGCCTCGGTTACGAACGACTTGCGAAAAAGTATTCGTTTAGACATCGACAAAAATTTGTATGAGGTTTGTACAGCTTTGTATGCTGTCTACTCGGACGGACTCGATACCTTTACGATACGAAATCGATAAATTTTCGTGATCGACGCTCAGTTCGATTTTCGTCGATTGTGACCTTATTTACCCGACTCCGCAAGACAAAACTCGACTCACAAACTACATAATTATATTCATGCAAAAAATCACGAATCACAATTTTTAGTGGAAAGACATTATTACTGGCAACTCTATAATTGCATCTGTGTGCGTGACGCGGCAGTAAACAGCGAATTTATTTTATTTATTTATTTTATTTGGAAAACATACAGTGATAAATAACTTAGTTACTAAACTATAATACTATCCTTAACACTATTTAACAGTAAGCTTAAGCGACGTCATCCGTCGGGCTTTTGTCAGCGCCGGCGTCCCATCAGTTTTAGAACCAAACGGACTGATGCGTGACGACGGCAAGAGACCCGACGGGATGACCCTTATCCCTTGGAAGATGGGACGGCCTCTTGTGTGGGACGCCACTTGTGTCGACACCTTGGCGCCGTCTCATCTTCCTGTGACTTCGGGACAAGCTGGTGCTGCCGCATCTAAAGCTGAAAACCTCAAACGGCACAAATATAGTTATTTGGATAGAATGTATCTTTTTGTGCCGTTTGGGGTTGAAACTTTAGGTCCGTGGGGGCCGGCCGCTCTCGAACTGTATCGGGACCTGGCCAAACGTCTAGAGGAGGCTTCAGGTGACCAGAATGCTGGTATCTACTTTGGCCAAAAACTAAGCATTGCCATCCAGCGTGGCAATGTTGCCAGCATTCTGGCCACATATCCCTCCTCTGACGGTTTTTTAGACTAAGTTTTTTTTGTATACATTTTGTAAATAGTAAGGAGTAGGTGTAGGTGTAGGTGTAGGTGTAGTTTTTAAGGTATTTTTTATTTTATTTAACAGTTTTCGCATATTGAAGCCAAGCTTGTTTGCTAACAGAGAGAAAAGTACCTCTGTACATAGTACAGGTTATATTAGAAGTAAAAGTCAGACCAGTCAAACCAGTTTGTAGTAAGATTTATGGCTTAGCTTCTGATCAAGCGTTGTTTGAATACTGACTTTCTGTAATAATTCTATGTTTTCATAATTATTTTTTGGCAAACTTGTTAACGAAGAAATAATTGTAAAAGGTCTAACTCTAGTCTCGGAAAAACAAGACGTCTATTGGTGCCGTCGCGGTAAGAGTTAAGTTAGAGATATTGTGGAATGTTTTAATTTTTTTGCATACACAATGTTACATTGGTGTCTATGTAGCCCGGAGGCCCGTATCAGTGATACGCCTGATACGGCATCAGCTGCTATCTACTTACCTAATCTGCATTTTTGAGGATTGAATCACCTTAGTCCGTAAGAGAGCACTTGGTGGTAGATCTCCTTAGCAGGAGGTCGTCTAGGTAGTTACCACCGCAGTACCAGTTATTTTGCCGCTAAGCTGTAGTGTGTAAACACTGTGTTACGTTTTGAAGGGTACTGCAGCTAGCGAAATTACTGGGCTGTTGAGACTAACCATCGAAAGTCTCAAAGTAATGAGCGCCAAAGCAGTGATACCCTGGACTTTGTATAATTGCGGGAAAGAGGGCGCCCTCCAGCCACCTGGTGGACGAGCATGCTCCAAATTATGAATAAGGAATTAGACCCACTGACAACCCAGGACACAGCATCCTGGCGCAGGCTTATTAGGAGACCCGACCCCACCTAACGTGGGAACAGGGAAAGAAGAAGAAGATAATTTTTTGCCTTCACCAAATCAGCAAGATGCATTTCTTACATACTCCACCACCCCCAAGTTTGAAAATCTGCCGCCAAGCATCTACCGGTGTGTTCCGGCAGCCTCACTTGAGTGCCAGTTCCATTCCAGCTAAGTGTGCTTTACCATCTTCGACCACACCTTCACTTAACATCAGGTGAGCTGTGGTCAAACACCTAGCCTGCCAACGACAAAAAAAATCGTAAATAAAAATAAGTATCGTCATCAACTTCTAAAGGCACACCACTGTAGGGGCACGGACTAGTAAAAAAAACTACGATTGAAAAAAAGGCTTTTTTATTTTAAAAATAAGAGGAAAATAAAATTACACAGAACAAACATCGCGCAACATTTATATATATAAATAATAAAACTATGTCCACATAAAAATTATGCGTTAACAACTCTTAGTATACGATTACAAATACATTTATATCATTTTGTCATGTAGGTATATTATATTTATTAGAACCTTTATTAGAATGCTACAAACCGTTAACATTATTAAGGCTTTTTCTGATGTTTTACAAAAGCTGATGGACGAAAATTGATTTGAAAACAATTCACAAATATAACATCAAATAAAAAAACTTTTTCGACTATCCAGACTCTAGACCTTAGGGACTGTTCAAATATTACATAAGCACCAAAAGGTGGTGGGAGGTCTTTACTTATTTTTATGAGATGGGGGGGAGGGGATGGGGGGATTACGTTAACAACAACGATTATTCATTTTACTTTTTTAATAGCTTTACTTTTAGCTGAAAAGGGGGGGTGGGATTGAAAATTAATAAAAATCTGCTTACGTAATACTTGAACGGCCACTTAGTCAAAAAGTAAAACATTAGAAATAATTAAAAATTTGTAGCATTTTTACATAATACATAATATTTGTCAGTCACTCAATAACGAACAAAGTTACAACGCGTACTTACAATATTGAATCTGTACTTAAAAGTTACTTAGAAAGTTGAAGTCATAACTTAGGTTGTCAGTAACAGTTATGGCCAAGAATCCTATGCTAGAATAGTAAAAATTTGAAAGCACTAAGCACGTGTTTTACATACACATTTAAGTAAATAGTTATTGCACATGTTTAGACAAATTATTTAAGTCGATCACAAATTGTGCGTGAACACATTTTTCACTAAAATAAATATTCGAGTCAATTCCTTTTGAGTAGTATTTTGTGCAACGATCGCACTCCATTTGGATTAAAAAAAAATACATAAGTGCTCATTTAAGAAATAATTTAATAATGATCGAACTTCACATTTGAGTAAGTTCGTACGATTATCAATTATATTACGAACGTCCTCAAGAAATAAATAACAGAATTTGTCGCGATCAACGCACAAAAAATTTCGTGGTAACAATTGAATTTAAAAATTAATACCTATAAGTTACTGGTAACTTTAGTTTTCAAAGTTCACTGTAATGTCGTTTCGACAAAATTGAACCTCATATTTTTTTCGGCTATGGTGACAAGCTTTCTATAATTTTTATCGAAAGTTTATAGACTGGCTTAAGTGGTGGGCTCTAGCGTTACCTAAACTAATTCACTAATAAGGTATGCCGATAAGCGGGGGCAGTTTCAAAAGTTGGATCTCAAAATTTAGCAATTTCAGAACCTCTACTTATTCTTATGAACTATTCATTTATATTCCATTATACAATAATTTAAAAAAGCCTAAAGATTGTATACAGTTATTTTTATGTTGCCGTTGTACTTGGAGAATGTTATACGTTGTAAATATTTTTAATAAATAATTTAAGTGGTATTTATGATTTAATGTTGTTTGTGCATCAAAGCGCTCCAGTGGGGTGATCACAGCATCCTTAGATTTTTATCTGTGAATGGCGATGTGAAATAAGTCCTGGAAAAGAAAAACACCAAATTTTGAATCAATTATATTTTTTTATGGTTAATGTAATTTTGTAATTGTAGTGAGCTGCGTTTGATCGCTTATCTCACCTTATGTTGAGTGAAGATGTGGTCTACGATGGAGCACGCTTGCCTATAGAAATAGGCAAGCATAGAAGCTTAGAAGAAGGCAAGCGTGCTCGATTGTAGACCGCATCTTCAACAATTTGGGTGTCTTCAAACCGACAATGAATTGGTATAAGACACCCAAAAGGTTATCTATCAGAGAACAACCACTCGGGAATCATGTTCCACACTTTAGTCGATTGAACAACGAAAGCGGAATCGAGTAAAATTAAAACAAATCGATTTTAATGCCATAAAAATTACATAATTATGTTTACCTAAAATATTATAAATCTTGGTGGTAGATCACCTTAGCAGCATCTAAGTAGGTACCTACCACCGCAATACTAGATATATTATTCTGCCACCAAGCAGTAGTATGTGCCAATTTAAAGGGTACTGCAGCTAGCGAAATTGTTGGGCTATTAAGACTAACCATCAAATGTCTCAAAACTCTCAAAGTAATGAACAACAAAGTAACGTTGCCTTGCCTTAACGTTTGTTACCTAAAATTTTGGGTATCGCTACCATGGTCATGGATAGACGTTATCTCTTACCATCATGAGAGCGTCTCGTTCGTCTCATTACATTTACACAAAAAAATATAAAAGTCAGTCAGCATGTGCGTGACGGCTATTGCAACATGGCCGAAACATTGAAGTAAATAAACAGAACAAATATAGTAAACATAATTATGTGTTCAAGTCGTAAAAGTTTAAAAATTACATTAAAAATATACACAACAACGCACATTAAAATTAAGTGCTGTTATGATTTATTTAAGTAATTAGGGATTGAATACCGGGATCCCGGAATCCGGGATACCGGACCGATTTTCTCCGGTATTACAATACCGGTATTAGTAAGACAATACCGAAATTTCGGTATTTGGGAAAAAAGGTTTTACCGACCAATATCATCTTTTCTGTTCTATTCAAATCTCGACAAATGATTGTCTTTCATGTTTTTGCACTAAACTGCGAAGTCGTCTTTGTGACGACAGCATTGACAAATTGTGTTTTTTGCGTGCTTACTTTTTGCGTACAGACAAATGAAAAGAAGATTTTGTACATATTTGTGAGATAACTGTTGAATTTTGACATTAAAGAAATTAAAGTTCAATGAATGTGTTTAGTGTGTTCTTTTATTCTCATTTATTATTTTCTCCATTTTGTTTTTCTTTTTTTTACGAGCATTTACACTCGATGCGTATTTGCACCATTTGTTATTGTTTTTTATTAACATTTATATTCGATGCGTGTTTATTGTTATCATAATACCGGTATCCCGGTACCATTCAGGTACAATACCGAAATACCGGTATTGAAAAACACCTTCGGTATTGCAATCCCTATAAGTAATGCATATAAAATGTATAAACACAGTTAAAAATGCAAGTCAATCATGTAAATAGGAATTAGGCATTATCAAATAAAAAACAATGGCATCTTCGGTATCAGAAGATGTTATTCATTTTAGCTGGTTGGTTTGCTTTAAACATAAATATAATATAGTTTATTTAACTAAATGTAGCCATGCATACTAAGACTTTACTTATAAATTAATGATACTCGTATCGTATCGTGGGGCTTTATACACAGCGCCATCTAGAAACAAACTAAGAAGCTTGTATTATGGGAACCAGATAGCTAATATATTACTTATATGCTATTTTTTGTTAATACATAGTTATGATACAAACAGAACATCCAGACAAACATTTATCATCACATAAATGTTTGTCCTGGTGGGTACCGAACCCACGTCCTATAATTCTTGAAGCCGATATTCTACCAAATGAGCTAACAGGGCTATAATAATAACAGTCATAATCCATGCTTAAAGTTTGTCTATCCTATTTCAACGCGTGACAGTTTATAAACTTGACAGGGGGAATAAACATTTTATTTGCCTTGGTTTAACTAAGCAAACGTTTATAAGTAAGTCTTATAATGTTAATTTGGACATGCTTTTAATACTAAAACAAAACCTGAAATAACTGCATTAAGGTAGTTCGATTTCCATACAAATATTTTTTTTATTTATGGACAAATCGAGCATAATTTTACAGTTAAATCACAGCTGCTGGCATTGATTTTAGTCTTTATTTGCGGTAAATCGCAATTAATTGAGTAAAACAGTAGATTATTATCAAAATCATGGTTTATTTGTCCATAAATGGAAAAAAATTGTTTGTATGGAAATTGAACCACCTTAAGTAAAAGTATAATGTCATTTTTCAGTTTTTAAATATTAGTGCAAGCATGTTAAAAATAATTTCTATTATAATGCAATAAAAAAAACTTCAAGATGTGTGTCCATAAAAAAATAGTGCATTAGAAAAAATAACGGAAAGCTATATAAAAGACGACTACAAACTTTAATAGTTTTAAAGAACCTGAGTGGAAATGGCTTGATTTTTTTTTTGTATTTTTTTAAATATATTTTTCTTGCAGTCTTCTCGCTTAGCTTGACTATTCGCTTAACACTGGGAGCATGGATCTAGAAAATAATAACACATATTATATTATATACATAATAAACTAGATATATTTTTTATTGATACAAAACAAATATTGTAATCGATTAATCTATACAATATACAGGGTAACGCGGTCGTACCTTTCCAAAATGGAAAAAGGTTTTTTTTTATGTGAAAAATAATGAGACGAACGAGACGCTCTCCTGATGGTATGAGTTAACGCCTGTCCATGACCATTGCAGCGATACACAGAACTTTGAGTAGTAAAACAAAGTCCAAGGCATCGCTGCTTTGGTGCTCATTACTTGGGAAATTCTTTTTAAATGGGAAAATCATTTTGTCAATTGTGGATTTTTCATTTTAAAAGTAAGCGCAATTTGTTTTGTTTTTTGTCTTTCTCAATACTGCCACCGTTACACGTAACCCAATATAATATAACCGTCTATACGATATATTGTTATGAGATTCAATTTAATATGTTATCACATTAATTTAATGTACTTAATAGGTACATATGCCATAAAATACTTAAATATATGACAATGTACACTAGCCACATTGTATGTTATACAAATATTTCATAGTTTGATAAGCAAGATTTTTATTAGCGTAAGTATTTAAAAAAAATATGAGAAAATATCAGTCGTAAATTATTTTTATTTGCGTAATGTAGCAGGATCATTAGTGACCAACTATTTCTTAGGATCACCTTCATACAGACTAAAAAAAATGTGTTCTATGCCTTTTAAAAGCTGACGTAGATTTTACTGAGAGAAAATGACTATTTTTCATGTTTTCCCGACAAGGAATTAACTTTTTTTTATTTTGGCATTAAACTTTGTACATTTGCCATGGTCACATTTCGATTTTGGCCGAGTCCGACCATGCCCTAATAAAGTATACCATAATACGGCACTTTATGAATGAAACTACAATTTTTATACACTCAAAAAGACACAATAGAAAGCCGGTTTACGCTGTAAGAGGTTGCTCAGCAAGTAACCAATGATCCTGTAAACATTTTCCCCCGACTAAGTCTATTTTTTCCAACATGACTAAAATAGCGAAATATCGAAGAAATAGAGATAGAAAAAATGTCAGCGCTTCAAAATCAACATGTTTGTTTATATGAAGAGAAGAAAAAACAGACTATATATGATTTCCCCCACCCTTACAAAAGTAATGGATCACTACCTACCTTCCATTTCCAAAGCTATGGGAATGGGACCTTGGCAGCATTGAAAATAAATGCAATACGAATAAGCTTTTTAATAAGTAGCAAAATAACGCATAAATATACAGTGCGAACAATTTGTTTCAAAAAAGAATACTGGAAGAAACTCAGCAAATTAAGCCAATCGATAGCTGTAGCGTTCGATTATTTTGTCCGTCGTATAAATAAATAAATAAATAAATATCATAGGACATTACACACAGCGCCATCTGACCCCAAACCAAGCAGAGCTTGATTCCTAATACTACACTGGACCGGCAAAGTTTACGTAATCCACCACGTTGTTGTTTTTCTTGCACTTTGTACATTGACCAGTATCTAGTATTTCAATATTTTCGAATATTTAATAAAAAATCTAGTATTCAACGTGATTTTTTATGAGTCTCGAGTCACACAAAGTAAGTCATAGTTGAATCCAGTCATACATATAAGTAAAAAGTAGTGATTTTATTTTTTCACTTTTCATTTCCTACAATCGTGTGCGTAATTTGGTACTTTATAAATAAAACGCCACAATTTTTAACATAAACACACGAAAATATTTTGTATTTTGGGAAATAATACAATGCGACGACGTGATATTTCCGATTTCTCAACAAAAACAGAAAAAACTTTGCACTTTCGCCAATGATAATGACATTGACAGTTCGTTATTCAACCAGAAGCGCGCGAGACAGCCTATAATTCTTAAATGAGTGATTTAGCGCATACACTATACAGTAGCTATAAATTAAAACCAATATAAAGAGTTGACATGGAGTTTTGGCGGGAACGTGGGAAGAGTCGTGTCGCTCCGTTGTATTTTTTTCTAAAACTAGTGTTTTGTCGAGTGTTTATGCATAAAAATGGTGGTGTTTTATTCATAAAGTGCCGAATTACAAGCGCGAGTGTGGGAAAATGATATAATGTGGTGAAACATGAGTTTTCGTGTTGCTTCCAAAACTCCATCGAAGCTTTGTAGTAAAGTTGCCACTACTTTACTAAAGCATGACTGGAATTAACTGACACGTACTGGACTTGACAAAGACGACTTTGACTAAAACTAGCTACGATGGCACTTATTTAACTTTTGAAACTTGAAAATATATAATTACTTGACACTGGCAAATGCTAAAACGCGACGCCAAAACGAAAGAAAAAAAAAAAAAGAGTTGACATTTTTAGACTCATTAAAAAAATGCTATTTACCGCCTGACCATAAAAATCATCTAAAAATATAAAAGTAGGTAAGTACATACGTAATCATAAACAAAATGCTTCTTTTTTTTAATTTACTAACTCAATAAAATTGTTCGCACTGTAATATTATAGCCAAGAGTAAAAGCTAATTCTACGGATGATGTGTTTATGTAAAACGTATGTAAGAGTCAACGAATTCTATGTACCTAGAAAAGAACACTTCAGAACGCAGTGTTTTAAAAAAAAAATGTTTGTTTTATTTATTAAAATGTCATTCTTTTACAAGTATATTGTGCAATTTCACACATATTTTACATACTATTTAATAATTAAATACCATAATTTTAAGTTAATCTTATGTTCTTGTTATCTTTTTTGTTTGCTGTTCTTTTTATGTTCGTATTGAACGTAAGCTGTTGAGCTCTTTAAAATTAACACAATAACAATAAAATGTTATACTTTGACTAAAATTAATATTGTTTTTTCTACAGTAGGTACGCACTTTACAAGGTGTATACACTGCTCTGCAGCTGTGCTAAATAAAGTGTACGTTTGTATCACTTCATCTAGTAAGTAGGTACATATATATATAATATATATATACATATATATATATATATATATATATATATATATATATATATCACTGATAAGAACTGAGTAAAAATAAAAGAAACAAATTATACCAATGTAGTTCGTCTCTTCTATTTTTATAAAACTCATGTGTATAATAAGACCGATTTTGAAAGCTCTTGAGGCCTAAACTTATTTCAGAGTTGCTGTCCTTGTCTAATGGGCTGTAATAAAAAAAGATGGCAACAATTTGAGTAAATTTTGAGCTGTCAACTAGACTTCAAAATTGGTTTTAATCTGAATAAGCGATAGATTTAGATTTCCAGTTTTGACGGTAACACGGCAATGCAGTGTAGAAACTTTCTAATCGTTTAAAATAGTCAGCGTCCAGACGAAGCTAACATTTTTTTGACATTAGGTGTTCCCGCCAAAATTCTATAGGGATTTGTAAACAAGGTCCACAGTTATGCGCCAATTCATGGTACATGACTGAGACTGGACTGTGACATAAGTAGATACCTTGATTTTGAGTGTTTACATATTTTTATTTTCTGTTATTATAACCAGCATAACGTATTTAGTAGTGTTGGACCAAAAATTAAGCAAAAAAAAAACTGGAGAATAATGCAAACGATTAAAAGTGTTCCTTAGGACTTCGCTTTTGTTAGCAAGCATACTTAGCTACTATGTGGTTTGATTGAGAATTATTTTTATATATTTTATGAAGCCATATTTACTGGAAAATATTAATGTGTATATAAAGAAATATGTTTCGTCAATGTTTGTGATTTTTAGAATAAAAAGTTTCTTGAAAGTTTAGTGACAAAGACAGTGGTTTGTGTGTAATTGACCTAAACCCAATTTGTAAAGAAACTAATAAAATGTATTTTATAGTTTTTTAAAGAAATGAACAATCTCACAGCTTCATTTAAAAACAGTAGATTGCAGGCAGTTGCCTCGAACATAATTTTAAAATAACTAAAATTTATGGCATATTATATTTTTTGTAGAAATAAATAAAATAGTTAGTTAACGGGCAAGTCTTGTGAAATAAGGCAATCGATGTGTTTTTGTCAACATTTTTGTGCCGTTATACATCATGTGGAAGTTTGAAATTAATGAATACTATAGTACATATCCTGAATTATTATGCTTGGAGAAAAAATAGTTTCAAACGCTTTTCGTTTCTTGAAATTATGAAATAGAATATGGCCAAATTATTTTTAATCCGTAATCTTGACATCAAAATAATTATAGGAAAGGCGCAATTTTATAGATGCTAACTTTGATGCAGATACATTTAAGGCTTAGACCTTTTATTGTACGTTTTGTTTATTCTATTAGCAGATAAGTACGGATAGTTTGATGAAAATTTCTGATAGTGCCTGCTGAAAATCTCTTTTCTGCGTTACGTCTGTTGCTGTTTTATTTTGGTAGGCGCTACAAACCATCGAGAATCTCTGAATCTGACAATCTAACGTCACGAGTCTCGTGGTCGTGTATAGCACGTCACGAGAGGCCGCAAGAGGCGGGCGCGCGGTGGCGGCGGTACCGAGCACCGCGCGCATTCTTCCCGCCCGTTTTGTATTTGACACTTGACACTGGCAAATATTCAAAACGCGATGCCAAAACAAAAAAAAAAAACTTCTGTCATAATGTAACAGATAATCAATGTAAAATCCGCTTCCGGCAATAGGAATAAACATTCTGTCTCCTTCTTGCTCGTGGCTATAGTAATTTAACTCTCCTTATCTATTTTAGCGTGACGTCAATGTATTCAAATCTAACGTCAGACGTATGTACGTCTGTGTGAGTGGAAAATATCAATGTAGGTGTTCAAGCAGAAGTTCCCACGGTCGAGGACTTGGCCCTTAAGGGCCAAGTCCTCGACCAGTTAATATGTACTAGTTTTTGAAAAATAAATAAAGTATGATATTTTTACAGCTCCATTTTAACGACAGTGAGTTGTAGGCAGTTGCCCTAAATACATTTTATAGATAAATAAATAGATTTTTGATTATTATAGGTTTTTAGACAAATAGATAAAATAAAATAGTCTTACAGCTCCATGTTATGGACAGTGGAGTGTGGGCAGTTGCCCTGGACGCGCACGTGGCAGTGCTTGTGACACTTGAGCTGACAGTCGCGACACTCGTAGCCTTGCTTGCCGAGCCGCCGCGCTATCGCCTTATTGCACACTTCACACACACACCCTCTGAAACACATTATAAACTTTTTATTGGACTAAGCAAAAAACAGGGTTAACAAATAAGATGTTCATCGACGCTTTTTAGATTAGCGCGTGTGATAGGGTTTTTTTGTGTAAAGGTAATGACAAACAAGACGTTTTCCTGATGGTAACAGATAACGCCATGGTCATGACCATAACCTTGAGTAGTAAAACTATCCAGAGTATCGCTGCTTTGGCACCCATTACTTCATAACTTTCGATGGTTAGTTAGACAGCCCTGTAATTTCACTAGCTGCAGAACCCTTCAAACCGGAACATAGTAATGTTTACACTACTGCTTGGCGGCAGAATATCTGACACTGTAGTATCCTGCTACGATCTAACATCAAGTAAATCCAATAAGACTTAAATTCGTAAATCTAAATGAAATAAAATAAACTCGTGACGTCATTGTAACTCACCCGCTGAGATGTTTCGCGATGAAAGTGTGTTCATTGTAAATGTGCAGTTTGACCCCCTTCCGCCGCCACCGGGATCGCTGCGCAATGGTCAGCGGGACCAGGTAGTGCTTTTTGATTCCCGCTTCAATGGTCTCCAGAACCAGGGTCGACGCTTCGTGGATGAAGGTTCTAGCCGATGCAGTGCTGAACCCGGACACTTCACTGAGAGAGGACCTTGGGTTGTTAACTTCGTTGTAAGGTTAGGTAGGATAAATGGGGATGTAGAATTTAGGTTTGATAGGATAGGTGAGGAAGTCAACAGTGAAGTAGAAAAGATGAATAAAGTAAGAATGGTAAATGGCAAAGCGGGGATGGTAAATTGATATAATGTTAAAGTAGGAAAGATTAATAAGGTGCAAATGATAAGTGAAAAAGTGAGGACGGTGAATTAGTATAACGGTAAAGTAGAAAAGATGAATTAGGTTATAATTATATGGGAAATGATAAAGTGGGATGGTAAAATAGTAAAGTACGCAAAGGTTGATGAGATTGAGATGAAAATGGATAAAGAAATTAGAATAAATTATGGATAAGGTACAAAAGTTAAGAAAAAGAAAAGTAAGAGAAAGAAATTGATTAGGTTGTAGGACGGATAACAGAACATTATTGAAATGGTTTAGTAAACGTAAAGAGACAATAAAAATACAGCAAGGAAATGAAGGGAAATGTGAGGTAATTATTAAAAATGAAAAGGGGGGGGGGGGGGGGGAGGTGTTTGGAATGAATGACAAATTGAAGATTGGATATAATTTATAGTGAACACCAATAAGTATAAAATAGTACAATTAAAAACGATGCAATAAAATTGCATCATGATAAGCAAACAGCAATGAGAAAAATATAGCAAAAGCATGAATTTCAAAGATATAATATAACAATAAAGCATGATCATGCAAGCATTAAAAATATATAAAATAGTTAGGTATGAAATACCGGTGTTACCAGATTGCAGAGTGCCATTATCCCCAGCGATTGTGAATGTTGACAGATGAAAAAAAGAAAAGTACACCTTTAGTGCTGATTTTTATTTTGTATTTAAGATGGCAAGACAGCATTATTCTTTTTAAATAAGCGTGAAGTTAGTCGAAACTAATTTCGAATACAGGTTATAAGCTCAAAATAATGTATGTCTTGCCATGCTTTATAAACTCGCTATGTTGTTTGTTTGTTAACTAGTCCCATTTATTATATTTTAGGAATGAATATGTAAATGTACACAAATACCAACGTCAAATTTATTTAACATTTCTTTGTGATTTTAGTTGATTTTTCTGATCAGGGACCTTACTTAACTGTCGACATCTAAAATATATTAACTTTCAAACGTTACGTATAATATACATTCGTAGTGTCTGTATGTATTTAATCTTATGTCAGGCCTTTTTATTATTCTTTTATTTTAGGTGCTTGTTTTCTAATTTATTAATAAAGCTATCATGAAACAAAATTTCTTCAGGAATTATGTTTGTTAATCATTTCACTGAATTTCATGATACTGGAGGCACTGTATTAAGGTTTCCTTTATACATGTACGGTTGGGGTGTATTGAGCCAAAATAATGTCATTGTACTTAACATTATGAATAACTTTTACTATAGTCACAACTCTAAAATTAAGAAAAATAACAACCGTTCCATAAGTTTCGTCATGGATATTTTTTTCTGGAACAGTTGATTATTTTTTTACGAATTTATAATTGTGGTTATTGTTAACAATGATGAGTACAATGACCCCTTCATTGTATATATCCGCTATATCTATATCACCTATATCGGCTTTGTATACCACAAGCTTATAATTCTGAATCCATACAGACACCATTATTAGGGTGTGTTAATTAAAACAAACTCTACGTCTGGCTTTTGGAGACTGTTTTTGCAGGGATCTTCAACAGTTTTTTTACTTTTGGCAACATTCGTTTATTTTGGGACGGGAGTGTATTTGTTAAAGAAATTGATGTGCGCACCTTCTAGAAGTCCTAGACTCGTCTCCAGATTGCGCTGGCGAGGCTCCGGCAGAATATACGTTTCTATTTGGAAGGGCTAAAACCTTATCTGAAAATGTAACAGTAATAGAATTAGATAGAGTCCTAATAGAACAAGAATACCAACGTTCTACTGGTTAGTTTACTTGAATTTTGCTTGTTATGAATCCTCAATCAAACATGATATAACATAGCATTGATTTGATTTATACGTCACACCCTATATAATTATGTTTGTTCTGTGACTGGGTGTTCTGTATGTTTTTACAAAAAATAAAGTAAGTATATAAATATTCTGTCAGTTAGCTGACTTAGAAAAACTTTCTTTAGTTTGGGGTCAGACGGCGCTGCGTGTAATGTCCTACGATATTTATTTATCTATTAATAGAATCCTCACTGTTCTAAGATTATTTTTAGCTGTAAACTACTTTATACACTAATTTCGTTGTGTGAATTTTTTATGGTCACAGTAAAACCACCACTTTTTTTATGGTTGACTGGCTAGGTTTGCCAACAGCTGACCTGAATGTAAGTGACGGTGTTGTCAAAGATGGTAACGCATACCTAGCCTGGAATGGAACTGGCTTTCAAGTGAGGCTGCCTTGCTTGGAGGCAAATATTCAAGTCGTGGGTGGTACCCATGCAATGATTCAGGCGTTATCTCTTACCACAAGGAGAGCGTTTCGTTCCTCTAATAAGTTCTACTTTTATTATTTCAGCTTATTTTGCCCCACAGCTGGGCAAAGGCCTCTCTTCCTCCTTACCATGCCTTTCTGGTTGGTGTTATTGAGGTCCAATCTTTATCACACACGAGCTTATCTTTCCCGTTTCCACCGTCTTCTAGGCCGGACTGGTGGCCGATTAACCTCCGGGACCCATTTGGCAATGGTTTTCCCCATAGCTCCTGGCATTCGGCAGGAGTGTCCAGCCCAGTCCCAGTTTAACAAGGCAGCTTTTTCAGTCACGTCAATGAACAAAACTTCTACTTAAAAAAGAAAATTAACTACATAGAATACTAACCGTGGATGTTTCTCTCAGCACTAACGGAGCGCATGTGTTGGTTTTCTGCCTCGGAATCTGTGAGGTCGAGAGAAGCATTCCGCGCACGGGACCGACCCAGTCTGGAAATAACAGCACAAAAATAATGCATATACATACATAGTTTTGGCGGTATGCGAAGAAATTGTGTCGCTGTTTTGCATTTGCATTGTATTTTATACTTTTTAGTGTTTATGTTTGAAAAAGTAGTAATTTTATTCATAAAGTCCCGCACGCCTGAGTGATATAATGTTGCAGAATTTATTTTATCATGCTGTTCCTGAAATTCCACAGAAGCTTTTAATTAAGATGACTTTCTTAAGGACTGGACTTGACAGTACTTATTCCTAACGTGTATAATTATGTGTGCATGTTTTCGTGATAAAATTAGCCTTTGTGTTATTCCAGGGTATCAGCTACCTCCATATCGAATTTCATCCAAATCCGTTCAGTAGTTTTAGCGTGAAAGAGTATCAAACAACCATCCATCCATGCAAACTTTCACATTTATAACATTAGCGGGATTGGTACAGTTTGTCACAAGTTATTATTTTCTACCTTCGTTTAATAGTTCCAAAGAAGTCCCTCCGTTTCTTCCGCGGCGCTGGCTCCGGTGGTGAGTTTTCGTTGCGTTCATTATTAACATAATCTCCCTGCTGAAAGTTAAGCAATATTCTTTATGTAGGTATGATCTATCTATCTGTCTGAGGTTATCTGCGATCTGCTACCAGAAAGTTCTGGGCTACTCTGGTCATATTGCCCGGAGACAATTGGATAGTAAAGAAAAACTGGTTGTGGAAGAAAGATTGAAGGCAAAAGACTGCGGGATCGATCCCCTACTCGTTGGTCTGATCAGGTAAAGGCTCTCCGTCACTACTACCATGAGAGAAGCTGAAGACAGGGTCGCGCGGAAGCAGCTGGTAAATGCCTCAGTGAAGGCATTTCAAAACTGGCACGACCTCCAGTAATAAAGAACACGAAGAAGAAGGTATGATCTATATTTCTACTAGGTAGGTAAGTATAGTTTTGACAAAACTGTGTCAAAACTATACTTACCGGAGGCAGAAAAGACAGAACCCAAGACCTTCTGATTTAAACTTAAACTAGGCTGCCAAAGCTTTGAAAAAATATGGACTTGTCATCTCCATAACACACGACAAATAGATAATTTTCTTTGTTCCAAGTCCCTAGAAGATTTAAGTTGAACCCCAAGAGGTTCAAACTTCTATGTCATATTATTTACTTTTGATGTGTCAATTTATATCATGTGCAATACTTATGCAGTGCTACTTAAACAATAAGTTCTTATAATTACAGTGCTATAACAGTGCAAACAATCAATACGTTTGTTAATAGTTAGTAAAAAAAACACACAAATTAACCTTACCTCTTTACTGTCCCCGTTGACTTTAGCACCATTTTCCTTAATTCTGACAGTTTTACCGGGAGATTGACTTGGACTGGCCGTGACAGATTTTGCAACCTCGCTCCTTAAGCTTTCGTCAATATCTGTAGCACTTTGGTCCTGTTGCTCCGAAGTATCATTTTCTGTAGGCTCCGCTGTGCTTCGCTCCACTTCGATGAACTTTCCGGAGTCAGTTATTTCCACCTTGGTTCGGGAGTTTTTGTTAGTATGGAAACACTCACGCGAGATTTTGGGAGCTACTTTACCAATGTATATGAGTGAAAAATAAAAACATGAACATTGAGAATATTTTTTGCATTTTTCATACCACAGATTAATAAGAATACAATGCTTTAATAGAATTTATATCCATACAAGATTGTGAAAACATAGTAAAGTATGTAAAATGGTTCCCAAAACGCATGCAAAGTACAAAACAATATTTACAATCAGTATTTTCTACATTGACACTAATTCTATCTATGCACTTAGCAAATTCAAGACATTTCAAGTCGCAATTAACTATATTAATGCAAAAAGAAAAACTCACCTTTATCGATTTCTTCGGCTCCTGAAAACGTCAGTTTAACGTCAAAATCACAACAAACCAAGCATGAATGAACACATACACATCGGTGTAATTCAATTTTTAGTCTGGCAAAACACATTTGACAGCTGTCAAATTACAGGACATTTTACATTGGCAACTAAAGTCCAATAAAGTTGCTAGTCAGAAAAATATCGTAAAAATTGGAGGAAAAAAGTTAATCTTATCAATAAAGTAGGAGAAATATATCTTACTCTCTGGACAGAGTGTATGATAAGTGTGGATTTGTTGGCAGCGTTGGTTGGGCTGAGTTCTAACTCACGGAGTGCCGATTCTGTCAGTTGTGAGTTTTCAAGGCCTGAAAAAAGTTAAAATGGTGACGTGCAACATATTCTTATGGGGGAAATAGAAATGTACCTTATATGGCGTCTAAAATGTCCATAACCTAAAACGCTTTTAACTGATCTTTTTTTTTTTTTTTATGGTTGACAGGCTAATTGTTTGACCACAGCTCACCTGATGTTAAGTGAAGGTGTGGTCGAAGATGGTAAAGCACACCTGGCCTGGAATGGAACTGGCTCTCAAGTGAGGCTGCCGGAACACACCGTCAGATGCTTGGCGGCAGATTTTCAACTTGAGGGTGGTAGCTAGCCAGCCGAGTACTAGAAAGTACCCTACCACCATGCTATGGTTTCCTCACGATGTTTTCCTTCACCGGCAGCTCAAGCTCATTGTTGGGGTTTGAACCCACGCCCTTCGGCATGCGAACCTACCGCGCTAACCACTGAGCTATCATCGCTACAACACTCACTCATCACTAATGACATTGAATAGGTGTCTTGTTTGACATTTTAGCCACGCACTGAAGACACCTATTCGATGACATTATATTTGATTAAGTTTTCATAATACCAAAATATGCCAGACTTAAAGAAAGTCTTATTAGGATGATCACCATACTCCTAATGTAAAAAGTTGTCTTAAAATGTATCCACTATTAGACATTCTGAACTATTTTTTGTAACTAAGTGTTTTCAAGGAAAGGATTAAAAGTCTTTCGATGGCTTTATTTCTGAGCGTTACAATGGGGTCGGACTTCATGTTAAATTGGAACTCTTTGGGCATTTGTTGTATATTTATATTATAAAAATCGTTAAGCCATGTCGCAGGCCTTATTCAGCATTTACACTAGGGCTGGCCACTCAGCCTATACGATCTTACAATGCAATCAATTAAAATGCATTAACGACTCACCATTCTGCTTGAATATAGTCTTTGTGGTGGTAGTGAGGTGACCTTGGGGGGAAAGTGTGCGGAGACTCTCCTTGATCTTGACGGGCCGTGAGCCCAACTCCGGGATGTCGGCTCCTTCGATGAACAGGAACTGGGGATAAAATACGAATAAAATCATTATTTTAACTAATAAAGTTTGACACACAACACTCTCTACAATCGGCATACCACTCATACACGCCACTCTTTATCTTTGTGGCTTTACAAAGCTACTATGTCCATTATAGCACGCATGGCATGGCTGATGGCCCACATGACATGGTCGCTATGGCCCGCATGACATGACCGCTACGGCCCATATAATATGGCCGCTACGGCTCATATAACATGGCTGCTACGGCCCATAGAACATGGCCAATACAGCCTATATAACATGGCCGTTATGGACCGCATAACATTGTCGCTATGGCTTGCATGACAATGACATGATCACTATGAAGGACATAGTAGCTATGGTACGGCTGACATGGACGCCTTGTATTAATTAGACATTTACGTATGTTATATCGACAGCTTGTGCAATGTCATCAGTAAACATCTGCAATCGTTTTCTATGGATCGACGTTTTTGTGGAATCGGCAATCGATTATATATAACATGAATGACTAATTTGTCCTAGTGTTAGGAAAGTGTATAACCTCAACAGTGAGTGTGCCGCTGACGTCATGTTCCTCCATGGGGCGGGTCTGCAGCGCGATCTGTTGCCGCTGCGAGGGCGCTGCTAACAGTTCGTCGATACCCACTAAGCCGAGACCCAGGAATCTGAGGAAATATTTATAAATCTTAAGCGTTAACAAAACAAGAAGAAATATATTCAAATTACTATACATTACAACACACAACACGCACAAGTAATGGCCTCATAGTTACGAACAAACAAAAAACTCATGTTGTTTGTTGAACGTAACGCATCACACTTTGTGTTTTATAACAGTGTCAAGTAGTCCTTCCTCAAGTAAGTAAGCGTAGTTTCGTAGCGATGATAGCTCAGTGGTTAGTGGTCGGTTCGCATGCCAAAGGGCGTGGGTTCAAACCCCAACAATGAGCTTGAGCTGCCGGTGGAGGAAAACATCGCTAGGAAACCATAGCATGGTGGTAGGATACTTTCTAGTACTCGGCTGGCTAGCTATCACCCTCAAGTTGAAAATCTGCCGCCAAACATCTAACGGTGTGTTCCGCCAGCCTTACTTGAGATCCAGTTCCATTCCAGGCTTGGTGTACCATCTTCGACCACACTGTCACTTAACATCAGATGCGCTGTGGTCAACGATAAAAAAAGTAACATAAGTTTGAGTTACAGTCAAAATCGCAGTCGAGTCCAGTTTAAGTCCTAGTAAAGTAGTGGTGATTTTTACTAGAATACTTCCACAGATATTTGGAAACTACACGAAAAGACATGTTTCGCCATTATATCACTATCCCATCGTGCATATAATTCAATACTTTATGATCATAGGTAGTAAAAAACACAAGTTTTGTAAAACAATACAAAAATGTTACCTGTGTTGTGAGGCGCCACCACCGGGTGAAGGTGGAGTGGTGCGGTCGTATACTTCAAAGAGGAGCTCAGCGGTCTGAGGTGAAAGATCGCTGCAATCAACACAATTCCCATCAACCATCTAAAATAGACGATAGTTAAGATACCCTCATTCAGGTTCTCTAGCTTCACGGACATGTTAACTATACATTTTTATTGCATTAGCATTTTACATTCCACTGGAAATAGGCCAAAAACAAAAACTAGGCTCCACCTAAAATTACGTACAAAAAATGAGTGTTATATCAATCTATTTAGTACTTTTAACTAACTTATTTGAATACAGGTAAAATACAACAGACGGTAAATAAAAGGCATAGAAGATATATTATAAAACGCAGGACCAAAGCTTCCTCCTTGCGGTACGCTAGCTAAATTTCTAACAATACTCACAATAAGAAGTGTTCTTCCCACTGCGGACTAGTTGTGTCTTTCTTGAAACCAGTTTGATTTTTCTGGGGAGGTTCATCCATCTCAACCACGCAGTAGGGCGCTATACAGCCGGTCTTGCCTAGTAATGAATGCTTTAGATAAGTCGATGCATAAAGAACTAAATAAGACAGATTATTTTGTTTATAACTTTGGTTTTGGATGTACATAATTAAGACGATAGTATTTACCTCCAAGATCTTTAGCACAGACAACCTTCACCAGCAGTCTCCTGTCCCCCACGAGAGCGGCGCTTCCAACAGAGTTGGGCGTTGATGTGTAGAGATGCCGGTCGTGCTGCAACTAAGGACAATCATACATATGTTAGTCGAGTGATATGTAGGGTAGATACGAGATCATCTAGTTAGATACGACCGCGGAATTAAATTATATTTTCATAGTTTATACTCCAAAGAAAACAAATTGTTGGAAATTTCACACAGCCGTCTAGTTCCAAACTAAGTTTTACTCATGTAGATTGTAGATGTATAAGTCAATAAATAAAAAATAAACTAGTCAACTACTACTTAGTAAAATAATTGAAAAAATCCTTTTTTGATATGCTTTGCTTTAGCTATCTAGCTATAGTCAGAAAGTGTCATTATAAACTCTGTACTAACAGACTACAAAAAATTGTAATTCCAAAAAGACCGGTACAGTTCCAAGTACGACGTACTGTATACTACTTATAAAGAAAGCACGAGGATGCACTATTGAGGAAGCAGAAAATCCAGTAGAGGAATAACTCCATGGCAAGACAGAAATACTAACTAACCGCCGTACTTACCATAGAATCGTAATGTAGGGGCAACCGCGGCGCCTGTGACTCGACGTAGCGGCGCAGGCGAGGGCACGTGGGGTATGGAGACAGGTTGAATTGTAGGTGCGTGCTGCGGAGTGCCGCTACTACTATATCGCTGAAATACAACAAGACAATATTGAATTTAATAATTGAATTGTCTTATAGTGACAAATTCTGTCCAAAGGAACCGTGAGCCCATCAAAAAAAAAATCAAATCAATGGTTTTCAAAAATGTTTGGTCGCTACCATGATCACAATCAAAACATTGGCATTAAATTTCGCTAAACGTTTCATTTCCATTGAACGTGGCAATGCTGCCAGCATGCTTGGTACGCTGGCATTGCTTGTGGATTGGAGTTTTTTTTTTTATGTGAAAAATAGTGAGACGAACGAGACGCTCTCCTGATAGTATGAGATAACGCCTGTCCATGACCATTGCAGCGATACACAGAACTTTGAGTAGCAAAACAAAGTCCAGGGCATCGCGGCTTTGGCGCTCGACTTTCGATGGTTAGTCTCAACAGCCCAGTAATTTCGTTAGCTGCAGTACCCTTCAAACCGGAACACAGTAATGTTAACACACTATTGCTTGGCGGCAGAATATCTGGTACTGCGGTGGTACCTACCTAAACGACCTCCTGCTAAGAAAAAAAAATCGTTTATTAGGGGAAATTTCAAAACTTTATTATTATTCACCATTGACGAAAACATTGATAAAAAATACCAGTAAAAATATGCCTACTTTAAGGTTTTTTATAAATTTTTTACGTTACTGTGGCACTGATTTTATATGAAATAAACACTGAACCAAAACCATAATCGCGTTGTTTGTTTAGATATAATTTTGGGGGAATTTTGTACATCACAAAACCATAAAATGAAAACGCCTGGTTCGCCTCATTTCCTCTTACCATAACATTTGAAATTATGCTATCTGCCTAACGAGGTTACGTCAGGAAAAACAAATTTTAAAAAGCGCCATCTGTATATTTGATGCTTGACTACTACGAAGGCCGACATAAGGCCCGAAACACGACAGAGTGGTGCCATCTAGATGTCACTAGAAAATAGGATGTTTTACCGTAATTCAGTTTTTTGTATGGGCTGTTATATTCTCTAGGGTTACCTGATAAGTTGTTGCATATTGGACTCTGTCGCGTTGGGTCGCAGCGGGCCAACGGGAGCCAACGCGACTTTCACCTCAGGCCACCCATCGCACTTCAGCTCGCCGGTGAGCTTGTCCGTGACGCATACCACGTTCAAGCGGGCACGGAACCTGAAAGTTTACAAAAATAATAAATAAATATCATAGGACATTATACAGTAGACACAGCGACATCTGACTTCAAACTAAGCAAAGCTTGTGCTTTGCTATGGCAGTCGGATAACGGATAGAATACTTTATACTAGCGGACGCCTCGCAGTTTCACACGGGTAGTTCCCGTTCCCGTGGGAATACTGGGATAAAAAGTAGCCTATGTCACCCGGGGATAGTGTAGCTTCCCAACGGTGAAAGAATTTTTGAAATCGGTCCAGTAGCTTTTGAGTTTATTCGTTATACACATTTTTGGATTTTTGGATTTTCCAAAAATACAAAATCCAAAGAAGGGTGTGGGTTCAACCCCCAACAATGAGTTGCGGGTGAAGGAAAACATCATGAGGAAACCATAGCATGGCAGTAGGGTACTTTCTAGTACTCGGCTGGCTAGCTACCACCCTCAAGTTGAAAATCTGCCGCTAAGCACCTAACGATCTGTTCATTCCTGGCTAGGTGTGCTTTGCCGTCTTCGACCATCTTAACATCAGGAGCTGTGGTCAAACACCTAGTCTGTCAACTATAAAAAATACACACCGTTAGATGCTTGGCGGCAGATTTTCAACTTGAGGGTCTAGCCAGCCGAGTACTAGACCCTGCCACCATGCCATGGTTTCTTTTACCGGCAGCCTGACCACTTGTGTTTCATCGTTACATGATGATGATTGGAATGGATGCGATGGCTTTCACTCACTTGTTTACATTTACTCTGTAATGCGAAACTTCCACCTTCTCTCCCCGCTGACTGAACGCTTTCACCTGGAAAGCAGGAGTCGCTTCGCAGTCACAGGTGATGGTCTGGAAACATTGTTAACAAAAGGTTAAAAGTAACGTATAACGTTTTCTTTTCTTTAAACATGTCAAAGCTTACTAAGTAAACGGCGTCAGTGTTTATGGAATACCATACACGGGCTGTGTTTGCGTTGTAGCAAAGCTGAAGGAAAGAGATGCATACATGTTTTCACCTCCAACTAGAATAGAGGTTTTTTTCCTTTGGATTTGGCGTCGCATTTTGAGCATTTGCCAGTGTCAAGTGTTTTATATTTTCAAGTTTAATAAGTTAAATAAGTTACCTTGCAGCTATAGTTATAGTCAAAGTCAAGTCCAGTCATGCTTTAGTAAAGTAGTGGCGACTTTACTATAAAGCTTCGATGGAGTTTTGGAAGCAACACGAAAAGTCATGTTTCACCACTTTATATCATTTTCCCACACTCGCGCTTGTAATTCACTTTATGAATAAAACACCGCCATCTTTATGCATAAACTCGACAAAACACTAGGTTTGAAAAAAAAATACAGCGGGGCGACACGACTCTTCGACGAAATCCAAGATGTATGTAAACTGGTTCTCTCCCCTTCTATTAGATACCAGACAAACACGACATACACCATCCTTGCAATACAAGGCTTGGGGTGTATAAGCTTGGGGTGTATTCCGCCGAAAGGGGTTCATTGTTTTGGAATGCCTTGAACTCGATATAATTACCTCACCGTCAGAACTTGTTCGTTTATTTACTAGTTGTTGTTAAAAGACCTAATTTCCATTGTTTAAAGCTCAAAATCCAATGAAAACGCTCAGTTTTTAGGTATCAGAAAAACCCACACATTGCGTCAGTATTTTGTTTTTTGTTTAGAACAAAAGCCGGATTTCGAACCTTAGTACAAGCGGGGATATAGCTCAGTGGTAGAGCAATCGACTGCAGATCGATAGGCCCCCGGTTCAAATCCGGGTGTCCCCTAAGGTCTACTTTTGTAGTTTTACCTACTTTTAGTATCAACAGACGTACTTTCAAAACAACAAAGGGAGTTATGTACAAAAAAATAATAATTACAAATTGTTTATTTTTGTGTTTTTTTTTGTATCAGGTAAATCTGCATTATTCTTCTATGTCTACATACTATTGTTTAGCAGCATAATTATTAAAATGATTATTATTAAGACGATATTACTTACATAGACGAAAACTTTTAAGAAGATACATGAAAAGAAGACTTTGTGAATCTGTACTACTTTTTTTTAATGTAAGATCTTCTGTTGGTAAGAGATACACAGTGCTTTGAGTAGTAAAACAAAGTCCAGGGCATCGCTGCTTTAGCGCTCATTACTTTGAGACTTTCCATGGTTAGTCTCAACAGCCCAGCAATTTCTCTAGCTGCAGTACCCTTCAAACCGAAACACAGTAATGTTTACACACTATAATATTTTTAATGCCAAACACAAATGTATTCTTGGCGGAGAGTATTGGCGGGCACGCGGAAAAATCATATCGACGTACTGTATTATTTTCCAATATTTTCATGTGCTTTGAAAGTGATATTATTATAATGTGGTAAAACATGACTTTTCACCTTTCGAGATTTGAGTCCCTCATTATGTTTATCACTGGGATTTAAAAATGAGGGTAGGAGATTACATTACTCATTTTTACCACAGCAATTGCAATATGACCAAACCATCGCGTGTCGAGATAAATATACAGAACTAATTCATAGTTTTTTCTGCGAGTTGTTTTTAAAAGACCTAAATGAGGGTAGGAGATCGCAACACCCTCATTTTTTCACCGAGACGACCCGCACTCTTCAGTCAGCGCGTGACCACGGCTATTGCAACATGACCAAACCGTTACGCGTCATAGTAAATAAACAAAACTAATTCATAGTACTTTGTGCAAGAAAATTCCCGGGGTTGTCTTCCAAATTCTAGTAAAGTTTTCACTACTTTACTAGGGTATGATTGTCTGATGGGATGGGTCTTGATCCTGACTTTCTTTATGTGACTTGGACTGTGATTCAGACTTCCCAATCAGCACTGTTTTTTTAAACTATCCCACAGCTGGGCACGGGTTACTTCTCATTGTGAGAACGGTAAGGCCATAGTCTATCACGCTGGTCAAGTGCGGGTCGGCAGACTTCACACATTCTCGAGAACATTTTTTTTATGAACTGTCGGATATGTAGGTTTCTTCACGATATTGTCTTTCACCGTTTGAAGTCATCAGCAATACGCAATAACTTAGAAAAGACAGAAGTGCGTGCGTGGGATTCGAATCCAGGACCTGCAGATTGGAACCCAGACGGTTTCCCAACAAGGCTGCCGAAACTGATAAAATTTAAAACAAAGAAGAAGATACTCACGACGTCATCCTTGGAGTCGCACTCGCAGAAGACGTTGGAAATGTTTGGGGGGTGGCTGTCCAGCGCTCGCACCAGCTCGACACCGATGCCTTGCTAGAACAACAGAGACAAAGCTTTAGTTTACCGTGGAAATAAAATTGCCACCACTATTTTCGAGCAGTTCCCGGCGATGCCGCCCTATATAAAACAAGACTGACACCCTGGTGACAGACGGACAGTGGAGCGGAACCTTAAAAAGTACCCTACCACCATGTTATACTTTCCTCACGATATGTTCCTTTACCCCAAAAAACCAGCAAGTTCAAGTCTTTGTTGGTATTTGAACCGACGCACCTCGGCGTCCGGTCCAAAAGCGTAAACCACTGAGCTAACATCGTCAAGCCATATCATAAGTCTTCCGGCGGATCGATTGTGACACTAAGGCTGACACTTTACAAATTGACTTTATAGTGTATTGTTGTAGTGTTATGTCAAAATAAATGTTTTCTTTCTTTCTTATACGCCAATCGACCGGCATTTTTAACTGGTACAAAATAAAACTCTGAATTAATCATTGATACTAACACTTATGTAATGACAAGCGGCGACAAGACCGATCGATATGTATAAAAAAACCGACCTTGTCTGTGTCCTTGATACGCAATCAAGGACACAGACAAGGTCGGTTTTTTTATTACAAATAGGCATGCGTTTGACCACCATCTCGCGCGAAGATGCGGTCTATATCTTTCCTCTTTATAATAGTATAAATATAGATGCCACTCAGTGATAGTGTAGCATTCTAATGATAAAAGAATTATCCAGATCGGTCCAGTAGTTTCCGAGCTTTTTTTTTTTATAATAATATAATTTATTTACTTGTTTCTACAAATGTGCTTGTGTTATTCTATAATACATTGCTTAATAATTATTAAAAATACACTTTTTAAATGTAAATGAATGTATTACACTTAAATATAATTTTTAGCTTATTCAATACAAACAAACAAACAAAAAATCAAATCTTTCCTCTTTATAATCATCATCATCATCATCATTTCAGCCGTAGGACGTCCACTGCTGGACATAGGCCTCCCCCATTGACTTCCACAAAGACCGGTTGGAAGCGGCGCGCTCTTTATAATAAGTATTATTTATTTTAATTCATTTAATCAATTCAAAATAACAATGAAATTACATAAATTATACATGCAATCTGTCGGGACTCCGGTCAAGGAATTCTCTTTCCCGGTGCCGACCTCTTATACACAATAATTATTATAAAACTAAACGAGAGATAAAGATATATTTATTTCCATAAACATGAGTGGTTGCATAGTACAGATCTTATATTACCGAAGTCTCGTCATGTTCTCGCCTCAATGGGCGAACAAATGTTGTCATAGCTTTTTTAAAATAATTCAAATTACATAATTTAATGTCAAAAAAATAATAGCAAATTTAATCGATTTCAAAGTAATATTTTTTTTTTTTATGAAAATAGTAATGAGACGAACGAGACGCTCTCCTGACGGTAAGAGATAACGCCTGTCCATGACCATCGCAGCGATACACAGAACTTTAAGTAACAAAACAAAGTCCAGGGCATCACTGCTTTGGCGCTCACTACTTTTGATAGAATTAGTCTCAACAGCCCAGTAATTTCGCTAGCTGCAGTACCCTTCAAACCGGAACACAGTAATGCTTACACACTACTGCTTAGCGGCAGAATAACTGGTACTGCGGTGGTACCTCCCTAGACGACCTCCTGCTAAGGAGATCTACCACCAAGTAAATAAAGTAAGTAAGTAATAATAGTATAGATGACTGTTGACAGTTAAGTTGTTGCTGATTTCTAAGCGGAAATATACTAAATATATACCTTGAACAGTGTTTAATTTACAATAAGATCCGTCAAACCAACTAACACACTTAATTAGTGGGATACAAACAGATAACAATAGTTGATAACAGCGCATGAAGTCACGGGCCTTCCCTCCTCTGGTCATTATTTCAAAGTTACGTCATCCAGTCATGGTAAATAAATTAACGGTGGCTAATTGGTTATGGTCATAATGTTTGTAAAGATTATTTTATAGCCGACCACGCAAAATGGCTTATGAATTTTTAGGGTTCCGTACCCAAAGGGTAAAACGGGACCCTATTACTAAGACTCCGCTGTCCGTCAGTCACCAGGCTGTATCGCATGAAACGCGATAGTTGGACAGTTGAAATTTTCATAGATGAAGTGTTTCTGTTGCCGCTATAACAACAAATACTAAAAAAACAAATTAAAATAAATATTTATGGGGGCTCCCATACAACAAACGTGATTTTTTGTAATTTTTTTTTAATGGTATGGAACCCATCGTGCGCGAGTTTAACTATAGTTTTAGTCTCATCTGGTGGCCTTCTTCAAGGAGCAGAGCACAATGCGTGCGCGGCCTCGAAGTATACTTCGCCGGATGTAGCCGGTAATTTAATTTTTTTTTGTATTGACGTATTTTATTTTGACAGTATTTTGTTTATATTTACATACAAATTTTTATATAATTCCCAAGTATTTTTATATTGACAATAATTTTTTGCATTGACATATTTTTGTTTTTGTTATTTTTTTTGTAATTTGGTGTATACAATAAAGAGTTATATTATTATTATTATTATTTTATATTGACAATATTTTGTTTATATTTACATGTAAATTTTTAAATAATTCCCAATAAATTGGCATCAACCCTGATGAAAGCAAAAACTTTCAGAAGGCTCAAAAAAGTAGCTCCGCAAGATCTGCTAAAATAGCAATGTTAACGTGGATACGCCAATGAGCGTATACCAAGCATGCCTAAACCTTATAATAATTATGCCATAAACAATGCTAACTGTCAATAAGGACAGATAGCAAAATATAAACATTTTCAAAAAAAAACATGTTTGTATTTTGACATTTTTGTGTTGACATGTAATCAGTGTTTTAAAACTCATTTAATGACATTTAAAATTTTGAAGTGACTTGCAACATTGGTGTTATCATTAAAATATTTGTATTTGTATTTGTATTTGTAATAACTATTCTATATGTTTATACCTCTGCTAATAACCTCTAAATTCATTTTGGCACTAAACCTAACATCTTGGCCGTTTGCCAGAAACCAGTATCGATGTCCTCAAACATTGTTGGTGCGTTGGGACGGGAAGCGGATAGAAATATCATGTTTGTCGACTGGTTGCCTGATCAGTTGGCGTCTAGGTTGACCTTTGTGGAGTCATGGTCGGTCATGGTGACAAACACTTTTTTAACTAATATAATCTAAGAATCTATTGTTTTATTCAAGCAATTGTGATTTACCGCAAATAAAGACCAAAATAAATGCCAGTAGCTGTGATTTCACTGTAAAAATATGCTCCATTTGTCCATAAATGGCAAAAATTTACTTGTATGGAAATCGAACCACTTTAAAACATCAGGTGAGATGGAGGTCAATCGCATGCCTATTTAGTATTAAAAAAAAACAATAAAAAAAGTCAATTGTTGTTTTTTTTTCTTTGGTTTTGGCGTCGCATTTTAGCATTTGCCAGTGTCAAGTATTTATATATTTTCAAGTTAAATAAGTGTCCTCGTAGCTAGTTATAGTCAAAGTCCAGTCTTAGTCAAGTCCAGCCCGTGTCAGTCAAGTCCGGTCATGCTTTAGTAAAGTAGTGGCAACTTTACTATAAAGCTTCGACGGAGTTTTGGAAGCAACACGAAAAGTCATGTGTCACCACATTATATCATTTTCCCACACTCACGCTTGTAATTCGGCACTTTATGAATAAAACACCACCATTTTTATGCATAAACACTCGACAAAACATTAGTTTTGGAAAAAAATACAACGGAGCGACACGACTCTTCCTGCGTTCCCGCCAAAACTCTCAATTGTTGTTGTTAGTTTACAATAAAATTACTCATTATTTTAACTATTGTTATTAAGCTAAAGATAATGTCAAAACAATTTTTTCCGTGTAATAATGAATTACTTGCAGTTTTTTTGTTAGTTTTTATAATATTATTCTTCCTGGCTATTGTCTAGTTATTTGATTTTGTTATTTAAAATAGTAACGTCATCAATAGTCATCATAGTAGTAGAAACCTCTTTGGCATTTATAAACAATTATTTTTTTTATGTGAAAATTAATGAGACGGACGAGACATTCTCCTGATGGTAAGATATAACGCTTCTCCATGACCATTGCAGTGATACACAGAACTCTGTGTAACAAAACAAAGTCCAGGGCATCGCTGCTTTGACGCTCATTACTTTGAGGCTTTCGATGGTTAGTCTCAACAGCAAACACATTTTGACATCTGATTCTGAAAAAATATTTTATATTAGATTGGATAATTATTTATTGTTTAGTTGTGAGATAAATATTATTGATTGTTATCTTTTTAATTTCAATAAAAAAAAACATGATTCACAGGTTTTTTTAGATATGCCATAATTTTTTAGGAAATTTTTCGTTTACCAAAAACTTAAAATACATAAAATGAAATAAAGAGGTACATACATATATGCATATCTAAAATACATACATGTATAAACAAAATATAATAACAAATATGTACTTTTATACATGTATAAAATTATACATATACTAGCGGACGCCTTGTGGTTTCACCTGCGTAGTTCCCGTTCCCGTGGGAATACAGAGATAAAAAGCAGCCTATGTCACCCGGGGATAGTGTAGCTTCCTAACCGTGAAAGAATTTTTGAAATCGGTCCAGTAGTTTCGGCGCCTATTCAATACCAACAAACAATCAAATCTTTCCTCTATATAATAGTACTAGCGGACGCCTCGCGGTTTCACCCGCATAGTTGCCGTTCCCGTGGGAATACAGGGATAAAAAGTAGCCTATGTTACCCGGGGATAGTGTAGCTTCCCAGCGGTGAAAGAATGTTTGAAATTGGTCCAGTAGTGTCGGCGCCTATTCAATACAAACAAACAATCAAATCTTTATATTATATATGATATAATTATGGTGTTTTGGCATCTCTCGGCTCTGGCACATTTGTTTTGGTTTCATCATTAGCGATAAGGCCGCCATTTATGGCACTAGCTCTGAAGTTTCTTGTTTGTGACAGAAGATATGACTTGTCCATGACCATTACAGCGGTAGGTACATAAAACATTGAGTAGTAAAACTGTGACTTTAGTTCTCTGGCGAATTACTTCGTTCCGGATACCGAGCATAGCCCTTTTCATAGCGCGTTGAGAGACTTTAAATTTATGAATCGTTCCAGCTGTGTGTACACGTTCCGCGTAACCCTGTGTAAATAATGAAGTGGTAGACTAGTTGTCCTGGCAACTAACCGAATATTCTCTCTGTCTAGTATTATTTGTATCCAATGACCCCAAACATTTAGGTATTGATTATTATCACGAGGTCAACACATTTTTTTCATGTGATTTCTAACTTTAATTTGTTATTTAAACGCTCTGTGTCATCGATATTTATAATTAGTTTTGTTAGGGTTGTATATAAAAGGCACATGAAACTGTAGAAGCTTTTTTTATTTAATTTGCCCCATCGAGCAGGCTAATGCTATAAAGCCATATTGCCTTGTATGCGGTTTTTGCAATTCATGTCTGACATCTATAGTCAAAGAGCAGTCTTGGTCAAGTCCAGTCATGCCTTAGTAAAGTAGTGGCGTTTTGGAAGCAACATGAAAAGTCATGTTTCACCACATTGTATCACATTTCCACACTCGCGCTTGTAATTCGGCACTTTATGAATGAACATAGGTACCTATTTTTGCCCATAAAATTAATTTTAATATTTAATCTGCATTATATTTTTGAAAAAAATATAACCTTTCCAAGTTCCCGCCAAAAATTCACAGATCACCTTTAAACGAAAACTCGACTAAGACTTATGTGTGACTTTAACTGTGACTTAGATTTATTTAACATGATTTTTCATAAAAAACTTTAAATAAATTGGAAACACTACACTACCAAATTTACAAAATGCAACGCCAAAAAAAAAAGAAGAAACAAGAAGAATGTACCTATATATTTATTTAGGAATGACGTTTTGTGTGATTTAAATCAATTATTAATCGAATCGAATGAAATAGCTTTTCCTTTTTTTTAATTTTAACGTAAAAGTAATGAGACGAACGAGACGCTCTCCTGTTGGTAAGAGATGAAGCCTTTTCATGACCTTTGCAGCGATACAAGAACTTTTAAAAACAAAACAAAGTCCAGGGCATCGCTGCTTTGGCGTTTATTACTTTGATAGTCAGTCTTGATAGCCCTGTAATTAGTACTCTTTAAACCGGAACACAGTAATAAATAAATATCGTAGGACTATACACACAGCGCCATCTGGCCCCAAACTAAGCAGAGCTTGTGTGATGGAAGTCAGATAACTGATAGAATACATAAATCCTTTTTTTTTTGTAAATACATACTTATAATACATACAGAACACCCAGACACAGAACAAACATTTAATGTAGTATTTAGTAATGTTTACATACGACCGATTAGCGGCAGAATATCTATATATTAGCGTACTCTTTTTGAATAACCTTCCTTGATTACTGGTCTGACCTATTGACCTTTTTGCTGTAATGGTCACTAAATGAGTTTATTCTAATTGTATCTGATAATAATTGTAGGTTAGCTCATTAACAGTGGTTTTTTCCTGTACGTTGATTGACTAAAGCGTGATTTATTTTCACCAAGTTAACAAACAAATCTGTATAAATAAAAAACCGGCCAAGTGCGAGTCAAACGCGCACGAAGGGTTCCGTACCATTATCTGTACAAAAACGGCAAAAAATAATATTTGTTGTATGGGAGCCCCCCTTAAATATTTATTTTATTTTATTTTTAGTAGGTATTTGTTGTTATAGCGGCAATAGAAATACATCATCTGTGAAAATTTCAACTGTCTAACTATCACGGAGATAGATACAGCCTGGTGACAGACGGACGGACAGCGAAGTCTCAGTAATAGGGTCCCGTTTTTACCCTTTGGGTACGGAACCCTAAAAAAGATGTTTGTTCGTAAAACGTCATCGTAAAAAGTTTGATACGCTTCGCACAATATCACTTTCGCAAATCGTAATTAAACGCAAAAAAAAAATATGAAGAAGTGCGGATCGCGGAGATATTTTTGATGAACCTTTGTCGGAACAGATGTAGGTCGGATGGGGAGTTTAATTTAGAACACGGGCAGAACACAATGTAGAAAGGTATTTGGAATTCTAATAATAGCCAAGGTATTTTATGAAAACCGCGAAATGGTCTAGATATTTATTTTTATTATTATATACAAATGTAGGTTTAAGTTATATCCTTGCTATTCCTTTATCTTTATTAAATACTAGCCTCGCGGTTTCACCCTCGTAGTTCCCGTTCTCGTGGGAATACAGCGATAAAAAGTAACCTATTCAAATTAAACTCAAAAGTCAAATTAAATTCAAATTCTTATTATTTATTATTGATACAAAAACGATTAAACAATTACATTTATGTCACAAATTATAAAACAAACTAGATTCAAAATAAAAATGTCAAATTAAAAATATAATGTCAGGTTCAAATATAAGGTCAGGTCCCATGTCACCCGGGGATAGTGTAGCATGCCAACGGTAAAAGAAATTTTGAAATCGGTCCAGTAGTTTTGGAGCTTATTCAATACAAACAAACAATCAAATCTTTCCTCTTTAATAGTATAGATAGATCAGACAAGTTGGCTGTCAAACGTATAGGTTTTTTTTACTTTGCTTTTGGTGTCGCGTTTTGAGCATTTGTCAGTGTCAAGTGTCAAGTTTCACAAGTTAAAAAGTAGTAGTAGGTCAGTTCGGCGTAAATTGAAAATATCCAACATTATTAAAATTTATGAAAACCTATTATTTAAAAAATCTGAAACCGCGAAAATCAGCTGATCTGTAGAAAAGGTTCGTTGATCCTTGACCAAAAGTTAAACGACTGTTTTTCGCGAGTGTTGTTGTAAATAATTACTCCAATGTCTCCCTTTCGGCTTTATACATCCTAAGTGTATAACCTTGCGTGTACAACCATGTATATTAATGAATATTTATAGTGTTACATTGCGGCATCTGAGAGTGGCTCCATCAGCACGTGAAATGAATTCCACATGTTTACGTCTTACGAAGTATCTACCTAGTCATAAAGCGAACCTATTTTGAATTTAAAAAAAAAAATATTTTCTTTATTTTTAGCATCGTTTTTTACCAGTTTTTTTTTATGGTTGACAGGCTAGGTGTTTGACCACAGCTCAGCTGATGTTAAGTGACGGTGTGGTCGAAGATGGTAAAGCACACGTAGCCTGGAATGGAGCTGGCTCTCAAGTGAGGCTGCCGGAAAACACCGTTAGATGCTTGGCGGCAGATTTTCAACTTGAGGGTGGTAGCTAGCCAGCCGAGTACTAGAAAGTGCCCTGCCACCATGCTATGGTTTCGTCACGATGTTTTCCTTCACCGGCAGCTCAAGATCATTGTTGGGGGTTAAATATCTGATGAGACAAGTAGAAGATCCTAGTTGCGATACATGTGGTGCACCTGTTGAGGATATTTACCATTTATTCATGGAGTGTGTCCATAGCGCAGACATGAGAGAAAGTCTAATAAGGACGAATGACCCCAATACCTTAAATGTCGGTCTGATTCAGAGTGTCTTAGCTATGCCAACGTCTAGCGTAGCTAAGACGCTCTATCAGTCTGTCTACAGCCATTTAATGACCAGAATGTAAACAGGTTTATATGATTAACAGATGTGTATACTATGGGACTGACATAGTCATATGTGACTCAATGTCCCCAAATAAAAATAGATAAAAAAAAATAAAAAAAATTGTTGGGGGTTGAACCCACGCCCTTAGGCATGCGAACCTACCGCGCTAACCACTGAGCTATCATCGCCACATTTATATAGTATATTTTATACAATGTTATAAGTCAATTCCGTAGTATCATTTTAAATATATCATTAAAAGAGTTTTAAAACACTGTTTTAAAAACAAAAAACATAATTAAAATCTTATTAAATCGCATGTGTTTTTAAAATTAGCTCGCCTTCCGGAGTGACGCGCTGTGATATCACCCGTGACGTCACCGGCTGTCAGTTCAGACGTTTGAAAATAGAACCTAGGGCTGGCACGTGTCAATGTCGATCTTATCATAAGAAAATAGTGACATGCCAAAATATTTGAGGAATTTAAATTTCGTTAAATATTAATATTTTGTAGATTAAATCAAATGGATACATTTATAATATTTAATCGCTGTTAAATATTTTTTCAGTGTAGATTTTTTTTTCGTTGTTTTCTGCAGTTTTTTTTAATTAGAATTCATTTTATATTTATCATTGGCATTATTGTTGTATCGATTAAGTAGTGCCGATTGATTTAAATATAAAAAAAAGCTTATTTCGGTTCAGCCGAGCACCTGTACCACGAGCTTCATATTGTGCTCTCGAAAAGGCTACGCGACTGCATACTTTTATTGCGCGAGCTTACTATCCTAAGCAGTCGTGAAGTTTTTTGCGAGCGTCTAAAGGAATTGAAAGAAAAAAAGAAAACATTTATTTTGACACACACAACACTACAACAACAACAGACAACAAATAAATGATTTAAAAAAGACGACAAAAATAACAATAATAAAATTTTTCCATTCCAGGCTAGGTGTGCTTTACCATCTTCGACCACACCATCACTTAACATCAGGTGAGCTGTGGTCAAACACCTACATTGTCAACTATAAAAAAAACAAAAAAAAACAAACACAACATAGATTAATTCATTAGATGGCATATAACGGCGGCCTTATCACCTAGAGCGATTTCTTCCACACAACCTTTGCGTAACAAAATCAAAGTCATTGCATCTTCGCATCGCAATTCTGAAATTCGGCGAATGTTTGTAGATTGCAACCCTAATAATAAATAACATTCGAAATGAAATCATGCCAACAGTGAGGTTGGTGATTCACTGGCTCATCGGTAGACTAGAATGACATAATTCACTTATTTTGTCGTAAATTGTAGGTATTTAATCATAATCATACATAACCACATTTATGGGTTAAGTTGAGGTTATTTCAAAAAGTCAAGCGCGGTGACCCTGAAACTGCAAATGTCAAACACGTTCGGAACACGAATCGCGAATTCGTGCAAATGTCAATGTCAATAACACTATCAAAATAAAAACTCATTGCTGAGTTTTGGCAGGAAAAAATATTTTTTCTTTTTCTTATCCGACCACTGCGGTTTCGTGCATTTCGTCACGCATTGCATTACTTTTGATAATTTGTCTTTTTGTTTAAAAATAAATTTTTAATTCAAAAACCGGCGAGTGCGATTCTGACTCGCCCACGAAGGGTTCCGTACCATTATCTATAGAAACGGCAAAAAATAACATTTGTTGTATGGGAGCACCCTTAAATATTAATTTTATTGTTTTTTAGTACCTACACACAAAGTTTGTCCTGCGTTCGATTCCCATCCAGGACAAACATTGTGGTACTATAAAAATGTTTTTCTGTGTCCGGTTGTACTGTATGTATTATAAGTATGTATTTATAAAAAAATAATATTTAAGTAGGTATTCTATCAGTTATCTGACTTCCATAGTACAAGCTTTGCTTAGTTTGGGGTTAGCTGTGTGTAATGTCCTGCGATATATTTATATTTATTTGTTTTTTAGTATTTGTTGTTATAGCGGCAACAGAAATACATCATCTGTGAAAATTTCAACTGTCTAACTATCACGGAGATACAGCCTGGTGACAGACGGACAGACGGGCGGAGAGCGAAGTTTTAGTAATAGGGTCCCGTTTTACCCTTTGGGTACGGAACCCTAAAAATGATACGAACGTAACGCTCGCCTAATGGTAAGAGATAACGCCTGTCCATAACTATTGCAGCGACACCCATAACTCTGAGTACAAACAAAGGCCAAAGCACTTTGCCGCTTTTTCGCTGCTTTGATTATAGACAACAATAGACAATACTTTATGTTATGTTCACACACTACTATTTGTAGGCAGAATATCTGGTATTAACTTCTACGGTGATATCTACCACCAAGTAAATAATAAAAATTAGAAATAAAAAATATCGTAGGACATTACACACAGCACCATCTGACCCCAAACTATGCAGAGCTTGTGTGTTGGAAGTCAGATAACTGATAGAAAACATGTTTTTTTTTCGTAAATGCACACTTATAATAAATGTATAATAACAATGAAAGCCTAAGTTCATGTTTTAACTCTTTTTACAATACAGTTTAACTTTTTTACTATTTAACATTTCGTTTAACTTCCATCTCCCCTAGTTAATCAAAGATTCGGTCTACGATGGAGCACGCCTTCTAGAAGAAACCAATTCATTCTTGACTTGAAAAAAACAGACTGTGCCCATCGGGGAACATCCACTAAAGCAAAACTGTTGACAAAGTAACAATATAAAAGAAACATTTAATAATTATAATTTTGAAATGCATGCTGGCAATTCAAGTAATTTTAATACTTTTTTTTTAAATAGAAATTAGATTCAATACAAAACAATGATATCTAATCAAAACCAACAAAATTTGATACATCAATTGCATTATCTTCTATTTTTGGCTTTGTGTACAAAGAAATTAGGTCAGCTAGGAAATACTTAGAAAGACCACTGCACTGCGGATGTCATAAATCCAAGTTTTACCATGTTTTATGTGCTGTGGCTTGAACTCTGTTGAACTTAAGTTTGTACTTACTTAATGCTAGTTTCCAAATTTTGTAGAACGAAAATCAATTTGCGAGATAGGCGAAAAATTTAAAAATGTATGAAGCTCTTGGGCGGGAACGCGGGAAAAGTCGTGTTGCACCGTTGTATTTTTTTCCAAAACTAATGTTTTGTCGAGTGTTTATGCATAAAAATGGTGGTGTTTTATTCATAAAGTGCCGAATCACAAGCGCGAGTATGGGAAAATGATATAATGTGGTGAATCATGATTTTTCGTGTTGCTTCCAAAACTCCGTCGAAGCTTCTTAGTAAAGTCGCCACTACTTTACTAAAGCATGACTGGACTTTACTGACACGGACTATACTTGACCAAGACTGGACTTTGACTATATCTATAGCTACGAGGCAACTTATTTAACCTTTGAAACTTGAAAACATAAAACACTTGACACTGGCAAATGCTCAAAATGCGACGCCAAAACCAAAGAAACAAACAACAAAATGTATGAAAATTGGGACAGCGCGGGGAAGGAAACGGAAACTGCTAGTTTTCTTACACCAGACATTCGTTTACGTAATAAAATAATGCGTAAAAATGTATATACCTACTGTTCAAGCCAACTGATTACAACTTTTAGTAACAAGTTAAAAAGTTTAAAAAACTAAATAAATAAATATCGTAGGACATTACACACAGCGCCATCTGACCCCAAACTAAGCAAAGCTTGTACTATGGGAGTCAGATAACTGATAGAATACTTAAAATACTTTTTTTTTTAAATACAGTTTACATACTTATAATACATACAGTACACCCAGATACAGAACAAACATTTTTATACCACAAAATGTTTATCCTGGGTGGGAATCGAACCCACGCCCTGTACCTATAAAAAACTTAAACTTGCGTGATTAATCAATATTAACAATTAATAAATAAAGTTATTTGCCTCTTTGCTTCATTAAAAAAAAAAAAACCTTGCGTCAAAGTTAAAATAATTAAAGAAAAAAATTTAGGCCATATCACCCGGAACACAATAACGAATCGAACGAAAACAAACAAACATACATAGACTGATTACAACAACCCTTTTTATTGACAAGCTAGGTGTTTAACCGTAGCTTACCTGATGTTAAGTAACGGTGGGTCGAAGATGGTAAAGCACACCTAGCCTGGAATGGAACTAGCTCACAAGTGATGCTGTCAGAACATGCTTGGCGGCAGATTTTCAACTTGAGGGTCGTAGCTAGCCAGCCGAGTACTAGACCGGCATTTCTAGCACATTGTTGGGGTTTGAACTTACCCCCTTCGGCATGTGATTTTGTAGCGATGATAGCTCAGTGGTTAGCGCGGTAGGTTCGCATGCCGAAGGGCGTGGGTTCAAACCCCAACAATGAGCTTGAGCTGCCGGTGAAGGAAAACATCGTGAGGAAACCATAGCATGGTGGTAGGGTACTTTCTAGTACTCGGCTGGCTAGCTACCACCCTCAAGTTGAAAATCTGCCGCCAAGCATCTAACGGTGTGTTCCGGCAGCCTCACTTGAGAGCCAGTTCCATTCCAGGCTAGGTGTGCTTTACCATCTTCGACCACACCTTCACTTGGCATCGGGTGAGCTGTGGTCAAACAACTAGCCTGTCAACCATTAAAAAAAAAAAAAAAAAAAAAAAAAAATGTGAACCGACCGCGCTATACCCTGAGCTATCATGTAACTAACATGCACATATTTAAGGGAGAGCACTGTCTGCTGCACTACAGCTATACGTTAAAGCAGCAGACAGGGTTACATATTTGCATGGTGGTAGGGTACTTTCTAGTACTCGGCTGGCTAGCTACCACCCTCAAGTTGAAATTCGCCGCCAAGCATCTAACGGTGTGTTCCGGCAGCCTCACTTGAGAGCCAGTTGCATTCCAGGCTAGGTGTGCTTTACCATCTTCGGCCACACCTTCACTTGACATCAGGTGAGCTGTGGTCAAACACCTAGCCTGTCAACCATTAAAAAAAAAAAAAAAATTAATAAGTCATCAGTTATGGTTACAATAAAAATATTTTGTATTTTGTATTTGTATCATCGCTAAATTTACTAAATATACATCGAAAATGTACTAATCGCAGTCAAAATAATCCTCAATTAAATATTCTAAATTCTAAACGCATTTATCAGCAAACAAACGGTTAAAGAAACGTTATTTTAGAATTAAAAACTGAATACATAAAATTACGGTAATTTGTATCTGAATTGTACCTATGGGCTCACTTATCAGGCAATTATAATTATATTTATTACATTGTAATACAGATGTAAATAGGTTTAAGAGTATAGGTTATGTTTTTTAATGTTATTAAAAGTAATAAGACTATAGAGACGCTCTCTTATTTAGAAGGCTACGCTTGCTGATGACCATGGCAACGTTAACCAGAAATTGAGCTGACGGTGATCAGATGAGTTGTGGATAAACGCTTAGATTGTCCCCAAAAAAAAACCGGAAAATTTGCGATAACTGAAACCGCAGTCACGGCAGAAATTACAGGGCTGTTGAGACTAACTCTATCAAAAGTCTCAAAGTAATGAGCGCCATAGCAGTGATGCCCTGGACTTTGTTTTGTTACTTAAAGTTCTGTGTATCGCTGCGATGGTCATGGACAGGCGTTATCTCTTTCCATCAGGAGAGCGTCTCGTTCATCTCATTACTTTTTACATAAAAAAAAAAAGAACGCTGTACGTAAATACAGATATTTTCATCTCTAATGTTCTTTACCCAATATAAAAACTACTGATCGTATTCTGTATTCATCCTGCTCTATATAGCAGCTTTAAATCCAGCCTTATATTATTTTCACGACCTATAAACTCCCCCATCGTATCCTAATTAACTCAAAACTAACTTTCCCAAGACGTGTTTGAGTCTATTTTGGTACAACAGATTTGTTGTTACAGATGTATTGACTGACTCTCCGGAAATACCACTTGTTGCTAAACAAATTCAAACTCTAGCCCCAACCAAACAAGACCTAAAGTGTAACAAAGTGTGAACGCAAGTATTGCCAAACAAATTTAAACTCTATAACATAATCCACAAAAGTAAAAGTTAAGTTGAAGTAAGCTTACCTCCTCCACAGATTTCTTCGAAAATTCGTTCATGGACACGATCCATTGCTGCACTAGGTCGTTTACAATAACAAGATCGTTATATAACCACGTCAATAGATCGTTAACCCATTGAACGCTCGGCGTGTCCGATCCAGTACAAGTAGGCACCACTATCGACTGATGCTTCTTTAAAGTCAACTGTTCAGGTCCCGGGGACATGCGGCCAAGGCGCTTCTTGTTAGGGGGAGTCGGAGGAACGAAGGAGGTCGGCTTCGAAGCCTTTAAGGACGCACTTCGCACTTTAGCACTAGTTGCTAGCACAGAATCGGCACTAGCAACAATTTCGTTCGTTGGTTTCTTGGGCTCTTCTTTGACGACCTCTGCTGGCTTATTAACGAAACGACTATATCCCCACTTCGCCAGAGCGAGCAGGATGATGGAAAACACCACCCAGATGAAAATCAGCATGACTAGGTTGTCCATAGCTGTGTCCATATAGTCAAAGCTGCAGATTAAATCGTCGACAGCTTCCGCTAGGTCAGCCATCGCTTTCCATGGTGACTGCCACCACGCCGCGGGGTGACTCGGCGGCTCGCTTTCAGAAACTGAGCTAAACATTTTTTTTCTATTTCTGTGCGCTTATTTTTGGAAGCAGCTCGGTCCCTTTCTTTCAGACGCTCTCTTTCATTAAGATGCGTTCATAATTGTTTTTCACTGATTTTATTTGCAAGTCTTTACGAACGCGTCCGAAAATTTTCAGGAATTTTCTGCGTATCACAGTAACGGGAAATTTTTCACACAAATTAAGTTTTATTTAATTGTGCTATACGACCATTCTTATCAGACGAATGTTCAATCAATTATTTTCTTCGAGACCGGCTAATTTTTAAATCAATTGTCAGAACTTTTCGTCGCACTTTTCTGGTATTTTCAGGGTATTCTCGGGAGATTTATTTATATTATTGTTAATTTGGTTTTTTCGTTCGATCGTGTTTATTCGCGGTTTCTATCGGAGTTTTGTACATTTCTGTTGCAACAGCATGCTTTCGAAACCCTGAAACAAGAGAATTCAGTTTGTTAAATCTTTTTTTACATAATAATAATACATAAACAAAAAATAAATCATAAGAACAACAGTAATAATTCTATTAGTAACTTAAAGATTATTGAATTACTAGTAAGTAATTATGATTTTTTTGTCATATCATTTTATTATATTGACAATATTTTTTTGAGATTGACATATTTTTACATTGACATATTTTATATTGACATAACTTATTTTGACATTTTTGTGTATGTATAGTTAATCATGTTGAAATGTGTTTTATGTCCCAAATAAAGTGTTGTCTATTGTCTATTGTCTATTGTCTACATGTAATCAGTGTTATTTTAAAACTGATTTAATGACATATTTAAAATTTTGAAGTGACTTGCAACATTGGTGTTGTCAATAAAATATTTGTATTTGTACCTATATGTGTACCAAATTACATCCAGATTCATTCAGCCGTTTTTACGTGGTTGAGTAATCACATAAAAACGGCTGAATCCATCCAAAGACTAATCGCGCCGAACGTTGCTCAATTTTGCCTTCTGTAACTAACAGTTGTGCCACTAAGTTGCATTATAATAATTTCGAAACATACACACCTATATAGCATAGCATTACCTACACGCATGCTGTCCAATCATGTGCATCATATAAACAACAGGCCCTGAATAAGAATCGATTGTAAATAATCTAATTGCTACGCTTGTTTCATAATGGGGAAGATCAATATTATAAACTAGCTGCGCGCCGCGCTGTTACCCGCTACATGTTTCGGGATAAAAAGTAGCCCATGTGTTAATTCAGGGTGTCGGCTACCTCCATACCAAATGTCATCCAAATACCTTCAGTAGTTTTTGTGTGAAAGTATAACAAATATCCATCCATCCATCCAAACTTTCACATTTATAATATTAGTGGGATAGGCTTTAACTGCCATCTTTTTTTTTTTTTATGAAAAATAATGAGACGAACGAGACGCTCTCCTGTTGGTAAGAGATGGGCATCACTGCTTTGGCGCTCATTACTTTGAGACTTCTTGCTTGACATATAACCTGTAGGACTGTATCACCCGGGAATACAGGGATAAGAAGTAGCCTATGTCACCCGGAGATAGCGTAGCTTCCCAACGGTGTAAGAATTTTTAAAATCGGTCCAGTAGTTTCGGAGCCTATTCAATACAAACAAACAATCAAATCTTTCCTCTTTATAACAATATAGATTTGAAGCTGCCATGTCTGCTAGAAGGACTTAGAGTTTTGATGATCGGTCAGTCAGTCAGTGAGTGACAAAATTAAGAAACTTTAACTAGTTATAATTCTTAAACTACTGGTTCAAATTGAATGGAATTTGAAATATACCGTGTTTATACACTGCCTGTTTGATTACTGAAAAGTCAAGCTTCTAGTTTTATCCACAACGAAGTTATAGGGCGTCAAAAATGGCCGGAACAGCTGCGAGAAAAGGATGGTATAGCCGTGCCGCTTTTTTGCTCGACTTGGTGGATTAAGAAGGATATCTGTTTTTGCCGCCCCTTGCAAATGACGCCCGTGTCCGGTGCAAGCCCTGTACGCCCGCACCCAGCGGGCCTATTTTCCATTGAAAATACTTTGTGTATACCACCGACCCTGGGGCGGGCACGGTGGTTATGTAGGACTCTCCGTCATAATGACGGCCGACCCACTAAAAACCCTGGAGTGTTCCACCTCGGCGTTTTGTATCGAGGCTGCGGGCACGCTTTCGCACTCTACCGCGGCCTCGACAGCGCTTGTCCTTGCGGACACCACCTGGGAGTCCAGTCTCCCTTGTCACGAAGACGATGTGTCGGAACACCAGACACATCGACACCCCCCCTCGCTGACCAACACCGCAAAAAGAACGTCAGACGGCCCCACGTCTGCACGCCCATGCGACGGGTCAGATGAGTGGCCCCGCCTGCCACTTTGGCCCGCACCGCGCGGGCCTGTCTGAACCCCAGGGAGGTGACGCAGCTGAAAAGCATGCCGCTTCGTAAGAGATAAAGCGCCAAGCAACTGACTCAACCTGCGAGTATACTAACTTATCCAATTAGGCTTCAAGCTTTTCGAGGCCTGGCTATCAGAAGTTAACTGAGGTCAAGTGCCGTCTACTTAAATTCAGGTCGTGACTAGATTACATTTGTCATTGATGCCTAAGATTTCTACATTAGGTTACCAGGTGATTCATCTGTAGGCATAATTAAAGATTTTGTAAACGTTTGTCTAGACTCTAGACCGAGTGCAATGTTATACAAATACAAATGTTTTTCATATTGATAACACCAATGTTACAAGTCAATTCAAAACTTCAAAATATGTATGTCATTATATAAGTTTTGAGTTTAAAACACTGATTACATGTCAAAGAATTAAAAAAAAAAGCTAAAAATGTCAAAATAAGGTATGTCAATATACAAACATGTCAATATATAAAAAAACATTGTCAATATAAAAATACTGTCAATATAAAAATATATTGTTTGTAATGTATTGTATACCTACTTACTAGTAATTCAATAATCTTTAAGTTAGTTTTTTTTTGTGTAAAAGTTTTGAGACGAACGATGGTAAGAAATAATGCATGACCATTGCAGCAATACACATAACTTTGAGTAGTAATTAGGCTCCGAAACTACTGGACCGTATTCAAAAATTCTTTCAACGTTGGGAAGCTACACTGTCCCCGGATGACATAGGCTACTTTTTATCCCAGTGTTCCTACGGGAACGGGAACTACGCGGGTGAAACCGCGAGGCGTCTGCTAGTACTGTATATTTTATTATCTATTACTGTGATACTAAATAATAAATTGAAACAATTTATCGAAGGTGCTCGCTTCGTTTTACAATGTTGGTGACCGCTTCAGTAAAAGTCGCACCTTGATAATAATAATTGGGGTAAAGTCTCCAATTACCAGTAATGTACGTATTTAATACCACGCGCGCCCTCGAAGTGACGTCATAGCAAGGTCGGCGGGTATCGACCAACGCGAGGCCATTTTAATGTATTTTATTAACTCGACTCAAAAAAGGAGGAGGTTCTCAATTCGACTGTACTCGTATGTTTTTTTTTATGTTTGTTACGCGATAATTCCACCAAATCTGAATCAGTTTCTATGATTATTTTTTGCTTCTCAGGTTGTCTCATATAAATTTTATCGAAATCGATTAAACGGTTTTTAATACATCGATGACAATAGACAAATCGATGACATTTTCGTTTACTCGGAAACCTCGCTGTTTCATTGGAGCAGTGCGTTTAGTTGGCCTAAGGGTCATGCAGTCGGTTTTTTTAATGGTAAATTTGTATATTATGTAAGTCTGTGAAGCGGTAACGGTCGGAACCGTAAGTTTTTGGATGGGTGACCGAGTCCGAAACTATGGTGAGTTTTTTTATGGCTGACACCCTAGATTAACAGCGAGGATGTGGAACTCTCTGCCGGCGTCTGTTTTTCCCGTGAAGTACAATTTGGGTGTCTTCAAATCTAGAGTAAACAGGTTTTTTTCTAGGTAAGCGTGCTTCATCTTGGACTGCATCCTGCTTAAAATCAGGCAGGGTGTAGTCAAACGCGAACCTATTATGTATAAAAAAAAAAATAATAAAAAAAAAATTAAAACATAGGCCACTTTTTATCCTGAAAAATGTAGCAGGTAACACAGCGGCGCGCAGCTAGGCAGCCAACCGAAACGACTGTTAAGCGGAAACAAACTATACGTACCAATACCTCAACACTCAAAATGGACTTCTGCAAAGTAGCGCCTGAATCAATCAATTATCAAAAGATAAATAATAGTAAAAAATCGGCCGAGTGGGCGTCAGACTCGCCCACGAAGGGTTCCACCCGTACCGTTATCTATAAAAACGACAAAAAAATCACGTTTGTTGTATGGGAGCCTCCTTAAATATTTATTTTGAAAATTTAATTAAAAAGATAACCGAATGGTACGGACCAGCTGGCAAGAGACACAGAGGTAGACCGGCAGAGAGATGGCTAGGCGAAATTATAAAAATAGCAGGAAAAGATTGGTCAGAAAAAGCGAAGGACAGATCTAGGTGGAGAAAAATGGAGGAGGCCTTTACTCTCCAGGCAGGTCCTTAATAAATATATATTAAGAAAACAAGAAATTTTGATTTGATGCATGAAAAATAAAATAAAATAAAAATGCATGCATAAAAAAAAAAGTGATAAATGTAAATATGTATATATATAAAACAATGTGTAAAATGAAATTAATTATTTAATCATTTTTTGTAATCAATAGTATTGAAATTTTATAAGTCAACATGTAAAATTTTTATTAAGGAATAAACAGGCTATATTATTATTATTATTAATTAAAAATTAATACATCAACTGTCTAACTATCACGGTTCATGAAATACAGCCTGGTGACAGACGGACAGTGGATACTTAGTAATAGGGTCCCGTTTCACCCTTTAGGTACGGAACCTTAAAAACTATCACAAAATAGCATGACAGCCCCGTTGGCTCATTGGTAGTATATCTGCCTTGAGAGCTGTAGGGCGTGGGTTCGATTCCCACTCAGGGCAAACATTTTGTGAATAAACAAATGTTTGTTCTGTGTCTGGGTGTTCTGTATGTATTTACAAAAAAAAAAAGTATTTATGTATGTATTCTATCATATCTGACTTCCATCACACAAGCTCTGCTTAGTTTGCTCGGGCCAGATGGCGCTGTGTGTATAGTCCTACAATATTTATTTAATAAAGTCTTGTAAAAAAATTTAAAGACGTTTTTTTTAATTACCTTTGTGAATTAGTCACGCGAGCGAAGTCATAGAGTTGCCCTCCCAGTGAGAATCAAGCAGTATGATTATGAAGTTCAACCAAATTTGAACAAAAATCCACCAAACAAATTAGAACGCCGTACAAGGATAAATCGTTTAACAATTAGTTAACAAACTACCTAACTATGTAGAATCTACTGTTCTTTAAAATGGTGGCGTCATTTCTACGGTACATGCATTTAAGTACAAATTCCAACTTACGAAAAGAGCGCTACTATCGCACTTTGTATAACAAATACTATGGGGCATCATTGAATAAATTTAGTTTCATCATTTGATCACGACTACTCGTAAGTTGGTTGCTAAGCCTTATGTCATCGACGCTTAAGGTTCCGTAAGTGATGTCAAGTTTTCAAATATGAGCCAAAGTAATGTATTTATTATTCTTTCTGCATGACCAATATTATTTTTTTATGGATTTAGTACTTAAGAATTGGCAAGGAATTCTATGTACAGAAGAGAACTCGCTAAACATAAAAGTGTGTGTAAAACGGACAACTAATTTATATTTTATATAATTATACATTATAAATCCAAATTGACATTAATTTTTTTTTTATGCTCGGACGAAATTGTATTTTATTGCTTGACATTTTATTTTTTTTTGGTTATGGCGTCGCATTTTAGCATTTGCCAGTGTCAAGTATTTATATATTTTCAAGTTTCACAAGTTAAATAAGTGTCCTCGTAGCTAGTTATAGTCAAAGTCCAGTCTAAGTCAAGTCCAGTCTGTGTCAGTCAAGTCCAGTCATGCTTTAGTAAAGTAGTGGCGACTTTACTATAAAGCTTCGATGGAGCACCACGAAAAGTCATGTTTCACCACATTATATAATTTTCCCACACTCACGCTTGTGATTCGGCACTTACGACACACACAACGGAGCGACACGACTCTTCCCGCGTTCTCGCCAAAACTCCTGCTTGACATTTATTACATCTCATTGACATTTTTTTTTTTTTCTTTTTGATTTGACGAATATATTGTTCCTATTTTGTATTGTTTAATTTTTTCTACGTAAATATCTATTATACCCATATACGCAATAAATGAAATATAAATTTGAGAGGATGACTTTTGTGATTGAAAAAAAAAAGTAATTTTAACTTTTTTTGTAATAAACTAGCGCATCCCGGCTTCGCACGGGTGCAATGTAGATACTAATGTGGTGCATGTGCATGTATTATACATACAAACCTTCCTCTTGAATCACTCTGTCTATTGTTGGAAACCGCATTAAAATCCGTTGCACAGTTAAAAAGATTTAAGCGTACATACGGCGGGAAACGTACATACTGTTCTTCGGATAAGGATTTGCATAATCTAATTCGTCTATCCAACCCATATCGGATATTCAGAAACTTGAAAAGCGACAAGATTTCACAATTGCTATGCCAAACACCCCAACGAAACGGTTTGATTCCACTTTCATTGTGCAGTGGAATGCGCTGCCCGAGAAAGCGTTCCCCGGTAGAGATGCGATCATTGCGAGATAATCGGTTTCCTTTCTTCTAGGCAAGCGTGCTTCAAAATGACGACCAAACACCAAGTTATCGCAAAAGGAAGACTGTTTTTAACCCCCGACGCAAAAACGACGTGGTGATGTCATAAGTTTGTCGTGTCTGTGTTTGCCTGTCTGTGGCGTCATAGCTCCCGAACGGATAAACTGATTTTGATTTTGTTTGAAAGGTGAATTAGTCGGTGTAGAGTGTTCTTAGCTATGTTTGATGAAAATCCAAGATGGCCGCCGCCACAAATTACGCACTTTTTAATTTACCTTTTTTTACATATTTTTTTATCATAACTTCCTCAACATGGGTGTCAAATGAAAGGGCTTGACTAGTAGAATACTAAACATCAGTCGGGGAGTTTTTTAAACGTTTGATTCAATGTTAGGTATACGCCTAATAAATGACGCCTCCGTCCGTGATGCAAATTCCATCGCGTGCTTCAGAACCAAGCTTCTTCTTAGCTTAGATCTTAGCTTCAAGAGACCTTGTTTTATGACTTTTGCTATTGTTTAAAAATAAAAGATTATTGATTTACTCGTAAGTAATTATATTATTTTTTTTATTAACATTTAATCATCCCTTTAATAGTATAATTGTGAAAGTTTGGATGGATAGATGGATGTTTGTTACTCTTTCATGCAAAAACTATTGAACGGATTTGGGATACTGAGAAATTTGGTATGGAGGTAGCTGACACCCTGGATTAACACATAGGCTACTTTTTATCCCGAAAACATGTAGCGGGTAACACCGCGGGGCGCAGCTGGTATTGACATATTTCTCATCTGATAAATTAATATATTGACATTTTCATTATATTGATTAACGTGAGTTATGATTTTGATATTTTTAAAAATTACCTGTAACATTGGTGTTATCGATAAAAAATTGTATTTGTAAGTAAACATTAAATATTTACAGTTGAAAGAGTCATCAAATTTTGTTATTCGCCGAAGTTCTTATCAAATTTTCCTTATCACAAACTAGTCGCTGTAATTGCACACAAACGCATAAAATACGCGATTTTATGGGTCATTACACATGGTCTTGAAGTCCTCAGCAGCTTTGTTGTGCTGGTGGGTAGGACTTGATGGTAAGCACCTTTGGTTTCCATTTTTGATGAGATTAAAGTTTATGTAAACAGCTGATTAACACTGACCTATGTCAATTCAACCAAGTAAAGAAAAACACGACAGATAACATAAGAAACAGACGCTAAAAATGCTATACTTTTTAATGCTTGACAGGCTAGGTTTTAACCACATCTCACCTGATGTTAAGTGACGATGTGGTCGAAGATAGTAAAGCACACCAAGCCTGGAATGGAACTGTTATGGCATGGTGTAATGGCACTAACACATGTTTCATTTCACTCAAAACAAAAAACTTCATAAGTAAACGCGTGCGAAGTCGCGGGCGGAAACTAGTAATGTTTAAAAAAAATTACTTAATTTTTTTATCATATTTTACAGAACACTTTAAATGTTTTGTCATAGACAACGAACCCACACCCAACATATCCCAAAAAGGTGCCAATAACAAGCGGATATAAGAACTCGAAACAATCGCTGACAAACATAGCAAGAAATAATCTCACCTCAAAATGTATTTATAAATTCTCACTTCACTTTACATATCAATACAATTTTAAAATCTCAACAAAACGTCCACTCATGTCGACAACAGAAATGCACTGAATGAACTTGAATCAGTCGCTGATTCAGGTTTACGATTTAAGTTTTACCTACTAACCTTGTAAAGTATAAAATCCTAGGTTTCGCTACAAATGGCATAAAGGCGTTAGTTCTTACACTGTACGGGAGGTTTTTTTAGGGTTCCGTACCCAAAGGGTAAAACGGGACCCTATTACTAAGGCTCCGCTGTCTGTCCGTCTAGTCACCAGGCTGTATCTCATGAATCGCGATAGTTAGACAGTTGAAATTTTCACAGATGATGTATTTCTGTTGCCGCTATAACAACAAATACTAAAAACAGAATAAACTAAATATTTAAGGGAGTACAACATAAATATTTAAGGGAGCTCCCATACAACAAACGTGATTTTTTATAGATAATAGAGGAACCATTCGTGCGCGAGTTTTTGGATTTCGGATTTTTGTATGTTTGTAACGAATAAACTCAAAAACTACTGGACCGATTTCAAAAATTCTTTCACCGTTGGGAATGTACACTATCCCCGGGTGACATAGGCTTTTGATCCCTGTATTCCCACGGGAACGGGAACTACGCGGGTAAAACCGCGAGACGTCTGCTAGCAAAATAAATAAAGCTATCATTGAAATATGTTCGCTGGTCGTAAAATCATATGAGTCCCATAGCAACACACGTATCTCAAAACGTAACATTTCCCAAATCAAGCAAATCACAGCTAGAACAATGCTTGACCGTAAATGATTCAACATCTGCTAATAGAATAAACAGATTGTTCCATGCTAAGTGTTACAGCCTTGATGAATTCACAAGTGTTGTGGTAACCCAGTTTAAATTGTTTAGTTAATTAGTTCGTTATAACTATTGTTTAGCGTCAAAAGATTTGGGTATACATAGTTTAGAACCAACTTTAATACCTATAGTGGTATGAAACTGTTTAACACATTCAGTGCCGCCGACACGCCTAGCGTGTACTCACGATTCCCTGTCGCGATGCTACGAGCACGCCAAACGTGCTCTCGACAGTTGCGGTCTTAGGGGGTGGCAAGCAGGGCAACCGCCCGGGGCCTAGCTCTTGCAGGGGCCTCGCGTCCTCATAGAAAAAAGTCTTTACCATATATGTATGTGTACCTCGCGCCTCGCACTTAACAAAACCCCCCCTGAACGCACGGTTTCATTATTAGTGCAAGCATGTTACGGCCACTCGAGCACTCGAACTAATTTTTTAGTAAAACGAACTCAAAGAAAAAGGGCCTCACAATGATCTGTCGCCCCGGGCCTCGCAACAGCTAAGGCCGCCGCTGGCTCTCGATTCCTCATGGATTCGGGCATATTTTCTATCTGAAGCCGAAACATAGCTTTTTTTGATTTCACCTTTATACAGTGCCAGTGAACACGCCTAGCGTGCCCATGTCATTTCATCTTGCAGTGTCAGCATCGCTGGGAACTACTCGAAAACAGTGCTGGCAATGACAAGTCTGACTGCCAATCTGAAGGACATGGGTTCAAATCCCACGGCACGCAACCCTAATTAGTTTGTAGTTATTTGTAGCGATGATAGCTCAGTGGTTAGCGCGTTCGGTTCGCATGCCGAAGGTGGGTTCAAAACCATTTGTCAACCATTAAAAAAACTAACTGGAAAAAATATGTCATACAAGTAAACGAAATTGCGTATTTTGCTTTCAGGTGACTTTTTAGCGGTTTTTATGGTTGCTAGGTTTGTTTTCTTTTTTCCGTTTTCGGTTCATTACGCGTTCCCTCCCGCCCGTGACCCGGCACCTGCTCGATGATTTATCATTGAATGTTACGTAGTTTCATCTCGCCTAACGACCAAGTAATACCAGATACCTATAAAGTAATCGATTCAGAACATTTCAGATATACGTTTATCTTAAGAATGCGCTCGCATATACTCTGCAAGATAAGAGAAGGTTACAGATTATTCTCACACTGATAACAAAAGATTATCGCGTCTCTGTGAAATGTAAGAGGGAAGTATGCTTATTTCAGTCAGTTTTTACACATATGATACTAGCAGCGCCCCGCGCTACCCGCTACATGTTTTCGGAATAAAAAGTAGCCTATGTGTTAATCCAGGCTCTCAGCTACCACCATACCAAATTCCATCCAAATCCGATCAGTAGTTTTTGCGTGAAAGAGAATTTTGAAAAAACCCACGACGTTTAAAAAGTAATTTAAAAAGGATAAAATAATTTAATAACCCAACAGAATAGAAATGAACTTGGTTTGCAATTTTATAGTAACGTGAATTATATAAAATATAATAGCAATGGTAATAAACCTCAAGTCTATCATCAAATTAAAAAAAATATATGTAATCACGATCTCGCTCTAAAGATTAAATTAACAACTTACAAGTTGTATTATTGTAAATCTATCTAAATCATACCCCAGAAAAAATATAATACGTCTATCAAGCCAACAACTTTTTTTTAACAAATTAGGCTATATACATGCGTTATTCAGCCAAAAAAAGTTCCTGCTATGTATAGCCAATGACATAATAGAAAAACCTTGCAATGACGTCACAAGATGGCGGATAGAGCATTCACCCGAAGGCTTAAAGGTCATTTTATTATGTATTTCTTTTCTTTCAACAAAAAATGGTCACGAATACTAATGTTAGATGTGGATAAGGAGTACGAATTTTGTTTTAGGTCGTCGATCTTTAAATTTGCTTCCATATTGTGAGGTATTTCAGAAAACTGCTGACAACGAAATTGAAGGATACAGTTTGACGTGCAAAATGTACCTAATTATACCACTCCATAGCTAAAGGATAAAACATATTATTACTAAACCCGACGCCCCAGTTTCGCACCGGTGCATTATATAGATACTAAATTATCTTGATTTATCTCGTAAGGTTTAGCCAGCGTTTTGCAATGTAAGCGCACAAAAACATGTACATATTTTTACGATATCACATTACTAATCTTTGAAATTCTCAGATCTTCTCTACTATAACATGCATGTATTATACGTATAAATCTGCCTCTTGAATCACTTTATCTATTGATGGAAACCACATTAAAATCCGTTGCGTAGTTTAATTTAAAAGATATACGCGTACAGACGGCGGGAAGCGACTTTGTTTTATACTATGTAGAGATTAATAACTAGTGACCCGCTCCTGCTTCGCACGGATAAAATACAATGTGCATATGCATGTATTATACATATAAACCTTCCTCTTGAATCACTCTGTCTATTGATGGAAATCACATTAAAAGCCGTTGTGTAGTTTATAAGATCTAAGCGTACAGACAGCGGGAAGCACTATATCATATCATGATGAATAGTAGAGGTTTGTTAGAACCGAAATTTATAAAAATCATTCGAGAGCGATGGCATAGATTGTATTTATTGAGTAACACCCACTCGGGCAGCAAATTCCACTGGTTTGTATGATGAAAGTGGAATCAGAACGATTCGTTCGATTTTTTGCAAGACCAACCATGAAACGCTTTTGAGAGCTCCTGGCGGTTCGATAATATAATGGGCAGGGTGGAATTAGGTCATGCAGATCTGAAGCGCACTCTCCCAAAGTGTATTCGATAAAAAACCGACAGATAAGCAATTTTGAGTCAAAGTTCAAGGCAATGAAAAGCGAAGCAAGTCGGATCAGATTTACTAAAATGACTAACTTTGAGCTACTATTATAAATAATATTCGGATAAAGTGATAAATTGATATTAAATGGCCATTATACATTATGCATAATAGTAATTTATTCACTATGACTGCAACATTTTAGACTATCTAAAACACTTTTTCTCTCTTCTTTTTAAATATGGGTTCGCGTTTGACCACAACGTGCGTGATGTTAAGCAATGTAGCCTAGGATGACGCTTTGGCCATCCTGTAATTAAAAAAACCCGGTCAAGTGCGAGTCGGACTCGCGCACGAAGGGTTCCGTACTATAAAAACTGTAAAAAAATCACGTTTGTTGTATGGGAGCCCCGATAAATCTCCGTTTTTTAGTTGGTATGTGTTGTTATAGCGGCAACAGAAATACATCGTCTGTGAAAATTTCAACTGTTTAACTGTCACGGTTCATGAGGTACAGCCTGGTGACAAAGAAGTCGTAGTGATAGGGTCTCGTTTTACTCTTTGGGTACGGAACCCTAATTACAGGTCATAAAGTATACAAACTTAGATAAATTTCATCGCCGGGGCGTCCACAGCACGTTGGATCTTCGCAGTAATAAAAAGAAAGACCAACTAGTAACGCCGTCGCATCGGCTCGTCAAGTCGGAGAGGTCGGTATACATTCTGGGGCCCGCGGTCTACAATCGCGTACCCGCTTCCATTCGGGATGCACCTTCCATCGCGTGCTTCAGAAGCAAACTAAGATCTTGGCTTCAAGAGACCTTATTCTATGACTTTGACGATTATTTAAAACTAAGAGATTATTGAATTACTAGTAAGTAATTATAATATTTTTGTTTTTTATGGACATTTAATTACATTGACATAATTATTTTATACGTGACATATTACTTTATTGACATGTTCATTGTTTTGACATATGTAATGATTTTGATAATAGTTTTTAAATATGAATGGAAAAATGACCTGTAACTTTGGTGTTATGAATAAATGATTTGTATTTGTATTTGTAAAGTTCTTTTGTTTTTTTCTGGTGTGCGCAGTATTATAGTTCCTAGATACGTATATCTATTTAAATATAGGGGCGAGCGTTAGAAAATCATGACAATTAAACAGGAAAATGGAAGTTTTAGTTATGATTTATCATCTACATGTATGTACATAATATATATATGTATCTACTTGAACCATTGTCGATTCAAGGTTGTATAATTTTTCCATAAATAGCGGTAAGTTGAGTAGTTACCTATTTGTACAAGTACAGGTCACGGTAAACTTCCTTCATGCACTTTAGTTAAAAGCATTTACTTTATTGCGTTCTACGTTAATAGCTACATAGAGTTTAAATAACTTTGTAAACATTATAAAAATCATTATTTCCTTGTTAGTAGATTTCCTTCGCAGGAAGTCGCCTAGGTAGTTACCATCGCAGTACCAGATATTCTGCAGTTGTGTGTAAACATTACTGTATTCCGGTTTGAAGGGTACTGCAGCTAGCGAAATTACTGGGCTGTTGAGACTAACCATCGAAAGTCTCAAAGTAATGAGCGCCAAAGCAGTGATGCCCTGGACTTGGTTTTGTTACTCAGAGTTCTGTGTATCGCTGCAATGGTCATGGACAGGCGTTATCTCTTACCATCAGGAGAGTGTTCCTCTCATTACTGTCACATTTTTTTTGTAGCTATCATAGCTCAGTGGTTAGTTGACAGTTCGCATGCCGAAGGGCGTGGGTTCAAACCTCAACAATGAGCTTGAGCTGCCGGTGAAAGAAAACAGCGAGAAAACCATAGCATGGTGGTAGGGTACTTTCTAGTACTCGGCTGGCTAGCTACCACCCTCAAGTTAAAAATCTGCCACCAAGCATCTAACGGTGTGTTCCGGCAGCCTTACTTGAAAGCCAGTTCCATTCCAGGCTAGGTGTGCTTTACCATCTTCGATCACACCGTCACTTAACATCAGGTGAGCTATGATCAAACAACAAGCCTGAATCAAATCCTGAACAAAAAGCGAATCGTTTGATTGTTTACCACTCTTTCTATAAAAGTAGGTAGGTACTAGCTGCGCTCGCGGTGTTACCCGCTGTTCCGACGTGAACACAATCTTTTTCGGGATTAAGAGGGTATCAGCTACCTCCGTACCAAATTTCGTCAAAATTGGTTGTGCGTAAAGAAGTGACACATTTCCACACTCGCAAACGTACGCCTCTATAATATTAGTGTGATATAATATGTACCTAGTCTGGCCATAAATACTGTTAAAACTAAAAATAAACAAAATAGTACATTTGAATTTGGAATCTGTAATTTTTATATGATTGTTCATTGTGTTTTTTCATTTTGGCGCCAATAAATTGTACAATATTTTGCGATATTAAAATGGAGTGGGGTGATAAAGAGAACCGAATCGCTGTGATTGCATTACGCAAAATAGGTCCATTGGAGCCAAATGCAATTTTTAAAACTCTCCATACGCTTGGTCTTATTCAAATGTTTGTGTACCGGGCTATTAATAGGTACAATGAGACCTCCTCTGTTTGTGACAGAAAAAGATCTGGCCGTCCACGTAGTGTTCGTACGAAAAAGGTGGTCAAAGCAGTAAGGGGTAGAATTCGAAGAAATCCTGTCCGAAAGCAAAAGATTTTATCTCGGGAGATGAGGATGGCACCTAGAACCATGTCGCGTATTTTATAAGAGGACTTAGGACTTGCAGCCTATAAGAGACGCACTGGTCACTTCTTAACTGATAATTTAAAAAAGAATAGGGTGGTAAAATCGAAACAACTACTGAAGCGGTACGTAAAAGGAGGTCACAGAAAATTTTTGTTTACGGATGAGAAATTTTTTACAGTTGAGCAACATTTTAACAAACAAAATGACCGTATTTATGCTCAAAGCTCTAAGGAAGATTCCCAATTAGTCGACAGAGTGCAACGTGGGCATTATCCGACTTCAGTGATGATTTGGTGGGGTGTTAGCTATGAATGAGTGACTGACCCATATTTTTGTGAAAAGGGTATCAAAACATCGGCACAAGTGTATCAAGATACCATTCTTGAGAAGGTAGTTAAGTAGTTAACAACACCATATTCAATAACCAAGTATGGTTCTTCCAGCAAGACTCGGCGCCGGTCATAATGCTCGGTCCACGTAGTCTTGTTTGGAAGCCAACGTTTCGGACTTCATCAGAGCTGAAGACTGGCCGTCGTCTAGTCCCGATCTTAATCCGCTGGATTATGATTTATGGTCAGTTTTAGAGAGTACGGCTTGCTCTAAACGCCATGATAATTTGGAGTCCCTAAAACAATCCATACGTTTGGCAGTGAAGAATTTTCCCATAGAAAGAGTGCGTACTTCTATTGATAACTGGCCTCAACGTTTAACTGTATTGCAGCCAATGGAGAACACTTCGAATAAGCTTTTTATATTTTAAATTGTTTTATATTTATGTATTAAACTAACACACTGTAAAAGTAATAAATGTTATTTGCAAAAGAAAAAAATAAATTTTCTTTGTTACAATATTTATGGCAAGACTAGGTATAGTGGCCACCTCCAGACATCGAGACACTCCCAAGTCTCGTGCCTGGCCGCGTCGTGACACATGACCTCCGAATTGTGACGTGACGTGAGGTTACGTCATGGTCTCGATGACAAAGGTTAACACAATACCTACACAACCAGAATTTCTAGTTTCACTTAACTAAAACCAAAGCTTCGTTTCACATACGAATCGTACTACAATTTGGGCTTTTTTACATCGTACATCGTATCGTACCACTTAGTGAGGTGAGTATTTCGTAACGGTTTTTTATTATTATTTTTCTTTGGTTTTGGCGTCGCATTTTGAGCATTTGCCAGGGTCAAGTGTTTTATATTTTTAAGTTTCAAAGTTGCTTCGTAGCTGTAGTTATAGTCAAAGTCCAGTCTTGGTCAAGGACAGTCCGTGTCAGTCAAGTCTAGTCATGCTTTAGTAAAGTAGTGGCGACTTTGCTGTAAGCTTCGATGGAGGTTTGGAAGCAACATGAAAAATCATGATTCACCACATTATATCATTTTCCCACACTCGCGCTTGTGATTCGGCACTTTATGAATAAAACACCAGCATTTTTATGCATAAACACTCGACAAAACACTAGTTTTGGAATAAATATACATATAGATATTTAAAAAAAAATAGGTGAATTTAGGCGCGTTTTTTTTTAAATTAACGAAACCTATAATATATGGTAGGTATCTAAATAAAATAAATTAAAAGGGGATTACAAAAATATATTGAAGTTACATTATGTTTAAATTTAATAAGGAAAAATTAATTGGTGTAAAAAGTTTGCTCCTTAAATTATAGCTATTTTAGTCGCAGTCGGGTTATAGACTTTTTAAACTCTTCTGCTTGTTTATTGTACACCTAACTACCTACAGATTATTCTTTGATATTGTTACTTAAATATCTGAGTACTGCTACAATGGTCATGGGCAAATACTTTATATTCGCGATGCTTGCTTTTTTGTTGCGATGATAGCTTAACGGTTAGCGCAGTCGGTTCACGTGCCAAAGGGCGTGGACGTCCACACCTAACATCAGGTGAGCTTTAATCAAACACCTAACTTGTCAAACATTAAAAAAATCTTACTATCAGGAGAGGGTCTCGATCGTGAGATTACTTCTAAACTCATTACTGAAACAAAAAATTGCGTAGTGCGGTGTTTCAACCGTCGCATTTTCCGAGATTAAAAAAAAATGTACCAATCAGAGTATAAGTTATTCAGGTACAATCAGGTGTAAGTACATAGCATTCCAAATTTCATTCAAACCAACATTCAAAAAAGTATTTATTACACTTATGTATCTAAAGATATTAAGTATATATATTATTAAGATAGGCTTTCGTAAGTATACGTGTATTATTTTTCTTTGTGTCGTGTCCAAAACCCCATGGATAGAACGATCATGGAAAAAGAAACACATTACTGTGACATAACTTAGACTTGACAGTGGCTTGTTTGGCATGAGATTGATTATTTTGACTAGGTATTATAAAATATTGGTAATTTTAGCAAATACACAATGTGCCACGCCATAATCTTTTCAAAGATATAGAAGAGAACTTTATTTACAATAAATAATCGTATTGATTTATATCGAAACAATACAATATAATAGTTATGTACGTAAATACATACCTACTAATACTTTAGGTTACTTCCTCAAGCAGTAATGTTGTGACTTAAAGTAGTACATACCTACATAATAATCGATAAATCTTAAAAAATAGATATTTTTAAATCGATCAAATCGAAACACATCTTACCTCATTTTATTTCCAAAATCAAAATCCACTAACGTAAATACACGTAGTGTAAACTCAAACACTAAATTAAAAAAATAATTACAAACAAAGAAACCACGACAACACGCGAACAGTCAATAATAGTGATGTGACAAATGTATTATTAGTAAGGTTTTTTTAATTGAAAAAACAACAATAACACTTGTGTCAAATTTACGGGATCGATAAAAACGCGCGAAAATACGTATCTCGCGTATTGTAGCCGGTGCCGCACTGACTGCTAAGTAAGACAACCTAACTTACAAAATGGCGTACACGTTTGAGTTTGCGCAATAGTCTTCCGCAGCCTAACTTGTCTGTGACTATTCAATTAAGTTTTTGTCCATAATTTAATGATACCTCAAAAGTTGTAACCACAATTTATTCTGCTATAAAGTAGGTTTTGTAAGTAGGTAGTAAATAAGTAGGTTGAATATTAAAATTTAATTTTATGACGAATATGAATACCCAAATATTAAAGTAAGCTTAGGTTTAGTCTAGATTAAAGATGTCAAATACTTAATACATCCTTGTTTAGATTAGGCTAGCCTAAAATTGTCCTGACCAGTTTTTATGTCGAAGGTTTCAATGCCTATGAGGTTCTCTAACTAGCGTTTTTGATTATAAAGATCAAAATAGAATTAGATAGTATAATTAATCATCTAGCATATTAATTTGATAGAATAGTAGTATGCAGACGATAGCCAAATGTAGAAAAAAAAATATTTTCCAAAAAAGTTGTTACCATTTACTCCCGCCAGGAGCGCTGCTTCACTGTTCATACCTTTTGCTACCGTTAAAGTAGTACGTAAATATCGCAAATAAATATTATACTAGCCCCTCTGATGCGTGATGTGTATCTTTGATCCGTAAAAAATATCTTTTATGTTGTATAAGATAGACCCTGGATCATAGGCCTTTTTTTTTATTGTTCACAGGCCGTTTTTTAATCGTTCTTTTGGCCATATCTCATTTCATAATTTTCATCACGAGACTTCTAAACATGAGTCATTACAATTGAAACAATTTTTTTTAATGTATGGCATCAATACACACAAAATCTTTTATATTTTTTAGGAATTACTATTCTTATAGCTATGTGATAATACAGTAGCAAACTTCGCGAAGCAAAAAAAGCATGTGTTTTGGCGCCAATTTTTTTTAATAATAAAAAATTGGCTTGCGTTGTATCGCCAACTTGGCTCATGTTAAGCGAAGATGCGGTCTATGATAGAGCACGCTTGGCCAGATGAAACCGATTAATTCGCAACTTCTATAGAACCAGATTGTATCTATAGGGGAACACCTACAAAGAATATTGGCAAATTATAATATTTACGAGTCTATCAATCAAACGTTGTTAATTTGAATAATTTGAGACATGTTCTCAGTGTTTTGCAACTGATCATGATAGGAAAAGTTGATGGGAGAAGGCTGGTTTTAAAAGGAAGTTATAGTTGCATTGCATACGAGAATGGCCAGGAGCCTTGTAAGTGTGTAGTGACAAGACTGGACTCAACCAAGATTCAAAGGGACTTCGTGTCACTTTGACTGTGACCTAAACTTATTTAACTTATATTATTAAAATTATTAAGTGGAGACCACGGACCGGCAAGCGCAGCGTAGGACGTCCACCCACAAGGTGGGCAGACGACCTAGTAAAGACCGCAGGAACGCGCTGGATGCGGGCCGCTTCCAACCGGTCTTTATGGAAGTCAATGGGGGAGGCCTATGTCCAGCAGTGGACGTCCTACGGCTGAAATGATGATGATGATGATGATTAAAATTATTGAAATATTTGACACAGGTAAATGCACAAAAAGCGATGCCAAAGACATAAAAGAAAAATAATGTCAATGTCAAAGTCAATTTTTAAATTAATGTATTGTGTTGTGCAGTACAGTGTGCTTGTGCTTGTGAGTTGTGTGTGCTAAGTGCTTTCGATTGGCGGCTAAAACGCGAATTGGATTTAAACTCCCTAATTATTTTCTGTAAAAACGCTTATAATGGCTGAAAAGCTTGAGGATTTGAACCTCCCACTGACCGTTGTCACGAGAATAGTAAAAGAAGTTTTACCCGAGGGAATAGCGATATCCAAAGAGGCACGAACCGGTCTCGCAAAAGCTGCTTCAGTTTTCGTACTTTACGTTACATCTGCTGCAACGAACATAGTGAAAAATAAGAAGAGAAAAGCCCTTACGGGCCAGGACGTGTTAGACGCTATGCGCGACATTGAATTCGACAGATTCGTCGAACCTTTAGGTGAAGCACTAGAACAATATAAACAGCTGGTTTCGGCGCGAAAATCTGGAGCGGGGAAGAAAAAAGACGATACAGAAGAAGTGGAAACGATAGAAGACGATTGATCTGATATTATAAATCTTAGAATTAAGACAGAAGTACCTGCTTGTTAAATAAATAACGTTTTATAACATGATTGTATTTTGGTTACTAATAGTAGGAACCTAAGTTTAGAACATTTAAAATAAATTTAAAGGTTTGAGTATACGGTTCTATAGCTATTATTACTTCTCAGTTTTACCACAGGTCAGCCTGTTATTGTAAGAGATCTTATCTGCATGTTATGGATATATTGCAAAGCCACAGAAGTGACTAGGATTTTAACTCTATAGCAGCTTATTTGTCATCCAAATTACCACAACAGACTGTTTTTTGCGATCATGCATAACTCCATCTCACCGACTGAAGCTACTGTGCCAGACTGGCTCTGTTACTTCAAGGAGTTGGCTTGAGTAGATGCTGCTAGGGCAAACGCACAATACTTCCCAAGTGAGATGTCATCAGTGCAGCTCTTATCCAGGCTCATAAATTATATATATATACTATTTAGAGATTATGTGAAGTCCACTCCACTCAGTGCTTATACTTTTCCTACTGGAGAGGAGTGGAAATTTTGAGTGTTGTAGTTGGACGATTTATGCACTGCAGAGTGGAAATGCAGCCTAGATAACCACAGTCCTAAAGGCAAGTCAGTTACAAAATAGATTAAGATAACTTAAAGGTATAGCTATAGGTAGATTATAAATAAAAAATACAACAAATGTTCTCACTTCTTTATTCTGGAATAGAATTTGCTCACAAATATTTTTTGGAATTCAACATTGAAACTCGAAGTACAGCACAATTCTATACCTACCTAAATCTTATTTACATGGTGACAGCCATTTACCCTCTTCGATAAACAAAATAATTATTACATTTTCTCTACAGCATCTAATGTCTAATTTATACTCGCAACTCTTTTGTTTAGTAATATTAGGGAAAAATTGAAAAATCTTATAGAAATATAGAATGTTTATGCAATGCAAGATCATTTTTAATTAACTGGCCACTATTTGCAAGGAGCTGCGTTACCAAATGTCACAATAACTTTTGACAAAAGTTGATACGCCGATCTAAAGAAAAATAATTGTAAAAAAATTACTTTAGTTTATTTTATAAATACAAAACAGACACCCTAAGCTTTCTTATAGGATTCTTTTGTTCCTTTTCGTTTAATAATGTATACATCGATAGCCATTAAGAGCCCAAATTTCAGCTAAATAGTTTTTTAAAAAGAATGTTGCAATTGTAAAGTTGTTGAAAACCTAAATATTTTTTTGTATTTTATGTCTGAACAGTGTACAATGGTGGCCCGTTAACTAAAAATTACCCCATATTGATCGTGAAGTCAGCAACTCTGACGCTAATAGATCAAGTCTGTAGAAATCTTTAAAATTACAAACAGCAATAAGTACTGTTTAAATAAAAATCATAATATATGTATTGTAGTTAATTTATCTTCGTTAAAATAACTTTTAATCACACTAATATTATAAAGGCGAAAGTTTGTGAGAGTGTTTGTTAGTTTGTTACTTGTTCACGCTCAAACGGCTGGACCAATTTTGATGAAATTTGATACAGATATAGCTGACACCCTGGATTAACACATCTACTTCATCCCAAAAAAAATTAGCTGGTAACACAGCGGGCGCAGCTAGTTCATGATAAAAAAAACTATTTTTTTTTTTTCTAATTTAGTGTTCACTTCATATAAATATCAACTATACTGGTTATTATTGCTGTAAGTGTTCATAGGAGGCGGTTAGCACTTACCATCAAGTGGAATACCTAGCTGTTTGCCGCATTTTCTATAAAAATGGAAGATTGATACCTACGAGCGAGAAACCTAAAAAACTGAAAAATTGTAGCGATGGTGGTTGGCTCAGTGGTTAGCGCTTTTGAATAACACGCCGAAGGGCGTGCGTTCAAACCCTAACGATGAGCTTGAACTCGCGGTGAAGAAAAAGGTTTCTTTAAAACCAATTACACAAAAATGCTATCATCTATTTTACATACCTATAACATAAAGTAGTATTAAGTAACTAAGTATTTAGTAAGTTACTGTAAAAGTACTAGACTATAGAAAAAAACTGTTCTTTTGTAAAAAAGTTGTACCGAGTTAAGTTTCAAAACTGCAAAGTTATCGATTCAAGAGAAAATAGAAAAAGAAATTTTTCCTAAAATTGCTTTATCAATAAAATCTACAAAAGTCCGACTAGTTGTAAAAATATCGGTAGCTTAAATATATATGCTACATATTTAAAGCATATAATATAATTAAGAGTTATATGTAACAGCTCACAAAATATTTTTTTAAACTGCAGAATGTAAGCTACGAAAATACATGCAGCATTATATGCTTTCCAAGAATCTACATTTATTTAATTTTGAATATATTTATTGTATGAATAAATTCCAGACTTATTTATATTTTAAACAGGTAGATTGTTATTATCATGTAGTATTATAAAAGCTATAATTGATTATTTTTTTTGTATTTCTTTAACTCCTTATAATCTCTCCACACACAATTTGATGCCTTTTATGATATTGTGCAAGAAGGATAGTAGAAGAGAAATATCCGTATGTATATTTACTTGGTGGTAGATCTCCTTAGCAGGGGGTTCGGGGGAATCTATCGCCCATTGAATGAGTATCCCGAGGATGAAGGATGTGTGTTGTGTTCCCACACATCTTCGTTAAGCCGGGTGGAGCAAAAGCTTCCCGAGAAGGAGTCTGGGAGACTAGCGCTATCGAGGTAGCGGACGAATGCGCAAGCGTACCCGCTACCCCGGTTCAAGGCGCGGAGACGGAACACCCCAGGGTTTTTAGTGGGTATGCCGTCATTCTTGACGGAGAGTCCCACATAACCACCTGCCACCCCTGTGGCCGGGTGGTACCCACAAAGGATTTTCCCTGGGGGAAAAAAAGGGGTTGTCTACATTCTACCGCAGTACCAGATATTCTGCCTCCAAGCAGTAGCGTGTAGACATTACTGTGTTCCGGTTCGAAGGGTACTGCTGAGCCTCGATCACGAACGACTTCATCATCATCATCATCATCAGCCTATACTAGTCCACTGCTGGACATAGGCCTCTCCCAAGACACGCCACTCAGCCCGATCTTCGGCTTTTCGCTTCCATCCACCGCCAGCTGTCCTACGTATATCGTCACTCCATCGAGTCTCAGGGCGTCCTACGCTACGCTTGCCAATACGCGGTCTCCACTCTTGAACACGTCTACCCCAGCGGTTATCGGTTCTGCGACAGATATGTCCAGCCCATTGCCACTTCAGCTTGCTAATACGCTGAGCACGAACGACTTGCGAACATGTATTCGTGTCGACATCCACAAAAATCTGTATAAGACCTTTACGGTATGAATTCGATGAATTTCCGTGATCGTTGCTCAGCTAGGGAACATTACAGGGATGTTGAGACTAACCATCCAGTCTAGGTAATGAGCGCCAAAGCAGCGATGCTCTGTTATTTGTTTTGCTACTCAAAGTTCTATGTGCCAATCGAAGTACAGATGATATATTATAAATTTGTAAATATGATTTGTTTTGTAATACGGGGCTGGCATAATCGCATTGCGTTAAAAGCCCCCAATAAAAAGAAGAATAAAAAAAAAAAAGTTCTATGTATCGCTGCAATGGTCATGGACAGGCATTATCTCTTACCATCAGGAGAGCGTTCCTCTCATTACATTCATATTAAAAAAAAAATGTTTTGTTTACGTAGGTAAATAGATCTATATATCTGTTTATAAATGTATTTTCATTGTGTTATATTGAATTGTAACATCTGTTTTGTCTGTTTATATATTTTTTTGAACAAAATTTATAATCACAGTTTATGTTTATAATTTGTAAACATAGTTTATATATTTATATTTTTTTTTTATCTTTGTCAATCAATAATCAAAATCTATACATATCTAACTCAAAATAATGATTCAGTAAGATTTAAAAAATAATTGTGTCTGCCCATAATCGCCACAGCTATGGTATTTGGCGAGATATTTAAAGGTTTAAAGAACGTCACATCGTTTTAATTCTATTTTGCTTGTTTCACAAATGTGAAACATTTATTTTTAATATAATAATTCTAAAAGTTTCTACTACCTTACTTTAGGTACTTATCTCACGCCTAATAATGATGGAATTATCAATAATTTATTATTATTATCTTGAATACTAGCAAATCTTCAGTACTGGTGTTCTTGTTTTCAATTACAATTCTAATTCATAATTTCAATTTACATCTACATTTTTAATCACTTTACGAATAGTGTACACAAATTTGGAGGATTTGATCGATCTTATTTCACAAAGTGTAGTGTAGTCTCAGAAGTATCTACTGTAAAACAATGTATTGTATTGTTTGTGCCGACAGCCCTGTTGTTATTGTGAGCTGAAGGGCGTGGGTTCGATTCTCACCCAGGGCAAACATTTGGTGATATAGACAAATGTTTGTTCTGTGTCTGGGTGTATTTACAAAAAAAAAACTATTTAAGTATTCTATCTTATCTTATCTATCTAGACTTCCATAGCATAAGCTTTGCTTAGTTTGGGGTCAGATGGCGCTGTGTGTAATGTCCTATGATATTTATTTATTTGTTGTGTTGTGTTATGTATGTGTAGACTGTAGATTCTTTTGTTATCTGTACTTTTTTTCTGTGTATGGTGTGCACAATAAAGGGTTTATATCTATTGTTTTATAGTAAATACTTCTAAGAGATGCGTACAGTACCTTGAACTAGATCTCGAAATCTAAATACACTTTCTACGCACGAGAAAGATTTCGAGAAGATAGTTGTAGTAGACGTTTGAAACTTAGGCTCGATTCTCACTTATCGGAGGTTTAGCAGACAGTTAAAAAAAAACTATGACTAATTTTCGGCAGTCAGAAAGTCCTGAGTTCGAATCCCACGGCACGCACCTCTGTCTTTGCATATCGCCGCTGACTTCAAATAGTGAAGGAACCCTATACAAAAAAGTTCTCGAAGAAATGTGATGTCAACCAACCCACACTTGGCCAGCGTCAGACAATGGCGTTACCCTTATCCACACGCAGTTCGACGATCCCTACATACATAAAGACATGTCAAAAATGTCATTTTTTTTTTTATTGCTTACCTATTGGCTTTAGATTTTACATATACCTAAAGTTCCTAAATCTAATAAAACATTATAGAAAAAAAGTATTTATAGTTGTACATAGAATTATTTCTAGAGCGGTTTGAACATAAATTACGCTCTCCTATAAACCTCGGTTTTTGACATGTCTTTTATGTACGTAAGGACCGTCGAGTTATCCAGCAAAGAACAGCGTATCGTGTCAGCAATATCGCCCGCCTTCGTTTTAGGCGGCGGTCTCCGTACACGGTGTAAGTTCAGATTTGGCAAAACGATAAATGTATCACCATTGCAAAATCGAAACAGCCATATTGTATATTCTAGCTATAGCCAGTTATAGCGCGGGGAAAGTAATACTATCCCCGGCGCGTGGACTGATCCGCCATTTTTGTTTACACTATTAGCAAGATAATACTTATATATATCCGAATATAATCTAATACTTAGCAAATATTATTACCAAAATTGCATGTCAAATAATGTTTACAAATGTAATCAATGTTAAAATAATAACATTGCTTTTATTATAATAAAGAAAAAGAGAGTTTTTCTATGCGAGACTATTTTCATTGAAAAATAATTTTATTAAATCTATCAATAGCTCGATCCGCAGTGACGCAGAATCGAAACGCATCTACCTACTATAAGCATTCGCAACGCGACAGTAGCCAAAACGAAAAGAAAAAAAAAACAAGAGGCATCGACAACAATTTCAACATTTAAAAAAAATATACAATTCTTTACTTTACCCGTTCTTTTTATAAACGTCACACTCTTGGACCCTTCATTCGTCTGAGATCACTACAGGTTATGGGCCTCTTTTTATAATTTTAGGTCCAGAGTCAACTTAGGCAAACTAGAAAAATGAATTAAAAATCATACTTAACTATCCAATCAAATTCAATGTACAATCTACCATGTAGTCGTTACATGATTTAAATTTTGGCGCAATTGTTTAGTACTTGTGAAAATGGGGGGTTGGGAAGCGCTGATCCTTAAATCTTAGTGGTATTTGGTCTCCTTATTCGCTATGAACTTTGCATTAAATTAGTCAATTATACTTCCCGCTAAAGTCAATTTTTAATTTGTTTTTAACTAAAAATAAATGTACGCATTTCGGCACGCTCGAAAGAAACGCTGCGCTTCGACAATACACTAAATTATAATTAACCTTTTTTGTCTCTGTCGATGTGCGTTGCTACGATTCTGCGTCTAAGTGTGTTTCGAGCCTAAAAGCTTAGGACATTTGGCACGTACCTGATGAAACTTTCTCATACTGGCTAGGCCAAAATGTCCCATATTTTTATTCCCTTAAGAACTAATTTATCTATAACAATAAATGACTTAAATATTTCATCAAACATCTACTCAATTTAAGAACTTAACATTTCGCCCAAATTCTCTAGCATTCATAATTCTTCAAGTCTTATACTAAGTTGTTAGCATTATATACTAAAATTTCCAACATTAAATGTTAAAACTAATAATTTTTGGAAATAACAGCCATTCTCAGTCAATGAGCCAAGGAAGGTAGAGTTGGCTATTTTCACAACGTTCATTGGTTTTGGGAATGAAATTGAAATAAAATCTTCGATAACTTATATTACAAAGTGCCTGAGATGTCCCATAACCAATAGCAGGCCCGACCTTACGTGGACCAATCAGCGCTCAGTAGCAGATATTTCTGCAAGACGAACTTCAAACGAGTCTTTTTTTAACGCAACACAAGTAAAACAAAAAATAAAAAACAGAAAATGTACAAAATTAATGTTTATTGGGAGGTATAAATAAAATTTTACTAAATTAAAGCGTGACGTCATATTTCATCATAAAAATAAAACTGAAGGGAATACAAATCCAAGATAGCGGATATTAGTGTAACATTTTAGCATTTTTAAAAGCGTGAGTAATCTTGGATAAAAGAGAAATTCAATAAAAAGTTATCAGATACTCGTTCAACGTTTAGACTTGCAAGACTTGTCGTAAAATAAATAGTTAATTAACAACTTGCAACCACTGCCAAAAAGCCATAGAATTTATATGTCAGAGAGTAAAGATTTTCAAATTTTCCATAATTGTAAAATAAATTTAAAATGCATTGTTATATACAAACTCACAGGAAAACCGGCTTTAAATTATGTAGTTAGAATTAAAAAAAAAACAACCATCGCAGGCTTTAAAATTTACTTACGTTAAATGCTTAATCAACTTCCCGTGACGTGACGTGTTGACGTGGAAATGATATTAAAAAAAGTAAACAACCCTAACAAAAAAAGGCCGTATGATTTTATAACTCTTGCATAACGTCCTCTTTTGACATTTACTCTACGCTTTATGGTTATAGCTTTGACATTTGCAAAATATCTTGCAAGACAACTTTTCGACTTAATTTTCCAATAAAAAAAGTTATGCCTTGCAAGACTTCACTTTTTTGACTTAACTTGATGATAAAAATGTCTTGCAAGCCTAACTTTTTGACTAAACTTTCCGATAAAAAAAAAAAGTGTCAGTGCCAACTTTTAACAAAAAAAAAAGTTACAAGAGAGATAGCTTTGTTACAATAATCTCTTCGATATCACTGGATACACTTTTAAAATATAAAAAATCATTTAGTTAATATACAATTTATACACTAAAAAATAAAATAAAGTTATTTCTTCTGTTTGTCAATGTTTGGTCTTATAGTTTGAGCAACGTATAGGTGTTGCCATATACAACGAATATTTTTATAATAAATTAAAATGAGCAGTCAGGCATTTCTACCCAACATTCCAAATATAGGACAGTTAAAAAAAATTAATACATTCATTTATTACATTTAAACTAACGATATTATAATACAATTGACTAAATCTAAATGGAATAATTTTATATTATTATTTACAAAAATAATTAAATACACAAGCGAGCTTTTTTATTAAATTCTAAAATCTATAAGAGAAAATTGTCTTTTTCATTATAATATATATTTTGTTTTTTTTTTATTTTTTTTATACTGTAACACCAAAAAAATAATATGTAAAAACACTCATTTGTTTATTTAAAATGTATAGAAGGGTCTAAATAAGTTATTTATTTACCTTTTGACCGGAATTACATAAAGGTATTGCCATGTACACCAAAATCACGAAATATCGTCATTTCCACTCGATCTTCTTAGCAGGAAATAATCTTGGTACCACCGCAGTACCAGATATTCTACCACCAAGTAGTAGTGTGTAAACATTACTGTGACATTACCCGGCTGTTCGAACTAACCATCGATAGTCTCAAAGCAATGAGCGCCAAAACAGCGATGCCCCGGACTTTGCTCTACTACACAAAGTTCTGTGTATCGCTGCTATGGTTATTGTACGCGTACGCGTACGCGTTATCTCTTACCATCTGTAGAGAGTATGGTTCGTCTCGTTACTTTTACATAAAAAGAAAACATTCGTACCCAAAGAACTCACTAATTAATTCGTATAACTCAAAAGTTGGAGAGCTGAAGGGCGTGGGTTCGATTCCCACTCAGGACTAACATTTGTGTGACTAACTACTGTATGTATTTACAACAACAAAAATAGTATTTAAGGTGGTTCGATTTCCATACAAATAAATTTTTGCCATTTATGGACAAATGGAGCATAATTTTACAGTAAAATCACAGCTACTGGCATTTACTTTGGTCTTTATTTGCGGTAACTCACAACTGCTTGATTAAAACAGTAGATTATTAGCATAAATCTACTGTTTCATTCAAAAACCATAAACTCATAAATACTTCATAAATTTGGGTTTATGTTATTAATCTACTGTTTTATTCAAGCAAATGTGATTTCCCGCAAATAAAGACCAAAATAAATGCCAGTAGCTGTGATTTCACTGTAAAATTATGCTCCATTTATCCATAAATGGCAAAACATTACTTGTATGGAAATCGAACCACCTTAAGTATTCCGTCAGCTGTCTGGTTACCATAGTAGTAAAAGCTTTGCTTGGTTTGAATTTAAAAAGAACTTTTAATCTGAAATTTAAATTTAAATTTCAGATGAAAAGTTTGCTATAGATCTGGAATGGCAGGAAGGCAGTGATATTTTTCCTAAATCCGTTTGCTATCTGACTGCAACTGACAGCTGCAATGACATAACACAAAGAAGCTACGACAACGGGAAAAAAAGAAAATTGTTTAGCTTATGTCACCCGGAGCATAATAACGGAGACGGTATACGCGTTTGGGGTGAGAGGATGTTTATTTGTGCAAATCCATGTTGCCATTTTTCTCCAAAACTACTAGTACGATTTTGATGCAGTTTTCAGTTATGGGTTCGGGTTTGATTGGTGCATGTTCATAGATAAGTGTTACGGTAACAACTCGCCAGGGGGCGCTGAAGCAACCATTGTTTGTGCAAATCCATGTTGCCATTTTTCTCTAAAACTACTTGTCCGATTTTGATGCAGTTGTGAGTTATGGGTTCGGGTTTGATTGGTGCGTGTTCTTAGATAAGTGTTACGGTAACAACTCACCAGGGGGCGCTGCAGCAAAAATTGTTTGTGCAAATCCATGTTGCCATTTTTCTCTAAAACTACTTGTCCGATTTTGATGCAGTTTTCAGTTATGGGTTCGGGTTTGATTGGTGCATGTTCATAGATAAGTGTTACGGTAACAACTCGCCAGGGGGCGCTGAAGCAACCATTGTTTGTGCAAATCCATGTTGCCATTTTTCTCTAAAACTACTCGTCCGATTTTGATGCAGTTGTGAGTTATGGGTTCGGGTTTGATTGGTGCGTGTTCTTAGATAAGTGTTACGGTAACAACTCGCCAGGGGGCGCTGCAGCAAACATTGTTTGTGCAAATCCATGTTGCTATTTTTCTCTAAAACTACTAGTCCGATTTTGATGCAGTATTCAATTATGGGTTCGGGTTTGATTGGTGCGTGTTCTTAGATAAGTGTTACGGTAACAACTCGCCAGGGGGCGCTGCAGCAAACATTGTTTGTGCAAATCCATGTTGCCATTTTTCACTAAAACTACTTGCCCGATTTTGATGCAGTTGTGAGTCATGGGTTCGGGTTTGATTGGTGCGTGTTCTTAGATAAGTGTTACGGTAACAACTCGCCAGGGGGCGCTGCAGCAAACATTGTTTGTGCAAATCCATGTTGCCATTTTTCTCTAAAACTACTAGTCCGATTTTGATGCAGTATTCAATTATGGGTTCGGGTTTGATTGGTGCATTATCATAGATAGGTGACAATTACTTTTTAACCGTTGCGGGTTTTTTCAAAATGTTTATTTTTGCTTTTTGTAACTTTATGTCTCTGTTTGTTTGTTTTTGTGTTACAAAATAAAATTAATTTCTTTCATTCTTTCTAAAACCATAACTCTTCCTTTTGGATTTTCCGTAGTCAACTTTGGTATCCACTAAAATACAAAGTACTGACCAAACAAAAATATTTCTTAAAAAGTAACAAAAAAATCTTATTAGAAAGACTTATTTTCAAGATTTTTTTTAATTAGGCAAAATATTTTAAAAAATGTATAATTTGAATTCTGTTAAGTTTTAAATATTTTTTTTTCATTCACAATTGAAATGACCATATTAAAAAAAATTATAATTGATATTTCCATTAACTCGCTACAAAAAAAAAATCGAAACATATTTCGTTATTTATTTTGTAAAATCTCACTAATATTATAAAGACGAAAGTTTGTGAGTGTGTTTGTATGTTTGTTTCTTCTTCACGCTCAAACAGCTAGACCAATTTGGATGAAAGTTGGTATGGAGGTAGCTGACACCCTGGATTAACACATAGATAGGCTACTTTTAATCCCGAAAAAATGTAGCGGGTAACACCGCTGGGCGCAGCTAGTAAGAAATCAAAGAAAAATGCCTTTATCCGATTTTTTGCAATTCATTTCAGTTGTAAGCATTTGTTCGATAGCAAACGGACTGTATGTGTGTATGTAATAACAACTTAGAGGACCTTACTTATAAATATTGCTTAAAGTTTATTGCTTAAAATGATCTGTCAACTCGTCAACATAAAATTTTATACGTGAAAATGAGACAGGCTACTTTAAACACCGTTTATAAGTAAAACCCAAGTTTGTAATAGCGTATTATTTCAATTTCATGATTATTTTTTTGTTATTTCATTTTTAAAGCTCATTCCATCATCGATTCATCACTTTGATGGTGATCAGCGAAATAATTTTCGATCTACTAAATATCTTTAAGCGTCTACAATCCGTTAAGGTTTTTTATAAGAATACCACTAAATAAAAAGATCTCTGTTCTCACTCCATCATCACCAATTAGGTGATGGGTGATGAAGGCGATGATCAGCAACCATTTGCTCTAAATTGCAATTTCTTTTCTAAATAATGCCACTAAAATAAACTCATGTTTCTTTTTATCATCACCACGGCGGTGAAGGGTGATGAAAGCGAAGATCAGTGTTACCACGCTTTTAAAATCAACTTCTCGCTTCTTAATAATATCACTAACAGGAAGGGAACGTTATTCTTCATCATCAACACGGCGGTGATGGGTGATGCAGGAGAAGATGAGCATTACCACGCTTTTAGTATCCACATCTCGCTTCTAACAAATGTAACCCATGTTTTTCGCCATCATCACCACGGTGGTGATGAAAGCGATGACGAGCATTACCACGCATGTAATTTCGACTTCCCGCTTCTAAATACTTAATGCCACTAATAGAACCTCACGTTTTTCTTCATCATCACCACATTGGTGATGGATGATGAGGTGATCAGTACGACGCCTCGTGGCCAGCTAGAATATAGAGATCATTCCCGTCTTCACTTGAAAGCGTATTGTTTTGGAGCGTGTGTGATTCTAACACCACGACCCTAAAAATTAAAAAAAAAATACATGTTAAATCTCATCATAATTAAAAAAAAAAATTTGTCACACTGTAAACTAAATGGATAGCGATGATACATCAGTGGCTAGTGCGGTCAGTTCACTCGTCATAGAGCGTGGGCTCGAATTCCAACAATGACAACATTTCGGAGAGTGTGCGCTTGAGCTGCACAATTTGGTTCCCCCTGCACCTTTCTTTTACCGGACGACCAAACAAACGCGACCAAAACGTCATCCGTACATGGTGGATGTTCCCCATGTACGCACAAAGCGTTTTGATTCCACATTTTTCATTCGCACAGCGAGGTTGTGGAACTCTCTGCCGGAGTCTGTGTTCCTTGTTAGATACAATATTGGCGTCTTCAAATCTAGAGTAAATAGGTTTCTTCTAGGTAAGCGTGCCCCATCTTAGACCATACTACTGTTTAACATCAGGCAGAGTGTGGTCAAACGCGAACCTATTTTGAATAAAAAAAAAAAAAAATGAGTTTGATGCTGATGATGAAGGAAAATATAGTGAAGAAACCATAGCATGGTGGTAGGTACCCTCAAGTACTCGGTTGGTAAGCTACCATCCTCAAGTGGAACCCTGACTTGAGCCTCACTTGAAAGCCAGTCGAGTCCTTATTGGCAGCCACAGCAGCTAACAGTATATACAGAAGACTGTAATTTCTCGGAAACATCTTCGGGACAGATTAAGAAAAAAAAACAGCTTTATCGGAACTTTGCGGCATGCTTTGCTGTTTGTTTATTTATCCCAGAATTACTTTTCAAACCCCTTTCTCCAATGTCAGCTCAACGTTGAGTGTTTTGGGACACCTTTGATTTTGGCGTCGCATTTTGTGCATCTGCCAGTGTCAAGTGTCATGATATTTTCAAGTTTCATAAGTCAAAACCCAGTCTTGGTTAAGTCCAGTCCGTGTCATTCAAATCCAGTCAAGCTTTAGCAAAGTAGTGGCGATTTTACTAAAAGCTTCGATGGTTGGATGATGGATGGAGTTTTGGAAGCAACACGAAAAGTCATGTTTCACCACATTATACCACTTTTCCACACAAAACACCATTATTTCTATACATAACCACTCTAAAAAAACACTAGTTTTGGAAAAAAATACAGCATGACTGGTGAGACACCTACGATATTCAAGGAGAATACTCGGTACTCGATTCTCGTTATAATTATGTAATAAAATTAGGTACTTCATTTTTAGCCCCAATTTCCCTATAAATATATGAAGCGCGGATACACTCCCGATAACGATGTTTTGATCACGCCACAAGTACGTGCTTGTCCCTCCGTCGTCGGCGCAAGCGTCCTCACAACGTCCAGCCCATGCGTCCGCGCGGTGTTCACACATTAATTAATTACATAACTTTCAGTTAAGATTACCTCGTAGTCAGTTAATATTTATTTTTAATGTTTTTTTTTTCTTTGTATATGATCGCCAAATATCATGTCCTCGAGTATCGTAGGTATCTCGCCAGTCATCCTGTATAATAAGCGCGTTAAAATGTTGACTAACTTGTCGTGCGGCAACAGTCTGTAGGCTCGGCTCAGATCCGTGACTTCCTGCGTTATGTCCGCGTTACGCAGCGAGCGTCCTTGCACGCCGTGCCGGTGGAACGCTAACACGCTGTCCGCTAGACACACTGGAAAACATACGCGCAAAATTAATGGAGATCAGTTTAATCTTTATAGTAAGTTGCTCACATTATATCAAGCATATGCTCGCACCTTTGGGATGGATCCGCCAAGCAGTGGCGGCCTTAGGGGTTGGCAAGCAGAGCAACCGCCCGGGGCATCGCTCTTGTAGGGGCCTTGCGTCCTCGTAGAAAAAAGTCTTAACCATATTTGTACGTGTATCTCGCGCCTCGTACTTAACAAAACCCCCCCTGAACGCACGGTTTCATTTATTAGTACAAGTATGTTACGGCCATTCGAGCACTCGAACTCATTTTTTAATAAAACGGACTCAAAGAAAAAGGGCCTCACAATGATCTGTCGCCCCGGGCTTCGTAACAGCTAAGGGCGCCGCTGTCGCCAAGTACCATTTATAGATTTATATTTATTATTTATTTATTGAGATATCTCACAATTAATAATAAACAATTATCCAATCTAATGTTAAAGTAATTGATTGATTCAGGCGTTACTTTGCGGAAGTTCATTTTTAAATGTTCAATGTTTATATTTAGTTTATTTCCGCTTAACAGTCGTTCCAGTTCCAACAGTGACGAGGAGACTTAAATTAAACTAATTTTACACTGCTTATTAATTAAACACCCTAATCTTACTTAAAATCTAGAACTCATAAACTTAGAAATATTCTTAATTTGACAAAAATTAAATTAAAACCACAAAAAATCTAATTAAAATAATCAAGAACCCTCCTCTCTGCAGTAACCACTTTGTCGACACGTGTTTCACCTCTACACGAGGCATCCTCAGGACGTGTTAAATGTTAAAGTATTTTTTTTAGATATAATTTTGTTTATAAAAGCCAAAGAGGTCATACAAAATAAAAAATTATACAAATGTCATTATAAGGTAAATATGAATGTCAAAGAAATAAAATTATACAAATGTCAAAACAAATTACACAAGTGCCAAATATCAGGAAAATATAAATGTCAGTTATAAAATTATACCATCTCGAGGCGTTGGAGTCAATCGAGAAGCAATTGCTAAAAGACTCATCTGTAACGACTCCCTCGTTCAAACTAACCTTCATTGTCTTGAACATAGTAGCAGGGTTGCTAGTTTGTCAGTTTTTTATCGGACTCATTTTGGAGTGTCCTTCGGAACTCTAATTCCCCCATGCCTATTTTTCTATCGGACGGCCAGAAGCTCGAAAAATCGACACCGTTTCATGGTTGACGTTCCAAAAACCGGCACGAAACGATGTGAATCTACTTTTATTATTCGAACGGCTAAAGCGTGGAATACGTTACCCGAGTGGGTGTTCCCTGATAGATACAATCTGGGTGTCTACAAGTCGAGAGTGAATCGGTATCTTCTAGGCGAGCGTGCTCCATCGTAGATCGCATCTTCACTTAACATCAGGTGAGTTCAGGTTCACTTAACGTCATTTTCTTGGTGGTAGATCTCCTTAGCAGGAGGTCGTCTAGGTAGGTACCACCGCAGTACCAGTTATTCTGCCGCTAAGCAGTAGTGTGTAAGCATTACTGTGTTCCGGTTTGAAGGGTACTGCAGCTAGCGAAATTACTGGGCTGTTGAGACTAACTCTATCAAAAGTCTCAAAGTAATGAGCGCCAAAGCAGCGATGCCCTGGACTTTGTTTTGCTACTTAAAGTTTTTGTGTATCGCTGCAATGGTCATGGACAGGCGTTATCTCTTACCATCAGGAGAGCGTCTCGTTCGTCTCATTACTTTTTACTTTAAAAAAAAAAAAAAAAAAAAAAAAGATGGCGATCAAACGCAAGCCTTCATTCACAAAAAAAAAAGACGCACAAAGGTTTCGTGGCCCATTACCATATGGGGAGAATACGCATTCGTCGATCCCATGCGAGGGTTCAGAACTGAGGCGGTAACAAGTGTACATAATGCAGTCACGTACCTGGGAATTCTTCAGACCTCTGATAACGTTTTATTAAGGTATTTAGGTATTCTTTCAGTTATCTGACTTCCATAGTACAAGCTTTGCTTAGTTTGGAGTCAGATGGCGCTGTGTGTAATGTCTTACGATATTTATTTATTTAACTCACGTATGCTGTCGATGTTGAAGTGGAACTGTATCCGCGACATGAGTTTTCCGCGCCGCTTGTCGCTGTCGCCGCGCCACCGCGCCGCGTCCAGCGCCGGTGGTAGCACCGGTATTATGTCCACGACGTTCTCGTGACATACCAGAACCTGGACAAAAGCGATAGCGGTGATAGCTCAGTGGCTAGCGCGGTCGGTTCGCGGCGTGCTTTCAAACCTCAACAATGAAGCAAAACCCTGACAACCTTTGACAGCGCTGTTGGCTCATTGTTGGCATGTCTGCTTCAAGAACTGTGGGGCGTGGGTTCGATTCCCACACAGGACAAGCATTTTGTGATATAATACAAATGTTTGTTCTGTGTCTGGGTGTACTGTATAAATTGTAAGTATGTATTTACAAAAAAAAAAGTATTTAATTATTCTATCAGTTATCTGACTCCCATAGTACAAGCTTTGCTTAGTTTGGGGTCAGATGGCGCTGTGTGTAATATCCTATGATATTTATTTATTATTATTATTATTAAAATTGCAAAAGCAGTGATGCCCCGGACTTTGTTTTGTTACTCAAAGTTCTGTGTATCGCTGCAATGGTCATGGACAGGCGTTGTCTCTTACCATCAGGAGAGCGTTTCATTCGTCTCATTGCTTTTACATTAAAAAAAAAATGAGCTTGAGCTGCCGGTGATAGAAAACATCGTGGGTACTTTCTAGTACGCGGCTGGCTAGCTACCACCCAATCAAGCTGAAAATCTGCCGCTAAGCATCGAACGGTGTGTTCCGGCAGCCTCAATTGAGAGGCAGTTCCATTCCAGGGTAGGTGTGCTTTACCATCTTCGACCACACCGTCACTTAACATCAGGTTAGCTATGGTCAAAAGTCTCAGCGTTCTTTTTACGTGACCGGATAAAAAATATGGTAACTCACCGAGTCCTTGTTCAGTTGATGAACAGCCCTCAGAGTGTGAAGTCGCTCTGGGCGCGGTATCACCGTGTTGGACCCTCCAACACACAGGTCTAGTTCTTCTGAGTGGAACCAGGTCGCACCTGTTCACATAAACTATAGTAAAAAACTGGCCAAGTGCGAGTCGGGCTCGCGCACGAAGGGTTCCGTACCATAATCTATAAAAACGGCAAAGCACGTTTGTTGTATGGGAGCCCCCCTTAAATATTATTTTATTTTTAGTATTAGTTGTTATAACGGCAATAGAAATAAATAATCTGTGAAATTTCAACTGTCTAGCTATCACCGTTCTTGAGATACAGCCTGGTAACAGACGGACGGACGGACGGACAGTGAAGTCTCAGTAATAGGGTCCCGTTTTTACCCTTTGGGTACGGAACCCTAAAAAAACATAACGCTATGCGTATATTGCTTTCCCATATTATGTCCAACACCTCCAGATGTATGCATAAATTTAATTGTATTATTTTCCTTGTATATGTGCCGAACACTTTCTGTGAAATAAATTTATCTTTATCTTTATAGTCGGATAATTTATTTATTTATTTATGGCATTGCTGCAATGCCATAGGTAAGGACTTTTTGATTCAATTTGTTTTATTATGCGAAATTCCTGTCGTACACAAAATTTTGACTAAATTAAAAAAAAACCTAAAACAAACAATTAAATTCCACAAACTAAAATTAATTAAATAAATAAATAAATATCGTAGGACATTACACACAGCGCCATCTGACCCCAAACTAAGCAAAGCTTGTACTATGGGAGTCAGATAACTGATAGAATACTTAAATACTTTTTTTTTTGTAAATACATACTTATAATACATACAGTACACCCAGACACAGAACAAACATCGATGTTAGTCACACAAATGTTAGTCCTGAGTGGGAATCGAACCCACGCCCTTCAGCTCTCGAAGCAGACACACTACCAATGAACCAACAGGGCTGTCACACACTACCAATGAACCAACAGGGCTGTTTATTGTTTATTAATTGGAATAGAATTGAAATGGAATTGAAATTGAAATTGAATTCGCAAGCAAAACAACTACCAAATGAGCTAACAGGGCAAATAAACAATTACAGTCAAAATAACAAAAGCGTATGATGATGATGACTTGCCTGAATTGATGTTGATAAGGTTGAGTCGGAGGGGCTTCCTGGTCGCGCCGACGCACAGCAACGGGTATTCCAGTTCGGGTGTTATTATCAGCTCGAATACGTTCAGAGGGGTCGGCAGCACGCATTCTATGTTCTGTACAAATACAAAAATAATAAAGTATTACATCTAACGGTCTGTTTTTTTTTTTTTAAGAAGTAATGAGACGAACTAGACGCCCTCCTGTTGGTAAGAGATAACGCCTGTCCATGACCATTGCAGCGATACACAGAACTTTGAGTAGCAAAACAAAGTCCAGGCATCACTGCTTTGGCGCTCATTCTTTGAGACTTTCGATGGTTAGTCTCAACAGCCCAGTAATTTCGCTAGCTGCAGTACCCTTCAAACCGGAACACAGTAATGTTTACACAGTACTGCTTAGCGGCAGAACAACTGGTACTGCGGTGGTACCTACCTAGACGACCTCCTGCTAAGGAGATCTACCACCAAGTAAAGTGTGTTCCGGCTGCCTCACTTGAGAGCCAGTTCCATTCCAGGCTAGGTGTGCTTTACCATCTTCGACCACACCTTCACTTAACATCAGGTGAGCTGTGATCAAACATCTAGCCTGTCATCCAGAAAAAAAAAAATTACATAAATTGTTAGCAACACGTCATTTTTAGGTTTTCAATTAAGAATCACGTTGATCCTACTAAATATTGTACACTTACAAAATAACATGTACAAAAGGAGGACTTAATACTAAAGCATTCTATGCCAGCCATCCCCACAGTAAAAAAATAAAAATATTGTAAGACGATACACACAGCGCCATCTGGCCCCAAACTAAGCAGAGCTTGTGTGATGGAAGTCAGATAACTGATAGAATACATAAATACTTTTTCTTTTTTTTTTGTAGATACATACTTATAATACATACAGAACACCCAGACGCAGAACAAACATTTGTTTATTCACAAAATGTTTGCCCTGAGTGGGAATCGAACCCACGCCCTACAGCTGTCAAGGCAGATACACTACCAATGAGCCAACGGGGCTGTCAAAGAAGATGTATAAGTTGTGGTTGTAGGCGCACATCAAAATGAATTTATGTATACATACATAATTATGTATAAATTAAAATACAGCAAGCAAATAAATATACTACCACTATAACTTAATATTAATAATTAAATAATAAACTATTATAAAATATACACATAAATATATATAAATACTTACATCTTACACGAATAAACGGATTTGGATGAAATTTAGAATGCCGATAGCTTTTCCGAATTCACACCTTTTTCAAAGCTTCATAATTTGCCACCAAATACCCTTCTAGGCAAATATTTTTTTTTTTTTTTATGGTTGACAGGCTAGTTGTTTGACCACAGCTCACCTGATGTTAAGTGAAGGTGTGGTCGAAGATGGTAAAGGACACCTAGCCTGGAATTGAACTGGCTCTCAAGTGAGGCTGCCGGAACACACCGTTAGATGTTTGGCGGCAGATTTTCAACTTGAGTGTGATAGCTAGCCAGCCGAGTACTAGAAAGTACCCTACCACCATGCTATGGTTTCCTCACGATGTTTTCCTTCACCGGCAGCTCAAGCTCATTGTTGGGGTTTGAACCCACGCCCTTCGGCATGCGAACCTACTGCGCTAACCACTGAGCTATCATCGCTACTTATTACTAACATCGCTAATTATTTGGTAGTCAGGTAAAAAGTTCAACATACCTTTAGTAGCATGAATTTCCTAAGCGGATCGTACCATTGCATCAAAAACAGTCCAGCCGGCGTTGCGCCGCAGAGGTATTTATATCCATTATAAGGATTTCTCGCTACTGCACATTTTATACAACCTGAAAATTAAAAATAAGAATTTCAGTTTACACAGCATTTTCACGGTAATGATTTTTTGCTGAAAGTTTTTTCATGAACATACCTCTAGTGTCTGGGACGCGTGTTGTGAGCGCGAACCGTCTCGGCAACAGTCGAGGAGGCAGCACGCGTAATGATTTACCGCCGCGTGCGCTTCCTAAAAGGGCTAGCAACTCGTGTCGGTATAAAGATGGAGTTTTGCCTGAAATTACAAAAAAAAACAAACTAAACATGGTAAAAGTACCTTTTCCATGTACATACTTTATGTGAGATAAATTGTATGTGTTAAAGTAACATGTGAGGAAAAGTACATTGCATTCAAAATTCCGTCCAAACTTCAAGTAGAAATTGCCACTCCTATACCAGATATTAGCGGTTCAGTGGTTAGCGTTAGCGGTTCGCATGCGGAAGGGCATGGGTTCAAACCCCAACAATGAGCTTGAGCTGTCGGTGAAGGAAAACATCGTGAGGAAACCATAGCATGGTGGTAGGATACTTTCTAGTACTCGGCTGGCTAGCTGCCACCCTCAAGTTGAAAATCTGCCGCCAAGCATCTAACGGTGTTTTCCGGCAGTCTCACTTGAGAGCCAGTTCCATTCCAGGCTAGGTGTGTTTACCATCTTCGATCACACCGTCACTTAACATCAGGTGAGCTGTGGTCAAACAACTAGCCTGTCAACCATAGAAAAAAAAAGATTTGACTCGTTAATTTAATTTTTTGTGATTTTGACTGCGAGTAAGCGACTTATTTCACTTCCTTTCTTACCATACAGTTGCTTGAAAATATCGAAATACTTGACCCTGGTAAAATGCACAAAATGCGATGCCAAACAGAAAAGAAGAATGTCTGACACTGACAAGTACCTGACAGTGACATAAGCACGTCTTTGATGACGTGCATCCATATTGTTCTGCGCGGGCACAGCTGGTCCATCGCAGTCTCGTGGAGCTCGTTAAGATTTAAAGTGTATATGCCTTCCTCCGCACCTGAAATTAAAAAAAAAGATACGTATATATCAGACTGAGTTTTTGTTAAGGGAAGTTCCCCAAAAGGGTGTTACCGCTTTTTTGTATGAAATGTATTTTTTTGTATCTGTCATATTGTTAATAAATAAATAAATATCGTAGGACATTACACACAGCGCCATCTGACCCCAAACTAAGCAAAGCTTGTACTATGGAAGTCAGATAACTGATAAAATACTTAAATACTTTTTTTTTTGTAAATGCATACTTATAATACATACAGTACACCCAGACACATAACAAACATATGTTTTATATCACAAAATGCTTGTCCTGGGTGGGAATCGAACCCACGCCCCACAGCTCTTGAAGCAGACAATAGAAAAAGCAGACAAAGCATTAATTTGTAATGTATTGTAATAATGATAATCAGTGGTAGATAATTTTGAGTGTTCGAGGTATACAGGGAGTGACAGAAAGGGTCGACAATATTCTAATGGGTCCATTTATGTCCGGTTTCGAATTATTAACACGAAGAATTAACATTAAAATCGTCATTTCATTTTACGTCGCATTTTGTGCATTTGCCAGTGTCAAGTGTTTGATTATTTCTAGTTTCATTAGTTAAAAAGTAGTCAAAGTCCAGCCTTGGTCAAGTACAGTCCGTGTCACTCAAGTCCAGTCATGCTTAAGTAAAGTAGTGGTGACTTTACTATAAAACTTCGATGGAGTTTTGGAAGCAACACGAAAAGTCATGTTTCACCACATTATATCACCTTTCCACACTCGCGCTTGTGATTCGGCACTTTATGAATAAAACATCACCATTTTTATGCATAAACACTCAAAAAATCATTGGTTTGGAAAAAAATACAGCAGTGCGATAAGACTCTTTTCGCGTTCCCGCCAAAACACTCAAGCGCAAAAACTGTTAAATATGTAGTAGGGTTAAGTTTAGTCTTACCTATAAGTATGTGTTGATCTCTAGTATCGGGGTTTATCCAGGATGCTGTGCAGTTTATCCGTAACGGACAACCGTTGAACACCTGCAAGACAAATTAAAAAAAAAACTTATAATTTTGATTACACTGTATCACATATAAGTAATCACAACAAATGGAATTAATCATAAATAAATAATCAAAGTACCAAAATAAAACAAGCAACATTTATTAAAAGCAAAATTAAAAATTTTGAAAAAACCCACAACGGTTGAAAAGTAATTGTCACCTATTTAAGAACATGCACCAATCAAACTCGAACCCATAACTGAAAACTGCATCAAAATCGAACCAGTAGTTTTGGAGAAAAATGGCAATTGCATAAAAATGTTTGCTGCAGCGCCCCCTGGTGAGTTGTCACCGTAACACCTATCTAAGAACATGCACCAATCAAATCCAAACCCATGACTGAAAACTGCATCAAAATCGTACTAGTAGTTCTAGAGAAAAATGGCAACATGGATTTGCACAAACAAACATCCTCTCACACCAAACGCGTATACCGTCTCCGTTCCGTCGCGGGTAAAAATAATAACTAATGTTAAAGGCCGCTATCAATGGGAATAGTTCCCAAAACGCCCCCTTGCCGCGTTGTATGGCAATACAACGTTGTAGCGATGATAGCTCAGTGGTTAGCGCGGTAGGTTCGCATGCCGAAGGGCGTGGGTTCAAACCCCAACAATGAGCTTGAGCTGCCGGTGAAGGAAAACATCGTGAGGAAACCATAGCATGGTGGTAGGGTACTTTAGTACTCGGCTGGCTAGCTACCACCCTCAAGTTGAAAATCTGCCGCCAAGCATCTAACGGTGTGTTCCGGCAGCCTCACTTGAGAGCCAGTTCAATTCCAGGCTAGGTGTGATTTACCATCTTCGACCACACCTTCACTTCACATCAGGTGAGCTGTGGTCAAACACCTAGCCTGTCAACTATAAAAAAAAACTCAAACGTTGGACAAAATAAAGGCCAGATTAATTTACATTACAATATTAAAATGTTCGTATTTGCTATCATCTAGGGATCTTCCTCCTGTCCCAATGTCGGGGAGGTGGGGCTTCGGTCTCGAGCATTGTGCTCCTTACCGAGATAGGGCTCCGGGGGAACTATGCCCCCGGGGGTGGTGTGGAGGGCGTGTTCTCGGACGCCCCTTCTGGCCGGAGGACTTTCACTCCCTCGGGGTCTGTATATTTGCTAGTTCGTTCTATCATACGCATGTGCATAAAATGTTACCTTAGAGAAGCACGCGCCCATATGCACTTTAGGCGTAGGCGGCAGTCCGTTAGGGGCAGGACGTGGGGGCGTGTGCGTGCGTCTTGCGCGCCCCCTTCTCGGGGGCACGGGGGGCGTGCCCGGACCTGAAAACATAACACAAGATACTAAATAGGGCGCCATTCTACGCACGTAACGGTGACCACTTACATCGTGACGTTTATTTATTAGATTAGTTAAATACTTTTTTTTGTAAATACATACTTATAATACGCCCCGCCCTGATATATAGCTGACGCCCACGACATCATCTGCGTTAACTTTAGAATTAGGTTCAGAGAGAAATGAAACGTAAAAAACAATGCAATAGGCGTGAATCTGACATCTGTTAATATGACCTCAATCAATCTGACATAATATATCAGATTGATAGATGTTAGATTGACTGATATCTGTCGATCTGACATCTGTCAATCTGACAATTCATCAATGAATAAATAAGCTTTCAAATTAAATAAATCTGTTGTAAAAAGTATTGTATATGTTAATGCAGGTTTATTTTTTATGTTTGACAGGCTAGGTGTTTGACCACAGCTCACCTGATGTCAAGTGAAGGTGTGGTCGAAGATGGTAAAGCACACCTAGCCTGGAATGGAACTGGCTCTCAAGTGAGGCTGCCCGAACACACCGTTAGATGCTTGGCGGCAGATTTCCAACTTGAGGGTGGTAGCTAGACAGCCGAGTACTATAAAGTACCCTACCACCATGCTATGGTTTCCTCACGATGTTTTCCTTCACCGGCAGCTCAAGCTCATTGTTGGAGTTTGAACCCACGCCCTTCGGCATGCGAACCTACCGCGCTAACCACTGAGCTATCATCGCTACAAAACGGTAATAAACTATGCACATATGCCAAGTTTCATCCAAATCCTCGTCAATGACACACATCGTCTTTTTCTTCCTCTGATCCTATCCGTCCTAAGGTCGCCAGTTGTTACACCCATTAATTAAGTTTATTTCTTCTGTATTGTATTATTTTTAGTGTGTACAATAAAGAGTTAATCAATCAATAAAATTGTTAGATTTGAGTAACAAACATCCAAACCCTTCCTTTTGGGTTAGAAGACCACTACAAGTTTTAACTAACCCTTATTCTCAACTTTCGCTTTATCCCTCTGACTATCGGACAGACTCCTTTGTCGTTGGCTGATTTTATTTTCTTCCTCGCTTTTGGCATCTCGCCCATTTTCGTCAACCATATTGAAAATTTCATCGACGGAGGAAGTCTTTCTCTTGCTGTTATCTAACTCGCACTGACAGAACTGACTCAAATCTATGCCAGCGGTGATGGAATCTGAAAATTTATATTACACAATTTGAAATTTATTTACCTGGTGGTAGAACTCCTTAGCAGGAGGTCGTCTAGGTAGGTACCACCGCAGTACCAGTTATTCTGCCGCTAAGCAGTAATGTGTAAGCATTACTGTGTTCCGGTTTGAAGGGTACTGCAGCTAGCGAAATTACTGGGCTGTTGAGACTAACCATCGAAAGTCTCAAAGTAATGAGCGCCAAAGCAGCGATGCCCTGGACTTTGTTTTGTTACTCAAAGTTCTGTGTATTCTGTAATGGTCATGGACAGGCGTTATCTCTTACCATCAGGAGAGCGTCTCGTTCGTTTCATTAATACTTACATAAAAAATTAAAAAAAAACACAAATCAAAACATACAAATTACTGGGCTGTTGAGACTAACCATCGAAACTCTCAAAGTAATGAGCGCCAAAGCAGCGATGCTCCGGACTTTGTTTTGTTACTCAAAGTTCTGTGTATCGCTGCAATGGTCATGGACAGGCGTTACCATCAGGAGAGCGCAACGTTTTTTTTTTAATAATAGATAGGCTTGCGTTTGACCGCCATCCCGCCTGATGTTAAGCGAAGATGCGGTCTACGGTGGAGCACGCTCGCCTAGAAGACACCGATTCGCTCGCGACTTGAAGGCACCCAGACTATATTCATCGGGGAACACCCACTCGGGCAGCAGATTCCAATGTCTAGCGGTACGTATGAAGAAGGTGGAATCAAACCGCTTAGTTCGAGCTTTTGGAACATCGACCATCAAGCGGTGTCGCTTTTTTAAGCTTAGGTTTGTCTTATTACTTTTACATAAATAAATAAACACGTAAGACTGTGGAAACAAACCTACTGCAACGACGTAACAGGGCTATTGAAACTAACCATCAAATGTCTCAAAGTAATGAGCGCCAAAGCTGCGTTCTGCTAGACATTGTTTTGTTACTCAAAGTTCTGTGTATCGCTTCGATCATGATAATGCCCAGTAATTTCGCTAGCTGTAGTATTCTTCAAACCGGAACATAGTAATGTTTACACACTACTACTTGGCGGCAGAATATCTGGTACTGCGGTGGTAACTACCTAGACGAGCTCCTTCCAAAGAAAATCTACCACCAAGTAATGTTCCACTAATACCGGTGTACAATTTTTTTTGTCATGTCATTTTATTATCTTGACAATATTTTTTTTTTATGGTTGACAGGCTAGTTGTTTGACCACAGCTCACCTGATGTTAAGTGAAGGTGTGGTCGAAGATGGTACACCTAGCCTAGAATGGAACTGGCTCTCAAGTGAGGCTGCCGGAACACACCGTTAGATGCTTGGCGGCAGATTTTCAACTTGAAAACTTGGTAGCTAGCCAGCCGAGTACTATAAAGTACCCTACCACCATGCTATGGTTTCCTCGCGATGTTTTCCTTCACCGGCAGCTCAAGCTCATTGTTGGGGTTTGAACCCACGCCCTTCGGCATGCGAACCTACCGCCCTAACCACTGAGCTATCATCGCTACAAAAATGATATTGACATTTTTGTGTATTGACATACCTTATTTTGAAATTTTAGTGTTGACATGGTAATCAGTGTTTTAACACTCATTTATTGACATTTAAAATTTTGAAGTGACATTGGTGTTATGAATAAAATATTATGTATTTGTATTTGTACAAACCTGAATTATGCCGATTATGTCTCTTTCTATGCTCAAAAGTCTTAGTGTCCTTCAAACTCATGTCAATCTTCCTGCACAGATCGTCGTCAGACGAAGCACCGTTCTGCAACTTGACGTCAGCTATTCTCAGACTGTTCGCGATTTGTAACGCTCTGAAGTTAGACACAGATATCTTTTGCTTCTGACACGAATCACAATAAACGATCCCCGTGTCTATGTTTTGATTGGAACAATTGCGGTAATAGCTTAGGATATCGCCGTTTGAGTTGCAAGAATCGCACGAGCACTTCGGCGCGACAGATCTTTGCAAGTCGCTCAAGGTGTTGTTGGAGCTTAAAGATCTTTCCGGCTTTGGGCACAGTCCACATTCGCAGTTCGCATTTCTTATTTGAGGGGACTCAGCCACGTCAATCTCTTGCTGATCAACGTACAGTATGTCTTGCATTTTTCTACATAAAGGATCATCTATGGACACTCTAGAAGCACTCTGTAGATTCGAAGCCAAGTTCTGATATATGTTTGTTGTTGAATTGTTCAAGTAATTCTGCTTCAGTTGTATACATTGGGATAAATGCTGGTCGTGTAATGACAGTCCAGTGTTGCCAGTTGCCATCGCTGCAGTTTCCGCTGTCAACGGTAGTGTTGCCCTGTTGAAAATTTGAAGTTACTATTTTGGTAGTGTATGGATATTTGCAAGCGTTTCGGGATAATGCAGTGCTGTTATTGGTTGCAAGCTAAGGGTGCTGGTTAGACACAATATGGATTTTCATTGTTTTTTTTAAACTAAGCGAGGTTATTTTTTTAGTTGAATGTCTATTGTTTTTAATAACAAGTGGTGGTGGTGGAACAAATTTTATATTTTATACTGAATGGAAATTATTTTAGTGCAGGTTTATATGTTTTATTTATTTTGGTAAATACTTCTTAATCTAGCTATAATAATTATATTGTTTTGCGTGCTACATGCTATGAATATTTTTGGAATCTTATTGACGTTTTACTAGATGTATGATCGCCACGACAGATGTGAGTATACTTGAGTATGACATAATATTTTATTGACATATATAATATATATTGACATGTTCTAATATTTTGACATTATTTTTGGACATTTCATTCACGTTGCCCCATACAAACTTTGCCCCCGTTTTTCACCAATTTCGGAAAATCCTTTCTTATCGGATGTCTACGTCATACAAAAAAACACTCCCTCCAAGTTTCAGGTGTATACGATCAGCGGTTTAGGCTGTACGTTGATCCGTCAGTCATTCAGAATAAAGCATTTTATATATAATAAATAATAATAAAATAAATAAATATCGCAGGACATTACACACAGCGCCATCTGACCCCAAACTAAGCAAAGCTTGTACTATGGGAGTCAGATAACTGATAGAATACTTAAATGTATAGATATTTTGTTTAATATGTTAGATCACAGATCATCGGATGTTAAGTGATGGTGTGGCCGAAGACGGTAAACACACCTAGCCAAATTTTTTTTTTTAATGTAAAAAGTAATGAGACGAACGAGACGCTCTCCTGATGGTAAGAGATAACGCATGTCCATGACCATCGCAGCGATACACAGAACTTTGAGTAACAAAACAAAGTCCGGGGCATCGCTGCTTTGGCGCTCATTACTTTGAGACTTTCGATTGTTAGTCTCAACAGCCCAGTAATTTCGCTGCAGTACCCTTCAAACCGGAACACAGTAATGTCTACTGCTTAGCGGCAGAATATCTGGTACTGCGGTGGTACCTACCTAGACGATCTCCTGCTAAGGAAATCTACCACCAAGTGAAATAACCCATTACACTTAACACAAGGTTTAAGATGCAGCAATAAGTTTTTTTTTTGCGGTATTTGTGCGCGATTAAGTCCCGAAAATAAAAATAATATTTACTTAGGATATTTTTGAAAATATTTATATTCTAGCACATATACTTAAATCTATCAAACAGTCGTGGCGATTTACGTCTCCTAATTACGCATTCAAGTATTAAATTAAGGTGGTTCGATTTCTATACAAATAAATTTTTGCCATTTATGGACAAATGGAGCATAATTTTACAGTGAAATCACAGCTACTGGCATTTACTTTGGTCTTTATTTGCGGTAAATTACAATTGCTTGAATAAAACAGTAGATTATTAGCATAAAATCAAATTTATGAATGATTTATGATTTTTGAATAAAACAGTAGATTACGCTTATAATCTACCGTTTCATTCAAGCAACTGTGATTTACCGCAAATAAAGACAAAAATAAATGCCAGTAGCCGTAATTTCACTGTAAAATTATGCTCCATTTGTCCTTATATGGCAAAAAAATATTTGTATGGAAATCGTACCACCTTAATGTCAAATCATCGAATTCAATCATCGTCAATTCAAAAGCAAAGTGAAACAACTCAATAATTCTACATTTCAAGGACATCTATAATATACAAAAAAAAACACAAAAAGCGTCTACAAAATAACATATACAATGTCCCCCTCATTAATAAAGCTTGCAATATCTTTGAAATAATTACTTATATCGTTTATTTTATGTCGATAGAAAAGAACAAAATACGTTACTATTTACTAAACATATTTACTGTATGTATAGACTAAAACGGTTAAACTAAACTCAAAGCAAAGAAATATAAACTTTATGTCATTACACAGACAGCACAATTTCTAACGCTTTCTAAACAACAACACGTCATATAAAATGGATATTCATATTAGCACTGTACGTCATCTAACATAAGACACAGTTCGATGGGATTGTAACATTGGTGTCATCAATAATATTTGTATTTGGAACTCTATGTCTGTTATATAAGGCGTACATTTCAATGCTTTGATAATAATAATGGTTCCAGTCAGTGCAATTTTCAACCTTATTAATAAGGGAGTAAATTAAATGTACATGCGGTAAACTTCTCTATGTTTTACCTGAGCATTAATTCTTCGTCAATATATTGTAAGAGGGTCCTAAAACAAGAGAGATTTTACTTACAGGGTTTGTGCACCAACGCGTCGATACTAAACCTTATCAATTTGTGAATATGGTATAAAATTGATTTATTACTAAATTACTATTAAATAATTTTAATGTGAAATATCTAATGGCGTGCCTTGGCAGTAAACCCGACTCCTTCGCCGTGACAGCAAACGGCGTGACGCGGCTGCCGTCATACCCCCTCTACGCCACTTTTCTGGATTCCCGCGGGCGCACGTATACTATACACTTCATTGTTTCTCTGTGTGAGCTAACTGTTTAAATTGTTTCATGTCTGACGGCCAACTATTTTATTGACATTTTAATATGTTGACATATTTATTACATTAACATTATCATTATATTGACATGTAATTCATATTTTGTCATTTTTAATGGTATTTTTGAAATAATATAATCATGAAGTTTAACTTGTAACTTTGGTGTTATCAATCATAATATTATACAAAAATGTAATTATTTTATTTTTATGTCAAAGTAATGAGTCGAATTACTCTCTTCTGATGGTAAGAGGTGATATGTCCATGATCATTGCAGCGATACACAGAACTTAGTAATTTCGCTAGCTGCACTACCCTTTAAACCAGAATACAGAAATGTTTACACACTACTGCTTGGCGGCAGAATATCTGGTACTTCGGTGGAACCTAGATGACCTCCTGCAAAGGAGATCTACCACCAAGTATATTGTATTCAAACAGCTGAATATTTAGCTGATATTAAAAAAACATACCCTGGAATATGTTAAGTATGGAAGTAACTATTTTTTTATGAGATACACAGGGCTACAAGTTTTGTGGTATAATAAGCTGTAAGGGAGTCGTTGTACTGGGCCATTAATATAATTATTAATTGTTTCAATAATCAAAGCAATATTTTAACTGTATTTAAAAAGAAAGATCATAACGATTTTCCCAACACTATATACATATATAAAAATCGAATTATTCCGACCTAATCAAAAGTGAGTAATCTCCCTTGTAGATAAAAAATACTGACAAAAAAAAATAACAATTTTAGACCATATTCCTTATTGAAATAACACACTTAATGCAAAATCAAATCTTATGCCACACGCTCAAAACAAAACATCACTCCATAGTTCGTTCTTACCTCATATTATTAAAAAAAAACTTATCTAAATCCATCCCATAATATATTTCAATCTAAAGCCAATTCCAAAAATCGCGGCCCAAAACTGCATGCGGCATATTTATAAGACAAACGAAGCAACGAAAAATCTTGTTACGCAAAAATATAATTATCATAAAGACTATGACTGGTATTTGACTTAGAAGTTTTTGACTGGTCTTTTTTTTTTGTCTGGTTTGATCTTAGATAGCTGATTGTGACATTTGTATATTTTTTTTTTACATTGACATTTGGATTTAGTTTTTGGTCACACTTGTTTGTTATGACATTTTTAAACCTAAACTAATTTATTTTGACATCTGCAGAATTTATTTTCGTCGTTTACTCAATTTACATTAAGATAAACCAAACCAAAGGGCATAGACAAAGTATCATTCGATATTGCTCATAATAAAAATCTAAAAATATATGGGATACTTTTATGTTTTTTTTTTTAATGTGAAAAATAATGAGACGAACGAGACGCTCTCCTGACGGTAAGAGATAACGCCTGTCCATGACCATTGCAGCGATAAACATAACTTTGAGTAATAAAACAAAGTCCAGGGCATTGCTGCTTTGGGCTCATGAGTTGGTGGTGTATTTTTTATAATAAAATATTTATTTTGGGTTTTTTATCTACATATCATAATTTATTATTAGAAACTCTAATTTATCCATTTAATTCCTAGTCGACACAAGCCTATTAACAATAAAACGTAACATAGAAAAAACATTCATGCCGTGGGATTCGAACCCACATTCCAAGATTGAAAATTAATCGACGATATCGCATATAGGCTACCTCGACTGCAACACGACAAGCTTGTAAAAATGTTTTGGGCACAAAACATATTTTTTTTATAATAGGCTTATAGCATTATATGTATAAATTATATAGATAAACAAAAATTTCATTGCTTCGTTTAGTCTATGGGCTAAAAAACAATCGTGATTGTCTATAACAATAGCTTATGTGCAGAACACCCATGGCCAATTTCGTTTAAAAAAAATTCCAAGAAAAAAACTTAAATAAAAAAATACCATCACCAAATACCCAAAAATTAATACAATTTAAAATTTTGTATAAACGGTTAGAAAAACAAAGATTAAAAAAAATTACACAAAAAATTTCAAATTTTGATTTTTTGTTTTACGAATGTAATCCCAATTTGTATATACCTTAAGGTCATTTTGTAAATATCGTCACCCGTGATCACCCGACACCACTTGCTATAAAATAATAAATATAATATGCATAACTAACAATGAAGACATATTTAACAAAGAAAAAAAAACATGTAAATTAAAAGGGCTTTTTGATTTAAAAAAACTATAGCTGCCATAAAAGTTATTCGTCTTTAAATGTCAGTTCACAGAAAACCCTTTCGAGAACCACAAAAAGCAACGAAAATAAACCAAACCCCCATACATATTCATCCCGATGAACAACACAGAATAAAAAAAATTTCGCTTGTTCACAATAAAAAAACATATAAACGCATCAAAATGAAAAATACAATTAATCCCAACAAAAAACCCTTTTAATAACCACAAAAATAAAGCAACAAAATAAAAAACAAAGCAAAAAAAAAACTTTAATATGTATTTCGTTAACAGCGCCATCCATATTCTAGCCCCGTGAACTATTTTTAGCAACAAATTGTACTCACTTTTCGCTAGATGGCAGTGTGTCGGTAGAGAGCTCAGTTGTTAGTGGGTTGTGTTTCGGACAGGACATTAGCGACGCTACAGACCAATCTTCGCTCGATTGTCTATGGAACGCTGAAAGAAAAATAAATCCATTGAAGGAATACTTTCTATCTGACTTTCATCTCCAAACAAAAAGTCATTAATTCGTTGATTTAATTATTATTTAAATAACAAGACGAAGCCTTGTGCGCGTTGTACTCTGTTTTGACTTCATGAAGAAGGCCACGGGATGTGGCCAAAACTATTGTTGGAGTTAACACTCACAGCGGTCATTGTTCCCAATGTCACCTTGACAGCTGACCTCGGCCCCGAGATCGATGACCCGCGGTAGGTCGTCTGCATCCAAGTCCACTATAGGAGAATCGTCGTATCCGCACGAACGACGAGCCACGCTTGATCCGGACAACCTGGAAGAAAATTAACATCGTTTAGATAAAAAAATAAAACAGCGCCATCTATTGAGTGCCCAAGAAGTTACGACAGCCCGACAGTGCAACTTCGTTACTTAGCATCAGGTGAGTTGAGGTGGTGTTGTGGTTTTGGTTGTTGTGTTGTGGTTGTTGTGTTGTGGTTGTTGTGTTGTTGTGTTGTTGTGTTGTGGTGAGTTGTGGTTGTGTTGTGGTTGTTGTTGTTATCATGTCACCAGTAAAATAGCTGACCTTAGATTCATGGCGTTATTGTCGTGGTCGTTTCTAGGCGGCACGCGCCGTCGCGCTGTTAGTTTTGACGCGATGCGCTGCGGTACATTAGAGAGCGCCTGCAAAGATATTATTTATGTAAAAGTAATGAGACAAACGACACGTTCTGCTGATGGTTAGAGATAACGCATGCCCATGACCATTGCAGCAATACAACTCTGTATTTGTACGGTGTGTCCACTTGTCCAGCTCCCATGTAACATTTCATTTCATTTATTTAAAAAAACATAAATAAATAAATAAATATCGTAGGACATTACACACAGCGCCATCTGACCCCAAACTAAGCAAAGCTTGTACTATGGGAATCAGATAACTGATAAAATACTTAAATACTTTTTTTTGTAAATACATACTTATAATACATACAGTACACATGTCTTCATTTATCTTTCTGGCGCTTTGCCGGCCGCTTCCGCGGCACGCTCGGTGCGCCAACGACCGACCTGACGAATTGTGACTCGAAGAATTGTGTTTTCGACGAATTTTCATACCAATGAGCCAATAGGGATGCCTACACATCCATACACATATTGCGTTAGTGAGTCGGCTGAGGTACAGCTCTATGTTATGTTAACTTACCGCTTCCTCATCAGGTTCCAGGTTGCTGTGGGTGGGTGGGTTGGAGTATTTGTGTAGAAGATCTATCGCCAACCTCTTGCTCATATCTTGTAGGAAGAACGCGTGCTACAGACAAACAACAACAATTACATATTATTATCATCATTTACACACAAAATTATTAACTAGCTACACCCCGCGGTTACATCCGTGTTGACAAGTATACGGCACTATTTATTAATTACTAGAAATATTTTAATGGGCAATACAGACCGGGTAAGACATCTTAAATGTGCAATTAGAATTTTTGTTTACTTCAATTCATAATGTCAAAGTTAATACTAGTCTAAAAGTTTCGGAAATCTTGTCTAAAATTATGGACATTTACTACAAATGAATACTATCACCGGACCAGCTGGCGGTAACCAATGGCGGCTTTTATTGAAATATTGCAAAAACATTTTCTTTCTCTATCACGACCGAGGCCTCCCGATCCAATTCAAATATCGTAGGACATTACACACAGCGCCATCTGACCTCAAACTAAGCAAAGCATGTACTATCGAAGTTAGGTAACTGATAGAAAACGTTTTTTGTTTTTTTTTTATGTAAAAAGAAATTAAAGGACTGACTGACTGAGGAGACTGGGCTGTTGAGACTAACCATTGAAAGTCCCAAAGTAATAAGCGCCAAAGCAGCGATGTCCTAGACTTTGTTTTACTGCTCAAAGATCTGTGTACCTATTGCTGCAATGATCATGGACAGGCGTTATCTTTTGCCATCAGGAAAGCGTCTCGTTCGTCTCATTACTTTTTATATAAAAAAACCTGACTGACTGACTTCGAAATCAATAACAGAACATCGAGAGTTTTGGCGGGAACGCGGGAAGAGTCGTGTCGCTCCGTTGTATTTTTTTCCAAAACTAGTGTTTTGTCGAGTGTTTATGCATAAAAATGGTGGTGTTTTATTCATAAAGTGCCGAATTACAAGCGCGAGTGTGGGAAAATGATATAATGTGGTGAAACATGAGTTTTCGTGTTGCTTCCAAAACTCCATCGAAGCTTTGTAGTAAAGTTGCCACTACTTTACTAAAGCATGACTGGAATTAACTGACACGAACTGGACTTGACAAAGACGACTTTGACTAAAAGTAGCTACGATGGCACTTATTTAACTTGAAAATATATAATTACTTGACACTGGCAAATGCTAAAACGCGACGCCAAAACCAAAGAAAAAAAAAAAAAAACAGAACATCAATATTAAATTTGTTCAACGTAGAGCTGTACCTGTAGCAGTTTATCAGCGGTGGGCCGTTTCTTGGGGTTCTTTGTGAGTGCCAGTTTGAGAAAGTTGTGGAAGAGTTGCGACCAGCGCTCCCTCTCGCGCAGCACCGGCGGCTTAAACCCTGACTTCGACATCAGAAACAGAACGCGCATCGGGTGGAGCTCGAACATAGGTGGCTGCAGCTCGGCTAGCTCTGGAACATTCCAATGAAAGTTAATTACTATTGTTTTACGATAAAAATAACAATTTTGCGTTGCGTGACATAATTATGTTACGAATGCAACAATTATCCTAGGAATTAAACAACTAAAACATCGGGTCCGGGAAACGTAATTCGTTGTCCGAAGTTCGACCGTTTCTATGTAATATGTGTAAATGTAAAAAAAAATATAAATAACTTGAATTGAATCTTGTTAAGAGTGTTTGTTACGATTATCTTAGGAGTGGAAAAATTTTGTTAGGAGTGGAACAATTATGGTAGGAGTAAAATAATTATTATTGTTATAGGAGTGTAACAATCATCCTAGAAATTGAACAATTGTGCCAGGAGTGGAATACACATTCCATATTCCACTCCGGGAAACGGTATTCCTTGTCCGGAGTTCGACGGTTTGTATATAATATGTGTAATAATTATTCTAGGAGTGTCACAATTATGCTAGAAGTGGAACAATTGTGCTAGGAGTGTAACAATCATCCTACAACTATGCTGTAAGTGGAACAATTGTGCTAGAAGTGCAACAATCATCCTAGAAATGGAACAATTTTGCCAGGAGTGGAATACACATTCCATATTCCACTCCGGGAAACGGTATTCCTTGTCCGGAGTTCGACAGTTTGTATATAATATGTGTAATAATAATTCTAGCACAATTATGCTAGAAGTGGAACAATTGTGCTAGGAGTGTAACAATCATCCTACAACTATGTTGTAAGTGGAACAATTGTGCTATAAGTGCAACAATCATCCTAGAAATGGAACAATTTTGCCAGGAGTGGAATACACATTCCATATTCCACTCCGGGAAACGGTATTCCTTGTCCGGAGTTCGACGGTTTGTATATAATATGTGTAATAATTATTCTAGGAGTGTCACAATTATGCTAGAAGAGGAACAATTGTGCTAGGAGTGTAACAATCATCCTAGAAATGGAACAATTTTGCCAGGAGTGGAATACACATTCCATATTCCACTCCGGGAAACGGTATTCCTTGTCCGGAGTTCGACAGTTTGAATATAATATGTGTAATAATTATTCTAGGAGTGTCACAATTATGCTAGAAGTGGAACAATTGTGCTAGGAGTGTAACAATCATCCTACAACTATGTTGTAAGTGGAACAATTGTGCTATAAGTGCAACAATCATCCTAGAAATGGAACAATTTTGCCAGGAGTGGAATACACATTCCATATTCCACTCCGGGAAACGGTATTCCTTGTCCGGAGTTCGACGGTTTGTATATAATATGTGTAATAATTATTCTAGGAGTGTCACAATTATGCTAGAAGAGGAACAATTGTGCTAGGAGTGTAACAATCATCCTAGAAATGGAACAATTTTGCCAGGAGTGGAATACACATTCCATATTCCACTCCGGGAAACGGTATTCCTTGTCCGGAGTTCGACAGTTTGAATATAATATGTGTAATAATTATTCTAGGAGTGTCACAATTATGCTAGAAGTGGAACAATTGTGCTAGGAGTGTAACAATCATCCTACAACTATGCTGTAAGTAAAACAATTGTGCTAGAAGTGCAACAATCATCTTAGGAGTGGAACAATTATGCTAGGAGTGGAACAAATAACCTAGGAGTGAAACAATTACGAAAGAAGCATAAGAACCTGTAGATATGTTGCAATAAAGTATTGAGTATAGAAGTGGTACAATTACACAACTACATTCAGTTCTGCACGCAAACAATGAGTTTGCATATCAGAACGCAATTTCTTAAAGAACAATGTCATAGTTGCGAATTTTACAGGCTTTGAACTTACCAATTGCTGTGATCCCACATGCCCAAATATCGCAAAGCTGATTGTAGCCGCCCTTCCTCTCCACTGCTGCCACCTAAAAATAGTTAATAGCGTGTAGGTTTTTTTTTTCTAAGTAAAAAATAATGAGACGAACGAGACGCTCTCCTGATGGTAAGAGATAACGCCTGTCCATAACCATTGCAGCGATACACAGAACTTTGAGTGACGAAACAGAGTCCAGGGCATCACTGTTTGGCGCTCATTACTTTGAGACTTTCGATGGTTAGCCTCGACAGCCCAGTAATTTCGCTAGCTGCAGTACCCTTCAAACCGGAACACAGTAATGTTTTCACACTACTGCTTAGCGGCAGAATAACTGGTACTGCGGTAGTACCTACCTAGACGACCTCCTGCTAAGGAGATCTACCACCAAGTTTTAGACTAGCGATTCCATCATCCTTAATTGTTGAAAGTCTCGTCTAACGCCCCAAACTATAACATACGTAACTGTACATGAAAACAGATTTTGCGATAAGTAGATTGTATCAACAACTTTCATTCAATATTATCAGTGAAATATCATCAGATAAGCGACAAGCGTCGAAAGATAAAAGGTATCGTCGTATCAGATAACTTGCAGCTAAGTTGGATATTGCAGCTAGCGAAATTACAAAACCGTTGTATGTCTCAAAGTAATGAGCGCCAAAGCAGCGATGCCTTGGACTTTCTTTGTTACTCAAAGTTCCGGTTTCAGCTGCAATGGTCATGGACCATGGGCGTAGCTACCGCCATATCGGCCGTATCATTGATACGGGGCCCCCGGGCTACAGGGGCCCGTAACGTGTGTAAGCTAAAATTTTAGTAAAATGCTATCCACAATGTCACTTAAGGTGGTACGATGTCCATACAAATATTTTTTTGCCATTTATGGACAAATGGAGCATAATTTTACAGTGAAATCACAGTTACTGGCATTTATTTTGGTCTTTATTTGCGGTAAATCACAATTGCTTGAATGAAACGGTAGATTATAAGCATAATCTACTGTTTTATTCAAAAATCATTCATAAATTTGATTTTATACTAATAATAAATAATCTACTGTTTTATTCAAGCTATTGTGATTTACCGCAAATGAAGACCAAAGTAAATGCCAGTAGCTGTGATTCCACTGTAAAATTATGCTCCATTTGTCCATAAATGGCAAAAAATTATTTGTTTGGAAATCGTGCCACCTTAATCTCGTGCTTCCCGGGAAAAAACATATAAAAAACTGTCATACGATCAACTGCCCATACAATCAATTATTTATTTTAATTTAATGCAAGCATTTTTGTTTCTTTTGTGAGAAATGTTTACCCTTCATTTGGGCCACCCAACTAATTTTGATATAGGGCCCCTCCAAGACACACTACGCCACTGTCATGTACAGTCGTTATCTCTCCACCAGTTCTTTTCGATGTAAAAGTAATAAGACGCACGAGACCTAACAGATTAGCAGAACTTTTAAAGAACTCACCTCAGGCGCCATCCAATAGGGAGTGCCGATGAAAGACTTCCTCTTGTTTATAGTGGCGGTGATTTGCGCTGATACACCGAAATCGGCTAGCTTAACGTCTCCGCAATCGGTTAGCAAAATGTTCGCGCCTTTTATGTCGCTGGAATGTAGAGAAAATGTGGGCGTCTTCAAATCTAGAGTGAACATGTGCCTACTAGGAGTTTCTAGGTGAACATGCCACAAATATATCATTTCATTTGGCAACATCGGGCAAGCTTGGTCTTTCGTTAACAAGATTAAAATAAAACTAAGCAATAAAAAATAACTACACTGCCAACTGGAATGAAATAACTATGACTGCCTTATTAGCTAATTAATTGCCTTTATTTATTTTCATTTTATATTAATTATAATTATACGGTTCATGAGAATCAGCCTGGTGACAGGCAAACAGACAGACAAACGGACGGACAGCGGAGTTTTAGTAATACCCTTTGGGTACGAAACCCTAAAAAAAGCAAATGAAACTGTAATACTGGAGAACATCGCCTCAACTGGTAACACTTACCGATGCATTTTCCCCATGCTATGGAGATAAGACAAGCCAGTCAGCGTCTCTCGACACATGTATGCAATCTGTATTTCTGTCAGCGGACCCGTCACGTGATAGATATCCTGGAAACGTGATACAGAAATAGGTTAGAAAATTATGTTTGTTGTTTTTTTTTTTATTATTTTTGATTGATTCAGGCTTCTTTGCGTAAGTTCGTTTTGAATATTCAAGTTATATATTTAGTTTATTTCCGCTTGACAGTTGTTTCAGTTATAACAGTGATGAGTCTCAGTCTCGACCAAGCGCTCGAAGAGTCAACACGTCCTGAGGATGCCTCGTGTAGAGGCGACACACGTGTCGGTAACTTGGTTATTGCAGCGAGAAGAGGATATTATGACTTGTGGTTATTTTAATTACATTTTTGTTTAATTAGTTTTTAGGTTTATGGTTTATCTATCATCTTCATAACTATTGACTGCGTTGCATGTGGCATACTACCAGGCTATCAGAAAAAACTAAGAGATCACCTGCAAGCTGCCTCCGCCACAGTACTCCATAGAAATCCACAGCTTGTCCCTTCGAAGATAAGACTCATAGTATGCGACGATGTTGGGATGTCTACAGTCTTTCATCATCAGGATCTCTTGCTGGATGATGGCGAAGTCATCACCCGGCTCCAGCTTTATCACCTTGATGGCAGCAAGCTCATTGCCGTTGAGCCTTTTTGCCTGAAATTAAAGATGATATTTTTTGACTCATAGAAATGACAGTAAAATGCATATAATTATAAGATGATTTTATTTGTCACTTATTTGTATATACCTACCTATATCCTCCGTACATAAGTATTTATTTTATTTTTAAATATTAAATTAATTTTATCTTTAATACTTTATTGGATACTTAAAAGTTTTTTTAAGTGTGCAAAAAACTTTTAACCATAAAAAAAGTAGAACGATTGTTTTTTTATGTTTGACCACAACTGAACTGGCTCTCAAGTGAGGCTGCCCGAACACACCGTTAGATGCTTGGCGGCAGATTATCAACTTGAGGGTGGTAACTAGCCAGCCGAGTACTAGAAAGTACCCTACCACCGTGCTATGGTTTCCTCACGATGTTTTCCTTCACCGGCAGCTCAGGCTCATTGTTGGAGTTTGAACCCACGCTCTTCGGTATGCGAGCCTACCGCGCTAACCACTGAGCCATCATTGCTACAAAATTGCTAACAATGTACGACGTGTTAAAATTCGTACAGCTAAGCGGTAAAGTAAGCATTATATTCTTGCCAACTCCCCTTTTAAGTCTAAACGCATTGTGTTATTGATCCAAATTTGCAGACAGACAGACAGACGGCGCGTCACTTACTGAATTGAATTAAAACCCTTCCTTGTTCCTTCGACTGCCCCGTTGGCTCATTGTTAGTATATCTGCCTTGAGAGCTGTAGGGCGTGGGTTCGATTCCCATTCAGGGCAAACATTTTGTGAATAAACAAATGTTTCTTCTGTGTCTGATTGTTCTGTATGTATTATAAGTATGTATTTACAAAAAAAAGTATTTATGTATTCTATCAGTTATCTGACTTCCATCACACAAGCTCTGCTTAGTTTGGGGCCAGATGGCGCTGTGTGTATAGTCCTACGATATTTATTTACTTCCTTGTCGTGGTCGCACATTTTTACCCTATTACGCAAAGAAGAAATAGTCCCTCATATGACCTGCTTATCGTATTTTAATCGGTCATGTTTGTAACGAAAAAACGGGGTCAATGAGCATATTTGTACATAGGGTTATAAACTTTGGTATACTAGCCGAAAGTGTTTATTGTACTTATCATTATGAACAGTTTTTACTACACATATTCGAAAACGTTACTTTTTTTGTTTTGACTGTCTACGTGTTGGACATTTATTTTTTAATTAAATTCTAGTCAGACTACCACGAAAAAGTCTTTTCATTTTTCGTGTTTATATACAGCCTATGACACTCACAAACAACAACGCTGCTTTCTATTGGTAAAAGAATTTTCAAAATCGGTTCAGTAGATCCAGAGATTACCCCCTACAACCTCACAAACTTTACCTCTTTATAATATTAGTATAGTACTAGCGGACGCTTCGCGGTTTCACCCGCGTAGTTCCCGTTTGTGGGAATACAGGGATAAAAAATTGCCTTTGTCACCCGGGGATAGGTTTACCGTGTAGTTTCCCAACGGTGAAAGAATTTTTGAAATCGGTCCAGTAGTTTCGGAGCCTATTCAATACAAACAAACAAACAATCAAATCTTTCCTACTTATAATAGTATAGATGAACTAAATTTACTTGGTGGTATCCTTAGCAGGAGGTCGTCTAGGTAGGTACCACCGCAGTACCAGTTATTTTGCCGCTAAGCAGTAGTGTGTAAACATTACTGTGTTCCGGTTTGAAGGATACTGCAGCTAGCGAAATTACTGGGCTGTTGAGACTAACAATCGAAAGTCTCAAAGTAATGAGCACCAAAGCTGCGATGCCCTGGACTTTGTTTTATAACTCAAAGTTCTGTGTATAGCTGCAATGGTCATGGGCAGGTTATCTCTCACCATCAGGAGGACTCTAGGCCTCCAACGCCCACAAGGGGGCATTATTGCTTAATTTGAGAAAGACTTACCTAGCCCCTCAGAAGCTACGTAACTACCAACTAGGCACATAAAGTCGTTATCAGTCAGTTAGTAGGTTGGCGGTAATGAGGCATAGGCCACATTGCCGAGCGACAGTTAGGCCACAGACTATGCAACAGTTTGACAGTTAGAGGTCCGTGACCCGTTTGCTCGGTACACTAATTAAATTTGTTGCTCGAGCAGGCAAATCGACGCATCGACACGTTCCTAACTAGATTTTTACCAGACCGTGTAGGAAAAGTAGAGTTGGCTTAGTAGGTAATAAAGTAATAAATTGAAATAAAAAGCAAAATTAAACAAAACTTTGAAAAAACCCACAACGGTTAAAAAGTAATTGTCACCTAGCTAAGATAATGCACCAATCAAACCCGAACCCATAACTGAATACTGCATCAAAATCGGACTAGCAGTTTTGGAGAAAAATGGTAACATTTTTTTATTTATTTTAATGTAAAAAGTAATGAGACCAACGAGATGCTCTCCTGATGGTAAGAGATAACGCCTGTCCATGACCATTGCAGCGATACAGAACTTTGAGTAACAAAACAAAGTCCAGGCCATCACTGTTTTGACGCTCATTAATTGGAGAATTTCGATGGTTAGTCACAACAGCCCAGTAATTTCGCTAGCTGCAGCACCTTTCGAACCGGAACACAGTAATGTTTACACTACTGCCTGGTGGCAGAATATCTGGTACTGCGATGGTACCTACCTAGACGACCTCCTGCTAAGGAGAGATCTCCTTAGCAGCAGCTATTTTTGAAATCGGTCCAGTAATTTTTAAGTTTATTCGTTACATACAATAAATACAAATCTTTCCTTTTTATAATATATGTATAGATAGGTTTGACCACACTGCTTGATGTTAAGCAGTAGTGTGGTCTAAGATGGAGCACGCTTACCTAGAAGAAACCTATTTACTCTAGATTTCAAGACGCCAATATTGTATCTAACAAGGAACACAGACTCCGGCAGAGAGTTCCACAACCTCGCTGTGCGAATGAAAAACGTGGAATCAAAACGCTTTGTGCGTACATGGGGAACATCCACAACGTACGGATGACGTTTCGGTCGCGTTTGTCTGGCCGTCCGGTAGTAGATGAAGCGTAGGGAAGCAGGTTTTAGTTTTTTTATCTTGTTTATCGGACACACTTCGGCGAGTGTGCCCTAAAAAGTGTTCTACAGAGATGCTTTTTTCATTCACTCGGCAGTCCCATGACTGCCTATTTTTGTTGTTGTAAGGAAGTTATTGTTTACGCTCTTATCGTCTGTGAAGGACTTTTGAATTTCGCCTTGCGTCAGCGAGTTACTGTGTACTTGATATTGATAAGGAATTAGCAATCTACGTAATCAGCGTTATCCAAAGATTATAAAACGTTCTCGTACAATGGCTAGAGTGACGAAACGCAGTGACGTTGTGGTATCGCTTTTTTATTTCAAACCTAAATACGCAATAAGGTGTAAGTTGGTAAGGAGTAGTTCAGTGGTTAACGCAATCGGTTCCCACGCCGAAGGGCGTGGGTTCAAATCCCAGTAATGAGCTTGAGCTGCCGGTGTAAGAAAACATCGTGAGGAAACTAAAGCGTGGTGGTAGGGTACTTTCTAGTACTCGGCTGGCTAGATACCACCCTCAAGTTAAAAATATGCCGCCAAGCATCTAACGGTGTGTTCCGGCAGCCTCGCTTGAGAGCCAGTCCCATTCCAGGCTAGGTGTGCTTCTGTGAAGTGAACACTTAACTGTGAAGCTGCCGGAACACTGCTGGCAGCCGTTACTAATTTGAGCTAGGGTAGCTAGCTAGGTTGGTTCGCATGCCGAAGGGCGTGGGTTCAAACCCTAACAATGAGCTTGAGCCGCCGGTGAAGGAAAACATCGTGAGGAAACCACAGCATGGTGGTAGCGTACTTTCTAGTTACCACAGCCTCGTGTAAGCGAAAAGTAAGTTTACACAACAACATGTGCGCGCCAGACGGCAATTTTATTAAAAACAGTGACGTCATTCGTATTTATAGCAAATAAAGTTAATAAAAATAACGCTTAAGTAATATGTATTTGTATATCGCTTATAACTTGCCAGATGTTAAGTTGAAACCGATTTACTCAAATATTTTTGTAGCGATGATAGCTCAGTGATTAGCGCGGTAGGTTCACATGCCGAAGGACTTGGGTTCAAATCCCAACAATGAGCTTGACCTGCCGGTGAAGGAAAACATCGTGAGGAAACCATAGCATGTTGGTAGGGTGTAGCATGTCAAGTTAATAATCTGCCGCCAAGCATCTAACGGTGAGCTCGCCTCGCTTGAGAGCCAGTTCCATTACAGGCCACACTTCGACCACACCGTCACTTAACATCAGGTGAGCTGTGGTCAAACACCTAGTCTTGTCAATCATAAAAAATAATAGATTTATGATTTTTTAATAGTTAACAAACTAGGTGTTTGACACTAACACTTAGCCTGTAAACTATAAAAAAAAAAAGATGGTGCTGTACGACGTACGACATTTATTCATATGTATGTATTTATGTAATTACAAATGATTATTTATCTAACACAAATATTAGGCCATGTATAGCAAGTAATGCAACATGCGTTTCCAAAGATGATAACACTCAATATTTGTGGTTTCGTCCTACATTTACATCAGAAAACGTTGAACATGTTTGTTTGTATGATTAGAACAATAACTGTTAGATAGATACCTACTAGTCTCTACCTAGTTGACTCATTTATGGCCTTGTGTTACTCACCACCTGCAACTTTATTCAAAACTATAGATTAAATATTTTTTTTGACGTTTCTGCTTCATGGCGATCTGTTCTAGGAACAATAAGCCATTTCTTTGTCCGACAATTAACCATGCAATGTGCGAGAGCCCTAAACTGTTGAGATTTTCTTTCCAACAGACTCTCTTATTGTCTCATTGTGAAAATCTTCTAGTGAGATTAGGTATGTCATGTCTCTGTAGACGGGTATGTTGTAGTCCACCTTTTCCGCTTAGAGTTTGTGCAAGTTCATTTACATGGCTTGTTAGCTTCTCCTGATATTTCAGGCTGTTTTGGGCTAATATTATTCAATATCGATTTGTAAATACCAAAATGTAAAGCACACACTTTGACCTAGTTTCTGCTAATTCTTCTTTTTTTATGCAAATACAAAGCTTTTATTAATAACACCACAGTTACAGGTCATTCTTCCATTCATATTTAAAAATATCAAAATCATAACATATGTCAATACAATTAAATAATTTGTCACATATAAAATAATTATGTCAATATAATTAAATGTTGTAGCGATGATAGCTCAGTGGTTAGCGCGGTAGGTTCGCATGCCGAAGGGCGTGGGTTCAAACCCCAACAATGAGCTTGAGCTGCCGGTGAAGGAAAACATCGTGAGGAAACCATAGCATGGTGGTAGGGTACTTTCTAGTACTCGGCTGGATAGCTACCACTCTTAAGTTGGAAATCTGCCGCCAAGCATCTAACGGTGTGTTCCGGCAGCCTCACTTGAGAGCCAGTTCCATTCCAGGCTAGGTATGCTTTACCATCATCGACCACACCTTCACTTAACATCCGGTGAGCTGTGGTCAAAAACCTAGCCTGTCAACCATAAAAAACATGTCATTTAGATGTCATGTCAAGTCACCAATTTACATGATTGACATGTAAATTGGTGACAGTGAAATAAATTAGTTATTAAAATTAAAATGATATTATAGAAAGTATATGACAAATTACATACTAGTATGTAATTCAATAATCTCTTGTTTTTAAATAATGGTCAAAGTCCTAAAACAAGGTCTCTTGAAACCAAGATCTAAGTTTGCTTCTGAAGCACGCGATGGAAGGTGCATCCCGAATGGAAGCGGGTACGTGATTGAAGACCGCGGGTCCTACAATGTACGTTAAAGTAATTAGACGGACGAGACACTGTCCTGATGGTAAGACACAAAGTACCTATAACTTTTTTTTTTACTATATCTGAGATGTTTTTATTTATTTCATTGCAAGCTGCAAGGGACTACATATATGGTTTCAATTTCAACTTGATACCTCGACGCGTTCCCGAGATAGACTGTCTTGACCAATGGACAACAAAGTGATCTTATAAAGATTGTTTTTTTAGGGTTCCGTACCCAAAGGGTAAAAACGGGACCCTATTACTGAGTCTTTGCTGTCCGTCCGTCCGTCTGTCACCAGGCTGTATCTCAAGAACGGTGATAGCTAGACAGTTGAAATTTTCACAGATGATGTATTTCTATTGCCGCTATAACAACAAATACTAAAAATAAATATTTAAGGGGGGGCTCCCATACAACAAACTTGATTTTATAGATAATGGGTACGGAACCCTTCGTGTGTGAGTCCGACTCGCACTTGATAGGTTTTTTATTTTCCTTTTGAAGTACGGAACCCAAAAATAACAAATTACTCCTAAATTACAGTCACATTGATTTTACCCTTGAGTATATTTAACATTGTAAAAGTTATTATTTTAGTTAACACATTCTTTCCTACACTTTGTTGCAAGTACCTGGCTATTACAGATATTGAAGGTCATACACCTGACAGAGGAACTGAACCAAAACATTTCTGGCTGATGAGTCATTCAATGAAACATTTTTATAGTGGTGTGACTCTATGCACTTTAGAAAAGGAGGAAATAAAGAAAGGCAACTGACACAGAATAGGACAAAAATTATGTAAATAATAAATATCGTAGGACATTACACACAGCCCCGTCTGACCCCAAACTAAGCAAAGCTTGTGGTATGGAAGTCAGATAACTGATAGAATACTTAAATACTATTTTTTTTGGGTAAATACATACAGTACACAGAACAAACATCGATGTTAGTCACACAAATGTTAGTCCTGTGTGGGAATCAAACCCACACCCTTCAGCTCTCGAAGCAGACATACTACCAATGAACCAACAGGGCTGTCAGGTGTATCAGGAAGAAGTAGGTATATATACCAAAAGGTAAGTTATGAATTTGTAGACAATAAATTTTAAATAAAATTTGTAAAATTGTAATAATACAATAACAAATGCAGATGAGAATATTTTCTTGTTTTAAGAGCATGATTTTTCAGTAGCCCAGTTTTAGTTGTTAAAACTTTTTATTTCAACTATCAAAGTTTTTTATATGATGTGATATTTTAGATTTTAAGTTAATATAGTTGACATTTTTATATTATATGACTGTACAACTTACCAATTATTATTTAATTTAATTTATAATTTTAATCCCAATTCATATTCATTGAATAAAGTTACTTTCAAATCAAGTTTCTAGTGACTTTAACACATTCATTGGCACCACTATTTTCGAGTAGTTCCCAGCGATGCCGCCCTATATAAAACGCGAGCACGTCAGGCGTGCTCTCGGCACTGCAAGATGAGATTACATGGGCAGGCTAGGCGTGTTCACTGGCACTGTATAAAAGAGATATCATGAAAAGCCGTATTTCGACTTCAGATAGAAAATATGCCCAAATTCAAGAAAAATAGAGAGCATGTCTGGTGTGCTCGCGGCATCGCGATAGGAATTGGTGTGGATACACTAGGAGTGTTGGCGGCACTGAATGTGTTAAAAAATGTAATTATAATGCACCTAGACTGCATGCATTTAAACTGTCAATATATTTATTACATGCCTATTATAATGACATGTTAATACATATAATAAAATGTAAATAAAAATTTGTGATTGCTAGTAATTTAATAAACTTAAAGAAAATTAAATTTAAAAATATATCCCATCTCATCACTATTCTTGGGTAAGATAGAAAAATTCCTAGAAAGTTTGCACAGCCTTAATAAGACATTAACACCTAATATACCCATAAAGCATCATACCTGACTCATTTTGAATAGCTGAGTTCACTCTTTGAGTATGTTTTGTTTACATTTCAACTATGAAGGAAAAGGATGCATAGCACCTACCTATTTATAAATATTGTAATAATATTGTTTGTTGCTAATACATATAATATATATTCTGTATTTATGTATATTCTACAAATCTATACTAATATTATAAAGAGTAAAGATTAATTAAAAACTACTGGACCAATTTCAAAAATTCTTTCACCGTTGGGTAGCTACACTATCCCCGGGTGACATAGGCTACTTTTTATCCCTGTAGTCCCATGGGAACTGAACTACGCGAGTGAAACCGCAAGGTGTTCGCTAGTTGTAAATGTTTTGGTATCTCATATCATATTTTTTGTTTGATTCCATGCTTAATGGTTGCCTGGCAGAGCACTTTTAGCTATAAGCTATATAGCACTCTTAAGTTTCTTATTTGTGTTATATTTTTAAGTATTTTGTGTTTTGGTGCACACAATAAAGTTTTCATATAATAACTTATGTACTTATATATTATATATGTTTTAAACAAACTAAGACATACTTTTTTTTTTAATTGACTTGTTTGTATATAGGTACCTACATTTAGTTTTTTAGTCATTGGCAAGTAATGTTTTAAAATTCATTTAATGATATACCTCTTTGAAATGACACTATGGTATTGACTTGTAACATTGGTGTTATCAATAATACATTTGTATTTTGTATTTGTTAATAGAAATTTTGGGATGTTTCTTAAATTAACTATTTTTTTAATTTACTCTCACCATTATTTCATAAGGGTTAGCTATAAATATACAAGTAACTCTAGTTCTTCAATTGGGTTCTTCAACTAAGCAGCTGAGCAGATTTTAAAATGTACAAAATAAAATTGTTAATGTACTTCATAAAAACAACTATAACATAATTATTACCCAAAAAAATCAAGGTGCAACTGATTTATAAAAATAACTTTTACCAATAAATATGCACTTAAGATAAAATTCACACATAATCTAAGTTTCATAAACATATCACCTAATCCAGCCAACTAGCTCACAATCATTGTTGAATTTTATGTAAGTCTAAACAAAGAAGGCAGTGTTTTGCATTTATATCAGCCCAGTGGGTGTGTGCTGTTCTTAATTACCTCCTCACTTGTCACACATTCAAGGTCATCAATTGCACATGTTTTAATATCATTTTATACGCCTGTAATAAACATTATACGACTTTAACTGGTTTACGATAGTTAATTAGTAAAGTTAGAAGAGAAATGTACCAGTTTTATCGCAAAAAACATAAAGTAATTGATCAAAAAATGTGCGAGAAATTCGTAACGTTGAGAGCGGGGCGCTCGTATCTGAATGTTTAAAATTAGAAAAGAAATAAATAAACTGGTCCAAGACCCCCTACCTTGTACACATCGCCATACGTCCCAGATCCAATCCTCTGAATGAGCTCGTATTCATCCTGCGGATTCCTTCTAGATATATCTGAACTCAAAACACCACCACTATGCGCCATAATCACTATAAAACACTAATCTAATACTTATCTACACTTTCATCTCATTATTCACATAGTTTTTAACACAAAAAGTCGTGAAATTAATTAATTTTCCAACACAAAACTCGACATCGTCTGCGGTGACGTTTCTTTTCTTTCGTTTCTTCTGCCACAGATTGACAATTTGAAAGTCACATTTTTTTTTAATTTATGGTTTTGACAGTCACAAAGACAGGGTAAAGCTCAGATTAAATAATCTGAGCTTGTAGTTATAGTTACTTTTTTTCGTAGCTATAATTAAAAAAACTGGACTTTCAAAACTTGATAATATCAAAACACTTGACAAAAGATTAAAACATCATCATCTGATTAAAATCTGAGGCTGTTAACCTCTATCATTATTAGTTCCACTTTTGCCGCGGGACTTTTTTTTTTTTTTTTATTGGCGTCGCGTTTTAGCATTTGCCAGTGTCAAGTATTTATAGATTTTTGAATTTCAAAAGTTAAATAAGTGTCTTCGTAGCTAAAGTTATAGTTAAAGTCCAATCTTGGTCAAGTACAGTCCGTGTCAGTCAAGCCCAGTCATGCTTTAGTATAGTAGTGGTGACTTTACTATAAAGCTTCGATGGAGTTTTGGAAGCAACACAAAAAGTCATGTTTCACCACATTATATCATTTTCCCACACTCGCTCTTGTGATTTGGCACTTTATGAATAAAACCACCATTTTTTTGCATAAACACTCGACAAAACACTAGTTTTGGAAAAAATACGGGGCGTCACGTCTCTTTCCGCGTTCCCGCCAAAACTGCCACGGAACTTCTCTCATGAGACGGACCTACGTATGGTTTTGCTACGAGCTCCGGCTTCTTTTCGCTAGATGGCGTTGGCATGCACGTTAGCCCGCGGTTACGTTATATTTATCGTGATCGTGAGTATATTGTTCTGCTGCTTAAGCATCTATATATCACTGGAAATGGTCTTGAACGTACGATCTACGGTCGTAATTGTTTATATATAGACTTACATTTATTTTTGGTAGTTCCGCCCTAATCGAAGGAGCTCATTGAATTATAAGTTTTGTTGCATCGTCGTGCGCCATTTTGCAACTATTATTGCGTGAATGGTAATACGATATTCGGTAGCGTAGCAACGCTAACGCTAACCCTCCATCATGCCATTGGGAATAAAAGCGTAAGTTAAACGACAACACGAAGACACGTTTACGATTAATAAATCAAACTCGGAGATTTGAAGAATGGCTTTACAGCTTTAGCCTGCCTTTGATGGGACATATTAAAATAAAAAACTTGTCAGTTCTGTTGTCAAAGTTAATCAAATGTGTCAAATGTATTTGTATACTTTTTTCTTTTATATGGCAAAGGCATGTTCTACATATTCAGCCGACCTCATGACGTCATAACTATAAAAAGTTTAAAAACGTATTAAAATTAAACTACCGCATAGAAAGCCAACATTTTCAAATCAGTTTCATAAAATAAAGTTTACCATCAGTAAAAAATATAAAATAAATACAAAAAAACTTTACATACCGAACTCTCTTTCCGTAAGAACCTTCTACAAAGTATTAGATAGGTAACTTACAAAAAAATATTAATGACATCGGTAAAGTCGTTCTTAAGCTATGGCGTGCCCAAAGGAAACAGGGATTCATTTATACCAGGGGCGTAGCTACTGCCATATCAGCCGTGTCAAGGCCCCCGGGCTACAAAGGCCCTCTAACGTATACTTTTATCCACAATGAAAAAAAACATATTAAAAAAACTGTCACACGATCAACTGTCCATATAATCAATAAATAGTATAAAACTATATTGTGAATATTTGTTTAAATATATATAAATATATCTATATATCTGTGTTTGTCTATAGTTAGTTTTAATTGTTTTGTTACAGAAAAAGGGAAAAGCACAAAATTCTGTGAACTGTTCCTATTGCATACATATAATAGTCAAAACTTTACTTAACCCAACCTCTTTATGTGGCAGTCTATCATTCCACGTGACATTGGCAGAATTGTGGAGCATCTCCGCAAAGGCCATTCATCAAGAGTTGAAGTTGAAGTTGAATCAATAAATACCTATTTATTTTAACATTAATGTTTCTTTTGTGAGAAATCTTTACCCTTCATTTGGTCCCCTCCCAACTAATTTCGATACAGGGACCCGCCACGCCACTGATTTATACGTATATACTAAATTCATACAGTTATATACGTATAGAATACAAAGCCCGCCAACGTGTACACAAATACACAAAATTCTAAAAAAGAACTTGTTCATTAAGAAAAACCACGGTAATAATGTTAAAATGGTATAATTCATTACAATTCAATATCTCCATGCCGGCGATCGCGTACATCTTACAAAATTTGTTTTGGGCCAACATCATTATATATCTACATATTATTTTATTATTACAAAAATTATATTTCTTTTGGTTCATCCAAAGTACATACTTAAGTGCACTTATGAATACGACATAGTGACGTAGAAGCTATTCTGAAAGCATGGGAAATTTACAATTTCCTATAATTATTTTATTTATATATAATATTTTCATACCAATCAGCACTTACAATTTTCATAGCACTATGATTTTCGATATATAATAATTGAGTGAACAGAAGTATGTACCACACAATAAATATTCTCGTATATCAGACAGGGAAAACAATGAAACGGTGTATACTATTTTCTACCATTAATGGCAAAAAGTAACATGCATGCATGTTACTTTTTGTCACATGTATGCATGTTACTTTTTGTCACATGCATTCATGTTACTTTTTGTCTCTTTCCATTTAAATATGAAAAAATGGATGGCAACACTTTAGTACTTTTGAGTTCAGAAAATGGTAGAAAAGAATACCCACCAATAATCTTATATCAAAAATTAATATTACCTACCATTTATAACTTTACATTTACACTCATATAACCTGAACACCTCAAAGTCGATTTTATATTTTCTAATAGATACTAAACGATTTGTACAATGATTCTTTTTTTTTTGCATTTTCTATTCATTTCTTAATACGTTTATACTTGGATATATATAAATTTTTCGGGAGTAACTAAACCATTTCGATTAAAGTAATTTGATTATTGTAACTTTTATGACAGAAAATTAAATTGCTTTAACGATTTATTCAGGTAAAGTATTCCACAAGACACCCCGAGTTAGAAACTGGTAGAAACAAAGTTCATAGGAAAAAAAAAAATTGGAGACTTAATCAATGATTAGAAAAAACGCACAGATAGAATGTTAAGTTAAAAATTAGTGAAGACTTCTTGGTCCTGGCTAACGATAAGACCGACCGTCACAAAAACACATTTAGGTAAGACAAGCAAAACTAGTCCAAGAAGTCTTTGCTCATTATATATTTCTATGCTGTATTTTTTCTAATTTTACAGTCCTTATTATCGCTGCTTATTTGCTACAACTCAAATAACATAAGTCACTTGAAAATGTCAATCTGCTCGATTTTTAATATTTATTTAAAATCTGGTTATTTTATTGACATGTGTTGTGATTTTGTCATTTTTAAATATGAATGGAAAATGACCTGTAACTTTCTTGTTATCAATAAAACATTTGTATTATTACCGCAAACGATTTTCAGTCTAATACTATGTTAAAAGGGTCTCAATTTAGTGGAACAAAAATATGGTGGTTGCGCAAATTCAACTTCGTTTTTTTAGGGTTTATCTAACATTACTCGGGGGAAAAAAATTGTCATATATATATGTCCATCCAGCGTGGCAATGCTGCCAGCATTCTGGCCACGTATCCCTCCTCTGACGGTTTTTAAACTAAGTTTTTTGTATACATTTTGTAAATAGTATAATTTAAGGTCTTTTTTATTTTGATTAAACGTAAGCCTTATTACTATATAATAAACAATTGATCAGAACACATTTCATAAACATCTTATTAAAATTAATCCTTTTGTAAGAAGTAGAGAATAGAAACGTAATTTAGAATTATGGACAAATTTAAATCAAATATGACTTTATAATGTGTTTATCGAAAACAGCTAAGTGATTCCAATGTTAAAAAATTAAGGGTGTGTTAGTGTCATAGACATGGCCGTGTGTACAGATTTGAACACTAAGAAGTCCTTCGGATTTCCATGTGTCGAGTCCTCACGAACGAATTCTTTGTTTATTTAGCTATCGAGTGGTGTAGATGAAAGAAAATAAGTACATGTTATGTAGCTGCAACACCAAACTGTATTTTTTATCATTGGCTTTCTTTACTCAAATCAACATGCGAATATTAAGCAATAGATTCGCCATCATTCATGTCATCGTCATTGAACTTTCCACCCAACTCACTGGAGCTACTATGCCAGCGGCCCAGAGCCTCGCTCCGATATTTCAAGGAGCTGGGTTGGCTCGGGTAGACGCTGGCAGGGGGAAATGCACAATACACCCCAAGCGGGACGTCAGTGCAGGACTCATCGCCCCCACTTCGAATAAGAAGAATAAGAAGCAATAGATAATATTTTTATTTATTTAGTATATTAATTTTCGAGTTATGCTAAAAATCGAAATTTGAAACACGGGGACTCACATAACTGATATACTTTTGCTCCGCTAAATGAAACCCTATCTTAGACGTCATTAGACTGATTATCGATTGTGGTAACAAATAAGCTAGAAACGTCGAAAATAAATAGTAAATATACTATACATAATAACTTTCGTATTATTTTTTACATTTATTGACATGTTTAATAGTAAGCGAATTTTGAAGGGATCCTTGACTGAGGTTCAAGTGACTCATTTTAGTTAGGTTAAAATGTTTTGTTATAATAATTAAGAAATAACAATTACATAAATTCGATTGTATCTAACCAACAAAGTCTTGGGTCTCTGTTTTTTTCTACATTTTGGTACAACGGGTTACATGTACAAAAAAAAATACTCGATAAAAATTACATAAATGTTTTAAAGAAATATATTGCTAAAACTGTTAAAAATGTATTTCACGAATATCATAGTGCAAAAAAATATATAATGTTCTCACTTATATACCTAAAATTCACTCAAGATAATTGCTATGCCAATCATAGTATGTAAAATTGATATTCAATTATTATTTTTTTAACTTTTCAATTAACTTATACTCATAAATATTTTTTTATTATACCTTCAACCAAATTGTTTTTGTACTAATTGCTATAATAGTTTTTTTTTATTTATTTACAAAGAAGTTTAAAATCAAAACAAATTATTTGGTAAAAGCGTTATTTGACAAAAGAAATTAAATTTACGACAAGTTAAACAACAATAAATAGACATACAGTAAATTAATTAGAAAACAGTTTTTTTTTAAATTTTGTAATTGTCTCGTTATACATAACAACACAAGTGTGACAAACAAACAAACCAAAGTAACTAGACTAAATTTAGTGTTGTAATGAACTCGAGTCTTACAATAAAAAGACTTGAGATTTTTTAAAACTAGTCCGAGTCTATGTGTCGTCCTTTTAAATTTTGAGTCGCTATACGAAGATACGAAGACACTTGTCTTTGAGAATAGTATATTCAAAAGAACTCAGACCAGATTTCCCGACTCTTTTATGTAAATGAAAAAAAAGTAACAAGTGCTTTTAATAAATTATAATTATTTATTTCATTATTATTGTGACCATAAATTTTTGTTTTTTATTTTTTTGGATTGAATAAACTTGAAACAAGGACTCAAAGACCTCAAGGGGCTCTTCGAACACAAAGGACACATAAGACTAATTAGTCTTGAATCTTACCAAAAAGATTGTAATCTCGAAGTCAAGACTATAGCAGCCCGTACACGTTCAAATTGGATCGCGATCATGATCGCGGATCGCGCGGAACGTGTACAGGCTGCCAATCCGCTTCGTACACGATCAGTCTGGATCGCGATCATTGATCGCGGATCGCGGATCGCGCGGAACGTGTACGGGCTGCCATAGACCTTAATCTTTAACAACACTAACCACATCTCGTATATATATTTTACAAATCAATCTTGAGGTAAAATGAACATAAAATTAAAAAGAATGCTTTGGCACTATAGACCATGGGTAAAAATATAAATCTGGTTGAAAAAAATAACTCCAAAACGAGACAAAACTTGTTCAGAAGTGAACTGTCCATATTTAATTTTGCTGAAACTACTACCATGTTATTTAAACAGTCAACATTACAATCACAATAAGGTCACCACCGAAACTTAAAAAAAAAGTTAATTAAATTTTAACTTCCTGTTTTTTGATTGAAAAAAAATTTCTTTATTTTTTTTTTATTGTTGACAGGCTAGTTGTATGACCACAGCTCACCTGATGTTAAATGATGGTCGAAATCGTAAACACACATTTTTAACTTGATTGGTAGCTAGCCAGCCGAGTATGAAAATACCTTACCACTATGGTTTCCTTCACCGGCAGCTCAAACTCATTCGAACCCACGCCCATTGGCGTGTGAACCTGACTCGCTAACCACTGAGCTACCATCGCTAACAAAACCACAACAGGTGATCAAATATTATATTAATTTTCGGTGAACACAGACCGTATCAGACAAAAAACATTCAACACCAAACAGAGTTAGTCATACTATTTATATCGAAGTTAATTCAAACCAGCTTTGTTAATTTATAAAATGGAAGATGAGCGATAGATACGATTTTAAAACGCCTTGATTATAGTTAGAAGAAAACACATTTACAAGTTACTTATTTAACTATTAAAACAAATATACACACACAATCTAAAATCATACAATGGAAAGACATCAGCCCCGGATCTAGAGAGGAAGGGGGGGGGGGGGGGGGGGGGGCGGGGCGGCAACTTCAGGGGGCGGCAACTTTCATCAAACTCGTTCCACAAAGCGCATGTTGTTCTATTGATCTTATCGAATGTTCTTTTGATTTTAAAACGTCCGGTAGGTTTTTTATGAGTTTTTTTTTTATCTCAAACGCTGGAAAGGGAGCGCCACAATCAAATTTCTGCCCCGATTGGAGAAAATGTTAGATCCAGAGCTGAAAGAGATCTATGTGTTACTTGATACCAAATCTATTGTATTATTTAAACTAAACATTATGACGATAAGGACTGTTTTTTCTTTTTAAATTTAAATAATATAACAACAGTTTTGGCTTAGATATGGTTCAGGTGTAATTGATGGAACTTTTGATTATTTTAATAATTTCCGAGTGCATTTTTGTCGACTAACTAACTAAGAAAGATTTTTTTTGTCGATTAAATCAATTTTATAATAGCAGTCATAGATGTTTAAAACTATAGATGTATACTATTAATCGAGTACCAGAATTTTGTAATTTATTTTTTGTTTGACCACAGCTCGAGTGTGGTCGAAGATGGTAAAGACACCTAGCCTGTATTTCAAGTGAGGCTGCCGGAAGACACCGTTAGGTGTTCGGTGGCTGAATTTCAACTTGATGGTAGCTAGTCAGCCGAGTACTAGAAATTACTCTACCACCGTGCTATGGTTTTCTTCACCGGCAGCTCAAACCCACGCTATGGCGTGTGAACCTGATCTCGCTAACCACTAAGCTATATCGCAACAAAATCTGCTCTGGTAGAAAATTCACAATTTTGTCTATACAATGTAGAAACATTGATTTATGAATTTAAGTCCTTAAGTCGTCACTGCAATGCCTATTTTCGTTTGTCATACCAGTCTATATACAAAGATTAATAAAACAGTATGTGCTAGTCTAATTTTGCTATACTACTCGAGTAGTAGTATTATTTTTATAAGTGGATACCGCTTACAATATGTACTTAATTTTCAGCACTTAACCTGAAATCTATAGTTTTAAACATCTTAGGATATTTATGCTAGGGTTACCAGATCTTGTAATAACGCACGTGGCCTGTTTTTTTTAATATTTTTATATTCTAAAGCAAAAAATAACTTTCTATTGGCAACCAAAAAAAAACTAATAATGATCGATACACGAACGCTATTTAACGCGCTCTATTGATATAAAAAAAACATTTATTTGAAAAAAAAAACAGCAAACATCTCTTGTTCGAATATTACGTTTACGTAATTGTTAACTCTGTCAGCGAACGTAAGCAAAGACCTACCCCCCCCCCCCCCATGCTTATGTAAGCATTGATATAATAACAATTTCATAATACTAGCGTAATCACCACTAAGACCCCCCCCCCCCCTATTTTAGAAAAATAAGCAATGCAGCCTTAAATACATAATATTGAAAAGCCCCCCAAAATGAAATGAATGCATAAAAGAGACAGCTATCCTATTCTGAAATAATTTTACATGCCTGTAACAAAATTAAAAAAATAAATTACAGATGAGTATTTTATAATTGAAACATAAATGTTCTCCTCATAATGATGTTAAATAAAAATGAAAAGCAACTTCAGTTTTCGTCATTTTATTCTCTTTCACCTTTCCTGATAAAACCACGAGCGCTATTGCAAGAGATACCAGGATTCAAATTCAACAGTCGCACCACAATTTCTCCTATTCAAAATCGATAAATCTAATTTTAATTAAATATAACGCCAAAGAACTAACACTACTGGTAATATAATAAGGGAAAAACGCATCTTAAAAATTAATAGTAACATTAATTAAATAAACGGATTACAAAAAAAAAAAAACTTATCACTACAAACAGAGGTTTAGCCGATACTGCCTTTTCACAAAAAAAAATATATTCATAGTTTATCACAAAATGTAGTGCGAGAAATTATTTCGGAAAAAAACTTTTTTTTTTTATAAATTTTAGATTTGCGAAAAGGTCGTATTTTTAATAAATAAATCGGTAAAAAAAGGTCCCATCAAATCGCGGTTCGTTTATAGGACATTTGGAATTCACTAGTTGCCTTCCCGGCATAACAGTCTATACTTATGATAATTTGTCTAATTTAACAACGATTATACAACTCGGCAATTAAAGAATGATATTGAAAATGGCATTCGCCTATCGATTTGTCAATCGATTACTTTTATTCGATTCGTTCAATCACTCCCCATTTCCGATTTCTTTTGGAGCATTTCATTTTTTAAAAATTGCGTTTGATTAGAATAACCGCAATTACATATTGTAAGGATCATATACATTTAAAAAAAAAACTCGATTCGTATTTTAGTGATGTTACTGTTAGGTGTCGCCATTTTGGATTCCGTTCTTTAACCGTGCGTGTTGTGAATTACTAAAAACTCATCGATTGTTTCACCTCCGGTTTGCTCGAGACCGCGTCGCTCTAACATTTTTGGGCGCATTTTTAGCTGAGTTTGCGTTTTTGCCTTTGGTGTTGCGCGATTTATTCTTAGACGCGTTCGATTTGATCGATCTATTCGATTCAATCGATTCGACACGTGCGTCCGATTCGAAAGAAAATGCCGGCATTACGGTTTTCACTTCAGATGGAGACAGACTGATTTCCATTCGCCGTTTGCGAGAACGAGTCATCCGGACGTTGGTGTCTACCTCCAATGTCAAAGGTTCCAAAGCCGCTTTAGATTTTTTCGCGCGGACAATTTTTCTCTGCTCCGTGCTCTTTTCACGACCGTTTTGGCCGGTTTCTCTGAGAACAGGTTTATCAGTCTCTTCTAATTTCCGTTTGCGTGTGGTTCTAGAAACTTTTTCGTTCTCTATCGATTCTTTGACAGTCCTAGTTTTCTTTGCATTCTCTATCGATTCCTTTGCGGGACGTGTTTTCTTTTCCGTCCTTGATTTATCACCACCGCTGTTGCTTCTTAGATTCCTTGTCGCTACATTTTCTACTTTTGTTTTTTCAACTTTACCCTTCGGTGATTTAGCTTTCTTTTCAGTTTCGACCTTTTCCGATTTCAATACTCTAGCGTTCTGTCGAGGTTTGTCGTCATTTTTATTCTTTCTACCCTTCTTAGATCCGTTCACTTTAGCTTCTGCCTTCGTTCTCAGTTGCCTTTCAGACTCTTTCTTGGTCTGTCTCGTCTCAACTTTCCGTTTCTTAGCAGCAGGCGACTGAATTTCTTCTTTAGATTTCTTGCCACGCGCTTTGGGATACTCGTCAATATCGTCCAACGCTTGACTCGATTCCACATACATATAATCATCGAGTTTCGATCTAGATTTGCCGTAAGTTTTCTCGACAGGTTTGACTGACGGTACTTCGTCTATGTCGTTGTATGTGGGCTCTGTTTCTTCAGTGACAGGCGTGTCTTGTGTTTGCGACTTTATGAGTTCCACGTCGTTCTCTAGGGAATTTTTGTGGGTCCGGTTTTTCAATATGTTATAATGATTGTTGATTGCCACGATGACAGGATCGTTTTCCTGCTGTTCCGATGTGCTGGCTTCTGAAGTGTCAGAGCTGTGCTGCACTTTGCTCTTGTTGCGACGCTTGTAGAGATCCGCTTTGGTCATGTCCTGGGGAAGATAATAAATATAAGTCTTTTATAAAAACTTAAAAGTAATGATCGACGCTCTGAATCTATGTAGTTAGGGAATGTTTAAACCACCACTGCAGACAGAGGCGTATTATAAGTATGACGTTTATAACTGTGTGTCTGTAGTATTGTAGCTTTCAAAACAGCTGTACTTTTTTTGTTTGACAGGTGACATGATCGATTTTTTAAATTACAAATAGGCTTGCGTTTAACCTCTATCTCGCCTAATGTTAAGCGAAGATGTGGTCTACGATGGAGCACGTTTACCTAGAAGAAACAGATTCATTCGCGACCTAAAGTTACCAAGCACTTGAACAGCGAAGGAATAAAACCGTTTAGTTTAGAGTTTATGAAATACCGCTGGGCGCAGCTTATCTAAAAATATATTAACAATCATGTCAAAAACTTTTTATGTTCACCTGTAGTTTGAAGCTCGAGCAGTCCTCGGACGTGTCGGTAAGCGCTTGCAGCAGTTCCGTGGTGGAAAGCCGCTGGTTCGTGTCCACAGCGAGTAGACCGGAAATTATTCGCCGACTGCTCGCCGATATTTGCTCCCATATTGGACCTGGGTGGAAGTAATTGATATTATTAGAAAAAACTTGCACAGATATTAAAAAGAATAGCGGCTACATACATTTGATCACGGGTCATCGAACTTTTTCTATGGAACAGCTGATTTGTTTTTACAATATCACAGTCGTGCTAATAGTAAACGTATTATTTTAATGTAAAAATAATGAGACGAACGAGAGATCACTGATGGTAAGAGATAACTCCTGTTAATGACCATTGCAGCGATACATACAGAACTTTGAGTAACAAAACAAAGTCCAGAGCATAACTGATTTGGTGCCCATTATTTTGAGATATCAGATGGTTAGTCTCAACAGCCATGTAATTTCGCTAGCTGCTAACCTTCAAACTGAAACAGTAATTTTTATACACTACTGTTTGGACAAAATAATGTTTCAAATCGCTAGTATAAAATAAAAAACATAAAAACTTCAAACTAGATACTGACAGCGGATCAGTGCTCGAGGTGCTCGTGGTGAGGGCTCCATGAATCTCACGACAGTGCAATCCGTGTATAATTACCACTAAGTAATAATCACTGCCTTTTGGCTTTAACCCGTGACGCAACCGCCTAGAGAAAGCCTCTTAAGATGTCCATAGAGACTCTTCGCTATAAGACCGTTTTACTGACCGTGACGACTACTTTGACAAACTAGTTTTAACCACATATTATTTACCTATTTTGCAAGAAAGAATTAAATAAATTATAAACTTGTGTAGCTTAATAAATAATTGCCAATAACAATATTTATATATGTATTTTTTATGGTTGACAGGCTAAGTGTTTGTACACAGCTCATCTGATGTTAAGTAACGGCGTTGTCGAAGATGGTAAACACACCAGCCTGGAATGGACAGTTCCATTCAACACATACATCCAACACCTCTCAAGTGAAACTGTGTGTGGCCGCTGTTCGATGCTAGGCGGCAGATTTTCAACTTGAGTGTGATAGCTAGCCAGCCGAGTACTAGAAAGTACCCTAACACCATGCTATGGTTTCCACACTATGTTTTCCTTCACCGGCAGCTCGAGCTAATTGTTGCGAACCGACCGCGCTAACCACTGAGCTATCATCGCTACAAAACTTATTACTATACGGACCTTCCATAGAGAAACTGCCGGCTCTGATGCGGTCCATGAGCGCCGTAACGGGTTCCTTCTGACACGTTGGCTGGAAAGGGGCTTTACCGCATAGCATGCAATACTGTGAAATAACAATAACTTTTAATTGGTTTAGTAGCTTATAGTGAAAATGAATAAATGCTTTATTTTTTTTTACCAGATTTCTTTAAAAGTAGTAGGTTGGACCCTTCTGGTAAGTATAAAAAAATACTTGTGTCAGAAGATCCCGCTCTTCTATATCTATGTTTAAATTTATTTATAAAAGCATGTCGGGTGTGTGTGTGTGGGTGTTTATGCTCGTGTGGTTTTGTGTGTGATTGTATGTATGTGTGAGAGAGGGCGTGTATTTGTGTGGTAATATTAGTTAATAACATATTTTGTTGTAGGTATGTGTTACTGCCTTATTTGGTAGTAGCTCTGTTTCTTGAGCCGAATGGTGGTTCGATTCCCATTTAGGGTAAACGTTTACGTGTGATGTTTGTTATGTCATTGTTTAACCATAAATATGTATGTTAAGAGAAGCGAGACAAATCGGAGAGAAAAAAAACGAGAAAAAAATCCAGCAAAATGTATCTATACTAATATTATAAAGAGGAAAGATTTGTATTTTTGCATGTAACGAATAAACTTAAAAACTACTGGACCGATTTTAAAAATTCTTTCACCGTCGGGAAGCTACACTATCCCCGGGTGACATAGGCTTCTTTTTATCCCTGTATTCTAACGGGAACGGGAACTACGCGGATGAAACCGCGAGGCGTCGCACTAGCGGACACATCGCGGTTTAGCATTTAGCATATTATAGACTACTATAATATGCCAAAAACCTTGGTATGCCAAAAACATCTATCAATCAATTGTTGGAAAAAGTATCAAAAGCAGCGTTGGGAGGATTATATCAAATTTAGTTAGGAATAACGAACAAGATTTCCAGCAAAAGAACACAAATTAATTGCTTTTTTCTTTTTCTTTTTTTATGTAAAAATAATGAGACGAACGAAACGCTCTCCTGATGGTAAGAGATAACGTCTGCCCATGACCATTGCAGCTATACACAGAACATTGAGTAACAAAACAAAGTCCAGGGCATCGCTGCTTTGGTGCTCATTACTTTGGAGACTTTCGATGGTAAGTCTCAACAGCCCAGTAATTTCGCTAGCTGCAGTACCCTTCAAACCGGAACACAGTAATGTTTACACAGTACTGCTTGGCGGCAGAATAACTGGTACTGCGGTGGTACCTACCTAGACGACCTCCTGCTAAGGAGTTCTACACCAAGTGAAGTGAGTGAGTGAGTGCTGCAAAGTATCCAAAACAATGCTGATAAAACATCTTAGGAACAATACTGTCAAAGAAGCGAAAGAAAAAATACTAACGAATATGACGCCGAGACTCCACAGATCGCATTGTGGACCGTATCCGGGCGCTGCCGCGCTTCGGGCGCGCGATACCACCTCAGGCGCCGCATACGGCAAACTGTAAGAAATTAAACAATCATACATTTTTTTTTTAATGTAAAACGTAATGAGTCTATCTAGACGCTCTCCTGATGGTAAGAGATAACGCCTGTCCACGACCATTGCAGCGATACACAGAACTTTGAGTAACAAAACAAAGTCCAGGTCATCGCTGCTTTAGCGCTCATTACTTTGAGACTTTCGATGGTTAGTCTCAACAGCCCAGTAATTTCGCTAGCTGCAGAGTACCCTTCTAATTAATATTATACTGATAAATCTTTGTCAGCTGTTAAAGGGTGATGCTGGGTGGTAGCTAGCCAGCCGAGTACTAGATAGTACCCTACCACCATGCTATGGTTTCCCCACGATGTTTTCCTTCACCGGCAGCTCAAGCTCATTGCTGGCGTGTGAACAGAACGCGCTAACCATTGGGCTAACATTGCTTTTTTTTTAATGGTTGACAGGCTAGGTGTTTGACCACAGCTTATCTGATGTTAAGTGACGGTGTGATTGAAGATGGTAAAACACACCTAGCCTGGAATGGAACTGTAGGTCTCAAGTGAGGCTGCCGGAACACACCGTTAGATGCTTGGCGGCAGATTTTCAACTTGATTGGTATAGCTAGCCAGCTAAGTGCTAGAAAGTACCCTACCACCATGCTCTATGGTTTCCTCACGATGTTTTCCTTCACCGGCAGCTCAAGCTCATTGTTGGGGTTTGAACCCACGCCCTTCAGCATGCGGGCGTTCATGTAGCTAGCAGCGGGCCCGCCTATAATCGCTGATATTGCATGTACGGTTTGTTAGGACACCAACCTAAAGCACGGCGTCATCATTCTCTGCCTGTCTTCTTTATCGGCGGTGGGCACGCGGCGCGCGAAACCGAAGTCCACCACTTTGATGCGAGCCTCTTGCAGTCGCGGGCTCGTCAGCAGAATGTTCTGCAAATATATACATAATTGTTTAATTCAAATTCAATTTTTATTCGTTTTTTTGCATTAAGTCATTTCCTCGCTGAAGTGGGATGAAAAGTTACGTGTTGCACTCGAGTGCAAAGATTTTTTACCTCGTGCTCTTTTGATTCCCTCGCTAACGCTCAGGATTCTATTTTTTTTAATCCTTCGCTTGCTCGGTCATCAAATTGAGCACGCGGTTAAAAAGAAACTTTGCACTCTTGTATAACAAATAACTATTATTGATATCACCAAAGTAACTGTTTTATGATAACCAGACATATTTCAATTTGCCTGAAGTCTGAACGTAAACTGATTATTATTTAGTGTTAATGTACAACAAGCTAATTATTGCCTTATATTATATAATTTAATTTATTTTTAACTAGACGACCTCCCGCTATCTTTCATCTAGTACAATTTTTACACACTACTGCTTGGCAGAATATCAGTATGCATTAGTAGATTTTATTACCTCAGGTTTTAGATCCCTGTGCACGACTCCGCGCGAATGCATGTGGGCCGTGGCCGCGGCCAGCTGTCCCAACAGCCGCCTGGCGACGGGCTCCGAGATACAACGCAATGTGTGGGGAAACAGCTCCCCGCCGCATGCCAGCTCTGTCACAATGTACGTGAACGCCTGTGGGGGAAAGAGACAATGGTATTTATGTTGTTGCGATTTTTAAGATTTAGCGTTTGCTAGCTGCCGTATGTCAGCTCTGTCACTGTATGATACAAAGCCACAGGGGGAAACGGACGATTGAGGGGAAAGTAGAAAACATTGATAAACAATTTTATCTGAGAAATATGTATTAGAAGCATTGTATTTACAACAAAACTATATAAGTATTACACCAAATTAGTTCCCATAGTATAAGCTTTGTTAAGTATAGCGCTAGATGGCGCTGTGTGAAATGTTTAACGACATTTATGTATTTGCTTACCGAATCGTGAAACACTTCGTGGAGCGTGATGATGTAGGGGCTACCTTGACACGCCTTCAGCAACTCTATCTCCTGTTTGATGTCCTTCTTCTGCGATGAGATAATCTGTGGACATATTATCACAACTTTTAATTTACAAATATTTTTATTCTATAATTTTTTTTACTTAATTGTGTTACATCTCCCGTCTTAAGATTTATCGCGTTTGCCATGATTGGTTGCCTGGAATAGATCGCTATTAGCGATAAGGTCGCCACTTGTGGCACAAGCTTATAAGATTCTTTTGTTTTCTAATATTTTTTTTGCTTAATTTGACCCCATCTGCCACCATTAGACTTGATAATTCAATGCAGTAATATACCTACATGTCAGAAAGATTGGATTTCGAAACAAATTTGAATAACGTCTGTCCAGTGTCCATGACCATTGCAGCGATACACAGAACTTTGAGTTGCTAAACAAAGTCCTAGGTAGGTATCGCTGCTTTGGCGCTCATTACTTTGAGACTTTCGATGGTTAGACTCAACAGCCCAGTAATTTCGCTAGCTGCTTTATACCTGAACACAGTAATGTTTACACGCTACTGCTTGGCGGCGGAATATCTGGTGCTGCGGTGGTACCTACCTAGAAAACTTCCTGCTAAGGAGATCTACCACCAAGTGAAACAACTGACCTTGACAGCATAAGCGTTGCCTGTCTGCTTGTGTATACATTTCCGACAGACAGAGTAGGACCCGTCGCCGAGAAGCGGTGTGCTCAGTTCCACTTCGTATTTCTTGAAGAACGGAGAATCCTGCAACAAAAATTTGACTGCCCATTAGCACCTATGCTAGTAATTCTGCTTCAAGAGCTGTAGGGCGTGTTCGAGTCCCCTCAGGACAAACATCGACGTTTTTTTTAAATTAATTTATATGCAATTAGCCCCCGGCAAAAGCATAAAATAAAGATGGCCGTCACGGGACACACGACAGATGTGAAAGCATCGAAGTGTACCTATAGTATACGCGCGCAAATACGAGTACACAAGGGCATAAGAGAGCGTCACGCTGTTTGCCGTCACGGCATACGAGTCGTTTTTACTGCTATTGCACACCAATAGATACTTTGATGGATCCGATCGCTACCTGACTTATTAGGATCATTCGCTGGGCTATTTTAAATATAACTTTAAAATTTCATCAAAATTATTCACGCCGTTTTGGAATCTGTAGGGAACATATATACGTCAATTATTTATTTACATACATATAGTGTAGATAAAAGCGAGAGCGACTGGATTACCAGAAAGATCAGTTCTGTGAGCTAGTTTCGTTTCAGGCTAGGTGTGCTACCATGCTCGACTACACCGTCATTTAACATCAGGTGACCTATGGTCAAACACCTAGCCTGTCAACTATAATTCTGACAACTCAGTTAAAAGCAATTTTGAAATTCCCCTTAATTCTTCCTGTTGTTTGTAGTGGTGCCAACATTACATATTCAAAAGTTATATTAATCAGCAATATAGAAGAAAACTTGACAAAACCTAACCACTAATTTTTTTTCACCAGGGCTTTTGGATGCCTTGTTACGCCACTGGCTGCAAAAGAGGAATGGAAGGTACTGAGTATTTAATTCAAAAGTAATGAGACGAACAAGACGCTCTGCTGATAGTTAGAAATAACGCATGCCCATAACTATTGCAGCGATACAAAGAACTTTGAGTAACAAAACAAAGTCCAGGGCATCCCTGCTTAGGTGTTCATTACTTTACGACTTTCGTTGGTCTGTTTCAACAACCTTGTAATTGTCTGAAGTAGTACCTTGGCGACCCATCCTTTGAGTTTGTCATGCTTCTGTCCGGTCGTCTGCAGCCAGATCTGGTCCGATATGATGTTTTCTGAGAACAGTATACTTGGCGCCACGTATGAGTAACCTGTAACAAATAAACTGTTTATAAAATCTAGACTCAACTGGCGAAACAATCGTTTTATCACATTATTTTTAAGTACTGAATCGAACAGTACTAGAGCATTGTAGACAGCCCCGTTGGCTCATTGTTAGTATATCTGCCTTGAGAGCTGTAGGGCGTGGTCAAATCTTTCCTCTTTATAATAGTATAGATAGATAGATAGATAATTAAACTAAAATATTATAAATAAACAAACATCCAATGTTTCCAACATTGGATGCATTAAAAAGATTTTTTCGATTGCGAGCAAGCAATCAAGCTTGAGCTGCCGGTGAAGGAATACATCGTGAGGAAACCAAAGCGTGGTGGTAGAGTACTTTAGTACTCGGCTGGCTAGCTACCACCCTCAAGTTGAAAATCTGCCGCCAAGCATCTAACGGTGTGTTCCGGCAGCCTCACTTGAGAGCCAGTTCCATTCCAGCTAGGTGTGCTTTACCATCTTCGACCACACCGTCACTTAACATCAGGTGAGCTGTGGTCAAACACCTAGCCTGTCAGCTATATAAAAAAAAAAAAAAAAAGCACTACATCTTTATATTGATAAAGATGTAGTGCCTGCTCATTTCAAGTACTAAAAGTCACGTATCTAATGATCTTTAATTGAATTATCATACAAAACAATGTTTTTATTTCATAATTCCGGAATTACCCAGCGATTGCTTTTATACAGTCCCGTAATTTGTTAGACCTGTAACTTCACAAGCTGCAGTACCCTTCAAACCGGTACACAGTATAATGTTTACACACTTGGCGGCAGTATATCTGGTACTGCGGTGGCACCTACCTAGACGACCTCCTGCTAAGGAGATCTACATACCACCGAGTAAAATTGATTCATTATTTCGTGTCATCCATTACATCAATTAAGTATTGACCTCAATTTAGGGGTTTCGTTCCTCAAAAGGAAAAAAGGAAACCAAACGTTGTCTGTCCGTTTGTCAAAACATAAACCTACCGGGTGTTTACCGTTGACCTACAATTATGGTGTTGGCACTTTGAATACCAGCTGCCCTAAAACTCTTTTAGAGCTTATTTTCAAGGCAATAAAAACTATAATACCCTATTAATTTTTCTTCACACTATTTCACGGCTGTCTTTGACCAATTGGTAAAAAAATACTTTTTCAAAGAAAACTAGACCATATATCTACTTACCAAGGAACAGTTTGTCGTGATGTTTGGGCGCGTGGGCAGGCGAATCAGTCGGAGGCATTCTCGTGAACTCATCAGCAAAGTTGCCAGTATCCGCCGCATGAGATAGCTGAGGCACGAAGGGAGCCGATACTTCCCTGCGGGCTACCGCCGCCCAATCCAAGGTCTGAAAGTTTTGATAACTGAATGTTAGATCGGACAGATATTTTAATCTCTAGCAATTGTGAATGTGAAGATTTTTAGTCTATAACAGCAATATCATATTTCGCTGATATCAAAGGTTAAATGAATTAAATAAATAAATAAATAAATAAATAAAGGTTAATCACCACCCACAACGTCCAGCCACAAGATGGACAGACGACATAGTAAAGACCGCAGGAACGCGCTGGATGCGGGCCGCTTCCAACCGATCTTTATGGAAGCCGATGGGAGAGGCCTATGTCCAGCAGTGGACGTGCTACGGCTAAAATGATGATGATGAAAGGTTAAAATGAAAAAAGAATCCACCTTGAAGAAGGGATGCCTTTTGAGCTCTGCCGCGTCTTCTTCTCCACCAAGTCGCCACCGAGGGTTCTTGACCAAAAGCCTGTGGAAAAACAGAACAGCCTCATGAAGAAACCTTAACGCTTTCAAGGATACGGCATCGTTTTTTTTATGCTTGACGGGCTAGGTGTTTGACCACCACAGCTCACCTCATTTTGAGTGACGGTGTGATTAAAGATGGTTAAGCACACCTAGCCTGGAATAGAACTGACTCTCAAGTGAGGCTGCCGGAACACACCGTTTGGTGGCGGCAGGTTATCAACTTGAGGGTAGTAGCTAGTCAGCCGAGTATTAGATTAAACCCTACCACCGTGCTTAGGTTTCCTCACGATGTATTCCTTCCTCGGCAGCTCAAGCTCATTGTTGAGCTGCCGAGGTTAGAACCCACGCTCTTCAGCGAGTAAACCGACCGCGAATAAATTAATAATCACGGTTAAAATGACACAACTCACTTCTTGATAAAGTCCTGTACTTCAGGGCTGACGTCAGGGGGCACGGGATAGCTACACCGCACGATGCGCTTGGTTATCTCTTGCTGCGTGTTCTTCTCTCCTTCCACCGTGAACGGGGACGCTCCCGTCAGCAGTTCATACGTGAGGACGCCCACTGACCACCAGTCTACCGCCTGCGGACAAACGAGAATCGATGGTTAGTATTGCAATCGAAACTAATATTATACATTTTAATATATACTAGCAGCTTAGAACCTATCCCAGCATCATAGAGCCTACGCCAGAAGTCTAGAGCGTATGCTAGCAGCCCAGATCCTATACCAGCAATCTTGAGCATATGCTATCAGCCTAGAGCCAGTCCAGTAGCGTAAAACCTATCCCAGTAACGCAAAGCCTACACCAGAAGTCTAAAGCGTATGCTAGCAGCCCAGAGCGTATCCCAGCAGCATAAAGCTTCGTTCTAGATAGATGCTGGCAGATTATTATTGTAGATGCACCGCACGCATATGCACGTATGTTTGTCCAATAATTATGATGACATTAACTCGGGGTAAGTTATAAGCTCTGAGAACTAAAAACCCAAATTCGACAGCACCGTTGGCTCATTGGTAGTATATCTGCCTTGAGAGCTGCAGAGCGTTGGTTCGATTCCCACACAGGACAAACATTTTGTAAATAAACAAATGTTTGTTCTGTGTCTGGGTGTTCTGTATGTATTATAAGTATGTATTTACAAAAAAAAAAGTATTTATGTATTCTATCAGTTATCTGACTTCTATCACACAAGGTCTGCTTAGTTTGGGGCCAGATGGCGCTGTGTGTATAGTCCTACGATATTTATTTATTATTTATTTAATTAAATCACAGATTTTCTTCTGACCGTCCGGCTTATTTTGTAGCAATACATTGTCAGCTACGACCGTTTGAGCTTAGCTTTTGATCAGCAACCTTGATTATACCCCAATTAAAACTAACGTTAAAATATCATCGCCGACCTCGCCATACATTTTAAAAGAATGCCCTAATGAAAGTCCAACCCTAAATTTACGAAGCTAATCACATAAAGGCCGTCTAGTTAGCATTACTGTCATACTTTCGACCCGAGTAGTTTTATGTCAAAGGTCACGATACTTTTACGCCCAAAGCATAATTGTAATACCCGTATCCATATGTAGGTCATGTCGGATATAATTTTATTATCATTATTTGCCTGTAAGCTAGGCCCGACTCTGTAAACCAGCGGTCGGCAACACGCGGCCCGCGATCTCCTGATTGCGGCCCATGATTGTTTTGTAAATCCCACTTCCCACTAATATTCTAAATGTAAAAGTTTGGATGGATGGATGGATGGATGGATGGATAGATAGATGGATGGATGGATGGATGAATCGTTAACGTTTCGTTTTCCGGTACTATTTGTCTCTGTTTGTTCGTTATTGTTTTTTGTGTTTTATGTTACAGAATAAAATCTTTTTCATTCTTTCTAATACCAAAAATTTAGTCCAAATGTACGTAATAATTGCAATGTGACTTTTAAAATAGGTATTCATAAATTTATTTGTGATAAAAATACAGACCGTAATTCTGTAAAAACCCAAATGTCACCCGCACCATGCTATGTTAAACATAACAACATACATAAAAGCATACGCACACTAAGAAAATTTCGCATATCGCCATTTAGCCTGCACAAAGTAGGCACATATAAAGTGTATTGGCCTTCGACGGTATGGAAACAATGCACGAATTAGCGATAATCTTGCGCTGTTGAATACTTTTAACTTAAATTAATATTGTTTGATTGCTAACTTTCTATTCGTTACATTAATGATAACACAACTACCTAAAAAGAAAACACAATCACTGAAAGAAAGAAAACTATTTTTTATTTTGTAACACCACAGAACTCACAAAAACAACAAACAGAGATAAACAGTTACAAAATAGGGGCTCACCTCAGCATGATACTGGTCATACTAAGTGGTATGACCAGCGCTGGTCTTCCGGTGAGCCCTCGTCGGTCAAACAAAACAAACATAACAAATTACCAACAACAAAAACAAATATAACAAAACGAAATTGAAAACGCAAATCAAAAATCTCAAAGTAATGAGCGCCAAAGCAGTGATGCCCTGGACTTTGTTTTGTTACTTAAAGTTCTGTGTATCGCTGCGATGATTATGGACAGGCGTTATCTCTTACCATCAGGAGAGCGTCTCGTTCGTCTCATTACTTTTTACATAAAAAAAAAGAAGCGAAATTACTAGGCTGTTGAGATTAACCATCGAAAGTCTCAAAGTAATGAGCGCCAAAGCAGTGATGCCCTGGACTTTGTTTTGTTACTTAAAGTTCTGTGTATCGCTGCGATGATTATGGACAGGCGTTATCTCTTACCATCAGGAGAGCGTCTCGTTCGTCTCATTACTTTTTACATAAAAAAAAAAGAAGCGAAATTACTAGGCTGTTGAGATTAACCATCGAAAGTCTCAAAGTAATGAGCGCCAAAGCAGTGATGCCCTGGACTTTGTTTTGTTACTTAAAGTTCTGTGTATCGCTGCGATGGTTATGGACAGGCGTTATCTCTTACCATCAGGAGAGCGTCTCGTTCATCTCAATACCTTTTAAAAAAAAAAAAACTACACGGGTGAAACCGCAAGGCGTCCGTTTGTATAACAATAAAAAGCTTAGCACTAGTATAGTATTGTTTCGTTCTATTACTAAATATTTCTATCATATTATACAATCTAACTTTGAAACGATATAAAACAAACATGCCAGAGTGTGTATACTAGAAAATCTAAAGATAACAAAGGAACTCGTTGGCAATGACCGTGAGCAATGTTATGTATTGGAACTGAGAAATGTACTTACTAACTAAGAAGCAAGGACTTCACTATCATTGATTTTCCTCTACAGATTCCGCATTCAAGAAAATTGTATATACCACATAGACGTAATTACTGATCTAGGAGAAAGCTAGCCAGGGCGATAACCCAAGGGCCCTGACAGCTCTGGCTCATTGGTAGTATCTGCTTCTAAAGCTAGGGCTTGGATTCGATTCCCACTAAGGACAAAGAATTTGTTGCATAAACTGGTGTACCTATAGTATTGTACTAGGCAAGCCCTTTCATTTAGAATATAGATATTTTGGAGTGTAAATACAATATATTGTTGTGTTTGTTATATATGTAGATGTTGTCTACTAGCCAAGCCCTTTCATTTGATACCCATATTGAGGATACTTGGTGGTATATCTCCTTAGCAGGAGGTCGTCTAGGTAGGTACCACCGCAGGACCAGTTATTCTGCCGCTAAGCAGTAGTGTGTAAGCATTAGTGTGTTCCGGTTTGAAGGGTAGGTGCTGCAGCTAGCGAAATTACTGGGCTATTGAGACTAACTCTATCAAAAGTCTCAAAGTAATGAGCGCCAAAGCAGTGATGCCCTGGACTTTGTTTTGTTACTTAAAGTTCTGTGTATCGCTGCGATGATTATGGACAGGCGTTATCTCTTACCATCAGGAGAGCGTCTCGTTCGTCTCATTACTTTTTACATAAAAAAAAAAGAAGCGAAATTACTAGGCTGTTGAGATTAACCATCGAAAGTCTCAAAGTAATGAGCGCCAAAGCAGTGATGCCCTGGACTTTGTTTTGTTACTTAAAGTTCTGTGTATCGCTGCGATGATTATGGACAGGCGTTATCTCTTACCATCAGGAGAGCGTCTCGTTCGTCTCATTACTTTTTACATAAAAAAAAAAGAAGCGAAATTACTAGGCTGTTGAGATTAACCATCGAAAGTCTCAAAGTAATGAGCGCCAAAGCAGTGATGCCCTGGACTTTGTTTTGTTACTTAAAGTTCTGTGTATCGCTGCGATGGTTATGGACAGGCGTTATCTCTTACCATCAGGAGAGCGTCTCGTTCATCTCAATACCTTTTAAAAAAAAAAAAACTACACGGGTGAAACCGCAAGGCGTCCGTTTGTATAACAATAAAAAGCTTAGCACTAGTATAGTATTGTTTCGTTCTATTACTAAATATTTCTATCATATTATACAATCTAACTTTGAAACGATATAAAACAAACATGCCAGAGTGTGTATACTAGAAAATCTAAAGATAACAAAGGAACTCGTTGGCAATGACCGTGAGCAATGTTATGTATTGGAACTGAGAAATGTACTTACTAACTAAGAAGCAAGGACTTCACTATCATTGATTTTCCTCTACAGATTCCGCATTCAAGAAAATTGTATATACCACATAGACGTAATTACTGATCTAGGAGAAAGCTAGCCAGGGCGATAACCCAAGGGCCCTGACAGCTCTGGCTCATTGGTAGTATCTGCTTCTAAAGCTAGGGCTTGGATTCGATTCCCACTAAGGACAAAGAATTTGTTGCATAAACTGGTGTACCTATAGTATTGTACTAGGCAAGCCCTTTCATTTAGAATATAGATATTTTGGAGTGTAAATACAATATATTGTTGTGTTTGTTATATATGTAGATGTTGTCTACTAGCCAAGCCCTTTCATTTGATACCCATATTGAGGATACTTGGTGGTATATCTCCTTAGCAGGAGGTCGTCTAGGTAGGTACCACCGCAGGACCAGTTATTCTGCCGCTAAGCAGTAGTGTGTAAGCATTAGTGTGTTCCGGTTTGAAGGGTAGGTGCTGCAGCTAGCGAAATTACTGGGCTATTGAGACTAACTCTATCAAAAGTCTCAAAGTAATGAGCGCCAAAGCAGTGATGCCCTGGACTTTGTTTTGTTACTTTAAGTTCTGTGTATCGCTGCAATGGCCATGGGCAGGCGTTATCTCTTACCATCAGGAGAGCGTCTCGTTCGTCTCATTACTTCTTACATAAAAAAAATAATTGACGGAGTTGTGAAAAAATATGAAATTCGCCATTTTGTGACGGCGGCCATCTTGGACCGAATTTTATCAAAGAACATTCCCGACTTTTTGTAAAATGTTCTATGATATTTATTAAAAGCGGATGAGTGAGACGCATCGGTAGTTTCTTTTATGGTTGACAAGTGAGGGATATGTTACTGCCAAAAATATAACCCTTCCTTTTGGATTTACCATAGTTGAGTAAAAATCGATATAAAATCTCACCACGATTTTACCAACTCGATTGAATTATAAAAAAAAAAACACATTTTCCCAAGCTCTATTTCCACACACGAGTTTCCCCGACATCGTCCGATTATAGCCGAAGACGCCCGAACCATCTCCAACGACTAACTTATAAATGAAACTTTGCTGGGGCGCCACCAGCGTATGTTACAAAGAAACTTATCGGCAGAGTTTTAGTTCCACATTTGAGTGACTCCGTGTGCGGCAGCTTCCGTGCGAAAAAACCTTGGCGACTCGGTATACCGTACCATAATAATCAAACGAAGGATTGTAAACAACTTTTTTTAAAGGTTGGTTAGGTATTTCCGCCGTTTAAAGGGCATGTTTTATAATTTTGGCAAACCGGTTTCGAAATATTATGCCAGTTAAATTGTCCATGATATTTTAGAAGTTCCGCTGCTAACTGAACTTTGGTGAAACGCCTAGCCAGTCGAGCCTAAAAACAACAATGTACCCGATATAAAGAAGACAAGTAATTAGAGGCGTTACTTATAAACATTACTTACAGTTACAAAATTAAGGGCTCACCTCAGCATAATACTGGTCATACTAAGTATTTTTTTTTTCTTTGGTTTTGGCGTCGCGTTTTAGCATTTGCCAGTGTCAAGTAATTATATATTTTCAAGTTTCAAAAGTTAAATAAGTGCCATCATAGCTAGTTTTAGTCAAAGTCGTCTTTGTCACGTCCAGTTCGTGTCAGTTAATTCCAGTCATGCTTTAGTAAAGTAGTGGCAACTTTACTACAAAGCTTCGATGGAGTTTTGGAAGCAACACGAAAACTCGTGTTTCACCACATTATATCATTTTCCCACACTCGCGCTTGTAATTCGGCACTTTATGAATAAAACACCACCATTTTTATGCATAAACACTCGACAAAACACTAGTTTTGGAAAAAAATACAACGGAGCGACACGACTCTTCCCGCGTTCCCGCCAAAACTCCATACTAAGTATGACCAGTGGTGGTATTCTGCTAGTCATCAGTCAGATGTCAATATCATTTAAATCATCCCGTTACATTTTTATTTAAGTTCAATTTTAACAGACTTCAATAAAGGAGGAAGAACATACAAGATTCCGATGAATTGAAAAACTCTTCATTTTTTTTGAAGTCGGTAAACAAGTAGACCGCCACACGTTTGCCACTTTTTTTACATAAAAAAATAGACAATAGTACCGTTGAATGAAAACAAAATACTACGTTCATAATTTTAATTTATTTTTTAATTTATGCGTCAATGATATTAATTAAATTTAACACAACAGAACTTACTTCAGAGGTTACTAAAAAAAAAAAAAAATCTATCAAGATTAATCGCTATCTTATTTCCAAAACAACAGTTCCCTGAGAAATATAATTTCATTATCACAATAGAGTTCAAAAAAAATAATTGCGTAAATGTTTTGACTACTTTTTATCATATAAAAATAGCGAGACGCTCTCCTGATGGTAAGAGATAACGCGTGTCGATGACCATTGCAGCGATACACAGAACTTTGAGTAGCAAAACAAAGTCCGGGGCATCACTGCTTTGGCGCTCATTACTTTGAGACTTTCGATGGTTAGTCTCAACAGCCCTGTAATTTCGCTAGCTGCAGTACCCTTCAAACCGGAACACAGTACACAGAATAATTTTATTGGTATTACGGTGGTACAACAAGATATATGCATCAACACTATCAACGAATTCAATCTAATTTAATTAAAAATATACACAATACATGCTTAAAATTTCTACATAGTATAAAACGAATTCGCTTCCCGCCGTCTGTACGCTTAAATCTTTTAAACAACGCAACGGATTTTAATGCGGCTTCCATCAATAGACAGAGTGATTCAAGAGGAAGGTTTATATGTATAATACATGCATATGCACCACATTAGTATCTACATTACACCCGTGCGAAGCCGGGGCGGGTCGCTAGTCTCTACATAGTATAAAACAAAGTCGCTTCCCGCCGTCTGTACGCTTAAATCTTTTAAACAACGCAACGGATTTTAATGCGGCTTCCATCAATAGACAGAGTGATTCAAGAGGAAGGTTTATATGTATAATACATGCATATGCACCACATTAGTATCTACATTGCACCCGTGCGAAGCCGGGGCGGGTCGCTAGTCTCTACATAGTATAAAACAAAGTCGCTTCCCGCCGTCTGTACGCTTAAATCTTTTAAACAACGCAACGGATTTTAATGCGGCTTCCATCAATAGACAGAGTGATTCAAGAGGAAGGTTTATATGTATAATACATGCATATGTACCACATTAGTATCTACATTGCACCCGTGCAAACCCGGGGCGGGTTATCTACACTAATAATATTATAAAGAGAAAAGATTTATATTTTTGGATTTTCGTATGTTTGTAACGAATTAACTCAAAAACTAATGAACCGATTTTAAAAATTCCATCACCGTTGGGAACGTACACTATCCCCGGGTGACATAGGCTACTTTTTATCCCTGTATTCCCACGGGAACGGGAACTACGCGGGTGAAACCGCGAGTCGTCCGCTAGCATGTAATACTTTTTGTTGGCACAATGAGTTTTTGTACCAAGACAAACAAAAATTAAAAAAGACATAAGTATGTAGTTAAGTTAAAGTCGTTGATTTATATTCGACCAGGTGCCGTTTCAAAACCCAGACAATTTTTACGACTTCTGTGCGCAATGCGACCTATATTTATCACCAAAAGTGAGTGATGGAGCCACCGTCGTATTATCTGTACAAGACTAATGAATTCCCGTAGAATGTTCTAGTTTCCCCATTTCATCACGTGTTCAGATTAAATTAGTCTGTAAGCAGATTTTCATTCTACAATGCTTCTTAATTGGTAAAATAATATATTTTCTTCCGTTCATTCGGATAAACTTTAACAACATAGACATAAAGTTCATATTTGTATGTGGAAATGTTGAGAATCGAACCTTGAACGTGATAGAGCAGCGAGGTCACGTCGTTACCACCGGAAGGTTAGAGTCGTCAATTTTACTGTAAACGACTTTAAATATAAGCAGATAGGGATGAAATTCGTTTAACATTATTTAATAATTGACCGAGACAAGCGAGGATCTTCGGATCTACAGGGGCGACGATAAATGGCAAACTTCTGATAAGAATTAAATATTTTTTTAGGCAAGTAGTTCTTGATGAGCCAAATCGATCAAACAGTCGTCAAGATTCACAGTTTGGAGCGTACAACTACTTAAATCAATTGAATGTATCAAAAAAATGTCTAACGATAAAAATTTGACCCTGCGCAGTATACATTTCTTTTTTTTTTTATATAGCACTAGCTGCGCCCCGCGGTGTTACCCACTATATTTTTTCGGGATAAAAAGTAGCTTATGTGTTAATCCAGGGTGTCAGCTACCTCCATACCGATTCCATCAAAATAGGTCCAGCCGTTTGAGCGTGAATAAGTAACAAACGGAAGAGAAGGAACGAAGAGAGAACAAGGGACTGGACTGGAAGAGATCGCTTTTAGCGATAAGGTCGCCAGTTGTTACACCTGTTAACTAAGTTTATTTCTTCTGTATTGCATTATTTTTAAAGTGTACAATAAAGAGTTAAACCAATCAATCAAACATACAAACACACTCGCAAACTTTTACCTTTATAATATTAGGGTGATTATTTTGTAAACAAGTGATGGAAAGAACGACAGTAGATTTCGCGATACAGGTTTTCCTTGTGTGAAGTCTAAGGTACTTAACCGACTACCTCATCATCATCATCATCATCATCAGCCTATACTAGTCCACTGCTGGGCATAGGCCTCTCCCAAGACACGCCACTCAGCCCGATCTTCGGCTTTTCGCTTCCATCCACCGCCAGCTGTCCTACGTATATCGTCACTCCATCGAGTCTCAGGGCGTCCTACGCTACGCGTCTCCACTCTTGAACACGTCTACCCCAGCGGTTATCGGTTCTGCGACAGATATGTCCAGCCCATTGCCACTTCAGCTTACTAATACGCTGAGCTATGTCAATGACTTTAGTTCTCTGGCGAATTACTTCGTTTCGGATCCGATCCCTCAGAGAAATGCCAAGCATAGCTCTTTCCATAGCTAACCGACTACCTAAGGTAAATTAATGGCTAAAATACCAAGGATAATATACAATAGGTCATTAAGGTTCATAATATATGTAATAAATAAATATTCTGTCCTCACATTAAAAGACAAACATAACATTAAGATGACAGGGTACCTATTACTTAAATTGATGTCCACAATTTTGGCATTACCTACCCCTTAAAGTACGCCAAGCACCCAGACATAACAACATAACAAGGATACAGGGTTACGCAGAACGGTGATAAGTCGAAAGGAGGGTCATTGTGAAAAGGTTTCAGTATGGAAACGAAATGAAAAAGCACAACGCGCTATGGAGAGGGCTATGCTCGGACCAAAGTTACCGACATAGCCCAACGTATTAGCAAGTTGAAGAGGCAGTGGGCAGGGCGCATAGCACGCAGAACTGATGGCCGATAGGGCTGCAAAGTTCTGGAGTGGAGACCACGGACCGGCAAGCGCAGCGTAGGACGTCCACCCACAAGATGGACAGACGACCTAGTAAATACCGCAGGAACGCGCTGGATGCGAGCCGCTTCCAACCGGTCTTTATGGAAGTCAATGGGGGAGGCCTATGTCCAGCAGTGGACGTCCTACGGCTGAAATGATAATGATGACAATCCTGAAACCATCATCCTCCCATTAAAAGGTAAGTACAATGAGCTCCTATTGACCTTTAAAATTTGATTGCTCCCATAGTAAGTAGTATAAAAAATATATCTCAGTGTTTTTTTACATATTTTAATACGCGTCGACAACCACATCTTATATACTGTGGGGATGGCTGGCAGAAAAAAAAACAAAAAGTCGCATGAGATTACACAGCGCCAACTGAACCCAAACTTGAAAGAAAGAAATTAAAACATTTATTTTTCCCTACAAAACACTAGACACAACAACAGATAAGTACAGACAACACACAAATAAAAAGATATAGATTAACATAATGACAACAAATTCGAAATGACAGTAAGCGGGTAATCGCTGCAGTGACTGGTGCATTACCAAAGAACAAAAGGCTAATTATTAATGCTCAGCAATTGTGCTGGGGATTACTCCATAGCGCTGATTTTCAGCACTGACCAATTAATAAAACAACTAAAAACTAAGCAAAGCTTGTACTATGGAAGTTAAATATCTGATATTATACTTAAATACTTTTTTTTCTGTAAATACATACTCATGATAAATATTGAACAACCAATGCTTTAGCATTAAGTCCTTCTTTTGTACATATTCTAGTAAGTTTGCAATAAAGAATTAAATAGTAAAAGGTAAGTAATGAGCTCCTATCGGCCTATTAATACCTTTCTGCGTAACCTTGAATAGTAAAACAGAGGATAGCTGCCAACTTAACTGCTAAAGTCGACGGAATGAAGACATCAAGCAAAAGGAAATTTATTACCACCACGACCAGTATTCTAAGAGAACACTGGCTTTTCTTCATCTGGATCGAAATCCTACGCTAGCTGTAAGCTTCTTGTTCGTATTATATTTTCAACTAGCTGCGCCCCGTGGTGTTACCCGCTACACGTTATCGCGATAAAAAGTAGCCTATGTTCTAATCCAGGGTCTCAGCTACCTCCATACCGAATTTGATCTAAATCCGTTCAATAGTTTTTGCGTGAAAGAGTAACTAACATCCATCCATCTATCCATCCATCCAAACTTTCACATTTATAATATTAGTGGTATGAGTTTCCTGGTGAACAAAAAAATTTGGGTGTTTATTTATTTTGAGTTTCCACGTTTTAAAAGTAAAAAGAAAACATGAGTATTGGCACAATGCACCAAAGTGCTATGGCCGAAACGAAAAAAACGAAAGCTTTCATTACCGATAGCAAAATTTTTGTCCTACTTACAACTATCATTATTAACACAACCTTTATCAAAACAAAAGCATTGCACGATGCAAGCCACACAGGTGGGGTTGTATAATAGTTGGAAGGGCACGTGCCATCGATTTGTGTATAACCTTGTATTCGCTTAGCTCATGAGATGGGAGTACCGGTTTGCTTTTCTTATATTAGACTAGGGATCCCTAGTTTTTCTCTACTACTAAATATAGCCTATGTTACTCAGTGATAATGTAGCATTCTAATGGTAAAAGAATGTTTGAAATCGGTCCTGTAGTTTCGGAGCCTATTCATACAAACAAACAAAAAAATCAAATCTTTCCTCTCTTTATTATTAAATAAATCAATATCGCAGGACATTACACACAGCGCCATCTGAGCCCAAACTAAGCAAAGCATTACTATGGAAGTAAGATAACTGATAGAATACTTAAATAGTTTTTTTTTTGTAAATACATACAGTACACCCAGACACAGAACAAACATTCGTTTGTACCAAAAATATACCAAATATTGTACAGATACATTTAACATAGGCTCCCGAACTAGACAAAGACTGTGTCAGGAGCCAGTGGCTTCTCCTATTACATGATACGTCTTACAAACAATAGTGTAATATGTAATTTTGAATTTATATAAAGTTGCCAAAGAGCCAGTTCCATTCCAGGTCAGGTGTGCTTTACCATCTTCGAACACACCGTCACCATCAGGTGAGCTGTGATCAAAACATCTAGCCTGTCAAACATTAAAAAAAAAGTTACAGCAACTTTTTTTTTTTAATAAATAAATATTAAAGAAAAAAAATACGATGTAAAAAAACTAGAAAGCGGTGTGAAAATTTGTATATTCAGTCTTAAAACGACCTCCTCCATGTTATGCCGGCACCATATTATCGCGCTACCCCTGTACCCTGTACATGACACACCACAGACTAAACAGCAGTCACGCCACGTGACATCGGCACGTTCCGCACTCACACAGACAAACTCATATCGGTATAGAACAAGCTATCTATGTACGCAACATGCACGTGGGGGTATTGCATCGCAATAGTGTTGAGGAGTTAAGAATGTGTGCAACATTTGTTTTATAACTGGATCCGATACGGGTTGTCGATTTGGCAACTTGTAAATTGAGGTTCTCAGACACGACACATTTTACAAGGTTATAAGCTTGAGGTGTACTATGCTGAAAGGGTGTTATTGTCACCGCGTTATGTAAACACGGTCGTGTTACATGGTCTATAATCTACACTATTATAAAGAGGAAAGATTTGTTCGTTTGTTTGTATTGAATAGGCTCTGACCACTGGACCGATTTCAAAAATTCTTTCACCGTTGGGAAGCTACACTATCTCCGGGTGACATAGGCTACTTTTTATCCCTGTATTCCAACGGGCGCGGGAACTACGCGGGTGAAACCACGAGGCGTCCGCTCGTCGTTAACATTTTCGTTTAGTCCGAAACCTCGCTGTTTCATTGGAGCAGTGCGTTTAGTTGTTTGTTAGTGCGTTTTTTGTAGCGATGATAGCTCAGTGGTTAGCGCGGTAGGTTCGCATGCCGAAGGGCGTGGGTTCAAACCCCAACAATGAGCTTGAGCTGCCGGTGAAGGAAAACATCGTGAGGAAACCAAAGCATGGTGGTAGGGTACTGAAGTACTCGGCTGGCTAGCTACCACCCTCAAGTTGAAAATCTGCCGCCAAGCACCTGACGGTGTGTTCCGGCAGCCTCACTTGAGAGCCAGTTCCATTCCAGGCTAGGTGTGATTTACCATCTTCGACCACACCTTCACTTAACATCAGGTGAGCTGTGGTCAAACAACTAGCCTGTCAACTATAAAAAATAAAAACTATGGTCAATAAAGTTATTATTATTGTAAATTTTTGGTGTGTTGTTGTTGTAGTGTTATTGATGTGTCAAAATAAATGTTTTCTTTCTTTCTTTCTATATGCAGAACGCAGACGAAGGATCTTCTCACTTCACAGAACCATTGCAGGAGTTTTGGCAGGAACGCGGGAAGAGTCGTGTCGCTCCGTTGTATTTTTTCCAAAACTTGTGTTTTGTCGAGTGTTTATGCATAAAAATGGTGGTTTTTACTCATAAAGTGCCGAATTACATGCGTGAGTGTGGGAAAATGATATAATGTCGTGAAACATGACTTTTCGTGGTGCTTCCAAAACTCCATCGAAGCTTTATAGTAAAGTCGCCACTACTTTACTAAAGCATGACTGGACTTGACTAAGACTGGACTTTGACTATAACTAGCTACGAGGACACTTATTTAACTTTTGTAACTTGAAAATATATAAATACTTGACACTGGCAAATGCTAAAACGCGACGCCAAAACTAAAAAAAAAAAAAAAAAAAAACCATTGCAGTGGTACCTACCGAGACGACTTCCTGCTAAAGAGATCTACAGCCTAGTTAACGATGACGATAAAACAAAACCTAAATACAATAATTTGATAACCCACCCGTGTTATCAAAACATTAGGGAAAGTTGTGATAGGTATACCTGATAACTAATGCACTCGTCAAGCGGAATTTGTCTCAAGGCTAATATTTGAACACTTCAGTTTCTATGCGCGATACATTAAAACGTATACGAAGATATATTTATAAGTTTCAACGTGAAACCAAAGCATGGTGGTAGGGTACTTTAGTACTCGGCTGGCTAGCTACCACCCTCAAGTTGAAAGTCTGCCGCCAAGCATCTAACGGTGTGTTCCGGCAGCCTCACTTGAGAGCCAGTTGCATTCCAGGCTAGGTGTGCTTTACCATCTTCGGCCACACCTTCACTTGACATCAGGTGAGCTGTGGTCAAACACCTAGCCTGTCAACCATTAAAAAAAAAAAAAGAACTATTGGTTGTACTGGAAAATACCCTACCACCATGCTCAAGCTCATTGTACCCACGCCCTTTTGCGTGTGAACTGACCGCGCTAACCGATGCTCTCCTGATGGTAAGAGATAACGCCTGTCCATGACCATTACAGCGATACACAAAATTTTAGTTAACAAAACAAAGACCTGGGCGTCGCTGCTTTGGCGCTCATAGCTTCGAGACTTTCGATTGTTAGTCTCAACAGCCCAGTAATTACCCTTCAAATCGCAACACAGTAATGTTTACACACTACTGCTTGTTGGCAGAATATCTAGTACCTACCTAGACGGTCTCCTGCTAAGGAGATCTACTACCAAATACCACTAGTTCTTTTTCATATTATAAAGTAACCTTACTATCAGGGGCGTAGCTACCGTCATATCAGCCGTATCAATGATACGGGGCCCCCGGGCTGCAGGGGCCCCAAACGTGTGTAAAGCAAACATTAGTAAAATGTTACCAACAATGTCACTAAACTTAATTTCGTGCTTCCCGGGAAAAAAAAACATGTAAAAACTGTCATATGATCAATAAATATTTATTTTAATTTAATGCACATTTTTGTAGCTATGATAGCTCAATGGTTAGCGCGGTCGGTTCGCATGCCGAAGGGCGTGGGTACCGACATACCGGGTACCGCTTGCCGGTGGAGGAAAACATCGTGAGGAAACCATAGCATGGTGGTAGAGTACTTTATAGTACTCGGCTGGCTAGCTACCACCCTCAAGTTGAGAATCTGCCGCCAAGCATCTAACAGTGTGTTCCGGCAGCCTCACTTGAGAGCCAGTTCCATTTCAGGCTAGGTGTGCTTTACCATCTTCGACCACACCTTCACTCAACATCAGGTGAGCTGTGGTCAAACACCTAGCCTGTCGACCATATTAAAAAAAATGCAAGCATGTTTGTTTCTTTTGTGAGAAATTTTTACCCTTCATTTCGGCCCCTCAACTAATTTTGATACAGCGCATCCAAGGTACGCTTACTATTTTAAATATAAAAAACGAATACTATATCTCACAGATAAGATATGCAGACGTAAATGTCAGTAGGTATAGTTGATCAGATAAATGTAAAAAAATATATATATTCGCAAATTACAAATTTTTATCTAGATATAACGCGAGCGTGACTTAACATTTTTTTTTTAAATAGTTTGTCGTTACAACAATAGTTGTGGATATGTCGATATTACCAACAGATATCGAATCGACGACGCGAGTCGAACGATAGGACAATAGTGAAAGTTTTAAATAGATAATACGTACACGTAATTTCATATTGAAAACAAGCAACAATGTAAGTGAAGATTGAACATTGAAGAGAAATCAGATAGAGCTAAAAATCGTGTATGGTATCGAGTCAAGTTAGCCGTAGAGAGGAGAACACGCGCCGTTTCATACCTTACTAATAAATAAATATCATAGGACATTACACACAGCGCCATCTGACCCCAAACTAAGCAGAGCTTGTGCTATGGATGACAGATAACTGATAGAATACTTAAATACTTTTTTTTTTGTAAATAGGTACATACTTATAATACATACAGTACACCCAGACACAGAACAAACATCGATGTTAGTCACACAAATGTTAGTCCTGAGTGGGAATCGAACCCACGCCCTTCAGCTCTTAAGGCAGATATGCTAATATTATACTATACCAAATTTCAAGTGGATACCTTCTGTAGCTAGTTTTTTGACAATCCCTCATGAACCTAACATTAACCCGTTATAAAAATACTAGGGGAAGCTTTGCGGTTTCAGCCGCGTTATACCCATTCCCGTGGGAATACAGGGATAAAAAGTAGCCCATGTCACACGAAGATTGTGTAGCTTCCCAACGGTGAAAGAATTACTGGGCTGTTGAGACTAACCATAGAAAGTCTCAAAGTAATGAACACCAAGGCAGCACCACCAACACCATGCCTTGAATTTTATTTACTACACAAAGATCTGTGTATCGCTGCAATGGTCATGGACATGCGTTATCTCTTACCATCAGGAGAGCGTCTCGTTCGTCTCATTACTTTTTACATAAAAAAAAAAATATATATCTTAGTAATAGGGTTTTACCCTTCGGGAACGAAACCCTGAAAATGAGTCACGGTCACCCATCCAAAAACTGACCGGATCGTCCGTCGCTTAACATCGGTAAGGTCACACGTAATCTCAGCGTGTATCACAAGCTTATGAGATATAACATACGGTATTTCCAGCTGGCCGCGTATATTCCCGTAACCACTTGTATGCATGATATTCATCCCACGCACACATCCATCAAACGCACGCACACTTCCGAGTGACATAACATAATCAAACCCGTGCAAGTTCAGGGCTGGCGCGGACCGGTCGGTTCGCGGATCCGACTGTCCCACTAACCCAGTTCACCATACTATGTCATATCAAACAAATAACAGCTATATACTATTAAACACAGAGTTGATATTTGTTTACCTTCCGTAAGCGGGTTATGACGTTTTGATTTATTAAGTTTGCGAATGTGGGATAGGGGGATGCGGCATTGGAATTTCGTTTGTAATATAGAACGATTTGGGTTTAATATTGAACGATATTGAACTATTTTCAAAGTAGCTCAGGCAAACAAAACGTTTTGAGAATGTATCAAATAAATGTATAAACAAGATTAAGTCTTTTACTGAAGCAGGTAAGGGTTATAATGAAGTGGATACGGTGGGTTCACTTGTTACTAAAAGGATACGGTTTAAATTGAACGATGTTAGATGTTAATATGATAAATGTCCCGCAAAATAAAATTACAAGTAAGTTATTTACTGGTAACAAGTATTAGATACTAATACTGTATTATAACAGTAATATTGCCACGCAAGCACGAAGTATTTTGATGTCATATTTTTTCATTTTCATAATCTTTCTTTCTTTCAAAATTTCATCAAAATTGGTCCAGCCGTTTGAGCGTGAAGATGTAACAAACATGTAATACACACTTATAAACTTTTGCATTTATAATATTAGTGTGCCAAATATACTCTAACTTACTGCGCCCCGCGATGTTTTCCCGCTACATGTTTTCGGGATAAAAAGTAGCCTATGTGCTAATCCAGGGTCTCAGCTACCTCCATACCAAATTTCATTCAAATCCGTTCAGTAGTTTTTGCGTGAAAGAGTAACAAACATCCATCCAAACTTTCACATTTACAATATTCGCGGGATGAACAAATAACGAGATTCAAATAATGAGAAGCGAGAATTCTCAAACAGCTCAGTTGTTCACAATAAAAAATAATTAGCAATTAATAAAAATAAATCTAAAAAAATAGCTCTTTATTTAAGGTCATTTAATAAAACTTTAGATATGATGCAGATGATAAGGTTACAAAATGCGTTACAAAATCGACACGGGCAATCTTCAAAAAAATGCACGTAGTAATCCATTACAATCGTTCATTTTTATACATTTTCTGCGCACAGAGGTCGGACTATGCTAAGTGAGTTGTGCAATCGACCTTTAATGTTCACAGTGCGGTCCCAGACCAGTATTTCAGCTCCAAACAAAACTGGACCGAAATTAGAAACTGGAATTTCGCCTGTTTGCTATCGAACTACTTTTACCGTAAATTATAAAGAGCTTATACATCAGGTGAGCTGTGGTCAAAACAACTAGCATGTCAACCATAAAAAAAAAAAAAAAAAGCTTAAAGAATTTTCTTTAGGAAACTTTGGCAGCTAATTCAATAGAGAAGATGTATTTAATAGTGTAATAACTTAATTGGTGGTAGACTTCATTAGCAGGAGGTCGTCTAGGTAGGTACCACCGCAGTACCAGATATTCTGCCGCTAAACAGTAGTGTGTTAACATTACTGTGTTCCGGTTTGAAGGGTACTGCAGCTAGCGAAATTACTGTTGCGACAAACTATCGAAAGTCTCAAAGTAATGAGCGCCAAAGCAGCGATGCCCCGGACTTTGTTTTACTAATCAAAGTTCTGTGTATTGCAGCAATGGTCATGGACATGCGTTATCTCATACCATCAGGAGAGCGTAGCGTTCGATTTGATTAGTTTGTTTGTTTGCATTGAATAGGCTCCCGAAACTACTGGACCGATTTTAAAAATTCTTTCTCTGTTGGGAAGCTACACTATCCCCGTGTGACATAGGCTACTTTTTATCCCTGTATTCCCACGGTAACGGGAACTACGCGGGTGAAACCGCGAGGCGTCCGCTAGTATTACTTATAAATATTATACTATTAAATATATTGAGCAGTGAATCGTTTTTTTTTTAAGAACACGAATAAGTTTATTGACACATAAACACGAAGAAAAAATATACATATGTCCTATAAATAAAATAACATAAAAATGATGTTTATAGCCGAAAGGACAAAATCAGCTTTATGCTGTAAGGAATTTACGATAAGTCCAGGTAGACTTGATAATAAATAATTTATAGGAAAGGCTGTAGCGCACTTGTTTTTATGACACCCACTCTCCTTTAGAAAGATATAACGGACGGTCGAACCCACCCACCAGTAATCACTGTCGCGAAGAAGTCGGAGTTATTTATAGAAGTATAAAAAAATGTATAGGTAAAACATAGTATTTGACTCGTTCAGAGTCTATTTCGGTACAAGTTGGACGGTTCTTGGGGACGGGGGGCCGCTGTGGTTATGCTTTTAGATTTGCTACAATAAAATACCTATTTTTTTTAAATTTTATCTTGCAATCAGCCCTGTTGGCTACAAGCAGATGTGATGGTGGTGGTCTTTGAGTAGGGTGCTACTCCCAGTAGAGTACATCCCTTTCAGTTTGTGTAGTCAGTCTATGTGCTGACTATCCTGGTCAAAGATGTCTCGTCTCTTTTTTACTAATAGTTTCTGGGATTGTTAATTGCCCCGCAAGTTGGTTTGGATGCTTTAGCAGTCTTTCCTTGTATTTGTCTCCATAAGAAGAAATTTCTTCTTTAACTGTTGGCATATCGAGGATTTCGTGAAGCTCTGTTGTTTTGAGAAACCATGGTGCATTCGATATCTGTCTCAGTATATTGTTCTGCACTCTTTGCATAATCATTAGGTTTGTGGCACTGGCAGCGCCCCATAGTTGTATGCCATATGTCCAAATTGGCTTTATCATGGTTTTGTAAATGAGAATCTTGTTGTCCACAGCTAGTTTTGAATTTCTACCCATCAGCCACAATGAAATACCTACCACGTTATGAGATTGATAATCTTTCTTGGAGTACATTGAAATTTTCAAGGTTACCGATGTTTTTTTTTTGTCGCCACGTGGTATTCATAGGTTTGGTTCACGTAAACGATCTGAGTATCATTTTTCACTGTTGGACAACACTTCAAACCGGAACACATGCAGTAATGTTTACACACGACTGCTTGGCGGCAGAATATCTGGTACTGCGCTGGTACCTACCTAGACGACCTCCTTCTTAGGAGATCCTACCACCAAGTACGTTTATAATTTTTAGTTTGTAAGTTTATAATTATTTTTGGTGTGCACAATAACGAGTTTCTGTCTCAGCCTAAAAAAGTTCACTTTCCTTTTCAATGCAAGTATTTTAAGTAAATCGTAAATTCGCAAGTGTAATTTTTAAAACACTTGAAAGGGAATAACACAAACACTTACCCCTTCCTTCTTTGACTGACGTCAACTAACGCTTGTATTAATGTTAATGGCACAATCAAGCTTCTCACTCGGAAAGGTCTATGAATTTGTATTTTTGGCTTGCGTTTCTCGCCTCGCCTGATGTTAAACGAAGATGCGGTCTACGGTGAAACATACTCGCCCAGAAGACACCGACGAATGTTTTGGTATAAATACTTTATTCTGATGTCAAGTAATCAAAAAGAAGAACTACATAAAAACTGCCTATTTTAATTTAGATTCAGCTGAAAATACACGTCAATTGTTTGAAAGTAGGTATAAATTTCCATCCAAATCCGTTCAGTAGTTTTTGCATGAAAGTGTAACAAACATCCACCCAAACTAACTTTATACTATATAATTAGTGGTTTTTTCTTTTAACTGAATAGTGTCACATCTCCCGTCTGTTCTTAAGATGTGTCGTGTTTTCCATGCTTGGTTGCCTGGAAGAGATCGCTCTTAGCCGCTAGCTTTTTTTTCTTTTTTTTTTATGGTGAGCTCACAGCTCACCTGATGTTAAGTGAAGGTATGGTCGAAGATGGTAAAGCACACCTAGCCTGGAATGGAACTGGCTCTCAAGTGAGGCTGCCGGAACACACCGTTAGATGCTTGGCGGCAGATTTCCAACTTGAGGGTGGTAGCTAGCCAGCCGAGTACTAGAAAGTACCCTACCACCATGCTATGGTTTCCTCACGATGTTTTCCTTCACCGGCAGCTCAAGCTCATTGTTGGGGTTTGAACCCACGCCCTTCGGCATGCGAACCTACCGCGCTAACCACTGAGCTATCATAGCTTATAAGATTCTTTTGTTTTCTGTACTTTTTTTTCTATTTTTGATTGGCACAATTAGGAGTAGGTATCTATCTATCTGTTAGCTGTATTAAAGAATTTATGTAGCGTTCCGCGATTGAAACTTGGTAGGTAGAATTTCAAGAGAAAACCGGAACGTCAACAGATACGTAAATAGTGAGATGATAACAAGATGTGGGGCAGAGTAAGTTACAGAGCTATTATTAACTGCGTTAGTTTATCAGTTTGTATTTTCCATGCATATAATGTAATAAAATAAGAATAAAAATAACCCAATAAGTTATCTTTTGACAGCCATGTTAGCTGATTCGTTAGAATATTTTTTATTTTTTTTATGGTTGACAGGCTAGTTGTTTGACCACAGCTCATCTGTGCCACAAGGCTCACCAGGCCTTAAGTGCTTTCCGAATTTCGTCAAAATTTCAAAATCCTTTAAACGTTTAACGGTGTCAAGAAATAAGAAACATATAAAAAGATAAAACATTCGTATTTATAACATTAGTTATAATTTTAATTTAATTTTCATTTAAAACCTCAAGACTAAAGCTGCGAGCGACTTTTCATCATCATCAATTTCAGCCCTGCCCTGCCCACAGCAAACTTTAAAATCGAATATACACTAATTATAAAGAAGACATTTGGTTTTTTTGTTTGTATTGCTTGGCAGCCCCGTTGGCTCATTGGCAGTATATCTGCCTTGAGAGCTTTTGGGCGTGGGTTCGATTCCCACTCAGGGCAAAACATTTTGTGAATAAACAAATGTTTGTTCTGTGTCTGGGTGTTCTGTATGTATTATAAGTATGTATTTACAAAAAAAAAAGTATTTATGTATTCTATCAGTTATCTGACTTCCATCACACAAGCTCTGCTTAGTTTGGGGTCAGATGGCGCTGTGTGTAATGTCCCACGATATTTATTATTTATTTATTTATTGAACAGGCTCCGAAACTTCTGGACCGATTTCAAAAATTCTTTCCCCGTTAGGAAGCTACACTATCTCCGGGTGGCATAGGCTACTTTTTTATTCCTGTATTCCATTCACAGGAACGGGAACTAGGCGGTTGAAACCGCGAGGCGTCCGCTAGTAACAAATATAAAGACACTAGCGGGCCGTCCCGGCTTCGCACGGAAAAATATCTATCTGTACTATTAAGTATAGATAGATAGCAGATAGCAGATGATAGCAAAAAAACAACAATTAAAAAATTTGAAAAGTTGTCCCAAAAACGTGAAGTCCCATCTACACGCTCTCATAATCCCCCGTCCGCGATCAAGATTACCCCAAAAATACAGAAGAGGCACCAGCGCGCGAGGTCGCGCCGCGGCCAACTGACCCAGATACCCACACGCCGTGGCTTGTTGCTTTACCGTGACTCATGGGAGGTAAGATGCTGATATCCTTTGTAACCTTTAAGAAAGTGACATTGGCTAATCTATCACTAAGAACAGAATAGAATATATATATATCTTTATGGTATACCAAACATACATAGGTACATTATACTTTTTATTCCTGTATACGTACAGTCATACACAAATTTTTTCGACAGCCCCGTTGGCTCATTGGTAGTATATCTGCCTTTAGAGCTGTAGGGCGTGGGTTGGATTCCCACTCAGGGCAAACATTTTGTGAATAAACACATATTTACACATAAACACGACAAAACACTAGTAAGTTAAAAAAAAAAATACAACGGGGCGACACGACTCTTTCCGCGTTCCCGCCAAAAAACCCATGAAGTTCCTCGGATCCAAACACAGCTAGGTATTATGGTTTACTACTACTATGATATGGTACTACTCAACCGCTTTTTCATGTAATTTCTATAAACCCTTTTAAACAAAACATTAATTTCTCAAATCGGTCCAGGCATCTTGAGTGATCGGGAACATACTTACTTAAAAAAAAGATTCCCACGAATTGAGAACCTTCTCCTTTTTATTGAAGTCGGTTAAAAAGAGCCATACAAAAATGACATAGTACGATTTCCATTGGCGTAATTAAGTGATTACCAATCACATAATTGAAGCGCGGGATCGCAAACAAATTTGCCAAACGAAATAAAAATAATAATCCGTGTTAAACCTCAATACGAGCGAATGTGAGTCGAATAATAATGAATCATTATATCAAACTGGGTCAATAGAGCAGGTAGCTTTATTTACTTAACTTAATAGTTAATTACATCTCCTATTATGAATTAAGTCCATCGTTTAATCAATGTGCACGCAATCTCTACATTGTATAAAACAAAGTCGCTTCCCGCCGTCTGTACGCTTAGATCTTTTAAACTACGCAATAGATTTTAATGCGGGTTCCATCAATAGATACGAGTGCTTTAAGAGGAATGTTTACATGCATATGCACCACATTAGTATCTACTTTACACCCGTGCGAAGCCGGGGCGGGTCGCTAGTCTCCACATAGTATAAAACAAAGTCGCTTCCCGCCGTCTGTACGCTTAGATCTTTTAAACAACGCAACGGATTTTAATGCGGGTTCCATCAATAGACAGAGTGATTTAAGAGGAAGGTTTATATGTATAACACATGCATATGCACCACATTAGTATCTACATTACACCCGTGCGAAGCCGGGGCGGGTCGCAAGTTTTTACAGCAAAGGCCAAGTGCGCGAAGGTGCGAAGTTTTACGACAAAAAGTTGACATTGGCATTGCACAAGGCAGTTTTAACGAGGTCAAATTATTTGACAAATTCATTATTTCTTTAGGATTATTCGCCGGTTTCAAATTGTAAGGTCGTTGTATATTTTATTGGACTCTCTTTGTTCTAGTTTAACTATTTGTTTGAGGACGGCTCTCATCTTCTCCCCTTGACCATGAACTCAATCAAATTACATTTACGTGTTCCGTTTTGATTGACCTTATGGCATATTTTTTTGTACTAGATTCTTTTTGTTTTTTTTTTTAATTTTACTCCTGTTGATCGACGAATAATTTTTTACTTGTTATTCCTTCAACTTGGTATCATTAGCTAATATCGCCGCATCTATAACTATTACGAGTTGTTTTTTTTAAATAAATTGTCCAGTTGTTTCTTTCAAAGATTGGTGAAATAAAAAAGAGACTTATACAATGGGATGAAATAAACTAAAAATAATTATGTAGTATCAATTTCGACGTATTACATAGAGCATTTAGCACATCAGCTTCAAACCAGTCTGTAACCCACACTAATACGTCTTTTCATTGTACAATATGTTTATACACAACTAATTGGAAGTATAATATTACATTAGATTTAAAATCAATAAACATAATTTTAACGAAGTAATTCGCCAGACAACTAAAGTCATTGACATAGCTCAGCGTATTAGCAAGCTGAAGTGGCAATGGGCTGGACATATCTGTCGCAGAACCGATAACCGCTGGGGTAGACGTGTTCTAGAGTGGAGACCGCGTATTGGCAAGCGTAGCGTAGGACGCCCTGAGACTCGATGGAGTGACGATATACGTAGGACAGCTGGCGGTGGATGGAAGCGAAAAGCCGAAGATCGGGCTGAGTGGCGTGTCTTGGGAGAGGCCTATGTCCAGCAGTGGACTAGTATAGGCTGATGATGATGATGATGAAACATAATTTACCAATAATTGATTTCAGATAAATACAAATTACAAATTAATTTATTTCATAAAATGAGTTATTTAAAGAAGTCATCGTTGCTTGTAGTCCCTGCACTAGGCGAGGACCTGTTTCGCAGGGACCACCTACACTTGCGATTACAATAAATATAACACATTAGATAATTTACAGGTAAATACACTTATATTTTATACAGGCACATAAAATAAAGCGTCAGAACAAAACGTTTATGAATCTGATGCAGTAATGACGTAAACTATATACAATGATCAATATTTATATGTATACATGAGTAAGAACACTACAAATACGAATTAAATTTGATATTATTTATTTCTAGAATATTCAGGAACATAGTATAAAGACCTATTTCTATTTAGATTAAAAAAGAAACCTCGAAGTCACATCCGTGCTACTTAGTTCACAATCGATAGGTGAAATTAGGTTAAATTGCCACACCGGCGTCGGTGCGAGCGCAATGATGCCGATACTAGGGTTCTGTAAAGGTTTGAAAATCCTTGTAGAGATACGTCAATTATAGTCGATGAGCCTTAAAATATATATACTTCACTAGTAAAACGCGAATAGAAATTTAATACACATAAAAAAAAATTGAGACATTTAAGATGTAATGGAGGCGTTTTAAAAAGCGACATGAAATGCAAGAATTTTAACCCGATCAAACCTAGACACGATTGAAGCGTGAAACAGGCAAATGTCACAGCAAGAGAGAGAAATATTCAACTGGGAATTTTAATGACTATAATACCCAGTTGAATAAAAAATGCGAAAGATAATAATCATGATGACTAAGTGAAGGAATAATAAGCGAGAAATTAAATAAACGAATGATAAAGTCAACAAATGGGTTAAGAAAACTGAGCAAAATTATGTTAACATCTTGAATTGTAGTTTGTATTAAAAAAGAGAAAGCAAAGCGTCAAGTAATTAAACAGACAAAAATTTGCCATAATTATAGATTCAATTCAAAGAAGTCAATAGTGATATCCTACAGAACCCCACAATACAGATATGGTGCTCTACTGGGGTTTTTTTCAATGTCATAACATTAGCCTTCAATACGGCAATGGCGCAGTAACCATAACTGCTGAATATATCGATTGGGGTCAATTAGATAAAGATAGGATGATGATATGTTTTTTGAATTATGAGATGGCAAAAATGAAACTAAATCTTGAAGTAATCAAAGTTGACAATCGTCTAAAAAGTAAAGAATATGATAAACGATAGTAAAAAATATATCGATATAAGAATATTGATTGAGATTTACTATCTTCGAGCACATCGTCACTAAACATCAGGTTCACTTGGTGGTAGATCACCGCAGGACCAGATATTCTGCCGCTTAGCAGTAGTGTGTAAACATTACTGTGTTCTGGTTTAAAGGGTACTGCAACTAGCGACATTACAGGGCTGTTGAGACTAACCAACGAAAGTCTCAATGTAATGAGTACCAAATCAGCGATGCATTATTTTACTACTCAAAGTTCTGAGTATCGCTGCAATGGTCATGGACAGGCGTTATCTCTTACCATCAGGAGAGTGTTTCGTTTGTTTCATTACTTTTACATTCAAAAAGCTGTCAACCATAAAGAAATGAGATAACACCTGCATCAGTATCCAGAACTTTTGAAAACAATAAATAGTCCAGGTTCACTGCATTTGGTTTGCGTTCCTCCCATGAGACATTCTAAAGTTTTCTCATTAGCCCTGTAATTTGGCAAGTGACAATACCCCTAAAACTAGAAGGCAATAATGCTAACACACTACTGCTTAGCGGCAGAATATCCCATACGGCCTTTTAAAGTTGGTACTTGACTGACACGGTTTTGATATTCAAATTTTTCATACAAATCCCACAAACATTAGTTCCGATGGTAGCTAGCGACCTCGTTCCACCAACCTAACCTACTTTTGATTACCATTGAAGACGCAAAGGAAAGTGACAAAAGAAGTGAACAGAAGACCCAATGACCTAAAAATATTTAAAAAACGCAGTCAATTAGTCCGAAAAGCTGCAGTAACCTTTCACATTTCCATGATCGCGATTTTTCACGACAAATCTCGAGCAAGTTGCGCCACTCTAAATCATCCGTTTCACTTTTGCTCATACACTTTCACTGCTAACGGTGAACAACAAGCGGTGAATGTTAAACGAATAGATGCTCTAACGTTCATGAGATAGACCGTTATATTCATTGCAGTCACGTTTGCTGCATCTGGGATTGGTGGAAATTGTGTCGTCACAGACCTGTGTAGTGTTGTAGATTTTGAATTAGGAGCGATGGAGACTGCTATAGCGGCTGCCGAAGGGGCAAGCGAATCGATCGCTTCGAGCGTTTGCGCTGCGCGCGAGTTTGAAAGTCTACCCCCACTCTCGTAAGCCAGGTACCGTAACCGCTTGTGTCATCCGTTACCGCGGTGAAACTTTGTTACGTCGATGAACCGCTATGTTACGCGGCCGACGGGGCAGATTCCGGGCCGTGTGTTCATTCAAGACCCTTTTCGATGTTGATGACATTGACAATGGGTTGTTCAAATACAGTCGCCTGTGCGGTAGGCATGGAGTGTTGAGGATGTGAGTCTGAATATTCATTTTTCGGCTTTACCAAGCTCTAGATACATCTCAAACGTAATTGAAACTAAAACCGTTCAACCGTACAAACATACCGCAGATACTTAATTGATGTTAATTATTACCTCTTAGCAGATTATGAGTATGTAGGAAAAGTTTGGAGATCACTTGATGTTCTACATTTGAATGTGGAAGATGTCGATTATGAAAGAGACGAAAGATTATTGACAGAGGTCAAGTCTGTATCCAGACCTATTACAAAATAAATAGACACAAATCTAATTCAAATAGGCATTGAATTCAAATTAGACGACATGGTGACATCTGGTATTATTTACCTGATAGAGTATAATGACTTTACATAGGTACTTGTCGTGTATTAAAAATAGTTACCTAAGATGTAAAAAATAATCAAAAGCCTGTTTTAAATAAAGATAATCTTCAATTTTGGTCAAACAGGAAGTATTTAATGAAATCCGTGACTTTATGGACATGTGACGCTCGACCGGCCATGTCCTCAAATAGGGCAATGTCCTCACTCAAATTGGCAATGTCAAAAAACCATCAAGGGTTAAACTCTTTCACCCCAAACATGGAAACGGACCATGCTAATATGAACTTTACCAATGAAAATACAGAGATTAAATTTGATATTGTAATTATTCGCATGTTGAGTAAGGAAAGTGGCCTCGCTTGGGAAAACCAGATTTAAACACGCGGTTCGAGACAGGTTCGTTTAAATAGTTGTCTCTTTCTTTTACGCTAGATACGTTCAAAGAATGAGGAGGACAGAGGTATTACGATTAACGGAACTTATCAGTCTCTATTTATAATTAGCGGTCGAGCGATACTGGAGTTGTAATAACTGTAGATGTGTCATTTGGACTTTATTACGTTTTTATGGTTCGTTTGGGAAGATTTACGTACCCCATTTATCATATTTTTAAATCATGCAGTCAATACATTGTTGGCATAGATAGGAAAGCCAGTTTTATCAACAGCAATCTGTAATATTAGCATTTTAGAAATTACATATTTTTATACACTTGAAGTCAAAATGCCCAAAGCTTTGTTTTATACAAGACTCATCGCTTTACCACAAAACTGACTAGCAGGATGTAAAACAATGCCGCCTATAGTAGAGTAGAGCTCAAGTTACAGTTGGTTAGGGCTGCAGAGTGAGAAATCTACTACATGTGTGCCGTGTGATCCTACAAAAGTGTCTTTAAAACGAATCGTCGTTAATATCATCATTATATTGTTATACACAAAATCTTAATCGGTACTCAAAACATATTTCACTATAAGTATAGTATGACGTATTATAAGAACTGTATTTTACAAAAGCTAAGTATGTATTTATTTTATGCCAGTATAATTTAGTTAAAACTGGACGGAAGTCACAACGTTTATCAAACGGTAAAGATTGCAAGCGTGTCGTTACTAGTGTTATTTACCGATGATTTTGAAACTCGAGTTGAAAAAATCAATCTTATGATACTGATAGTTTAATCTACAAGCAAAAGAAAACGATAATTTAATAAAATTAAAAAACCGTATATGCTGACTGTGTTGAGTAGACCAATTAAGAAGTTATGTTTAAAATTAACGATGGAGAAAAACAGAATTCAAAATGGACCATAAGACCATAAAGCCCTCTATCAATTATTATAAGATTTACAACCATCAGATCTATGTATAAATTAAGAGACCAATCAGATTCACGAAAGAAATGACATAAGCACTTAACCGGAACCAAAAACGGATCTTAGACTAGACTGTAAATGTTCTACGGATCAACTGTGCTTAAAGGTTTTAAAAAGTGGTAGTGAAAGTGCAAGTATTAAACCTCACGCCTGACAATCGAAATTTAAAATTGGAACACGTCGACCTCATTCCACGCGAGTCTTCGCAAGAGAGCGGACGGGCGAGTGGTGGGCTGTGCGAAAATAAATCATTAAAATTAGAATATGTCATTATTACAGTATTCATTCACAATGCGAGCACATTGGCAACACTTTCGGTACTTAGCAAGCGTTTTGTCAATGGTACATTATTACTTGTACTAAAAAAATTGTTCCGCTCTAATAAATATATCATTAAGCTTTCACTTCTCGAGGAAAAGAATTCGCAAACGGTTTTGTTGGATTGTAACGCTAATATATACTTGATTTGTAACTGTACAGCTGTACGCAGCAAATAGTTTCATATAATACATTTGCGAACAAATATCGAGTCCGAAACGTAATAAATAATAGCCAAATACAATGTATGACATATTTTTGTGTAACGCTTGTCATAGACGAGAACTGATGCCAAGATTTCAAAGTATATAGAAAACATAATATCAATGTTTATACAACAGCATATTTAAAGTACTTTTAACAAGATATTTGTTTTCTTTTACAGTGTGAGTTTTGTTAAGAATTAATACGTTATTAAATTTCTACAATCTCAAGTAACATTTCAGATGTTTTTTAATTCCAGAGAAGATAAGGGACACATATCAAGGCCCTTTTGACTTGATGTAAATCAAATGACAGATTCCAAGATCTAATAAATTGCACAATCCCTAAATAAAGAAGCTAAATCATTAAATATGATTTGTACGGCGATAATCTCTCGACGTATTAAATGGTGCCCTAAAAAGTTAATTTATATTTATGTTTCTTTCATTTCGGGAATATGAAATGAGTCGTTATAACCATTTTAATAGAAGCGTGAATGGCTTTTTGTGTTTTTTTTTATGAGATACGGAGAAAGCGAAGCTAAAAGGTTGCGATGGGAAAGAATAAATGTTGGTTACGTTGCTTTCGTGAATTGCCAAAAGAAATATAAAGTTGGAATTTAAAATGTGTGGTTCAGGTTGTTTGTTACAGTAATGCAAGTACAGCGAAAAAAAATACTTCTCGAAACCAAAATTTTTCTTTTAACTTTCGAAAGAATAAAAAATACTAGAAATAAACCTCTAGAAACGTCATCGAATACTCCTAATGGAACGCATAACGCATGTTAAGTAACAAAGCAAAGTCCAGGGCATCGCTGGCTTTGGCACTAATTACTTTGAGACTTTCGATGGTAAGTCTCGACAGCCGTGTAATTTCGCTATCTGTAATACCCTTTAAACCGGAGTTAAACTTCTAGGTACAGCTGCAATGCTGCATGCAAACTTTTCCCATCACAAGAGCATCACACGAACCACACAAAATTTGATCTTTTTGGCAACTTATGACGTTCTGCCTCCTATCACAAGTCCAGCAAAAATAATATAGATTGTTGTTATTGAATCTGGAATCTCAATCAGCTAGACAATGTACATAGATTGCGAAGTTGTTCTCGTTTTCAGGGAAAATATCATCAAAATAAATCTAAAAATCAATGTCAACTATGCTTTTCTTCTAAATAGTATATGAGGCGCCTCTGCACCGGTCGCCTTGACCGACATTATCTTTTGTTGCGTACATCAGTACCCAAGCTTAGGACCAGTGAAGGCAGTAGACATTTTTTCAACTGTCTCGCTTACAAATTTACACCCTAGTCAACACTCTCTATAAACGTGTGTGAATTAATTTCCAAAATGTATTATTTGCAACTATACGTATAGATATACAACATTAAAATCTGTTTTGATATACAGTATGACTGATGAGACACCTACGATACTCGAGGACGTGATATTTGGCGATCATATAGGAAGAAAAAAAAACATTAAAAATAAATATTAACTGACTATCAGGCGAATTGACGGTAAACAAGGACTCTTTTAAAGAAAAATTGACAATTAGAGTGCTTGAACACATATCGTTTTTATCGTTTACCGCCCTTATACATCATTTATTCTATTGTTTTGTTATATTATTTTATCTTCTTTTTTTTTGTTTGTTGTTTGTTTCCTATTTGTATTAATTGTGATCTGTGTTTCTGGTGTATAATAAAGTAATATTCTATTCTATTCTATCGTTTACTGCTGCAGTTTGGTTACCGCCGCCAGCCATTTTGAATATTCAGTTGCGCGCGCGCCTCTTTTGGTGGCATATGCTTATCTCTCCGTTTCGGGACCGTTGTTGAGGAAAACGTGAACTCGCAACTCATTTGTTCATATATATCAATGCAATTTTAATAGTCTTGTTACACCTGTTATACTTACTTATATAATTAAGTAGTATACATATATTATTATGTAAATACCTATATATGTTTACTTAGTTATTTTTAGGTATAGATTAGAACAATATTTTGATCATTAATATTTCACGATGTGATCAATTAAAAGTTGATAGGTTACAAACTACATCAAGGTGTTAAATTACCAGTATAAAAAAGAAAAAACAAAATCGGTCAAGTGTCGGTCGGACTCGCGCACGAATGGTTCCGTACAATTATCTATAAAAATGGCACAAAAATCACGTTTGTTGTATGGGAACCTCCTTGAATATTTATTTTATTGTTTTTTTTTAGTATTTGTAGTTATAACGGCAACAGAAATACTTCAACTGTGTAAGTAACTATCACGGTTCATGAGATACAGCCTGGTGACAGTCGGACGGATAGCGGAGTCTTAGTAATAGGGTCCCGTTTCACCCTTTCGTTACGGAGCCCTAAAAACTGTCTCTGGTCGCCACTTGTCCACTTCCGAACTTGACGATTTCCAAAGTCGCCACAAGTTGCGTTGGATAAATTTTAGAATTACAACGAAAACTATGACCGTTATAGGAAGCTTACAAAGATTTATCTGAGCGTTTGTTCTTTGTAACAAACATATGTTTATGTAGGTATGTAAGTAGGTACAATGATGCCGCATATTATCCACAAGGTGAAAGCAATTAATCGCGGTACGTGTGGGGAAGTTGTTAATACGAAATCAGACAAGGTTATTGTAGAGAACATTTATAATAAGCTAGCAACACGACCACGCTTCGCACGGGTGCAATGTAGATACTAATGTGTATTACACATATGAACCTTCCTCTTGAATCACTCTGGCTGTTGATGGATACCGCATTAAAATCCGTTGCGTAGTTTTTTTTAACTTATTTCTTCGATTCGATTGGGTTCGATTCCCACTCAGGACTAACATTTGTGTGACTAACATAGATGTTTGTTCTGTGTCTGGGTGTATATTTTATGTACACTCAGACACAGAACAAACATCTATAGCTTGCACTATGGGAACCAGACGTTCCCATAGTGCAAGCTTTGCTTAGTTGGGGGCTAGATGGTGCTGTGTTAAATGTCCTCCAATATTTATTTATTCTTAGATCTTTTGATCTAAGCGTACAGACGGCGGGAAGCGACTTTGTTTTAGACTATGTAAAGACGTCTATACAAGCTAAAGCTAAAAATAAATAAATATCGTATCGTAGGACTATACACACAGCGCCATCTGGCCCCAAACTAAGCAGAGCTTGTGTGATGGAAGTCAGATAACTGATAGAATACATAAATACTTTTTTTTTTGTAAATACATACTTATAATACATACAGAACACCCAGACACAGAACAAACATTTGTTTATACCACACTGTTTGTCCTGGGTGGGAATCGAACCCACGCCCTACAGCTCTCAAGGCAGACATACTACCATTGAGCCAACAGGGCTGTCAGCTAGTCATCGTCTTATCAATTCAATCAATATTCAGCGGAGTCTTAGTAATAGGGTCCCGTTTTACTCATTGGGTACGGAACCCTAAAAATTTTAATACATTAATTTTCTAACTTACTTTGTATTGTCATTCAACAATAAAATGAAAGCGTGACAAAGTTCACAATGAGATTAAAATATCAATATTTTTACCCACGACGGAACGGAGACGGTCATATGCGTTTGGGGTGAGAGGATGTTTGTTTGTGCAAATCCATGTTGGCATTTTTCTCAAAAACTCCTAGTCCGATTTTGACGCAGTTTTCAGTCATGGGTTCGGGATTGCTTGGTGCATGTTTTTAGATAGGTGTTACGGTGACAACTCAGCAGGGGGCGCTGCAGGAAACATTTTTTTGAGCAAATCCATGTAGCCACGTTTCTCCAAGACTACTAGTCCGATTTTGATGCAGTTGTCAGTTATGGGTTCGGGTTTGATTGGTGCATTATCTTAGATAGGTGACAATAACTTTTTAACCGTTGTGGGTTTTTTCAAACTTTTTAATTTTGCTTTTTATTAGATTCCAAGTCCGTGTGGTTCACGGAAGCATTTGTCATTTGACTTTGCTACTTTATCTGACTTTGTGTGTTCATTAGCATGTTTAAACCGTATCTTATCTACAATAAGTAGATTTACATATGTATACTGCGTGTCGTGTTATCTCTTTCGTTTATATTTGTTTTGTGTGGCCCTTTCATTCCAACGTTTCGACCAGTAAATCATCAGTCGAATGTTGCGTTCCATAGGGTCTCATTTAGCGTAGCAAACATCGGGCGGTTACGTAGGTTCGCGCATGTTAAACTTCGAATTTTAGAGTTCCGTACCCAAATAAATAAATATCGTAGGACATACACAGCGCCATCTGACCCCAAACTAAGCAAAGCTTGTACTATGGGAGACAGATAACTGATAGAATACTAGAAATACTTTTTTTTTGTAAATACATACAGTTAGTACACCCAGACACAGAACAAACATTTTTATACCACAAAATTTTTATCCTGGGTGAGAATCGAACCCACTCCCTTCAGCTCCGAAGGGTAAAACGGGACCCTATTACTAAGACTTCGCTGTCCGTCTGTCACCAGGCTTATCTCTTGAACCGTGACATATTTAAGGGGGCTCCCATAACAAACGTGATTTTTTTGCCGTTTTTATAGATAATAGTACGGAACCCTTCGTGCGCGAGTCCGACTCGCACTTGACCGATTTTAAGGTTACACTACAGAAAAATTAAAAAAAAACACACATTACACAAAAATTAAGAAAAAACTATACAATTTTGTTTTAAAAAATTCTTAAATTTAATAAGAGACTTATCTATTGCTATAACATACACAATATTTTGTAATAGAATCTTTTAACATGTATCGGACAAACATTTTTCATTGCCGTCTTAGATTTAAATTTCCACCGAGTGGCATCATCCTAGATAAAATCTCTACTCTCACTGTATTCTTGAATATAAATGATGAATTTTAATAGAATGTGATAATTCTATTCAAAACTTTACATATTAGTAAAAACGTTCACCAAAATGGCTAAAAGTCAGACCAATACCGTCTTATCAAAAGCATCCTGCTACATTTAATGGATATACAAAACAAAATATTATTAAGGGCAATTCACACAACGCCATCTAGCCCCGAACTAAGCAAAGCTTATACAATGGGGACCAGATAACTGATAATTTTTTTAAAAAATACAGACATATGCACTTCATTGGTATCTATCATTGCATCCGTGCGAAGCCGGGGCGGGTCGCCACGTCGCTAGTCTATACTACTATAAAGAGGAAAGATTTGATTCTTTGTTTGTTTGTATTGAATAGGCTCCGAAATTACAAGACCAAAAAAAATAAATAAATATCATAGGACATTACACACAGCGCCATCTGACCCCAAACTAAGCAGAGCTTGTGCTATGGATGACAGATAACTGATAGAATACTTAAATAGTTTTTTTTTTTTTTTTTTATGTAATTAAAGTTGACAAAGGTCACGGACCCCGGTGTCTATGGAGCGTATAATCATTAAAAAAAAACTACAAGACCGATTTCAAAAATTCTTTCACCGTTGGGAAGCTTCACTATCTCCGGATGACATAGGCTACTTTTTATCCCTGTATTCGCACGGGAACGGGAACTACGCGGGTGAAACCGTGTGGCGTCCGCTAGTGTTTTATAAATGTCTATTCACAGTATTTGGGTTAACCTATTCTTGAGTCACATAGTTTGGCACCACAGACAGACATACTGTCTCTACCTGCACATGAGTCACGAAGTAAAGCATTCAAAGGTTTTTTTCTACATGGCAGTATTTGATTAGATAACGGACATTTTCTTCTATCAGACTAGCGACCCGCCCGGGCTTCGCACGGGTGCAATGTAGATACTAATGTGGTGCATGTGCATGTTTTATACGTATAAACCTTCCTCTTGAATCACTCTGTCTATTGATGGAACCCGCATTAAAATCCATTGCGTAGTTTTTTTTAAATGTAAAAGTAATGTGACGATCGAGGCGCTCTCCTGATGTTAAGAGACAACGCCTGTCCATGACCATTACAGCGATACACAGAACTTTGAGTAACAAAACAACGTCCAGGGCATCGCTGTTTTGGCGCTCATTACTTTGAGACTAGATGGTTAGTCTCAACAGCCCAGCAGTTTAAAAGATCTAAGCGTACAGATAGCGGGAAGCGACTTTGTTTTGTACTATGTAGAGATTATTAAACTAGCGACCCGCCCCGGCTTCGTTCGGGTGCAATGTAGATACGTAGATAAAAAAAGTAACAAAGACACTCATAAATTTTACCCTGTATGTATGTATTATAAGTATGTACATATTTACAAAATAAAAAGTATTTAAGTATTCTATCAGTTATCTGACTTCCATAGTACAAGCTTTGCTTAGTTTGGGGTCAGATGGTGCTGTGCGTAATGTCCTACGATATTTATTTATTTATTCTATATCTAAAGATCATAATCTACTCGAGTCCACGAGTTCTATGGATCCTCAGACACTGGCCCCATTGCCACATTGTGATATTGGCAAGACTACCTTTGCGTAAAGTAGAGGCCAACATTGAAGTCACGTTTAAAGTAAACCAGACAAAAGGCCAATCGTTGAAAAATTGAAATAATAATTAGTTTTACAAGAAATAATTAAAATCAGGAGCTTAAAAATTAACATTTAGCAAATACTAAACGTAATTGTGAAGGATAACCGATTGCATAAAATTATTATTTACATATTTTAATTTTTAGGTTTCCGTACCCAAAGGGTAAAACGGGACCCTATTACTAAGACTCCGCTGTCTGTCTGTCCGTCTGTCACCAGGCTGTATCTCATGAACCGTGATAGTTAGACAGTTGAAATTTTCACAGATGATGTATTTCTGTTGCCGCTATAACAACAAATATTAACTAAAAAACAGAATAAAATAAATATTTAAGGATTTGATTTTTGCCGTTTTTATAGATAATGGTACGGAACCCTTCGTGCGCGAGTCCGACTCGCACTTGGCCGGATTTTTTTGATACCCAACTGAGGTATTCCCCGAAAGATGCCTTTTATTTGCAAAAAAAAAAAAAGGCTATTTTAAATGATGTAGATATGTGAAAGACAAAACCTGTTAATATTAAAGCATTTTGTGCCTCGCGGTTTCACCGACATAGTTCCCGTTCCCGTGGCAATACAGGGATAAAAAGTACGTCACCAGGGGATAGTGTATCTTCCCAACGGTGAAAGAATTTTTGAAATCGGTCTAGTCGTATTTGATTTTATTCATTAGGTTCAAACATACAAAAATACTTCCTCTTTATAATATTAGTGTAGATTTTGATTTAAAAAAAAAGAAGACTGATTAGGTCCTAGTTATAATAACATTATTAAAGCAGCAGCTGCTCTTAAAAATAACTTCTCACACTTTGATTTTTAAAAAAACACTTGATGTAAAAAAAAAATAGTTCTTAGACACAATAAATACGTCAGTGTGTACAGGGTGATAGTGCCCAAATTAGCACAACAACGACGTCCGCATGTAGGTCATGGTCCGAACGAGACGACGAGACACGACACAATACAAATCGAGCACGTCAGACAAGGATAGATATAAGATTCAAACTACCTGTTTGAATCTGTTAAAGTTGCGAATTTGCATACTTATTACGCGAAGACATTGTGAACTTGTTAAATTATTATGTTTCATAAAAAACTTGTTGATCAAGTCACACCACTATAAACCTATATTCCTTCCAACTTAAAATTCCTCCTTCTGCTCGTTCCATACTTTCCAACAGCACTTCATAATTGAAGTATTTTGTTGAATAAAGTACAACGGTTCACCGGAAGACCAGAGCTGGTCAAACCACTTAGTTATGACCAGCATTATGCTGAGGTGAGCCCCTATTTTGTAACTTTTGTCTGTCTCTGTTTGTTTGTTTTTGTGCTTGTTACAGAATTAAACGTTTTTCTTTCTTTCTTTCATTATCAGAATTAAAGATTTACTCAAATAATCTATACAACCATAAAGAGGAGAGATTTGATTGTTGAATAGGCTCCGAAACTACTGGACCGATTTCAAAAATTCTTTCACCATTCAGAAGCTACACTATCTCCGGGTGACATAGGCTGCTTTTATCCCTGTATTCCCATGGGAACGGGAACTACGCGGGTGAAACCGTAGGTAAGGCGTCCGCTAGTACTATTATAAAGAGGAAAGATTTGATTGTTTGTATTGAATAGACTCCGAAACTACTGGACCGATTTCAAAAATTCTTTCACCATTCAGAAGCTACACTATCTCCGGGTGACATAGGCTGCTTTTATCCCTGTATTCCCATGGGAACGGGAACTACGCGGGTGAAACCGTAGGTAAGGCGTCCGCTAGTACTATTATAAAGAGGAAAGATTTGATTGTTTGTATTGAATAGACTCCGAAACTACTGAACCGATTTCAAAAATTCTTTCACCATTCAGAAGCTACACTATCTCCGGGTGACATAGGCTGCTTTTATCCCTGTATTCCCATGGGAACGGGAACTACGCGGGTGAAACCGTAGGTAAGGCGTCCGCTAGTACTATTATAAAGAGGAAAGATTTGATTGTTTGTATTGAATAGGCTCCGAAACTACTGGACCGATTTCAAAAATTCTTTCACCTTTGGGAAGCTACACTTTCTCCGGGTGACATGGCTACTTTTTATCCCTGTATTCCCACGGGAACTACGCGGGTTCTACGAAACCGCGAGGCGTCCGCTAGTATAAAACGTCCTCCAATTTTTTATATATTTACATTTATTTAACTAGAGAACTATACTTTCAGTTTAATTTACATACGGTTTTAAATAGTTACTTATACTTGTTACATTCTACCTTGATGATTGTATTTTAAATTTATTTTGTATTACCGTGGGAAATTATACGTACGTAAATTTCAATTCATACAATTAGATTTCGTGTATTTTTATAAGCTTTTATCCAATGTCTTTTGTCTGCTTGAGTTTCACAAGGGGCACCTCTCTAATATACCTTATATTGTATAAAAATCCAAGTAGGTAGGTACAGATTAATTAACTTTTTTTTTAATGTAAAAGTAATGAGACGAACGATACGCTCTCCTGATGGTAAGAGATTACGCGTATCCATGACCATTGCATCAATACACAGCCCTGTTGGTTCATTGGTAGAAAGTCTGCTTCAATAGCTGAAGGGCGTGGGTTCGATTCTCACGCAGGACAAACTTTGTGGCATAAACAAATGTTTGTTCTATAAAAAATAGTATTTAAGTATTCTATCAGTTATCTGACTTCCATAGTACAAGCTTTGCATAGTTTGTGGTCAGATGGCGATGTGTGTAATGCCCTACGACATATATATATATATATATATATATTTTTCTACACAGAACTTTGAGTAACAAAACAAAGCCCGGATCATCGTTGCTTTGGCGCTCATTAATTTGAGACTTTCGATGGTTAGTATCGACAACCCAATAATTTCACTTTAAATTTATTTTTACATAATAAATTATGCAGTAGAAGCAGCCTCGCATCTACCATTTTTTCTAATCGGGGCAGAAATTTGATATTTTTAGACGGAAATTCATCGAATGAAAAATATCAATCGGTGTTTTAATTAGTTAAAAACAGTGATCTAAGAATGAGCGTAACTTTTCTAAGAAACGAATGCTTATAAAATCAAGTGAGCTGTAGTCAAACATCTAGCCTTCCAATCATAAAAGAACAAACGCCGATTAATCACAAATACTTTACGGAAAATCGTCAAACCATTTTAGAGATACATGGGAACTGTGTTTTTGCATACAGAAACAATATCTCACTCTTAAAGTAGTAAACGCAATGGGGAACGTAACATAAAACTCCTTTTCGTCGTAGGTAAGAAGGGGAAAACCCGGAACTGAAACACTTTTTGCACAACTTTATCTATTCCCACAGGCTGTTATCAACCACGACCCCCGATAACATTTATGTTTCAATATTGTAACCGCAACTCAGATAATAATACATATTATTTTTGATCCACATAACATAAAGTAGCAGCGATAGGTACCGAAGTGAATTTTAAAACCAAGCAGTATTGTATTAACATTACTGTATTTCGATTTATGGTGGTTCGATTTCCATACAAATATTTTTTCTCCATTTATGCACAAATGGAGCATAATTTTATAGCGAAATCACATCAACAGGCATTTACTTTGGCCTTTATTTGCGGTAAATCACAATTGCTTGAATAAAACAGTAGATTATTAGCATACAACAAACTTGATTTTTTTTATAAATAATGGTACGGAACCCTTCGTGCGCGAGTCCGACTCGCACTTGGCCGGTTTTTATTAAATGTAATAGTAATGAGACAAGCAAGACGCTCTCCTAATGGTAAGAGATACCACCTGTCCATGACCATTGCAGCGATACACAGAACTTTGTGTAGCAAAACAAAGCCCAGCATAGCTGCTTTGTTGCTCATTGCTTTGAGACTTTCGATGGTTAGTCTCAACAGCCCAGTAATTTCACTAGCTGCAGTACCCTTCGAACCGGAACACAGTAATGTTTACACACTACTGCTTAGCGGCAGAATATCTGGTACTGCGGCGGTACCTACCTAGACGGCCTCCTGCTAAGGAGATCTACCACCAAGTGAAATTGAATGGCACATATTTCTATTACAATAGTCGATAGTAATTTAAGTTTCATAACACATATAACAAACACCATCAATCAATGAGCAGAGCTGATTCGGCTGACAGGTACGACCTTCAAATATGACACACAATAACTGTTAAGCAAGAGCATAAAGAAACTTTAGGACATAGACTTGATTGCATTTATCTTGTGGCATGGCTTTTTTTTTTATAACTAGGAGACGCGTCGCGGTTTCACCCGCGTAATTCCCGTTCCCGTGGGAATACAGGGATAAAAAGTAGCCTATATCATACGGAGATAGTGTAGCTTCCCAACGGTGAAAGAATTTTTCATACATACAAAAATCCAAAAATACAAATCTTTCTTTATAATATTAGTACAGATAGGCTTGTGATTGGCTGTTATCTCGCCTGAAAGAGCGCGCCTAATGCCAGAAAAACGCAAAAAAGGAATATTTTCGATGCCACTCTTTAATATTAAGGAACATAACAACAAAAAAATATTAGAGTAAGGGTATAATTATAATCCTGAATTTTTTTACAAAAAACAAAAACTAAAAATGTCGCAGAAAAAAAACTATTTTAATTCAAGTATTCGAAGTTATCAGCGATGACCCCACATTATTTTTTTATTAATAAAATAGCTACACTTGTTATAGTAAAGTCACCAGTTAAGTAGTACCAGTATTCTGTCAGTTATCTGACTTCCATCACACAAGCTCTGCTTAGTTTGGGGCCAGATGGCGCTGTGTGCACCTGTGTTTCCTAGGATATTTATTTATTTAATTACTTTTTGTAAAATAAAAAGTCGGGGTAACTTTTTATCATGGTTAATACTCCAAGAACTCAAAACGTTACGGTTTGATTCCACTTTCTTCATACGAATCGCTAAACAGTGGAATTTACTGCCCGAACGGGTGTCGCGACTGAATCAGTTTCTTTTAGGCGAGCGTGCTCCATCGTAGACCAAAACTTCGTTTAACTTGAGGAAAGAATGTCGTTTTTACTCATAATACAAGTGACACTTAACATGTTGTCGTATTTGTTTGTTATAGCGGCAACAGAAATACATCATCTATGAAAATTTCAACTGTCTAACTATCGCGGTTCATGGGATACAGCCTGGTGACAGACGGACGGACAGTGGAGTCTTAATAATACGGTCCCGTTTTACCCTTTGGGTACGGAACCCTAAAAACGATATTAGAGCGGAGTTGGTAGCCCCGCTCTCAAAAAGAGACCATAACATACCGTGTTTTTCTTTTCTCGGTTGCCTGGAAGAGATCGCTATTAGCGATAAGGGGCCGTTCAAGTATTACGTGAGCAGATTTCTTACCATTTTTTACCCCCCCGCCCCCCTTGTCATCAAAAGTAAGCAAAGCACTTACCCCCTCCCCCTATGCTTACGTAAACATTTTTAGTAATAAATGTTTTTTTATATTGTTATTTTTAAAATAGGAAAATTCATGAAAATATTAGGTTTAACTGATACACATAGAGTAAATGACAAAAAAATATAATCAGAAATAAAGAACATAACTAACATAAAGAATATTTTCGGAACACATTAACAGTCTTCAGTCCATGAAACCTGAATCCATGATTCTAAGTTATCGATGACATTGGATTGCTGCTCAGTGTTGTGAGTCTGCTCACTTTCATCCGATTTTGGAATGTCTACGTCACTCTCATCGAGCCATTCAACATCTTGGTGCTCTAAATTTTGAATAATGCACATCAGTTCATTAGCACGACGAGCAGCGACTCTTACAGGTCTAACTTTTCCCTCTGTGGGCGTGTTTACTTTTTTATGGATCTTCTCGATGTGACGATTTAATGATTTGACGGAAGCATGATAAAGACCACACATTTTGCATGTTCGGCTTGAGAGCCTCAATTTTACCGTCGGACAAAAATAATCGTAGGGCATTTGCAAAAAATCTTTGAGGGTAGTACTCAAGCGTAGAGCTAAATTGACTGGAAGATCAAGAAATTGTCCTCCTTCATCCAAAACCAAGTCATCAACTGTTTGTTTTACTTTTGCAGGTGGTGGAAGAAACCTGTTGTCTAGTAATCTGAATAGGCCACTTCTTGGACGACAGCATTCTGTATTTTTACATTTTACAATTTGAAGCAAGTATTGGCTTTCACGCACATGTTCTGAGTACCATTTAATGTCTGGAAATTCAGGAACATCTTGTTCATCAGCCTCAACATATTTTGCAGTAACATTATAGCCATCAATTTCCATTGAACTCCATACTTCAGCTAATACATTTCCTGCAAATTCGAAATTATATCTTTCTAATTGTTCATCAATTGTAATGCCACGTTCATCCAAATGAGACCCAAAATGGTCATGAGGCAGTATTAAACCAGCCAGTTCCCGACTCAGAGGAGCCATTCTTCGCTCTACTCTGTTATACGCACTCCTTCCAGGAGCATTGGTAGCTATAAACAATGCATCGAGATCATGTCGTTTAAAATGTTGTATAACAAACCCTATGACTTTTTGATAACGCGGATTTTCATCTGGCCCTCCATCAACCGTCATAATTACTACTGGTTTTACTAGTCCATGGTCAGTTTTTGCTAATGGTCGAAACTCTTCAAGTTCGAGAAGCGTCTCGAAATCCTGAGCATGAGTATTAGCAGTAGATGAACTATGCTTTCCACTTCGAATAGCGATGAATGTTGGCCCAGAATATCCGACGGCTTGCGGTTGTCCTAGCATATTGGAAGTAACTTTGATACCAGCATAAACAGATGGTATTAATTTATGACGCTCAGCGATTACCCAATCGTGGTCAGGTAATTTGATTCTATATTCCATATGCATTAAAAGAGGTGCTTGCTTATTTGCCGCAGTGACGCCAATAGGGACTCGAGCTTTGTCATCTTGAGATAAGAAAAATACTTGATCTGGTCCAAGTATGGATGCTATGTTCTCTAAATAATGGATTGATGTTTCAGCGAACTTGCTATCTAAGTGGCTCTTATGGTGATCAGTTTGAGCACGAATGAGCCTAACAGGGACTGTCGATACATGTCTTCGTCCCTCTGTAGAATTCGATTTTCTGGGAATCAAACGAAGATATGTCGCACTGCGACTAATGTCAAGTCCTAGTTTACGCAGTTCTTGTGTGAGTTCGTCAAGAGTTTTTACGCTGCGAATAGATTCCGTTCGTCTCCTGTCATCACATGCACTCCCAAATAAAGCTATATCCGCAATTGTTTTCAATAGTAATGGTTGATCGCTTTCAAGTTTAGAATGTCCTACTGAATCCCTCAGAGATAGTCTTCTTTTTATTTCAGGATTTTCCTGACAAATATCTTCTAACTTTCTTTTCATACCATCCCTGTGTTTCTTCTGGGCAACTGCGTTTTGAATCTTCCTGTTTAAAGTATTTTTTGCTGTTTTTAGTTCCTCGCGCAACTTAATGATCTGTTTATCAACTTCAGCGCAATTTGGCATAGTATCTCTGGCAGAATACAAAGCGTTCAGATTTTTTTCGAGTAGAGTAATCTTATTTTTCAAAGCTTCTTGAGAAGGTTTTGCTCTTTGTTTATCTGCATTATTATTATTTTCGCATTGCTCTTGTGATTCATTGCCGGTTTTAATTTTATCTTCTTTCTGTTTTTCAATGTTAGAAAATGGCTGTATAATTTGTGTTTTTTCTGCAGGTTTACTGGTAGAAGACGTTGCCTAAAAATGAAAAATTTCTAAGAGTTCTGCTGGATATTCTCTTATTAAACTACATAAATTCACCGTATTTAATAAAACCAGCGTTTAAATATTATTGAAAGCTTTTCCCCACAGAAACCCTTCACATACAGATATTGAAAACACCGTGTATTTTGTGACCAATTGCCGGAGTCGATCTTAAGAAATAAAATATCAATCATTTACCTTTTTACTTTGAGATAGGCCATCATATTTTTTACTGATAAATCGTTTTAATTGTTACAGAACGTAAAGAGAAACTTTGTACTTATATTTACTCGCCTTGGAAAAAAAATGAAGCAGATTGGATTTATTTTTAGTCGCCGCTTGCAATTCTTCTTCAATTCTCTTAGATACAATAATATCTAGTTCCTTATCTGACTTTGCTTGTAATTTATAATTTCGCCAAACTTCGTTAACTAACTTTTGTACATTTTGCACTTTCGTCCCAGTATGAGATTTTTTAAAACTTTCGAACAGTTTTTGGTATAACTTGGATTTGTCTATATGATATGACATTCTAATAAGATATTTAAATTTAAATAATTAAAACGTTAAACTTTGGCTAATTGCATCAACATAAACACAAATGATAACTTTCAATGCTTACAATACGTTTAGAATCCAAACAAAACAATACTGATAGATGCGCACTTGCAGCCGGCCGGCACGAGAGTGAATTATTAGACAAGTGAATAGCGCACGGTAATTTCCCTAATGCGCGGTAATTCCCCTAATCAGTTCTCAAAGCGAGTGCCTACGCATATGTATTATTTGCGGGAATCCCCGAAAAAACTTAAATAACTAACGATGACGTAATCATCATCTAGACCCCCCCACCCCCCATGTCATCCAAAATAAGCAAAACAGAGACCCCCCCACCCCCCCCTTGGTGCTTACGTAATACTTGAACGGCCCCTAAGGCCGCCACTTGTGGCACTAGTTCATAAGGTTCTTTTGTTCTCTGTACTCTTTTCTATTAATGGTGTGCACAATAAAGAGTTATATCTATCTATCTATCATACCTATCCCATCTGGCAGTCGCGAAAACGAGACAGAAGTATCCATATTTTATCACCGGCGCGTACTAGAATGATTGCTAAGGGATAAAGCAAGCTACGTATGACGAAGATAAAGTATAAATAACATCGGTCATTGCATGATAAACAATAGGTGATATAGCTAAAGAGATAAAGTTATGATTCACAACGATTTTACTCTACGTAGGTACTAATATTGCTCGAACATATAAATAATCAATGTTGTGAAATTCTTGAAGATCAGCTGAACTATGATAATACAATAACAACGCACGATTCGTACATTGATCTATACGTACTACTACTTACTTCATGCCTTTGTATTACTATACTATTTGTAACGATGACCAAAACAATGAGCTTGAGCTGCCGATGAAGGAAAACATCGTGGGGAAACCATAGCATGGTCATTGACAGCTCCGTTGGCTCATTGGCTGACGAATCACAAGCGCGAGTGTGGGAAAATGATATGATGTGGGGAAACATGACTTTTCATGTTGCTTCCAAAACTCCATCGAAGCTTATAGTAAAGTCGCCACTACTTTACTAAAGCATGACTAAACTTGACTGATACGGACTGGACTTTCACTATAACTATAGACCACTATAACTATAGATATATGAGGGTACTTATTTTGCCAGTGTCAAGTGTGTCGCAGCTCAACGTGCGACGCCAAAATTAAAGAAAAAAAAAGTAAAGCATAAATAGTAAGTTTTTTATATTTAGTATATTTTTGACATTTGTGTAGTAGGATTAATGTTTTTTTTTTTATTAATTTTACTTCACAACCGATATACGTGACTCCGAACTTTTCATAAATAAAGTTGTACTCACGATATCATGCCCTTGGCTTCCGCTCCTGACGACTTCGGGCGCCATGTACTCGATGGTCCCGCAAAAGCTGTATGCTCTCGTCTCGCCGCCCACAAACTCCTTGGACAGGCCAAAGTCTGTGAGAACTATGTGGCCTTCCGCGTCGAGTAAAATGTTCTCCAGTTTGATGTCACGGTAGATGATGCCGAGCTGGGGAATTATAATACATGGAAACTTTGAAAAAAAATCACGTTGTAAATAGATAGATAGATATAATTCTTTATTGTGCACATCATAAACAGCAAAGAGTACAGAGAACAAAAAACCTTATTAACTAGTGCCACAAGTGGCGGCCTTATCACTAACAGCGATCTCTTCCAGGCAACCAAGAAAAGAAAAATACGATAGAAAACATAAGAAACAGACGGGAGACTATGGTTTGTTGTTATAGCGGCAACAGAAATACATCATTTTGTAGCGATGATAGCTCAGTGGTTAGTGCGGTCGGTTCGCATGCCGAAGGGCGTGGGTTCAAACCCCAACAATGAGCTTGAGCTGCCGGTGAAGGAAACCATCATAAGGAAACCATAGCATGGTGGCAGGGTACTTTCTAGTACTCGGCTGGCTAGCTACCACCCTCAAGTTGAAAATCTGCCGCCAAGCACCTAACGATCTGTTCCGGCAGCCTCACTTGAGAGCCAATTCTATTCCTGGCTAGGTGTGCTTTACCATCTTCGCCTGTCAGCCATAAAATAAAAATAAAACTGTGAAAATGTCAACTGTCGTAACTATCACGATTCGTGAGATACAGCATGGTGACAGACAGACAAACAGACGGACGGACAGCGGAGTCTTAGTAATAGGATCCCGTTTCACCCTTTGGGTACGGACCCCTTGAAAAGTACTACTCAAGTTGAGCAAGAGCTAATTATTATTATCATTTTTTAACAATGGAAATTACATTTCAAATTAATCGTGGAAAATGGTTGTCCCAACCATCCTAAATATTTTCATATGCATAGCCTGTAAATATACCGTGTAATAAGAAATTTAATATTTTTAATGAATTTTAGAAGGTATACACTGTCAGGACTGAGTAACCTTTAAAACAGTTACTTATGTACATTATAGTTTTGCATATATTTAAACAGGTGACAGTAATATTTAAAGTCTGCCATACACTTATGCGGCTTGATTCTTATTCTTATTAAAAGTGGGGGCGATGAGTCCTGCACTGACGTCCCGCTTGGGGTGTTTTGTGCATTTCCCCCTGCCAGCATCTACCCTTTTTTTCCCAGGGAAAATCCTTTGTGGATACCACCCGGCCACGGGGGTGGCAGGTGGTTATATGGGACTCTCCGTCAAGAATGACGGCATACCCACTAAAAACCCTGGGGTGTTCCGTCTCCGCGCCTTGGACCGGGGTAGCGGGCACGCTTGCGCATTCGTCCGCTACTGCCAGCATCTACCCGAGCCAACCCAGCTCCTTGAAGTACCGGAGCCAGGCTCTGGGCCGCTGGCATAGTAGCTCCAGTGAGATGGGTGGAATATTTAAAGGCATTGATGACGAGAAGCATTCAAGGTGTTGCGGCGACATGGATGATAGCGAAGCAGGTTCATGCAGCCTAGTAGCAATTCTAGTACCTTCTGTGGCTTTGCAGTGCAGAAGCACATGGTCCACAGTTTCAAAGCACATGCTTCCCAGTTTTGCGCGGATGATTTTTAAAATGTAAAAGTAACTAGACTATACTCTCTCCTGATGGTAAGAGATAACGCATGTCCTTGACCATTGAAACACATAATTTCGAGTAACAAAACAAAATTCAGGTTTAGCTGCTTTGGCGCTCAGTACTTTTAAGAACTTCGACGGTTAGTCTCAACAGACCTGTAATTTCGCTAGCTGTTAGTACCATTCAAACCGGAACACAGTAATGTTTACACACTACTGCTTGTAACGGTATCCTTTATATTAATCTAGGCAATTAAGTAGCAAAAGTTTCATGATGGATAAAACTATTGCTCCATTGTTATTTACTCATGTTTCATTTTTCTTTGAACCCAATTCTTAAGTCAAGGCGGACGAAATGGCGGGCGCAAGCTACATAGTTGTTGTAAATAAAACAGCGATGCCCTGTTTTATACTCAAAGTGCTGTATACCGATGTGATGGCCATGGGCAGGCGATATCTCTTACCATCAGGAGAGCAACTGGTTCGCCTCATTACTTTTAAATTAAAAAAAAAAACAGGATAATCGTTTAAGAGAAAGTATTAGATAGATATAGACTCTTTATTGTGCACACTAAAAACAGAAATTAAGTACCAAGAACAAAATAATTTCCAGAACATTAAAGTAATGTATTGTAAGTCATCATCATTTCAGCTGCTGGACATAGGCTTCCCCCATTGGCTTCCACAAAGACCGGTTGGAAACGGCTCGCATTCAGCGCGTCCCTGCGTTCTTCATTAGGTCGTCTGTCCACCTCGTGTGTGGACGTCCTACGCTGCGCTTGCCCGTCCGTGGTCTCCACTCCAGAACTTTGTAGCCCCATCGGCCAAGTTTGACAGCCCCGTTGGCTCATTGGTAGTATATCTGCCTTGAGAGCTGTAGGGCGTGGGTTCGAATCCCACTCAGGGCAAACATTTTGTGAATAAACACATGTTTGTTCTGTGTCTGGGTGTTCTGTATGTATTATAAGTATGTGTTTACAACAAAAAAAAGTATTTATGTATTCTATCAGTTATCTGACTTCCATCACACAAGCTCTGCTTAGTTTGGGGTCAGATGGCGCTGTGTGTATAGTCCCGCGATATTTATTTATTTATTTAAGTAAGTAAAATGTTAGTAGTATTGTAAGTGATACGTTTGATTTCTCACCTTGTGTAATTGTTCCAGCGCGAGGATAATTTCTGCGATATATATCCTAACTTCATCTTCGTTGAAGTGCTCTCGCTGGTACAGATGCGTGAACAATTCACCTCCGGCTACGTAATCTGTTGAAAAAGTACATTATTTAGAAAGTTAATTTTTTTACTATTTTTTTTTATGTGAATAATAATGAGACGAACGAGACGCTCTCCTGATGGTAAGAGATAGCGCCTGCCCATGATCATTGCAGCGATACACAGAACCTTGAGTAACAAAACAAAGTCCAGGGCATCGCTGCTTTGGTACTCATTACTTTGAGACTTTCGATGGTTAGTCTCAACAGCCCAGTAATTTCGCTAGCTGCAGTACCCTTCAAACCGGAACATAGTAATGTTTGCACACTACTGCTTGGCGGCAGAATATCTGGTACTGCGGTGGTACCTACCTAGACGACCTCCTGCTAAGGAAATCTACCACCAAGTAGGTTGCTCTACACGTATCTTTGAAAACTAATCATGACGTAGGATAGGGCGTTTCACCACAAAAATTTCCACTTGTCATGATTTTGTGCTAAGGCAAGCCCCGAGCAAAGTGCAAAGTATAGCCCAGTAACTGGGTTGTAATGATAGCCTAGCCGCTTATAGAGGTTCACCGTTATGTAGATTGATCTGTTCTATCGTAGTCATAGTAAATTGACAAGTTTTTTTTTATTCGATATCAGATAGAATTTTATTGTCGAACTGTTACATTGAGGTCTTAATATTAAGGAAGTGTCAACAGTCTAGTTCTTTGTGAACACACTGTAATTTGGCTAGGTACAATGATTTTTGATTTTTTGATGATATTAAATTTTTGGTTAAATTATGTTTATCTTTTCTTCTTTTGAGGAACTAGATAAGTTGTGAAATATAATTTCGTTAAGGTTCATTCGCCAGTTTCATTGATCTTTGGATAAATATAGTAAGGCAGAAAGCACAAGGATTTGACCGCTCTGTTAACTCTTTTGGTAAAATATCTGCTTCAAAAGCTGAAGGGGGTGGGTTTGATTCCCACTCAGGACAAACTTTGTGGTATAAACAAATGTTTGTTCTGTGTCTGGGTGTTCTGTATGTATTTATTACAAGTATGTATTTACAAAAAAAACCGGCCAAGTGCGAGTCGGACTCGCGCACAAAGGGTTCCATACATTATCTATAAAAACGGCAAAAAAAGTCAAGTGGGAGCTGCCTTATTTATTTATTGTATTTTTTTGTATTAGTTGTTATAGCGGCAATAGAAATATACATCATCTGTGAAAATTTCAACTGTCTAGCTATCACCGTTCTTGAGATACAGCCTGGTGACAGACGGACGGACGGACAGCGAAGTCTCAGTAATGAGGTCCCGTTTTTACCCTTTGGGTAGGTAAAGCACCCTAAAAAACTATTTAAGTATTCTATCAGTTATCTGTCTTCCATAGTACAAGTGTTGCTTAGTTTGGGGTCAGATGGCGCTGTGATTAAAAAGAAATCGAATACGTGTGATTATAAGTAATGGATCATCCATTAGAATTACGACAACACTAATGTTCGTACTAATCTAGGCTCGGCACGTGGCTATCTAGATCTAGGCCGCCGTAACTAGGTGTTTAACCTACATCTTCTGCCCACGGCAATAAAATCTGAACTGAACGTGAATGATAATTGTTCAGAGATACGCGCGAGTTTGATATTCAATGTCAGGCCTCCAGCAGGGCTAGTATGCGGACCACGATCAAAGAGATATTGTTCAACAAATACAAAAGACAAAACCTTCAAATTATAAATCCTTGAACTTCGACGCAAAGAATGAATGAAGAGAGATGGCAGAATGGATGAAAAGGCGAGATGAAAGTCAACTTGGTGGTAGATTTTCTTAGCAGGAGGTCGTCTAGGTAGGTACCACCGCAGCACCAGTTGTTCTGCCGCTAAGCAGTAGTGTGTAAACATTACTGTGTCCGGTTTGAAGGGTACTGCAGCTAGTGAAATTACTGGGCTGTTGAGACTAACCATCGAAAGTCTCCAAGTAATGAGCGCCAAAGCAGTGATACCCTCGACTTTTGTTTTGTTACTCAAAGTTCTGTGTATCACTGCGATGGTCATGGACAGGCGTTATCTCTTACCATCAGAAGAGCGTCTCGTTCGTCTCATTACTTTTTGAAAAAAAAAAACGCTTGCTTATTTATAAATAAAAAAGGAAGTAAACAAAGTTGTTTTCATGGTGCAAAATCAATACAAGGTAAAAATATTTACATGCCTAATTTTTTCAATTCTAAAAGAGATTTTTTTTTCATAAAAGATTACTAGAAGTATGAAAACACAAAGCATGTCACAGAATGCCGCAAAATTATTGTCTTTCCGAGCGTAGAAACGTGACAAAGCTAGATTATAGATACGTCTGTCTTGCTTTTACAAGTGGTAAGACTTTCTATCGCAGCTCGCGTGCTAGACGATGACAGCGAAAGAGACGCGACAACTTTATCCCCAGTTGTTAATTTCAAGTCGCTTTTATTTAAAGTAATTAAAATCATTGACTTTGAAACAATTTGTAATAACAAAATAAGTACAACGAAAACATCATATGGTAATTATTACAAAGTAAGTAAATAATAAAAATATTCCGCAGATTGAATACGTAAACAAAATAATCAAATTAATAACAACACTTCAATTGATCAAAACAAAACAATTACACAGCTCAAAACACAACCAAGCGTTATGAAGGAATTTAGTAATTCGACAGTTGTTCACTGAATTAAAACATATCTGATTTCATTTTAACAAGAACCGATGAGTAGAACACCAGGTGTCTTCAAGACAAGAATGAATAAGCACCTAATGGAGAAGCATATTTGATCTCAGACCACACCGTCATCAACCTTCAGGTGAATTGTGGACTTTTGCGATGAAAAAAAAACTCAGGTCAGTTGTGGTAATGCCCATCATCATCACCTTATGATACAAAGATGGACAAAGGCCTCTCTCAAAACAACTCACTTAGCTCAATCTTTTGCTTTTCGCTTCCAGCCACAACTGACATCCAGACAAACCTCGTCAAGGTTTAATGTTGAAAAATTTTGATAAAATATTTTGAATTATAAACAACATTAAAACGTCACTTCATCTAGATTCAGTATAAATGTTGAAACCCATATTATCATTGCAATGAACTCAGTTGATATTGATTGGAAACTAGCCCACGTTTTTTTCTGTTTCTATAGCCTTGAAAAATAATTGTGGAACAACATGAAATAAAGTAGAAACGGTTTTCTTAAAAATTAACTACTTAAAATTTACTTCTGAACGGAGAGATAGAAGTAATACACCGAGTCGTGTATCAAAAAGTTCTGAATATAGTTCATAATAGATTCGCCAATGATGATATATTACGTTTTGTTGAACAAATCAATGCTAGCAATGTTTATGAAAATGAATGAAAAGAAAAATGTACAACAAGAACACAATGCAAATGAATTTTTAAATCAAAATCATAAAACAATAGAACGCGATAAGAAATTGCTTATTCGTTTTGGAAAAGTTGGTTAACTGGATAATTAGGCATTTTAAGTGGTTAAAACTTTCATCTTAATTGATTAATAGGTGAAATATGAGTAAGACAAGACATTGGAATATAGAAGACTCAAATATTTGAAACAAGTAATAAATTCTAGAATATCGTATATACATTATATCCTTGTTTTGTCGAGACAGACTTTTTAGAAAACCAAGAAGATATTCTCGCGTAAGCGTAATATACAATCGATGAATTCCTAACAGAAATATAGTAAATTTTCACAGTAAATTTATGATAACAATATGATATTTATAAATAAATTATATAGTTGTAAATTTGACTTTTAAAATAATGCTCCTTCCTCATTTCAAACGTTGCCGTGCCCGACATATTTGACTGTGTACCATACACTACTTTGTATTTACAACATCTTGTACGGTATGGAAGCAATAAATATCTTGAATCTTAAATCTCGTAATTAAAGAGAGAACTTTGAATACCAAAACAATGGCGGAGAACAATCGCTTCACTGTCGCTCATTGCTTGAGAGTTATGTTGGTGACAAATATAATAATATGATTATATGGGAACAAAAAAACATAGTATATAAGAAATAAAATGATAATAATCTTCAACAACGTAATAATTCAATCGAAGACAAGGTAGATAAAGTTTTGGAAAAAGGTAACAATGCTGTCAGGAAACAAAAAAACATAGTTTTATATAAGGAATAGGATGCTAACATTGTTCAACAACGTAATAATTAAATTGAAGACAAGGCAGATCAATCTTTGGAAAAAGGTAACAATGCTGTCCAGCTATCTCTAAGTTAAGTGTGCATTACATATGTATACAATTAAGCTTAGGTGCTTATTGAAATGTATAATGTTGTTTGTCCTCGATCTATGTAAGTTCAAGGAAGAATTAAACCAAGGTAAATTAAACAGAAATTTACGAATTATAAAGTTTCAACTAGCACGCTATGGTTGCACGGTAGATGCAATATTTATGAAATCTTTCTATAGAATCTGTAGCGGCATAAGCGATACTAACAATGAAAATTTAGTATTAGGACATGACATCCGATGGTTCAAATAGTATTAAATTTTCTTTTCTATTATCGAGCCAGTTTTTCACGTGTTCTAGAATCGTAAACTTTTTTTTCTTGTAATGTCAGATTTTCTGCCGCCAAGCAACGGTGTGTAAATATTACTGTGTCCCAGTTTGAGAGTACTGCAGCTAGCGAAACTACTGGACTGTTGAGACTAACCATCGATAGTCTCAAAGTGACGCCAATGCAGCGAAGCCCTGGACTATGTTTTGCTACTAAAAGTGATATGTATCGCTGCAATGGTCATGGATAGGCGTTATATCATTACATCAGGAGGGAATCTCGTACATCTCATTACTTTTACATTATTTAAAAAAAACTGCAAAGTCGCTTTTCCGCGTCTGTACGCTTAGATCTTTTAAACTACGCTACGGATTTTAATGCGGTTTCCAAGGAAGGCTTATATGTATACATGCATATGCAACACATTAGTATCTAAATTAAATAAAAATAAAATAAATATCGTAGGACACAGCGCCATCTGACCCCAAACTAAGCAAAGCTTGTACTATTGAAGTCAGATAACTGATAGAATACTTAAATACTTTTGGGCATTGCACCCGTGCGAAGCCTGGGCGGCTCGCTAGTAACATATACAATGCAAGAGTGGTTGAGAAGTTTTACAGTACTGATTAGTGCATTGGTACCCAAACTGCAAACCTGCAAAATGCAGTACCAACACCTTCAGCCGCACAGAGGTCGAATTACAACAAAATTTAGAACAAGGTAAGAGAAAATAGAAAGAAGCTTAAGAAATTGCTGGCACGTATGGATTACCAACACAGCATAAACTCAAGACAGTTGTTTGAATTGCAGGTCAAGTGAATTAGGACACCATCTGCTATTAGGATATAATTCTTGAAACTATATCCATAGACTCTATATTTGGAAAGTTGAATCAAATCGTATCGTGCGTGGTTTCATCAACATGATTTTGTTCGTGAAAAACTTATGATGCTCAAAGTACATAAATTTTATTTTGTGGTAAATATTCTAAGCAGGAGGTCGTCTTGGTAGGTACCACCGCAGTACCAAATATTCTGCCACCAAGCAGCGTGTAAACATTGTGTTTCGGTTTAAAGGTTACTGCAGCTAGTAAAATTACAAGGCTGTTGAGACTAACCATCTAATGACTCAAAGTAATGAGCGCCAAAGCAGCGATGCCCTGGACTTTTGATTGCTATTCAAAGTTATGTGAATCGCTGCAATGATCATGGACAATTGGACATGCCTAACCTCTTACAATCAAGAGAGCATTTCGCTCGTCATTTTTCTTTAACATTAAAGAACCCATGGGCACGAGATCAAAATTTCTCTTGATTGTGAAGCGAGTCTTCATCCAGGGTTCACAATGTTGGATATTGATAAACAATTAGCATCAAAAGGCCCTAGTTCCGGCCGTGCTGACTTGTTTGTGAGAAACACGTGCAAGCGCGTTAACAATGGATTGCAAACAAGAGAGAAAAAGCGCGAAATGCGTCCGTCGGGTCAAGGTAGAGTCTAAAATTGCTTGTGAAATTATAGTTCATGCACAAGGTTTGGATCAGTATAAATATGTTAAGAGCAATCATTAATTCTGTTTGAAAGGTTGTGAACAAACTTTGTCAGACTCTCTTTGTCGTTGTCCCTTGTACTTGCAATGGTTCTAAAAGAACCATTTTTAATATTACATAGTTGGACTTAAGTTACTCTATTGGATCACTGACAGATTGTGCAGATATACCTTTTTTATATGGTTAACAGGAATGACAGGCTATGTTTTTTAACACAGGTCACCGGATGTTAAGTGTCGGTGTGATCAAAGACGGCTTTGACGTTTATTTAAAAACAAAGACAATAATGAATTATTAGGAAGTAATTGTCATTTTATTATTGAAATTAAACCATATTGATATATTTTATTATTATTATACTGACATTGATTTTGACTTTTTTTTTCTTAAATATGTACGGAAAAATGACTAGTAACTTGTATAAATGCAGACATAGAATCACAGTACGAAGCAAACAACCGCTTGCTTATATTCGCTTTGGTGGACTGGGTGGAAGCCGCAGCAATGTGACATCAGCGTACACTGACAGGGTCAGTATGAAAATAGGGAAATGTAAACATACCGATGCGGGTTGTCGGATTTACATACATCACTTTCTCTCGGCGTATGCAAGTTTCAACACGATATTTTCCTTCGCAGAACCAGAAACTTAATTATGATTTTATTATTGCCAGACAAAATAAACGGCAGCTCGTCACGAGGCAGAAAATGAATAATTTTAAATGTTTCAAAGACGAATGGGTTATAATTAAGCATGATGAATACTATCCGGATTTAGGGCAAGACATGGATTAAATCGGTATAGCAAATAATGTAAATAAAGATTTGTATATTGTATATTTGATACGTACCCATATTTCTGCAATAAATTAATTATGAATGAAGACTTATTTGCCATAGCGATTTTGTTCCTACTTTTTTTAAATGTTAAAATAATAAGACGAACTGGACGTTCTCCTGATGGTAAGAGATAACGTCTGCAGTTTGCACTCACTGCAATGGTCAAGGACAGACGTTAATGATAAAACAAGGTCTAGGGCGTCGCTGCTCTGGCGCTCACTACTTTAAGTGACTTTCGATGGTTAGTTAGTTTCGATGGACAGCCATGTAATTTTGCTAGCTGCAGTACCCTTCAAACCGGAACACGGTAATGTTTACACACTACTGTTTGACGGCAGAATATATGGTACTGCGGTGGTATCTACTTAGACGACCTCTTGCATAGGAGATCTACCACCAAGTATAGGTATTATATTACAATAACCTTTCGACTTAGTACTACCGTTTCGAGGAACCCTGTTACTAAGTAACATCAAATTTAATATCTATAAGTAATATCAAATTTGTATGTGGAAACACTAGAAATGAACAAAAAAGTGTGCGATTTGAGTGATTGCGAAACATTGCGAACGGCAACGAGACCTACTTTTGTGAGCCTTGACCCACTGGTGGTACTGTTAATGCAGATAGCTCACAAATCGCCTTACTGACATTAATTTGTGTGAATTGTCGGTACAGTTAGTGTACACCGAAGTATGATCAGGCGTGATTGTGTTTCGGAAGCAGAGGCACAATGTCACAGGTGGGCATTTCTCGTGTGCGCTTCGACTCATTACTTTTACATAAAAAAAAAAAAACAAAAAACATCTTATAATAACCCTGATATAGTAAAAAAAAAACGCTTTGAATAATTTATTGAGTGTATATTTTTTTTTGCAATTACAGTAATGTTTTTTTTATAATGACGTCTACAATGAATTTTTACCCACGACGGAACGGAGACGGTATAATACGTTTGGGGTGAGGGGATGTTTGTTTGTGCAAATCCATGTTGTCATTTTTCTTTAAAACTACTAGTCTTATTTTGATGCAGTTTTCAATAATGGGTTTGAGTTTGATTGATGCATGTTTTTAGATAGGTATTACGGTGACAACTCACCAGGGAGCGCTGCAGCAAACATTTTTTTGCGCAAGTCCATGTTGCCATTTTTCTCCAAAACTTCTAGTCCGATTGTGATGCAGTTTTCAGTTATGTGTTCGGGTTTGTTTGGTGCATTATCATAGATAAATAAATAAATATTGTAAGACTATACACACAGCGCCATCTGGCCCCAAACTAAGCAGAGCTTGTGCGATGGAACTCAGATAACTGATAGAATACATAAATACTTTTTTTTGTAAATACATACTTATAATACATACAGAACACCCAGACACAGAACAAACATTTGTTTATTCACAAAATGTTTGTCAAAATGGGAATCGAACCCACGCTCTGCAGCTCTCAAGGCAGATATACTACCAATGAGCCAACGGGGCTGACAGATAGGTGACAATTACTTTTTAATCGTTGTGGGTTTTTTTTTCAAATATTTTAATTTTGCTTTTTATTATCGGCTTAGTAATTGATACCTTTCCGCGTATCTATATTCTTTGTAATACAATCGTACGTGTCATTGAAATACGTGATGGTAAGCGTGAATGGTTGATTATTGCCATTGTAATTAATTTTTATGATTTACACGTAGTTTGCGAATGTGAAGGTCAATTTATAACCTTTTACGGAGACTCGGTCACGGAGCAACTAAATGGTTTTTTTTTGGTAGGACATTTCACACATAGCCATCTAGCCTTGAACTAAGCAAAGCTTGTTATTTTTTTTTATGTAAGAAGTAATGAGACGAACGAGACGCTCTCCTGATGGTAAGAGATAACGCCTATCCATGACCATTACAGCGATACACAGAACTTTGAGTAACAAAACAAAGTCCAGGGCATCACTGCTTTGGCGCTCATTACTTTCAGACTTTCGATGGTTAGTCTTAACAGCCCAGTAATTTCGCGAGCTGCAGTACCTTTCAAACCGAAACACAGTAATGTTTACACACTACTGCTTAGCGGCAGAATAACTGGTACTGCGGTGGTACCTACCCAGACGACCTCCTGCTAAGGAGTTCTACCACCAAGTGAACTATGAGAACCAGACAGCTTTTTTAAATTTAAATGTAATGAGATCGCGACCCTCTCGTAAGAGATAACGCCTGTCCATGACCATTGCAGGTACACAGAACTTTGAATAGTAAAACAAAGTCCAAGGCATCACTGCTTTGGCGTTTATTACTTTCGATGGTTAGTCTCAACAACACAGTCATTTACTTAATTTTCTATGTTAGTCCTAAGTGGGAATCGAACCCTAAGCAGATACTACCGATGAGCCAAGAGAGGATTGTCTAACCAACGAACTGGTAGACGGTAAATTCTTTAACAAAACGCCATTTCTTAAAAAGTTCACCAAAATGAGATTCCTACAAACTTGAAATACCATAGCCCCGGGGAAATTAACTAAGCTAATTAGTATCGAAACTAATTTCAAATTTCAATATTAACCTTAATAATGTTCGATAACAAACTGAAGAAACCAGTTGTCCATCTTTTTGTAATATATGACCGCTGGCATGGGAACCTCAATCAATTTAGTGGCATCGAATGCTAGCGGGAAAGGTTACCCGAAACTAATAACAGTATAGTAAGCCCAAGGAAAAATTCAGACACCAGAATAATCAGGCATAGATTGACAACAAAATGTATAAATCTATCTACATATATGTATGTATCAGATTTATCTACATTAATATTATAAAGAGGAAAGATTTGATTGTTTGTTTGTATTTTTTTTTTATGGTTGACAGGCTAGATGTTTGACCACAGCTCACCTGATGTTAAGTAAAGGTGTGATCGAAGATGGTAAAGCACACCTAGTCTGGAATGGAACTGGCTCTCAAGTGAGGCTGCCAGAACACACCGTTAGATGCTTGGCGGCAGATTTGAACTTGAGGGTGGTAGCTAGCCGAGTACTAGAAAGTACCCTACCACCATGCTATGGTTTCCTCACGATGTTTTCCATCACCGGCAGCTCAAGCTCATTGTTGGGGTTTGACCCACGCCCTTCGGCATGCGAACCTACCGCGCTAACCACAGAGCTATCATCGCTACAAAAATAAAATTAAATAGAATAGCTGTATAAAATAGGCTCCGAAACTACTGGACCGATCTTAATAATTCCTTCATTATTAGAATGCTACATTATCCGTGATGGGCACAGCCTATATTTTATATAAAAAACAATTAGGGATTCGTATGAGAAATTCAATAATGTAACCCAAGCTGGGAAAAATTTGAAAAAATCCTTACTTAGCATGCGCAGCGAAAACTATTGACAATAGAATAAAGTGATGTTTTATAGAGCAAGTTGACAGCTACAAATAAGTCCGCAATATCATATGTCTAACTATTACAGTTGTCATCTACATCTTATAAAGAGGAAAAATTTAATTTTTTGTTTGTTTGTATTGAATTGGCTCCGAAACTACTGGATCGATAAATTTATATTGTTAATCGAGTTTTGTTTTTCCGTGCGAAGCCGGGGCGAGCTGCTAGTAACGAATAAACTCAAAAACTACTGAACCGATTTTAAAAATTCTTTCCAAGTTGGGAATTTACACTATCCCCCCCTGGTGAGACAGGATACTTTTTATCCCTGTATTCTTACGTAAACTACGCGGGTGAAACCGCGACGCGTCTGCTTGTCATATATATACCATCAGGAGAGCGTCTTGTTCATCTTATTACATTTATATTAAAAAAAAAAAAAAAAAAATGTGAATTACAATTATATTTTACACTCGATCGAATATTTCAAACTAAATTGATTGTAAATCGATTCGATCGAAAAATCGATTGGGCTTTTTTTTATTTTTGATATCGTAGTTTTCTTGTCGCGTCGAGTCTGAGATGAGATATTTAGAGAGATACCTTGTAGAGATGAAAAAGAAAGCAGTGGGTGGGATGAAAAGGTCAACCTCAAGATTATCGTCTTTGAACTAGTTTCAGAGATACTTTTGCAAAAAAAAATACATCTTTAGAATCTTTACTCATATTTGATTTGAGCTAAAAATGGATGTTAGGACAATGTTTAAAATTTTGACAGCCCTGTTGGGTCATTGGTAATATATCTGCTTCAAGAGCTCCTTCGGTATAAGTGTTCGACTCGCACTTGACCAATTTTATATCTAAACTAATATTATAAAGAGGAAAGATTTGTATTTTTTGGTATTCGACTTGGTGGTAGATCTCCTTAGCAGGAGGTCGTCTAGGTAGGTACCACCGCAGTACCAGATATTCTGCCGCTAAGCAGTAGTGTGTAAACATTACTGTGTTTCGGTTTGAAAGGTACTGCAGCTCGCGAAATTACTGGGCTGTTGAGACTAACCTTTGTTTCTCAGTTCTGTGTATCGCTGCATTGGTCATGGACAGGCGTTATCTCTTACCATCAGGAGAGCGTATCGTTCGTCTCATTATTTTTTACATAAAAAAAAAGTTTTCATTTTTGTATGTTTGTAACGAATAAACACAAAAACTACTAGACCGTTTTAAAAAAATCTTACACCATTAGAATAGCACAGCCCCGTTGGCTCATTGGTAGTATTGGCCTTAAGAGCCGTAGGGCGTGGGTTCGATTCCCACTCAGGGCAAACATTTTGTGAATAAACAAATGTTTATTCTGTGTCTAGGTGTTCTGTATGTATTTACTACAAAAAAAGTATTTATGTATTCTATCAGTTATCTGACTTCCATCACACAAGCTCTGCTTAGTTTGGCCAGATGGCGCTGTGTGTATAGTCTTACTATATTAAATTATATGTTATATTTATTACTAGAACTTAATTAAAACACAAATGTCCACCCGTGCGAAGCCGGAACGAGCCGTTAGTTTAAAATAATTTCATCGGCCTCATTTACAAAACGACCCCTTTTAAGACGGGATATTACACGTTCCCATTACACAAATAAAACTCATTTAAAGATGGCAATCTGAATAAATCTGGCACGAGACCCCATTCTCGAGTACTTTACATCAAAGAATCGGTAACACCGCATCTCTTTATATAGAAAAATTGCTCTGAACAGATACTTCTGTAATCATTCTGACCTGATTTTAACACAACCTATATAAGGAGTTTTAGAAAACCTTTCTTAAAGGAAAAATAGATTTTGCACTTTTGATATTCAGAATTTTTGGTACTTATATTGTTTTTACGTTCCTACTTTTTTTTTCTTTGGTTTTGGCGTCGCGTTTTAGCATTTGCCAGTGTCAAGTATTTATATATTTTCAAGTTTCAAAAGTTAAATAAGTGTCCTCGTAGCTAGTTATAGTCAAAGTCCAGTCCGTGTCAGTTTACTTGGTGGTAGATCTCCTTAGCAGGAGGTCATCTAGGTAGGTACCACCGCAGTACCAGATATTCTGCCGCCAAGCAGTAGTGTGTAAACATTACTGTGTTCCGGTTTGAAGGGTCCTGCAGCTAGCGAAATTACTGGGCTGTTAAGACTAACCATCGAAAGTCTCAAAGTAATGAGCACCAAAGCAGCGATGCCCTGGACTTTGTTTTGTTACTCAAAGTTCTGTGTATCGCTGTAATGATCATGGACAGGCGTTATCTCTTACCATCAGGAGAGCGTCTCGGTCGTCTCATTATTTGTCACATAAAAAAAAAAACTTTTGTTTTGTTACTGAAAATTCAATGTATCGCTTTAATGGTCATGAAATCTCTCACCATCAAGAGAGCGCTCTTTTGTATCATTACTATTACTGAAAAAAATATGTACCATATTATACAATAGTACATTGCATTTATGACATCTTGTACTTTAAGCTTAAATAAATATCTTGAATCTTTAATCTATGTTTAGATAAATCATTTCAGGTTTTCAAGCAGGTTTGCGTCATAATTTTTTTTTTCTGTTTGTTTAATTTTTTTTTTATCTCTGTATGTTTGTTATTTCTTTTTTAAATGTATTGTTAATGTAATTGAAATTTGTTTTATCCCACTAATATTATAAATGTGAAAGTTTGGATGGATGGATGTATGTTACTCTTTCACGCAAAAACTACTGAACGTATTTGGATGAAATTTGGTATGGAGGTAGCTGAGCCCCTGGATTAACACATGGGCTACTTTTTATGCCGAAAACATATAGCGGGTAACGCTGCGGGGCGCAGCTAGTATGTCATATGTGTTGTCTATAGTCATTTTCAGTAGTCTAAAAAGGGGGACGTTCGAAAGGTTTCAAAATGCACTAAATAAATTATTTTTACTTTATTTTAACACAGATTAGTAATAATGCCACAGTTTTCTTCAATTATTTGTTTTTTAAAGCTTTACTGTTGTACAAAAAACATTTGATAGGCAGCCCGTACACGTTCCGCGCGATCCGCGATCAATGATCGCGATCCAAATTGAACGTGTACGTACGGGCTGCCAATCCGCTTCGTACACGATCAATCTGGATCGCGATCATTGATCGCGGATCGCGCGGAACGTGTACAGGCTGCCATAGAATCAAGTTCTAATATTTATTTACTTACCTTATTTGAATGACTGTATTTGGACATTAAATTTCTCAGAAGATGCTTGGAATATAATTTAACGATTCGTAAAATAAGTATTTATGCCAACTAACAGTCAATGATTTCTTAGAATTCCGTCTGACCTGGACCAATATCGAAAATGGAATGACTCAACTAATTTAAAACGTGCTTCAAGTTTTCAAAATTGATAGCTAAGTAGACTTTATAAAAAAGCAACAAGTGTATCTCAATTCGACATTGAAAAAAAATCTTTTTATGCCACACTAGCGGACGCCTCGCGGTTTTACCCGCGTAATTCCCGTTCCCGTGGGAATGCAAGGATAAAAAGTAGCCTATGTCACCCGGGGATAGTGTAACTTCCCAACAGTGAAAGAATTTTTGAAATCGGTCTAGTAGTTTCGGAGCCTATTCATTACAAACAAACAAATCTTTCCTCTTTAATAGTACTAGCGGACGCCTTGCAGTTTCACCCGCGTAGTTCCTATTCCCGTGGGATAAATAACGTTAATACGCACGTGTGGTGCACTTAAATCTTTATTGAAGTATATAAATTAGGTCTAGTACGGTTAGCGGTTTAAAATTGCCAATTGTGGCATTACTTTCAAGTGACCGCAACATTTTTTGCTGAAAGCACAATTGAATATTTCGATTGTGATTCATCGGAAATCTAGCTTAGAGTGGTCTCTATTACAATATCTGTGTATCTATTGAATGTATTCATAAATGACTTCCGACCCGCGACGGAGGAGATATCGTCAATTTATCTCGTAGCTGGCGGTGCGAATACGATTTTCTATCGATTCATAAGTACAAGATTTGACATTGGCTAAATAAGATTGGCACAGATCAATTTTTTTTAATGGTTGACAGGCTAGGTGTTTGACCATAGCGCTCATCTGATGTTAAGCAGATGCGGCAGATTTTCAACTTGAGGGTGGTAGCTAGCCAGCCGAGTACTAGAAAGTACCCTACCACGATGCTATGGTTTCCTCGCGATGTTTTCCTTGACCGGTAGCTCAAGCTCATTGTTGGGGTTTGAGCCCACGCCCTTCGGCATGCGAATCGACCGCGCTAACCACTGAGCTATCATAACTACCTTATCTAAAGTGACGGTGTGGTTGAAGAGGGTAAATAAGCCCAGGCTGGAATGGAACTGGCCCTTAATTGGGCCACCAAGATACAGGCTTTGCCTAGTTTGGGGCCCAACCTCAATTAAAGACAATTGTTTTGTTTAATTTTACCAAAAAAAACGTAACACTTGTACACGTACTGAAAAATTTACTTCTGTCAATAAATTTATTTATTACTAGCTGCGCCCCGCGGCGTTACCCGCTACATATTTTCGGGATAAAAAGTAGCCTATGTTCTAATCCTGGGTCTCAGCTACCTCCATACTAAATTTCATCCAAATCCGTTTAGTAGTTTTTGCGTGAAAGAGTAACAATCACCCATTCATCCATCCAAACTTTCACATTTATAATATTAGTGGAATTATTGAGGCTGCCGGAACACTGACTAGATTTTCCGTAGTCGGGTACAAAAACTCAGTTAAATACAATCAAAGTAACAGTTGATTCAACAAAGTACATCAATTGATTAAGAACGTATTATGGTACTTTTTTACTTTCACTTTAGCCAAAAATACTAATTGGTTTTAGAAAGCTTAGTTTTTACGCTTTCTAGCCAGATACCAAATAACTCGAGTTTTGTCAAAAAATTTATATGTTTTTTTTTAGTTATTTGACACTTTTGACCAATCGAATGAATTTAAAGATAAAAATAATTCCTACAAAAAGCATAGCAATTAGGTAACTGCAGTAGTAAATCGATAGGAGTTCATTGTCAAATTAAAAACATATTTTACTGACATAAAACGATACACATTTGGAATTGTATTACAAAAACATAAATAATAGGTATAGGGCCGCCTTACACGTTCAATCATGATCACGATCCGCGATCAGCGATCATGATTTCAAAATTTCTAGATATTATGCGATCCGGAGCATCAGTCCGTCAATCCGCTTCGTACACGATCAGTCTGGATCGCGATCATTGATCGCGGATCGCGGATCGCGGATCGCGCGCTACGTGTAGGGGTGCCATACAGCAGTAGCAGTCCGTACAATGAACGTGGATTTAAATTGTTTCGTTCAAGAATTTTAATTTAGATTTTTTTTTTAATTCGGGTGAATTATTCTTATTGTTTATTGCTCTTTGTTTATTCTATCGTCAATAAAAATCGTTCATACAGAAGTAAACTGTCCCGTTAAAAAAAAATGAACAACAAAGTATAAAAATTTAATATGATGCCTTAACTTTATCGCGATAAGGTTGAATTTGATACAGTTACAGCGGCGACATATTACTTGCGTAAACCACCCGCACTCCCTTGACCTGGTTGCGTTTAAACTAGAATCGGAACCAGAATTGGGTGTTCAATTAGTCATAGTTGTTTGATGCAACAACAGTTGTTTTAAATTTAATTCAAATTTTTTGATTTTTTTAAAAATGGTTGGTTAAAAACTAGCTTGTAATTGAACTGAATCTCAAGTGAGGCTGCCGCAGTGTTGCCGCAGTTGAGTTCCCAAAAGGTACATATCTAGCGCTGAAAAGGTACATTTTGGATAAAAAAAGGTACATAATCATCATCATTTCAGCCGTAGGACGTCTATTGATGGACATAGGCCGCTCCCATTGATGTTAAGTTGAAAAGGTACGTAAAATGTACGCAAACGGCAACGCTGGGCTGCCGGAACACACCGTTAGATGCTTGGCGGCAAATTTTCAACTTTTTATTTTTTACTTTGACATATTCAGCCTAGAAGACGGTGGAAAGATGAGCTCGATGCCCACAACAAGGAGTGGACCTCAAAAGCACCAAACAGAGAGGTGTGGAAGGGAGGGAGAGAGCAGTGCAGTGGCCTTTGCCCAGCAGTGGGACAAAGTGGGCAAAATTAAGAGTTTTGATAAACCCCACAATGGTTAAAAAGTAATTGTTACCTATCTAAGATAATGCACTTAAAACTGCATCAAGATCGGACTAGAAGTTTAGGATAGGTACATACTACATGGATTTGCACAAAAAATGTTTGCTGCAGCGCACCCTGGTGAGTTGTCACCGTAACACCTATCTAAGAACATGCACCAATCTAACCCGAAACCATAACTGAAAACTGCATCAAAATCGGACTAGCAGTTTTGGAGAAAAATGGCAACATGTATTAGCACAAACAAACATCCTCTCACCCCAAAACGCATTTACCGTCTCCGTTCCGTCGTGGGTAAAAATAATTTTCATATTATTTTCTTCTTCTGTTTGACATCTTTTATTTTATACCCCTTTTGACAATTTAATAATTAAGTATTTTATTAATAATAATTTAAGTATTAAGTAATTAATTTGATTGACATTTTCTTTAATTCTAATTTTATTATGCAAATGTATTCATTCAAACATTGCTTATTGTTGTCTTAGTCCGTTTGCATGCCGTAAGGTAAAATATGGAGGTCAATTACTTTCCATCTATTTATTTGTATACGTACCCATATTTATGCAATAAATGAATTATGAATTAGTGGTAGTTAACCAGCCGTGTACTAGAAGGTACCACCATGCTATGGTTCCCTTTTTTAACCGTCGCTACAATAATTGATAAAGAGCCATACTTAGTTAAAGATAGGCTTTTATTACTAATAGTGATGCATTTTCTGATGGTCCACTTGTAAAAATAAACGCGCAACATAATAATAAAAGTAATGTTCTGAGAGAGAAAGTTAGCTTTTACTTTCATCAAAACAAATTATTATACGAGAAACATTTTTGTGGAACAGAACTGCTCAATTTGATATTAGATTTTAATCTAAAAATTTAAAGGTAATGGTCGCATGAAGAAATTGTAATCAAATTCTATATTTTCGGTTGTCCTAAAAAGGTGCTCTCAAAAGATTAGAATAAAAAGAGAGTATTAAAAGAGTATAGGTTATAAACTGGCGGTGGAAGGAAGCGAAAAGCCGAAGATTGGGCTGAGTGGCGTTCCTTGGGAGAGGCCTATGTCCAGCAGTGGACTAATATAGGCTGATGATGATGATAGGTTATAAACAGAAATCACATCAAATAAAGGCAAACCTATTTTTAACCTATTCAAGTAATAAATCGATATTGATGATTCATTTTTTGCTACGTAGATCATACTTCAGAGGTGGCCCCATATAATTTTTTATCGAAATCGATCGAGCGGTTTTTAAAAAATCAACAAAAATCTAAAAATTGTATACACATCGTTGACATTTTCGCTTACTCGGAAACCTCGCTGTTTTATTGGAGCAGTGCGTTTAATTGTACTACGGGTCATGAAATCAGTTTTTTTAATAAATTTGCATATAAACAACAAACATCGTCGAAAACACGTTTCCGATATAAAATGTGAAAAAGTAAAAATAACCTTCTAATCTGATCTAGTAATATCTAATCTAACCCAAATATATTTCATATCGAAAATTTCAACTGGTCAATTTATTTATATAGGCCTCACAAATTTCGGTAACTTACTTGGAAGACCGTCAGATTTCCACTCTAGGAAGAATCTTCCTGGATTTGAATCCCACTGCGCGAATCTCTTTCTGCGATATGTGCACATTTCCACTTACTTCAATCAGACAACATCGTGAGGAAATGTACATGTCATAGTTTTGAAAAAAAGTTCTCGAAGATTTTTTTTATACTTGATAGGCTAGGTGTTTGACCACAGCTCATCTGATGTTGAGTGACGGTTTGGTCGAAGATGATAAACACACCTAGCCTGGAATGGAACCGGCCTTACCCTTCACACAATGGGAAAAGGCCAGCGCCCAGCAGTGGGAAAGTTTATATAAACAGGACTGGTCCGGCCTCACACGAGGCAGGAGACCAGAAAGTTTTAGGATAAGTAAAGATAACATTTGCGAGGCCACAACATATTGAGAACTACTAAACCGCTCCTGCATCACATTTTATAAACTTTCGGGAAGTCATTTTCTAAATTATAGTGAAAAAGTGAATCAAAATCCGTTCTAAAGTTTAAAAGAACAAACAATAGAATTTGCTGCCCGAGTGGGTGTCCCCTTTGTGGTGCGCCTTTAAGTTGCGAATGAATTGGTTTCTTCTAGGCAACCGTGCTTCATTGTAGACCGCATAATATCTGTCGAGATGGCAATCAAACGCAAACCTAATTCTGATTTAAAAAAAGATGAAGAACGACTTACGAACTATTCAGTGATTCTGATTAGTCAACATCAATTCAACGTAATATTGATCGAAAAAACCCCAACAGAGTTATAGTATACTTAGAATATTTAAGGGGAGTGTAAAAGGCCTATTGCGCAACAGTTGAAGGGCCCGGGGTTCTTTGACATTACCTAAGGACGGGGACCTAGACGGAGGGTCACATTGTGATGAGGTCAGGGACCGCGCTAGTCTATGCTCTTCACTGAATTAAAAGGAAAAGCAATAGAACTTTTGCTGATTTTTAGATTGAAGTGAATCTCATAGAACACTAGCAGCATGCGGTTATACCAGTTATCTTACGCAAACCTTAATTTTTTTTCAAAGTACTCCTTTACTATCATCCGAACAACTATAAAAACAAAACTTTTTTTATTTATTTAAGTAATCAGACATACGATTCGCACTCCTGATGTTAAGAAATAATGCATGCCCGTGACCATTACAGCGATACACAGAACTTTGAGTAGCATAACAAAGTCTAGGGCATCGCTGCTTTGATGCTCATTACTTTAAGACCCTCGATAGTTAGTCTCAACAACTCAACAGCTCTGTAATTTCGCTAGCTGCAGTACCCTTCAAACCGGAATACAGTAAGGTTTACACACTACTGATTTGCGGCACAATATAAAAGAGACAAGACGTAGTCGAGGTAAAAGAAAGTGCAATATACACGTGAGATGTATTAGTTCCAACAGTGTTATTAGTCATTAATACGTTTTCAAGTATCCTATCAATAAATAAAGTCGTCATGAAGTTACAATAAAAGCTTGTAATAAAAACAAATAAGTATTTAATACTTACCAAGTATTAGGTGCAGTTTCGCGTCCGTCTGGAAGGCATAATGGAGTGTAACTAAAAATGGGCACGCTCTCACAGCCTCCAGGACCTGTTGAATTAAAAAAATATCGTTAAGAAATTAAGAATAATAATATAATAAAACTATTCCACCTTCTATCTCCACATTTACTTTATCGGACCACTTAATATTCCGCATGTGTATCTGAGCAACTCAGTTGATCATGTCATGTGAGCTACGTATATTTGTTCAAATTACAATAAATACTTTTATTAGGATTATTTATTAGAAGTAAAATTCACAATAAATAATATATTCTTTCGCAAATACATCATTAACGTGAAAACACCAATCACAATGTTATACTGTAGTACGTCTCAAGAATAATAAAATATTTAAAGAAATGGTCCAAAAACAGGTCCTTGAATAAAAATCGTGGTTAACATCGACTAGTTGATTAAAAATGACTCTTAAAACTTTATACATAGATGGAAGAAATTATTTATGGTTAATTTATTACTAAAACGTATATAATCAATACTAATACTTCTAATCCATCAAATATTCATTACGAATTCGAAGTAATTCATTTGACGTAGAGTATTGGATGCTATTTAATGAAACCCATGTTTCATCTTCCCGTCATTTCTGTGACAGAATGAGTTCAAATGTTCGGATAGCTCTATTTAATCCATTAGCGATCCTAAGTTATTATTGTATTGATTCTAAAGCCGGCGATACATGACGGCCTTAACTCGCCGAGGTCTCCGTGAACACGTGGTCCGACAGCGCGGTCGATCGGTAATATCAACGCAGAACGCACACAAGTTACTACACCATACATTTATACATTGGTTTATCGCAAACGGTGCAGACTAAAATTGACAATGATGTTGTAGACACCGTTTATCGAGTGCCTTTGATTAGCGTAGAAAGCCGTTTATATGTTGGTCTAACGCAGACTAAAATTGACAAAGATGTAAACACCGCTAAGGGGCCGTTTAAGTATAACGTAGCACCAAAGGGCAACGTAGCATTGTCATATAAATTATGCTGAATGTGTCTTGTTACTAAATCTTTTGGACACTTAAGTTGCTTGGATGATATCGCTTTTAGCGATAAGGTAGCTAGTTAAACCAATGTTTACGTAATCATAGGAGAGGGAGTAAGAGCTTTGCTTACTTTTGCTGACATAAAGGAAGGAAGGGTTTAATAATTACTTAAATTCTGCTATACACTTGAATGGTCACTAATAAAATGCATTAGATTAGAGCAAAAAAACGTCTAGTGATACCAAGTGCATGTTTGGCATTGATAAACGAGACGCATACACATTCGCACTGGCTTGCACTCTACTAGCTAATGGCAAACAACGGCGAGTCTAGGCGAATTAGCTGTCTACACGTTGGAACACGCGTTGCTCGGCGTGCTAAGTCCAATATGACATGTATTACCGGCTTGAGAAACTTATAGAGCTATAAAAACTATGAAAATATACAAGTAGAGCTCACGAGCGTACAGGAAGTAAGTAATTGATTTCATGATTACTTTTGTAATGGAAAGACTACACTAATGTCTACAATGTGTAATTGGTATGCATTTATTTCTAGTTATATAATTTCAATAAGTTATTGGTATAATTGATTCGTTCTTCATTATGCTTAAATTGTCGTTCCTGTTCTGCAAGCACCTATGATATTTTTATCGATTGCCTTTTCTAATAAAATTATTTTTTAATGTAAAAGCAATGAGACGAACGAGACTGGTTAGAGATAACGCATGTCCATGATCATTGCAGTGATAGATAGAACTTTAATAACTAAATGAAGTCCAGGGCATCGATATTTTGGCGCTAATTAAATTATTTCGAGACACTCGATGGTTGGTCTCAATAGCCCTGTTAGTAGCCCAGCGGCACCCTTCAAACCGGAACACAGTAATGTTTTAACACTACTGCTTTGTGGCAGAATAACTGGTACTGCCGCGGCATGTAGGCTAAGGTAGGTAGGTTTTATCACTCACCTGTCTTTCTGTCCTTGTGTGTTCTGCAGTCTTTAATTTCTGCACTATCGACGCCTTCTTGAGCACTTTCATTGCGTATAATTTACCCTTGTCGACCCCATTCTTTTTTCTAACTAGGAACACTTTGCCGTAAGCTGGAACAAAGAGAGAAACGCTGTTAGCAACAATCATCGGCTATCCATTTGTTTAGATTGTTTCACATAACCTTTATGTGATTGAGGGTAATGTGACGTAATAGGGTCAGACCTTAATAATATATTTATTTAATTATTAGGATATCGGGTTTTTTTTTTTATTAAATAGGCTTGCGTTTGATCGCCATTTCAACCGATGTTAAATGAAGATGCTATCTACGATGGCGCACGCTTGCCTAGAAGATACCGATTCGACTTGAAGACACCCAGATTGTATTTATCAGGTAACACCCACTCGGGTAACGTATTCTACGCTTCAGCCGTTCGAACAATAAAAGTGGAATCAAATCGTTTCGTAAGAGTTTTTGAAACGTCAACCGTGGAACGCTGTCGCTTTTCGAGCTTCTGGCCGTCTGATAGAAATTAGAGCATACAGATCAGAAACACACACCGGAATGAATCGGACAAACTAGCAACTTTGCAAAGATATTCAAGGCTATGAAGATAAGCTTGAACGAGGATACATAAATTGGTAATCTTACGTCTAGGTGCACATAAGATATAGTACATATTTATAACATAACAAATGAAATCATATCTGAACAAATAACACTTCAGCCTGTCTGATTTCATTTGTTGGGAATTTTATGCGAGTGAGACCGCACAAAACCGTTCTTTGTTCTTAACATTATGGTTAATTACTTACAATGGAAACTCAAGTGGATTTGACATATCATATTTTATGTAAATAAACCCAGACCTCAAATGACTTAAATCAGAGGCCGGCAACCTACGGCTCGGGAGCCGCATGCGGCCCTAGCTATATAAATTCACATAATTATATCACCTACATACCTACATCATAATCAAATACAATATTGAAAGGAATATTTTTAGTGGCTCTTTGAAAACTGGGAACTTTTGTAAATTGTAACTTTGGCTCTTCTGCCTCAAAAGGTTGCCCCGACTTAACCTTCCTAAGGGTTAACTTAAGGATCTAGTTTTGATAATAGTCACAAATCATTAAGAACGTTAAGGTGCAAAATATGTAGAGATAGAAGAGGACAAAATATGTATCCGCATAAGTCCTGTTGTTTTATAAGTTTCCCTACAGTTGGGTGAGGATTTCACAAGGAGAGCATTTCATACATCATGCATTTACAAAAAAAAAAGTATTTATGTATTCTATCAGTTATCTGACTTCGATCACACAAGGTCTGCTTAGTTTGGGGCCAGATGGCGCTGTGTGTATAATCCTACGATATTTATTATTATTATTTATTATACAATATTTTTGTAAACATCGCACCGCTTAGCTCGTCTTCGGTAGCAACCGAGGCCTTATCCAAGTCAGTAAAGAATATAAAGTAGAATCTCACGAAAGTGGGTCACGTATCGCACAAACAAAAGATCAATTAAGACCTGTGTTTATTTTTGTTTGCACAGATAAAGAACGGGTCCCCGAGGGGTTTGTACTTGAATGTTAACTGTGTTGTGAAATATTCAAGTGCATTGTGAGCATTGGAATGAAGTCATGTGTAGGACTGGTCAATTTGTGGGACAATTTTTGTAGCGATGATAGCTCAGTGGTTAGCGCGGTAGGTTCGCATGCCGCAGGGCGTGGGTTCAAACCCTAACAATGAGCTTGAGCTGCCGGTGAAGGAAAACATCGTGAGGAAACCATAGCATGGTGGTAGGGTACTTTCTAGTACTCGGCTGGCTAGCTACCACCCTCAAGTTGAAAATCTGCCGCCAAGCATCTAACGGTGTTTTCCGGCAGCCTCACTTGAGAGCCAGTTCCATTCCAGGCTAGGTGTGCATTACCATCTTCGACCACACCTTCACTTAACATCAGGTGAGCTGTAGTCAAACACCTAGCCTGTCAACAATAAAAAAAAAACAATACCATTTTTATGACTTACAAGCTGCGCCCCGCGGTGTTACCTGCGGTTCCTAAGTGATCACTACATTTTTATCCGAATAAAACACTTAACACTTGCATTCTGTCTTGTATGTTATAAAAACTGAACGCTGCTTTGGCGTTCATTACTTAGGAAACTTTCGGTGGTTAGTCTTTCAACAGCCTTGTTGTGACAGACGCGACCTACGGCAGCGGCTATAAATGCCGCCGGCTAAAATTAGGCTATCACCGAGTTTTTCAAACGAAAGAATGTTGCAAGCAGTTTAACATTTAGTTTAAATCTGGAACCCTTCAACAAGGTTAGCGTTACATCACACAAGCGAAATATTCCGAGAGCGAGAAATTACACTTAAGAGGAAGCTCCCTCAAAAATCCCACGCTTGCTTCCTAACATTAAAAGAATAAGGACGAAAATAGAATCTTCCGTTTGACCGCATTGTCGCTCGGAAGTACGCTAACGTAACTCGCAAATGTAATTTAATTTTCAAAGAGTAAAGTAATAAATCTAGGTTTTTTGTTCCTGAAAAAGACACTATTTTTAACAGACTCAAAAAAGGTTCTCAATTGACTGTATGTTATTTTTAAAGTATGTATTTTACTCGATCATTCCGCTAATTATGAATCGATTTTGATGATTCTTTTTTTAGATCATACTTCAGAGGTGATCCCACATACATTGTATCGAAAACGATCGAGCGGTTTTTAAATTCATTTTTAATTAAATCAACAAAAATCTAAAAATTGTACACATCATAATTGGAGCAGTGCGTTTAATAATCTACTGTTTTATTCAATCAATTGTAATTTACCGCAAATAAATACCAAAATAAATGCCAGTAGTTGCGATTTCACTTTAAAATTATGCTCCATTTGTCCATAAATGGCAAAAATTTATTTGTATGGAAATCGAACCACCTTAACATCGATCCTTATTATGGTTCATTTAAAATATCATGACAAAAATAATGTTAAATAGCGCAGCTTCCTCTTAACATAGAAAGTTGGCATGGAGACAAACCAGTTTCTTAACACGTTGACTGCACATCACTGTTGTTGACAAAATTCTATTTGCAACGAAAACAAACAACTCCAGCCTTCAGTGACCTTGAAACAAAGCAATGTTAACAATGCTGTGTATAGTAAGAAAGTAAAGCGCAGTTTCCTTTCCGTTTCCGACTTTGTTATGGGAAGTGAACAAAAAGGCAGAATGTAAACAATGGAGGTTGATATTAACCGATTGGAGGAGGATACGAGATATTATTTTTTTTATGGCTTACAGGTTATAATAAAAAGCAAAATTAAAAATTTTGAAAAACCCCACGACGAGTTTGTCACCGTAACACCTATTTAAGAACATGTACCAATTAAACCTACACCCATCACTGAAAAGTGCATCAAAATCGAACTAGTAGTTTTGGAGAAAAATGGCAACATGGATTTGCACAAACAAATGTTTACTGCAGCGCCCCCTGGCGAGTTGTCATTGTAACACTTATCTAAGATAATACACCAATCAAACTGGAACCCATAACGGAAAACTTCATCAAAATCGGGCTAGTAGTTTTGAAGAAAAATGGCAACATGTATTTGCACAAACAAACGTTCTCTCACCCCAAACGCATATACCGTCTCCGTTCCGTCGTGTGTAAAAACAGCTCCCCTGATGTTTAGTGACGGTGTGGTCGAAGATAGTAAACACTCATAAAAGTAATGAAACATTTGTGACGATACCTCAGAAGGGTTCACACCCGCGACCACTTTACTCAACTCTGCACTCAGCTGTATCTCCATGATGTAGGCCACCGTATGTGGCCAAAATATACATAAGAAACTATAGTCTGGAGATTCTGATAAAAATAAACGTGAGCAATCCCGCATAAGTAAAACTAAAAGGTGTCAAAACCGCGTCAGTTTCCATTTCCAATTATATCTTGCAATACAATACCCATAAAGAAAATAACAAACAGCTACACAGTTAAGTTGCATTGCAATTACTATTGTGTTAAACCAGTTATTTAATGGACCTTAATGGGAAAACCATTTTATATTTAACAACTAATCATAACCAGTTTTTGATTTAAGTGATATTTACTTGTAGTAAGCAATTTAAATGGTTAATTACATAGTATCTCGTGACTAAATTACAACTATGTAAAAATAAAAAATTAAAATTAAAAAAGAATGAAAAAAAAAACCTAAACGTATTAAATGTTAAATGTGTAAAAAAGAATAAACATTTTTTTTTCTTTAACTTATTTTTTTTATTGTTAATACAAATATTTTATTGATAACACTAAAGTTACGAGTCATTTTTTCATTTGTTTAAATACAATATATATAACATTAAAAATGTCGAAATTATAAGATACTAAGTATATGTTATAAAAACGTCCCCCATGTACGAATGTATGAACTCTGCTACTGCTTAACACCACGCAGAATGTGGTCAAACGCGAACCTATTTTGAATTAAAAAAAACTCATTCAAACATTTGAGAGAAAAAAAAAACAGTTTAAACGGATCAACCATTCTCAAAGTTATGCTCTTATCGACGAAAATCATTTGTATTTTTTAAATTTTGGCGTACTTTCTTACACACAATAAGAACATGTACCAATCAAACCCGAACCCATAACTGAAATCTGCACCAATATCGGACTAGTAGTTTCGGAGAAAAATGACAACATGGAATTGCACAAACAATCATCCTCTCACCCCAAACGCATATACCGTCTCCGTTCCGTCGCGGTTAATGAAAAAAGAATTACCAATCAAAATCGAAAAAAATAACGATGACGATCAAGCAAACAATGTAGGAAGATATAAAGTTGCAATTACGTACAGAATCTGAAGATAACGCTCTATAGTTAAAAACAATACTTAGGTGGCAATAACCACATAAAAGCCAGCGGGTGTGGGGAGACTGTAAACCGATACGTCCGGCGAGAGATGAGCAGGAACAAAAGGTAGCAACGACTAGATACAGAAGCGGCAAGAGGCGTGTGAAATCCGGGAACGAGGGCACTTCACCTATCAATGACAGAATAACGCCTTTACTAACAGACATACATCCCCACTTTAGACAAAAATGAAAAGTTATCCGCTAACAAGATAGATTTAGAACTCTTTATGCACATTCACACCAAAAATAGAAAAAGAGTACAGAAAACAAAATGATCTCATCAGCCAAAGTGGTGGCCTTATTGCCAAGAGTGATCTCTACCAGACAACTAAGAATGTAAAACACGATACAGATTTATAAGAACAGTTCAACTGCATAGTTAAACAAGTTATATCAAAAACTCGAAGTGAATTGCGCGACAATGACACTGATGCAAAATTTGGCATTGACTCAAAACATATCGTATTCGTCGAATCGCACATCATATGCAACAAAACAAAGCTGGACGATGCATTTTCCGCTATATTTGGTTTATTTACTTTCCGAGTTCGATCGTTGACCGGTCAGTCTGAATTGGATTCGGTGAGAAAACCTGCCAATGTTGTGATCTATTTTCGATATAGGCCTCGCCTTACCTTCACCGGTAGCTCAAGCTCATTGTTACCGACCACGCTAACCACTGAGCTAACATCGCTACAAAATGATTACGTTTGCTTATGATGGTAAAATGTAAAACACAACTGCACCTGTACAAGTTGCATCTCTCTCTACATAGTATAAAACAAAGTCGCTTCCCGCTGTACGCTTAGATCTTTTGAACTACGCAACGGATTTTAATGGGGTTTGCATCAATATTCAAGAGGAAGACTAACCATCGAAAGTCTCAAAGTAATGAGCACTAAAGCAGTGATGCCCTGGACTTTGTTTTTTTACTCAAAGTTCTGTGTATCGCTGTAATGGTCATGGACAGGCGTTATCTCTTACCATCAGGAGAGCGTCTCGTTCGTCTCATTATTTTTCACATAAAAAAAAACAAAGGAAGGTTTATATGTAAAATACATGCATATGCACCACATTAGTATCTACATTCTCTTCTTCGCACTCGTGTCACTCTTGGCAGAGTGGTCGTGGTCAACATGTAGTTTGGTTCCGAGTGGCAGGTATAGTTCGCCGTACGATTTCCCACCATCTCTCCCCACTTGAGGTCATTCTGGTGCACTCGTGTATGGGTCTGCCTACCAGCGACTTTACTTGGACCTTCCGCGTGGTCTACTGCCTTCTACCTTACCTTGGAGCATCTACAGTGCACCAGTGCAAAGTCAGAGCGTGTCGCTAGTTTTAAATACAATTTCAATTCAATTGTACGACGTTCAATTTAATATGAACGTAGCCAACAAATGCAATTCATGCACTTCGGAAACGATGACCCTGGCACACTAATAGAATACTCGACTAGACTTCCGGACTAAGCTTTGGTCGCTAATTTTAAATTCAAAATATTTAAATGAATTATATTGTATGAATTAAAAATAAAAGTTGAAGGTTTTATCCAAAAAAAAATCATTGTGAATTGAGGTTAACAATATCACCTTACGCTAACGCTAAAGTATTTTTTTTTTAATGTTAAAGTAATGAGACTAACGATGCGCTCTCCTGGTGGTAATAGATAACGCATGTCCATGACCATTGCAGCAATACACAGAACTTTGGATAGCAAAATAAAGTGCAATGCATCGCTATTTTGGCGCTCATTACTTTGAGACTTTGATGGTTAGTCTCAACAGCCCAGTAATTTCGCTAGCTATTCACAGCTCGAAAAGTCGAAGTTACGTCACGCACTGACGTTACTTACTATCATGTGGCTCGATGCTTGTTTACCAATTGATTGTTTATCACCGGGTCTTAATCGCGCACAAAATACTATGAAAATAGTTTTGTTTATTTACTCGAGGTTTCGGCCATATTGCAAATGTAGCCGTGATCACGAGTTGACAAAAACAAAACTACATATTTGGATAGTATTTTGTGCGTAATTAAGACCCGGTTATAAACACTTTTTTGGAATGGTACTAGGGAAAGCAAAAGAAGTAGAGGAAGACAGCCAAAGCGATGGGAAGGCGACTTGAAGCAAGTAGCTGGGCCAGAATGGTTACGTACAGCAAAGGTTACGTTTACTTGGTGGTAGAATTCCTTAGCAGGAGGTCGTCTAGGTAGGTACCACCGCAGTACCAGTTATTCTGCCGCTAAGCAGTAGTGTGTAAACATTACTGTGTTCCGGTTCGAAGGGTACTGCAGCTAGCGAAATTACTGGGCTGTTAAGACTAACCATCGAAAGTCTCAAAGTAATGAGCGCCAAAGCAGTGATGCCCTGGACTTTGTTTTGATACTCAAAGTTCTGTGTATCGCTGTAATGGTCATGGATAGGCGTTATCTCTTACCATCAGTAGAGCGTCTCGTTCATCTCATTACTTCTTACATTAAAAAAAAAAGGACAGAAACAAATGGAAATCCTTAAAGCTGATGATGTTAAATCGAGAAAATAACCAGATTCAGAATTCATGTAGCAATAAAACCTATACCTGCCAGACGTAAGTGCATCGAACTCCGAAACTAAACGTTCACCCAACACGAAGTTGAAGCCAAACCAGCAAACAATAAACGTCCTCTAGGGCTTAGAGCGATGAACTTGGAAAATTTGTTTTTGATGAATTTTCAACTGTAATCACGCTTTTCATGATTTTTAACTCCCGACGCAAAAACGACGGGGTGTTATAAGTTTGACGTGTCTGTGTGTCTGTGTGTGTAGTTCCCGAACGGTTGAACCAATTTTGTTTTTTTTTAAGTTGAATTAGTCGGAAGTGTTTTTAGCTGTTTGATGAAAATCGGTCCAAGATGGCCGCCACCACAAAATGGCGCATTACATATTTCTTCATAACTCCCTCAACATGGGTATCAAATGAAAGGGCTAGACTATAAAGAGGAAATATTTGTTTGTTTGTTTGTATTGAATAGGCTACGAAACTTACTACTACTGGACCGATTTCAAAAATTCTTTCACCGTTGGAAAGCTTCACTATCCCCGGGTGACATAGGCTACTTTTAATCCCTGTATTTTCACGGAAACGAACTACGCGGGTGAAACCCCGAGGCGTCCGCTAGTACAATACAATACACATGTCGGTAGTTTTTTAAACTTTTAATTAGGCAGGTATGGGGACACAGGCAGTGATGGTGAACGTTGATGCTTATGGAAAGGGCCCCCTTAAACTTTTGTTTTTGTTTCGTTAACCATAATATATATACATATACAGTCGAATTGAGAACCTCGTCCTTTTTTGAGTCGGTTAAAAACAGGGCTGACTCGGAAATTCTATCAAAGAGATATACGAGCAGCAAACCGGTTAAAAGTACGCAGTGTTACATAAACGGCAACACCGTTAGTGACCTACTCGTGAAATTTCTAGGTCAAGAAATAAATCAGGCATTGGGGGCGGCATAAATATTGAGGAGATTTGCAAAGTAGTCCAGCGCCGTCTTCAGTGTGACCGTTTTTGGTATTTTCAGTACTAAATTGGTATATTTGGGGCTCTGCAAAATGATAACAGTATAATTTTAGTACATTGCTAAATTTTGATACAATTTTGAGAATTTTGGTATTTTCACCTGACACCACTTAAAAAGAACATAAAGTCAAGTTGATTACCCTTTCCTAGTATGATGAGTGAATGAAATTGAATGAATGGTTGTTACAGCTTCACTCAGAGTATTTTTACCCATTCTCCCTCTATGGAAGTATGGTAAAAAAGGGGATTCCGTATGAGGGGATCCCCCAAGGCTGACGGTTGTACTTCATTTGAACCCTAAACGGAGACGCTAAAATGTAATAAATTAAATAATAACGATTACACTGATTATTCAAAGACAGATTAAAATTATCTTAGATTTTAATACAATTTAGTTATGACATTCTATATATTTTTTGACTAAACAATTGACAAATTAATTATTATTACTTTATTTAATTTAATTTATAATTACATCCCAATTATCATCTAACGACTTTTTTAAATGTAATTGTAATTTTTTTTTTTTTTTATGTAAGAAGTAATGAGACGAACGAGACGCTCTCCTGATGGTAAGAGATAACGCCTATCCATGACCATTGCAGCGATACACAGAACTTTGAGTAACAAAACAAAGTCCAGGGCATCACTGCTCTGGCGCTCATTACCCTGAGACTTTCGATGACCAGTCTTAAGAGAATACACCAAGGGCTAGAGAAATGAAAAATAGGTATTTGTAAAATCTATTGCTGTCGCGCGGTGCCCGACCAAGCAGCTATCAATGTGTGAGTGTGACTGTCAATGTTTGCGTGGCATACCGCGCTGCGCCGCCGCCGCCCCGCCCCACCGTCCACGCTCCCAGATTGCTTGCAGATGCAGTCGGCAAGTTGATTTCGGCGTTTGCGGAACATTTGTTCGTGTTATTATTATATTACCTACCTGCACTTTATTTGACTCAGGCTTGTTTACTGGACTTGCTTGTTTCTTTACTTGACTGTTTTGACTCGGCTTGTGTATTGAATTTTGAGAGATCGAACGGAGATAAACCGTAGGTAAGGAATTTTTGAATTATATAATTTGGTAGCTAGCTTTCTGTGTTTACATACCTACGCTATTGTTTACGTATCCACTTTTACTTTATTGAGATGAATAAAACTTCACGTAGGCTAAAAAGATACTTGCAATCAATCAATCTGTTCAGGACGACTATAGCTAGACATAGGGATAGCGATATATAATAGTTACATAGTCATATAGCATAGTTCCAGTTGTAATACAACACATAGAATTGTATAGAACTAACTTTTCGATAGATATAGAATAGTATGGAATATTCTAGAACAATATAGAACTTTCGGGAAAGTTCTAGAATAATAGTATAGTCAACCGAAAAAACTAGAAACTGCCAGAAAGATGTAGAACATTCTAGAAAGTTAAGTAGAACTTTCTGGAAAACTCATTGTATTATAGTACGGCAGTTCGAACACTCTGGAAAAGTTAGAGAATGCAATAAATAAAGATCGCAGATAGAACATTCGTTATAGGTGGATGGAGAATATTCCAGAAAATTATAGATTATCTCGCTCGGGATATAAATAGGGTCAGACCCGCCGACCGAGTCAGTTATCTACTAACTATCGAACAGTGAACATTGCGAATACAAGGGAAAATAGAAGAAGTACTCCTCCACCTCTGGCGTTATAGTGTTCTCTCTAAGAAGTTTCTGGTGTTTTATTGTCAGAAGCACTGACCAATCCAGCAATCGGTACGCACGTGGCCATCATCATAGTTTATACAGTCCACTTCGCTTAAGCCACACATACCGCGTACACAATCGGTCATTTATTTTGTGAAAATAGGTTACAGAGAAGGTGTTATTATTATTACATGTAGGTAATATTGTAACATGTAATGGGATCGTCGGATTGGGATCAAACCTGTAATGACGATGTCAGATGTGTTTAATTGAAATTATTATCACCACATAGTCTAAATCTAATCTAATCTAATAAGTACTCAATATTTTTGTTACAGATAAACCCTCACTTTGTTTAAAATGGGCAAAAGAAAAGGGAATAAAAAGCGTTTATATTTATCAGCTAAAAGAAAAAAACATCACTTTAGTATAAAGCGTCAGATACATTTCGCACCGCGTACAATCACCAGGTTGGTATTTTTTTTTGAGTTCCCTACTACCTACCCTTATAAGATCACTTTATGATCTGTCTGTCTGGCAGTCTGCTGCTGAATATTTTTTTATGTTTGCAAAGTAATAAGACCACCTCTTACCTACTATTTACGCTAGGCCCAATGTTTAGTTAAAATAATGAATTCTGTTTTTATATTTTTTACAGTGATGAAAATAAGGAAAACTCAGGTACTTCATCGCAAATACGTGAAACTTTCAAGGAGAATCGTGACGTATTTGAAGGAAATGCAAGCTCTTCCTCAGAGTCTACACTTTCTGATTTGAATCTTGATGCTGATGATAACAATTTAGATGAAACTGTTCAGGATGAAGAATTAGAAGGACGTAGAATCGTAGATATCAAATATTTATTTTCCGAGCTTTCAAAAATCAAGCACGAACACACAGACTGCACGTTTGCTGATTTAAAGTTCTTAGGAGAACTGCGAACTGGATTTGTTAGCAAATATACATTTGAATGCAAAATGTGTAAAACGAAAGAAATGGTGTACAGCGAAGATCCAAAATTGAAACTATCTGTAAATGACGCTGTTGTAGAAGGAATAGTCTGTTCTGGAAATGGGTATGGACAATTGAACGAAATATGTAGTGTGTTAAATATGCCTAACATGAGTAATTCAACATACACGAAGATCGAACAACGTCTAACACCAAAAATTGAAGAATGTGCCCTCGACGAGATGATCGCAGCCGGCCAAGAAGAAAAAAGGCTAGCTGTCTTGAATGGCGATGTAGACAACGATGGTTGCCCCCTAATATCAGTAGTTGCAGATGGATCTTGGGCAAAAAGGTCATACAAAAGCGGATTTAGCTCGGCGTCTGGTGCTGCGTGCATAGTTGGACTGAAGACCAAAAAGGTACTATTTCTTGGAGTTCGAAACTCATACTGCTGTATATGTGCTAGAAGTGCAAAATTGAATATAGATGTCCCTGAACACAGATGCTTTAAAAACTGGAATGACAGCGCCAACGCCATGGAAGCGGATATAATAGCAGAAGGGTTTGCAAAAAGTATGGAGATGCATGGAGTTAAGTATAATAAACTAATCGGAGATGGCGACTCCAGTGTAATGAAAAAATTGCTATTGAATAAGCCATATGGGCACGACTTCACTATAACTAAAATTGAGTGTAAAAACCATTTGCTCCGCAACTTTTGTAATAAAATAAAAGCATTAGGGAAAAAAACTAATAACCACAAAGGCTTTGTTCCAGTCCTTCTAAGAAAAAAAGTTGAATCCAACGTATTGCGCATGAGGAAAGCAGTGGTTGGAGCTATAAACTATAGAAAAGATCAAGATAATGTTAATCACGGCGATAAAATAAGAAACCTTAAAATTGACATAAAAAATGCCGCCAACCATGTATTCGGAGACCATAAAAATTGCGCGTCTTATTATTGTAAGCCGGAAAAATATACGAATGACACAAATTTGGTACCAGATCTCCAAGCTTGTGGAATATGGACGGATATTCAGCAGTACCTGTTGATGTTGTTGTCTAATGCAGAAAGCCTTATTTTAGACATTACCAATAACACCGTGGAGCAATTTAATAATGTTATTGCCAAATTTATTGGCGGCAAAAGGGTGAACTATACTGCTAGAGGTTCATATCAGGCACGGTGTTTTGGTGCAGTAACATCATGGAATAGTGAAACGGCTATCCACGCACGTCTATCAAAAAAAATTCAAGATTGTAGCCCTGGCAAATACACCAAACAATTCATAGATAAGAAACGGCGCTCCAAAATAAATAGAGAAAGGAGTCGAAAGAAAAAAATTGATTTCGGTGAAGATGTACCGAACAAAAGAAGAAAAGTTACTGGACCCGATGAGAATTATGGTCGGTTAGATTTAGAACCAGATATCCCACCTGAGATATATGAGCAAAAGAAAAGTGAATTTATATTACAGTTAAATAACACCAAATTTGATGAGCTTCAACAAAACACTGTTGGTCAGAGCGAGAATAAGTTGTGGGCAGTTGAAAGGCGTAAACGCCTAACAGCATCCAACTTCGGTCAAATTTGTAAACTACGAAAAACAACATCAGTTGCAGGACTATTAAAATCTTTGCTGTATTCTCAATTTAAAGGCACTCTTGCCACAAATTATGGTAGAGAAAAAGAAGATGAAGCAATACAACAATTCATTGAAGAAACCGGACTACAGGTGTCAAAATGTGGATTATTCGTCGACAAGCATAAACCGTTTTTGGCAGCAAGTCCTGATGGTCTTGTTGAAGAAGATTCGGTAGTGGAAGTTAAATGTCCTTACAAAATTGTTGATTTAACACCTAAAGAAGGAATAGAACAAAAGAAAATAGACTTCTGCGTATTTAAAAATGACACCCTACAATTAAAGAGGAATCATAATTACTACTTTCAAGTGCAGGGGCAACTACACATAACCGGTCGAAATTTCTGTTATTTTATTTTGTGGAGCCCTAAAGGCTTACTTTACGAAAAAATTAAGAGAGACGATGTATTTTGGCAGAAAATGGAACATATATTAGAAACCTTTTACTTCGAGTGCCTATTACCAGAAATAATCGACGGTCGTATACCACGACATTTAGCAGTAAGAGAGAGAAAAGGATTGGCCACGGAATAGTGACGTAATAATTTATCTACAAAATTATGAATATTAGTGTGATTTTAACATTTTAATAAAGAAACTGTAGAGAAAATGGTTATTACTTTTGTTTATTAGTTTATTACCTTTCAACAATCGAACCTGACAATCAGCTAAAAACACTTCTCGCAAAATATTCAACTAAAAATATCGATATCGATAAACAACACTAGGTTATCGATAAAATGATCGACTACATGCACGTCACAAGTGTATACGTATTAGTCCGCGTCTCCCGAACTTCAAGCCTCCCCCCGCAGAGCGCGATAGAGACAACTGCAGATTGGACTGAAAATACCTATGTAAAGAACAGAAAATCAACGATTCGTTGTCCCCTGATTTCTTCTCCAAAACTTAACCGATTTTTAAATAGTTTTCATTCAAAATTAAAGAAAGGCTTGAGCTGTGTTTCTATGTTTTATTTTTTTTATATAATGTAGCCAATTTTTTTTCTGGATGTTTGAACACAGCGGAAAATCTGGCCATTTTTTTAGGTTTTTGAACGTTCATATCTCTTATAATAATTTATTTATAAAAAAAAGGAAAACATAGGGACATCATAATAGTGGCCATAGATATTCAGGAAAAAAAGTATAACTCTACCGGCATTATCCAGGGAGGAAACAGGGGACAGCGTTTGTATGGAAAAACGGCTCTAGTGATTCCTCTTAACAGCCCAGTAATTTCGCTAGCTACAGTACCCTTCGAACCGGAACACAGTAAGTTTACACACTACTGCTTAGCGGCAGGATAACTAGTACTGCGGTGGTACCTACCTAGACGACCTCCTGCTAAGGAGATCTACCACCAGGTAAATGCTCTAAATGCAATGCTCCTAGACATGCATAGTCTTGGAATGCAATACAGATCAAAATTGTGTAGGTGTTTGAATTGTTGTAAATGTTATTGCATTCTGTTTTGTATGTTATGTAATAAATAAATAAATATTTAAAATGTTTCACAAAATATGCAATAAAAGTGTTACTAGAATTTTGGTATAACTCAATTTTCCTTTTAGTATTTTTTTGGTACTGGCAACAGAATTTGTTGGTATGTTACCGAATTTCAAAAGAGTCACACTGGCCGTCTCGGGCGCGGTCCGCAACGTGTTTTTGATACACGTGAAACATTTGCGGAAACGTGACAAAGGTAAAAGTAAGGTAAATACAGAAACTCCCGCTTTTCGTTTGTTTAAACGAGTGGAAATTTTTGCTACGACTCGCGTGCTGGTCGTTGGTATATATACGGTTAATATGCAATTTATTTGGCAATTACAACATTAGTTACCGAGCCACTAACTGCATCTTTTTTTTTTATGTAAAAAGTAATGAGACGAACGACCAGAATGACCTCAAGTGGGGAGAGATGATGGGAAATCGTACGGCGAACTATACCTGCCACTCGGAACCATACAACATGTTGACCACGACCACTCTGCCAAGAGTGATACGAGTGAGAAGAAGACAATGTAGATACTAATGTGGTGCATATGCATGTATTTTACATATAAACCTTCCTTTTTTTTTATGTGAAAAATAATGAGACGAACGAGACGCTCTACTGATGGTAAGAGATAACGCCTGCCCATGATCATTGCAGCGATACACAGAACTTTGAGTAACAAAACAAAGTCCAGGGTATCACTGCTTTGGCGCTCCTTTGAGAGCGTCTCGTTTGTCTCATTGCTTTGTACATAAAAAAAAAATATTGAGAGCCAGTTTAATTCCAGGCTAGATGTGTTTTTAGGTGCTGTGGTCAAACACCTAGCCTGTCAACTAAAAAAAAAACCACGAAAGATTACACGTTCGGTAACACATTCACATATGCAGTAACAGACATGTTTAATATGTACTGATAACACGTAAACGTCCCGATAATATGTTAATTCGCACACACGCACGGCGGGCCGGGGGAACGACCTGACATTTTAATAAAGAACAATGAGCCGGTATACCTAGATACTATCGCCCGATATTGGCTTACCAAATATTGACTTGTACTATTTAATAGACGAACGAACATGACCAACGCGTATCGACGAGAGTAAAAGAGAGGGGGATAAACAAATGTATATCGTAGGAAATTACACACAGCGCCATCTGACCCCAAACTAAGCAAAGCTACTATGGAAGTGGGATAACTGATAGAATACTTAATTACATACAGAACAAACATTTAATTGAACCACAAAATGTTCGTCCCGAGCGGGAATCGAACCCACGCCCTTTGTTGTTTCCTGATAGATACAATCTGGGTGTCTTCAAGTCGAGAGTGAATCGGCAAGCGTGCTCCATCGTAGATCGCATCTTTACTTGACATCAGGTGATATGGCGATCAAACGCAAGCCTTTAATAACTCATACAAAAAAAGCTTTTAAGGCAGATATACTAAAGCCAACAGGTTCGTCTCATCACATTAATATAAAAAAATACGATGGTCGAAACTTTTTATTGTGCAAAAATCGGAAAAAAAGAATCTTATAAAAATAAACATCATCATCATCAGCCTATATTAGTCCACCGCTGGACATAGGCCTCTCCCAAGACACGCCACTCAGCCCGATCTTCGGCTTTTCGCTTCCATCCACCACCAGCTGTCCTACGTATAACGTCACTCCATTATAATAAAAAAAAACTTATAATACATAATTGCAACAGTTCAGCACAATTTTGTTTCACTCTTTCAGCAAATCGGTATTATGAAACACACAGATAGATAGAAACTCATTGTTATGCACACCAGAAAGAGAAAAATGTAAAGAAAACAAAAAAACCTTATGAGCTACTGCCACAAATAATGGCCTTAACGCTAAAAGCGATCACAACCAAGAATGGAAAACACGCTACTGATTAATAACAGACGCGAGATGCTGTAACACTATTAAGTTTACAAAAATTGAAACTAATAAAAGTTTTTTTATATTTTTTTTTATTTTATCTTGCAATCAGCCCTGTTGGCTATAAGCAGATGTGATGGTGGTGGTCTATGAGTAGGGTGCTACTCCCAGTAGAGTACATCCCTTTTAGTTTGTGTAGTCAGTCTTTGTGCTGACTATCCTGGTCAAAGATGAAAAACTAATAAAAGTAAATATGCTATACTACATAAGATTCCAAATCAAAGGTCGACCTACTGTCCTGACCTCGACTAGGTCAGTGGGGTAGACGCGCGTCCTTGACCCCTACCCCTGGACGCGACCCGAATTAAGGGTCTCTGAAACCTACTGGATAAAATACTCCCTTAGTCAGCGAGTAATCTGTTAGCTTTAGGGCGGATAATAGCAGAGATTAGGAAAAAGTTACTATGGTCTCCTTAGTAGGAGGTAGTCTAGGTATGTAGAGATTTACTACGATAACATGGCCCGCCCCTCCAAATTACTGTTTTAATGTGTGTAATCACATACTTAAAGAAGGAGTGTGTATGTAGTTGTAATTATTTATTCGTCTTCAGTAGCACCAGATTTGTTTGTCAACTTACCATAACTCGTTGACCGCGGAAGACAACGCACGTGTCATTTTCATAGAGTACGTCAGTGCAGCGCCATAATAATAATAAAGAGCGATTAATGAACGCCACTAGTCGACACACAAATCCATGGATTTGTTGCTAGCTCGACTAGGTGTTTGACGGCAGTACCAGTAAGTGCACATGCGTGGTGGTGCGTTGTAAATACTTTCAAATGTTTTGAATTTTGGAGGGGCGGGTCAGCGTGTCTGAAGTATTGTGAGATGAAAGCGTGCAAGGATAAAGAGATTGGTAATAGTGAACCTGAATACCTATTTTAATATTATTTTAAGGACTATTGTAATTGGCATACTGTGCCGTTTTAGTCTAGAGACAATAAATAAATGTTATCGTAGTAAATCTCTACCACCGCAGTACCAGATATTCTACCGTCAAGCAGTTCTCGAGTAATGAGCGCCGAAGCAGCGACACCCTGGACTTTGTTTTGTTACTCAAAATTCTGTGTATCGCTGCGATGGTCATGGATAGGCGTTTTCTCTTACCATCAGGTGAGCGTCCCAATCGTCTCATTAATTTTACATAAAAAAAAAGTAATTATATTGGTCCATGTACCCTTTGGTTTGGTCTCCGCCACTTTAATGCGCTCCCTGCCGCCAACACTGATTTTGACATTTGACAACTAACTGTAAAAGCATCTTTTATGACATATTGTAAAAACTTGACCGATTAACGGGATAAGTGTAAAGAGCGTAATAGTTCATTTAGTTTTGACGTTGTTTCTTACTGAGCTGTGATATCATTACTGACATGAGACAAATATTTGACATACCATGTTCCTCATTCTTTTTTTTGTATACATACATAATATATCTTTTAATGTAAATCTATACAAAGATATAGAAATAAAGGAAATAGGGTTACAAAAATATATTAAAGTCATACTAGTATATTTAAATTCAATCACGAATAATAAATTTATTTAAAAAGTTTTTTCTCTTTTTTTTTTAATGGTTGACAGGCTAGGTGTTCACCTGATGTCAAGTGAAGGTGTGGCCGAAGATGGTAAAGCACACCTAGCCTGGAATGCAACTGGCTCTCAAGTGAGGCTGCCGGAACACACCGTTAGATGCTTGGCGGCAGATTTTCAACTTGAGGGTGGTAGCTCTTTAATTATTATAGCTTTTTTTTTATTGTAAAATGTAATGAGACGAACGAGACGCTCTCCTGATGGTAAGATAGCTACCTGATAGCTATTTTATTCCAGCCAGGTTATAGATGTTTTTCAAACTTAAGCACAGCTTGTTAACTTAAGTCGGTAAAAATGTTGAATTTGAAATATCTACAACAACCGTGAACCATGTCGGGGGCCTTCAGAGCAAATATAAACTGTGACACTAGACTAACTTGCTTATAAAAAGCGTATTTATATATCTCGTATCACACGATACAAGATTGCTCGAAAGGTAAACGTCCTGCCATCCTAACAACATCTGCCCACGACGGAACACAAAAAATACACCACCTGGCTAAAGTTATTGTACCTACTACAAGCGCGTCCAATAGAGCTTAAACCTGTGCGACACGGTTAGGTTACAAAAATCATTGCAGAAACCTATTTTTTGTAATCTTTTACGCTATTACATAAAAAGGAGGCTCACTGAGAGCTAAATTTGCCTCTTTTTCTGTAAACTTTTTTTGTAAAACGTCACGTTTACGATTTATGGCCCATTTAATGAACCGGTTTTTTATATCTCGGCCGATAAATATAAATTCTCATCTAAAAGAAATAATGCATAAACCATACATGCCTCTAGTTTTACCAGATACGTCACGTTTTAGTTTTACCAAACACGTCGTGTTTCTTATACCCAAAGATGTAATGTTTGTTATTACTAAACATGCCATGTTTGATTTAATTTAAAATAAATAAATAAATGTTTGGTATTACCAAACATGTCATGTTTGGTATTAAAAGACTTGCCAAAGTTAACACATTCATAGTGTATATTATATACAAATAATAAAATTGTAACCAAAACAAAGCAAGGCGTAAGAAAGTCGGGTTTTATAGCCTTTAAAAACTTTTGATGATAGAGATTTAAAACCCAGCGCTTCTAAAAACCTTCAAAAGAGACGTTTCAAAGCCGCATTCCTGTTTAACACTAAAGTAGGTCTCATCATTATTTCATAAGCACAAGATTAAAGCTTCTTTCACATACGGAACTAAATAGACATTGAAATGTGAGCCTTAACGCGTACACTTACAATCTGATTTTCAACGTCAAACTACAGAAACATCCTTAAAATGACCACAGAACAAGACATTGCGGTAGGTCAAGTTGCTATGGGCGATTGCGCACAGGTGACGAACTGGAAATCTTAAAAAAATTCCAGAATTTTCAACCTTGCCCTGCAAACTATAAAGTTGAAAACGTATTTTATGAATTCTAAAACAGTACAGTACACATAAATTCCAGCTTTATGTTTGCAACACCAGGAATGATATTGGAGTGTATTTAAATTTCTCATAGTAAACTTAAAGTTGGTGATATATTCAACTTAATCTCCATTATCATAAGATTTATACAGTGAAACTTGGTTAAGTGGGACCTGGATAAGTGAGAAACCTCCATAACTGGAGCTGCTGCTGAGGTCCCACAACTTTGGCACTGAATTACCTCAGTTAGTGGGACGAAGCAAACCTCTATATCTGGGATTCGTTCTTTCGATTTTCTCGTCACAGTTAGCTCTATTACTGTCGTTTTTTTGTTCACTTACTTTAACTGAAATAACCTGTATTCTGACCTCTATTAATGGAACCCTCTGTAAATGAGACAGATATTTATTTATACCCGGATATCTGAGACACTGGGTCAGTGGAATACCTCTATAAGTGAGACAAATTAGCAGTTCCCACATCACTTGGTGGTAGATCTCCTTAGCAGGAGGTCGTCTAGGTAGGTTATACCAGTTATTCTGCCGCTAAGCAGTAGTGTGTAAACATTACTGTGTTGTGCGAAATTACTGGGCTGTTGAGACTAACTCTAAGTCTCAAAGTAATGAGCGCCAAAGCAGTTATGCCCTGGACTTTGTTTTGTTACTTAAAGTTCTGTGTATCGCTGCGATGGTCATGGACAGGCGTTACCTCTTACCATCAGGAGAGCGTCTCGTACGTCTCATGACTTTTGACATAAAAAAAAAGGTCCCTTCAGGTCTCACTGTATTGTGAATAGTTTTATAAATATGTGGCGAATTAAAATATTCAGGGGTGTGGATTCGCATGGATTCCAAAGTCACGCGATTAACCGGATGTCGAATTTCTTTGGGCGATATTCATCGACTTTTTTGCTTATTCGCCAGCGGTCGTTGATTTTTGATGAGTATGCATGAAGGTATATAAATAATGCGTTTAAAGGTGCATTTCTACAAGGTTTCAGTCACGCACAGTTGTCGCTTGGTAACTAAATAAATTGGTGACAAAACTTGGAAATGAGAATTAGAAAAATAAAACGTCTAGTGCGAGTCGGACTCGCCGAGAGTACCAAACTTGTACTTTGTTTTTTTTTTATGTGAAAAATAATGAGACGAACGAGACGCTCTCCTGATGGTAAGAGATAACGCTTGTCCATGACCATTGCAGTGATACACAGAACTCTTGAGTAACAAAACAAAGTCCAGGGCATCACTGCTTTGGTGCTCATTACTTTGAGACTTTCGATGGTTAGTCTCAACAGCCCAGTAATTTCGCTAGCTGCAGTACCCTTCAAACCGGAACACAGTAATGTTTACACACTACTGCTTGGCGGCAGAATACGCTTGTAATACTACCTGAAGTTGGTTATATTGTACTTTGTAACCACGGAACATTGCTCTAACGAATTAATGAACTAGACAGTTCATTGGTAGAACGACTGCTTTAAGAGCTGTATTAGAATAAAAACAAAAGTCCCGTAAATAAATTAGAATAAAAAAGAACTCGTACGGAACACCCAGACACAGAACGAACATTTGTTTATAAACCACAAAATGCTAGCCCTAGGTGGAAATCGAACCCACGCTCAATTTAAATAACACAATCCAAATTAACCAAACTAAAATTCTCAATGTTTAAAACCAACAATATTTGTAGCATATTTATGGGTTATAAGTTGAACGAACTCACATAAGTATCGGTACTAACAACTAATAAAAACGTAGCAACGGTTTTTCGGCGCCGAATTCTTTCGCGAATTCGCTGCTAAACTTGCTAGTTTGACCAGTTTTGGTGTGATGTTATCATTCCATAGGTGCCATAACAAAGCATAATCCTCATGTACGTAACCCGTTTGACGTCTGGGCGCACGATAAAAGTATTTACAAGGTTGACAGATATAAACTTACAAACAAGCTGAAAAGTTTAAAAAAAAATCTATAGTCCGACTACGAATAAAATAGCTATATTATTTTACGGGCAATACAGACATCGTAAATGTGCAATAAGTATTTTTGTTTACTTCATAATGCCAAAGTTATGACTAGTCAAAATTTCGGAAATCCTGCCGAAAATTATGGACATAGCACTCATTTTCTACAAAGGAATACTATCGCCGGTCCAGCTGGCGGTAACCAATGGCGGCTTTCGTTGTAATATTGCAAAAACATTTTCTTTCTCTATCGCACTATCGCGACCGAAGCCTTCCGATCCAGTCGCACGATCTTGCCGCGTGATTTCTGAATGAAATTGCGACGGACTAGGTTTAGGTAAATCCCGACGGGTAGAACAATAACCAGGAATCACCTTTTTTTGTGGATAAATTTTGGACATCGATTTTTCTAGATTTTTTTATAGACGGATTAATTTATAGCAGTCGATAGCGCTATATTTTTTTTCTAGTAATTAAAAAATTGTTGTGTATAAAAGATACGCGCAAAAAACATAACCCTCCCTTGGCAGTCGGTTAAAAATATTGCTGTTATTTTCATCAAGTTATTCTCTTAACGGTATACGCGTTTGTGACGTCACTTGAAGCATCATAGATTATTACAATAGTTGTTTCGCACGCCTTAACTTGGAAATAGCATCGACCTCACTTCATGGAGATTGGACAGTCGATCTACTTCAAAATGTCGATACCGAACTCAGGCAAATATGGCAGGCATGCACCTAATCTGTACTGTTTATTAGCCATAAAAATTAAAAAAAAAATATAATGACTTTTTTATGAACTTATTAATTTGATTTCTCAGGTATTTGGCGCAAAACTAGTTTCTTATATGCAATATGCAAATGTATACCTACGAAATTATCATAATCACGAAAGTGGGCGATCAAAGGAAAAAAAGACGCCTTCATACAAATTTACCCAAACAACTTTGTTCAATGTAATTTTCGGATACAGTGTAACTCTAATATAACGAACCTCAATATAAAGATTTCCTCCATTTAACAAATTCTTCGAAATCCATTAGAACTGGCCGTAAGAGCTAACCTTTACATTACAAATACTACTCGTCGAAAACCTCATTATAAAGAACTTTCAAATTAGTAGAATATAAATAGGAAGTATAATTTACCTCTATTTAATGATTTTTTTTTATATGTAAAAAGTAATGAGACGAACGAGACGCTCTCCTGGTGGTAAGAGATAACGCCTGTCCATGACCATTGCAGCGATACACAGAACTTCGAGTAACAAAACAAAGTCCAGGGCATCACTGCATTGGTGCGCATTACTTTAAGAATTTCGATGGTTAGTCTCAACAGCCTAGTAATTTCGCTAGCTGTAATACCCTTCAAACCGGAACACAGTAATGTTTACACACTACTGCTTAGCGGCAGAATATCTGGTACTGCGGTGGTACCTACTTAGACGACCTCCTGCTAAGGAGATCTACCACCAAGTAAACGTATTAACGTATCGTATCCTACCGTTCGCTGCAACAGGGAGAGTAGAAGAGTACGTAATGTTAAGTTTAATATTTTCTCGACCTACATTCGACAATAAATAATCGTAACAGATAAGTTTTCTTGCCTTGTTAAAACGAATCTTAGAACAACCTAATTTCTGTAAAACAAGCCTCATTTAAACAAATATTTTCTAATTTCCTTCAGTTTTGTTCTATCGAGGTATGCACTGCATTATGTTTGTAGTTAAGAAAGTTTAAAATTATATTTTTATACAAGGTTAGTACAGGACCGGGATGAGTGTACAAGAAGAGAGGCTTATAGCTCAGCAGTGGGCGCTTATGGACTGCAAATGATCATACATACTAATGCACGTCATTGTCTCCAAAAATTACTATAGCATTTATTTTCTGTTCTTATTTATTTTTGTGAAAAAACAATCGACGAGTTTTCAAAACTAAAACGTATAAAAAGTGACAGTACTTTAAATGACACACGTTTTGTTTCAGTTTCCGTTTACGCCCACCAGGGGCGCTGATCTGACAATTTGGCATCGAAAACACAACGAAAGATTATTTGTAAAGCCATGCTCTACTCCAGCGTTTCCCATTTGGCGGGTCGCGGCCCGGTAACCGTGCCATCAAAATAAAATACCGAGTCGCAGTATTCCTGCCTTGTTTTCAAATAACACCTATCGATCGACGCATCGTAAACGATTTCGCACTAAATAACTGATACCGAAATATAGTGTAAAAATGTATGTGTATTATTTTACTTAATCTAACCTAAGCAGCCAGCAGCTTTGCCAGATATTTTTTTGCCAAGTCGTTATTTTGGAACTTTTTGAGTGAAAAAAGCGGGATTCTTTCGTCGAAAACGGGACATCGTAAAAAACGTATATAATTAGAAGTTTTAAGCATGCACCTATTGTGTGACGCATCCCTCTCTCTCTCTCTCTCCCGCGCGCTTATCTCCGCGCTTCCTCAGCACACTGCACGAGCGGTCAAGTTATCCCCGAAAGCAGGGCTGAGCCTGTCGCGGGACATTTAATTTTGATTTTAAAATCGGGACGTCTGGCAACGCTGCCAGCCGGGGTTAAAACTATTGAGTGGGGTTGGTCACGAAGCGGCAGTATTATAATTACCGGGCCATGGCAGAACAAAGTTGGGAAACACTGCTCTCTACTCTTTGTAAATTCTTTGAAGAATCATTAAGACGACAAATCCAACATAGCTCATGTAGAAACTGTTACATAATCTGTAACAGCGTGAGCGTACCAATGAGTTTACAGGTTACAGGCTCGACCTTCACGTGGACAAACACGCGTGTGCCATCAGCTTTTCTATAGACTTGCATTGGGGCGCCACATTACTATTTTCCACACAAAACTGACAGCCAACCGGAGAAAACGTTTAGTTACATCATTTGGCCACGCCTGCAGACATATTGGTCAGTCCGTACTTACAGCAGTAATTGTATGTGAGATGTTTAGTACGGATTCCATTGCTCTGGAAATAGATCTGTAATATAACCCCGTGATGGTTTAAAATGCCATGCCGATGTTTTTATTACTAAAGAGCTTAATCATACGAAATCGTTTCCCCGTATAATGAATCTAAAATTAAATATTATGTCCTATCACCTCTTTAAACACTCTTTAGGATAAACTATTCAGGGCACCGCAGTTCTTCTTCTTTGATTTTGGCGTCGCATTTTGAGCATTTGCCAATGTCAAGTGTTTTGGTATCTTCAAGTTTTATAAATTAAATAGTATAGTATAGTTACCTTGTAGCTATAGTTATGGTCAAAGTCCAGTCCGTGTCAGTCAAGTCTAGTCATGCTTTAGGAAAGTAGTGGCGACTTTACTATAAGCTTCGATGGAGTTTTGGAAGCAACACGAAAAATCATGTTTCACCACATAACAAATTTTCTCACACTCGCGCTTGTAATTCGGCACTTTATGAATAAATGAATAAAAACACCACCATTTTCATGCATAAACACTCAAAAAAACGTTAAGTTTCGAAAAAAATATGTACAACGGGGCGACACGACTCTTTCCGCGTTCCCGCCAAAACTCCCGGGCAATAATTGCTGGTGTATCTTTTTCAGGGCCATCTATTAATTACGTTACACATTAAAAGGTAAAGTTAAGGGTGAGACGAGCCCTAAGTCTCGTGACGTCACTTATGTAAATTCTGAAACGAAACGTCGCGCTAGGAAAGTGCGGGGGGGGGGCTCATAAATACGACCACCCGTTATAAAGATGGGTGAAAACTAATGAAATTTGTGTTACATAATTTATGAATGACTCCTTTTCTAATCAAATCTATTTTATGAGGATTTTAAGAAAAAGAGTCCTTATACGAATAATACAAGTCTTGAATAAGTGTAGGAAAAGAGAGTCCAATTATAAGACTTGAGGTGTTTCGGTGAAAAAGTGATATTAAAGTGGTGAAAAATACATTTTGTGTTGCTTCCAAAACTCCGTCAAAGCTTTTAGTAAAGTTGTCTCTACTTGACTTGATTGACATGACATGACTTGTCTTTCTTTGTGTTTTATCATCAAATATGTACTTGAAAATGTCGAAATACTTGACTAGCAAAATGCACTAAGTGCTACGGCAAAAATAAAGAAAAAGTAGGAATTATAAAGCTTCTTTATAAGAAATAAACAATATGTAACGAAATTGGCAAGGAAGCAGTGTGCATGAGCAATGGAAAAATTAAACATGACTGGACTAGAAAACAGTAGTGTGAAAATGTTTTGCAATAAACAACTGCGACATAGTTGAGTTTAATGCCAAATTGTAGCCAAAGTCACGGAACGTGAATAGAAAACAATCAGTGAAATACCAGGTGCTCATAAAGTCAATACGGTCAAAGGACAAGCGCGGGTAACGACCGGGCACCGCTATTCGACGGTACACTGGAATGTAAACTTTATTTCGTGTGTCGTATAGTTAAAACTTATGTGATTAATTTTTAGCGTATTCCGCGCAATATACATTCGTCACCGGGGCTATTCCTGAATCTGTGATATTATTTATATTAGGTACTCTAGCATAGAATTTTGCATTGAGAGCGCGCCCCCGCCCTTATTAACATCGAATACTCTAGAATAGCAGAGAAGGTCCCAATAAATTAAAATACCAAGATAGCGATGGCCTTTTCCAACTAAGCGCTAGAAAGACAGGCGCGGTCCGAAGGGGAGGGTCACAGGGGGCATGACCCCCCCCCCACCACGTTAAATTTAAAAATCATATCATCAAAGAGCATTGAATCTTAACAAGAGTCCTCATAGATATAAAAAGAGAGAAGAACATCTAAAAAACTAAAAATATTATAACCTTATGGCCACGCGTTTATGCATAAAAAGTATATCGAATTACCAGGTGTTCATAAGATCGAAGCGACAAGCAACCGATGAAGACAAGAGTAGATAATATGATGTGCGAAGGCCACCGTAAGGACGGCCCGGGTAATGACCGGGCACCGCTACGATTCGGGGGTGAACGACCGCACGAACGTCCTGGGACGGCCTCTGCCGTGTCATGAGGCCCTGGTATCACAGACTGCTAGATCAAATTAATCACATTTTTTTCTGTAATTGTGATTCAATTTCTACCAATACTTAAATGAGAAGTCATAATTATGTTTACATAGACGGTTTGGACGTGTTTGTAACAAGCCTAATTAAGAAAATAAAATCCGCTTTTTTTATGTACCCAGTCAGTTTTGAGATTTTAAGGATTATAGCGACACCTCATACATCTAAATCTGTTAAGATATTTAAATAGAAATAAGGATTGTGTGTATGCCTCGAGCATTCATGCTCACCATCGAAGGCTCCTTCTTGCGGCGGCGTCGTGTGTCGGGTCACTCTCTTCCCTCAGATATGGTTGAGGAGGGCGATGGCTGGCACATGCGTCATACTCGTGATCGGGTGCTGCTTGCGGGTCGCTGGTCTGCTCGCGGTATACACACAATCTAGTACCTACTTTAACCTTAGATTAGGATCCTACTAACCTCTCCTCTTTTTGTAATGTAAAATTGTAAAAAAAAAAAAAAAATTGTAACTTAAGTTGACAAAGGTCACGGACCCCAGCGTCTGTGGAGCGTATAATAATAATAAAAAAAAAAAAAAAAAAAAAAAAAATCTGTTAAGATATTTAAAAAGTTTTGGTGTATTAAGTAAATAAAATCTCGCATACATTAACTTTTAAAACATTACACAAAATATTGTAGGACCATTACACACAGCGCCATCTGACCTCAAACTAAGCATGGCTTGATAGAAGTCAAAAATATGATAGAATACTTAAATACTTTTTATCATTACGTAGTTACTGCAACTAGCGAAATAACAGGGTTGTTGAGACTAACCATCGAAATTCAAATTCAAATTCAAATGTTTTATTTGCATAAATAGGTACAGTCAGGTCGAAAATAAAATATAAAGGCATCCCAATATTCAGCCTTCACAAGGCGTGCAAAAATAAAAATAAAAATAAATTTACAGAAAACAAAATAAAAGTCAAAGAGAAATTCACAATGTCAATTTTTTTTAAAAATATATACTGTCACAAATTATTACCAATTATTATTATTATTAATATTTAAACATTTTTGTCAATTAAAAAATCACGTATTGAGTAGTACACCTTATCTAAGAGAAACTTCTTTAATGTATTTTTAAACATAGAATGCGAGTTTAAATCTTTAATCGTCATTGGTAATTTGTTATAAATTTGTATACCCATACTGAATATACTGCTACTGTACAGTTGGGTTCTACTCGTCACATTGCGTAATTTGTTCTTATGTCTAGCGGTGGTAAGAGTGGCATACTCCTTCACGTCAGTTCGAACCAAAAGAGATGCTTCCATTATATAAATTGATGGAAGTGTAAGGATACCTAATTGCTTGAAGCATGGCCTACATGAATCAGTCTGCCTAATTCCGCAAATAGACCTTATACACTTTTTCTGCGCTTTGAATGCAGTTTCTTTTTCAGAAGAGTTCAGAAGAGAAAGTCTCAAAGTAATGAGCGCCAAAGCAGCAGCGATGCCCTGGACTTTGTTTTACAACACAAAGTTCTGGGTATCGCTGCAATGGTCATAGACAGGCGTTATCTCTTACCATCATAAAAAAGAACACTCAGTCACGGAATGAACATTCGTTTATACAGCTAGTTTTCTACAGCTCTTGAAGCAGATGTACTACCAATGAGTCAACAGGGCTGTCAAATCCGTTGCATGGTTTAGAAGTATAGAGAGACGCGGACAGCGATTGTGTTTTATACTCTTTAGAGATATGGCTTTTGATTGAGAGCAAAGAGCCGAAGATCGGGCTAGGCAGCGTGCATTAGAAGAGGCCACGTTTTCATGTTTGACAGGCTAGGCGTTTGACCACAGCTCACCTGATGTTAAGTGACAGTGTGGTCGAAGATGATAAAGCACACCTAGCCTGAAAAGGATGTCCAGATGTCTATGTCCAGTAGTGGACTAAAGTGAGATGTTGATGACGACTAGAGAAGAGATAATGTGATATCATACGATTTTATACCAAAAAAATCTAACTGTCCGTCCAGGAGTCCAATTCATACTTGGCTGGTTTTATTCAGCTCCATAGTTTGTCCGACACTTCGCTTGAGCAGGTAAGTTGGTCACACTAATGTTTTGTCCTCTTGATTGACAAATGAGTTAAGTCGCAAGTAAAAGTCTTGGTACACTTTCGTGACCCAAAATGGTGTGTCTGAATGTGAATAGATAAAATAGTAAAAGCATACAATTTAAGAGTTTAACCACAATCCTTTACTACAATTAACAATAGGTTACTTGTACGTAAGCGTGCTTCATCTTAGACCGCACTACTGCTTAACAACAGACAGAGTGCCGCACAACACGAATCTATTTTGTTTAGCTTGCCCTGTTTGTTGTTCTTGATGTTTTTTGGGTCAATAAGTAGTCTAAAACTACTAATGACAATACAGAATAGAGCTAAGATTCTCAAAAAGAAGAGTTTCGCAATATAACTGAGGTGAAAGTATACGGAGATATTTCAAAAGAGAGTGTGAATCCTACATAGTATAAAACAAAGTCGCTTCCCGCCGTCTGTACGCTTAGATCTTTTAAACTACGCAACGGATTTTGATGCGGTTTACATCAATAGACAGAGTGATTCAAGAGAAAGATTTATATGTATCATACAGGCAAAGGAACCACATTAGTATCTACATTGCACCCGTGCGAAGCCGGGGCGTGTCGCTAGTCTCTACATAGTATAAAATAAAGTCGCTCTCCGAGTCCCCGCCCTCTGTACGCTTAGATCTTTAAAACAACGCAACGGATTTTAATGCGGTTTCCATCAATAGACAGAGTGATAATTTAGTATCTTCATTACACCCGTGCAAATCCGGGGCGCGTCGCTGGTTTTAAATTAATGTATGTTATTTATTAGTTTATTTAAATAAATTTTGATAGAAATTTTCCACAGTGCCTGACTAGACAAAGATACTATGGGTACTATGAAATACTATGGAAACCGACGTGGTTTTGACACATTTAGAACCAAAATCTAGTTATAAATGCTGTCCGCGTTTTTAGCAAGAAATCTCACGTGAGTTAGAGAATAAAGGCACTTTCCTTTAAGAATATACAACATCTATATAAGAATATATTATATCAAATCAGTAATCCAATTCAGCCAGCGAATTTGAGCGTTACGAAACATCTAAGAATTGAGATAACGTCTAGACATATAGCTAGACGTCTGCTTCTATTCTATTGAACCATTTCGCGTTCTGCAGCTTGAATTCGTCGACATGTACTCGCTTTCAAAATGTACACTTCTTTTACATATAACTAGCAGCTCGCCCCGGCTTCGCACGGGAAAACAAAACTCGATTAACAATATAGATATAGTCTATGTCACTCAGTGATAATGTAGCATTCTAATGATAAAATAATTATTCAGATCGGTCCAGTAGTTTCGGAGCCTATTCAATACAAACAAACAAAAAATTTAATCTTTCCTCTTTATAAGATGTAGATGACAACTGCAATAGTTAGACATATGATATTGCGGACTTATTTGTAGCTGTCAATTTGCTCTATAAAACGTCACTTTATTCTATTGTCAATAGTTTTCGCTGCGCATGCTAAGTAAGGATTTTTTCAAATTTTTCACAGCTTGGGTTACATTATTGAATTTTCCATACGGATCCCTAACTGTTTTTTAAATAAAATATAGCCTATATCCATCACGGATAATGTAGCATTCTAATAATGAAAGAATTATTAAGATCGGTCCAGTAGTTTCGGAGCCTATTCAATACAAACATTCAAATCTTTCCTCTTTATAATAGTATAGATTGATAGACAATTTCATTTACCCTGTAATTAGTTCTTCAACAAACAAGATATATCGCAGATTCAACAATAAAATATAGATAAAACTATATCACATGGCACATGCGCACTATTTATGACATGTGATAAGAATTCAATGACAGTTCATTGGGTCATTTGACATTTGACACGCAATCTGTCATGGCGCATTTAGTTCTAAATTTGATAATTTAGTAGACATGTGCGTTTAAATTGGGCGGTCCGCAATATACAAATGAGATAAAAATGACTTTAGCATTTAAAATAATACAGTCGAATACTTTAAAATTGCTGAACATAAAGATGATCATAGCTCAGTGATTAGCGCGGTCCATTCACACGCCGAAGGGGATGAGTTCGAACCCCAACAATAAGCATAAGTTACCGGTGAAGGAAAACATCGTGAGAAAACCACAGCATGGTGGCAGGGTACTTTCTAGTAGTCAGCTGGCTAGCTACCACCCTCTGCCGCCAAGCATCTAACGGTATGTTGCGGCAGCTTCACTTGACAGCTAGACCCATTCCAGGCTACTTTACCATCATCGACCACACCGTCACTTAATATCAGGTGAGCTGTGGTCAAACACCTAGGTTGTCAACCATAAAAAAGAAGTGCTAACAGGGCAATGAATCTCTCAAATTCAAAGTATGACGTCAAGCGCCTAACGGTTCACACATATTTGCCATGTTCGCCACACGCAATAGAAAGTGAGACGTCAATGAGACAATTTTCTGAAATAACGTCTCGAACGCACTCGATTAACTCAAATCCTACTAATATTATAAATGTGAAAGTGTGTATGTTTGAAATTAATTACGCAAAAACGGCCGCACGGATTTGGATGAAAACTAGGACGTAATCGCGGGCGTAATCTAGTGTTAAACAAACATCGACGTCGATCAACGCCACGACGTATCAATGCCACCGACGTATGTCACGACCATATGACGTAACGTGGTGCTGGTGACGTCGTGTGACGTCTTAACTTGCACTGTCAATTGATTACAGCATGAGATTTAACGGCTTAGAAGCTTGATTACTAAGTATCAATTATTGATCAATTTCAACGCAGGACGTCCACAGCAAGTTAGATCTTCTCAGCAGTAAAAAGAAAAACCGACTTGTCACCGTCTTGTCACTTGACACCGTCACACCGGCTCGTCAAGTCGTACCCGCCTACATCCGTGATGCACCGCGCCACAGTGTGCTTCAGAACTAAGACATCGTTTATGACATTGACGAGTATTTCAATCTAAAAGATTGTTATAAATTACTAGTAAATAATTACGATTTTTTATGTCTATCTAATGTCAAATAAGTTTCCTTTCGTAAAAAAAAGAAAGATATCAAGCAAAATGTACACTGAGAATCACATAAAAAGAAAATTCTTAGACGCCGATGCTTGCTTTGACCAATTTACTCTCATTCAAACAGACACGAGAAAAGTATGATGAGCGGTCTGTATTTTACGACTTATCATTTTTGCGTCTAGACGAAATAATACTACTAATATTGTAAATGTTAAAGTTTGTATGTTACGATGTTTGTTACACAATCACACAAAAACAGCTAAACGGATTTGGATAAAATATTGCACATTGGTATCTAGATGGCACCACTCTCCGTACAACTATGCCAGGTCTATTATTATAGTTTTACATTTGCCACTTAATAGTGAAGCGTCAAATCAATAGATGGCGCTTATTTTTGAGTGAGTTTTCGTTTTTTGTTGACCACTAGCTGCGCCCTGCGGTGTTACCAGCTACATGTTTTCGGAATAAAGGTAGCCTATGTGTTAATCCAGGGTCTCAACTCAGTAGTTTTTGCGTGAAAGAGTAACGAACATACATTTTTACAAACTTTAGCGTTTATAACATTAGTAGGAAGTAGGATGGTCACGAGCTGACTTAGACTGACGACTATTGGTGTAGGTAACAGTCGAGCCTATGCCTAGTAAGTACTATCGACACCATAACGGCCATTTGCCCAGCGCCGCTTCACTGCTTTTAAACAGTATGGGTACAAAAATGCAAAGCACCCATTCGCTAAGTCATCACATAGAGTTACCAACAAACAGTTATAGACGGGGAGCTAGATACATAAAAATATCACTTGGTTTTTAGAGAAAACTGTCTTGAATCAGACAATTCTAAACAAGACAAAACGCCAATGAAAGTGGACAAGCGAAAAATTTGTGCCAGGTTCTTGTGCAAGTGAAATGATATAGTCTCTATCTACAGCTACAAAAAAGACGTGATTGTATGTAGGTACGTACATATGCAATCATACTCAATTCTAGGTCCTAGACCACATTACTGTTTAATATCAGGCAGACTGCAGTACGCGGCGGTGCAGGACCAGTCTCCGCTGGTCCAATGCACACGATGCCTGGGGTATGGCCACGGGCGCAGGCTATGCACGGAGTCAGCCGACCTGTGCAGCTACTGCGCCGGCCCACACCTCAGGGCGGACTGTCCAGTTGTGACGGCGGGCGGGACTGCGTCCTGCCGCAACTGCAGGTTAGCGAAGTGCCCCGATTTCAGCCACAACGCCTTCGACGGAGAGTGCCCGGTACGTAAGCGCTGGGACGCCATTGCTAGGTCTAGCGTGGCGTACTGCTAGGGTACTGGGCGCTCCAACAACTACCGACGAAAGGGCGACGCTTGCACGCACCGGGGGGTTCGTGCGGGTTAGGGAATGGACGCGGGTAAAACGGACTTGGATGGACTCTCCACGCACCCGGACATCTTCGTGCGCAGGGAGAGCCAAAAACGAAACGTGGCTGTTGCATCTGAATCCTAGCTACCGCAGTGCCATTAACAAGACGCATCCAGATGCGTCCCGGAAACAAAGCATGAAGCTGACCGCTCTTCTATCCTGCGAGATGAAGAGCGGAAATGTAGCCTGGACGTACCTGACTGCAGTCAGCACTGTGGTAGCACAGTACCGACAGAATGGAATAGGACCGAAGGACGCTGTGCGTCATTCAGCCCTATTTAGGAAAGAACAGCTGGGAAGGTGCGTGCAGCACCTAATTCCAAGGAATTAGGAGCTATGCACGCACGTGGGAAAGTTGGCTCGAAGTGGGTAGATGCATCAGTAGTTATATTAAGAGAAATAAAATATTGAGTCGAAACACCTTAGGATATAAAATAATAAAAACGTTTTATATATAAATAATAATAATTTTAATGTAAATAATAATTTTAATTTTAATAATAATTTTAATTTTAATAATAATTTTAATTTTAATAATAATAGTGGATTTTATATGTACATAATAATGACACAAATAATAATTTATTTAACTTTTTATACAACTTATACAATTTTACTTTTAGACTTTAATGACAATATTACATGGAATATATATTTTACAATTTTAAATGACATGACGACGCAATAAATACTTATTAATTTTGCAGAATAGTTATCTTTCATAAAAATAAAAAATTGACAGTTATATAGATAATAAAAGAAATATAAGAAAAATATAGATGTCTGCTACAATAGTAGCACTAAATAAATTAAAATAAATATCAAAGATAAAACCTAAAAAAGGGCCCTGACCATGTTAGGGGTATTTTGGTGGAGGAGGACGGATAAAAAAAAAAAAAAAAAAAAAAAAAAATATCAGGCAGACTGTGGTTAAACGCAAATCAGTTTCAAAAAATATATATAATATTCATGTAGAAAGAATAGGTATAACAAATTTTTAAAAAATGGGCATCGTGCCTACCGGCCCCTGAAAAAGTGTTGGATTTATATGGGTAGGTTGAAAAGGTCTTTTTAGCGAGCCTTAATTTTAATGACAAAAAAATTTATATAACAAAAAGAGAAAAAGAGATATTTGCTAGCATGAGGCCACCTAAAACACCGGGCTGTAAAAATTTACAAATACTAATAAAAAGTGTAGCGATGATAGCTCAATGATTAGCACGGTAGGTTCGCATGCCGAAGGGCGTGGGTTCAAACCCCAACAATGAGCTTGAGCTGCCGGTGAAGGAAAACATCGTGAGGAAATCATAGCATGGTGGTAGGGTACTTTCTAGTACTCGGCTGGCTAGCTACCACCCTCAAGATGAAAGTCTGCCGCCAAGCATCTAACGGTGTGTACGGCAGCCTCACTTGAGAGCCAGTTCCATTCCACGCTATGTGTGCTTTACCATCTTCGAATACACCTACACTTAACATCAGGTGAGCTGTGGTCAAATACCTAGCCTGTCAACCATTAAAAAAAAAAGCACTTGCATAATTTTTTATTTTTTTTACCTATACTACTATCATTTTTTTTGTTATCGTTCATGATAATCGGTAATTAATACAAAAGTCAAATTTTAGTTGTGGCTGTATGGGGATAGCTAAAAATTGACCAAGAGCGAGTCAGACACGCCATCCTAACTACAAAAGTATATATAACCCTAACGTTAAAATGAGCAATAAAAAATTAATAATAAATAATAAATAAATAATTGCAACAACAGCAAATTTTTCTGCCGTTATCTCTGAGTCTACAAAACTCGCTCCATACCTTTATGTACAATAACCCGGGCATTACCACAAAATAGGTAATAATAACAGAACCATTACATAACGGACCGCATCAAGGAAGTAAGCGCGGCATTTAAAAATTGCATTTCTTTGGTTTTCCAGCGCACACATGCATAGTTTTTTTTTTCTTTGGTTCTGGCGTCGCGTTTTAGCATTTGCCTGTGTCAAGTATTTATATATTTTCAAGTTTCAAAAGTTAAATAAGTGTCCTCGTAGCTAAAGTTATGGTCAAATTCCAGTCTTGGTCAAGTACAGTCCGTGTCGGTCAAGTCCAGTCAAGCTTTAGTAAAGTAGTGGTGACTTTACTATAAAGCTTCGATGGAGTTTTGGAAGCAACACGAAAAGTAATGTTTCACCACATTATATCATTTTCCCACACTCGCGCTTGTGATTCGGCGCTTTATGAATAAAACACCACCATTTTTATGCATAAACACTCGACAAAACACTAGTTTTGGAAAAAAATACAACGGAGCGACACGACTCTTTCCGCGTTCCCGCCAAAACTCACATGTACAGTTGTACACAATACATGTTTGTGTACTGTACACATAGTAAATGTGTAAATTATTCTGTTTGTATTAAAAGCAGTTATGTATAAGTATGGTATCTATCTGAATCTAAATAGTGAAAAAACCGGCCAAGTGTGAGTCGGACTCGCGCACGAAGGGTTCCGTATCATTATCTATAAACACGGCAGAAAAAATCCCGTACGTTGTATGGGAGCCCCCTTAAATATTTATTTTATTCTGTTTTTCAATATTTGTTGTTATAGCGGCATCATCTGTGAAAATAATTATGTGACTAAACTTTTCGCAATCGGTATTTATTGTATTTCGACCACACCTTCACTTAACATCAGGTGAGCTGTGGTCAAACACCTAGCCTGTCAACCATTTAAAAAAAATCACATTTCATCCTAGTCTTTTTTTTTATACAAAATAAGATCGCGTTTGACCACACCCTGCCTGATGTTAAGCAGGATGCAGTCCAAGATGAAGCACGCTTACCTAGAAAAAAAACCTGTTTACTCTAGATTTGAAGACACCCAAATTGTAATTCGCGGGAAAAACAGACGCTTTATGTAAAAAGTTATGAGACGAACGAGACGCTCTCCTGATGGTAAGAGATCATGACCATTGCAGCGAAACACAGAACTTTGAGTAAAAAAACAAAGTCCAGGGCATCGCTGCTTTGGCACTCATTACTTTGAGACTAGATGGTTAGTCTCAACAGCCCAGTAATTTCGCTAGCTACAGTACCCGGACCAGTACTGCTTGGCGGCAGAATATCTGGTACCTAGACGACCTCCTGCTAGAGACGCACTGCTGACGCTGGTAGAGAGTTCCACATCCTCGCTGTGCGTATGAAGAATGTAAAAATGTCAAAAGTAGGTGTATAGTAATACACATACATAGGTACTATACTATACATAGTGTGTACTATACTTTTCCAGAACATGACGTTATTATAACGAGTAAGTGATGTTCTGGAACACATCTCTCAACATTGTGAGATTTCGCAACGAGCCGGGGAGAGTTGCCGAAACCTTTCCAGTGGGGCACGTTTACAGCCACGTTTTGCTGTAAATTTACCTACTGCGTAGTTGTTCTGTTTATTGATATTAGGAGAAAAAGAAAATCTATCTATACTATTACAAAGAGGAATGAAGGGTACTGCAGCTGGCGAAATTGCAGGGCTATTAAGACTAACCATCTAAACTCTTAAAAGTAATGCGCGCCAAAGCAGTGATACCCTGAACTTTGTTTTTAGGTTTTGTGTATCGCTGTAATGGTCATTTTGATCATGGACAGGCGTTATCTCTTACCATCAGCAGAGCGTCTCGTTTGTCTCAATATATTTACAAAAAAAAACGTTTCTGTTAAGGACGTTGGATATTTAACTCTGTAAACTGACGTGGATACATTTTTTTGGATTTGGCCGAAACTTTAATCTTAGTTTCCGATAAAATAAAAGTGAGTAATTCCGCATAAATAAGTAAAATAAAACATTGGATATTCAATTATTTCTCTAACTAAACGTACGACTCGACAACTTAATTTCTTATCCTGCCTAAGAGACAGAGAAATACTAGTTAGATACAAATGAAACGTGTATGTAGTAGAAATACTGTAATAGACGCAAGAGCCAAGAGGTCAGCGACCTTATCAGCTGTTCAGTACAATTTTAAATTGTAATGCATTATTTTGAGGGGAGATAAGCGACACCTGCTTTATAAGTAAACACGTGGGTTGGTAGGTTAAGGGATTTTTTCTTAATATAAAATTAAATTAAAATAGACTATCCATATAATAAAGTACTTATAATAAAAATTAAGTCAAAGTACCTATCATTTTAATCGTAACACACGTTGTTTTTTTCTGTTGTTGTCTTCACCGACATATTTTAACATAAATATATTATATTTATGTTATAATGTGTCGGTATATAACAGTAATATTCTATTCGAAATGTTCTAATTTAATTCTATTTTATAAAAAGTTCATCATCTTTTTTTTCAAGATATAAATCTAATCAAATAACGAAAATTACCAGTCGGTTAGTTAGTCTTTACACAACCTTCTTTATAAATAAATAAATAAATATCGTAGGACATTACACACAGCACCATCTAACACCAAACTAAGCAGAGCTTGTGTGATGGAAGTCAGATAACTGATAGCATACATTTACATACTTTTTTCTTGTAAATGCATACTTATAATACATACAGAACACCCAGACACAGAACAAACATTTGTGGATAGATAAAAGGTTTGTCCTGAGCGGGAATCGAACCCACGCCCTTCAGTTCTCAAGGCAGATATGCTACCAATGAGCCAACAGGGATGTCAGTCTTTGGCATGGCGTAGTGAGATTTGGCACGCAAATTATCTCCATCTCCAATATGATAGATATAAAATAGACCGGGTCCATAGCCGCGATTTCTGTTTATTTATGTTAATATTATAAATAAATAAAAAACTCACCTCCAGTGCCGAGGACTTTGAGCAAGTCGAAATGTGATATGTCCACTTTCGACACCCCATTCAGGTTCACTGAAAAGAAAAAAAATAACCATTAACTTATGATCGCATTGCATCACACTATCCTACTAATATTATATAAATGTGAAAGTTTGGATGGATGGATGGATGTTTGTTACTCTTTCACGCAAAAATTACAAAACGGATATGGATGAAATTTGATATTGTGGTAGCTGAGACCCTGGATTAATACATAGGCTACTTTTCATCCCGAAAACATGTAGCTGGTAACATCGCGGGGCGCAGCTAGTAATGTTATTTATAAAGGCAAAAAGTTTGTGAGTGTGTTTGTATGTTTGTTACTTTTTCACGCTCAAACGGCTGGAGCAATCTTGATGAAATTTGGTATGGAGGTAGCCGACACCCTGGATTAACACATAAGCTACTTTTAATACCGAAATAATAATGTTATACTGGGATCCTGCACTATTCAAAAATCTTAATCTCTCCTATTCCGAGAAGCCGCAATGGCAGCGAAATTGGAAGCCTTAATAAATAATTAAGAACTCAAAAAGTTCATATTAAGATGGCGTATGACCTGCATATGTATGGCGTATGACTTAGTATGACCTGCATTATGCTGAGGTAAGCCTCTACTTTGTAACTCTCTGTCTGTTCGTTTGTTATTATATTATGTTACAAAAAAAAACTTTCTATCTTACTAAAATTTACTTATTAATAAAGTAGCAAATCACCTGCAACTTTGCTGTTATTAATAAAATTAATGTTATTATATTGAAAAGAAAGAGTAGTTAAGTTTAGAGAGTGATACATTGGAAAGATTTACATAAGAATTTTAAATAAACAAGCTTTTGATCCATACTATCGCAATGATAATATTTTTCCACCTTTGCATGGCGTAGTAAAGTCAAAAGTTCATTGACACCTCTACATTTTTTATTAGTTCAGAGATGACTTTGCTATTTTTGTTTAAAACTCTAAATGCTATATTGCAAAATGTTATGAAATAGAGCATTATAAAGCGCCTCTATTACAACTGTCTACTCTGATATGCTCCCAGTTTCGACCACGGTGATAATCCCATAGTAAAAGTTTGACCATTGAAAAAAGTTTTAGTAAACTTTATATTCAAGCCAAAAATCGATGTTGACAGCCCCATTGGCTCATTGGTAGTATATCTGCCTTGAGAGCTGTTGGGCGTGGGTTCGATTCCCACTCAGGGCAAACATTTTGTGAATAAACAAAATCTGTGTCTGGGTGTTCTGTATGTATTATAAGTATGTATTAACAAAAAAAAAAAGTATTTATGTATTCTATCAGTCATCTGACTTCCATCACACAAGCTCTGCTTAGTTTGGGGCCAGATGGCGCTGTGTGTATAGTCCCACGATATTTATTTATTTTATTTTGTTGTCGTTATTCTATGAATGAAAGAAATATAAGTCAACACACTATAAAATTTACGAGCAAAGCAAGTCCTTAATGCAAACAACTAATTTAAACTAATATTATAAATGTGAAAGTAGGTTAATGTCTGTCTGTCAGTTTTAGATATTATATTAAATATACATAGATAGAAACTCTTTATTGTGCACACCATTTACGGAAAAAAGAATCTCATGAGCTAGTGCTACAAGTGACGGCCTTATTGCTAAGAGCGATCTCTTACAGGAAACTAAGATTAAATGATTTTTATTTTTTTTACTTTTCCATAAATGAGCAGCTGAACTACTTAAATTAAATCACAAATTTTCCCCAAGGAAAAATGCCATAACCCACCATAATTCATATTCTGAAAGTACTAATGAAATAGTCAAATTTTACTTTTATTGAGTGAACTAAACAGTTTCGAGTGGATTTTTCTCAAAAGACACAATTGGTTTCTTCTATATAGGTATTATTTCTATTGAAGACACCACCTCTTCGCATAACATGATCCAAGATTTGAACGCTTCAAATATACATTTCTAACTGTTATAATAAAGCTGCAGAAAAACTGTGTCAGAAACCGCAGCACAGCACTAGTAGAAAAAGAATAGAGCACCAAAATAATCTAAACTTCATATTGTTTTAACATTCAAAGTCAAAAGTACATTGAACTCGTGGGTAGGTAATACACATTTCTTGATGTAAAGATGCCCTAGGTAGGTCATACACACTTGTTACCTAACAATATTGTTTGTTTTGTCAATGCACATGTAAATATTATTAGTTCTAATTCATTATAGCTGTAGGGTGTGGGTTCGATTCCTACTCAGGGCAAACATTTTGTGAATAAACAAATGTTTGTTCTGTGTCTGGGTGTTCTGTATGTATTTACAAAAAAAAAAGTATTTATGTATTCTATCAGTTATCTGACTTCCATCACACAAGCTTTGCTCAGTTTGGGGTCAGATGGCGCTGTGTGTGTAATGTCCTACGATATTTATTTATTTGTTTTTTTAGTTCATTATGAAATTTTTTCCACCTGCTATTTTCTTAAATTTCAAAAGTTATTCATTAAAGTCAGTTTAAACTGACAAAAGCGTTATACAGAGCCATCCTAGTGAAGTTCTGAACTAACATTTCACTTAGTGTGTCTTATGTGACTATTTCCCAATCCAGCATCTACCCATACCGATCTAGCTTCTTGAAGTACTGGAGTGAGTCTTTGTGCTGCTTGGCTTTTAGCTGTTTTTTTTTATTTTTAATGGTTGACAGGCCAGGTGTTTGACCACAGCTCACCTGACGTTAAGTGAAGGTGTGGTCGAAGATGGTAAAGCACACCTAGCCTGGAATGTAACTGGCTCTCAAGTGAGGCTGCCGGAACACACCATTAGATGCTTGGCGGCAGATTTTCAACTTGAGGGTGGTAGCTAGCCAGCCGAGTACTAAAAAGTATATGGTTTCCTCACGATGTTTTCCTTCACCAGCAGGTCAAGCTCATTGTTGGGGTTTGAACCCACGCCCTTCGGCATGCGAACCTACCGCACTAACCACTGAGCTATCATCGCTACAAAAAAACTACCTATCTATCGCTACCGTCTAGTATGCACACTAAATTTGTGTCAGTGTATTTATTTTATAATTATGTTAATGTGTAACAACACTCATCCACTCGCTCTTATTTATTTTCTAAATAACATTTACTATTCAAAGACAATTTTTCACATTAATAAGATGAAATGGGACAACTCATCCTATTAGTATGAAAAAAAGTTTTAAAAAAGTATTTACGTAATCTATCAGTAAGTTATGTGACACAGTACAAGCTTCGCTTAGTTTGGGGTCAGATGGCACTGTGTATAATATCCTACGACATAAAAAAAATATATTATACAAATTAATAACAATTTGTGAGTCTTTACTTTTTTTATACATTTTAGCTTAACCTTGAAAGTATACTACATATTTAAGCAAATCTTGAAGATTTTTACTTATTAATTCTGATGTTAAAATTTGCAGGTATTATAAATTCCAAATGTAATTATTAATTAGATATCTGAAAGTAGTGATTCTACGATGACTATCAGTAAACATATCGAGTTTATCGACGTCAAAGTTTTTTTTTTTTAATTATAAACCAGACAGACTGATGAATTCTTTAAAAACATATTTAGTAGAGAAAAGAGTAGTGTAATAAATAGCAACAACTTGGACACCATACTGATAATGCTTATCACAACAACATCAAGTATTTCGATAAGAGAGGTTATCTGTTCTTTTTATGTGTATTTGATTTGACTATACCTACTAAGTACAGATAAATAATAACAAGTTTTTATTAGTAGTGAACTTGTAGAGCTATACATTTTTTTTTAATACGTATAAGTCCGCTTTTGTTTCAAACACCAAGCCTGTCGATAATAATGCATGCACCTCGTGATTTTCTGGTTTAATGGTTCGATTTCCATATAAATAAATGTTTGCCATTTATAGCACGCTTGCTTATAAGAAACCGACTTGCCCGTGACTTGCGTTGTGTGACTTTGACTGTGACTTAAACTAAATGGAGAAAACTAATGTGTGCAGATAAAGTTAACGCGTCAAAGAGTGCATCGGATTGCCGATAAATTAACAAAAAAAATCTTAATCCCTAGCATGGTAATAAAAATACAGAAACAGTAAGCAGTAATTTCTCTTTTACAGTAAGGATTCTTTTTTAAATATGGTAGCAGGTAAAAAGACGAACAATTATGCTCTCGCGACGGCCAGAGATAACGCCTACCCTTGGTCATTGAAGCAATACCCAGAACTTGAAGTAGCAAAACAAAACCCAGGGAATCACTGATGATTCTCATTAGCCATTGTAATATCAATAATAAATACAAAAGGTATACTTTGTGCGTGTTATCACTTGTAACTTTGGTTATTTGACGTTGCTTTGACTGTTTTAGCTTATTTAGTAATAGTACCGCTTCGTGACATTGATTCCCAGGCTTTAGGGCTTTCATCCCGGGAATCTCGGTCTAGGAAAATTCGCATCTCGACTTCTCGACGCTTCGCTTTTCGATCTCAATTTCGTGTATTTTCGAGTCTCGAGACTGTCTCGGGTAAAATGAGAATTAAGAGAAATGAGACTTTTGAGAGTTAAATCTAATAATTATATAATAGCGTAGAAACAGAGAGGACGTTTTCCAACCCAGATTACTTTTGTATACATAAAAATGGCGAAGAAAAAAAGCTTATAAAAGATGGTTATTTTTACTTGTATTTGAGTTTGAAACAGTTAAGTAGGTACTTAATTGAAATATCTTGTATTTTGACTGCCTCAATGACTAGCATATTTTATATGAGTATAAAAGCTATTTTGGAAAGTCTCGAAATCAATACGTATAGACAAGTAGTACAGGCTTTTATTAGTGTGGGGCTAGATGGCACTGTGTGAAACGCCTTTAATATTTTGTTATGTTATGTATTTTAATTCTTCATGACGTAACAGCTTTGAATGTAAAATATATGTACCTATATATATATCATAGATTAAGACCGACTAAGTTTTTTTCCCAAAAAAAAAAACCATTGATAAACCCATTCTTCTATAGGACAGAGACATTCTACAAATTCAAACAAGACAATGTCATTCCTCAATGTATGCATCTGGAAGTCTTCAAGTGAGGTGGTGATTAAACACAAGCCTATTTACAGAAAAAAAAAATCTACCATGACTGACCATCTAGCCAACAAGAGAAAGAGATTCACAATTATGCTCTAATTGGTTCAGTGGTTAGATATTTAAGTATGTACATAATTATTTTGATTTTCTTAACAAAGAATATAGTAACAAAATAATTTAGGTATGTTTTTCTTACCTGACCAAAAAGGTAACAAATCTTGGTAAGGTCTCTTTAATATAACATTTTTATTTATTTGTTTGTAAAATTTTATTGGTTTAATGTATCTGTACACCATGTTTTATGTCAAATAAATAAATTATTATTATTATTATTATTATTTTCTTTATTTCACAATACATTCTCTTGCAGTATATGAGGTAAATCTGAACATGTATAAAGAAACAAAAAAAAATTATTTTAATTTTTTTTATTTCTCAATTTACCCCATACAATCAGTATTAATCTAACCAACAAACAATAATTTGTACTGATGGTTTTACATTGAAATAAAATATTATTTCAGGAAAAACAAACAAAAAATGACTGAACTCATGGTAACTAATTGACTAATGTATTTACAGAATACCAGAATAAGTTTACAGAATAATACCAATGGTGTACCTTTGTAGCTCTCTACCCCCCCTACACTAGGATGACCTGTATTGTGAGTTGAATGTAAGTATTATAAGTATTGTAGGTATTTATAAGTATTATATCAGTTATCAGGTTCCGATAGCACAAGCTTTGCTTAACTTGTGGCTAAATAGCGCTGTGAAATGTTCTAATGTTTTTATAACAAGAGGCACTACATTGAAGTGTCTCTAATTCTTTGAAAACGAAATAGAAGAACCAATTAAATATATATTATGTAGGTATAAACATGCTGACCTCATTATGAATCCATTTTTGTACAAAGGCAGGGATATTTAAAGTAATATACCTATATCTAATGACTAAATATATCTTTGATATTGTATAATACACAAGAATGCTCCTTTCCGTCCGGTCTCATATTTCTGTTTGTCGGTCACTAAAAGAATTTCTAATATTTTCTTGCACTAGTCACTGCAGCGATAATCATCTTACTGTCATTTAAAATTTGTTTTGTCTGAGTGTTAATTTAAATCTTTTTATTTGTTTGTGTTGTCTGTAGTTATTCATTGTTGTATCTAGTGTTTTGTAAGGAAAAATAGTATATGTTTTTCTGTCTTTCTTTCTTGTATTTTGTACCTATTAGGTAAGCATGCCACATAACTGGCACAGTCGAAATAATTTAAAAAAAAGCTGTTAATTATTTATATCATTTTTATTACAGAAAATAAATAAATATCATAGGACATTACAGACAGCGCCATCTGACCCCAAACTAAGCAAAGCTTGTACTATGGAAACCAGATAACTGATAAAATACTTAATACTTTTTTTTGTTGTAAATACATACTTAAAATACATACAGTACACCCAGACACAGAACAAACATCGATGTTAGTCACACAAATGTTAGTCCTGAGTGGGAATCGAACCCACACCCTTCAGCTCTCGAAGCAGACATACTACCAATAAACCAACAGGGCTGTCAAAAGTGAAAGTGGGCAGTGAAAACAAATAAAATCAGTAAGCTCAATAATCAGCTCATAGTAGTACCTAATATTTATGTAATGACAGTAATGAGAAGAAAGCATTGCAGCAGTATCTAAAATTTTCAGGGTGTTGCTACTTTGCTGCATATTAATTTTGAGACATTTGTTGGTATTTAATAGCCATATACCTAATTTTGCTAGATGCAGTACCCTTGAAAACCATAACACGTCATCTTTACACATTAGGGCTTGGCAGAACATTTGGCTATGTAGTAGTATCTACCTTAACAACATCTTTCTCAGGAGATCTGCCATCTAGTGGATCAAATAGATGTAACAAATGGGGTTGTTATATCTAATAAAGTCTCGTTTTTATAAATTCAATTACTAGTAAAATCTTATGTTTTGTAAAATATTCATAATGTTCAGAAGTATTCATACTATATTTCAGTTTTAAGAGTTACCTCAAAAAGAAAAGAAAACCTTATTTGATCATTTCTTTCCTTCTGTTTCTCTGTCAAGATCAAATCAAAACTTATAGGATGATTCACATTGACTTGGAATCATGACAAAAGAGATTTGGCAACAGGTATCATCTTACAACAAATGGAAAAATTCGAAAATTAATAAAAAAAATTGCCATAATAATTATTTTTATCTACAATTTGACTTATGAAGAATAATGTAGAAGAAATTTTCAAGACCCAATTCCTGTGACGGATGACCTATCTATCTTTTGCAAGGAATGGCATCTGAGTCAGACTCACACTTGTCAATTTCTTGCGCAGATACTGACCTCAATAACTGGAAAGTGTTGAAACATTGCAGCAGTTACTATTCAAATCCCTAAATCTATATATGCCAAATATTTTATGATACATTTATAAACCAGCAGTGTGTTGCTTAATTAACCAAAAACAATTTAAAAAAAATTTGCCAATGGCAATTTATTGTTTTACTTCTTAAACAACTTAAGCACATACAAATTGCAAGTACCTTTAACATTGGTACGATAGCAACAATGTTTGAATAGAGCTAAATAATGATAAATTTGTAGTGGATAACGATTTTATAGGTTATCAGTTTTGCCATAAAAGTTATCTCAAATTCAGCCATAGTGTTCAGTAAACAAGACATGTTCAATTGACTATGATTTTTTACATTAGATTTCTTTTTACTACTTATTAAACTTAAGAATTAACTTTTGGATAGTCAAGAGGTAAATAGCGAGTTATTTCTAAATTTACTAGCTTTAAGCACAGCAAACCTAGATTAGCATAGAACAGAGAGACAGGGGCTGCGAGCACAGCAAGAAAGAAGTCCAAAGATAGAATTATATCTGTAATCCAGTAGTGAGACTATACTTGCATGCTTTGAAAGCAAAAATAGAGTGCTAAGTACCTAAATTTAAGACCACAATTTTATTTACCTATTTTGCAAGAAATAAATGAATTATGATAAAATTAAGATAATTATGATGATGACCACAATCTATTACATAATTATTTTGATAAATTAGGAACTAAATACTTTACTAATTTTGCTATAGTGGTTAATAATATTATAAAAATATAGCGGCTTCAATGTTAAGTTGCATCCTAATAATATAAATGCGAAAGTTTGCAAGTATGGATGGATGTTTGTAACTCTTTCATGCAAAAACTACCAAATGGATTTTGATGAAATTTGGTATGGAGGTAGCCGAGACCCTGAATTAACACACACACACTACTTTTTACCCCAAAAACATATAGCGGGTAACACTGCGGGTGCAGCTGGTGAAAGTAAAGTAGGAATGTATTTTCTAAAACACTAAACTTCACCTTTACACTGAACTAGCAACCTGCTCCAGTTTCAGACAGGTACAATTTATATTAGCAACTTTATTACAAAATATTGAATTTCTTTTACTTATAAAACTCTGTATTAGCATTTTCGACTACAGCGTCATTTAACATCATATAAGCTATGTACAAACACTTAACCTGTAGAACATTAAAAAAATATATTTATACAAACGAAATTAAAAAAAAAAAGAAATTTATCTAAATGACAGCACTAAAGTTTGTTGTGTGGTTTGGTAGAAGTAACACACACACACAAACAAATGTGGACACATTTGTTTTATACTATGTTGAGATATATACCAACCATACTTCTAGTGTGGATATATTTATATTGGTGTTTTATTATTTTTAACACAATTTTTGTGTTTTTTTAACCAACCCAATAAAAAAAAGAAACGTAAATAAGTAATTTATGCATCACATTTTAGTGAGACAAATCTCATATTTTTCAGACCTGTTGCCAAGAAAAAACTATTACATTTTCATTGTCCCTTTCCTCAATTTTTTTAAATTAAACATAAATAGGTATCATAACATCCTTATTTTCAGTGTGTAATACCCTGCTACTGAACATAAGCCTTCCATTTAATACAAAAATTCATCCCAGTCTTAACCAACCTGCCCGCTTTCAAATAATTGTAGAATTGCTTAATACTACTGTGACATTTGAAACTAATAAAGTTATACAACTGACCTTTACATCTTTTCCTAATTTTACTAGCCTCCACAAGATTCCAATCCACAGAGTCACGAGCTGGAGCTGGCACGGTTCCCCCGATTAACTCCACAGAACTACTCCGCTTAGTACTCGGACCAGGCAATGCCTCTTCCTGACTTGGCTTTTGCTGCCTCAAATCCTGAACATTGGTCCTAAGGTCTTGAGCACCAGTACAGTCCAAAATTTCTACACTCTTATCCACTCTAATACTGCTGTGTCCATTCAAAGGAGGTTCTATTCTTGCCTTTTTACAAGGGATCTTTTTGTTAGTGTGAGAATGACGACGCTTCAGCTTCGTCGAGCGAGATGAGTTCCGAGAGCTGACTGGGGAAGGGCACTGGCACTCCATGCTGCCCTCTTGGTCGCTTCCTTCGTAATACCCTGACTCGTGTTCAGGCTTTTTGTCGGGCAAGCTCATCTCGGCTGTGGCCATGGTTCAGCCTACCACTAACACCATGTAGGGAACAGACTTTAAACAGCACGCATTAAGTTCTTTATTCACACGCGGGCACTCTAACACTAAAAACTCAGGGCGAAGAGCCACTGAGACCGGACAGTTTTAATTTCAAACTATTGAACAACTTTCAGCGAAAGTACAAACACGACACGTAAATCATTTTTCGCGAGTAGATGGCAGATGCCGCAATCAGCGCGAACTTTGTGCGATACGTACAAAAATCACATTTAACGCAGACGGCGCCACCGTCGCGCTATTACCCGACCGAATTCGAACGTCAACAATAACAACTGACACTCTTCGATTGTGATACGTCCGTTTTTCCGTTAGTATATTTCACTCGTAGCTACTTCACTTCATTGAAAACGTCAAATAGATATTTAGTTTATTTCCCTTTGTTATTTACTTCTATTTCTCAAGTTATAGCCTATTTATCGTCCAGTTCCATGGGAGTTTGATTCCAAATGATCCAGGTACACAATTCGTATCAAAATTTCACTACACTATTAGTACAGTCCTTTCATCCATGTATTCAGTTTGGTTTATTGATGAAGAATTCACTAACACTAGGTATAAATTGTTTTTCTATATTATTATAAAACAACTATGTACACTATATAAATAACTTAAAAAATGCACGCGCGAATGAGACGATCCCTCACTCAGTGCGCTAAAGTAACTGAATCGAGAAACGCTAAATAGAAACCGTGTCGACGAGTGCGAGCGGTGAGGCTTCCCCCACCATTTACGATTTACGAGGCCAAGTAGTGCATGCAAAAGCTTCAGACTAGTCGATTAATCGTAATGACATTTGTATACAGATAATGGAAAAAAATCTACGAACACCAATATTTTAGAAAAATATATTAAAAATATAATAAGACTTGGACAAAAATATCTTGAATCAAATCATTTTATAAGTCTGTTGTTTTGGATATTCTAGCATATACTGTGCGATACTGTTTTCATGGACGTAAATAAAAAGAGACACAGTTATTAATAATATCTACCCGTAGAGCGGGATGCGAAATGGAGAGCGATATAGCAATATTTACTGTCTTTTTCTCATGTTTTAACCGTGTGGCCCAATTGAAATAGGGATTGAAAATATTTTTTTTAATTAGCCAACGGTGAGACGGCTTGTTACCGAAATTGCCCTTGATGAGGAATTTTAGTGTTGAGACTATTATCTAACTAAAATAATAAAATAACAATAAGAAATCGTTCAAATGATATGATTTCTTTTGAAATGTTATAAATTATTTTTATTAGAAATATAAAACAACACTATCATTTAATTATAATCAACAAATCGTCTAAAAATAACAGAATTCACATTTTTTTTCATTTGAGATACTAATAGAATTAATGTATATCTGTAATTAAATTCCTACCCTTAACGTAATTCTAAATTCACAGGTAAATTTTAAATCATTTATCACTCAATCCTGACGGTTTGGGCGGAAAAATTCTCATGACGCTGAGAAATACAATACACAAGTAAATTGAATTTTAACATATTTAATAAAAATGAATGATGATGAAATTAAAATGGACAAGATTTATTTTACCATTGAATACACGATAATTATACTGTATTACAGTCATAGGTACGCACATATTTATATTGATAGATCGCTATAGAAATGAATACATAATGCATTTTGTTTTGCATTATGATACAATTTTACGTACTCTTCTGGCAGGCCTGTTAAATGCACGTAACAAGAATGTTGTAGTTACCTAATTACAGTAATTCTGAGACTAATAAGGTTTCATTGCCTACCATAACATAGGATTATGAATGATTTGCTCGACAAAGGGTTGTACTGACATGAGCAATGCTATATTTATGTAGTTCCTGTTTATCATTTTACTAATATAAAGCATGTACTACATGGTGATATTACTAGCAACTTTACCAAGCTGACCTTGATAATTTTTTAATTAGGTAGATAAGCTGGCAAATTTCGTAATGCCAGGTAAGAAATCCTCAAGGTCGTCCAGGTCTTTAAAATGCACTATAATTCCTAAAATTCGTTGCTAGCAACAATAACTATAATCGGATCTTGCGATATTCTAGTTTTTAATTTTAAATTATTATGGGTACCTATTTTAATTTAAGAATATTTTAATCTTTCTAACACTTAGAAAAGAATTAGCTAAATACTAGAAAATAGGTCATTACTAAAGTATCGTAATGTTGATTTTACAATTCATTTAATGGCTACACAATAATTAGCGTCAGTCAGTCAATTAACGATTGGATCGAGAACACGGAAGGTTACCTTTTTCAAGACACGGAAGCGCCTCAATCATCAGTTTTGCAGTTTAAACGTAAAATCACGTATCACGAACGATTTGTTTTGAATTCTCTGCGATAGTGACTTATCTTCGACCAGATAAGGAACTCTTAGTTAATCAGCGTATGATTATTATTGACTTCGTCATTTATGTTCATGTGAAGACCAATTACTCGTGGTTAAATTTTGAACAATGCTACTTAGATAGGTAGGTAGGTTCCATTTTACAATTTGTTGTTTTCGTTGTCCTATATTTGTACGATAGATAAAAAGACCTCTGATTACGAAGTACTGCACCGAAAAGTCGCACTGCGACTATTTCTTGGCACTTAGCAACTAAATGACCTACAGACATTCCACTAGATTCTAGAATGCAGTATCGAGGATATTTTTCAACAACATTTTTGACGTATAAACATAGGTACATAAGAATGTAATTGTCCTTAAAATTTCATAAGTTAGTGGTACTGTTTAGTATGAGTATCTAAGTGACATAGTATTCTGTAACGTTTAATTTATTAATAAGGTATTATCTGATAACATTATATCTATTTATCAAATAGATTCATATTTCAATTTCAAAAATTAAGTGCAAGGTTCCTCTTTTTTTATGTTCAATAGGTTTTCATTTGACCACTTCTTACCTGAACCTTAACAACGACGCGGTTTAGGATGGGAGTCTAAAAGAAACCGGTTTACTGTGTTACCATGCTTTTGTGATTGTTTCGAGATCTTATTACAGAATACCTACCCAATGATTCGTAATATCTTACCAAATACTTACCGTATCCAACTTCATGTCGAACTGTATTCGGTTTGACGATGATCTGTGACTCTCCGGATACATGTGTATCAGCGTGGACATCTTCATTTTCTTTGATGTCATGTTCTTCCTTGTCTTTTTCTTCGTGTTCTTCATCATCAAATTCAAGCTTGCCCTTCTTGAAATAATCAAAATTGATTGCTGCCCTTTTTACTGTTGGTGTTAGACTTGCTGGGTAATTTACTTCAAATTGAAGCATTTTAGCTGGGGACATTAAATCAGTAACCGGAGAAGGCTTAACAAAAATTTCATTGTCGTTAATTTTGGTAAGAGAAAGCTTTAGAAAGGATGGAGGTGGCTTGCGGTCGCTTTCGTTAGTTTTTTCGACAACTGGATTTATCGGTGTGTCTGTTTTCGGATTTTTTGGAGGCACTGGGGTTTCAGGTGTAGGTGTTGGTGTTGGTATTATTGATACCAGTGTTCCAATGTTTGAACTAGCAGAACTATCAGCAGATGGATTTCTGTCACTAATAGTGACATTTTCACCAATTACGGAAAAGTTATCTAGACTCATACGGAATGTATCTTCTGGCAATTCTAAGGTCTCAGCAATGTACAGTTGGTTGGAGCCTGAACTTGCCGTTGAGATAGTAGAGGCAACTCTCATATTTGCTTTCTTTTCAATTACGTGCGATTCCATGGCTTTGTGTTAACAGGTACATGCAGTTTTCATAAGGTATACCTATAGATCAAAGCTCATACATTAGTTTCTTCACCCGACAAGATGTCCTTGAAAAATAATCTTGCCAATCGATAAGCGCAAGTATTCACATCACTCGGGCTCACACACACACATGCGCAGTGCAATATTTCTTGGTGTGCTATTCATGAGCTGTCAAACTTGTTTCGCGGCTATCTTTTTCCTCTGTATGCCATGGAAGAAGGCAATTGGAAATGTTTCTAGCACTCAAAGGGTACACAGTCTTATTAGAGTTTCATTTATTAGTTCTTCGCTACACATAATACTTTCAAAAACATGTTTATCACTTCACAGGTCCGGCTATAAATAGATCAGTGACTGTCACTCATTCACCGATTTTGCCCGCCTATTTTGCACTTGATAATAATAGTTTATAATGTTCCGTAATGCTTATAATTCACTAAGGGACTCTCACACCGTTCATATAATGATAATAACGAGTATTACTCGGTTATTTGGCGCCTAAAACATGTAAAATACGGGCCGATGGCGCGTACCGTACCTTGACACAACTACATGTAATGTCAACAAACAAGAAACGCCGAGAGTCGACACCGCAACGCTGCTGTATATTGCGCGGGAAATACCTATCTATTTTCAAGTTTCAGGATTGAAATGCTTGACTTCTTCAGACATCTTTCATTCTTCTGCTTACTTATTTTAGTAAAACGCTATTACATCGTTATAATTAACACAATTTCAATGTTTTTACTATAGTAAAGTAAGTGCAGTAGGTATCTATGTACTCGAAACCATTTGTTTACCGGTAATAACACACGACCAAGGTTATTTGTAGAACAAAATAATTATTGATAAGTTTACGGTTTTTATTGCTTTTACTCATTTATTTTAATGAATACATAATTCGTAAAGAGTCAGTAAAACATGCATATTTCGTGCATGAATAAGCAGACATCATAACCCTTTACTGAAATTATTTACATATTGAACAATACTTTTTTTATTGACTTACAGTATTATATCTTAGATAGAAATAGGAGCCCACTTGCAATACTTTTGTTTGCTGAAAAAATGAATATGGCGCTTTTTTATACGGTGTCAACCAAGATTGTGTAAATATGTCTATCCAAACCTACTTTTTTTACGTATTAAATCCATTATAAAAATGTAATTGGATTTAATGCGTAATAAATAAATCACACATACATATCGTTTACGCAATATAATGTAATTTATAATTATTAACCAGGTATGTTTCTACTGTGTATGTACTACTAATACTTTTTAATGTTTTTTGTAAGTACCTACGTGTATATTGTGGACCATTGAAGTTTTTGTATTTGGTAATAATGGCTTGCCATTATTAACACTCACGGCCATTATTCTCTATTGCCATGGCAAACCATCTCATTTGGCGACATTGACCTACTGACCCGTAAGAATAATCTTTTGGATACCTACTTACTGTTATACTCTTTACCATCTGAGACCGTTATACATTTAACTAAAACAAAAGATTCGCGTCTCTTTGAAACACCTTCCTACAGTCCTACTTGCTTTGAAAAACACTATTAAAGTTGTGTTGCTCATCAAATAAAATGAATTTGGAAGAATACTGGACATTCCATTAATATGAGCAGATAAAGAAGCATAAACACATAGAGTTATTACCTAGGTTATTAGGTAATAATTACATGCATAAACATGTTTTCTTCTGCAAGTTTTATATTTCCCATGATAGCACAGAAAAAAATAAAATGAAAAATCGATTGATATCATATCATTTCTAATCGATTAAATCGGCATTTGGTACGTCACTACTCGGGAGTGTTTATCAAGGGCTTGCGCTTGACTGTCAACTTTTTTGCTCTGTAGACAATAGTGGCTTCTCACTTTATACATTTGCTAGTATCAAGTATTTTGATATGCTTTGAACTTTTGAAGTAATTTTATATTTGTCAACAAGACAATATTTGTAAAGTACCTATTTCTTTGCCAAAACCTGTGGTTTCTTAGTATTAGCCTCGCCCTATTGTTTCACTCGCATATTCTTGATAATTAACACATCCCACACACCCTATGTTTAACACATCCAGGGTACCTATAGCGTAGAGCGTGATAACAATTAAAAATGTGGTGTTGCTTCAGGAATTATACAGATTTTTCTTTTCCAGATCAGTAAAAGTAGATGATTATATGTTTCAGGTTAGTGGCTAGCGCGGACGGTTCACATGCCAAAGGGTGTAGGTACAAACCCCCACAATTATCTTGTGCTGCCGGTGAAGGAAACCATAGCATTGCGGTAAGCTTAAAAAAAAACACCACGTTATTCTTCTAAGGTAGAATAGTTACAGATGTTCGGTTGGCTAGCTATCACCCTAAAGTTCAAAATCTGCCGCTAAGCTTCTATCGGCATGTACCGGCGCCTCTTGAGAGCCAGTTCCATTCCAGGCTAGGTGTGTTCACCATCTTCGAGCTTATCGTAAATCGGAGCTATGTTAAAGAAAAAATATGGTCATTGGTCATGATACCTAGAAAATAGGCGAAGATTCCTTGTTCCTACAATTTTAACTTGCCATGTCTACTGACACTCAATACAAATCAATTCATTTGAAAAAAATTTTTGCTCTGTTGGTTTGCGCTGGCGTTTTGCGAGACCTTAGTCACACAAATCTATACTATATATAATAAAATAAAACGAAATAGTTGTTTAGAGCGTAATCTTTGGAACTACCAGCCGGATTTGGAATTTTCTTTTTGCATTTGATAGCTTAATTGTCTTGAGGAAGGCTATCCCTTCGAAGGTGATGGTGGGTGAAAACGTCGGACACAGGTAGTATTGATTAATTGTATTGTAAGTCAGTATAACTGAACGTACTTGTATGCAACGCGTTGCAAGCGTAGGTACCTACATACGTTTTATTTTGAAATATAATGAAGCACGCTTGAGCCGTGAGCTCGCCGTTTACATGTATCGCCTACTACTTTTTAGGATCCTTTAGGACCAAGTCTTTACCCATTTTGTATTCAAAAGCAACATTATTAATCTGTATTTTTTTTAGGCATCATAATTTGTACATTTCGATAATTTTAAATACTTTATGAAAATCAAAGTAAATAAATAATTCTAGTCATGCTAGTAAAGTAGACGGCGTAGGAGGTGACTTTTATTTAAAAAAAAAACAAGTTAAATAGATCTAAATCACAGTCAAAGTCACACAAGGTAAGTTTTGGTAGAGTCCGGTTATGTTGCTAGTGATGACTTTGATACAAGTTTTAATGGAGTTTTGGAAGCAACATAAAATTCGGCGCTTTATGAATAAAACACAACTTTTTTTCTACATAAGCACTGGACTTACGTTTTATAATATTACGCGGTGACAGGACATTTCCGCCAAAATTTCTTGTGTACATTCTATCAGCTAATTCATAATATTGGATATCAGGGAAAAGTGTAGATTAGTCAAATAACAATAAAGTCTAAAAAGGATTATGTTCCAAAGCTCTAATGAAACACACCATTGGATTACAACATTTTTAATGAACAACAAACTTATTTCATTTTCCTCTTTTTCCCTCCCGCATTATCGACTTTCCCGCCTTTTCGTTTCCCGCCACTTTTGGCGGCCATGTTGAAATTCTTTTTCCCCCCTTTCTCTGGTCTGAAAGATTTCTTAAATTTGCCTTTATGCCCCAATACTTTCTTGTATCCCTTTATCCATCTGTCTCGTTTCTCTTCCCATGCTAGTTGTTTCACGCTGGAATTGTCTGTATTAGAAACAGCTTGGCTGGAGCCTTGTTTCTTGTTGGAAGCAGTTTCTTCTAGAAGAGTAGAGAATTCCTCTGCAGATGCGAAAAGCGAGCTGAGGTCTTCTTTGCCTGAAATAAGAAAAACAGTTTATATTGAAATACGAGCCAACGTCTTTATTGCACAAAACTGCGTGTTTGTTGCACTTAGCCAGAGCCTTTTGTAAACCGATTACAAAGATCATAATACCATTAATAAACAGGGGCTTAAATATAAAATTGCCATTTTAACGTACTGGCCATTTTCGATTTTGAAATAACACTTTTTTGACGTGACATTCGAAGTTTGAAAAATTACATTCATTCATTCGATTTTCAACCGTTCTTACATAGTCCAGTCATTACGTCCGAAAATACGGGTTATATTTTAAAGCTGATTTTTAAATGTTTTTTTTTTTTTTTTTATGTATATTTATTAATTATTTTTTTGCTTTTTTTGTGTGACATAATTGTAAATGTGCTAACGTTTTTACGTCAATAAATAATTTGAATTTGAATTTGATTGATGTTTTCTTCGTACATGATCGCCAAATATCACGTCCTCGAGTATAGTAGGCGTCTCACCAGTCATGCTGTATAAAAATTAGAAATCGAAAAATAAAATAAGAAGGTAAACTTGTAGTGACCTTTCAGTTTCATTTTCTTGTTCCCCTTATCGGACCTCTTGCCAGGAACGTCGATTTCATCATCATCATCACTGCCTTCGAGTAGTAATTCTGAAAACAATGGGGTCGTTCTATAAAGTAACAACTTTTTTTTAATGGTTTACAGGCTAGGTGTTTGACTACAGCTCATCTGATATTAATTTTCTTTCGACAGCCCTGTTGGTTCATTGGTAGCATGCCTGCTCCAAGAGCTGAAGGGCGTGAGTTCGATTCCCACCCAGGATAAACATCTTGTGGTATAAACAAATGTTTGTTCTGTGTCTGGGTATTCTGTATTTATTATAAGTATGTATGTATTTACAAAAAAAAGGTATGTAAGTATTCTATTAGTTATCTGACTTCCATCACACAAGCTCTGCTTAGTTTGGGGCTAGATTTGTTTTTGTAAATACATAATTTATTCATTTTTTTATTCATAAAATGTTTGCCCTGAGTGGGTATCGAACCCACAGTTTACCAGCCCTATAGCTCTCAAGGCAGATATACTACCAACGACGGGGATGTCAAGTGAAGTGAAGTTATTAAAAGCAAATAGTAATGTTATCCATTCCATGCTAGGTGTGTTTACCATCTTCGACATCCGGCATTTAACATCAGATGAGCTGTGGTCAAACTCTAAATAAAATTTAAAAAAAAAAGTTTCTATATAAGTTTTTTTTTTTTTTTTAGTTCCACAATTTTTGCCAAAGACAGTGTTTACATAATACATGTATGCATAAATATATTCAATTGAGCTTCGGATTTACAAACTAAGCTAAGAGTAGCTTGTGTTTCGTAAACCCGTGCTCCCCGTGTGGTGCTGACAGAAACAGAAAAACTTTGGTTAGAGATAGTTCAATAATTAATCCTTACTAAAAAATACGTTACTTATTTAATTAAATTGGTGTGATTATTACGAATTTGATTTTGGAATTAGAGTTAGAAAACGAAGACAATGTAAAATAAATTAAAAATCAAAATCAAAATTAAAGTCCAAATCCAAATTAAAATCAAAGTCCAAATTAAGATCAAAATAAAAAGAAATATCAAAATACGAATAAAAATTAAAATTAAAAGTTAAAACGGGTGTTCGCCTAATTAAAAAAAAAGTCTTACCATCTTCATCTCCAGAGAACGCAGGTTCATCTTCATCTCCCGATATATTCAGTTCGCCGTCACTGTCTGAAAACATAAAATTACGTCATGCTATGATTCGCTCAGCTCTCATAATTATGCGAAATTTCATGCGTTTTTTAGTCAAAAACAGTTCTATTACTCTTAACAGGGTAATGAAAATGGTGTTACTAAATAGTTATAATTATTAAAAATACTACAATTATTATAATTATTAATACGATTTGTGAGGTTTTCCTCTACTCGGGCTCTAGGCCCGGTTGACTGAGCTCTTAATACTATAATTATAACTATAATTACTAAATAGTTCGATTTCTGATAATTAATTAATTCAGGCGTTACTTTGCGGAAGTTCACTTTTGAATATTCAAGGTATATATTTACTTTATTTCCGTCAAAAGCTTTATTTGTAAGACGACAGCTCTTGTGAATAAAGCTTTTGTCTTTGAATTTAGTAACTTACCATCACCATCGCCTATCATGGCGTCATCTTCCACATCATCTTCGTCGTCATCACCACCGAGAGGTTCGTCATCATTTTCGTCTTGATCCTTCTTTTTCTTGGTCTTCTTAGCCGTTTGTATTTCCGCTAAGTAGTCCAGCTCTTCATCGGGTTCTGGAGTCAAAATTCAATTTTCGCATATAGATAGATAGATAGATAGATATAACTCTTTATTGTGCACATCATAAATAGTAAAGAGAACAAAAAACCTTATTAACTAGTGCCACAAGCATATATTATATTACAAAGAAATATTTACTAAATTAATTTCTAAAATGAAAGAAATAATTATAAAAAAAGTGAGATGTGCCAGTGTATGTTGGCGTGAACACCTACGTGTTTATTTTTAAATAGTCGCTCACTTTTTTATTTTATTTTATTTTACATGGAAAACGAACAGCTGCTAACTTTGAAAATAAATAGAAGATAAATGAACATTCAAAAGCCTAAAAAGTTTTCACTTATGTTATCTAATCTAAGTTAAAGTGCCCCGAGCCCACACCGACCTGGGGATTTTTGCCGTTAAAGGGCTACTTGTAAATTACAAATTTCGTGATTTTTGACCGTCCTTGTCTTAGCTGCTAATCGAAGTACCGATCGATTCGTTATTGTTATCTGGGTTATATAGACTACATTTCCCCCATAATTATAATTACCTTTTCATAGATTTTTTTTTACGTCATCATCATCATCATTTCAGCCGTAGGACGTCCACTGCTGGATATAGGCCTCCCCCATTGACTTCCATAAAGACCGGTTGGAAGCGGCTCGCATCCAGCGCGTTCCTGCGGTCTTTACTAGGTCGTCTGTCCACCTTGTGGGTGGACGTCCTACGCTGCGCTTGCCGGTTCGTGGTCTCCACTCCAGAACTTTGCAGCCCCATCGGCCATCAGTTCTGCGTGCTATGTGCCCTGCCCACTGCCACTTCAACTTGCTAATCCGTTGAGCTATGTCGGTAACTTTGGTTCGTCTACGGATCTCCTCATTCCTGATTCGATCTCGTAGGGAAACTCCGAGCATAGCCCTCTCCATAGCGCGTTGTGCTACTTTGAGCTTACCAAGAAGTAAGAAGTTTTTTTACGTAGTTTGGTTAAAATATACCTTGATCTTTGGAGCCTGTGACAGAATCCAGATACTTCTCAAAGTCCTCGCTGGTGACGGAGTCTGCGTCGCTGTCGTCTTCATCATCAGAACCCTGAACATCGCGACGCTTTTGAAGGAAACTGCGAGAACAATATTAACACATTTAAACTAAAGTAACCGACATAGCCCAGATAATCAGCAAGTCGAAGTGGCAGTGGGCAGGGCACATAGCACGCAGAACTGATGGCCGATGGGACTGCAAAAGGCTGGAGCCACAAGGCGGACAGACGACCTAATAAAGACCGCAAGAACGCGCTGGATGCGAGCCGCTTCCAACCGGTCTTTGTGGAAGTCAATGGGAGAGACCTAAGTCCAGCAGTGGACGTCCTACGGCTGAAATGATAATGATGAATATACTTTTTTGCAATATTTCATTGATAACTGCCATTGGTTCCCGCCAGCTGGTCCGGTGATAGCAGTCTTTTGTAGTAAACGAGTGCTATGTCCATAATTTTAGGCAGGATTTCCGAAAACTTTGCAATAAGTTTGACATTACGAAACAAAAATTCCTACTGAAAGAAAGAAAGAAAATGATTTTTTGTTTTGTAACACAGAACACACAAAAATAACAACAAACAGAGACAAACAGTTACAAAACAGGGGCTCACCTCAGCATAAAACTGGTCATTGTCTGATTGCACATTTACGATGTCCTACTCGGTCTATGTTACCCATTAAAATTGTATCTAGTAATTAACAACCCTGTTGGTTCATTGGCAGTATGTCTGCTTCGAGAGCTGAAGGGCGTGGGTTCGATTCCCACTCAGGACTAACATTTGTGTGACTAACATAGATGTTTGTTCTGTGTCTGGGTATACTGTGTATATTTACAAAAAAACCTATTTAAGTATTCTGTCAGCTGACTGGTTCCTATAGTACAAGCTTTGCTTAGTTTGGGGCTAGATGGCGCTGTGTTAAATGTCCTAGAATATTTATTTATTTAAAAAATTGTGGTTTCATCATCATCAGCCTATACTAGTCCACTGCTGGACATAGGCCTCTCCCAAGACACGCCACTCAGCCCGATCTTCGGCTTTTCGCTTCCATCCACCGCCAGCTGTCCTACGTATATCGTCACTCCATCGAGTCTCAGGGCGTCCTACGCTACGCTTGCCAATACGCGGTCTCCACTCTAGAACACGTCTACCCCAGCGGTTATCGGTTCTGCGACAGATATGTCCAGCCCAAAAAAAATTGCCAAAAAATAGTGGTGTATAATCATGATAAGGTATTTAGTTAGTTATTTCATCTAGCCGTTAGAAAGCCGAAGTTAAGGTGTAATTTTATATATCTTTACTACTTATCAGTGCCATCGCTACCCAAGTTTCATAGTCGGGGATCGTTCTTACCTGGTTGGGGGGTATACATGACAAAACCTTTTAGCCTTTATAAAATAACGATTACATACTATTTCTATACAACAGGCTGCCGCACGAAATCCGAAACGCGCCCTCTAGACAATTGTATAAACATAAATTAAAGACTTGGCTTATCGAGCAGGCATTCTATAAGTTTGATGACATGATGGAATTAAAAACTATATTATAATTTATTTATTTTTGTATTAAATTAATCAGGTAATTGTTATTATTTCATATAATTTGAATTGTTTAGTTTTTTTTTACTACTTCTTTTTACTTTTTTATTTTAATTTATTTTTTGATTATTATTATATTATTATTTTATTTTTAAATATCGAATTGACATGTTAATTGAACTCTAATTATTTTAATTTAATTTATTTGTATTATTTGACTTGTAACTTATGTTATCAATAAATCACTATGACTATGACTATGACTAAATATCTCTATATTCTAATTCCTTTGTAATTGTAAGAACTCACTCGTATAAGAACCGTTCGTCGACCGGAATCTTCTTGGAGTCTTCGTTCAGATAAGATGCTGAATTTACTGGTATACTCTTCATGCCTGAAAGTAAAAGGTATAGTTTTGTTAGGTCTAGGAAAGATTTGATTTTTGTTTGTTTGTTTGTTTGTATTGAATAGGCTTCGACTCTACTGGACCGATCTTGATAATTCTTTGATTTATTAAAATGCTATATTATACGTCATGGACATAAGCTATATTTTATTTAAAAAACAGTTAGGGGTCCCAATTTGAACTTCAATAATGTAAGCCAAGCTGTGAAAATTTTACGGAAAAAAAACCCTTACTTAGCATGCGCTGCGAAAACTTTTGACAATAGAATAAAGTGACGTTTTATAGAGCAAATTGACAGCTTCAAATAAGTCCGCAATATCTTATGTCTAACTATTACAGTTGTCATCTACATCTACACTAATGAAAGAGGAAAGATTTGATTTTTTTGTTTCTTTGTATTGAATAGGCTCCGAAACTACTGGACCGATCTGAATAATACTTTCATTATTAAAATGCTACATTATCACTAAGTACACAAACACAGACATTTTTATATTGTTAATCGAGTTTTGTTTTTCCGTGCGAAGCCGGGGCGAGCTGCTAGTCTTTTATAAGTTACGTGCGTATTATAAAACAGGGCTAATTCGGGAATTCAACAATAGCAACAACAAACAATCAGTAGTAGTGTGTAAACAAATCTCACCTTTAGCAGAATAGTTTTTCCTTGCGGCGAATTTCGGATGCGATCCCTTCACTTTCTTAACACCCTCACCGTCGCCGATTTCCGCGCGTTTTTTCGGATTCTTGAACACAAAACGGTCGAGGAAGCGGACACACGCGAAGTCTTTCAGCGGATCGCCGCTGTACTGGATCAGTTGTTCTGTGAATAAGTAGGTACAAATTATAAATTAAAAACAAACATACCTTTTTTTTTATGTGAAAAATAATGAGACGAACGAGACGCTCTCCTGATGGTAAGAGATAACGCCTGCCCATGACCATTGCAGCGATACACAGAACTTTGAGTAACAAAACAAAGTCCAGGGCATCACTGCTTTGGCGCTCATTCTTTGAGACTTTCGATGGTTAGTCTCAACAGCCCAGTAATTTCGCTAGCTGCAGTACCTTTCAAACCGGAACACAGTAAGTAATGTTTACACACTACTGCTTGGCGGCAGAATATCTGGTATTACTGCCAGTATATCAAATCTCGACTTAAGTGCATAAATAAATAAAATAAATAATAAATAATTTGCTCTATCCCAGCGTTTCACATTTGGTGGGACCCGACCCGGTACCGGGCCATCAAAATAAAATACCGGGTCGCAGCATTCCCGCCTTGTTTTAAAATAATACCTATCGATCGACGCATCGTAAACGATTTCGCACTAAATAACTGATACCGAAATATAGTGTAAAAAAATATTTTTTTAAATATATTACAACGTAATTAATATATGTATATATACAAACATCTGGGTCTGTGTCTGGGTGTACCTACTGTATGTATTCACAAAAACAAAGTATTTAAGTATTCTGTTATCTGACTTCCATAGTACAAGCTTCGCTTAGTTTGGGGTCAGATGGCGCTGTGTGTAATGTCTTGCTTTTATTTATTTACTAGCGTCCTATATTATTACGCGTATTGGCAAGCGTAGCGTAGAACGCCCTGAGACTCGATGGAGTGACGATATACGTAGGACAGCTGGCGGATGGAAGCGAAAAGCCGAAGATCGGGCTGAGTGGCGTGCCTTGGGAGAGGCCTTCCAGCAGTGGACTAATATAGGCTGATGATGATGATGTCGTATATTTATTTATTTACAAGCGGACGCCTCGCGGTTTCACCCGCGTAGTTTCCGTTCCCGTGGGAATACAGGTATAAAAAGTAGCCTATGTCACCCGGGGATAGTGAAGCTTCCCAACGGTGAAAGAATTTTTGAAATCGGTCCAGTAGTTTTTGAGCCTATTCAATACAAACAAACAATCAAATCTTTCCTCTTTATAATAGTATAGATTAGTGTACGTACCATTGACGAGCTTTTCAGCAAATAGCTTAACAGTGGGATGGAAATGTTGGCAGAGCTGCATTAGTTCTATATATGACGTGCATTGTGCGCCCGCGAAACTCGGGTTCCGTGCCAATGGATTGTACGAAGATATTATCTGGAACACATAATAAAATAATAAATATCGTAGGACTATACACACAGCGCCATCTGGCCCCAAACTAAGCAGAGCTTGTGTGATGGAAGTCAGATAACTGATAGAATACATAAATACTTTTCTTTTTGTAAATACATACTTATAATACATACAGTACACCCAGACACAGAACAAACATTTGTCGAAATCGGACCCACACCCTACAGCTCTCTAGGCAGATGTACTACCAATCAGCCAACGGGGCTGTCAACATTTAACAAAGAGATTAAGTTAAACGTTTAGAGGAGGCTTCAGGTGACCAGAATGCTGGTATCTACTTTGGTCAAAAGCTAAGCATTGCCATCCAGCGTGGCAATGCTGCCAGCATTCTGGTCACACATACCTCCTCTGACGGACTTTTAGATTAAATTAAATTATTAAATTTCGAAGGGGGAGCAAACGAAGGATTCTAACATTAGAATCCTGAGCGTTAGCGAGGGAATCAAAAGGGCACGAGGTGAAAAATCTTTTCACTCGAGTGCAGCACGTAACTTTTCATCCCACCTCAGCGAGGAAATGACTTAATGCAAGAAAACGTACACCAAGGAGGTTCCGAGTCTGAGTTTTTAACAAATTAAAAAAAGTTGTATTATAAATTCGTCACCATGGAGGTTGAAGTAAATAGGTTTAATGATGTATTGAATTGACAAACTTAGTGAACACGATGTTCTAAATACAAATTTACTTTATCCTCTAGCGGATAAAAACGACTTTTGCACTCAGATATGGAAGAGCAGAAATACTCTTTCCGAGATGGGGGGATGAAAAAGATATTCTTACCTTCTCGAAGTTGACAGCTTTCTTCAGCTGAATCTTTGTTTCCAGTTGTCTGTCCTCAGCATCTTCCTTATTTTCTTTGACCTTGGCGTGGTACCAGCCGGCGGTGGCCGTCGATTTGCGTTTCTTAGGCCTTATGTTCCCCTGGTCGTCCATTTTCAAATCTACATAAGTTTCTTCTTCGTCATCTAGAATATACAGAAAGGAAAATAAAAAGGCTATTCATAAACAAGTTACACGAATTATTTTGACAGCCCCGTTGGCTCATTGGTAGTATATCTGCCTTGAGAGCTGAAGGGCGTGGATTCGATTCCCACTCAGGGCAAACATTTTGTGAATAAACAAATGTTTGTTCTGTGTGTGGGTGTTCTGTATGTATTATAAGTATGTATTTACAAAAAAAAAAGTATGTATGTATTCTATCAGTTATCTGACTTCCATCACACAAGCTCTGCTTAGTTTGGGGCCAGATGGCGCTGTGTGTAAAAAAAAAAACTAGCTGCGCCCCGCGGTGTTACCCGCAACATATTTTCGGGATAAAAATTAGCCTATGTGTTAATCACAGCCCAGCGACTGTGTTTTTACTTACTAAGGCCTGATAAGGCCGCCACTTGTGGCGCTAGCTCATAAAGTTATTTTGTTTTCTGTTTATGGTGTGCACAATAAAGAGTTATATCTATCTATACTGTTATAAAGATTTGATTGTTTGTTTGTATTGAATAGGCTCCGAAACTACTAGACCGATTTCAAAAATACTTTCACCGTTGGGAAGTTACACTATCCCCGGGTGACATAGGCTACTTTTTATCCCTGCATTCCCACGGGAACGGGAACTACGCGGGTGAAACCGCGAGGCGTCCGCACAGAACACTTACGACACAGAATAATCATCTATGTTAGTAGTAAGTATGTATTCTATCAGTTATCTGTCTTCCATAGTACAAGCTTTGGTTAGTTTGGGGTCAGATGGCGCTGTGTGTAATGTCCTAAGATATTTTTGTAAATTTTAAAGAAACATCTTTAACAAATTCACTATCAATTAATTTTCGAAACTAACAAAATGTCTTACACTTACTAAATTACTAAAACACTTACTAATGACTCTTTCCAGAATTACGAAATCTTTACTTATAAAGATTTAGTAATTCTGGCAACTAATTAAAAAGACACTCACCTATCAATAAATCTTTTTTATCTCCTTTCAGAAAGTCAATCTTTTGTTCAGTTTGTTTATGTTCTTTCTGTGCATCTTCGGTATCGTTCTCGGTATCTTCTTTAATCTCTGTAGAATCCAACGTGTCGTCTACTTCTTGGGTGTCATCTTTGATTGTGGATGATTCTTCTTTTACCTCCTTTAAAGAAAGAATCAAATTTGAAATAAGCTAAAAAGTCTTGAGGTGTTAGGCTAGATGTTTGACCACAGCTCACCTGATGTTAAGTGAAGGTGTGGTCGAATATGGTAAAGCACACCTAGCCTGGAATTGAACTGGCTCTCAAGTGAGGCTGCCGGAACACATCGTTAGATGCTTGGCGGCAGATTTTAAACTTGAGGGTGGCAGCTAGCCTGCCGAGTACTAAAGTACCCTACCACCATGCTATGTTTTCCTTCACCGGCAGCTCAAGCTCATTGTTGGCGTTTGAACCCACGCCCTTCGGCATGCGAACCTACCGCGCTAACCACTGAGCTATCATCGCTACAATGGATATGTAAAATGGATTCGCACTTGACCATGTACCATCGAAGCGTAGACCGAGTATAATATGGAGTATCCATCCTCACAACGGTATACATAATTCACTAGCGACCCGCCCCGGCTTCGCACGTGTGCAATGCAGATACTAATGTGGTGCATATGCATGTATTATACATATAAACCTTCCTCTTGAATCACTCTGTCTATCGTTGGAAACCGCATTAAAATCCATTGCGTAGTTTAAAAGAGCTAAGCGTACAGACGGCGGGAAGCGACTTTGTTTTATACTATGTAGACTAGCGACCCGCCCCGGCTTCGCACGGGTGCAATGTAGGTACTAATGTGGTGCATATGCATGTATTATACATATAAACCTTCCTCTTGAATCACTCTGTCTATTGATGGAAGCCGCATTACAATCCGTTGCGTAGTTTAAAAGATCTAAGCGTACAGACGGCGGGAAGCGACTTTGTTTTATACTATGTAGACTAGCGACCCGCCCCGGCTTCGCACGGGTGCAATGTAGGTACTAATGTGGTGCATATGCATGTATTATACATATAAACCTTCCTCTTGAATCACTCTGTCTATTGATGGAAGCCGCATTACAATCCGTTGCGTAGTTTAAAAGATCTAAGCGTACAGACGGCGGGAAGCGACTTTATTTTTTACTATGTAGAGATTACGTTTACCAATTTATATTTCAAATCAAGTCATCAAATATCAACTTACCTCTTCCTTAATTTCCATTTTAGTCCATACAAGTTTGACGGCGTCCTTTTTCTCACTATCCTTTAGTACTTGCGATATCATAAACAATATCTGTTTCAACAAAGAAAAATAATTTGTTAACAATAACTTTTGTAGTTTTTTTTCAAATGTAAAAAGTAATGAGACTACCGAGACGCTCTCCTGATGGTAAGAGATAACGCCTGTCCATGACCACTGCAGCGATACACAGAACTTTAAGTAGCTAAACAAAGTCCAGGGTGTAGTAGATAGTAATAAAGTTTTAAAAGTAATAAATGTTTTCTTTCAAATTACTGTCGCTGCTTTGGCGCTCATTACTTTGAGACTTTCGATGGTTAGTCTCTACAGCCCAGTAATTTGAAAGAAAGAAATAAAACATTTATTTTGACACACACAACAACAAAAAACACTACAAATAAAAGATTACCCGCCTCCGTACGGGATGCAGCTTCCACCGCGTGTTTCAGAACCAAGTTAAGATCTTGGCTGCTAGAAACCTTGTTTTATGACATTGACGAGTATTTCAAACTTAAAGATTATTGAATTACTAGTAAGTAATTATGATTTTTTTGTCATGTCATTTTAATATATTGACAATATATTGTTTTGGTATTGACATATTTTTATATTGACATATTTTATATTGACAGTATTTTTATATTGACAATATTTTTTATATTGACATGTTTGGATATTGACATACCTTATTTTGACATGTAATCAGTGTTTTAAACCCCATTTAATGACATGTTTAAAATTTTGAAGTGACTTGTAACATTGGTGTTATCAATAAAGTATTTGTATTTGATTAGAAAATAAAAAATAATAATTATGTAGAACGTTGTCGCTGTAGTGTCCAGTGCGACAAAAAAGGTTAGTTCTCAGCAAGTACAGTAGTAGTAGTTTTCTTAGTCTTAGTATGTATATTTGTTCAAAAACATGCCGAATATTTTGACTATCAGTCAGATAAGGTACCAAAAAATACTGTCAGAAAAATACACTATAAAAAACTATATTTTCCAAAATGTAAGCTAGAGTTGTATAAGAGAAACTCTTACATAATGGCGATCACAATTTATAATAAACTGCCGGCCGAAATAAAAACGCTACCTAACAGCAAATTTAAACGTCAATTAAATTCTTGGTTATTGTATAAATGTTACCTACTACACAATTCTAGAATACATTAACGATAAAAACATGTAGTAAAATATTACTTACATTATTGTACACACTCTAAAAGAGGTAATTTGTATGGAACTGTATTAATTATTACATAAGATCTTTACCTACATACATTTGACAATAAAATTTTGAATCTTGAATCTTAGTAATTTCGCTAGCTGCAAACCGGAACACAGTAATGTTCACATACTGCTTAGCGGCAGAGTAACTGCTAAGGAGATCTATCACCTGCTACAACTTTGTATCCTAAAAACATGTAGCGGGTAACACCGCGGGGCGCAGCTAGTATTGTTTGTAATTTGTGCGGACGGTAAAGAGTTACATTATGAGTTTGTTCTGTGTCTGGGTGTACTGTATGTATTATAAGTATGTATTTACAAAAAAAAAAAATATAAGTATTCTATCAGTTATCTGACTCCCATAGTACAAGCTTTGCTTAGTTTGGGGTCAGATGGCGCTGTGTGTAATGTCCTACGATATTTATTTATTTATTCATTATTACTCGTGTATATCAGATGTAAACTTACCCCGCAGCATTGCGCTGGAGTCATATAACAGCATAACTGCAGCAATCTCTTCACGAAAGCGCAAACACGATCCGTGTTACTGTCCTGCTTCAACGACTTGTAAATCAGCGAGAAAAGCAGCGCAGAGTGAGTCGTAGAGAATATATCAGTGTTTGTAAGCTTGCGGTAGAGAGCGCTGTAATAGCTGAAATAAAAATGGCTTTATTCATTGGAAAGAATTTGAAAATGTATCAACACACGCAAATAAAAACACTATGCCTCGTCATTCAACTGCACTTTTCAACAAAAGTGTACTAGGAATGGGTCCAAAGATTTACAATCATTTGCCGTAATCAGTGCTGGAATCGGAGGGCATAGGTGCATTTAAAAGATATTTATTTAATTTTTTGCTGACAAAGGGATATTATACGACTAAGGAATATATTGAAGATAAACTATTTTCAATTTAATTAATTATCTATTTGACATTGTTAATTAATTAATTATTATTTTATGCCCCAATGGGCGCAATTTGTTGACACGTTTTTCTCATGTGTAATAAGATCCTACGCTACACAGGCTGACAATAAAAAATACTTATTTGAATTTGAATTTTAAAATATGGGTAATATAAATAAATATTGTATGACGGTACATTTCAATACGGCGACTCTCCGCGATTATCCGCGTTTTTTTTCCTTTGGTTTTGGCGTCGCATTTTGAGCATTTGCCAGTGTCAAGTGTTTTACATTTTCAAGTTTCATAAGTTAAATAAGTTGCCTCGTACCGTTTAGTTATAGTCAAAGTCCAGTCTTGGTTAACTACAGTCCTTGTCAGTCAAGTCCAGTCATGCTTTAGTTAAGTAGTGGTGACTTTACTATAAAGCTTCGATGGAGTTTTGGAAGCAACACAAAAAGTCATGTTTCACGACATTATATCATTTTCCAACACTCGCGCTTGTGATCCGACACTTTATGAATAAAATACCACTATTTTTATGCATAAACACACGAAAAAAACACAACGGAACGCAAAAAAAATGTATTTGTAAATTTTTCAATGTGTGTTGTTGGAGTGCCTTATAAATAAAAATAAGCCTTAAAAATAGGACACGAGTGAAAGAAAGTTGACCAAAAAGAACGAACGAAAAGAACGAAGAAGAAAATGTAGAACAATGCTTACCGATCAGATGTTCCCTTAGAAGCGTCGCTGATGAGGAACAGGAGGGCCAAAGCGTGTATCGACACGTTCAAGCTCGTCAAATGTACCAGCTTATATATGGCGTCCACGTGGTCAGTGGTCGCGAGACGTGACCGCTCCGCGAACGGATACGCACGCTTCACGCCGGTCAGTATGGCGGACATTAAACGAGAGTCGATCTCACCCTGAAAAATTGTAAACATTTTTGCTATAAGAGTTTTTTTTTTTTTTTTTTTTAATGTAAAAAGTAATGAGACGAACTAGACGCTCTCCTGATGGTAAGAGATAACGCCTGTCCATGACCATCGCAGCGATACACAGAACTTTAAGTAACAAAACAAAGTCCAGGGCATCACTGCTTTGGCGCTCATTACTTTGAGACTTTTGATAGAGTTAGTCTTAACAGCCCCGTAATTTCGCTAGCTGCAGTACCCTTCAAACCGGAACACAGTAATGCTTACACACTACTGCTTAGCGGCAGAATAACTGGTACTGCGGTGGTACCTACCTAGACGACCTCCTGCTAAGGAGATCTACCACCAAGTCCAAGTTTTCTTTCATGGTTAAATTGACAGGATAGATGTTTGACTACAGCTCATATGATATTTATGTAGGTAACACTGCAGTAAGATATTTTGATATTCATGTCGTCAGCAATGACTCGCTTGTTCGGAAAAGGCTCCAAAGCCTTGAACATTGTAACAAAGTGGCTTGTCTCTCAGTTTTCCACCGGATACACTTTGGTGAATGCGCTTCAGATTTTCAACAGTAAAAATGTTATATATATTATTATTTTTTATAGTAGATAGGCTTGCGTTTGACCGCCATCTCGCCTGATGTTAAGCGAAGATGCGGTCTACGGTGGAGCACGCTTGCCTAGAAGAAACCGATTCACTCGCGACTTGAAGGTACCCAGACTATATTCATCGGGGAACACCCACTCGGGCAGCTGATTCCAATGTCTAGCGGTACGTATGAAGAAGGTGGAATCAAACCGCTTAGTTCGAGCTTTTGGAACATCAACCATGAAGCGGTGACGCTTTTTAAAGCTCCTGGCTGTCCGATAGTAGAATGGGCAAGGTGGAATTAGGTCATGCAGATCTGAAGCGCACTCTCCAAAATGCATCCGGTAAAAAGTAATGAGACGAACGAGACGCTCTCCTGATGGTCAGAGATAACGCCTGTCCATGACCATCGCAGCAATACACAAAACTTTAAGTAACAAAACAAAATCCAGGGCATCACCGCTTTGGCGGTCATTACTTTGAGACTTTTGATAGAGTTAGTCTCAACAGCCCAGTAATTTCGCTAGCTGCAGTACCTACCCTTCAAATCGGAACACAGTAATGCTTACACACTACTGCTCAGCGGCAGAATAACTGGTACTGCGGTGGTACCTACCTAGACGACCTCCTGCTAAGGAGATCTTTGTACTCACCTTCTTGATAGACGCTTTGAAAAACGAAAAATATATCCTGATGAGATTTTCAGCAATCTTGGAGTCGTCTTTCTCCAAATAGAATTGATTGAGGAAACATACGCCGTAGTACTGCGCACGAGAGGATATATTTGATCTGAAATAGAAATTAATTGCAAATTTTTTTGGTTTCAATGAAGCGTTGACCAGTTTTTGCAATTCCTATCGGGAATTGTAAATTGGGGTCTGGACTTTGTTTCGTTACTCAAAATTCTGGGTACTGCAGCAATGGTTATGGATAGGCGTTGTAAATTTCTCGTGAGTTTAACAGGAATCGCAATAAGAAATTCACAGTATCGGATCTGGACTTTGTTTCGTTACTCAAAATTCTGGGTATCGCAGCACACAGACGTTGGTATTTTGGGTACAGGCGTTTTAGATTTTATGTCCTCCTAACTCTTTAGATTAGCTCCTAACAGGTGCTCTCGCTCTCGACTTTGTTTTGTTGCTCAAAATTTTGGGTACCGCAACAATATTCGATAATAAGGTGTTGTAGTTAATTCGTGAGCGCTTAACAGGAATCACAATAAGAATTTAATAGAATGGTGTCTGCATATTGATTAGTTACTCAAAATTTTGTAGGAAAGGATGTAATTGTTAGGTGTGTGTCGAAATTGGTAACTTACCTAAACAGCATTTTCTCTATTTCAGTCAGCACCACCGATTTCATGTTAGGATGGTTGTATAGTAACTGACAGAGATGGTATATCACTTTCGAAGCCACCGCTTGACTTGGGTCGCCTAACTTGTTTATGATGTTTGTGAGCAGCATCTAGGGAAATAGATATAAGACTTTATTATTTGATGCTACTTACATTATACAGCGGAATTTGTCGCCTGAGTGGATGTTTCTAGTCAGATTTGTTGGTTCATTGGTATAGTCCGGGTGGTAGCGTTGCATTTTAGGTAGTGATTTTACGCCGATCCATTGCTATCTTGTTCGATAGATCTCGAATAACTGATAAGTAAACCGAGCGTCAGCTGGCGCACCCGCGGTGGGTTTGGGAATGGGAGGTCGGGGAAGTTGTAAAAAAAATTAAAAAAAAAGTCATAGTTCGCCGAAACTTAAACTAGCTTATTGTTTATATAATTTAAAGTACGAAATCAGCTGCGTGGGTAGCGGTGGAAAGACCGTCAGCCGATGCAGTAAAGGTTGAAAATATTAGAGCATTGCTACTATATGGTTCCCTTTTAAACACGAATTTCGAGGTAGATTCTGGCCTTGCTTGAGCCCATAACACGACCTTAGGGCTACCTAAACTTCTGCCCTTCTGATCTATCAATATCAGCCGGCTTACTATGACTTTTGTATTTGCAACGCTGCCACCCGGACTTATAGTGTCTGCTGAATGAATTGGTTTAGAAAAATATTTACCTTCTCCCTTTCTGGATGGTGCATCAGTAAATAAGACATGGATGTGACAGCTTTTTCCTTATTAGCATCCACTGTGTCGTGAGCAAAATTATTTAATGCCTCCACATATGCTGAAAAATACAAAAAGACATGTTGTTTCACTAAATACATAGAAATACACATACAAATACAATATATAGTCGAATTTTGTTTTGCCTTTTCAAAATATGTTTTACCTCTGAATTCCGTCAGGAAAAAAATCTTCCTTTTTTTATGAAAAAAGTAATGAGACGAACGAGACGCTCTCCTGATGGTAAGAAATAACGCCTGTCCATGACCATCGCAGCGATACACAGAACTTTAAGTAACAAAACAGAGTACAGGGATCACTGGTTTGGCGCTCATTACTTTGAGACTTTTGATAGAGTTAGTCTCAACAGCCCAGTAATTTCGCTAGCTGCAGTACCCTTCAAACCGGAACACAGTATTTGACAGTATATATACTTTGAGATTGGTCCCATAGACATTTTTATCAAAGTCGTTTCAGTAATTAATATAAAAGATTATGATTATTTTGATTCGGTTATTTTTTGTAAAAATTATACTAACGGGCGCGCGCATTGTACTCAGCTTTGTCTCCATGAAGAAGGCCACCGTATATGACCATACTCAACATAAGTAATCTCACATAAGTTCTTTCAAGTTTAAGGTTCTTTTGACAGCCCTGTTGGTTCATTGGTAGTAGGGAGTGGGTTCGATTCCCAGCCAGGACAAGCATTTTGTGATATAAACAGATGTTTGTTCTGTGTCTGGGTGTACTGTATGTATTTACAAAAAAAAAAGTATTTAAGTATTCTATCAGTTATCTGCCTTCCATAGCACAAGCTTTGCTTAGTTTGGGGTCAGATGGCGCTGTGTGTAATGCCCTGTGACATTTATTTATTATTTCGTTCTCTGTACTTTTTTCTGTTTTTGGTGTGCACAGTAAAGAGTTTTATCAATCTATAAGTAAAACAAGAAAGACAATACTCACTGCCATATAACTCTTTTAGCTGATCCTCGAAATACCATAGCTTGAGTATGTTCCGTCTCGCTTGCTTGTTCCCAGATACCATATTGTCTATCTCTGCCAACGGATGCTGGGTGAATGTCCGTAGCTTCACATCGGGAATGAGAAGATCTGAGATAAGCAGTTCGGAGAGACCGTCTGGAAGGGAATTTAAGATCAGTTTTTATGTTTATCAGCAGAATTTAATTGTAGAAGTGTAAATGATGAAAACTTCTTAGCATTGATTTGATGCCCAGGAGGTGACAAGCAGGGACAGGAAACTGTAGTTTTTTTTATAGCTGACAGACAGGCATTATTTGACTACAGCTCACCTGATGTAAAGTGACGGTATGGTCAAAAATGGTAATCACACCTAGCCTGGTATGAAACAGGCTTTCAAGTAAGATTGAGCACATCGTAAGATGCTTGGCGGCAGCTTTTCAACTTGAGGGTGGTAGCTAGCCAGCCGATTACTAGAAAGTACCATACTACCATGCTATGGTTTCCTCACCATGTTTAGCTTTCACCAGTCTTCCTTCAGTCGATATAACTTGCGACCTAGGTGTTGGTTTGTCGATGGGTTTTAATATTAGCCGTGCGTCTAGCAAAAACTTGAAATTCAACCAACACCATTCAAAAACGGGTGATTTAGAAAAAACGGCCAATTTGAAATTGCAATTTTGCATGAGAATTGGTAGTTCGGATTACTGCCAATAGATGGCGTTCATCGAGGAAGATGTCATATCTTCATGCATTGTTTTTTTTCTTTGGTTTTGGCATCGTGTTTTGAATTGCAATTGCCAGTGTCAAGTGTTTTATATTTTCAAGTTTCATAACTTAAATAAGTTGCCTCGTAGCAATAGTTATATTCAAAGTCCAGTTTTGCTCAAGTACAGTCTGTGTTAGTGAAGTCCAGTCGTGCTTAAGTATAGTAGTGGCGCTATAAAGCTTTGATGGAGTTTTGGAAGCAACACGAAAAGTCATGTTTCACGTCATTATTATGTCATTTCATCATGTATTGTTATTCATTTCGTGTGTAAAAATCTATTACATTCTTATTCTTATTCTTATTCTTATTCGGAATGGGGGCGATGAGTCCTGCACTGACGTCCCGCTTGGGGTGTATTGCGCATTTCCCCCTACCAGCGTCTACCCGAGCCAACCCAGCTCCTTGAAGTACCGGAGCGAGGCTCTGGGCCGCTGGCATAGTAGCTCCAGTGGGTGAGATGGAATTGTTAACAATGATGAAAAGCAGTCAGCACTTCGCGGTGACATAGATAAAGCTACCTCATGCAATTTAGTGGCAACTCTAGTTTCTGCTGTGGCTTTACAGTGCCACAACACATGCTTACAGTGCCACAACACATGCCTCTATTACATTTAAAACCATTTTTTCATATCAAGTCAATTGTAGGTGATGCCTTGTTCACCGGGTCATCTAGTAATACCGTTTCTTACCAGTTGGATGTTTTTAACTTACCGATAATAATGATGCCATCTTTCTTTTTGGCAGGTTTCACATTGCTTATTAAATTTCTTAGTGCGTTCAAATTATAGATGGGACTATCCTGAAAATAATTAAAGATTTGTGTTACAGTTGTGATAGAACAGCTAGCAACAAGTGAAGCAGATATTATCAGTTATCTGACTTCCCATAGTACAAGCTTTGCTTAGTTTGGGGTCAGATGGCGCTGTGTGTAATGTCCTACGATATTTATTATTCATTTATTTATTCTACCAAATGAGCTAACGGACGGTCAAAAGGAAGTGAGGTGTGGAGAACGCTTCATTTATCTATACTATTATAAAGAGGAAAGATTTGATTGTTTGTTTGTATTGTATAGGCTCTGAAACTACTGGACCGATTTTAAAAATTCTTTCACCATTGGGAAGCTGCACTATCCCCGGGTGACATAGGCTACTTTTTATAACTACGCGGGTGAAACCGCGAGGCGTCCGCTAGTTATATAAATGTAAATTTATTGTAACAAGACACCAAGATAGTTATTGTATACCTGAATCAATATTGTAGCTGCAGCTACCCTGTCCCCAATGGAACCTTTGTTCAGAAGAGTCCTCGCCCATTGATGGTCCGATGAGCTGCTTTTGTTTGATTCTGTAACATGCCATGTTAATAAAAAGTTTAGAGAGTTTAACACAAATAAACACAGCAAAACATGAATTCATATTTATATGATAATAAATTTATCAATAATTTTGTTTGAAGGCAAAAAAACTGATGACAAGAACTATAGACTACTGTATTATAGTGTAGTGTATAGTATTAGTGGTATTATACCACTATTATTATAGACCACTGGTATATAATATTATGATAATAATAATTGATCAGGTTTTGTTTTGATACATTTTTTTTTTACTTATGAGGGATTACTCACATGTAATTATGTTGGATATTCTAACAATAGTTTCGTCCATTAAACTCTCGAAACTATAGTCGGTATTTTAAATTATAATTTGTTTATCTGAGATTAAACTCAATACAATTGTTAAATACTATATAGTGTTACACAATATACCGTTATTGTTAATCTGGGTGTGTTCAAGTCCAAATTGTATTGGTATCTTCTAGGCAGCGCCATCGTAGACTGCTTCTTCACTTAACATTAGGCAATATAGCAGTCAAACATAAGACTTTTTCTTAAAAATAAAACATATATTCAAACAAGCAAAACTAAGACTTATAAGAGGTTCCAATGGAAGTGTGAGAGCTACTGCGCCATCACACAACAAAACCTGTGGGATAAGAAAGCCGACTGTAAACATGGTAAGACCGCCTTTCCAATTCTTAACAGGAAGATCACTAACAATCTATTGAAGCTGCAACGACAGGACCTTCGTCTCTTAGTAGGCCTCATAACCGGTCATTGCAACTTGAATAGTCACCTCTTTAAACTAGGAGCCACGGATAGTCCGCTATGTCGTGGCTGCTTGCAAGAGAATGAAACTGTAGAGCATGTGCTTTTGCATTGCAAAGCCACAGAAGGTACTAGAACTGCTACTAGGCTGCATGAAGCTGCTTCGCTATCATTCATGTCATCATCATTGAACTTGTCACCTAAATCACTGGAGCTACTATGCCAGCGGCCCAGAGCCTCGCTCCGATACTTCAAGGAGCTGGGTTGGCTTGGGTAAACGCTGGTAGGGGGAAATGCGCAATACACCCCAAGCGGGACGTCAGTGCAGGACTCATCACCCCCACTTCGAATAAGAATAAGAATAAGAAGAGGTTCCAGCGAACCCCAAAGTAGGTGAAACTCTAGGGCTCTCATGTGCCTATTTGTCAGATCACTTATTTCAATAGGCATAAAGTAAAATAGAAAAAGATACTGACTTGTTTCATAAGCGAGAGTATCGCCATGTAAAGAACTGCTAGCTTCCTTTCGATACTCTTCAATTTGCTCTGTAGTTAATTCTCTTGTTGACGATGTTGGTTCTTCTGGCAACTGAAAAATTTGTAAAAACTCGCTAAAAAAAACATCCCATAGCAGACATAACATTCTTATTCTTATTTGAAGTGGGGGTGATAAGTCCTGCACTGATGTCACCGCTTGACGTGTATTGTGCATTTCCCCCTACCAGCGTCTACCCGAGCCAACCCAGCTCCAGTGACCAGACATAGTACAATTATCTAAATTTGTTGTAGTATTAATCAGAATCGTTGCCGCTAGTTTGATGTGATAAGCAAGCAATCTCATTAATGATGTGTGCAATGTTTGGGTTAGTAAATTTGTAATGTTTTCTTTATTTCCTATTGTGTTTTAATAGTGAATGTAGGTTTACTAATCAAATAAAATAAATAAATAAATATCGTAGGACCATACATACAGCGCCATCTGGCACCAAACTAAGCAGAGCTTGTGTGATAGAAGTCAGATACCTAATAGAATAGATAAATACTTTTTTTTTTGTAAATACATACTTATAATATATACAGAACACCCAGACACAGAACAAACATTTGTTTATTCACTGAGTGGGAATCGAACCCACGCCCTACAGCTCTCAAGGCAGATATACTACCAATGAGCCAACGGGGCTGTCGTTATTGTACCAAATTTACATAAAATAAAAAGTTTCAGCGCACTTAAATATTCCTTCCGTCAAGAAGAAGGTTTCTAAGAATATAATAAACAGATATCCTTAGTTTGGGTATTTACAAGATGTATATTGAGAAAGGTGCAGAATTACACAATGTATGTATTGAAAAAGCAACCTCTAATGTTGCCTCAAATCATTAAATTAATGTTTATTGTAGTTAATTTAAACGGAAAGGGTAAAGATTTTACAATAAAACAGCGTTTGATAAACTATTTCCACTGCTTACCTGATGATACCACTTTTTCTTCTCTTCATATTCTAAAGTTTCAGCAAAATGTTTTGCAATACCCTGAGATTTCTTGCTGTCGGCATTTTTGTCAGCTACACCATAATTTGTATACGCCTCGTCCACTAAAATGTTCTCTTCAAATCTTTTATGCTTCATTATTAGTTGTGTACTATTTCTGAAAACTTAATAAATAAAAACAAGAACACGTGAAATCCAAATCTAGTATTTTTTGTTCTCGTCTCGCATCGAGTGACAAATGACAATGACAACCAAATTGAGGGTGGACTTTTTTTTTATATTTGCCAGTCTATGTATTTTACCACAACTCACCTGATGTTGAGTAAATATGGTCGAAGATGGTAAACACATCTAGCTTGAGATGACTATATATTTATTTGTAACTTTTATTTGCGATCGGGATTTTAGCTTTGCATATTATGTATTTTTCTGACATGGTTAATCCCCCCACCTCACACTGGAGGACCCTGTTATGGGGTACTTACATCTATAGCCACTAACATTTTCAGAACGATTTTTTTGCGCACGTCCGCTTGTCCACATCTCAGGCGAAAGGTGTGTGGAAGTGTGACGGTCAGGGTATATTTGTGGCGATTCGGATCGTTTCAGCCTTGGCAGCACTAAGTAAATAGAAAAATAATGAGTTTTTAGCGGGAATGCAGAAAGAGTTGTTTCGCCCCTTTGAATTCTAAAGAATCAAGATATTAGATATTAAGATATTATGAGATTTAAGATATTTATTGCTATCATACAGTACAAGATGACTACTACTACTACTTTTTCACAACGTTTGTAAAACCAACAATCTTTTTAGAGAGTTTGTACATAAAAATTGTGGTGTTTATTCATGAAGTGCCGAATTACAAGCACGAGTGTGGATAAATGATATATTGTAGTGAAAGATAACATTTAATTTCACGTCCAAAACTCTATCGAAGCTAAGTACCACCACTACTACTATAAGTAAAGTCACCACTACTTTATTAAGACATGACTGGACTCTATCGGCACGGACTAGACCTTCACTGTAACTAAAGATATTAGACATAAATTGCAAAAACCGTAGTTCGTAATATGAAAATTTGGCACTAAGGAATCCGTATTCATTTGCCGCTGAAACTAATTAAAAAAAAAAAAGATAAAAAAAATTGTAAAACTCCGGGTGGGGTATAAGTGTTAGATATATTGTTTTCCTAAAGAAATCTATAGTATTTGCTCAAATTAACTTATTAACACCATAATGGATGACAAAGGAAGGAAAGTTATCGTTTGCGACAACGGCACGGGTGTAAGTTAATTGAATAAACTAAAGTAAAATAGATGTTGATAAGGCAATGGCTTGAGTCATCGTTTTCCTGGTTTCTTGGTTCCAGTTTGTGAAATGTGGATATGCTGGCAGTAATTTCCCGGCTCATATTTTCCCATCTATGGTGGGAAGGCCTATCATCAGGGCAGAAAATAAAATTGGAGAGATTGATGTCAAGGTATGTACATACATAAGTTGGTCAGAAATTTTAATTTTTTTTGAAGAAATAATTTTTTTTTTATATTGCTCCGGATTTCTAATTGTTTATTTTGATTTAGTAATAGTGAAGATTTTTTTGTGCCAAGAGATATCACTGATAATCTTGTATCATGTACTGAGATGTATATTTATAGTCTTTCCTGTTTTTCCTATGTTTACAAATGTCCCTGATCAAATTTCTTCATAACCAACTGAGTCATTTAGTTATACACAGAAGCAAACATGCAATTGTTTCTGTGTTTATAAACTTGATTGTGATGACTTAATGAGACAATGGAATCCTTTTTGCTATAGTTCTTTTGGATTCAATTATGTTTAAAAATTATCTCTTTTATTTTTGTATTATGTATGAAGTATGGTAAACTTCATATATATCCTAAAATAAAAAGGATTAATTTTTGTTCTGTTTAAAAACATGCATATTATTATATAGCATTTCCTTATGCAAATGGTCTAACCATAAGAGTTTTATATCTACTTGTACTGGGCTAAAATATCTAATGAATAGGGGCCAGCATTGTTAATTGTTGTGCTCTTGCTGAAAATCTTGTCTATTAAATGATTAAGTTCAGAAAGTTCTGTAACACATTTATAATATTTGTTTTTTATCTGTACAGAATTGTAGAGGGAACCAATAAATATGTCATAAATATAGATAAATCAGACATAAACTAGAAAATTATGGTGACATGCTTAGAGACACTATAGATGTGTCACTTATTTCATACTAGCCGGCACTCTATTATGTTGCAGACAAAAAAAAAATACTATGCCTATCAAATTCACACAAGTACAAACAATATGTTGACTAAGTTTCATCACAATAGGCTCAACAGTATGTTACTCAGCATAAAAAATAAAAAAAAAACAAACTCACTGCTGTTTTCTAAAAATTATACACAAATCAATCACTGAATCTTTGTAATTTTTTTAATCTAGATTTGGAATTTTATTTATTGGACTTTTCCACTACAAATCTGTATACCCAACATCATTATAATATTAGAAAGATTACTTAATGAGGTATTTTTAAGTATTGCTATAATTATTATAAAATTTCCAGGACATATGCATTGGAGTAAGTCATGCTAGTAAGCAAAAAGCATGCACTATAAAACCCCTTCTAATTGAATTGGTGTTTTGTAACACTTAAAACATAAGCACCGACATTGTTCATACAAAAATGAATAATAATAATCTTTTTGATATCATGCTTAACTCCATCACACTCACTGGAGCTACTTTGCCAGCGGCCCAGAGCCTCCAATACTTCAAGGAGCTGGGTTGGCTCGGGTAGACGCTGGTAGGGGAAATGCACAATACACCCCAAGCAGGACGTCAGTACTTATCACACCCATTCCAAATAAGAACAGACTTTTTCATGCATACCGCTAGACATTGGAATCAGCTGCCCGAGTGGGTGTTCCCCAATGAATATAGTCTGGGTACCTTCAAGTCGCGAGTGAATCGGTTTCTTCTAGGCGAGCGTGCTCCAGCGGGAGTGCGGTCAAACGCAAGCCTATCTACTATAAAAAAAAAAAAAAAGAATGTTCAGAACAAAATCAGTCTTACATTTGGATTTACAAAAGTAAAAAAGATCAAATAATCATTATTTTATTGATGAAGCCTTGTTTTGAACTTGTCAGATGTAACAAAAAGTGAGATGATATAATTATTAACAGTCGTCAGATTCTGGAAACTTATAATTAAATTATTGCAAGTTATAATTTTAAATATTTTCCATGTACATACAATTATATATGTATAATTGTATGTACATACTATAATACATATACATACAAAGCAAAACGATACTCAGCCAACTACAAGGACCGCTTGACAACTCACCCAAACCCGTTATCCAGTATGCTCCTGCTGCCAAATCCAATTAGAAGACTCAAGAGAGCCGATGTGCTGACTTACTAAGGGGTGATGGAGTAGTGACTCTACCTCTCTAAACTAACAACCTCTTGCAACTCACCTGATTATAGTCTAGGCGACTGATCGCAGGTCTAATAAAAGGAAAAAAAAATACATAATACATACATACTATAATAGTATGTTGTAAATAAATAAATAATAATTGACATAAATTAATTCAGGCGCTCATTTTACTTTTGTATGAGAAATGTTGGTGCTTAGATTTAGGATTTCCATATATTTTGTTTTATTGTGTGTTTTTTTTAAAGCTATCTACATAATAGCACTATAAACTAATCCAGTCTTTTAGACTAACTTCAATGTTTGCATTATATTATTATTAATGCCTTGGCCCTTCACATAGTTCGAGTTAAAATATTTTTTCTAAATATAGTTCACTGCCATTGTCGTCTATAATTGACAAGTGATAGCGAGCGTTGTACATCAACGAAGTTAATATTTGACAACAAGATTGTCAAGTATGGTTACTGATTATACTTAATATGACACAAAATATATGATTAGTTATCTAAATAATTCTTATTTTTGTATGTTAATTTGCTTATCTACCTGAAAAAAAACTCTCTAAGTGTGGAGGGCCTATGTCTATATGCATAAAAAAAAATGTTATTTGCATTGCGATGAATTGTAATGAAAGATGTTTGTATTGTAATAAAAATCAGGTTATATGTCAAGAAATTTACAAAATTTAAATGATACTAAAAATAATTTTAATCAATTAATATTCTAGTGAAATTAACACCAAATTTTATGCTCGCAGGGGTTTGACCCAGACGTTGTACAGGTAACAGGCACTTATAGACAAAATAGTTTACACTTTGTAACTCACAGTAAAATAATTATAATGCTCATAATTAGATTGAGCATTGCCTTTTTTATTTTATTTTTCACTAGTAGCGTGCGTTTTATCGGCTATCCTAAAAGAGCTGTATATATTTTTTCGGGATAAAATCGTATGTCTTAATCCAGGATATAATTCTCCTTTCTGAATTTTATTAAAACCTGTGGTGTGATTAACCCGCAAAGAAGTAACAAACACACATACAAACAATCGCATTTATAAATATTAGTGTGTTCGTGTCATGTAGTTCGAAAGTTAATAGGCTTGCACTTGACACTTTCTCGTCGACTATACAGACTGCAATGAAGTAGATTCATTAGTGATTTTAAGACACTGAAATTATTTCAAAACTCCCACACAGGCAGTAGATAGATAGCACAATTAAAGCGAAAACAAAGCGCTTAAAAATTCACTATATTTAACATGCTATATTAAACTAGCTGCTTTATATGATAATAGAAGTTGCTTGTATCGTTTTTGTGCCTGATACTTCTTGGACGATATGTCTATAGCACACTATAGCTTAGATTAGCCAAGGATCTGAAAATTAACGGATTGGCTTACAAAATAGATAAAGAATTCTTGGTTCCACAATTTCGCTGTAGTTGACATCAACTTGATGCATTTGACAAGCGAAATTATAAGACAAAGACAAGAAATCTTTCACTTAGCTGTATAATAAAAAATCCGTATATTTTCACTTTCAGCTATAATTTTAGCACAGGAATTATTATAATGTTAGGATAGGATTTTAACCCATTGACCGCCACATTTGTCAATACGCCAAATGTTTTTTGTCAAGTATTGACAAATGAATACTATTATAGTATATATTTAATTGTGCAGTATTGTATATGTTTACATACCTATATATTTTATATTTTTATTGTATATTTACACGGATATATCCGTGTTTTGGTTACAAGGATCTAATTTAATCTAAACATTAATATAACTTCACGACAATTTTTAAATAACTATCCGAAATATTCTTTAATATCTAAAACTAAAATCCGGCATGAAATTAACATCTAAACAACTACAAGTCTTTATACCCTTTTCTCGCTGCAGTAACCACTTGCTGACACGTGTTTCGCCTCTACACGAGGCATCCTCAGGACGTGTTGTCGAGCACTTGACCCAAATGAGACAAGCCAAGTGCTCGGCTATATTAGCTGTGCCTTCTGTCCTATCCATCCAAAGGTTGCCTAGAAGAAATCGGTTTAGGCGATAAGGTTGCCGTTGTATTACCGCCAATCCTTGTTGTTTCTATTCTTTGACATGTATGTAATTTGTTGGTGTACAATAAAGTAATTTTGTACTTTTAAATATTATTATTATTATTTTATTCATTTTGTCTCTCTCCTGCAAGGGAGGTACATTTCGCACGGGCCGGAGCCAAGTGCCTATTCTAAGGATAAAAATTTTCTTACAATCCTACATGTGTTCAGTATCGTGGCTTTTTTTTTATTACACACAGCGCCATCTGACCCCAAACTAAGCAAAGTACTATGGAAGTCAGATAACTGATAGAATACTTAAATAGTTTTTTCTTGTAAATACATACTTATAATACATACAGTACACCCAGACACAGAACAAACATTTGTTTATACCACAAACTGTTTGTCCTGAGTGGGAATCGAACCCACGCCCTTCGGCTCTTGAAGCAAACATACAACCAATGAAACAACAGGGCTGTCTGTTTTTGGAAAAGTTTGTTAGCTGTGGGTGGGATGTTGAGGGTTTCTAAGCCAGCGTGTTATGATTGATATTAAAAAATAAAAATAAAACAAATTGGGCAAATGTTTGTTCTGTGTCTGAGTGTTATTTACAAAAAAATATATATTTATGTATTCTATCAGTTATCTGACTTCCATAGCACAAGTTTTGCTTAGTTTGGGGTCAGATGGCGCTGTGTGTACCATATTTATTTATTATATTCTGCTACTTTTATAACGTGGTAGTTAACAATCTTTACGATATTTTTATTTATTTAATAGATAAATTCATTTACCTCTCGTAGTTAACGTTGTCATTTTTAGAATAATCAGGAAATATAACTATCTACCTACTTCAAATTCTGTATAGTTCATAACAGAATATTTTTTATCCTCTAGAAAATATTTCGCATCGAATATACATAGCTTTGCATTTTTTTTTTTGTTTTGTGTATGTTTTTCAGCCATTTTATACTACTTTAACATATTTAACATTTATAAATAACACGTTCTAAGTTTGTATACGACACGCCCAGATACTGACATTAAAATTGAAGTTAAAATTCTTTGTTCGACTATGAATTGTCAAAGAAATAACGTATTGAAGAAACCGTCAAAAAAGGGTTTGATCTTAATTAAATATAATAACCCTGCACATGTACTATGCGTATAGTAAAAAAAAGCTGACATTAAAAAAATATATATTAAGGTTTTGGCGTACGGCATACAAACTTGTTGGTTTCATGTAACTGCTGTGCTGTAAATGATGCTGTTTAAAATGTTTCCAGGACTTGATGGTCGGCGATGAAGCGTCGCAGCTTCGGTCTATGCTCGAAGTCAGCTACCCTATGGAGAATGGAGTAAGTAATGAGTAGGTTATATTTAATCCTGACAGCCCTGTTGGTTCATTGGTAGAATGTCCGCCTCAAGAGCTGAAGGGCGTGAGTGTGGGAATCGATCCCACCCAGGACAAACTTTGTGGTATAAACAAATGTTTGTTCTGTGTCTGGGTGTTCTGTATTTATAATAAGTACGATTTACAAAAAAGAAGTATTTAAGTATATCAGTCTTCCATTGTACAAGCTTTGCTTAGTTTGGGATCAGATGGCGCTGTGTGTAATGTCCTGCGCTATTTATTTTATTTTTAATTAGGGGAATGCTATAATTATGTTTGTCACTGGGATTTATGTAATTGTACACAAAATATGAATAGAATGGGCAAGTGAAACGGTTAAATACATGGCAATTTCGCTTTTTTATTATTTATAAATTATTGTATTTGTAGAACGAATAGACGGACAGTCCGTCAGACGGCGGATTCGCATCAGAAGTGGTTACTGGGTTACTGGGCGAGGGTGTAGCGGGCGAGGAGACAAGCCATATAATTCAATTCTCTTATACAAAGTTTAATCAGCACTTCACAACGATTTTAGTTTAAAAGTCATTAGAACAGTATAATCACTATTACATAGCTTGGGGGCAAGACGTTCCGCTTAGCTTCGCACTCTGCAACCGTCTAACCCAATCAACGGCTTTTTGGCGGGAACGCGGGAAGAGTCGTGTCGCTCCGTTGTATTTTTTTCCAAAACTAGTGTTTTGTCGAGTGTTTATGCATAAAAATGGTGGTGTTTTATTCATAAAGTGCCGAATTACAAGCGCGAGTGTGGGAAAATGATAAAATGTGGTGAAACATGACTTTTCGTGTTGCTTCCAAATCTCCATCGAAGCTTTATAGTAAAGTCGCCACTACTTTACTAAAGCATAACTGGACTTGACTGACACAGACTGGACTTGACTAAGACTGGACTTTGACTATAACTAGCTACGAGGACACTTATTTATCTTTTGAAACTTGAAAATATATAAATACTTGACACTGGCAAATGCTAAAACGCGACGCCAAAACTAAAGAAAAAAAAAAAAAAAAAACCCAATCAACGCAAGCCTATCTACAATAAAAAAAAAAAATGCTCAAAGAATCAATGATCTCTCCACCTCAACATTCAACGCACGGCCCGCTCGCGTCCCACAGCGCCTCTACCGGCCGACATTCGCAACTTCTACCTTCTCTCGTTGGTTGAAGTTAAAATACATCACATGACTAACGACTATGACAAGTAGTGCACGGAACCAGTGTTACGTCAGAGGTGGCGCCATTCCACCTCTAGTCCACCAAAATTAAACTAAATCAACATTAAATCTAAACGCCGACATATTTTATTGTTAAAAATAAAACAAGCAAAGTTTGTTATTATGGGAACCAGATAACTGATAAAATTCTTGTATACTTTTTTTGTATAACATACAAATATATAAATATCGTAGGACATTACACACAGCGCCATCTGACCCCAAACTAAGCAAAGCTTGTACTATGGGAGTCAGATAACTGATATAATACTTAATTTTTTTTAAATTTTTTTTTGTAAATACATACTTATAATACATACAGTACACCCAGACACAGAACAAACATTTGGTTTTATATCACAAAATGCTTGTCCTGGGTGGGAATTGAACCCACGCCCCACAGCTCTTGAAGCAGACATGCTACCAATGAGCCAACAGGGCTGTCAACAATACGGCTATTATTGACAATTTCGTAGAAAAACTGTCATATATAAATAATGACATATGATTGTTTCACACGGTGTGATGTCATTCAGACGCCATGACAGTCCTGACCGTTACCGCGGTCAATTTTGATTAGTTTTTAAAATCGCAAAATACATAGAGTAATTTTGCGAATTAAAAAAAAAGAGCACTTAATTGAAGTTTACTGGATATCAATAAATTTTGTCAACTAGCCTGTTCTCTTTAAAGGTAGTTCGAAACTGGGAGGACATGTGCCATGTATGGGATTACACTTTCGGCCCGAGCAAGATGAACATTGACCCCAAGGAAACCAAGATCCTGCTCACGGAACCACCCATGAATCCCACCAAGAATAGGGAGAAGATGATTGAGGTAAAATAATATAAGAAAAAAATATGAAAAAAAAACAAAATCTTGTAAGATTCAAGATTCAAAATTTTATTGTCAAATGTAGGTAGGTAAAGATCTTATGTAATAATTAATACAGTTCCATACAAATTACCTCTTTTAGAGTGTGTACAATAATGTAAGTTATATTTTACTACATGTTTTTATCGTTAATGTATTCTAGAATTGTGTAGTAACATTTATACAATAACCAAGAATTTAATTGACGTTTAAATTTGCTGTTAGGTAGCGTTTTTATTTCGGCCGGCAGCTTATTATAAATTGTGATCGCCATTATGTAAGCGTTTCTCTTATACAACTCTAGCTTACATTTTGGAAAATATAGTTTATTATAGTGTATTTTTCTGACAGTATTTTTTGGTACCTTATTTGACTGATAGTCTAACGCGCTAACCACTGAGCTATCATCGCTACAAAAACAATTAAACATGAATAAGGGAACTAAAAATACAATTTATTCCCGTTTAGGTGATGTTCGAGAAGTACGGATTTGATAGTGCGTACATCGCCATCCAAGCAGTTCTCACGTTGTATGCTCAGGGCCTTATCTCTGGCGTGGTCGTCGATTCAGGTAATTTTTATGAGCACAATAATATTTATTTATTCATTTATTTATTTATTCATTCATTCATTTTTTTTTTTTTATTTTTTTTTTTAGTTATTTATTTATTTATTTTTTTATTTAGTTATTTATTTATTTATTTATTTATTTATTTATTTATTTATTTATTTATTTATTCATTTATTCATTTAATCATTTATTCATTTAGTCATTTATTCATTTATTCATTTATTCATTTATTTATTTATTTATTCATTCATTCATTCATTTATTTATTTATTATAAGTATGTATTTACAAAAAAAAAAGTATTTCATTATTCTATCAGTTATCTGACCTCCATAGTAATAATTATGGACCGAAATAAATTATATTATTTATAGTACAAGCATTGCTTAGTTTGGGGTCAGATGGCGCTGTGTGAAATGTCCTGCGATATTTATTTATTTATCATTTAAACCTAACGGCAGGTGAGCTGTGGTCAAACATCTAGCTTGTCAACCATAAAAAAAAAAATCAAATATTCATAAGGCGTTATTCTGGCGTCATCTCTTACCATAAGGAGAGCTGAAAATCAGCGCTGCGGAGTAATTCCCAGCATAATCGCTGAGAGCTGGATTTTCTTCTTTCTAATGCACTAGTCACTGCAGCGATAATCCTCTTACTGTCATTTAAAATTTGTTGTGTCTGTATGTTAATTTATATATTTTTATTTGTTATTGTATCCAGTCTATACTATTATAAAGATGAAAGATTTAATTGTTTGTTTGTTTATATTAAATAGGCTCCGAAACTACTGGACCGATTTCAAAAATTATTTCACCGTTTGGAAGCTACACTATCTCTGGGCGACTTTTTATCACTGTTCCCACGGGAACAGGAACTACGCGGGTGAAACCGCGAGGCGTCCGCTAGTGTGTTATAAGAAAGCTTGTTAAGTTGCTTGTCTGTCGGTTTTCTACTGGATACATTTTGGAGAGTGCGCTTCAGATCTGCATGACCTAATTCCACCTTGCCCATTCTACTATCGGACAGCCAGGAGCTTTAAAAAGCGTCACCGCTTCATGGTTGATGTTCCAAAAGCTCGAACTAAGCGGTTTGATTCCACCTTTTTCATGCGTACCGCTAGACATTGGAATCAGCTGCCCGAGTGGGTGTTCCCCAATGAATATAGTCTGGGTACCTTCAAGTCGCGAGTGAATCGGTTTCTTCTAGGCGAGCGTGCTCCACCGTAGACCGCATCTTCGCTTAACATCAGGCGGGATGGCGGTCAAACGCAAGCCTATCTACTATAAAAAAAAAAAAATGTTTTTTTTTTTCTTTCTTTTTCTCTTGCTAAGAAGTTGACGCCAGCATCAGACGGATCACACGTACACGTTGTTGTATGTAAAATGAGAGTAACGGTTTCAGGTGACGGCGTGACACATATATGCCCGGTTTATGAAGAATTCGCATTACCACATCTCACACGAAGACTGGACATAGCTGGCAGAGATATCACAAGATATCTGATTAAGGTATGTTTTTAACAGACTCCAAAAAAGGACGAGGTTCTCAATTTGTCGGAATTGACGGCCCTGTTGGCTCATTGGCATATCTGCCTTAAGAACTGTAGTAGTAAAAGCGGGACAAACTTTTTATGGCATAAACGAATGTTATATTTTGTGTCGGGTGTTGTGTATGTATTATAAGTATGTATTTACAAAAAAAAAGTATTTATGTGTTCTATCAGTTATTTGACTGGAAGTCAAATAACAAGCTTTGCTTAGTTTGTAGTTAGATGACGGCGTGTGTAATGATATGTGTGTGTGTGTGTCCTATGATATTTTTTTATGTATGTTCACCGATTACACGAAATCGCCTAAACCGATTTGTATTTTTTTGGAATGGTATGGACAGGCGTTTAAGAAAACAAAAACGTAGCTTCATTTATTCTATAAATATTACTAGCTGCGCCCTGCGGTGTTACCCGCTACATGTAATTCGGGATTAAAAGCAACCAATGTTTTAATGCAGGGTCTCAGCTACCTCCATACCAAATTTCATCAAAATCCATTCAATAGTTTTTGCGTGAAAGAGTTACAAACATACATAAAAACTTTCGCAGCTATAATATTAGTAGGATGATGGGATAAATGTATAAATTTTGGATTTTTGTTACTCAGTCATGCAAAACTATTTGAAAGAAAGAAAGAAAATAATTTTTATTTTGTAACAGAACAAAAAAAAACAAAAATAACAACAAATAGAGACAAACAGTTACAAAATAGGGGCTCACCTCAGCATAATACTGTTCATACTAATTAGTATGACAAGCGCTGGTCTTCCGGTGAGCCCTCGTCGGTCAAACAAAACAAACATAACAAATCACCAACAACAAATATAACAAAACGAAATAAAAAATTCAAACAAACAAACAACTATGCAAATAACTCCTCTCAAAATATCAACATACAAATAACAAAACAAAAATAACAGGCTCACGTTTGACCACCATCACGCCTGTTACCAAAAGAGAAGATACGATCTAGGATGTAACACGCTTGTCTAGGGGAAACCGATTCATGAAACTAGCGATAACATTATATAGCACTAGTTTCATGTATCAGGGCTTCCTGGGACTTCTGATGAGCAATCATTCACAATTTGTAGCGATGATAGCTCAGTGGTTAGCGCGGTAGGTTCGCATGCGGAAGGGCGTGGGTTCAAACCCCAACAATGAGCTTGAGCTGCCGGTGAAGGAAAACATCGTGAGGAAACCATGGCATGGTGGTAGGGTACTTTCTAGTACTCGGCTGGCTAGCTACCACCCTCAAGTTGAAAATCTGCCGCCAAGCATCTAACGGTGTGTTCCGGCAGCCTCACTTGAGAGCCAGTTGCATTCCAGGCTAGGTGCGCTTTACCATCTTCGACCACACCTTCACTTGACATCAGGTGAGCTGTGGTCAAACAACTAGCCTGTCAAACATAAAAAAAAAAATTAAAAAAAACAGGAATTTTTTTAAGGTTATTACGGAAACCCTTAACGTAATTCTGGTTTCTGATCGGGGGAGATTAACCGATTATGATGATTATTTAACCGATTTCGATTAAATTGTTGATCAATTTGGGGAGTGCGCTTCACATATGCATGGTCCAATTCCACTATATACAACGTTAGTGAGATTGTTAGTCAATAAAATGTTTTCTAGTTGCTCCTACTCCGAGGCTACGCCTTCAACCACTCGGCTGACTTCGAGACGGTCCGAATGATGAAGGAAAAGCTCTGCTACATCGGATACAACATAGAACAGGAGCAGAAACTCGCCCTGGAGACCACGGTGCTCGTCGAACCATATGTAGTAAGTCTTATCAAACGATATGTCGTGTATTTCTAGGTTTCTAGTTTTTGGACTGTTTTTATTTCTCGTGTCAAGGGAGTTCTCAAACAGGATTTCTCGATTATGTCTAGAAAATTTGAATAGAACACAGTTGTTATTTTGTAATTGCTTTATTATAAACTAGCAGCTTGTCCCGGCTTCGCACGGGTGGACATTTATTTTTTAATTAAATTCTTGTTATAAATATAGCCTATGTTACTCAGGGAGAATGTAGCATTCTAATGGTGAAAGAATTTTTGAAATCGGTCCAGTAGTTTTTAGGGTTCCGTACCCAAAGGGTAAAAACGGGACCCTATTACTGAGAATTCGCTGTCCGTCCGTCCGTCCGTCCGTCAATCACCAGGCTGTATCTCAAGAACGGTGATAGCTAGACAGTTGAAATTTTCACAGATGGTGTATTTCTATTGCCCCTATAACAACAAATACTAAAAATAAATTAAAATAAATAATTAAGGGAGGATCCCATACAATAAACTTGATTTTTTGTATAGATAATGGTACGGAACCCTTCGTGCGCGAGTAGGACTCGCACTTGGCCGGGTTTTTAGTTTATTCGTTACAAACATACAAAAATCCAAAAATGCAAATCTTTCCTCTTTATAATGTTAGTGTAGATTAGACTGATAAATCAAATTGTAAATCTTTGGTTGCCGTAAATTGCATTTATTAATTAACAAAGAGTAAATTAAACAAACTATACTCAGATGGTCTGTATAAAAAGTAAAGAGTAGTAGTTAACTTTTTTTAAAATAATTGGGTCCCTATTCTCAAATGTCCTTCATTAAATAAATACACTAAATATACAGCATGACTGGTGAGACACCTACGATACTCGAGGACGTGATATTTGGCGATTATATACAAAGAAAAAAATTACATTAAAAATAAATATTGCCAGAATTAATCGGTAAACTTAACCGAAAGTTATGTAATTCATTACGCAACGCATGGACACCGCGCCGACGACGGGCGAGCGGGGCAAGCACGTTCTTGTCGCGTGATCAAAACATCGTTATCAGCGTCGGGAGTGTATCCACGCTTCATTTCTTTCAGTATCGTAGGTGTCTCACCAGCAGTGGCGGCCTTACGGGGTGGCAAGCAGGGCAACCGCCCGGGGCCTCGTTCTTGTAGGGGCCTCGCGTCCTCGTAGAAAAAGTCTTTACCATAGATGTATGTGTATCTCGCGCCTCACACTTAACAAAACGCACGGTTGAACCGCCCTGAACGCACGGTTTAATTATTAGTGCAAGCATGTTACGGCCACTCGAGCACTCGAACTAATTTTTTAGTATAACGGACTCAAAGAAAAAAAAATGACAATGTCAATAATGATGATGATGAAAGATGAGTGGCGTCACAATGATCTGTCGCCCCGGGCCTCGCAACAGCTAAGGCCGCCGCTGCTCACCAGTCATGATGTATGTCTTGAACACTTATAACATCCTTATTTTGAACGTGATGAAACGTAATTTTCTTTTCAGCTACCCGACGGTCGAGTAATCAAAGTTGGTGGAGAGAGGTTCGAAGCCCCCGAAGCGCTTTTCCAGCCACATTTAATCAACGTCGAAGGACAGGGCATCGCAGAGCTCGTCTTCAATACTATACAGGTAAACAAAATACTTGACATATTCATACAGGGTTATTTGTAATCAGCCAGCATCATTTTAATGGCATGTTCAGTACATTAAATCTAACGACTTTTGTTCTCCTGTTGATAATTCGTAATTTTTTTCTACCATACAACATTAAAAAATAAATTTGTCTGGCCTGAATAAAATTAATTTTATGCAAAAAGCGCGCGCGCACTCTGCGGCAGCAAGCGCCATGATTTCAATCAAGGCTAAAGAAAAGGGTTGCGGTGCGGGGGGCGGCTACTCGCACAATGCAACGATGAATGAAGCGTCTACGCAATAGAAAACTAAAAAGTGTTAGAGAGTACCACAAAGAGTTTATCTTTTTTTTGGGATATGTATTGAGTTTTGGCAAAGGCCGTAGGACAAAAGTCTTTATTTTAATGTTACAAAATATGCCCTTAAAAGGATGCTGACTCATTAACAGTAACCCTGTATGTTGACATATTCTTTACTGACAATATTTTTACATTGTCATACTTTATTTTGACATTTTTTTTTTCATTGACATTTAATCAACTTTTTTTTAATGATATATTTGAATTTATATTATTAAATTTCAATTGTAACATTGGTGTTGTAAAATATTTGTATTTGTACATTTTTATTGCTTACTGTTAGGTACTTGACTTTGTGATTGAAATAAATCTGAGCGGATTAGAAATATAATATGCTTTACTGTATATAAAGGTGTTATAAAAATATATATATATAAACAGTACTTTCCAGCACTTACGTCATACATACAATATGAAATTCTTTTAATGTTATCGTATAATTATATTTGCGCTCCAGTCGGCAGATATAGACATGCGCAACGAACTGTACAAGCACATAGTACTGTCTGGGGGCTCCACCATGTACCCGGGACTCCCCTCGCGGCTCGAGCGCGAGATAAAGCAGCTCTACCTTGAACGGGTGCTCAAGAATGACTGCGACAAACTTGCCGTAAGTAAACACTAGCGCTTTAGTTCGATTTACCAAGATATATTGTCACATAAAGATAAAATGTTTATTGAACAAAATAAAGAATTTTAAATTAATACTATTTACAAAATTTATGCAAAAAACTTAATCTAAAAGTCCGTCAGAGGAGGGATATTTGGCCAGAATGCTGGCAGCATTGCCGCGCTGGATGGCAATGCTTAGCTTTTGACCAAAGTAGCAAAGCATTCTGGTCACGTGAAGCCTCCTCTAAACGTCCGCAATGAATAAATAATAAGCTTTCAAATGAAATAAATCTGTTGTAAAAAGTATTTTATATGATAATCCTGGTAATAAGCTATGTGTATACCAAATTTCATCCAAATCCGTTCCGCCGTTTTGGCGTGATAGAGTAACAAACATTTAAACATACAAACTTTCATATATATAATATTAGTAGGATGATACAGAGCACCGAGACACGGAACAAGCATTCGGTTATACCACAAAATGTTTATCCTTAGCGGGAATCAAACCCACGCCCTACAGCTCTTAAAGCAGATGTATTACCAATGAGCCAATAGAGATGTGCAGTGTTGATTTATAACCTACATGACGGAGAGAAGCTATTCTCAAAGAACGGATTTTTGGTACTATTTTTCCAAAATGGCGGCGCGAGCCGTGGTCGCCCGAGGTCGCAAATTCGGAATATTAAAATTAAACTATAACAGCTTATATAAGCAGCACTTACCCAGTGACTGGACTAATACTTACGTTTGATGACCTATAATTCTCCAACTATAGTTAAGGCTACATCCGATGACCTTTTTCAAGGAGAACACGCGCACGCGGCACGACTGTTACGTCGTTTCCTGGTCGTTAGTCCTTGAAAAAGTCACCGTAAATATAATTGGAGTTTCCGACCTATTGATCAAACGTGAGACAGTTCCGTATATCTTATTTTGTCGCTTGTGTTGCAGAAATTCAAGATCCGCATCGAAGATCCGCCACGTCGCAAAGATATGGTTTTCATCGGTGGTGCCGTTTTAGCTGAAGTCTGCAAGAATAGGGACGGCTTCTGGCTGTCCAAGGGCGAGTACCAGGAACAGGTGGGGATTTTCATCATAGACAATAGACAACACTTTATTTGTGACATAAAACATATTCCAACATGATTAACAATAATAATTAACTAACAAGCGTAGTGAATATTTTTTTTTTATATGTAGTAGTAATGAGCCGGACGAGACGCTCTCCTGATGGTAAGATCGCCTGTCCATGCCCATTGCAGCGATACACAGAACTTTGAGCAACAAAACAAAGTCCAGGGCATCGCTGCCTTGACGCTCATTACTTTGAGACTCTCGATGGTCAGTCTCAATAGCCCAGTAATTTTTATGAATTTTATTAATTAATTTTTAATACTTTGTTTCAGGGCTTAGGGTGCTTGAGAAAACTTGGACCAAGGGCTAGTTAAATGAAATCATTACATACGCAGGGTCATAAGCTTGGGTTGTCCTAAACCGAAAGGGGGTTAGTGCAAACATTATACGTATTAGGAATGTGCTAATTAAAAAAAATATGTATGTATAATTATTTTAATTAACACCTTTGCACCGGGAACGATCAGGTGCGGGTTATTTTAGTTTAATTAAAAATCGTATTTGACATAATTATTGATAATTTAATTAAATATTTGTTTTAATTAACAAATTAAACCTGCTTGGATTCTCAAGAAGCAATATAACACTCTCCCCCCCCCCAGTACACCTCAAACTTATAACCCTGTATAAAATTATATCAAATTATTCCACGTTGAAGTCATTGTATTATAATTGTAAGACTAATCGCACATGATGTAATAAAGCATTTATTTCTACCTACTTTATTGATTCGTTTTATTAAATCAATTACATATATACCTACCCTCTTGTTATGCATTGCATTATTTTGCATGGTGGTAGGGTACTTTAGTACTCGGCTGGCTAGTTACCACCCTCAAGTTGAAAATCTGCCGCCAAGCATCTAACGGTGTGTTCGGCAGCCTCACTTGAGAGCCAGTTGCATTCCAGGCTAGGTGTGCTTTACCATCTTAGACCACACTTCACACTTTCACCTTCACTTGACATCAGGTGAGCTGTGGTCAAACAACTAGCCTGACGACCATAAAAAAAAAAAAAATCGGATAAAGAATACGCGCTTTGTTTTCTATTGTTAACATAATTAAATATACGATGTTATGAAGATTATTTAAACCACTACTGTGGTAAATAAAAGCGATGATAGCTCAGTGGTTAGCGCGGTCGGTTCGCATGCCGAAGGGCGCGGGTTCACGATGCGCTCTCCTGATGGTAAGAGATAACGCATGTCCATGACTATTGCAGCAATACACAGAACTTTGAGTAGCAAAACAAAGTCCGGGGCATCGCTGCTTTGGCGCTCATTACTGTGAGACTCGATGGTTAGTCTCAACAGCCCAGTAATTTCGCTAGCTGCAGTACCCTTCAAACCGGAACACAGTAATGTTACTGCTTGGTGGCAGAATATATGGTACTGCAGTGGTACCTACCTAGATGACTTCCTGCTAAAGAAATCTACCACCAAGTAATGCATGCGAACCGACCGCGCCAACCACTGAAAACGCGATCTATTCTTAGAGAACAATTCTATTATCGCGGGTATAACCACGAGACGTAGTTAGTAGGAACATAATCAACCGTATAATCATGGCATGTCAAAAATTTCTTATAATTAAAAAAAACTAAATAAAATTTCTGAACGACCATTGAAAATCCATGTCGTATTAACAGATCGATTATGGTGTATTATAAATAGTAGTTTTATTTCCTCATATTGTTTTTGAATTCAGTATCGTCAGTACGATCGGGGATAATAGAAATCAAAATGCATTTGGCTATATTACTTCTATGTTTTGCTGGCCCGGCTTTCTGTTACAATGAATATAAAAATCAATATTATGACCGACCTGTACAGGTAAGTTTCAGACAGCCCTGTTCTGTTCATTGGTAGTATGTCTGCTTCAACAGCTGAAGGATGTGGGTTCGATTCCCAACCAGGACAAATACTTTGTGGTAGAAACAAATGTTTGTTCTGTAAAAGTTTGGATGGATGTATGTTTGTTACTCTTTCACGCAAAAACTACTGAAGGGATTTGGATGAAATTTTGTATGGAGAAGCACGCACGATCCACAAGATCCAATGAAATACCTATATTACATATAAATTGAATATTTTTTTTTTTTATGGTTGACAGGCTAGGTGTTTGACCACAGCTCACCTGATGTTAAGAGAAGGTGTGGTCGAAGATGGTAAAGCACACCTAGCCTGGAATGGAACTGGCTCTCAAGTGAGGCTGCCGGAACACACCGTTAGATGCTTGGCGGCAGATTTTCTATTTGAGGGTGGTAGTTAGCCAGCCGAGTACTAAAGTACCCTACCACCATGCTATGGTTTCCTCACGATGTTTTTCCTTCACCGGCAGCTCAAGCTCATTGTTGGGGTTTGAACCCACGCCTTTCGGCATGCAAACCTACCGCGCAAACCACTGAGCTATCATCGCTACAAAATAATTAATTGATACAAGCGTTACTTTAATGCGGAAATTTATTTTAAGGTGTTCTGGTGTATATATTTAGTGCATTTCCGCTTATAAATAAGTAATTTTTAGTTACAACAACGACCAGGATTTAATTTAACCTAAAACAAATTACATATATTGTTTATTACCTGCAACAATTTATAATTATTAATTAGAAGCAAACACAAAATTAAAAAAAAAACTATTTTATAAATGATTTCGAAGTGCGAATGCTGGTGATGCGCCAGCATTCGGAGAGTGCGTGATAAATGCGCATCATCAGCACTTGCATAATGTGTGACAGACGCGCATCAACAGTTCCCGCAGAGCGCACGATAGAAGCGCATCAACAGTATCCGCATAGCGCGTGACAGACGCATAACCAGGACTTGCACAATGTGTGACAGAAGCGCATTAACAGTACCCACAGAGCGTGTGATACAGGCGCATCATCAGCACTCGCAAAGCGCGCGACAGACGCCCACCGTCAGCATTTGCACAATGTGTGACAGAAGCGCATTAACAGTACTCTCAGAACGCGCTATAGGGGCGCATCTACAGTACCCGCCGAGCGCGTGACAGAGGCGCATAATCATCACTTGAATAATGTGTGACAGTTGCGTATCAACAGTACCGGCAGAGAGAGTGACAGAGGCGCATCAACAGTTTCCGTAGAGCGTGAAATTTTGCAATATGCGCCATGTTAAGTGCCCAATCCTAGTTTCAAATAACGACATACACGTTAACCTTTTGTAACCTAAGTTCGAAATCCTACTATTTATTATCGGTATCAAATTTTGGCACCACATTGTTTGTATTATCAGTAGTTAGAATATTCTTACTTGATGTTATCTGAAGTTATTAATGAGATGAAGATATTTAATAGAACGTTTGCTGTCATGACCTCCGAAGACCTCAGCATTATACTGGGTACTACACGCTCGCCGGTATTGGACCATCTACATCGTCGGCCAGGGAGCTACACCGAAGAGCTTCCCTCGCTCTTAGCTGGGGCAGTTTGCATATACTGTTCGGTAAAACATATAATGTTCGGTAAATAAATTACTAAAGCTTAAAGTGAGTTATTTCTTAACCCCCGACGCAAAAACGACGTTGTGTTATAAGTTTGACGTGTCTGTGTGTGTGTAGCTCCCGAACGGATGAACTATAGGTATGAATGAATGAACAAGGCTGCCGAAACATCAACTAGGCGGTCGAAACTTCAACTAGGCGGTCGAAACTTCAACTAGGCTGTCGAATCTTTGAACTAGGCTGCCGAAACTTCAACTAGGTGGCCAAAACTTCAACTAGGCTAGCGAAATTTTAACTTGGCGGCCGAAACTTCAACTAGGCTATTGAATCTTTGAACAAGGCTACCGAAACATCAACTAGGCGGCCGAAACTTCGACTAAGCTGTCGAAATTTTAACTAGGTTGCCGAAACTTCAACTAGGCTGCCGAAACTTCGACTAGGCGGTCGAAACATCAACTAGGCTGCCGTAACTTCGGGACTATGTAATTTTATAAAAAAACAATAGATAATATCTACCTACTAACGTTTTATATTTATTTTTAGCAAGCACTCCCGCTGTATAGACAAAAGGTATCTAATTTAGAATTATCATTTTGATTTCTTATAATATAGCTGAGGCGATGAAAATGCTATAAATATTTAGATAGAATTTACTCCTTTGTGCCGTTTGGGGTTGAAACTTTACACGTTATCTCTGTTGATGGTCCGTGGGGACTAGCCGCTTACAAGTTGTAATGAAAATAATATTTACCTAATTAAAATTAAACAAGTAGATATTTAATTATAATAAAAAATATTATTTTCCTGTTTTAGATGAACGCAGTTGACATCGCTAACGTTGTAAGTTTACTAAAGCTTTTGCATGTAGTATAAAGTTTGCATACTTTTCTAAATATATACCTACGAAGGTATTTCAGTAAACTGAATAACTCTTTACAAAATACAAAAAGTAGATGAACCTGATGGACTTTGTATCACCTAAAATCAATTTAAAAAGAAAAAAAACGATCTTAATAAATGTTATTGATTTCATACAAAATTACAAATTAAATTTTCGATTGTTTTTCCTATAAAAACTCAACTGAAATATTGACTCTGACATTTGAACATTAGGTAATAATACACTAAATTATTGTTTTTATTAATTTACTTAAGTTTTTATGTATTTTTGCACTTTAGTTTCCGTTAATACAATAGATACAATTTTTTGTTGAAAAAATTTGAATTCATATTGCTATGCATGCTCAAAAATAACATTAAAAATGTCAAAATAATAAGACAAGTCAATAATTACAATATGACTAAAGTATTTCGTAAACTGCCATTTTGCATTCTGATTTAATAATGAAGTGCCAACGCCACAAATGCATATATATATTAATAAATAACTTATTTATTTATTTTAGCTGCAACTTGTACAAACTGTAGCTGATCACGTCAACGTAAGTTAAAAGTAAATTTTGTTTTTTTATTTATGCGAGTTGGGATCTCACGTAAGTTTTTTTTTTCTTTAGTTTTGGCGTCGCGTTTTAGCATTTGCCAGTGTCAAGTATTTATATATTTTCAAGTTTCAAAAGATAAATAGGTGTCCTCGTAGCTAGTTATAGTCAAAGTCCAGTCTTAGTCAAGTCCAGTCTGTGTCAGTCAAGTCCAGTCATGCTTTAGTAAAGTAGTGGCGACTTTACTATAAAGCTTCGATGGAGATTTGGAAGCAACACGAAAAGACATGTTTCACCACATTTTATCATTTTCCCACACTCGCGCTTGTAATTCGGCACTTTATGAATAAAACACCACCATTTTTATGCATAAACACTCGACAAAACACTAGTTTTGGAAAAAAATACAACGGAGCGACACGACTCTTCCCGCGTTCCCGCCAAAACTCCCTCACGTAAGTTTCCGACCAAAACATATAGAAAATGACAGTATTTTGGTCGTAAACTACTTGGTGGTATATCACCTTAGCAAGGAGGTCGTCTAGGTAGGTTACCACCGCAGTACAAGATATCCTACCGCCAAGGTCCCGCAGTTACAGGGCTGTCTAGACTAAACATCGAAAGTCTCAAAGTAATAAGCGCCAAAGCTATCGCTGCAATGGTCATGAGCAGGCGTTAACTGTTAACATCAGGAATAGGGATTACAATTCGGCGTTATTTTCAGTCCGGCCGGATACGACCGGATTCCCCTCAATCCGGCCGGATCCGACCGGCCGGATTGGTGGGAATCAAATCAGGATGATTTTCGCTTTTTAGTACAAAATAAGTGAGTTAATCAAGTGTCACTGCACTTATATGTAGGTAGTTTATAAAAAATAAATCACAAATGTATAAAATCGACTTTATTTCCTAACCAATGTTGAGACAAGTAGACAACAACATTTATTTCGTCGCGCGAGGCGCATGAGAATGATACTGTCTGGCATGGCGGTGGCGCGCGCGACGCGGATGCGGGGGAGCGAGCGGGGTGGCACTGGCGAAGTGTAGTACGGCGACTCGGCGACGAACGACTCGCACGCATGAACACAACGCATTTAAAATACCTACAAATGCAACAGCTATATTATTTTGCCACAAACTGCTAGCAACTGATCCGGTCTTCGGATCCGGTATATTGGTATCGTATCCGGTAACCGTTAAATGGTGCCGGATCCGCCGGATTACCGGATCCGTTTTTCCGGATTGCAATCCCTAATCAGGAAAGAGTTTCATTATTTTCAAAACATTTACATTTAAAAAAAAACGTTTGTGTATGATAGGTACAGAACCTTTGTTGGCGCACCTAACTCGGACTTACCGGTCTTACTTACTTACTTACTCCTACTTAAATTTTGGCACAACTTTATTTCTTGTTTGTTTTTAGCGGGAGTCTCTGGTAAGTCGTTGTTATAAATTTTCATATTATTTCGATTTTTAATGGTTTTTTTATTTAATTCAGTGTATTTCTTTATTTTATATCAGAGAACTGGACAGCCGATAGAAATTAAGGTACGTACCAAATAGTATCAGTTAGTATCCTACTAATATTATAAATGCGAAAGTTTATGAGTTTGGATGTATGTTTGTTACTCTTTCACGCAAATACTGAACGGATTTGGATGAAATTTGGTATGGAGGTAGCTGAGACCCTGGATTAACACATGGACTACTTTTTATCCCGAAAACATGTAGCGGGTAACACCGCTGGGCGCAGCTAGTAATTTTATAAATCTCAAGAGGAGAGTCTAGCAGTGCGTTTTTCACTTTTGATCGTTCACAAGTTCAGAATCAATCATCCAGCTTTATAAGAGCTATACTCGATCCGAAACGAAGTATTTCGCCAGAGAACTAAGTGGACCTGTCTTTGGTATCATAAGAACCGCTGAACCGATTATGATTAGATCAATAATATTTTAAACAATGATGCAAGAAAATATGTTCAGAGGTTTGAAGCTCTTCAACTTCCACAGGTTTCATTGAGCCGAAATTTGTTATTCTATTATTAATGTCGGCTGTTATTTTAATTATAGGTGGAGCCTGGCGACCCAAAGGTATCATCTTGCTTGCTTTCAGAAAAGTAATCTTGGTACCGATAAAGATTATCATGACAATTAGGTTTTATTAGTCAAGTTTTAGGTACCAAAATACATTAAAAACGAATCAGCGCCCCTGGCGGGCTAAAGGGAAACTAAGTGCTGTAATTTTCATACATTTAGTATGAAAAATTAACAATAGCCATAAAATTCGACAGCCCTGTTGGTTCATTGGTAGTATGTCTGCTTCGAGAGCTGAAGGGCGTGGGTTCGATTCCCACTCAGGACTAACATTTGTGTGACTAACATCGCTGTTTGTTCTGTGTCTGGGTGTACTGTATATGTTATAAGTATGTACCTATTTACGAAAAAAAAATATTTAAGCATTCTACCAGTTATCTGTCTTCCATAGCACAAGCTCTGCTTAGTTTGGGGTCAGATGGCGCTGTGTGTAATGTCCTATGATTTTTTTTTAATAGATTTTTTTCTTACATTGCCCTCTTAAATTTCATTTTCTATGCCTTTGCTTTTTTGCAGTTTAGTTGATGTCATTTTTTATTAGTCATTAAAAAAAACTTGTTTTCTTCTTCATATTCTTTGTTCTTGGCGTGGCACTTTGTGCATTTGCCAGTGTATGGTGTATGATGGCTTTGAGTTGTTAATGATTCAAATTTATTTTTCTGTCTTCAGACTGTAGCAGTGGAAGTAAGCATTTAATTTAGTTTTGAGAAAATATTTAAGAAAACTATTAGTTAATTCGTAAATTAACATTATGTAAGACTTCTTCTTGTATTAAGGCACTGTAGTAATAATATTTTTTTAATAGATACATTTTAAAGCAACAAAATAAATATGTATTAAGAGGGGGACCATTGTTTCCGAAACAAATGTCCGACACATTTTCTCGATTGAAAAAAAGTAACTACTTAAAGTAAATTTTCTGTGTTAATTTTATATCAAAACATATTAACTAAACTAAAATTCACGTACAATACCTACTACACAGTATTAACTTTATATTTAATTTACAAACACTTCAACAAACTAAGATCTTGGCTTCAAGAGACCTTGTTCTATGACTTTGACGATTATTTAAAACTAAGAGATTATTGAATTACTGGTAAGTAATTATAATATTTTTGTTTTTATGGACATTTAATTACATTGACATAATTATTTTATATGTGACATATTACTTCATTGACATTTTCATTTTCATTGTTTTGACATATGTAATGATTATGATTTTGATATTTTTAAATATGAATGGAAAAACGACCTGTAACTTTGGTGTTATTAATAAATGATTTGTATTAGTACAAAAACTAATTAAAATTATAAAATGCAAATAATACTTTTAAAAAATAGAACTAGCTGCACCTCAATGTACCTATATTATTATTTTCAGAGCCTCGATCACGAACGACTTACAAAAAAGTATTCGTGTCGACATCGACAAAAATTAGTATGAGATTTGTACAGCTTTGTGTGCTGTCGAGGACTCGATACCTTTACGATACGAATTCGATCAATTTTCGTGATCGAGGTTCAGTACTACTGCTGTATAGTATTATAGTAACGTATTCTTGTATAATTTTATTATAGGTAGAGGGAAACATAGTGGATAAAGTAAGTACACATTGATAAATAAACATGAATTGAATAAATAAATCATATTGATACATCAAAAAAAAAAAAGATTTGGTTTTCATCAAATTGAGAACACTAATAAACTAAAGCATGACACTAATGTATAACTAAAGGAATATATTTTTAGATGTATCTCACAGCGCCATCTAGCCCCAAACTAAGCAAATCATGTACTATGGGTACCAGATACCTGATAGAATACTTGCAAACGTTATTTCATTAAAATTATAGGTACCTATAATACAGAACATGAGAACACCCAGATAGAATAAATAAATAAATATTGGAGGACATTTAACACAGCGCCATCTAGCCCCAAACTAAGCAAAGCTTGTACTATGGGAACCAGACAGCTGACAGAATACCTACTTAAAATACTTTTTTTTTTGTAAATACATGCAATACACCCAACAAACGACAGCGGCAATATGCACATAACTTGAAAATACAGAGTTACGTGCCCTGGGATTCGAATCCAGGACATCCATATTGGAAGCCAACGGTCTCCCAATAAGGGGCCGTTCAAGTATTACGTGAGCAGATTTCTTACCATTTTTTACCCCCCCGCCCCCCTTGTCATCAAAAGTAAGCAAAGCACTTACCCCCTCCCCCTATGCTTACGTAAACATTTTTAGTAATAAATGTTTTTTTATATTGTTATTTTTAAAATAGGAAAATTCATGAAAATATTAGGTTTAACTGATACACATAGAGTAAATGACAAAAAAATATAATCAGAAATAAAGAACATAACTAACATAAAGAATATTTTCGGAACACATTAACAGTCTTCAGTCCATGAAACCTGAATCCATGATTCTAAGTTATCGATGACATTGGATTGCTGCTCAGTGTTGTGAGTCTGCTCACTTTCATCCGATTTTGGAATGTCTACGTCACTCTCATCGAGCCATTCAACATCTTGGTGCTCTAAATTTTGAATAATGCACATCAGTTCATTAGCACGACGAGCAGCGACTCTTACAGGTCTAACTTTTCCCTCTGTGGGCGTGTTTACTTTTTTATGGATCTTCTCGATGTGACTTGCTATCTAAGTGGCTCTTGTGGTGATCAGTTTGAGCACGAATGAGCCTAACAGGGACTGTCGATACATGTCTTCGTCCCTCTGTAGAATTCGATTTTCTGGGAATCAAACGAAGATATGTCGCACTGCGACTAATGTCAAATCCTAGTTTACGCAGTTCTTGTGTGAGTTCGTCAAGAGTTTTTACGCTGTGAATAGATTCCGTTCGTCTCCTGTCATCACATGCACTCCCAAATAAAGCTATATCCGCAATTGTTTTCAATAGTAATGGTTGATCGCTTTCAAGTTTAGGATGTCCTACTGAATCCCTCAGAGATAGTCTTCTTTTTATTTCAGGATTTTCCTGACAAATATCTTCTAACTTTCTTTTCATACCATCCCTGTGTTTCTTCTGGGCAACTGCGTTTTGAATCTTCCTGTTTAAAGTATTTTTTGCTGTTTTTAGTTCCTCGCGCAACTTAATGATCTGTTTATCAACTTCAGCGCAATTTGGCATAGTATCTCTGGCAGAATACAAAGCGTTCAGATTTTTTTCGAGTAGAGTAATCTTATTTTTCAAAGCTTCTTGAGAAGGTTTTGCTCTTTGTTTATCTGCATTATTATTATTTTCGCGTTGCTCTTGTGATTCATTGCCGGTTTTAATTTTATCTTCTTTCTGTTTTTCAATGTTAGAAAATGGCTGTATAATTTGTGTTTTTTCTGCAGGTTTACTGGTAGAAGACGTTGCCTAAAAATGAAAAATTTCTAAGAATTCTGCTGGATATTCTCTTATTAAGCTACATAAATTCACCGTATTTAATAAAACCAGCGTTTAAATATTATTGAAAGCTTTTCCCCACAGAAACCCTTCACATACAGATATTGAAAACACCGTGTATTTTGTGACCAATTGCCGGAGTCGATCTTAAGAAATAAAATATCAATCATTTACCTTTTTACTTTGAGATAGGCCATCATATTTTTTACTCATAAATCGTTTTAATTGTTACAGAACGTAAAGAGAAACTTTGTACTTATATTTACTCACCTTGGAAAAAAAATGAAGCAGATTGGATTTATTTTTAGTCGCCGCTTGCAATTCTTCTTCAATTCTCTTAGATACAATAATATCTAGTTCCTTATCTGACTTTGCTTGTAATTTATAATTTCGCCAAACTTCGTTAACTAACTTTTGTACATTTTGCACTTTCGTCCCAGTATGAGATTTTTTAAAACTTTCGAACAGTTTTTGGTATAACTTGGATTTGTCTATATGATATGACATTCTAATAAGATATTTAAATTTAAATAATTAAAACGTTAAACTTTGGCTAATTGCATCAACATAAACACAAATGATAACTTTCAATGCTTACAATACGTTTAGAATCCAAACAAAACAATACTGATAGATGCGCACTTGCAGCCGGCCGGCACGAGAGTGAATTATTAGACAAGTGAATAGCGCACGGTAATTTCCCTAATGCGCGGTAATTCCCCTAATCAGTTCTCAAAGCGAGTGCCTACGCATATGTATTATTTGCGGGAATCCCCGAAAAAACTTAAATAACTAACGATGACGTAATCATCATCTAGACCCCCCCACCCCCCATGTCATCCAAAATAAGCAAAACAGAGACCCCCCACCCCCCCTTGGTGCTTACGTAATACTTGAACGGCCCCTAAGGCCGCTGAAACTCCTTCGAAACTTTTTACTTTTCAATAACATATAGTAAAAAGACTAAAAAGGACAAAACCTTTTGAGTTAGTGTATTAAGTTAGTAATGTCAGTGCAGTGAGTACTACATATTATAGAACACGTGAACAAAGTGTCTTCCCCTTAATAGAGACAGTAAGAAAAGTGTCGATGGACGCATTCTTCGATTAGACTCTACTTAGCAATTTAAGTTATATTAAAATTACTTATTAGTCTCAACTAGGCTAGATTGTAATAACAATGAGATATCTAACAAAAAAACAGATACATCATTAGAAGGAAAAAAAAACATAAAAAATAATTAAAAAAAAAACTCTTTCACGCATCCGGTGATCACCAATATCAAACAACGGATAAAATGCATAGTCTATTCATTGAAATCAATGATCTTTTAAGAATATTCAGTCAAGTTTCCACGGATACTCTATTCTCTGCATCAGGGGCGTAGCTACCGCCACATCAGCCGTATCAATGATACGGGGGCCCGGGCTACAGGGGCCCCAAACGTGTGTAAGCAAACATTAGTAAAATGTTACCAACAATGTCACTAAACTTAATTTCGTGCTTCCCGGAAAACAAACATGTAAAAAAACTGTCATACGATCAACTGTCCATATAACCAATAAATATTTATTTTAATTTAATGCAAACATTTTTATTTCTTTTGTGTATTTTTTTAGTGTTATCTTTACCCTTAATTTGGGGCCCCAACTAATTTTGACTGCCACTTTTGTATGCAAGTTTTTTAAATTAAATTTGCCCCTACCGCAGCCTGATTCATGATGACAGTACCTTACTATTTCAGCTAACTGTCAACAATAAACCTCAATCCCTTGTAAGTAAACTTAAACTGTCCTCTATATTTTATAAATAAACGATTTTTATATAAATTTAGAACTGTTTGAACTTTTAAGACCCATTTGATTTGCCCCTGTTACATACTTACAAACTTTCGCATTTGATAATCCCACTAATATACTTATATATTATAAATGTGAAAGTTTGTATGGATGGATGGATGTTTGTTGCTCTTTCACGCAAAAACTACTGAACGCATTTGGACGAAATTTGGTATGGAGGTAGCTGAGATCCTGGATTAACACATAGGCTACTTTTTATTCCGAAAACATGTAACGGGTAACACCGCGAGGCGCAGCTAGTATTATTATTACCTAGTAGGATAGATTAGTGTTAATACCAAAGCATTTTGGTGGAGTTTGTAGTGGTTGACAGAAATGTTGCCAGTTTCCTATGTACTCTAAATGTTGTTATTACAGAGACAGATGGAACAATTGTCCGGCGCGGGCCGTGATATGACCTTACAGTTGGCTGGCATCAACGACATCATCTTGCCCGGAACTGTAAGCTGTTAAACATACGTCCACAACTTGGGGCCATCCGTACATTACGTCACACGACGAAGTGTGTCATTTTTTCTTAAGTCTCGTAGGACATAACCCCGTCTGACCCCAAACTAAGCAAAGCTTGTACTATGGAAGTCAGATAACTGATAGAATACTTAAATACTTTTTTTTTGTAAATAAATATTTATAATAAATATAGAACAACCAGACACAGAATAAACATTTGTTTATACTATAAAGTTTGTTCTGGGTGGAATCGAACCCACGCCCTTCAGCTCGGAGCGTCAAAAAATCATGAAATTCCCTTGACGAATTACTTGGTGGAAGATTTCCTTAGCAGGAGCTCGTCTGTCTGATTTTGAACTTGAGGATGGTAGCTAGCCATCCGAGTACTAGAAAGTATCCTACCACCATGCTATGGTTTCCTCACGATGTTTTCCTTCACCGGCAGCTCAAACTCATTGCTGGGGTTTGAACCCACGCCCTTCGGCGTGCGAACCGACAGCGCCCAATTGTAACGCTTCTTTAGTCTTACAAACATATACAGGTTTTTAGTTACAAACATATACAGGTTTTTAGTTCTACATTTCAGGGCCCAGCAATACAACTAACAGTAAGTAGACAATTAAGTAACCTAAAAACAATCACTCAAAACGTTTGTACGCCTAACCGGCACAACATGACTCAGCCACATCAACTACTGGAACATCTTTTATAAAAAAATAAATTAAAAAAAAACGAGATTTAATTAATTGATTGACTCCGGCGTTACTTTGCGGAAGTTCATTTTGAATATTCTAAGTATATATTTAGTTTATTTCCGCTTAACAGTCGTTCCAGTTACAACAGTGATGAGGACTTAAATTTAACTAATTTGACAACAACTTATTTATTAAAAACCTAATCTTACTTAATATCTAGAACTAATTTGACATAAGTTTATGTCAAATTACTTTCAGTTTAAGATTAGATTTAAGTCCTCATCACTGTTGTAACTGGAACGACTGTTAAGCGGAAATAAACTAAATATATACCTAGAGATTTAATTATTATTTTACATTACGCACAGCGCCACCTGACCCCAAACTGAGCAAAGCTTGTACTATGGAAGTCAGAAAACTGATAGAATACTTAATACTTAAAAAAAAATTACATTGAAACATAGAATTATCACATTGAAATTCGAAATTGAGACAAATCTAACGATACTTTATTTACAATCCATTCGGTCATTTGGAAGAAACGAAATATAGAGAAATTCACAGATACGCGCGAAAAACATAACCCTTCCTTGGCAGTCGGGTAAAAATTGAGATAAGATAAAAAAAGGTCGATACAATAGTTACCTTAACACCATGCTATGGTTTCCTCACGTTAAACTATCTTTACTTTATAGGTTGAAGGACCATTAGCTGATAAGGTGAGTTAACTTAAAATATCTACATTGTATATTATCTCAATGCTTATGAATGACGGATTTACCAGCAAGCAAAATTTCAGAAAATATTTTATTGCTCATTCTTCCTTCACTCGCATGAGTGACACAGACAAATAGATTGGGTCGTCTGTGGTAGGTCACAAACAATTTGTAGTGTCGGACGTAGGCGACTTTTTTTTTTTTTTTTTTATGGTTGACAGGCTAGTTGTTTGACCACAGCTCACCTGATGTTAAGTGACGGTGTGGTCGAAGATGGTAAAGCACACCTAGCCTGGAATGGCACTGGCTATCAAGTGAGGCTGCCGGAACACACCGTTAGATGCTTGGCGGCAGATTTTCAACTTGAGGGTGGTAGCTAGCCAGCCGAGTACTAGAAAGTACCCTACCACCATGCTATGGTTTCCTCACGATGTTTTCCTTCACCGGCAGTTTAAGCTCATTGTTGGGGTTTGAACCCACGCCCTTCGGCATGCGAACCTACCGCGTCTTCTTCTTGTCGTTATATTTATTAGAAACTAGTTGCGCCCCGCGCTGGTACTCGCTACTTATTTTCGGGATAAAAAGTAGTCTATGTGTGCCAGGGTCTCAGCTACCACAATACCAAATTTCATCCAAATCCGTTCAGTAGTTTTTGCGTGAAAGAGTAACAAACATCCATCCATCCAAACTTTCACATTTATAATATTAGTTGGATTCTATTTTGTTGTATATCTTTATCGTCTAAAAAACTACTGAACGGATTTGGATTGGATTAACACATAGGCTACTTTTTATCCCGAAAACATGTAGCGGGTAACACCGCGGGGCGCAGCGCAGCTAGTTATAATATAATACACATCATATTGGTTTTGTGAATAGATATAATTAATTACATATTATATTTTTACTGTTCTCTTGAACTTTGTATTAAATTGAAAACATAACTTACTTAACCCATCATCATCATAATCATCATCAGCCTTTTGTAGTCCACTGCTGGACATAGGCCTCTCCCAAGACACGCCTTTCAGCCTGATCTTCGGCTTTTCGCTTGCATCCACCGCCAGCTGTCCTACGTATATCGTCACTCCATCGAGTCTCTGAGCGTTTTACGCTCCGTTTGCCAATTCGCGGTCTCGCGGGCTACTCTAGAACACGTCCATCTTAAATTATTTAACTTCATCATCATCAGCATCATTTCAGCCGTAGGACGTCCACTGCTGGACATAGGCCTCCCCCATTGACTTTCATAAAGACCGGTTGGAATGGAATGGAATAGTTTGAATTTAACTTAAATTATTATCAATCATTTTTAGATCAAGTCAATGAAGATGTCAGAATTACAGCTGCCTGTTTACTTGAAAAAAGTAAGTTCATATATAACTATAATGTAAAAAAATATATTTAAAAGCAAAGAGATAACGCCTGCCAGTGACTACTGCAACAGTACTCAGAACTTTGAGAGACGAAACAAAGTCTAGGGCATCATTTATAAGGCGTTCTTTTTTATGTTTAACAAGGTAGGTGTTCGACCATAGCTCATCTGATGTAAAGTGACGGAGTGGTCTTAGATGGTAAACACACCTAACCTGGAATGGAACTGGCTGTCAAGCGAGAGGCTGCCAGAACACGCTGTTAGGTGCTTGGCGGCAGATTTTCAATTTGAGGGTAGCTAGCCAGCCGAGTATCTATTTGAAAGAATTCGATTACCACGCAAATCAATAACATTTTAATCAATGCTATACATATAGACAGTGATCAGAGATAGAAAATTAATAAGGCCTTATAAATCTTTATAATTTTTCAGGAAATACTGAGTGGTGTTTATGTAAGTATCTAATATTGTGTTAATTGTTTTAAATATTATAATATTATTTCCGAAAATAAATCACTGATATAATTGTCATAGTCATATTGAAACGAAAACATAGTGAATTGCAATATTATACATAGAAAGATAGTCTTTATTGTGGATACTTTAATTAATTAACGATTGTTCTGAGCGAGGGTTTTTAAACATATATTGATGTATCGTTTTCATTTCATGATGTGAACTTTACAATTTTGCAGCAAGAAAAGCTGAAAAAGGTAAGGGAGTCATGTGGTTAAAGAATATGAGTGCCTTGTTGAGTGATAGATCAGATTTCTGAACTGTAGGGCGTGGATTCGATTCCCACTCACAATAAATATTTGTTTGTCTGATGTTTTAAATGTATGTATTATAAGTATATAGAGATTGGTATTTGGTATTGGTATTGGTATTGATATTTAAATGTATGTAAAAAGGAAAAGTATGTAAAGTTCTCAAAAGGATAAATAATTGGACTCATCATGAAGAACTTTTACAATCCTGTAAAATAAATACATTGTTTTTCAGAAACAGCTTAGCAATGGCGGGCGTGAGTCTAAAATTAAAACTATATATCTATATTTTACAGAAACAGCTGAGCACTGGTCGACGTAAGTGCTCTGAACCATGTTATAAATACTTGGAAATAACACTTTCTTAGGGCTCCGCACCCAAAAGGTAAAACGGGACCCTATTACTAAGGCTCCGCTGTCCGTCCGTCTGTCTGTCTGTCCGTCTGTCACCAGGCTATATCTCATGAACCGTGAAAGTTAGACAGTTGAAACGAAGCTTCAATTTTTAAACATCTTGTGCGTGAACATTATTCCTTTTAATTCTTTTTATGTAAAAGTAATGAGATGGACGAAGGGCTTTTCTGATGGCAAGAGATAACGCATGCCCATGACTATTGCAGCGATACACAGAACTTTGAATAGCAAAGTTATTTGGATTTTTTTGTTAGTTTATTTTTACAATTATGACAAAGAAAAAAAAGATTTCATTATTATAAATTACTGTTTTTTATTTTATTTTAAGGGCGTTAGTGAAACGCCGGAACACGAGTTGGAATTCTGGAAGAGCTTTTGGTAATGTTTTAATTTTAAAACACTTTTCTTTTCTTAATTTGTAACTTTTTTAAAATGTAAAAGTAATGAGGAGAACGAAACGCTTTCCTGATGGTAAGAATCTAACGCCTGTCCATCACCATTGCAGCGATACACAGAACTTTGAGTAACAAAACAAAGTTCAGGGCATCGCTGCTCAGGCGCTCATTACTTTGAGACTTTCGATGGTTAGTTTCAACAACCCAGTAATTTCGCTGCAGTACCCTTCAAACTGGAACACAGTAATGATCGCACACTAGTGTTTGACTGCATGATGGCATAATATCTGGTACTGCGGTGGTACCTACCCAGACGACCTCCTGCCAAGGAGATCTACCACCAAGTAAACTACCACCACTACCACTACCACTATTTCAGCAGGTGATATCTAACTTTTAATTTATATTTCAGATTACGGCGTACGCCTTGATAACAATACCAATAAAAGATGTGAGAAGATAACTGTTTTATTTAATACCCTAACACTATTTAAAAATAAAATAAAATAAATAAATATCGTAGGACTGTACACAGAGCGCCATCTGGCCCCAAACTAAGCAGAGCTTGTGTGATGGAAGCCAGATAACTGATAGAATACATAAATATTTTTTTTGTTGTAAATACATACTTATAATACATACAGAACACCCAGACACAGAACAAACATTTGTTTATTCACAAAATGTTTGCCCTGAGTGGGAATCGAACCCATGCCGTACAGCTCTCAAGGCAGATATACTACCAATGAGCCAACGGGGCTGTCAAAAGAAAGCTTTTGAATTATTGAAAGCTTATTTTTATACGTACATCCCACAAGGTGGACAGACGACCTAATAAAGACCGTAGGAACGCGCTGGATGCTATTTTTGCTAATTAATAAAGGGTTAATGAATTAACTACTTATTTATTTATTAAACAAAATAAAAAAACCTTAACATAATACTATTTTGTTAATTTATGATTTGTTATTTTCTTTATACCTACAAAGCCACAAGCCCTGACAGCCCTGTTGGTTCATTGGTAGTGTGTCTGCTTCGAGAGCTGAAGGGCGTGGGTTCGATTCCCACTCAGGACTAACATTTGTGTGACTAACATCGATGTTTGTTCTGTGTCTGGGTGTACTGTATGTATTATAAGTATGTATTTACAAAAAAAAAAGTATTTAAGTATTCTATCAGTTATCTGTCTTCCATAGCACAAGCTCTGCTTAGTTTGGGGTCAGATGGCGCTGTGTGTAATGTCCTGCGATATTTAAAGGTTTTCCTTTCTTTTGGGAAAATTTACTTGTAAATGTAATATTTTTTAATAAAATACTTTGAGTTTGGGGGGAGTAAGCGCTTTGCTCATTTAGCTGACAAAGGTGAGCGAGGTGTTGTTAATAATTGCTTAAATTTTGATCTATAGTTTTTGTTAGTTAGGAAATGTCAATGAGATAGTTGAAAGATCTGAGAAATTAAAAGAGCTTTGAACGTTCTCTACCTTTTTTATTTAATTTCCCATACGGATATTAGTTTTTCGCTTCTGCGCCGATACAATATTCACTATTTTTATTTAATATGCACATCCGACTCTTGATTTTAACTTTTTCTCCCTGGAAATAAAAATAATTGTTTCATTAAAAAAAGTATGGGAAGTCTATTAAAAGTTAAACGAATTTAAAAACTATCTCGTTAAACTAAAACAATAAATGCCCTGTTGGCTCATTATGACGTGTATCAGCCGTTTTTGCGTGATTGAGCAACAAACATTCAAACATACAAACTTTCACATTTATAATATTAAAAAATTATACAATTTGATGAAATTATACAGCGAATCAGTGCCTACAAGAAAATGATCATGATGCATCCCAATAAATTGGCAAAAACCTGATGAAAGCAAAAACTTAAAAAACAGTTCATAATTAGTTATTCATGTCCCAATAATGAACTCGAGCTGCTGGTGAAGGATACCATCGTAAAGGCGGTTGTAGGGTAGGTAAGCTTTATCGGATAAGATGAACCTATGTTCATCTTATCACATATAAAAAAACTAAGTTCTCAAAACCTAAGTAATACATTTTATGCGTTTACCATTGATGCGATTATTGTATGCATGTCTTTTTTCTGTTCATTGAAAGCCGATTTCAACTTTTGTGATATCCATTCGTTAGTCTGCAATTGCGTTAACAATTAAATAATGTACGTAATAACATAATTATGTGATGACTTTATTAAACCGTGTTGGGTCGAATAAACGAAAAAAAAGAAAACAAAAATTAGAAACGGAATATAAATCAGTTTTTGGAAAGTTTTAAATATCTGTCATAAAAATACTGAGTACTTAATGTATAGTATCTACATATTTTAATTATAATTCTATTTACCATAACTCCACTTTGCAGCTGAAAAAAGGTATATTTAATAATATTATTTAATCTACGATGTATTCCAGCAGCCTGAATTGAGAGCCAGTTCTTCGTTTAACTCCAGACAAATTAACCCAATTCAAATGCAAGCTTATTTAAAAATGAAATGTTTAATACAATCTATATATCAATTCAATATATTTATAATACTTAGTAGTCAATCAGGAGGTCGAAGACTTTCGACTTGAATTACCTCAGTGCCTCAAGTCGAAAGTCTTCGACCAGTGTGTGTTACCAGTGATGACTTATGGCGCTGAAACGTGGTCTCTAACTATGTGCCTTCTTGGTAAGCTCAAAGTTGCACAACGAGCTATGGAGAGGGCTATGCTCGGAGTTTCCCTGCGAGATCGAATCAGAAATGAGGAGATGCGTAGACGAACTAAAGTAACCGACATAGCCCAGAGAATCAGCAAGTTAAAGTGGCAATGGGCAGGGCACATAGCACGCAGAACTGATGGCCGATGGGGCTGCAAAATTCTGGAGTGGAGGCCACGAACCGGCAAGCGCAGCGTAGGACGTCCACCCACAAGGTGGACAGACGACCTAATAAAGACCGCAGGAACGCGCTGGATGCGAGCCGCTTCCGACCGGTCTTTGTGGAAGGCAATGGGGGAGGCCTATGTCCAGCAGTGGACGTGCTACGGCTGAAATGATGATGATGATGATGATGAATCAGGAGGTCGTCTAGGTAGGTACCACCGCAGTATCAAATACAAATATTTTATTGATAACGAGTCAAATTTCGTAAAATAATTTCAAATAGGTATGTGTATCATTAAAAGAGTTAAAAAACACTGATTACATGTCAATGAATAAAAATAAAATGTCAAATAAAGAACATAATATATCGATAGAAAAACATGTCAATACAAAAACATTTGACAATATTTGGAAATAAAAAATAATTATGTCAATATAAGAAATATTGTCAATATAATGACACCAGATATTCAACCGCCAAGGCATCGCTCAAGTATTACGTGAGCAGAATTTTAGTAGTAGTTATTACCCACTTGTCCGCAAAAGCAAATCTTATATTAGTTCTATGCTTACGTAAACATTAGTTTTAACAGCAGCCCTATCGCCAAAAGCGACTCTTCCAGGCAATCTATCAAGAGTCTGTATCAAGAGGATTCAAGAACAAGTAGAAAACCAGTGGTGCCAAGAACAAGGAAAATAAACAATTAGCTTAACTTATGACATTGCTGACGATATCATAATATATCTATTCATCATCATCATCTCAGCCCTTCGCTGTCCACTGTTGGACGTAGGCCTCTCCCAATGCACGCCACTAAGCTCGGTCGACAGCTTTTTGCGTCCATTGCTTTCCCGCCACTTTACGCAGGTCGTCACACCACCTGGCCGCACACTACGCTTGCCTGTACGCGGTCTCCACTCAAGAACTCGTCTACCCCATCGGTTATCGGTTCTTCGAGAAATGTGGCCCACTGACACTTCAGCTTACTGATTCTTTGAGCTATGTCGGTGACTTTAGTTCTATGTCGGATTACTTCGTTACGGATTTTATCACGCAAAGAAACTCCGAGCATAGCTCACTCCATAGCTCGCTGAGCGACTTTGAGTTTGTGGACCAGGTTCACTGTAAGCGTCCACGTTTTAATATATCTATTAGATTGCCCCATCTCCCTTGTCATCCAAAATAAGCAGAGCAAAGACCCGAATTTTTGTTGCTTACGTAATAGTAGAACGACCCCCAAGCAGTAGTGGGTAAGCATTACTATGTGCTAGTTTGAAGGGTATTGCAGCTAGCGAAATTACAGGGTAGTCGAGACTAACCATCGAAATTCTCAATGAGCCCAAAGCAGCGATGCCCTGATCTTTATAAAATAAAGTTCTGTGTATCGCTGCAATGGTCATGGACATGTGTTATCTCTTACCATCAGGAGAGCGTCTCGGTAGTCTCATTACGTTTACATTAAAAAAAACTCATAGCTTATCACCAAAACAAGTTGTCAGAGGAAATACAGTAGATAACTAAGTCCAGAGTACCTTTATTTATCACGTATTGTTGTTTTGAAACATACTTCTTGAAAAACTACTTACATAGTTGGTGATATGTTCTATAGAACCAATACCTCCAGCAGGAACCTAAGGAAAATAATGTTTTTGGTAATTGATCTCCTTAGCAGGAAGTCGTTTAGGTAGGTTTTTATTTAATTACATATAGGCTTGCTTTTGACCGCCACTTCGCCTGATGTTAAGCGAAGATGCGGTCTACGGTGGAGCAGAAACCGATTTACTCGCCATTTGAAGGCACCCAGATTGTATCTATTAGGTACTACAAGAATCAGTAGCGGCGTTAGGGTAGGGCGCCGCAGACATCAGAATGTTCTCCTGTCTTTATTTTAAATTTCATCAAAGTTAAACTTACAAGAGCTTTATCAAAGTGTATGGATAGCATTTCGAATATTGATCACTATATCTGTAACTGTGGCTAGTGGGGAAAGAAGTTTTTCTAAGCTTAAGATGATAAAAATCTATCTAAGATTGACAATATCTCAATCTAGATTGACAAACTTAGCAACTATGTTAATCGAAAATGAAATTTCGGAATACGTAGACTTTGATGTCTTAATAAATGAGTTAGCCGACAGAAAGGCTAGAAAAGTACATTCTTTGCCTTTTTTTCGTATGGTTTTCAATGGTAGATAGGAGGCGCCATAGAAATCGCCCAGTGCGCTGCTAAAACCGGTACTGACTATAGTACCGTATTAATAAAAATTAGGTATGAATATGCTTATGAATATATTTTGTCTGTCTGTTTCCATATTCTCTCAGCATGTCTAAACCATAGACAAGAGTACAAGAACGTACCCTGGGCCTTTTACTCCGCTTAGGTTTCTCTTTTTGCTACGACAAAAAAAAAAAAAAAAGAATAAAAATACCTTTATTGACAAACAAACACAAAGAAAAAAATACACATAATATGTCTTAAAAATAATATAAACTAGCTGCGCTCCGCGGTGTTACCCGCTACGTGCTTTCGGGATAAAAAGTAGCCTATGTGTTAATCCAGGGTCTCAGCTACCTCCATATCAAATTTCGTTCAAATCCGTTTAGAAGTTTTTGCGTGAAAGAGTGACAAACATCCATTTATCCATAAGTGGGATCTGGGGCTGCCTTTACGTAGGCCACGTCGTATCAGTGAAGCATCAAATCTAGGGATCGTTACGTGACCGTGTGCTTTTGGGCAAGGTAGCGCGTGAATCAATGAGCGTAGAGTAGGTGAACAAACAAAACTTACAGGTGGTGGTGGCAACTCCGCTTCATACTCATCAGACCATTTCTAAACACAAATTTAAATATAGTACATCTGCATCTAAATCAATACTTAATAACATTCTATTAGATGGCTGACCTCCTTTGCAGATTGTCTAGGGACTCATCACCGCAGTATACTCTACCACCAAGCGGCAATGTCCATATATACTAGAATTGTAACCGAGGTCATTTTAAGGGGAGTGCGGTGGTACCTACCTAGACGACCTCCTACTAAAGAACCACCAAGTAAAACAAACTTTTGCTACAATTACAGTTTTACAGTAACTTAATTCTAATTTAGTAAAATTGAGTTGACGTAAAATTTAAGTATTTTATTGTTGTATTTTTCTGCTCACTCACCTGAACATTGTAGTCGGGATATTCCTACAAAAATAATAAAAATGTAAAATATTAATCAAATTGTTTGAAAATTCCATTATCTGAACAACAAATCAGAGAGGGCCGGTGCCCTCTCTGGGGCACCGGCCGTATTATTTGTATATTTGTATTAAAATAATACCGTATTATTTTAATACAAATATTTATCATAATAATATTATATTCCACCCATTTCACTGGAGCTACTATAGCAGCGGCCCTGAGCCTCGCTCGAGAAAGTTATTTGTATTAATAAGGACTTACCGGTGCAGGTGCAGGTTGAGTCCGCGAGCAGCGCCGCCGCAGGCTGCACGCGTCCGCTCCCACCCGCGCCCGCGCGCCTCGAGCTCGACCTTCGCAGCGCAACACGACTCCCGCTCTGATAACGAGTCGCGGTTCACATCTTACCGGGCAGCATTAGAGTCCTATGCGTATTTTCTAATACTGTCAGGTAAAGATGTCCTCCGCACTCTACGTTCGACGTTCGAAGACGTTCCTGTCACGTCTGTGAAGCCGGCGCTCGAGGAGGAGCCCCGCGACTGGCAGTTGTGAAACTGATACTATAACTAGATAAATATGAAACTTGTATTTTAAACGTCGTTACGCTAAATTTAAACATAATACACAGACTTATCCAGTGAATTTAAGTAAAATCACGATATTATTGACATTTATTTTTGTTTTCCAAGTACCCGACTTTAGTGTTGGAACAGTGTTTAAAAGTGCGACTGATGAATCAATCGTAACGACCACCAAACAAAAAATACTCCGACCGCATATGACTCTAAATTTCGCACTATAGTGCCGTGGACAAATGGCTGAGTGGTACGAGTAAGTGACTGGCGATTTAAGTAACCGAGTTCGAACCCAAAGTGGGTGCGATATTTTTTTAATTTTTTTTTTTTTTTTTTTTTTTTTTTTTTTTTTTTTTTTTTTTTTTGGTATTTTTTCCTTTCTTCTTTAACAGTTAATATAAATTAAGAGAAATGGATATACTTGCGACAAAAACATGTTATAAATGCAAAAAAACTATAAGAACTAGGGATTTTTTATGCTGCTCGTCCTGTAATAAGATATACGATATTACATGTGCCCAAGTATCAAACACTAGATATCGTATCATGGAAAAGCATAAAAAGGAAAGCTGGAAATGTAATATTTGCTATGATTTAAAAACATCGAAGCCAGTAATTACAAATACTATATTAAACACCAGTACTCCTTCAAGAAATATTACACAACGGCGATTAGTAACAAAACCGGTGAAGCCTCCATACAAATCAGAAGATGAGGAATCAACTAGCTCTGAGGACTCTGATTTGCTTAGTTTACCTGATTTATCTACGCACAAAAACGACAAAGAAGAAGAACTTACAAATGAAATTTTACGACTTAAGACAGAATTAGAAACAGCGCATACTGAAATAGAAAATCTAAACATAGAAAATACTTCACTTAAGAAACAAATTACAGAGAAGGAAGAACTTACAAGCAAATGGAAAAAATTGTTCACAGAGGCGATGAGCACACCAAGACGAAGTTCTTTCTCGAAAATGAGTACACCAAGACGAAGTTCGTTTTCTAAGAAAGATGTGTCAGCTAAGAAAAGTATTAAAAATACCTCTCATGCGCTATCTTTGGAATTGAACGAGTCTAGTTATATTGACCAACATACTCATCTATTTTTGGGGACTGAAGTGAGTATGAATGAGTCTAAGAAAAATAAAAAAGAACTGTTAATACGCAAGAAAAATAATAAAATGGAAATCAAGAATGGAACAATAGGACCAATAATCAATGTAACAAGTAAGGTAAATGAGAAGTTACAACAAAACTCAAAAATTCATGGTTGTATAAATAAAAACGTTAGCGATTTTGGAGTAAAAACGAACGACAAGCAACTCACGATCAGACAGAAGAAACGAAGAACAATTTACATATTTGGAGGAACGCAATGCGTAGGATTAGCAACTAATCTTATAATGTCGAGAAATGACACTACCTATGAGAAATATGAGGTTAAGTCATTTATAAAACCTAACAGTACATCTGAAGAAATATGCAAAACCTTACAACTCTATGAAATTGGTAAAGATGATAAAATAATTCTGTCTATTGGAGAGCATGATGAGAACCTTCGAGACATTAAAAAAGAACTAAATAACATTCTGCACAATACAAAACACATACATGTATTAGTTATTAGTGTAAATAACAATAAGTGTCTAAAGGAAATAATTTTGAATCAATGTATAAAATCCACTACAAATGATTATCCTAAATGCACATATCTTGATATAAATAATGAAGTGAATATCAACAATAAAAATTATAAAATGACTAGAATTTGTAAGCGCATAAATGCCATCATTGACCAAATTGATTATGATACAAATTTTCTTAATTTCAATAACAGACGTAAATTATTAAAATCACGAACAAATGACATTATTAAAAAGGGGACTATTGAATACTACTTCCAAAAAAATCCTACAATATCACTGGATATTAAAACGAAGGGACAGCGTAGATCAGGAACAATAAAAGATTACTTTCCAGTAATCCAAAAAATCAGTAATGCATTACATGACACACACGAAACTAAAAATCAAGGGGAAATTGGACAAAATGAGTTTTTTCGAACCTAACAAAAATATTATAATTTTCCATCAAAACATAGCAAGTATTCTTAGTAAGCGTGAAAATTTAGAACTAACACTATTAGAGTTGAAAAGCTTAGGTAGTGAACCAGATGTCATATGTTTGACTGAAACCTTCTTGAAATCTGGATCTGAACATACTCTGAAAATGAAAAACTATGAGTTGGCATCTTGCTATTCTCGAGAGAAAAAGCGGGGAGGATCTTGTATTCTAGTTAGAAAAGGCATTTCGTATACTGAAGTAACTTCGATCAAACATTTGGCTAGGGTAAACTCGTTCGAGTGCTGTGGCATTAAATTGTCAGATTATAAATTAATCGTTATATGTATTTACAGAATCACACAGTCGGACGTGAAAATATTTTTCGATAAATTGCAATGCTTGCTTCACACGGTACTAAAAAACACTACGATAAGACTAGTAATAGCTGGTGACTTAAACATAGATACACTAAAAATGAACGCAACTACTACGACTCTAAAAGAAATTTTGAGCAACCAAAACCTAAAGTTAAAAATAACGCAACCTACTAGACGCGACGCGTGCATTGATCATATTATTACTAATATAGATGATTCTACTGGTAGAATCCTTCCTCTAGGCTTATCAGACCACGAGACGGGACAGTTCTTGAATATACCGGAGAACAGAAAAAAGGAACCAATAAAAACATGGTATGTGTATAAAAAAGATTATTCACGAATAAACCTGGAAAAGTTTAGAACTGCTGTGCATGGTATGTCGTTTGCAGACGTGTTCAATAGTAACCATCCAGATGTTGCTTTTAACATTTTTCATGATTTACTAAAAATGATAGGAAAGTTGTGTTTTCCAACAAACAAAATAAAAATGCAGTCAACTCAAAATACCAAATGGCTTACTAATGGTCTTAGAATAAGTTGCAGGCATAAAAGATTGTTACGATTAAAATATTACAAAGAAAAAACAAAAAACTCGAAAAATATTTATAAAACATATTCTAGTATTTTAAAAAAGTGCCTTATAAAGGCACAAAAATTAAGAAATTCCGAGTTGGTTAAAAAGAGTAGGAATGTATGCAAAACCTCGTGGAATATAATTAAGGAGAATGATTTACGTCCTCCACAGTTTATAAATAGGATTATCTCAGATAAAAATTACGTGACGAAACCAACATCCATAGCAAGCACATTTAACAATTATTACATAGATTTTGACAAATAAGAATAAAGACGAGTTAAAGAATAATCCATACAACATGAATACAAAGGGCATCACGGGAACTATATTTTTAAATCCAGTATCGACAAATGAAGTCAAGCTTATTATAGCAAACCTTAAAAACACAAATTCTGAAGGTGAAGATGGCATTGCTACTAAAGTTATTAAATTCTGTAAAGAAGAATTGAGCGAAGTACTTGCGTTTATTGTGAATCTTTCGTTTGAGCACGGCTATTTTCCGGAAAGGCTAAAGACCACCATTATAAAACCTCTTTATAAAAAAGGCGACAAAGACAATTTAGAAAATTATAGGCCGATCGCTATCATAAATGTTTTATCTAAGGTGTTTGAAAAAGCGATGAACAAACGTCTGTATGACTTTTTCGTTAAACATGATGTCATAAAGCGTGAACAAAATGGATTCCAGAAAAACAAGTCAACGACATTAGCGGCATTTAATTTAGTTAATGAGATAGCAATGAACTTTGACAAAAAACTATTGACAACAGCTTTGTTTTTTGACATGACAAAAGCGTTTGATTTTGTCGCGCACGATGTACTTCTATTTAAACTGCAGCATTATGGCATCAGAGGGAAAGCTTTCCATTGGATTGAATCTTACTTAAATAAAAGAACACAGTCAGTTGAAATATTATCACTAGATAGCAAGAGAAATGTTATTAGTGATAAGTCTGAAACAATATTTAACAGCTTCGGCGTTCCACAAGGTAGTGTTTTAGGCCCATTACTGTTCATTATATACATAAATGACATTGTTAATGTAACTACTTATAATTCTGTATTATTTGCTGATGACATTTCTATAATAGTGACAACTGAAAAGGACAAACAAATTCATTCTAATCATATACTTGACATTCACAATACAATTGATTCTATAGTTAAATGGCTGGATACAAACAATCTAAAAATAAATCTGGCGAAAACTTGCTACATTAATTTCAATAATATCGATATTGAAGTAAATTATAATGGTCAACTCATTGAAGGGGTCAATCAAACATCTTTTCTAGGATTAATAATTGATAGGGAACTCAACTGGAAGAGACACACTGATAAACTTTGCAAAAAGATGAACAGCTACGTATATGTCTTAAACCGTTTACGTAAAACTTCCAACAAAGACACAGCACTGTTAGCATACCATGGCTATGTAGGGTCACTTTTAAGGTACGGTTTAATTGTTTGGGGAAGAGGTACAGACTTTGGGAAGGCTTTTCTATGCCAAAAAAAATGCGTTAGAGCCATATGTGGTGCAGCACCATTAGATTCTTGTAGACCTTTATTTGAAGAATTAAAAATATTGCCACTTCCTTGTCAATATATTCACGATATTGCAATATTTGTAAAACAGAACAAATACTTGTTTACTACAGCACAAGATTTTTACAAACGTGGTACCAGAAATGTTGATAGATTAGTGAGAACATACATTAACCGAACAGCACGGTATGAAAAATGTTGTATGACAATGTCTATCTCTATTTATAATAAACTGCCTGAAAGCATAAAAGCATTGCCCATAGCTAAATTTAGAAATGAACTAAAATCCTGGTTGCTTCAAAAATGTTTTTACTCTTTAAATGAATATTTGAATTTTTGATGAGTTCTGCCTCGGTTCTCAGTGGTTCCGTTTGGTTTACGTTGTCTCTATAGTGGGGTCAATTTTGGTCGTAGTTATTCAATTTAATTTAATTTAATTTTCAAACTACTAAAATATAAAATATTGTATGTCCACGAGGACAAAACTGTTTAAAGTACCTTGTATTGTAAAAATTTATCACCTTAAATTGTACACAGTTTTGCACAATAAAAATATTTCATTTCATTTCATTTCATTTCATTTCATTTCATTTCATTTCAGGCGTTACAGGCTTATTCTAAAAACAATAAAAAATTTGAAATATAATAATAACGTTATTATAATAATAGTGACTTGCACAAAGCGAAATCTTGTATCGCATAAAACTATCAACGTGTTAAAAATGAAGTCAAATCAATGCAATCTTTGCTGTTCAGAATTTAAGCAGAATGTAATTTGAACAACAAATATGTCGAGGAAAATAAATGGAATTGATACATTGTTGAGGGCTACATAATAAAAGTGTGCCAAAACATACATGAGAGTTCTTAATGCCCGTTAAATATGTGTGAACCCTCTCTTGGAAGCGGTACAATGCGGCCCTTCCACACTGCCAAGTCTACGTACCGTAGGTGGATAGTTTACAAAAACAAGGCTGATTCGGGGACACACAAAGACACAAACTCTTGCTATTAAAATATAAGTGCGAACCAAAACAAGAATAATGTAACTAATGAGATAAGATTAAAAAAACAATTCTGAACAACTATTAATAAATGAATTCCCATCAGTATGGAAACTGACATGGCTGATTAAACTGATTTGATGTGACGTGACAAATTTAAATTCCACAGTTACAAATTTATAACTAAAGTCACAAAGAAACGAGTGCCAAAGCAGTAGTTCCCTGGATTTAGTTACTCAAAGTTCTGGGTATTGTTACAATTGTGATGGGCAGGCGTTATTTCTTACACGAAAGTATTTGGTTCGTCTCATTTCTTCTTATGATAAACACTTACTTCATTATAATCGTCCGGAACCCTGGGCACTTCATAGTTGTCTTCTATATTACCATTATCATTAATTTCACTATCACTAGAGTTAGGTTCATATTTCGGTAGACTAGTATCATCTTCCTTGGTGACACCCTCGGCGCTCCTATTAAGTTCTAATTTAGCATTATTTTATAATTTCTTTTTATATTTTTACTATTTTCTCTTATCGCAATAATGTTTTCGGTATTGATTTGCGTGTTATCAAATACGTGCTTGAGATACTTGTCTTTGCGATGCATATAGAGTTCATTTTTTGTATTCTGTTGTGTGTTTCTGACATTTTCATGCGTTTCATAAGCCTCTTTCTATAATGTAAAATATAAAAAGCTAGCTATGGCTTTGATTTTTTAGGTAATTATGCATTTTCTATAAGGTTATTTATTTTTTCTGCCCGTATAATGAACATTGCTGTCATATCAATTGATATCTGTCCTATATAAGCATATCTATAGCAGTAAAAAAGTAACAAACGTTCTACAAGTACGTTTTAGTTAAATTTTAATGCAACAACCATGAAGAAGCGACATTATAAAGTAAACAAAATCTCTAAAATTCCATAGAAAGCATAGCGTAATAATTTAAATAGCAATAAGGAAAACCACGTTACCGATAACGCTGAAAGCTGGAAGTCCAGTCTAAGAGAATATTAGAACAACAACTATCGTACATATTTATAGATTTTATTACCTTTAGAAATTATGGGTCAAACGAGGCCCTGTCCTGATGATATAAGATTCTTAACGTGCATGTATGCAATGGTACCCAGAACTTATTGTAATTAAACCAAGAACTTGAGACATTCGATGGTTAGTCTCATTAGCTCTGTAATATATACACAATTTTGATACTTGTATACTATTTTCATGTTATTATACGTATCTACATTATTTAAATCTTGTATAATTTAAATCATCACCAAAGTCCAATACTGGACATTGGCCTCTCCCAAGACACATCACTTAGCCCGATCTTTGGCTTTTTGCTTCCATTCACCGCCAGTTGTCTTACGTATATCGTCACTCCATCGAGTCTCAGGGCATCCAACGCTACGTTTGACAATTTACGATCTCCACTCTAGAACACGTCATCATCATCATCAACCCCAGCGGTTATTGGCCCTGCGACAGATATGTCCAGCCCATTGCCACTTCAGTTTGCTAAAATGCTGATCTGTCCGTGACTTTTGTTCTCAGGCAATTTTAAATAGTAATAACGAATATCAATAATTTAAGTATTAGTTCACTAAATGTTAACATAAATCTAATCCTGTTCCTTTTATTTGTTATCTACACGCTTCTACTAGTTCTTGAATTATGTCTTATTCTGTCTGTTCTGGTCATACTAGTATTTTTTAATGTTATTTTAAGTGTTATGGATCTATACTTTTGTGGGAACTATGAAGAGTGTATCTTTTTATCTAATGTCACTAGCTGCACCCTTTAGACCGTCATACAGTAAAATTTACACACTACTGCTTGACGGCATAATTTGTGGGCTATAATGACACTTACATGATAATAACCATCGTCGCGCGGCGCACCATACTCTTCGTCGTTACGACTATCGCCACCACTAATGTCATTTTTGTTTGGATCACTGTTTTCGTAATCATAGGTACTATATGTGTCACTGAGTATAACAGTTTTTAGTTTCGTACATTTCGCTTCGTTTTTAGCGTTTTCACATTCATCTGTAGCAGAAGGGCTAATGTAAAAGTCTGCTATAGAGATGCCTCCGTCGGAAATGGGTTCCGAGGATTCATAGTCATCCAGGTTGAGTTTTTCGTTACCAATATTTTTTCTAGATTTCTTAACTTTGTTGCTCTTATCGTTCCAGCGGAGAGCTTCACGCACGTCATCATCGTCATAGTCTTTCTGTAAAGTAAAATATCTGCTGTGAAACGCCTGATGTGTTTCGACAGTCTGACGTGAAAGCCAGAAAGCAATTCAGTCGAGATGTTTTTCCAACTTCTCATCATCATCATCATCAACTTTTCCAACTTTTACTACACTAAAAAATGCATGTTTGGGTAATCCATTTTACGTCGTAGTTGATAAAATCTGTTTTGATAATACCCAATAAAAATTGCTAGAAATATACATAAACCATAGTTATATAATTACCAAGTCGGAAACCTGTGCCCATTTGGTACCTTTAATAATGTATCCGGGAATCTGTAATAAGATTGAAAAAAATAAATTTGAAAAATAGAATGTTTTAAATAGTGACCGTTAATTTATATTCCGATTTTCAGTTAAATGCTCGTAAATTGGTCAAATCCTCCCCTATTTAAGTCAAGAGTGGTATAGTATTTGAAAGAATAAATAAGCATAATTTTAATTTTTTTAATGTAATGAGACAAACAAGACGCTCTCCTTATAGTAAAAGATAACGTCTGTCATGACCCTGAAACAAAGTCCAGGACCAAACTGGGCGAGTGATGAACTTTTTTTTTTTCGTGTCGCATTTAAAAACTTAGTCAAATCTTTTTGTAAAGTTGCAACAAGTTTACTAAGACATAATTATGACTAATTTTTATGTGACTTAGACTTTTTTATACGAGTTTTCAATAAATATTTGAAAATATCGAAACACTCGAAACTGACAAATTCAACATAGGTTTGAGTTTTGGCGGGAATGCGGGAAGAGGCGTGTCGCTCCGTTGTATTTTTTTCCAAATCTAGTATTTTGTCGAGTGTTTATGCATAAAAATGGTGGTGTTTTATTCATAAAGTGCCGAATTACATGCGTGAGTGTGGAAAAATAATATAATGTGGTGAAACATGACTTTTCGTGGTGCTTCCAAAACTCCATCGTAGCTTTATACTAAAGTCGCCACTACTTTACTAAAGCATGACTGGACTTGACTGACACAGACTGGACTTGACTAAGACTGGACTTTGACTATAACTAGCTACGAGGACACTTATTTAACTTTTAAAACTTGAAAATATATAAATACTTGACACTGGCAAATGTTAAAACGCGACGGCAAAACAAAAAAAATAAATCAATCAGGGAGTTTTGGCGGGAACGCGAAAAGAGTCGTATCGTCCTGTTGTATTTTTTTATGTTTTTTCGAATCTTTATGCATAAAAATGGTGGTGGTTCATTCGTAAAGCGCCGAATTACAAGCGCGAGTGTAGGAAAATGATATAATAAGGTGAAACATGACATGATTTTTCGTGTTGCTTCCAAACTCCATCGAAGCTTATAATAAAGTCGCCACTACTTTACTACAGCATGATTGAACTTGACTGACACGGATTGGACTTGACCCAGACTGGATTTTGACTACTTTTCAATTTATGAAACTTGAAAATATCAAAACACTTGACACTGGCAAATGCTCAAAATGCGTAGTCTCGATGGCTGGCAAATTTCTTTGTTTCTGATACTATCGGATTTTATTTAAGGTTTAGCTTAAAAAGTCATTCTACCTTATACCTCCGAAGCTTGTAAGGTATCTTATCATCATCAGAATGAGAATCATCTGAATCATCGTCATCGTCACTGGAATCTTCGGCTATCTATAAAAAAAGTAACTATTTGTAAACGCCTTGCGGTTTAACCCGCGTTGTCCTGGATTAAAAGTGGCCGTGCATAGGCTACTTCCATATGCCAATTTTACAAATTTTATTTATTCAAGCACCTATGGTACCCCATGATGTTTTCTTCACCGGTAGCTCAAGATCTTTGTTGGGCTTTTCGCGCAAACCACTGAGCAACAACAAAAAAAAATACCAGATACGGCTCCAATTTGTTTTCACTATGCCCTTTTGATATTCTATCATTTACATTTTGATGTCTGGAATGGCTTCCCATTATAATTACAAACAGACAGGAAAGCGTAACAATACGCATTTTGGCTTCACAAACTCTTTTACATGGGACTTTTCTTCCGTCCCGCTTGATTAACTTGATTGAAGTGAAAAGACATTCTTAACCGTGAAAATTGCCAGTTAATCACTTTTAATCCGTACAATATCCACAATCTTTTATTTAATTTTGTAATTTTAATTACGCGGTGTTATGTTATGTTTTGTTACGACGTTGGTTGTTTTTATCTTATACATATATACACGCTCAAAAAAAATATATTTATTATATAATATTTATTTATATTTACATTATTTACATTCTGGATCCAAACCGTAGTATTTATGTAGGTGACAATAAATGTAGGTTGTCTCTTATAGTTGATGTGTATGTTATTTTTATTTGCAATGTTTTTTAAATACTAATGCTTCTACTCTACTCTGATGAAATGCTCTAGGAATTATTGTTTGAATGGTCTGTTCTACTGTTCTGCTCGAATCTGCGCTGCTCTAATGGTTATATCTTGTATGTTATGGGCAAATAGAACTTCACAAACCTTTTAATTGTTTTATTGATAACACTATTTTCTTATATTTTAATTTTACCTCCAAAAAATTGTTTTCTTTTACTATCTAATAAATTTATTTAAATTTGAACTATCTTGATTGTTCAAATTTTGTTTTCCACGCTGGATGGCAATGCTAAGCTTTTGAAGGTAATTTTGTGGTGATTAAGTAAGTCTGTTAACTGGATTATGTCATAAAAGAAATAAATGAATTTATTTATTATTTATTAATCATCCATTACCGAATAGCTGTAAAAATATTTCTTTATATTTTCATTCCACGTTTACGAAGAGTTCTCTTCCTCGCCTGCGGCTTGTGTTTTGACTTGGGTACTACACCAATACAGTTATTCATATACGTAATCAATAAGCACTTTGATTGATTCTTGAGTTTATGCTGAAATATAATAAAAATAATTAAAACAACTCTCTGCGCGTGGCAGTAGCTCTCCGCCTGGGCTGCAGTGTTTGTGAACCTCACGGGTGCACGTGCGGTTCTATGGTGGAGGCCGATGGCCATCATGCACTGAGTTGACCCCACGAGACGAGCAGGGCAGCTCAAACAGATTCCTAGGAACCTGGCGAAGTCTGACAAGCTCACTCATGTCATGACAGTGTATAATAATCTACCGAGTGAAGTAGTCGCCGCTCCGAGCGTGGCTTGCTTCAAGTCCCGCTTGAAACGCTGGCTTGTCGATCAGACGTTTAACAGTTATAAAGATTTCCTTGACCATAAATGCTAGGAATGCAATTTATTCCTTTTATTTTATTATTATTATTGTAATCTGATCTAATTTAATTGTGACACGTAAATACCATTTATGAAATAAATTAATATGAATAAGTTGTCGTCGTTGTACAGGTAAGTTTCCGCGGCATCATGCTGTCAACGACATAGTCCTTAGAGCCCTTGTCTCAGCAAACATGCCCTGCGTGCTTGAGCTTCCGGGTCGCCGCCGCTTCCATTCAGGATGCACCTTCCATCGCGTGCTTCAGAAGCAAACTAAGATCTTGGCTTCAAGAGACCTTGTTTTATGAATTTGATGATTTATTATTATTATTTTTATTATTTAGCCCATTTTGTCCCACTGCTGGGCAAAGGCCTCTCTCCCCCCCTTCCACACCTCTCTGTTGTGTGCTGTTGTGGTCCACTCTTTATTGTGGGCATCGAGCTCATCTTTCCACCGCCTTTTAGGCCGGCCTGGTGGCCGTTTAACCTCCGGGACCCAGTCGGTGGTGGTTTTCGCCCATAGCTCCGCTGGCATTCGGCAGACGTGTCCAGCCCAGTCCCACTTTAGCATGGCAGCTTTTTGAGTTACATCAATAATCTGAGTTTTGGAGCGCAGCACTGAGTTTTTTATGCGGTCTAATAACCTTACGCCCAGTATGCTGCGCTCCATCGCTCGTTGACAAACCGCGAGTGTGGACCTTTGCTCGATTGTCAAAGACCAAGTTTGAGCGCCGTATGTGAGGATGGGAAGAATGCACATGTCCATGAGCTTACGTTTCAGGCACATGGGTAATTTACCCTTCATTAAGTCTTTCATGGCCCAATAGCTCTTCCAGGCATTTTCGGTGCGTCGAGCAACTTCTTTCTCTTGTCTCGCCTGGAAGGATACTATTTGGCCAAGATATACATACTCATGGACATATTCAATCTCAACATCCCCGATGCACATTTTTGGCTTGGTGTTGTTAGTCATAACCTTGGTCTTTGACATGTTCATGCTGAGTCCGACCTCTCGGCTTGCAAGGAATTTGATGATTATTTAAAAATAAAAGATTATTGAATTACTTGCAAGTACTTATAATTTTTTTATCATATTGACATAATTATTTTATATTTGACACATTATTTCTTTGACATTTTCATTGTACTGGCATATGTTATAATTTTGATATTTTTAAATATAAACGTAAAAATGACCTTTTACTTTGGTGTTTTCAATAAAAGATTTTCATTTCTAATGTATCTAATTTGCAATTAAAATGAAACTATATGGGCAACCAAAATTTATATAGATTACGTTTGGGTTACCTATAGATAGATGAGCATAAAAACAATATTGCCAACAATTTGATTGCCTATAGATAGCATAGTATAAAGACAATAAAGCATTTGTATTGCCTTCAAAAGTAGTCTTACTGTCATTATAAAATATTTTAAGCGTAACATGGTGTCTGGGTAGGTACTTTCTAGTACTCGGCTGGCTAGATACCACTCTCAAGCTTTGCCAATAAAAACCTAAGTGTATTTTGACAGGAGAGTCAGTTTCAATTAACATTTTGTGAGTAGTCAAACACCTAGCCTATTGACGATAAAATTAAATTTGTGTTGTTAATTACCTTAGTTGTATTCTCAGGAGCTATGTTTTTAAAAGCACCACGAGCAAGAGCTTCCTTCAGTTTTTTGATGTGCCAGCTATTATACTTTCAAAACAAATTTTAAAAAATTAGCACGGTCATAAAAACGCCATTTATAAACTGTTTTACAATGAAAGAAAAGGTAATTACCATAACACCGCTATTTTCCTGAAAAATAAATAATTGCAGTGAATCCCAAACTGAATATTGTCACAGTGAATTGAAAGGGGTGAGTTGAATTTATCCTATCAGTGTGTCCCGGCCTTACTGGAAAGTTCCAAGCTAAACGTGTTTATTATCTTCGGCCAGACCATCACTTAATGGATGTTAACAGCTCGCTTGACGGTGAGCTGTGGTCAAATATCTAATCTATCACAAGTTTTTTTTATTTTTTTTATTATTAAATTTTATTACAATCATTGTTAGAATAATTACAACACACACCATTACACCTCGTCGAGGGTTGTCTCGGTGTCGGGTTTTCTTCAGCTCTTTATTTTTAATTACTTAATTTTAACAATAACAGTACAATAAAAATAGGAAGTGATCGTGATATTTTTTTTTTTATGTAAAAAAGTAATGAGATGAACAAGACGCTCTCCTGGTGGTAAGAGATAACGCCTGTCGATGACCATCGCAGCGATACACAGAACTTCAAGTAACAAAACAAAGTCCAGAGCTTCACTGCGTTGGCGCTCATTACATTGAGACTTTTGATAGAGTTAGTCTTAACACCCCAGTAATTTTGCTAGCTGCAGTACCCTTCAAACCGGAATACAGTAATGCTTACACACTACTGCTTAGCGGCAGAATAACTGGCACTGCGGTGGTACCTACCTAGACGACCTCCTGCTAAGGAGATCTACCACCAAGTAAATAAGATAGATGCAAGCGAACGCCAAACGCCTGTAAAATAATATCAAACGTTATTCTTTTATTAGAAAACTCTGTGTAAGTGAGAACGGTACTTCGCTTTTTCATCACAGTTACAAAAAAAATTATTAATTGTTTATCCATTTGTACAGTTATATATTTAAACATGATTATTAGATCACATCACTACATAGTATAAAACAAAGTCGCTGTCGCTGTCTGTCCGTCCCTATGTATGCTTAAATCTTTAAAACTACGCAACGGAATTTGAAGCGGTTTTTTTAATAGATAGAATGATTCAACAGGAAGGTTAATATGTATAATACATGCATAATATTGTAGGGAAACACTGATAAATTTAAAGGTTACTAATGTGATGTCGTAAATAAACACATTTTTTGCGCTTACATTGCAAACGCTGGCTGAACCCCTCGAGATAAATCAAAATAATGTACTACAGTATTGTACACCTTAAAAAGGTCAACAAAACAGTCCGCGATGGTATGTCTATCTCTTAAGGATTACCCATTATTAACCATTTTTTATCCTTCACATTTTAGGGGGAAAATAGCTTATTTACGAAGTGATTTTAAGCAATACCGCATTAATTTTTATCCAATAAAGTACCTTAAATACATTGTCCATTTAATATAGATCAATATGTCTCTTTACAGCATGTAATTTAAATGAATATTTCCAAAGATACTACAGATTTAAAATGCAGGGACATAGCGGAAATTGTAGGCGATTAAATTGGAAGGTCCGACCGCCCTTCCAATTTAATCGCCTACAATTTCCGGTAAAGACATCTTTTGCAATGACCATTAATAAATCGCAGGGTCAAACTTTCAACGTTGCGGGCTTAGGTTTGAGTGTTGAATGTTTTTCTCATGGTCAATTATATGTCGGTCTTTCAAGAGTAACCTCTGAACAAAACATGTTTGTATTGTCTAATGACAAAAAAGCTGTAAACGTTGTTTATAAGGATATTCTGTAGTAGGTAGGTATATTTAGTATCAGCATTGCACCCGTGCGAAGCCGCTAGTTAATCAAAAAATAAATAATAAAACTGATAAAATTTTGTGGTTCACATGCAGGTGACATTATAGGTATAATGTATGTATGTGTATATAGACGCAAAGTCAAACAGTTGACTCATTATTATGTTCAAAAGTTAAAATTAATATTTACCATGTAATCTATTCTTGCAATAGAGCCAAGCCCTTTGGTATTTTTTTTTTTTTTTTATGGTTGACAGGCTAGGTGTTTGACCACAGCTCACCTGATGTTAAGTGAAGGTGTGGTCGAAGATGGTAAAGCACACCTAGTCTGGAATGGAACTGGCTCTCAAGTGAGGCTACCGGAACACACCGTTAGATGCTTGGCGGCAGATTTTCAACTTGAGGGTGGTAGCTAGCCAGCCGAGTACTAGAAAGTACCCTACCACCATGCTATGGTTTCCTCACGATGTTTTCCTTCACCGGCAGCTCAAGCTCATTGTTGGGGTTTGAACCCACGCCCTTCGGCATGCGAACCGACCGCGCTAACCACTGGGCTATCATCGCTACAAAAAGGTATTTTTCGGTGGCGGCGGCGGCGGTGGTTCCTTTATTGATGCACTGTGTTGGTTATCCTGTAAAATCAATGAAACGATTTGATTCTATTATATTCCAAAGCTTCCAGCTGGTATTTAGGTGCACCAGCAAAAAGGTGGCAGCAGTACTCCACACGCGACCGGACTTGTGCCTGATACAAGTGAAGCAACTGTCCCGGTGAGAAGTAGGTACCACTTAACCTTGTGACCTTGTAAGAATACCGAGCTTCTTGCCAGCCAGTTTAGCTTTAGAATCGAGGTAGGCACCTAAATTCAGCGCAGGAGTTAAAGTTAGGCCTAGAAGGTCCTGATGGTCAGCTACGGGAACCGACACATCACGGAAAGTAGAAGATAGTGGAAATTGGCTCTTTTTGGCTGAGAAAAGACATGCCTATGTCTTATTGGCGTTGAATTTGACGAGATTTCCGTTGCCCCAGTCTGAAAGAGCTTCAAGTGCTTTATTCAAACGCATTACCATATCTTCTCTCGAAGCCTGGATATCCGAATCCTCATTTTGATCATCATAATTTGGTATCTAAAGAAAAAAAAACTTTACTGATTCCAAAACCATTTCGAAATAGTACATTTCTGTACAATATTTTTATGTTTACAACTCTGTAAACTATGAGGTTTACAGAGTTTTAAACATTTTATTTTAATTTTAATTATTTAAATAAAAAATATAAATCAAACTTGACTTTCAAATGATGTCTCATGACGTCACCACGTCGGGCAACTTTCTTAGACTAAAGAAGCCATGGCAAACCAAAACAAAATTTGTCAATGTCAAGTCAACGGCGATCATAATAATATTTTAGATACACATACGTCGAGTTGTTTTTCGATACTTTTTTGTTTTATATGGCAAAGGCATATTCTACATATTCAGCCGACCTCATGACGTCATAACTATAAAAAGTTTGAAAACGTATTAGAACTAAACTACCGCATAGAAAGCCAAAATATTCAAATTAGTTTCATAAAATGAAGTTTACTATCAGTAAAAAATATAAAATAAATACAAAAAAAGAACTTTACATACCGAATTGGGCGGAGGCGGGTCGCCATAGTCTTCATAAATGCTATTAACAATTTCGTCCGTTCGTTCGCATCGTTTTGTTTGTATTTGTTCTTCCTCGCCATTTGTAGTGCTGTTGTTCTCGCTCTTGCCTGTTTCCTTGCTCTTGAACTTGTCTCCATTCATGTCTATATTGCTTTCATATTCACCTTCGAACTCCGATTGATTCTCATTGTCATTGTGTTTTTCTTCGTTTATTCCTGAACCATTACCTTTTTTAATTTTTCCAACGTATTCAGAATCTGGAATTATCAAACCAAAGTTTTTTGGTATCGCAGTATTGTTAAATCCATCTCTGTCTTTTTCGTAGTTTTTTACGAAATCATGATAAAATTCTTCGCCTGTATCATGTTTAATATTAAATTTTGTATTTAGTTTTCTTTCATGACTAGTGTCGTGAGTTTTTTCACCAGTATCAAATGATGGAATATAATCTTTGTCTTGATGTATACGGTAGGTGGAAAACCCCCGGAGCTGTAAAATAAAATATCCGTAGAATTCAAAAAAAAAATGTTTACTTTCATGCTATAACAATGGAAAGTCTTTTTAAATTTAAGATATTTTTTAAATTTAAGTTTAATTTTTTTTTAAATAAATATCATAGGACATTACACACAACGCCATATGACCCCAAACTAAGCAGAGCTTGTACTATGGAAGACAGATAACTGATAGAATACTTAAATATATATATTTTTTGTTGTAAATACATACTTATAATATATACAGTACACCCAGACATAGAACAAACGTTTGCTTATGTCGTCTAGGTAGGTACCACCGCAGTACCAGATATTCTGCCACCAAGCAGTAGTAAACATTACTGTGTTCCGGTTTGAAGGGTACTGCAGCTAGCGAAATTACTGGGCTGTTGAGATTAACAATTAAAGTCTCAAAGTAATGAGCGCCAAAGCATCGATGCCCCGGACTTTGTTTTGCTACTCAAAGTTCTGTGTATTGCTATAATGGTCATAGATATGCGTTATCTCTTACCATCAGGAGAGCGCATCGTTCGTCTCATTACATTTACATTTAAATAAAGGCTAGTCTTGGTGATGTTGATAGTTATTAGGTTGTCCTGAAACCATTCGTAAAGAGTGCCTTTAAAAAAATGATGCAGAGCTTGCGGCACTAAATTATTTATGACCAAAGTAGAACAAACAGGTGTCATCCGCGTTGTGTTATATGGCCATTTAAACCTAGGTCGAGGAAGGTTTTTTCGCTATTTTACCCTGACAATAGTCAAGGCCCTTTTTGGGTTAAGATACGAGTAACGTTAATTTTGAAAAAATTAAGAAGTTTAAGTTAAACATTACTCATTAATTACATTAATTTATATTCATGTATTTTATGTCTAATATTATGTGTCTGTTTATATTTTGTACTATGTATAACATATATATCATTTACCATTGGTAAATTTTTGACAAATTTAGCATATGTATTATGCAACTGTATGTGTAGTCAGCGTATGAGTTCGTTCCGTTTGCCGTCGAGACGGCGGGCCGGTGGGGGTTCGACGCTGCAAGGTTTGTGGCAGAGTTAGGGCGTCGCCTTAGAGAGAGGGGTCGGGAGACTACATAGTCCAGCGCATTTCTCTAGCGATCCAGCGAGGAAATGCCGCCAGTTTTATGGGTACGTTTGCGGCGGGCTCGACCGGTGGACCTAGTTTTTAATTATTTATTTTGTTTTTTCCTTGATTTGTATTATAGGTACCTATTGTAATTAGGTGGGTGAAATTACACACGGTTACAGGGCGGGACCGTTTATTACTTATTGATTAACGTCGATGTTCGCCCTGATTCGTAAAAATGCAAGTCCGTCCCAAAAACAAAATTATATCTTCTAATCTACCCAGCTGTCAGCGGGTCAACGACAATCATCCTCCTCTATTCTTCATCCGTGTTGCCCGCTAACAGTGTCTATGGATCTCCTAGGTAGTTGGTTGGTGTTGCCCGCTAACAGTATATAGATATTTATTTCTACCAAACAAATTATCAACGTGATTACTGTATGTTTAGTCATAGTTTAGAATTTTGTTTAATTTATGTAATTTATTAATTTAATTTCTACGGTGTTTGACAATTCTAGTCTATTTATGTTTTATCAATGTAGTTTTTAATAGTTAATATTTTATGTGATACGTTTTTTCTTCTTTTTGTTATACCTAAATTTATTATATGTACCTACTACTTAATTCTAAGAATTAAGTGTGGTACATACTATTGTACATGTTGTATGTGAGAGTGGTCGTGTATGTTACAAAATTTGATTACTTACTAAATCCCAATATCGGTTTAGAAGTTCACTTCTACCATAGTTTTCTTTTATTTCCCCCCGGCATCCTATTACTAATAGGTAAAAATAACATAGCGTAATCACTCGCATAATTTTGATTAATGAACTGATTCAGGCTTTACATGGTTTTAAGGAAGTGAAACAATAATTAACCAAATCTTTAACAAGTTGGGTTAGTAAAATTAATTTACCGGTTTTAAGAAAAACAGCTAATATTAATTGCTTTTCTGTACAGTATTTTCAACTTGTTCAACATGAACAACTATATTAGCAGCAGCGATTACGCAGCTGGGCTAGACATCTAGTCTCAAAGTAATGAGCGCCAAAGCAGCGATGCCTGGAATTTGTTATGCTACTCAAAGTACTGTGTATCGCTACAATGGTCATGGACAGGCATTATCGCTCACCATTTAGGGAGCATCTCATTCGTCTAAATGATAATAATTATTTCTTTTCAATTAATTTAAGTTTTGTGTCTCAGGCTGCTGAGAGAGCCAGATTTACGTGATTACTTGGTAATTATTTACAAACTATGTACTAAATATGACAAAATTCCGACTGTAACAGAACTACTGATCAAAAAGCGAAAAGAACATTTATCTGAAACTAGCAGCTCGCCCCGGCTTCGCACGGGAAAACAAAACTCCATTAACAATATAAATATAGCCTATGTCACTCAGTGATGATGTAGCATTCTAATGATGGAAGAATTATTCAGATCGGTCCAGTAGTTTCGAAACCTATTCAATACAAACAAACAAACCAACAAATCTTTCCTCTTTATAATTAGCAGATGTAGATGACAACTGCAATAGTTAGACATATGATATTGCGGACTTATTTATTTGTAGCTGTCAATTTGCTCTACCAAACGTCACTTTGTTCTATTGTCAATAGCTCAGGTCAATAGTTTTCGCAGCGCATGCTATGTAAGAGGTTTTTGATAAGTTTTTCACAGCTTGGCTTACATTATTGAAGTTTCCATACGTATCCCCAACTGTTTTTCAAATAAACTATATCTTCTGTACATCACGGATATTTTGTGTTTTGGGGACTATTCCTATTTATAACGGCCTTTTACATTAGTTATTATTTACTTTGATTATGTATGCTTTGAAATTCAATAAACGAAATTAAGTGTAGAATATGTGCATAATCAATTGGCAATTAAAAGAATCAATTTATAATTTACGTATTTGGTACTAAGTACATGTAAGCTTCTTATGTATAAAGGAAATAAATACATTTAGTTATTATTTATTAATTGTCCATTACTGAAAGACTGTAGAAATATTTCTTCATAGTTTCATTCCACGTTACGAAGAGTTCTCTTACTCGCCTGTGGATTGTGTTTCGACTCGGGTATTACTCCGATACAGCTTTTCATGTATGTCATCAATAAGCACAATTGATTTTTGAGTTTAGGCTGAAATGTAAAAAAAGTAATTAAAACAAAACATATTATTAATCTTAGCTCAGATAATTGATTGATTCAGGCGTTACTTGGCGGAAGTTCATTTTGAACATTCAAGGTAGGTATATATTTAATTTATTTCCGCTTAACAGTCGTTCCAGTTACAAAAGTGATGAGGACTTCAATTTAACTAATTTGACAACAACTTATTGAGCTGCCGGTGAAGCAAAACATCGCGAGGAAACCTTAGCATGGTGGTAGGGTACTTTCTAGTACTCGGCTGGCTAGCTATTTACCCTCAAGCTACGTCGATAAAAACTTAACAATGCTTTACGACAGCCTTGCTTCAGAGCTAGTTTAATTATTTTTTTAATGTAATAAGCAATAAGACGATCGAGACGCTCTCCTGTTGGCAAGAGATAACGCCTGTCCATGATCATTGCAGCGATACACAGAACTTTGAGTAACAAAACAAAGTCCTGGTTATCGTTGATTTGGCGCTCATTACTTTGAGACATTAGATTGTTACAACAGCCCTGTAATTTCTCTAGCTGCAGTACCCTTCAAACCGGAACACAGTAATGTTTACACACTACTGCTTGGCGACTGAATAACTGGTACAGCGATATACCTAACTAGACGATCTCCTGCTAAGGAGATCTACCACCAAGTTTCATTTAACATTTCGTGAGCTGTGGTCAAACATCTTGCCATCAACGATAACATAATTATACTTACCTTCGTTTTATTTCCGGCGACTATGTTTTTAATATCACCATTAGCTTTATCTGCTTTCAGTGTTTCGATGTACCATCTATTATACTTTGAAAACAAATTGAAAAAATTAGCAGTCTTGAAAATAACATTCATAAAAGTTTTATAAAACACTTTTACGTCAGTTCGTTTAGCCACGATCTCACCTAATAGAAAGCGACGATATGGCCGAAGATAGAATATAATTATGCTAGGTTATTGTTTTTTTCTTTCTTCTTATGTGTTATTTTAATGTATTTTTACTTGTTGGAAAATATAAATTCTAATATGCGATATAGAAAAAAAGTTTTATGATAAAAGAATAGGTAATTACCATAATACCGCTATCGAACTGAAAAATAATAATTTGCAGTGAATTTCAAACTCAATCCCGATAGGCCCCTATCGCGATTGAGTTTAAAATTCACTCAAAGTTTTAAACCTATCGAAATACACACCATGAAAGTCAAAATGATAGTGCTAGAAGAAACTGTGGCATTCCAGGCTCGTCCTGTCTCTCTTACTAATATAAGTAACAATTAACTCATATACAATAGTTATTTGTTATACAAGAGTGCAAAGTTGCTCGAGCAAGTGAAGGGTTCTAAAATTGAAAAATCTTTGCACTCGAGTGCAACACGTAACTTTTCATCCCACCTCAGCGAGGAAATGACTCATTGCAAAAAAATCTTTTACAATCACAAGATACTTTTATTTCAGTTTCGGTATTAACTACTATATTAACAATAAGACGTGCAAAGAAAATTGGGCGCGTAAAACAAATTTAAAAAAAACGTGCACCAAGGAGGTCAATGTTTTTAAAAAATTAAAAAAAGTTGTATTATAAATTCGGCGCCATGGAGGTAGAATGAAATAGGTTTAATGATATTTTGAATTCACAAACTTAGTGCACACGATGTTCTAAAATCAAATTTACTTTATCCTCTAGCGGATAAAAACGACTTTTGCACTCGGATATCGAAGAGCAAAAATAACTCTTTCCGAGATGGGGGGATGAAAATATTATTTTCTTTATACAAAAACACGATTTTTGTAATACAAATAAGACTAAAAGACTCCGAAATCTTTTACAAAACTCCCACATGAATTTGAAAATTACCCAATTGCATTTATGTCACATACTATAATAATTTAAATATAGTTTGGACATAAAAGAATAACATATATATGTAATGAAGTTGTGTAAGTATACGGCAAACGCAATCTTGCAAAAGGATCCTAAGATTTTTATATAATAGACCAAAAAAATAAAATATGTATTTACCATGCGACCTATACTTTCAATATTACCTACTCCTCCAGAATTCCGTGATCCATTCTGAAAACACAATAAAGCGATTTGATTCCATTTCATTGTGTTTATTTATTTATTTATTTACTCTATGGGGAAAGGCTGGAAGAAGTGAAGGGGGTTCAGACTAATACGTATATAACTAAGGAAGTAGTATTTTTCGATAATGTACACACATTATCGAAAAAGAACACACAAACACAGACTATTACACACACATAAAAAGTTTGCCTGTTCGGGCGCAGCGCGATGGCAATAGTTTCTTTAATTACCAATTTTCAAATTCCGCTGGACCCGCGTTACCCCTTAACTTTCATATTTGGAGATAGATTGGAGTAGTAAAAGCTGTATGCTTTTACTACTATTATTGTATATGTATTTATGTATATATATGTATTAATTTAGTAGGATTAACTTCGTACCTCATTGCAATTGTCGCTCATTTCATTCGTTCCGTCACAACGTCTTGTTTTAATTTGCTCTTCATCGTCCTTGCCTATTTCCTTTCTTTTTGCCGTTTTCTTTATCCTTTCCTTCTTATTTTCGTCTTCTTTGTCTATATCTCTATAATTAATTTCGTTCATATAATTATTATCGTCTTCGGAGCTCAACTGTTTATTTTTGCCTTTTCCCGTGTTTCCGTTTAGTCTATTTTCTTTTGTCTCTTTTCCGCAATTATCTGCATTGTAACTAGAATCTGATTCATATGATTTGCTCTCGTCGGTACTTTTTATACCATATTTATGCTTTTCTTTGCCTTCCACCCCCTTTTCACCATTATTATCTTTGTTTCCAGAATTTAATCTATCCATTTTTTCATTTTCGTATTTGTCGTCATCATCGAAGTGTTCAAAAAGTGACTCATCTATTTTGATATTGTTTTTGCCTTTGTTATTGCTCTTTTCTTTACTGTCATCGGATTCTTCGTCGCAGTCTTCACTTATTTTATTCTTATCTCTCTTTTTTTTATTTTTGTTAATCACTCTACTACTACTACTGAATTTTAAATTTAGTTTATTTAGTTCGACACTATTTTCATTATCACATTCGTCACATATATTTTTTTGTCTTCATTGTACCTGTTGCCGTTTGTTTTTGTGTCGTATTTTTGTTGATAATCATATTTTTTGTTCTTGTCTGATCCATAATACAATTTTAATTTTGTTAAACCTTGATTGTTAAGGTTTGCGGCATTGTAAAGTTCACCTTTTCCTCTTTCGTATCTGTCTACAACATCTTTGTTTAATTCTTCATCTGATTTGGGTTTAGTATTAAATTTACTATTTATTTCAAATGTAATGTCATGATTTCTTTTGTCAATATCAAACAATAGAATACGTTTATAGCACAGTGTGACCTAAACCCGCACTTTACACACGCTTTTCCGTGACTTAAATAGTCCTTTTTTGCACGGAAAAGCGTGTGTAAAGTGCGGGTTTATGTCACACAGCTATAAAATAGTATACGATACTCGTGACTTAAGTAGTCGATTATTGCACGGCGTTTAGCACCCTCGCTACGCTCGGGTGCTAACTTCACGCCGTGCAATAATCGACTACTTAAGTCACACGTATCGTAATATACTATTATTGCCTTGATGATTAGGGTAACTAGTAATTCCTCGAAACTGTAAAATTTAACCTGAATTATTCATTTGCTGTTATAGCCAGTTTAGTTACTATTAGACGTTTTCTTAAACAAAAACAATGATATCTAATATTTAATAACCCAGTAATGTAAACAACAATTAAAAAAAACTTAATACATGTATACAATACAATAATTAAAAACAATAAACAAATACAAAAATACAATAATAACAACAAGAAACAAACAATAATTGAATACAATAATTAAAAATTATTCTTTTTTTCTTTCAATCAATTTCTTGTTAATTCTAAAATTGCTAAGAGCGGGATAATATCATTTGAAGTGCCATAATTATTTAAACATTACTTACTGAATCCCAATATTCGGTTAGAAATTCACTTTTACCATTTTTTTGTTTTATTTTTCCCTGGCACCCTATCAGCATCAAGTAAAAATGACATAGCGTAATCACTTGCATTTTTTTCATTTCTGAAAATAATAATCAAAACCTACACATGGTGTCAAGGAAATGAAACAATAATTGATTGAACATTGCACTAGTGTTAATAACAGCGAATTTTTTATTGCTGCTTTTATCCCACTAATATAAACTGGCGGACGCCTCTCGGTTTCACCTGCGTAGTTTCCGTTCCCATGGAAATACAGAGATAAAGAGCAGCCTATGTCACCAGGGGGTAGTGTACCTTCCCAACGGTGAAAAAATTTTTGAAATCGGTCCAGTAGTTTTTGTGTTTATTCGTTACTAACATACAAAAACCCAAAAATACAAATCTTTCCTCTTTGTAATATTAGTGTAGTTTGGATGGATGTTTGTGACTCTTTCACGCAAAAACTACGGAATGGATTTTGATGAAATTAGGTATGGAGGTAGTAGAAAATAGTGGGTAACACCGGGATACGCAGCTAGTAACATATAATAGCACAACTGATTTAACTATAAACGCATTAAACAAATTGACTTTGAATTTACTTACAAAAGAAAAAGTCTAGATCAAAAGTACCCGCAAATTGAAAAAAGTTATATTTGTTTTCCTTCACCAGCAGCTCAGCAGCTGTGTTCCGGTTTGAAGGGTACTGCAGCTAGCGAAATTACTGGGCTGTTGAGACTAACCATCGAAAGTCTCAAAGTAATGAGCACCAAAGCAGTGATGCCCTGAACTTTGTTTTGTTACTTAAAGTTCTGTGTATCGCTGCAATGGTCATGGTCAGGCGTTATCTCTTACCATCAGGAGAGCGTCTCGTTCGTCTCATTACTTTTTACATAAAAAAAAACTCAAGCTTATTGTTGGAGTTTGAACCCACGCCCTTCAGCGTTTGAACTGACCGCGCTAACCACTAAGCTAGCATCGCTACATACTAAGCTACATTAATACACAAAGTGCGACGCCAAACACAAAGCAGAAGAAAAAGATTTAACTCACAGATTTTGTTTTTATCTAAGTAGTATAAGTAAAAAAACAATTAAAAGTAGGTCTCCTTTATTTAACATATTTAATTTATTGATACCAAAACCCAATATAATGTATATTAAAAGTTAAATACATATCTCAAATACGAAACAATATCACATAATGCTTGCACGTTTACTTCGATCCTTGTTGGTCACTTTAGGTTTCTGTTTGGACCCAGTTTCTTGCCCGATACAGTATTCATTATAGGAATTTAATATGCACATGCGGCTTTTCACTTTACCCTGCAAAAAATATCTTAAAAAGTATTATTAGATAAGGGATTTTGGTTGGTATACAGGGAAACATTTTCAGAAACTTGTATCTGTACCAGTGTTTATGTTTTTTTTTGTGTTTATGCTGTTGGCGTACACATCATCATCATCATCATTTCAGCCGTAGGACGTCCACTACTGGACATAGGCTTCCCCCATTGACTTCCATAAAGACCGGTTGGAAGCGGCTCGCATCCAGCGCGTTCCTGCAGTCTTTACTAGGTCGTCTGTCCACCTTGTGGGTGGACGTCCTACGCTGCGCTTGCCGGTCCGTGGTCTCCACTCCAGAACTTTGCAGCCCCATCGGCCATCAGTTCTGCGTGCTATGTGCCCTGTCCACTGCCACTTCAACTTGCTAATCCGTTGGGCTATGTCGGTAACTTTGGCGTACACATACCCAAACACAACACATACACACTGAACACATACTGAATTGAATGATTTATCTTTATTTAATTAATGTTTGTAGTAGTAATTAATGTAAGTAGCATTGATATCTCAATCCCACTAATATTATAAATGTGAAAGTTTGGATGGATGTTTGTTACTCTTTCACGCAAAAACTTCTCAACCGATTTGGATGAAATTTGGTATGGAAGTAGCTGAGACCCTGGATTAACACATAGGCTTTTTATCCCGAAAACATGTAGCGGGTAACACACCGTGGCGCAGCTAGTCTTTTATAAAAATGGTCAGGAAGTTATCTTGTTAAGGACTTGACGTTTCTTGATTATTTTTATCTTTTATTTTCCATGTGTAGTGAGTAGCATCGCCGGGATAAATCTTAGGATCTGTATTTCCGTCGCGGGCCGCATCATTATAGGTCGCTTGCGGCTCGTGTACCATATATTTGATATGACTATTTTATAGTAAATATAATAATTAGTATTAATGCTCGTAAATAAGTCCGTCTCTCCCGCGCTTAGAGTATCGCGCCACGTCACAGAATAAGCAATAGGAATTGTTAAATCTGCGTTCGTCTGGCGCTTTTTACAAACAGCGCGTATGCATTACTAGGTACTTACCGATTTTTTCAAGTTCAATGAATTTAAAAAAGCGGCTTTGTTATTGACAAAAAATGTTATCTTACCTTAGCTACGTTTTTACTTGAACTGATTTTACTATTTGTATTACCGCTACTTTGTTTCATTTCCTGGATAATCCATTTATTTGACTGAAAATTATACAAAGTCATTAGCAGGCTTGGATTTACTTGGCTTGGAAATTTAGGAATAATTTAAAAATATAGAAATATATATTTACCATGATACCACTCTTTAGCTGGAACAAATTGTGAGTATAAATAACGTTACATAAACAAATAAATATTGTAGAACAGCGCCATCTAACCCCAAACTAATCAAAGCACTATGAAAGTCAGATAACTGATAGAATACATATAAATAGTTTTTTAGTAAATACATACAGAATACCCAGACACAGAAATGTTTGTCCTGGATAGGATCGAACCCATGCCCTACAGCTTTTCAAAATATTACTAATGAGCCAACAGTGTTGTCCTGAAATGATTAGTCTTTTCAGCTGGTGCAACTAAATGGACGATGTAGTATAGAAGTGATACAAGGAATGTTCGATTTTCTATGTTCACAAATCCGAATTCAAATATTCAACTCCAACATTGACGAATGCGATATCGGAATTTTCATATGGCGCCAAAAGTATGCGTACGTGCGTACGTGAGTTTCAAACCTAAAGTAATCGATTCTGCACGAAGTGATTTTTTGTTATTGTATGAAACTTCAGGCAATAACAAACTAGCTAACAGCTGGCTAACTAGCTGCTATGCTGCTAACAGTACTCCACACTCGACCGGACTTGTACCTGATACAAATGAAGTAACTGTCCTGGCGAGAAGTACCTTTTAACTTTATTAAGAATACCGGCCTTTTTGCCATCTAGTTTAGCCTTATAATCGAGGTAAGCACCGAAATTCAGCGTGGGAGTTAAAATAAGGCCAAGATGATCAGCCATCGGAACAGATACTTCACGGAAAGTAGGAGACAATAAGAATGGGTTCTTTTTGGCACAGAAAAGAGATGCCTGTGTTTTATTGTGACGAGATTTCACTGTAAAAAACTTACCATGTTGCTTATACTGCTTATATGACCAATTGCTCCTTCAGGTACTTTTTGGTTGCCTGGAGGTTGTGTAATCTGCTTATAAAAAAAAACAATAAGAGTATTCACCTACATGTATATTAAGTTTAAGTAAATATTTGAAAATCACGAAAACAGTATCAAATTTTGTATCAAAAATATTAAAATCACTTGCCTAAATTATAGTATTGGAATTGTATAGCATGGGTGCTTTGAAAAGAAAGTAATTTAAATTTTTCTTTGTGAAGGGATATAAAGACCAATTTTAAAGGATTTACTTGACAGATCTAATCTTTTTTTTAGTAAGGCCTCAGCCCTCATTTGACTGTAATAAAGATGACAGCAACGGTTTTAGCAAGTTTTGATGAAGTTTTGGTATTGACCGAAGCCTTAAAATTGGTCCTATTTTTAAATTTAATATTTTGAAGCTTAGCAGATCCTTTTGTGAATCATCTAGGTTTTGAAGACAAATTATTTTGAGCTAGCTACGCCCCGCGGTGTTACCCGCTACATACTTTCGGGATAAAAAGTATTAGCCTATGTGTTAATCCAGGGTGTCACCTCCATGCGCATGAGAGAGGATAACGGCGCATGAGAGAGGATGACGCACTGAGTCACTCTATGCGCAAAAGGAGGACGAGACGCAGGCGACTGGCGCATGAGCGCCGGTTGCCTCCGTAAGTGGGAACTCTGAGTGGCAGGCTCGGAGGAGCCTGTCGCTCGACTAGAGAGTTCCCCGAGGATGTATGATGTGTCACGTGTTCGACACATCGTCATCGAGACGGGTGGAGCAGAAGCTCCCCGAGAAGGGGTCCGAGAGGGACCAGCGCTGTCGGGGCCGCGGAGGAGTGCGGGAGCGTGCCCGTAGCCCCTGACGATTGGCGCCTTGATGGAACACCCCAGGGTTTTTAGTGGGTAGGCCGCCACTAGGGCGGAGAATCCCACATAACCACCGTGCTCCCCCTGGGGCCGCAGCAATGCAACTACATACATTATGTTCGTGTTCATTTAATAAACTAAAATCATTTTAAAAGCTAGTAAGAACAAAAACATTCACGAAATCTACACAAAATTTCATACCTCACCAGCTTTACTGACCGAGTCCTTTTCATTATTTATTCCTTTATCTTTGTTTTTGTCGTGTTCTTTTCTTTTATCTTTTCCACGGTACACATCATAATCTTCGTAATCTGACTCGTACTGTTTGCCTTTGCCTTTTCCACGGTAGTTATCATGATATTCAGAATCGGACTCGTACTTTTTGCTTTTACTTTTACCTTTGCCTTTTCCTTTATACTTTCCACGATACATATCATCATCCTCGGAATCTGATTCGTACTTTTTGCCTTTGCCTTTTCCACGGTACTTATCATAATCTTCAGAGTCGGACTCGTATTTTTTGCCTTTACCTTTCCCTTTTCCACGGTACTTATCATAATCTTCAGAATCGGACTCATATTTTTTGCCTTTACCTTTGCCTTTATATTTGTCTTTGCCTTTGCCCTTGCTTTTATAATTATCCTCAAGGCTGTCATCGTCTTCATTATCTTCGGAATCAGACTTAAATTTATTGTTTTTGTTTTTACCTTTGTCTTTATTTTTTTCCTTGCCTCTATCTTTTTCATTTTTACCATAGTTTTTGATGTTTTCTTCGGAATCTGACTCATTTTTTTTACCCTTACTTTTTCCCTTGCCTTTACCTTTATCTTTTCCTTTCTCGTTAACATCACTTTCATCAGATTCAAAACTTGATTTGTTCTTTTTACTATTTCCTTTTCCTTTCCCTTTACCCTTGGTATTGTAATTTTCCTCAAGGCTGTCCTCGTCTTCATAATTTTCTGAATCAGACTTATACTTTTTGTTCTTGTTTTTGCCCTTGTCTTGATTTTTGCCTTTACCAGTACTTTTGCCTTTGCCTCTATCTTTTTCATTTTTATCATAATTGTCCTTATTTTCTCCAGAATCTGATTCACTTTTTTTGCCCTTACTTTTTTCTTTGCCTTTGTCCTTATGTTTACCTTGTTCACCATTGTTATTTTTGGAATCGGAGTCGCTTGTGTTATCGTTTCTTTTGTTTTTATTTTTCCTTTTTTTATTATCATCATCATCATCATCGTCATATTTTTCGGGACTTACTTTGCCATTCCCTTTTTCTTTATCGTTATTTTTCCCTTTTATATCATTTACATTGTCTTTATCACCATCTCCTTTGTAATTTTTGTCCGCATTTTGCCCTTTGTATATATTTATCCTCTTCTCTTCATCTTGATTTGATTTGTTTTTATCAATGCCCTTACCATCATCGGTAATATTAACATCTTTTTTGAAGTTATCCATATCGTTCTTCTCTTCACTTTGTTTTTTCGTGCCTTTATCACTTTTGTGTTGATTATCTTTATCTCGTTTTCCAGTATTTGTCTCACTATTGATGTTATCTGCTTCTTTTTTTTCGTTGGTATCATTAAATTCCTTATTTTCCTCATTTAAATTCTTAATTTTGCTTTTTCTTTCTTGGACATTTAACTTTCTTCTTGCAACTTGATATTCATTTTTGTCACTATTGTCTATTACATTGGTTTCTCTAGCAAGCTTTCTATTTTTCCTTGTAAGTTTTTGTAAGTAGTTGTTTCTACTTATTCTACCATTTCTTTTATTTTGGTGGTTATGTGATCTCGTTCTTTCTGGATTATCGAATTTTACTAAGCCCTGTTTATTTATACATGTTTCTTTTTCATATTTGTCTGGCGGATTAATTTTCAATACTCTATCTGTTGTTAGTTTTGTGTTGGCTTCTCCATTAGGTTTTATTTTATAGTTAATATCAAGTATATTTTTCATAATGTCATAAAGTGATGGTATGTGATCATTATATTTATTATTATCGTAGATTCGACGATTATGGAGCTACAAAACAAAAGTTTTTAGTTTGACCTATGGTAGAAATATATGATAAGCTTATGTACATAAATAGGTTATTTAAGCCTATAGGTATATAAAACGATTCACTAAAAAATATTTTACAATCAAAATCTAACTACTCAAAAAGTCCCCCACGCGCCGAGCCCTGCCCAAACATCCCCAATACGCTCGTTGTGTTCCCGCGCTGGATGGCTAGGGATATTTTCTGGGCCAAGAACCACCCCAACCGAGGATTCTATCTCCTTCTCCCTCAAACGACACCCTATCTCATGCATACATTTTATTGCCTCTGAGCACCTCGGTCCCGTTGTTTCGACAGCAAACGGGACAAAACCATATCCCGAGTCCAGGCTGACATATTTAAGATGCAATATTAGCTTAAAATATAGGTTGTATATTATAAGCTTTATCAAAGAACTTGCAGTGGTGATACTAATACAGAGTTAACACTTTTCATAATTTAAAATGTGATCAATATTAATCTAGAACGAAATTATTCTGAAATCGTGAGTTGATTCCTATTTACCTTATATATTTATTTATATTTTTGTTTAAAGATACCTATTTACTCTGAATTTAAAAATATCTAGATTATATCTCTTAGGAAACTAGGAAGCAGCTAGTTTAATTCCTTATACAAATATTTGCTCACCATATTCCAAAATAAGTTGTATATATCATTTCTGTCATTGATTTCCTTTTGCTTTTTACTCCAACACGCTATTGCCAAAAGCAAAATACAAAACAGTGAACCAAAACGCATTTCAATATTTTTTAAATCAAGGTTCACAACCAAATCAATTTCAATTCACATCACAATCACGTTTTCAAATATAAAAAAGCACTTTCACAAATCGAGTTATAATATATGCTATATGTGTTAATTTAATGAGAACAGGCGTTTTTAATTAAGACTTCAAAATCTAAATTAGACATTTCTCTAAAAATGAAAAAATAACCAAAATCATTACAAAAATTAGTAATTCATTTATATTACACTTTTTTTTCATACATATCATACATAATTATGTATTATGTAATGTCACAGGCACTTTGTATGATTCCGTTTTTTACAAACGGTGTCGTCCATTTAAAGTTCCATTCCAGGCTAGGTGTGCTTTACCATCTTCAACCACACCTTCACTTAACATCAGGTGAGCTGTGGTCAAACAACTAGCCTGTCAACCAAAAAAAAAAAAAAACACTCGCAGTTTTAAAATATGCGGAAGGCAAATCGATAACTTTCAACGTTGTAATTTCAACATGGATTATTTTTGTAGAGTGACCATGACCATCATAAAACACGGCTTGAAATATTCACAGTTTATTTTTAGCAATCAGGTACCTATAAAGACATAAAATAAGAGTAGATTATAATACGTGCTTAGGTACCTACTCATAAAGTATTAAGTAAATGTTTAAGTAATTAACAAAATTGTAATATTTGAACTGATGACATAACATTCATATAACAATAAGTATAAACTTTGATCTACAATAAATATAAATAGGTGCTTTATTTTGCCGCGTAATTTTCTAAGCAGCGTTTGAATTGTCCATCAAATGTGGCATTTTATATAGTGACAAGGCATTTTACAATTTGCCTTCGGCATATTTCGAAACTTTGTTTTTGAACGAACTACGCCGTTTGTAAAAAACGCAGGGGTAATTAAACACGCTCTCCACAATGTATTCGATAAAAAACTATCAAGCTAGCAACTCTGCGACGATACTCAAGGCTTTGAAGCTGAGACTCCAGTAAAGTATAGGTGCCAATTAGTGTTTTGACGCATTGACTGCAAAGCCTCAAGTTAGTACTTATCAGAGCTGTCCCATAGGTGGGAACAGTACTCCATACACGATCTTATCTAAATAGGAGCTGGCTTTTAGTAGGGGATGGTACACGTCACTGTCGTTACGCTATTAGTTGAGCTTGATCAATTAGCTAATTAGTTAATTAGCTTTAACTTTTCAAATTTAGGACTGATGTTAATTGTTTGTAGATCGCTGTAGTAATTAGTAGAGTAAATTGAAGATTTGTTAAGGAAGTAATGTAGCGTTCAAATTACCGTTTTGCTGTTCTAGAAAGTTCTAATTTGTGTCTTCAATTTGAAACCGCATGTTACACTATTTTTTAGTAAATTGAATAAAACCTTAGCCACTTCATTAATGATGGAAGGTTTTCAGGAAGTTTTAAGTTTTTAAGTTTTTTTTTTTTCAGGTTTTAAGGACCATAATTATATTTACAGCCCGGCAAAGAGCGGCCCAGCGAACGAGAATGTATTTATTTTATTACCTTGCTTTCGCTTGAAACTTGCCCTTGCGAGCCGTATTTATTAGCGGCCCAGCAAATTGCAATCTAACGAACAAAAAAGTATTGATTTAGTCTCTACAGTAACGTTACTCAATAATAGCGTTTCTAAAGAAAGTTTTTGACACAAATCATTCTAATCCAAGCCGACAGGGTTATAAGCTTGGGTTATCAATTATAATGACACCCTTTCGGCTTGATACATACCATTTTTTTCAAGGAATAGCCGATTTCTTTTCCGCGATCTTAGAGTTGTGTCGATAGTAAAAGTTGTAAATAATGATAAGTACACATGACTTGTCGGCTTAGTATACCCCAAGCCTAAAACCTTGTTATATAAATATAAAAGTAGTAGTAGTAGTTTCTATGTCTTTCTGTCTGTCACAAATATCTTAACCACATACAAACGCATCGAGTTTATTGAGTGAACGTATTTTGTGTAGACAAGCAAATTTTGTAGGGCAATTAGTTTTCACCAATTTTCTACGAATCATTGTGTCAGTTGTTTTTCATCTGTGGTAGTATAGGATGTCCTTAGCTATTTATAAAAGTAAAACAAACATTTTAAGCCGCGATGCCGTATTTTTTTTAATTTCCCTTTTCTGTTAAATGTTCTAGTTCATTGTTTTCTTTGTTGCAATTCCATTTCATAAGTTGATGCACCACTTGTTATCCGTTATTACACAAAAGTTCAATGGCTTAACCCTCTGAAATGTATAAAAATTATGTCAAAAATGTGGCATGTCATAAGACATGGTATTTAAATTTTGGCCGGATGATATTGTCTTACATAACTATTTATATCACCGGGATACAACTGCGCACAAAATAATAATACGTATCCTTGCTATAATCCCCCAATATTACAAATGTGAAAGTTTGGATGGATGGATGAATGTTTGTTACTCTTTCACGCAAAAACTACTCAACGGATATGGATGAAATTTGGTATGGAGGTAGCTGACACCCTGAATAAGTACTTGATGGTAGATCTCCTTAGCAGGAGGTCGAAGGGTACTGCAGCTAGCGAAATTATTGAGACTAACTCTATCAAAAGTCTCAAAGTAATGAGCGGCAAAGCAGTGATACCCTGGACTTTGTTTTGTTACTTAAAGTTCTGTGTATCGCTGCGATGGTCATGGACAGGCGTTATCTCTTACCAGGAGAGCGTCTTGTTCGTCTCATTACATTTTACATGAAAAAAACCATAAGCGGGTAACGCTGCGGGGCGCAGCTAGTTATCTATAGAAACGGGGAAAAAACCACGTTTGTTTTCCTTCAACTGCAGCTCAAGCTCATTGTAAGGGCTTGAGTCCACGACCTTTCGTCGTGTGAACTGAGCTATCATCGCTACAAAGTTGTGATACCTGGTTTACTTTCACTACAGATTTCTTCTTCTTTACAGTCTTCTTGCCTTGTAATTTTTCTTTTTCCCTTATAACTTTGTCCTCTTTATTCATCAGCTTTTTCATTTCTTTCTGAATCCTTTTTTCTTCTTGTCTCATATGTTTTTCCAATTGTTCCAATTCTTTCACCTTTCCATTTATTTGCCTATTTTTGCCCTTAATCTGCCATGTATTAGCCTGTACAAATTATAAATATCATAGGGCTATATAGAGCGCTATCTAGCCTCAAACTAAGCAAAGCTTGTACTATGAGAACCAGATAACTGATAGAATACTTGTATACTTTTTTTTGGTAAATACATACTTATGATGTACAACCAAAAACAATTAAATCCAATAGTAAAAGTTGTTTCTAATGAATGAGTACAATGACCACACTTCTGTTTAACATCAGGCAGAGTGTGGTCAAACGCGAACCGATTTTGAATAAAAAAATAAAAAAATTACCCCTTTCGGCTTCGTACACCCCAAGCTGTATAACCCTGTATAACTTGCCTACACTCATGTACTTGTTCTACCCTGTTGTTGCTTGGATAATGATCGATTTCATTCCTAGTAGGTATTTATCTCGTATTTTAAATGTCATAATTCATACCATAATTCCGCTCGTCATCTGTAACATAGAAAATAGAAAACTTCCAGTAATAGAATACCAAATTTCGACTGTCAATGACCATTGCAGCGATACATAGAACTTTGAGTAGTAAAACAAAGTCTAGGTATCGCTGCTTTGGCGCTCATTACTTTGAGACATTCGATGGTTATTCTCTACAGCGCTATAATTTCGCTAGCTGCAGTACCCTTCAAACCGGAACATAGTAATGTTGTAATGTACATTATTGTATTTTTAATTTATTTGGAATTAAGTTTATGTCAGATTTTAGTTATTATCCGACTTCAAGAAAGGAGGTTCTCAATTCGTCGGAATCTTTTTTTTATTTATGTTCACCGATTACTCGAACACGCCTTAACCGATTCGGAAAGTTCTTTTTTTGCTTCAAGAGTATACTTTCCAGGTGGGCCGATTTAAATTTTATTGAAATCGATCGAGCGGTTTTTAAAAAATCAACAAAAATCTAAAAATTGTTTACATCGGTGATATTTTCGTTTACTCCGACATCACGCTGTTTCATTGGAGCAGTGCGGTTAGTTGGCCTGAGGGTCATGGAGTAAATTTTTTCATTGTAAATTAAAAAAATTCGGATAGGTATTTCATAAGTGTTGCCAAGGTAGATAAATTTTAATTTAAATCCTCATCACTGATGTAACCGAAATGCTTCTCGCTAAATGAGAGTAGGTATATCCCTGGAACATTCTTTGGTCCGTTTATTTTTTTTATTTTTTATTGGACCAGGATCTTGTTTGGTCTGTCACAGATGATAGATGCTAAATTATTATTTGTCACTTACCACGTTTTTAATGTTGCCAATGCTACCGATACCACTTGCAGGAATCTTTCGTTTCTTATGGTTATCATCTTCGTATGAACTAAAATCCTGTATAACCAAATAGATTTATTTTTTATAACGTATTTATTTCAGGTACAAAAAACAACGAAACATATTTTTAACACCTACATAAATATCATTTAGAAGTTTCTAGATAGCAAACCACCAGTTTAATTTTGCTACCCTGGACGGCAATACTAAGTTTTGAACGAAGTAGATAGCAGTTCTGGTCACCCAACGTCTGATCAGCTAAGCTGATGATGCCGCATCTAACATGGGAAACCTCTAACGGCAAACGGCAATAATTATTTAGCCATATCTCTATATACCTCTTGAGTAGCCCCAACGAACCTAAAGTTTCAACACCAAATGGCACCAACTAGTACATTCTGAACTATTTTGCGTCATTAAAGGTTTTCCGTGTTAGATGCGGCAGCATCAGCCAAGCTGATGATGCCGCATCTTATTATTATGCTGTCCTTGTCTAATGAACAGCAACATAAGTTGTCTGAACTTATGTCGCATTACACAACCATTTTCGACCACACTGTTAATCAACACCAGATGAGATGAGGTCACAGCCAGTTATTAGTAATAAAAATTCTCTAAATTACTGTGGTGATCAATTTAATAGCTGGCCGAGTTTTGGGTAACACGCAATTAGAAATAACCTTATCGTCTATATTTTTTAATTCACCTGGAGTGACGTTGTTTCTGGTGACAGTGGTGGCGGTGGTGGTGGCTCAGAATCATTGTACATATTTTCCTCCTGGCTCTGGTTTGGCTCCTGAAATGATATGAATAATAAGTGTGTTTTAGACAAAAAACGTCAAAATTTAAAACTATTCACACAAGGACGTTTTATACAGCGCCATCTAGCCCCAAACTAAGCAAAGCTATGGGCACCAGATAACTGATAGAATATATACATCTGTTTTTTCTTCTAAAAACAATCCACTCAACAGAGATCTCAGGGAGCGCACAGAACATACATTTATTGTTATACAAATGTTTGTTCTAATGGGAGTTGAACCCACGCTTCACAGCTTTACAACGGAGTGCTTTATACACAATTACACACACTAAGGAATCGAGCGTCACGCTGCTTGACGTCACGGCATACTAGTCGGTTTTACTGCCAAAGCGTCAATAGATGTTTCACATCAAAACATTTGTTTATTCGATTTGATTATTTAACTAGGACATTACCTCTGAGTACTGCGGCGGTGAGTAGTCTCCATAATTATCCACTTCCTGAGTATGTGACTCCTGAATCATTATTACAAATGTTTTACTATGGAAACTGAAGTGGTTTTAATACATTTTCTGTTTTAATTATAGGGATTAATTATGTCAGATACTCCTATTATAGTTTCGGTCACATCTGGTGGCCTTTTTCAAGGAGACAAAGCAGAGTACAACGCGCGCGCGGCCGCATCTTTCTATGCGGTTCGTGCGCGGGCGCGGGTGTGGGAACAAGTAGGTATATTAGGATAAACGTGTGCAATCCCGTATTAACTAAAACAAAAAAATATTATATATGTTTTTTTAACAAGTGTGTTTCTGTTTAGTTTTCTAAAATTGAAGTGATGATTTATGTGATGAAGTGATTACAGCTCATTGGATACCGCTCTCGGATGACACGCCAAAGAGTGTTGATTCAAACCCAAACAATGAGCTCGAACTACTGGTGAAAGAAAACATCGTGAGGAAACCATAGCACGGTGGTAGGGTACTTTCTATTACTCGACTGGCTAACTACCCTCGAGTTGAAAATCTGCCAAGCACCTAATAGTGTGTTCTAGCAGCCTCACTTGTGAGCCAGTTCCAGCCAGGCTGGGTGTGCTTTGCCTTCGTCGACCACACCGTCAATTAACATCATCCTCTTGTTCATCTCCTTATTTTTATAAGTATATATAAACAAATAATATTAGTCGGAAGTTTACCGATTTAGGTGGTCGTGCTGTTGTTTTCATCCTGCGTTTCTCACTAGTATCTATTTGGTTTTCATCGGGGGGATTGCATGCATTGGCAAGTAATACAAACAGACAGAACACCAATATGAGGCGCATGTTGCCTTGGCATGCTGTTAGCCTGAAAATATGATTCATCATCATCAGCCTATCGAAGGCCTCTCCCAAGACACACCACTCAGCCCGATCTTCGGCTTTTCGCTTCCATCCACCGCCAGCTGACCTACGTACATCGTCACTCCATCGCGTCTCGGGGCGTCCTACGCTACGTTTGCCAATTCGCCGTCTCCGCTCCAGAACACATCTACCCCAGCGGTTATCGGTTCTGCGACAGATATGTCCAGCCCATTGCTACTTCAGCTTACTAATACGCTGAGCTATGTCTACGACTTTAGTTCTCTGGCGAATTACTTCGTTTGGAATATGATCCCTCGGAGAAATACCGCTCTTTTCATAGCTCACTGAGCGACTTTGAATTCATGGATCATTCCCGCTGTTAGTGTCCACGTTTCGGCTCCGTAGGTCATGAGAGGTAGAACGGACTGATTGAAGACTTTTGGTACTTTACTTTTGTTTTGAAAATATGATTATTGGTAGGTATATAATTAATTATTATTTTTATGTTACAAAATAAAATGAATAAACGGGCCATAAGAAACTTATCAACTCGGTATATTACCAGCAATACGAAGTACCCTATCGATACTTTATCACGATAAAACTATTTTTACGCATTTTAATTTTCTAGCTTACTACGGAAGGTTGAATGAAATTTGCTGTTCGAAGTAAAACAAATTGAACGATATAGCAATTATAGCACATTTGTTAATTTTAATGAAAACGAAATTGTGATTAGTTAAAAAAATTGCGTTCAATTAGGTTTTTAATAAATAATTGAGTTTAGATTGGATTGGTTATCACGGTACATTTTTAGGGATTCGTTCCCAAAGAGTGTATGTGATAACCGAAACGCTCTTGTGCTTTATTATTTATTTAACGGGCAAGTCTTGTGAAATAAGGCAATCGATGTGTTTTTGTCAACATTTTTGTGCCGTTATACATCATGTGGAAGTTTGAAATTAATGAATACTATAGTACATATCCTGAATTATTATGCTTGGAGAAAAAATAGTTTCAAACGCTTTTCGTTTCTTGAAATTATGAAATAGAATATGGCCAAATTATTTTTAATCCGTAATCTTGACATCAAAATAATTATAGGAAAGGCGCAATTTTATAGATGCTAACTTTGATGCAGATACATTTAAGGCTTAGACCTTTTATTGTACGTTTTGTTTATTCTATTAGCAGATAAGTACGGATAGTTTGATGAAAATTTCTGATAGTGCCTGCTGAAAATCTCTTTTCTGCGTTACGTCTGTTGCTGTTTTATTTTGGTAGGCGCTTCAAACCATCGAGAATCTCTGAATCTGACAATCTAACGTCACGAGTCTCGTGGTCGTGTATAGCACGTCACGAGAGGCCGCAAGAGGTGGGCGCGCGGTGGCGCCGGTACCGAGCACCGCGCGCATGCTTCCCGCCCGTTTTGTATTTGACACTTGACACTGGCAAATATTCAAAACGCGATGCCAAAACAAAAAAAAAACTTCTGTCATAATGTAACAGATAATCAATGTAAAATCCGCTTCCGGCAATAGGAATAAACATTCTGTCTCCTTCTTGCTCGTGGCTATAGTAATTTAACTCTCCTTATCTATTTTAGCGTGACGTCAATGTATTCAAATCTAACGTCAGACGTATGTACGTCTATGTGAGTGGAAAATATCAATGTAGGTGTTCAAGCAGAAGTTCCCACGGTCGAGGACTTGGCCCTTAATAGAGAGATTTTACATAACACCGTAGTCGGCGGGAACGGAGAGAGAGAGAGAGCGAAAAAGAAAAGAGAAGGTCGCGCTTGCGCCACAGTATATAACTTACTAATGTCACTGTCAAAGTACCTGTCAACGTCTTCACAAATAAGGCGCCAAATTAAACATTGTTAACAGTAGGTATGCCTGTTTGATTATATTATCCATACAGTTACTTTTAGACCGTTAATAGATTTTAATATGTAAAGTAATGAACGAACGAGACGCTCATGAAATCGTAAGAGATGTCATGGCCATGATCATTACACGATACACAGAACTTTGAGTAGTAGGTAAAACAAAGTTCAGGGCATCGCTGCTTTGGCGCTAATTACTTTGAGACGTTCGATGATTTCGTTTGTTAGTCTCAACAGCCCTGTAATTTCGCTAGCTACAGTACCCATCGGAGCACAATAACGTTTTCAAACTATATACTGCTAGGCGGCAGAATGTCTGGTACTGCGGTGGTACCTACCTATATGACCTCCAGCTAAGGAGATCTACCACCAAGTCCACTGTCCATACTGTTACTTTTGTACCGTAACAGGATTTTTTTGTAACGAAATTAACGCTCTCTTAATGGCAAAAGGTAAACCCAGTCTATGACCATTAAAACGGTACTCGGAATATTGGGTAAAGGGCATCGCTGTTCTAGCGCTCATTGCTTTGACATATTTGTCATCTTCAAGCCGTGAGTGAATCGGTTTCTTCTAGGTAAACGTGCTCCATCGTAGACCGCATCTTCAAGTTGGCGGTAAACCGCAAGCCTTTTATTATAACGTAATTTGAAAATTCTAATAATAGCACATAGCATAACCTATATGCCTAACTATTATCTCAAATACGTAAGTTTTTTATCGGGATAAAGTAACCTATGTGTTAATCCAGGGTGTCAGCTACCTCCATACCAAATTTCATCAAAATTGGTCCAGCCGTCTGAGCGTGAAGAAGTAATGAATATACAAACACACTTACACACTAACAAACTTTCGCTTTTATAATTTTAGTGGGATTAAACAATAATAAATATGAACGACATCCCGCACAGTTTCAACTTACCCCAAAGTAAGCAAAGTTTGTACAAATCTGGGAACCAAATATCTTGAAAAACACATTTTTTCACATAAATTAAGTACTTTAATCCTGAAAACGATATAAAAGTGGTAGATACGTAAAGCTAAAAGATTGAGAAACCTTGACTTAGTACGTACCTACTCGTTAATATTGTGTACTAGCTGCGCCCCGCGGTGTTACCCGCTACGCTTACTTGGTGGTAGATTGTTGGCAGTAATGCACAGTGGTCAGTGAAGACCCTAAATTCATCGTAGACCTTATCGACGACTGGATATTAAGATTAAATAGTAAAAGATGAGAATAAAGTTATTTATTTTCTATATCGGGTTATTAGCGACAGCCTTCAACATGAAGTGCAAAAACAACATACTATCGTGTAAAATATCTTAAAGTTAGAACACTATATATATGAAAGAGTTCCTAACTAGTAGGTTATATAAACCTCTTTAACACTCCTCCTTAAATAAACTACTAGAACTAGTCCAAACTCCTCCTTAATGTTGCATCTCTTTCATACATCTTTCATGCTTCTCTCGACTAAGACCTTTGGTCAAGATATCAGCAGGCATGTCACTTGTACACAGATAGTTTAACTTCACTCGTCCCATTCGTACCATCTCTCTGATATAGTGATGCCGTACATCGATGTGTTTCGTTCTTCGATGATGCACGGGATTCTCGGCGATTTGAATTGCAGACTGACTATCACTGAACAGTTCTATGGCCCCAGTTGACCCAGACAACTCCGCTAGAAGTGCAGTTAAGAACACTGATTCTCTACAGCCCTCTGATAGAGCTACGTACTCCGCTTCTGCACTTGAGAGTGACACCGTAGTTTGTTTTCGGCTCTCCCATGAAATGGGTCCTCCTGCAAATGTGAATACAAAACCAGTATACGATTTTCTGTCACATATATCGCCTGCATGGTCTGCATCCACATACCCAACCAGTTTCTTGCCAGTTCTTATATACATCAAACCAACTTCTTTGGTTCCCTTTAAATATCTAAGCACACGCTTCGCAGCTGTCCAATGTGTTTGATTGAAACAACTGTTAAACTGGCTTAAATAGCTGACTGCATATGCAATATCGGGTCTCGAGCAAACAGCTAGATACATGAGCGAACCAATCAACTCTCTGTATGGTAGTTCACTCGGTGGAACATATTTTTCATCTTGTGACTTCACGAGCTTAATTCCATTTTCTATAGGAGTTTTCACACTTTTGCACTCGCTCATTCCAAATCTATTCAGTACCTTTTCAAGATACTCAGTTTGATTTACCCGCATGCAGTCCTTCTGACACTGTATTTTCATACCAAGAAAAACATCCACCTCACCTAAGTCTTTCATTTCGAACTTTGTTTGAAGCTCTTTCTTCAATGATATTCTCTCTTTCTCATTATTCCAAAAAATAATAATATCATCAACGTAGACAGCAACGATCATCATTGTGCCTTGATTCTTCCGTGTGTAGACGCAGGGTTCAGTTTCACATCTCTTGAAACCTATGTCTAACAACACCTGATTTAGCTTTTCATACCAAGCTCTGGGAGCTTGTTTCAGTCCGTAAATAGCTTTCTTCAACAGACAAACGTAGCCCTCTTTTCCCTGTTTTTCAAACCCTTTTGGTTGTCTCATGAAAACTTTTTCTTTTAAGTCACCATTCAGAAAAGCGGTCTTAACATCCATTTGGTCGACTTTAAGATTATTTTCTACAGCTAAAGCTAGTAGTAGTCTCAGAGTACTAAAACGTACAACAGGCGCAAAAGTTTCATTGTAGTTTAACCCTTTTCTCTGCGTGAAACCTCTGGCTACGAGTCTTGCCTTGTACCTTATCTTCCCCGCCTCCTTTTTGATTCTAAAAATCCATTTAGAATCCACGAAGTAGCCATCAGCCTGTTCTACTAGCTCCCACGTTTGATTTTTCTTCATCGCATTGAGCTCTTCTTGAATAGCTAGTTCCCATTTATCTTTATTGTCTCCTGATAAAGCTTGTTCAATGGTTAAAGGTTCTTCCATTATGTCTTCTCCAGCTGAACAAAGAACATAATCATCAAAATTCCTGGGCTTCCTTTCTCTGAGAGGATATCTTCTCTCAGGAACATTATGCGTCGTTTCTTCTATAACGTCCTCTAAAGAATCAATCATGCCATCTCTGTCATCCGGATTTACAGCTTCAGTACTATTCCTCTCGTCAGGTGTGTGTAATACTTCTTCAGTTACATTTTCCATACAGTGCTCTTCATTTACATTTTCACAGTCAAAAAAAGATTGAATGCTATGTTCATTAGATATAGTGAATTATTATTATTATTTCTAATTATTCTCATTACGGTGAACATATAAATGCTATATTCAACCACGCTCTGCTACCATGTTGGCAGTAATGCACAGAGGTCCGTGGATCGTAACCACGCTCTGCTACCATGTTGGCAGTAATGCACAGTGGTCAGTGAAGACCCTAAATTCATCGTAGACCTTATCGACGACTGGATATTAAGATTAAATAGTAAAAGATGAGAATAAAGTTATTTATTTTCTATATCGGGTTATTAGCGACAGCCTTCAACATGAAGTGCAAAAACAACATACTATCGTGTAAAATATCTTAAAGTTAGAACACTATATATATGAAAGAGTTCCTAACTAGTAGGTTATATAAACCTCTTTAACATAGATTTCCTTAGCAGGAGGTCGTCTAGTTAGGTACCACCGCAGTACCAGATATTCTGCCGCCAAACAGTAGTGTGCAAACATTACTGTGTTCCGGTTTGAAGGGTACTGCAGCTAGCGAAATTACTGGGCTGTTGAGACTAACCATCTAGTCTCAAAGTAATGAGTACCAAAGCAGCGATGCCCTGGACTTTGTTTTGTTATTCAAAGTTCTGTGTATCGCTGCAATGGTCATGGACAGGCGTTATCTCTTACCATCAGGAGAGCGCCTCGTTCGTCTCATTACCTTTACATAAAAAAAAACGTGTTTTTGGGATAAAAAGTAACCTAAATGTTAATCCAGGGTGTCAGCTACCTCCATACTAAATTTCATCCAAATCCGTTCAGTAGTTTTTGCGTGAAAGAGTCGCAAACATACATCCATACTCACAAACTTTCGCATTTATAATATTGGTGGTAAGGATTGTGTTCTAATCCGAATCAATCTTAATTATTTCAAAATTAAGTATTGTTTAATTAAGAATTAATGGCAAAGAGCTTTCTTACTGTAACAATTACCATTTCTCATCACTCATACTTGCATCGCGTTCAAGATGCGTAACCTCTTTCAAACCCTACTTTCGCTGACAGTTTTTTGGGTAAGTCAATTTTACATATTTTTTTTCATGGTTGACAGGCTAGTTGTTTGACCACAGCTCACCTGATGTTAAGTGAAGGTGACATTTGACATAATATACACAATACTAGGTATCGCGTTGTACCTATTGATTGAATATATATATATCTACTAATGTTTATTGTAATTGTAAATTGTACCTAATACTGTTGTTTAATAAATAAAAAGTATATTATTATTAAAAAAAAAATTCCCTTTTGAGGATTTAGTTACCGTACTTATGAAATTCACTTGTAAAAAAAAATATTAATTTTTCAGACAACAATGGCTTTCTTAAATCATTTGCCGGAAGGTTCTCTATTGAAAAATGCAAAGGTAAAATTCTCACTATTCTAGGTGGTAGATCTCCTTAGCAAGAGGTACGGCCAAGCAGTAGTGTGTGAACATTACTGTGTTCCTGTTTAGGGGTATTGCAGCTAGCGAAATTACAGACCTGTTGAGACTAACCATCGAAAATCTCATGAGTGCTAAAGCACTTGTTTTGTTACTCAAAACTTCCGAATATCAATCATGGACATGGCACTAGTCGGAGTATCCAATCCTGAGCGTTAGCGAGGGAATCAGAAGAGCACGAGGTGAAAAATCTTTGCATTCGAGTGCAGCACGTAACTTTTCATCCCACCTCAGCGAGGAAATGACTAAATGCAAAATAATCTTTTACAATCAGAAGATACTATTATTTCAATTTAGGTATTAACTACTACTTTTTTTTTTTTTTTTTCGTTAATTAGCCCTTTCGGGCAGGCTAAAGCTATAAAGCCATACTGCCTCGTCTTCAGTGTTATTTCTGCTGTATCTTAACTATGGTTATCGTCAAAGTCGTCTTAGTCAAGTCCAGTTCGTGTCAGTTCGTGCCAGTCATGCTTTAGTAAAGTAGTGGCAACTTTACTATAAAGCTTCGATGGAGTTTTGGAAGCAACACGAAAACTCATGTTTCACCACATTATATCATTTTCCCACACTCGCGCTTGTAATTCGGCACTTTATGAATAAAACACCACCATTTTTATGCATAAACACTCGACAAAACACTAGTTTTGGAAAAAAATACAACGGAGCGACACGACTCTTCCCACGTTCCCGCCAAAACTCTATTAACTACTACTTACTACATCAACAATATGACGGGGGGAAAAAATTGCGCGCGCAAAGCAAATTAAAAAAAAACGTACACCAAGGAGGTTCCTAGTCTGAGTTTTCAACAAATTAAAAAAAGTTGTATGATATAAAACCATGGAAGTAGAAGTAAATAGGTTTAGCGATGTTTTGAATTCACAAACTTAGTGCACACGATGTTCTAAATTCAAATTTACTTTATCCTCTAACGGATAAAAACGACTTTTACACTCAGATATCGAAGAGCAAAAATACTCTTTACGAGATGGGGGGATGAAAAAATTGTTTTTTTTGCAGATAAACTATCACAGACAGCAATTCTGTATCTTGAAGGTTGGAGATCAGAAATGTTTCACCGAAAAAAAGGTCACTATTTTTTTAACTGTTGCTAATGTTGTTTTTGAACCACATATACAAACTTTTTACAATCATATTTTTTCTTTGGAATAAAAATAATACCATTTGTTTTATTAACGGACATAATTATGCTGATTGACGGACTTTTGGAAATATTTAGCGATTTTGAATCTGTTCCGCATTGAATTAAAGAGTTGTTTATGAATCCATAAAATATAAACATTTACCTACAATTTGTACATACTTATATAATTATTTCTGTAGGTGAAAATAGGCTTAAGTCAAGGTTTGATATTGCTTGTATATTTTCTTCTATTAATATATCTATCTATACTATTATCAAGATGAAAGATTTGATTGTTTGTTTGTATTGAATAGGCTCCGAAACTACTGGACCGATTTCAAAAAATCTTTCACCGTTGGGAAGTTACACTATCTCCGGGTGACATAGGCTACTTTTTATCCCTGTATTCCCACGGGAACGGGAACGAGGCAGTATGGCTTTACAGCTTTAGCCTGCCCGATGGAACAAATTAAATTTAAAAAAAAAACTATTTTAACCACGCAACGAATTTGGATACGGTTTGTTTTTTTTTGGCGGGAACCACGAAAAAGAAAAGGCGCGTTTTTCAATTGGTGATCAAATAAATTTCAATTTTATTGAGGTTTTCTTCATATTTTCTTGGAAAAAGCGATGGCCCGCAAGAAAAGAAAAAGAAAGGAAGATTCCCTGCTGGCGGATCTTCCGACTTCGCGTTCTGAGGAGTCTTCGGACACGGATTCAATAGCGTCGGTTTCGGCAAGACCTCAAAAGAACAAATATGAGATATTTAAGGTACCGGGGTATTCACGTAAGTACCCAGAAGGATCAAAACGAGCAGAATTCATTGTATTTTTACAAAATACAACTGAAAATGTCATATTTAACGATCGTGACCGCATGAGTCTCTCTAAAGGACTTCGGGAGCATGGCGTCTCTGGTGTTATGCACCTAAAAACGATTAATAAATATAAAGTGGGTATAACATTTGATCTTCCCAATAACGCCAACATGTTCTTAAAGAATAAAAAGCTACTAGATCAGTTGTGCCTCAGGGCAACCATTCCTGCACGTGACACAGAGATTACAGGCGTTCTCTCGTCTGTGCCCACGGATATGTCAAACAAACAAATCTTCTCCTTGATAGGGAGCTCCAAGCACGTCATTCAAGTAAGAAGATTCATGCGTAAAGTGAGAAGTGATGATGGTGTAAGTTTTGTTCCCACGCAAACGGTTGCTGTTACATTTGCAGCAACCACTTTACCCGACTATGTCTACTTGGACTCTTGGCGCCATGAAGTTCGCATGTACACACCTGCAATAAAACAATGTTTGAAATGTATGCGCTTCGGTCACATTGCCAAATTTTGTCGCAATGCAGAAACATGTTCAGTGTGTTCAGGCAATCACAATTTTAAAAGCTGCACTGTTGACTCCAATAACGCCAAATGTGCAAACTGCAAAGGGAATCATATAGCAATCTCATTGTCATGTCCTATTAAAAAACAAAAAACTGAAGAAAATAAGTTAAAGTCTCATACAGCCTCCTATTCAGACTTGTTTGATGCTAAAGCTTTCCCAGCTCTGTCTGCACGGACACTAGATATTCAGGTCAATAATTTGATGAAGTCTGATACATTTATTAACATATTGATTGAAACTATCACAAAAATTATCAGCAATAAAGATGTACCCATCAATTCGGGGTCTATTAAAGAGGCACTCAAAAATACTTTGAGTCTTAAGCTACCTGGTACATAATGGATCACTTGAATATAATTCAATGGAATGCACAAAGTTTAAACAGTAATAAGCATATATTTACTAACTTCCTCTACACCCATAATATTCATATTGCAATAATATCTGAAACTTGGTTTAAAAGTCATCAAAATTTCACAATAAAACATTACAATATTGAACGTAATGATTGTGGAAATAATCACAATGGTGTGGCTATTATAATCCACAAAAGCATTATTTATTCTAATATAAACACATACTTTGATGATTCCTTACAAAATATTTGCATTAAAATTACAGTGAATAACAGAGATATCAATATTTGCAGTTTTTACTGTCCCAAAAATTCAGATCCTGTATTTTGTAAAGTCAAACTTGATACTTTGGTAAAGTCTCTTTCCCATCCATGTCTTTTGGCTGGGGATTTTAACGCTCATCATACTTCTTGGGGTTGTGGCAATGATTCACCTCGAGGAAGAGATATATTGGAAGTCATTGATAACAACAATCTAGTTCTTCTTAATGATGGTCAACCAACAACATTGGGGACACTAACCTGGCGTCCAAATGGTCTAGATTTATCTTTCGCTTCACCGTCTTTAGCATTGCAATGTGAATGGTCAGTTCTTGATTTTCCTCTTGGTACCAGTTATCATCTTCCAGTAATCATTAAAGTATTGCTTGGGAATGATAGCAACAATTTAATCGGCAGTTGTAATGGTCAACATTTGCCTGTCCACATCAACTACAGATGTGTGGATTGGAAAATGTATGGTGACCATGTAGATACTTTGTTGAAGGGCTTCAAGCCGAACCGCTCTGACCCTTTGGTCTCTTATCTGAATTTTTGCAATATTTTAAAAAAAGCAGCTTCCAATTCCATTCCGAGTCACTCTGCTTCTAGTAGCTCTGCAAATAACAATCAGTTGTGTCATCATTTGAAACATCGCAAACATCAACTGCCTTGGTGGAATTCCAAGTGCTCTGAAGCAGTTTCAAATTTTAAAAATGCATATTTGAATTTTAAACATGATCCAACAGAAGAAAATTTTTTGAAGTTTAAAAAAATTCGAGCTATTAAAAAGCTCACTTTAAGGATAGAGAGGCAAAATAGTTGGATATCTCTTTGTGAAACATTTAACAGATGTACACCCATGTCTTTAATTTGGAAACACATGCGCAAATTCAACAAAACTTATAGCGCTCATACTTATGAAAATGATTACTGGGTTTCACAGTTTTTAAGTAATTTTACACCAGACTATGTGTCAAATAATGTCAATAGTGTTTGTAATGAAAGTTTCAATAGTAATTCTACTAATAACTATCTACTTGGTTCCTTCTCATTAAATGAATTATCATCAGCAATTTCTAGCAGAAGAGATACAGCATTTGGTCTCGATGGTATGCCATACAAACTTTTTAAAAATCTAAATAGGAAATTCTTGGAAATATTCTTAGAGATCTTAAATTTACTCTGGAAATCTAATGAAATTCCACAAGACTGGAAGATAGACTGTTTAGTACCTGTTCTTAAACCCAACAAAGCAAAGTTGGACCCCGATTCCTATCGTCCTATCGCGCTAACTTCTTGTGTAGGCAAGATATTTGAACAATTGTTAAAACAGCGGTTGGAGTTTTACATCGAGCAAAATGGTATTTTACCCTCAAATCAATTCGGTTTTCGTAGAAATCGCTCAGCTCGGGAATCAATTTGTCAGCTGAATCTTGATATTCATAATGCTATTGTCGCTAATCAACATTTAGTGGCGGTTTTTTTCGATATTTCTGGTGCATTTAACAACGTAAATATTGATATTCTCTGTCATGAACTGATGTTGATTGGAATTCCTGGCAAAATTATATTATGGGTTAGAAACTTCTTGAGCAATAGATCTGTCAATGTCAAGTTTAACGGTCATGTCTATGGTCCGAGACGTTCGTCTAGAGGAGTATGCCAGGGCGGAATTTTATCCCCCCTGCTTTTTGTACTGTATATACGACGACTGAATATGATTTTAGGTACAAAAGTTAAAAATTTACAGTTCGCTGATGACTTAGTTGTCTACGCATCGGGGAAAAATATCTATCAAGTAGAGACCATTATTAACGATGCGTTAACAAAGTTAAATAATTACTACTCTTATCTTGATCTCGATGTTAATCCCTCAAAGTCTAAAGTTATTGTATTTGGAAAAAGGCATCTTAGCACATTCCATATACACTACAATAATATATCTATTGATGTTGTTCAAGAAGTAAAGTTTTTGGGTGTATTATTCTCGCACAACTTGTCCTGGAATAATTATGTGAAACAAATTACTAACAAAGCTAATAAAGCTTTTAACGTCTTAAAATCTTTATCTGGAACCTATTGGGGTGCAGATCCTAAAATTTTGTTAATACTGTATAAATCTTTAGTACGTAGTCATTTCGAATATGGTTTTTATTGTTACGCTGCCGATGTTAAATTTGTAAATAGAATAAATGTATTCCAAAACAAATGTTTACGACTAATTACAGGGGCGTTCATGAGCACTCCTATTGTTGCAATGCAAATCGAATGTAATCTACCGCCTATCAGTATCAGATTTCAGTACCTAAAAGAAAGATTTCTTCTAAAGCTCTTCAGCGTCTCTAAGAATAATCTTTTAGCAAACTTATCCAGTGTTCAATATATATCAGCATCCAAGCCATTTTACATGCTTCAAGGAACACAAGAGTTTAAGAGTTATCTTGAAAAATTAAACATTTTTCAATCAGATGATGTTCTTCCTTGTTATGAAGGTTCTTTCATTAGCAAATTTCCACCAATGATTATAGTTATTGACAAAACTTTATCTAGTAAAGAAGACGCTTATATTATGTTGGCGGAGTGGACAGATCACAAATTTGTTTACACGGATGGATCCAAAAATGATAGCGCTGTTTCTTTTGCTATATATGAACCATCTTTGAACATAGGGGTTGGTTACAAAATTAATAAACAAGCTAGCATTTTTACGGCTGAAGCTGCTGCAATACTGTATGCTTTAAAACACATTCAAAATCAAAACAGAGGTTACCCCAATTGGGTCATAGTTAGTGATAGTATGAGTGTTTTAGAAAATCTTGCGAATCATAAACTGCGCGCAAACACTAACTATCTAATCTATCATATTAAACAGCTGTGGGAGAAATTAAAAATGGCAAACATAAACGTTGTTTTTACATGGGTACCCTCTCATAAAGGTGTGGAAAGTAATGAAAAAGTAGATTATCTGGCCAATGCTATTGTCAAGTTCGGAGATGTTATTCCTAGTCATGGTATTGGTGCCAGTATATTGATACCTTACTCTGACGTTGGCTCCATGCTTAAGAAACGTTTATGTCATGCATGGGGAAGGCATACATATGATCAAACAGAGGTGTTTATTAAAGGTTCTTGGTATGCTACACTTGATGTTCAAATTAACTCCAAACCCTGGTTTTGCAAAAATAAATTCTTTTTCAACAGAAAGTTCTATTCTATGATTTGCCGTATGCGTTTTGGTCATTGTCGATTAAATTACCATCTTTTCCGCCTCAGGATGTCTAACTCTCCTCATTGTAAATATTGTTTAGCGCAAGAGGTCGAATCTCTTGATCATATCTTTTTTGATTGTCCGTCGTTTGGCATTCAGCGCCTTATGCTCATAGACGGACTACTTGAAATATTTAAAAACTCTGAATCGGTCCCGCATTGCATCAAGGAGTTGCTTATAAATACCTCAACGTATAAACATTTATATACTTATATAAATAATACTGTTGGTGAAATATAGTGTAATAATGTGTGTAGTATAGCATGTATGTAATGTACCTAATATAAATAACGTATGACATTGTTTAGAAATTTCCATTGATGAATGTTAATAACACTTAAGACAAGGCAGTATGGCTTTACAGCTTTAGCCTGCCCGATGGGGCAAATAAATAAAAAAAAAAAAAAATTGGATACGGTTTAGGCCTTGGTTTATTCGTCTGAGATTTTCGCTGTCATTTCAAAATTATTTTCAGAATGTTTATAAAAAAAAGTTTTTTGGTATTATGAATTTAAATATTATTTATAGTATTATGAAGGTAATTATCCTTTTGTCATTTTGTAACTAGGTACCTACCTACTAGTAAATTAAAATTATTCAAATCACATTTTTAACTCTGTTTTCAGCCTGGTGACATGGAAGAAATACTAAAGATATTTGACGTCTACAAAGAATCTGAACTGCTTCCTGATGATAAATAAAATAAAGTAATTAATTTAAAAAAACAAGAAGCTTTCATATTATGTGCAGAACTATGAAAAACCTCAGTTTGATTTATTAATCGTACACATGTAGTTTCATTGCTTACGTTTTTATTCCCAATGGCATGATGGAGGGTTAGCGCGAGATAATTGCATTTCAAGCAAAGGACTAAAAGCTACGCGACCACATATCGTTTTACCATACACGGGACGCAGTAATAGTTGCAAAATGGCGCGCGAATTTTAAAATACAAGACTTAGTAGGGCGCTTTTAAAACTCAAGACGCTACGACATCGCGGCGACGGCGTCGCATTTTGAGCATTTGCCAGTGTCAAGTATTTTATATTTTCAAATTTCAAAAGTTAAATAATTTGCTTCGTAGCTTTAGTTATAGTCAAAGTCCAGTCATGCTTGAGTAAAGTAATGGCTTACTATAAAGATTCGATGTTTTTTCGACGTTTGGAATCAACACGTAGACTTAACGGCGCACAAAATAGGTCCCAGTGAAATACATAATTAGGTACATTTACTTAGAACGTGTCAGAGATTTCGCCGTTTAAAATAACCGACAAACGTAATAAAAAAAGAACAAACAATTTTACTCAATTAAAAAGTTTATTTAAAAATGCAAATGCTAATGTAATTTACAATACTTACATTATTGTTATTATTAGCTAGATAGTTAAACTAAAATTAAGTTACTTGAAATTATGAAATATTTGACACTGGCAAAATGCACAAAGTGCGATGCCAAAAAAATGTCAGGTTACATTGGCATACCTAAAAGTTGAGTGACGTACACGTAAGGAGTTTTGGCGGGACCGCGGAAAGAACTGTGTCAACCTAATTATATTTTTTTTTTCCAAAATTTGTTTTTTTTTATTGTTTTGATTATGTATAAAAATGTGGCGTCTTATTCATAAAGTGCATGTGTGTGTTGCTTCTATAACTCCGTAGAAACTTTGCTACGACCTTACAACATTATTCTGTGCGTTTCATTATTTCTGTTCGTTCTGTGTCTGGATGTACTGTATGTATAATAAGTATGTATTTACAAAAAAAAATATTTAAGTATTCTATCAGTTATCTGTCTTCCATAGTACAAGCTTGCTTAGTTTGGGGTCAGATGGCGCTTTGTGTATAGTCCTACGATATTTATAATTTACATTGTTTTTATGTCAGATAACTGATAGAATACATAAATACTTTTTTTTGTAAATACATACAGAACACACAGACACAGAACAAACATTTGTTTATTCACAAAATGTTTGCCCTGTGTGGGAATCAAACTCACGCCTTACAGCTCTCAAGGCAGATATACTACCAATGAGCCATCGGGGCTGTCAAAAACAAAAAACACAAGTTTTGGAAAAAATAGATAGTGGTGTTTGAGTTTCCGCACTCCCGCGTTTTGCCCTAGGTATTCAATCGTGTTCGACTATCACCGCTAAATGATATTTAGCGAGTGACATTCTGCGTCGAACGAAATCCTCACAAATTACTTTTTCCCCTCTTGGTTTTGGCGCCGCATTTTTAGCATTTGCCAGTGTCAAGTGTTTTATATTTCCAAGTCTCAAATTTAAATAAGTTGCCTCGAAGACATAATTAGAGTCAAAGTCAAGTCCAGTCATGCTTTAGTAAAGTAGTGGTGACTTTACTAAATCGATGGAGTTATGGAAGCAACACAAAAAGTCATGTTTCACCACATTATAAATCATTATCCCACACTCGCACTTTATGAATAAAACACCACAATTTTCATGCATAAACACTCGACAAAACATTAGTTTTGGAAAAAAATACAACGGACACGACTCTTGCCGCGTTCCCGCCAAAACTCCACACAAATTACTTTCGTTTAAACTAAGCTTTATTCGTAGAGATGGCCGTAAAATTTTGACATCGATGCGCATCGCATCCGATGCTGGCATCGACGCCAGCCGACAGCTGATACGATTCTACAATCCCATCCCTATTTATTCTTATTATTTCCAATATTATACACGTACACACAGAGTAAAAAAGAAAAACACTCCATATTATATCACAAATTATAATTACATTGAGATGAATAAAGCTTCAAATCTACAAAAGAAAATTAAAGCGGTTTCCGAATGTCAAAGATATATTTCTAAAACAGTGACTGAATAATTTACATGGAAAACAAATTGTTGACTTACTGTCTATGTAATTCGAATCTATAAATCGTAGGTCCTACCTAATAATTGTAGCGATGATGGCTTAGTGGTTAGCGCAGTCGGTTCACACGCTGAAGAATGTGGGTTCAAATCCCAACAATAAGCTTGAGCTGCTAGTAAACGGAAACATCTTGAGAAAAACGTTGTACTTTCCTGTACTCGTCTGGCTACCTACCTACCCTCAAGTTGAAAATCTTCCGCCAAGCATTTAATCTTAGTAAAATAAAAAAAAATCAAATGTAAGTATTAAAAACACACAGACAGCCCCGTTGGCTCATTGGTAGAATTGAGAGCTGTAGGGCGTGGGTTCGATTCCCACTCATGGCAAACATTTTGTGAATAAACAAATGTTTGCTCTGTCTGGGTGTCTCTATGTATTTACAACAACAAAAAAAGTATTTATGTATTCTATCAGTTATCTGACTTCCATCACACAAGCTCTGCTTCGTTTGGGGCCAGACGGCGCTGTGTGTATAGTCCCACGATATTTATTATTAAAAAACTTTTCTAGACTTTTTGGCCAAGCTGTAGTTAGTACCTACTATTAAATAGAAGTTAAGATATTACATCTACCTAAATGGACAGCACAATATTTTGAGAATACAGAAATATACTAAACATTCTAACAATAAAATACCCCTCTTAAAACTCTTAAGTCTCGCTTTACTTAAATCCCAGCCTATTACTTAATTAGCACATTTTGACACCTTTGAGCGCTTTTTAATAATTTATATACTATATTTTATACTTAACCCACGGATCTGAGGATGTGATGATACCTTTTTGCAAAGAAAAAGTTAAGAATATTTATGTGCGTATTGTAAAAACTTTCACGACAACAATGTATTTTTAACCGACTCAAAAAGGAGGAGGTTCTCAATTTGACTGTACGTTTTTTTGTATGTAAGTTACGAGACCTTTCCACCAATATTATGAATCGATTTTGATGATTCTTTTTTTTCCTTGTTAAAAAAAATCAAAAAAATGAAAAATTTGTAAATGATATCGTAATTGATCAGAGAGAACAGATTGATCGGTTTTTAAAAAAATCTACAAAGATTGTATACATCGATGATATTTTCGTTCACTTCGAAACATCGCTGTTTCATTGGAGCAGTGCGTTTAGTTGGCCTCGAGACGTTTTTTTTAAATTGTAAATTTATGTAGGTACACATTATTATCAGCAGAATTTAATCACACACAAAATACTATAAATTATAGTATATTAACACACAACGGCTAATGGCAAATAAATAAATAAAGTCTCAACGATCATCATCATCATCATCATTTCAGCCGTAGGACGTCCACTGCTGGACATAGGCCTCCCCCATTCACTTCCATAAAGACTGGTTGGAAGCGGCTCGCATTTAGCGCGTTCCTGCGCTCTTTACTAGGTCGTCTGTCCACCTTGTGGGTGGACGACCTACGCTGCGCTTGCCGGTCCGTGGTCTCCACTCTAGAACTTTGCAGCCCCATCGGCCATCAGTTCTGCGTGCTATGTGCCCTGCCCACTGCCACTTCAACTTGCTAATCCGTTGGGCTATGTCGGTAACTTTGGTTCGTCTACGGATCTCCTCATTCCTGATTCGATCTCGTAGGGAAACTCCGAGCATAGCCCTCTCCATAGCGCGTTGTGCTACTTTGAGCTTACCAATAAGTCTCAACGATAGACATAATAATTACATGACGTCACTCTTTTTTGCGAAAAAGTATCATTACATTTACAAACTAGTGGCATAACCTTATTGATATTATAAATATAGGATATATGAATATCTAATAAAATTTTAAATCTAATCTAAATCTATCTAATTTCCTAAAAAAAATGTTGCAGCCCCCTCATTCATCTACACTATATATATATTATAAAGAGTAAAGATTTGTATTTGTTGGACTTTTGTATGTTTGTAACGAATAAACTCAAAACTAAAATCATTTTAACACATTCATTGCCGCATTTGCATTCATATTTTCGAGTAGTTGCCAGCGATGCCGCTCTTTCGGCACTGCAAGATGAAATGACATGGGCACGCTAGGCGTGTTCACTGGCACTGTATAAAGGTGAAATCATAAAAAGCCGTATTTCGACTTCAGATAGAAAATATGCACAAATTCGTGAAAAATCGAGAGCACGCCTGGCGTGCTCACGGCATCGCGATAGGAATTGGACACACTAGGCGTGTAGCGGCACTGAATGGGTTAAAAATTCTTTCACCGTTATAATGCTACATTCTCCCCGAGTAACATAGGCTTATATTTATTACCACCCGTGCGAAGCCGGGATGGGCCGCTAGTAGTTAATTAATAAGTTTCGATCTTCAGCTAAACCCTCCAAAATTGTCCCATGTTGATTTAATTGTTTATTCTTTGTTTTTTACAACAAAGGAAAAACGGACCGACGTGTTTTTTGGCATGGATATAAATTTATATAATTCATTACTTGAACATGCGTAATACAATCAGTGAAATAAAATTATTGATATTTGGGATAATTTAACGTGTATAAATATATAAAAATCTGTTTGACCACGAACTGGTCTGATGGTAAGCGACGATTGGTCGAACACGTAGACTTAGAAGGTCCAATAGACATACAAAGTTTTGGAATGCGATACAGATCTTTTTTTTTAATTCTGTTTTGTGTATAAATAAATATAAAAAAATTAATTATGTCATCATGTATCACAAATCGGTATTTAATAAGTTTGTACGGCATTGTTTTATTGATTATTAAAGGCTGTGGATTTTTGTTCAATAAATAAAAATATATAGGTTATATAATTATTTTTAATGTTAGATCAAAACTAGCTTATAGCACATTTCCACGATTCGGGCGTATAGCAAATTTTCGAAATGTACTATATCAATGACGAAGAACACGTCGATCAGAATTTTCACATTTATAATATTAATTAAGATTCCATAATGCATGCTTGTGATGTATGAGTCAAATTGACACTAAGTTATCTTAATCTAAAATTATATCTGGCACTTAGCTACAACCAGTTTTCAACTGATCTTACATATTACCTATTTCTAACACTATTTTAAAATAAAGACTTTCTAGGGGGTAAAAGTGTTTTGGAGTGCATTAAAAAAAATCACTAATACTATTATAATAGGACATGACTTGAACTTGACCGTTACATAGTTTAACATTTACTACATATTATTTTAATTGAAAATATTTAATACTTGAGGCTGAATGCATAAAGTGCCATGTCAAAAATGAAGAAAAATCCAAGTTTATATTTTTAATGTTTTTGTCTTGTCAATAAAACTTATGTGTACTCTATTGCACAATAATTATTATTATAATAAGACTTAGTTGAAAACGAGAAAAATCTCAATTTATTTATTGTAATCACCGACTAAATGTATGTTATAAGTATTAAACCTAAAAATTACGTAAATGCAGCTTATGGTGGTTCGATTTCCATACAAATAAATGTTTGCCATTTATGGACAAATGGAGCGTAATTTTACAGTGAAATCACAGCTACTGGCATTAATTTGCGGTAAATCACAATTGCTTTCATAAAACAGAAGATTATTAGCATAATCTACTGTTTTATTCGAAAATCATAAATTTGATTTTATGGTATTAATCTACTGTTTTATGAAAGCAATTGTGATTTACCGCAAATAAAGACCAAAATAAATGCCAGTAACTGTGATTTCACTGAAAAATTATGCTCCATTTGTCCATAAATGGCAAACATTTATTTGTATGTTAAACGAACCACCTTAACAAGTTTCCTTTAAATATTATTACAGTAATGAGATTACATATACCTTATATTACAAGAGTTTTAAATACAAACTACATGACATAATAAATGCATTACTGGTCACTTCAAATTAATGTACAATTTTAATTTTAATTTTTTCTTAGATCGAAACATTTTATTTTACATTTTGAAAGCGCGTCAATAGTTTAAAAAACACACAAAAAATAGTGTTTGGGTCGAATTCAATTTGTCGTTTAAATAAGTCTAAATTAATTAAAGATGCCTATTTGAGATCAATTTAATACAGTCATACAATTTTTTATCTTCAGTCAAATAATTCGCCAATAAGACAGATATGGAGAAATTGTTAAAGTCATATTTATTGATTTTATTTTACATTAGAAGACAATAAATCAGTAAATAAAACTCCGTTTTTAGGGTTCCGTACCCAAAGGGTAAAAACGGGACCCTATTACTGAGACTTCGCTGTACGTCCGTCTGTCACCAGGCTGTATCTCAAAAACGCTGATAGCTAGACAGTTGAAATTTTCACAGATGATGTATTTCTATTGCCGCTATAACAATACTAAAAATAAAATAAAATATATATTTAAGGGGGGCTCCCATACAGCGAACTTGATTTTTTTATAGTTAACGGTACGGAACCCTTCGTGCGCGAGTCCGACTCGCACTTGACCGATCTTTATTTTGTATTCTGTAATTAAGTGACGGATTGACGTTTCCAAATCCATACAGAAGTATGTAAGCAAACAAACAGACACGCGAAATGCGACTTTATATCTTACTGTTAAGTGATAGTAAGCCGAAATTAAACTTAAGAAGCAGTATATTACTTATGTTGTAGCGATGATAGCTCAGTGGTGAGCGCGGTAGTTTCGCATGCCGAAGGGCGTGGGTTCAAACCCCAACAATGAGCTTGAGCTGCCGGTGAAGGAAAACATCGTGAGGAAACCATAGCATGGTGGTAGGGTACTTACTAGTACTCGGCTGGCTAGCTACCACACTCAAGTTCAAAATCTGCCGCCAAGCATCTAACGGTGTGTTCCGGCAGCCCTACTTGAGAGCCAGTTCCATTCCAGGCTAGGTGTGCTTTACCATCTTCGACCACACCTTCACTTAGCATCAGGTGAGGTGTGGTCAAATATCTAGCCTATCAACCATAAAAAAAAAATGTAGGACAGTTTATAAAACTAGTATTTTTAAGTAAATTATACAATGTTACTTACTTATATAATACGTTATTTTTTGCAATATTAGCTGAGTTTGTTTTTCTATTATCTACATTAATTATAAAGAGGAAAGGTTTGATTGTTTGTTTGTATTGAATAGGCTCCGAAACTACTGGACCGATCTGAATAATTCTTTCATCATTAAAATGCTACATTAACACCGAGTGACATAGTCTATATTTATATTGTAAATCGAGTTATGTTTTCCTGCGCGGAAGCCGGGACGAGCTGTACCTAATAATTTTGATTAAATCAGGACGCTTGTCTTAGGACGTATTCTAAACTAAATTTAATTTAATTAAATATTCTGTCAACTTGTCGCTAACGGGGAATATCACGTGCGAAAAAACGTGAGCATATTTTAATTAAATTTTGCTCAAAAATTTATACGCTAAAAATAATGCAATCTTATATCATAAAATGGCAAAAATTTTCAGTCTTAAACCTATCTACAAACTGGCAGTTTTCTTTAGCTTCCGTTGTTATATTTATTTTACAAGTAAAGTATACTAACTTTAAGTTTTTAATACTAATTTATTATATATAACTTAAAACTTTTCTAGAATTCCGGAATATCACGGAATTGTTTAGAAACTCAAAGAGTTCTCATTTTATACAACTTTACCAGTTGATGATAATGATGAAAATATGGAGAAGTAGAAACCATTGATTAATGGAATCCTTTCGAAACTATTAGTTACGGAATTATTCCGGAATTCGTAACCGAATTTTTTTTTTCCTACATCGAAACTGTCCCAAATATTTTTACAAAAACAGTTCTAATAGTACATTAATTAAAATCTTAATTTAAACATTAAAAATACGATACACATTTTAAATGAGATACATGGTACATAGTATTGTAAATGCTTCAAAAGGAATTACTTATATCTACTTACATATTAATAATTACATACAAAATTGTAAAAAAAAAAATGTTTAATTAATTATAGTGAGAGAAGACATTACGTGAGGTTACGCAGAACGGTATTAATAAGACGAAACGAGTTCATTGTACACATTACGAAAACTTTTTACTATGGGATCAATAAGGGAACCGTGTAAAAAACAGCTGTTGTGGAAATGAATATTGTAAACAATATGTGTTTTTTTTTTTTTGTGATTTAAAAACATAGTTACTATTATTATTGGGACTTAATCGTAGACATAATGCTATAAATCAAGTCCCGAATATAATAATAATTATGTGTTCACAATCGAGTACAATATCCACTCGTCGTATTTGTTTCCTGTTTTTCGCGAGTTTATGCATAAAAATGGTGGTCATTTATTTATGAAGTGCCGAATTACAAGCGCGAGTGTGAAGAAATGATACAAAGTGGTGAAACGTGACTTGACATTTCGTGTTGCTTCCAAAACTCCATCGGAGCTTATAGTAAAGTCGCCACTACTTTACTAAAGCATGACTGGACTTGACCAACACTGGACTTTGACTACTTTTTAACTTATGAAACTTGATAATATCAAAACACTTGACACTGGCAAATGCTCAAAACGCGGCGCCAAAATCAAAGAAGAATATCCACTCAGAACTACAACACTTCGCACAATCTCGATAGAAAGCATTTCGTTAGTACAATGACTTGTCTATTCTGCACCGTTATCAATACTAAAGATCTGAAAATTTTGAAATTTATAACGTTTGTTTATTTTCCTCGGCGTCCCCCTGAGAGTTTTGAGACGCATTTTCCGATGAGAAGTCCTTCAATATAGCGGACATTGACTCGCATATGTCTGTGAACTGCGGCCGGTCGGCAGGTGACGTGTTCCAGCATTGTTTCTAGAAAAAAACATAAATAAATATCGTAGGACATTACACACAGCGCTCCCTAAACTAAGCAAAGCTTGTACTATGGAGGTCAGATAACTGATAGAAACTGACAGCCCCGTTGGCTCATTGGTAGTATGTCTGCCTTGAGAGCTGTAGGGCGTGGGTTCGATTCCCACTCAGGGCAAACATTTTGTGAATAAACAAATGTTTGTTCTGTATCTGTGTGTTCTGTATGTATTATAAGTAAGTAAGATTGCTTTGTTTGGGGTCAGAAGGTACTGTGATATATATTTGATTTATATTGCTTCCTAAAAAAAGTGTAGGTATAATTTTCTTACCATTAGATTGCCCAGTGGTTCAGGAGTGTTGTTCGGTACGACCCAATCCAGGGTTCCGTTCTTCAAACGTTCAAGCACCGAATTGTCGTTCAACTTCGCGAATGGGAGTTCCGCTTTTGTGTATATCTGGAAAAAGATATCAGTTCGAAATTTGTTTCTATGAATTATTTTCTTCTTTTTTTTTGGCGTCTGTCTGAATGTGATGCATATGCATGTATTATATATAAACTTTCCTCTTGAATCACTCTGTCTATTGATGGGAACCGCATTAAAATCCGTTGAGTAGTTTAAAAGACGCACCCGTGCAAGCCGCTAGTCTACAATGGTATTCTCTCACCTCCCATACAGTGGCCGCAAACATGTAGACATCGGATTTAGTAGAGTATTCACCCTCGGACACCGCCTCCAGAGGTAACCAACGCAGTGGGATCACCTGGTAATGAACATTAAATAAAAAATCCATGGTGTTAATCCAAGGTGTCAGCTACGTCCATACCAAATTTCATCGAAATTGGTCCAGCCGTTTAAGCGGGAAGACGTAACAAACATACAAACACACTCACAATCTTTCGCTTTTATAATATTATACAGCTGCGCCCCGCGGTGTTACCCGCTACATGTTTTCGGGATAAAAAGTACCCTATGTTCTAATCCAGGCTCTCAGCTACATCCATACCAAATTTCATCCAAATCCGTTCAGTAGTTTTTGCGTGAAAGAGTAACAAATATCCATCTATCCAAACTTTCACATTTATAATATTATCTATTTCATAACATACGAAACAGAATATAATTATACTAGCTGCGCCCCGCGGTGTTACACGCTACAAGTTTTCGTGATAAAAAGTAGCCTATGTTCTAATCCAGGGTCTCAGCTACTTCCATACCAAATTTCATCCAAATCCGTTCAGTAGTTTTTGCGTGAAAGAGTAACAAACACCCATCCAAACTTACACATTTATAATAGATAGATATAACTCTTTATTGTGCACATCATAAATGGAAAAGAGTAATACAGAGAACAAAAAACCTTATTAAAAACTTTATAATATTAGTTTATGATTAGCGATGATAGCTCAGTGGTTAGCGCGGTAGGTTCGCATGCCGAAGGGCGTGGGTTCAAACCCCAACAATGAGCTTGAGCTGCCGGTGAAGGAAAACATCGTGAGGAAACCATAGCATGGTGGTAGGGTACTTTCTTAATACTCGGCTGGCTAGCTACCACCCTCAAGTTGAAAATCTGCCGCCAAGCATCTAACGGTGTGTTCCGGCAGCCTCACTTGAGAGCCAGTTCTATTCCAGGCTAGGTGTGCTTTACCATTTTCGACCAGACCTTCACTTAACATCAGGTGAGCTGTGGTCAAACAACTAGCCTGTCAACCATAAAAAAAAAAAAAATTTATAACATTAGTAAGATTTGATTTGTGCCTTAAGTCGAAAGTCTTCGACCAGTGTGTGTTACCAGTGATGACTTATGGCGCTGAAACGTGATCTCTGACTATGTGCCTTCTTGGAAAGCTCAAATTGGCACAACGAGCTATGGAGTTTCCCTGCGAGATCGAATCAGAAATGAGGAGATCCGTAGAAGAGCCAAAGTTACCGACATAGCCCAACGTATTAGCAAGTTAAAGTGGCAGTGGGCAGGGCATATAGCACGCAGAACTGATGGCCGATGGGGCTGCAAAGTTCTGGAGTGGAGACCACGGACCGGCAAGCGCAGCGTAGGACGTCCACCCACAAGGTGGACAGACGACCTAGTAAATACCGCAGGAACGCGCTGGATGCGAGCCGCTTCCAACCGGTCTTTATGGAAGTCAATGGGGGAGGCCTATGTCCAGCAGTGGACGTCCTACGGCTGAAATGATGATGATGATGATGATGATGATGATGAAGATTTGTGGGATTTCTTTCTTTTTAGACAGTTAGGTATTAAAAAAAAGTACCTGATCGTGTAGTTTGAAGTACTCGTGAGAGTCGGGGCCGCGCGTCAGCGCCGGGTAGGAAAGCTTCAGTTGTAGGTTCGAAGTTATCAGACAGTTCCGAGCCGCTATGTCTCTGAAACATAAATGACGAAATTAAAGTGTTTTTCGCTCTCAGAATATCAGAAATATCAGGTAACTTAAAAATTATAGAACATTACTTTAAGTTCATTATCCTATTTTCCTTAGCTTCCTTGAATTAAGATCCAAGATTTTTATTATAGAGTGTAAGTAATATCCACACACACATATACACACACACACACACCCTCAAACCCTCAAACATTTTATGAATAAACAAATGTTTGTTCTGTGTCTGTGTGTTCTGTAAGTATTTATGTATTCTATCAGTTATCTGACTTCCATCACACAAGCTCTGCTTAGTTTGGGGTCAGATGGCGCTGTGTGTATAGTCCTACGATATTTATTATTTATAATAATAAGCCATTACATTGATAGCAAATCAATTCATCTACAATAAAAAAAAATATTGGACCTATTATTATTAAATAATAATTTTATTCATCTATAATCATTCTTTTTTTTTTTTAATGGTTGACAGGCTAGTTGTTTGACCACAGCTCACCTGATGTCAAGTAAAGGTGTGGCCGAAGATGGTAAAGCACACCTAGCCTGGAATGCAACTGGCTCTCAAGTGAGGCTGCCGGAACAGACCGTTAGATGCTTGGCGGCAGATAAATTCGATTCATTTACTATAATTTAATTCATCTATAATTCTATAGTATAGTACACTAGCATATACTAGCTATGCAGTGTGTTCACATAGAGTAATTTATGCAGCTAACTGGTACTAAGCGTGATCTGGTTCCTTAGTTTGGGACTAGATGGCGCTGTGTGTCTAAAATGTCGACAAGTATTTATTTAATACCTGTGTGTGATTCTCTTGGTAGCAAGTCTACCGGCGGCGGCCGCCAGGTGCGCCACTAGCGCTAGTTGGTGGTAAGGCGCGAGCGGGGATGAGGAATGCTTCGGCTTCGGTACGGGGAGTGCGGGGCCGATCCTAGCTAGGTACTCGGCGGTCTCTTCGGGGGTTCGTGTCGCGAATAGGAAATTTTTTAGATCACCCTGTGGATTAATATGATAAATAGATAGATAGATAGATAAAACTCTGTATTGTGCGCACCATAAACAGAAATAAAAGAACAAAAGAATTTTTTTTTTAAAGCTGACAGGCTTGGTGTTTGACCACAGCTCACCTGATGTTAAGTGACGGTGTGGTCGATGATGGTAAAGCACACCTAGCCTGGAATGGAACTGGCTCTCAAGTGAGGCTGCCGGAACACACCGTTAGATGCTTGGCGGCAGATTTTCAACTTGAGGGTGGTAGCTAGCCACCCGAGTACTAGAAAGTACCCTACCACCATGCTATGGTTTCGTCACGATGTTTTTCCTTCACCGGCAGCTCAAGCTCATTGTTGGGGGTTGAACCCACGCCCTTCGGCATGCGAACCGACCGCGCTAACCACTGAGCTATCATCGCTACAAAGTGCCACAAGTGGCGGCCTTACCGCTAACAGCGATCTCTTCCAGGTAACCAAGAAATTAAAAACTCAAAAAATATATCTGATATGATATGTCTGCATTAAAAATACACACGGAAACTAATGTGGTGCGCGCGCGTACTCGGCTGTATCTCCATGATAAAGGCCACCAGATGTGACCGAAACTATAGTCAGAGTATCTGATATAATCAAACGTGTATAATCCATTGGTAAAAGAAAGAAAGAAAAAGATTTTATTCTGTAACATAAAGACACAAAAACAAAAACGAACAGACTGTAAAACAAATATTTTTGCGGCAGATTTTCAACTTGAGGGTTGGTTTGGTGGCCAGCGGAGTACTAGAAAATACTTCACCACCATGCTATGGTTTCCTCGCGATGTTTTCCTTCACCGGCAGCTTAAGCTCATTGTTGGGGCTTGAACCCACGCCATGCGTGAACCGACCGCGCTAACCACTAAGCTATCATCGCTAAAACATACACGGAACATGTGTCAATCCGCCATTGACAGTTAGTATGACCAACAGTATTAGGTAATTTATCTATTTTGTAACTGTACCAAATTTGTTTTTATGTGTGTTACAAAAATAAATCTTTCTTTGTGAACTGAAAGTGAGGAAATGAGTCGTGCGACAGCTCACCCAGTCGGTGTGTTGCAGCAACATGTAATGCGGCTCGCGCTCGTTGCATAGCCCGATCAGTCGCGCGACGTTCTCGTGTCGCACGCGACAGAACATGTCCAGCTGTCGACGGAACTCTGTCAATTGCACCTGTCATAATACAAGATGTACTTTTAACACAAACGTCTTTAATCCACATGCTATTCTTACATCCAAGGGTTGTCTGGAAGATTCAATTTGTAGCATACTACCTAATAATACCATTTTGCGGTTGTTGTTTATCTACATCCTGTATAATCTGGTATCGTCAGTTTCAGTAATCAATAATATTGTTATTTTTTGAGTTTTGGCGGGAACGCGGGAAGAGTCGTGTCGCTCCGTTGTATTTTTTTCCAAAACTAGTCTTTTGTCGAATGTTTATGCATAAAAATGGTGGTGTTTTATTCATAAAGTGCCGAATTACAAGCGTGAGTGTGGGAAAATGATATAATGTGGTGAAACATGACATTTCGTGTTGCTTCCAAAACTCCATCGAAGCTTTATAGTAAAGTCGCCACTACTTTGCTAAAGCATGACTGGAGTTGACTGACACGGGCTGGACTCGACTAAGACTGGACTTTGACTATAACTAGCTACGAGGACACTTATTTAATTTTTTAAACTTGAAAATATGTATATAAATACTTGACACTGGCAAATGCTAAAATGCGACGCCAAAACCAAAGAAAAAAAAAATATTGTTATTAAGGTGGTTCGATTTCCATACAAATATTTTTTTGCCATTTATGGACAAATGGAGCATAATTTTACAGTGAAATCACAGCTACTGGCATTTATTTTGGTCTTTATTTGCGGTAAATCACAAATGATTTAATAAAGAATACCTCGTCTTTAGTGGTGAGCACTTTCACAAGCACGTGCTGCATGTCTGGTTCGCTGATGTCTTCCTTCGTTTTCTTCAGTTGGTTCATATCTATCTTAGCAAGGAGAACCTCGCCGAATTCGCCTCGACCTGAATCAAGCGATTGAGAAATATTAATAAAAAATATCGTAGGACTATACACACAGCGCCGTCTGGCCCCAAACTAAGCAGAGCTTGTGTGATGGAAGTCAGATGACAGAGAAGTGAAATAAGTTTTTTTTTTAACTGAAGAACTATTTTTTTTTTGTAATTCGGTTATTGAAAATTGTACATTTATTCATTTATTTTGCAAATAAAATTTTATTTTTTAAACTATTATTGAATGTACATATATATATATATGTATTTTTTTAATGTTTGTGAATTGTAACTATTCGTTATAAATAAATTAGTGTGAGTATGAAGACAGAATAATTTTTTTTTGTAAGTACATACTTATCCCCCTAATATTATAAATGTGAAAGTTTGGATGGATGGATCGAAGTTTGTTACTCTTTCACGAAATAAAACTATTGAACGGATTTGGATGAAATTTGGTATGGAGGTAGCTGAGACCCTGGATTAAAACATAGGCTATTTGTTATCCCGAAAACATGTAGCGGGTGACACCGCAGCAGCAAGTAATACTTACAGAACACCCAGACACGAAATTTGTTTGTTTGTCCTGGGCGGGAATCGAACCCACGCCCTACAGCTCTTAAAGCAGATATACTACCAATGCTTCCGATCCGCGTCATCATCATTAACTTATCACAGCCCACTGCTGGACATAAGTCTCTCATAAGACAAGCTACTCAGCCCGATATGTTAATTTTTTTTTATGCCGCATGTGGCAATCACCGTCGCCTAGGATATCTGCAATACCAGGGTCCAAGGGCACTACAAAAACGTTGCCGCCCTTTGATTTATCGCTTTCAGCCGCTGCCAGCTGTCTCACGTATATCGTCACTTCATCTAGTCTCAGGGCGTCCTAAACTACGTTTGCCGATTCGCGGTACCATTATAGAACACGTCTAATAACCCAACCGGTTATCGGTTCTGCGGCAAACAATAACCAGCCCACAAGTGATCCGCGTAACCCTATAGATATACTTCATCATCATCATCAACATCATCATCAACAACCTTGCATAGTCCACCGCTGGGCAGAATTCTCTCGCAGGACACTTATAGACAGGATTTACTTACCTAGAGTAATTTGATCAACCAAGAGGTTCCTGGACACAGTGAGGTGGTCATACTGCCCAGATTTCTTCGATACCCTGGAAACGCCAGATACTTCGGAATTGTCAGCTCCTGAAATTTTACGACTGTTTTTCAAATTCCTAATTATACTAAAAACTAAAATATATATATTTTTTTATTTTTATTTTAGCCCATTTTGTCCCACTGCTGGGCAAAGGCCTCTCTCCCTCCCTTCCACGCCTCTCTGTTTGGTGCTTGTGATTCATGAGGGAAGAGGAAAAATAATTAAAAAATAATAATTACTAACTTACTAAAACTTATTACTAATTTGACTAAATTTGTTACGAATGATTCCTGTAAGCCTATGTATAGTATAGTTTTATAGACTAAATATACCTATAGAATAACGTATTCTGAAGTTATACTTAGTGGCATAATAAATTTACTTAAATATGTAATCTCAGTAAGTAAATTACTTGTAATTTTTATGAGATTAAATGATTCTTAAACCGTATACCTTTAGTGTATGTCCGCTATGAGGTGGTTCGATTTCCATACAAACAATTTTTTGCCTTTTATGGACAAATGGAGAATAATATTACAGTGAAATCACAGCTTTATATACTGGCATAAATCACAATTGCTTGAATAAAACAGTAGTTAATACCATTGTTTGTGATATATTGTAGTATTGAACTATATTTAAATTACTATAGATTTACTTTTAATCTTTTATATATTTACTTTATTTTTAGAACTTAATAATGTGTCTCTCCCGTCTGTGTTAATTTTTTATCATAATTTTATTTTTATTGTTGACAGGCTAGGTTTTTGACCATAGTTTACCTTATGATAAGTGATGGCGTGGTCGAAGATGGTGAACACACCTGGCCTAGAATGAAACTGGCTTTCAACTGAGACACAGTTAAAGTGGAAACTGCTCTGCTGCAGATTTTTTATTTTTTCCGCATTCTTTGAAGTGATGACAGCCTGGTAAGAGGGGGGGGGGGGGGGGGGGGGGGGGGAGGAGGGGGGGGGGAAGACTCACCGCTGTCTTTGTCATGAGGCAGCAGACGACCGTTAGGCACTGCCACTCCATTTCCAACTTTCTTATCTTCCTCTTCCACCAGCTTCTCGCGACCTTCCACCATCTCCAACTCCATTTTCTCACCTGGACACAAAACACAAACACCTTTCTTATCAAAATCAAACAAAAATGTATTTATTTGCTAAGTACAGGTGTCAAAATGTTGGTACATAAATAAAAACGTCGCTTAATCCATACTCAACCCAGAATTGGATGTGCAAAAAATTAACTTTTTTTTTATGGTTGACAGGGTAGGTGCTTGACCACAGCTCACCTGATGTTAAGTGAAGGCGTGGTCGAAGATGGTAAAGCACACCTAGCCTGGAATGGAACTGGCTCTCAAGTGAGGCTGCCGGAACACACCGTTAGATGCTTGGCGGCAGATTTTCAACTTGAGGGTGGTAGCTAGCCAGCCGAATACTAGAAAGTACCCTACCACCATGCTATGGTTTCCTCACGATGTTTTTCCTTCACCGGCAGCTGACACTCATTATTGGGGTTTGAACCCACGCCCTTCGGCATGCGAACCTACCGCGCTAACCACTGAGCTATCATCGCTACAACTTATAGTTTAAGTACAATTTAGTAGTTACAAGTACAAGTTTAGGTACACACATAACTATGTGTTTGTACCTAAACTTTCGCAAGTCTTTTACAAACATACATACAAACACACACACTCTTACAAAGATACACGTGTAGTTACTTTTAAATTTGATACGTTAGTACCTACTAGAATGCCGTCAGATGAAGGACAGAGTACATGCGCGAATATAAAACTTTTTTAAATTTATTCATTAAACAAGTTTTGTACAAATCTACCGATGTCGCAGTTTGATGTCTCAAACGTCGAAATTACTCGGGCGCTGTGTAGAGTTTGTAGAGGTTTGTTATTTACCCGCTTGCCTCCGCTTCAGCCGCCGCCGCCTGCAGTACACCATCAACGCCAGTACAAGCAACATGTATGCTCCAGCGACGGATATCGACACCACGACCGCTTTACCCGCCACCCCACTCGATTCCGACGGCATTTCGCCTTCTGTAATAGCCAAATCCCCTCAACTGTAGTGCGTATAATTTAACTTACTTGTTCCAAAAATATAAAACACTTGCTTTTTGATTTAGATGGTGTGGTGTCGCTAAAAATATTTTTTTTTAATACAAAATAGCTTCGCGTTTGACCACAACCTGCCTGATGTTAAGCAGGATGCAGTCCAAGATGAAGCCGATTTGTATATTGCCAGCGTTGTCCAAAATATTAGAGACTGTTATCAAATCTCGAATCATTGAATTTTTTGAAGAAAACGATCTTTTTAATGATGCTCAATTTGGATTCCGAAAAGGTCGTTCTACTGAAATGGCGATAAGAAATGTAATCTACTTTATTCTGGAATCTTTAGATGAGTCTAATAGATGTGCAAGCATATTTTGTGACCTATCAAAGGCTTTTGACTGTTTAAGACATGATGTGTTGATAAAAAAATTGGAATTTTATGGCTTTCGTGGAACTGAACTAAATATGATAAAAACATACCTTAATAATCGCAGTCAAATAGTGTGTGTAAATGGGTCTTCTTCAGCATTGGGTAACATGTCAATAGGGGTGCCACAAGGCTCAGTTTTAGGTCCTCTATTGTTTTTAATTTATATTAATGATCTCGCAGGTGCCATGCCAGAGTGGGCGCAAGTAAGTCTCTTTGCCGATGATACCCATGTTGGTATTAAAGATGTTAACAAACATAACTTAGATACGAAAATAAATACTACTATGGACTTGTTAACGGAATGGTTTGATTGTAATGGTATCATTCTAAATTCTAATAAAAGTACTGTTATGCACTATCAATCGAAACTTGGCATTTTTGGTATCTCGGCAAGTAAAGAAAATGTGTTTTTAGGATACACAATAGATAATACAATTAGTCACAATGCTCATATCGATAATATATGTAAGAAAATTGCCAGCGGAAATTATGCGTTATTTAAACTTAAGCCGTTAATAGATAGAAATACTCTTATATCCGTGTATTATGCATACATACATTCTGTTATAAGATACGCAGTTACGATATGGGGTAACGCAGCCAGTATTACAAAAGTGTTAAGATGTCAGAAGAGAGCGATTAGAATAATAAATGGTTTAAAAAAACGTATTTCTGCAAAAAAATACTTCAAAACTAACAAAATTATGACAGTGATATCACTATACATATACAATAGCTTATTAGAAATACACGGAGCTAATTTGCCAAAGAACAAAGACAGGCATCAATATAACTTGCGAAACAAAGAAAAGCTGGTCGTGCCATGGACTAGGTTAGGTAAAGTTGAAAAGCAGGGCCGTCACGCCAAAATATTAATGTATAATAAATTGCCAAAATATATTACAGAATTAAATCATACCGAATTTAAAAAAACCATTAAATTTTTTTTGGAAAACAATCCATTTTACAAATTAGGTGAATATATGTCAATGAGGTTCTCAGAATCCTCATTTATGTGTAGTACATAAACGGAGCCTCCGCTGTAGTATGTTCGTTGTTAATTACTCGTATAGGTATAGCTTCATTCATTAAAGTGTAATCGTAAGGTTTTTTTTGTACATGTGACTTGCCTTTAACATTATTGTTATTTATGGCCAATAAATATTACTGATTACTGAAGCACGCTTACCTAGAAAAAAACCTGTTTACCCTAGATTTGAAGAAACCCATATTTTCTACTAACTGTGCGCCTCGCGGTGTCACCCGCTGTTCCCACGTGAACACAAATTTTTTTCGGGATAAAAAGCCTACGGTGTTCATCCAAGGTGTCAGCTACGTCCATACCAAATTTCATCAAAATTGGTCCAGCCGTTTGAGCGGGAATTAGTAACAAACATACAAACACACTCACAATCTTTCGTTTTTATAATATTTTATAGCTGCGCCTCGCGGTGTTACCCGCTACATGTTTTCGGGATAAAAAGTAGCCCATGTGTTAATCCAGGGTCTGAGCTATCTCCATACCAAATTTCATCCAAATCCGTTGAGTAGTTTTTGCGTGAAAGAGGAACAAACATCCATCTATCCAAACTTTCACATTTATAATAGTAGTGGGATTCATTTATTTCGTAAGTGGTTATCGATCACATAATGGCACGTTTCAATAACAATAATTTTACATTTGACAATAATAATCCTACTGATCTTATAAATGCGAAAGTTTGTGAGTATATTTGTTACTCACGCAAAAACTACAGAACCGATTTGAATGAAATTTGGTATGGAGGTAGCTGAGACCCTGGATTAACGCATAGGCTACTTTTTATCCCGAAAACATGTAGCGGGTAACATCGCGGGGTACAGCTAGTAGGTAACACAATAAATAAAATACATTGTACAATTGTACGTCTACTACGTTCTTAGGCTTTATGGTGAAGGTAATCACTATAACAGTGAAGAACAGAAGTTAACAGTGGATGGAGACAGCAAAAAACAGGAATACATGAACATCTCTAGAGGAGGCCTTCACGTTCGAGAAAACGAGGGGTTCTTAAGTAATCAAATACATATAATTAATATATTTAACTATAAACCTTTTAAAAAATTAGAAAATAAGTAAAAATAATTAGAAATAAGTTTATGTTTGTACTGTTTTTAATAAGAAATATAAGGCTTTTTTATTTTATTTATTAATTACTATAACTGTAGAACGTCTGATCGACATGCCAGCGCTTCAAGCGGGACTTGAAGCAACCCAGGCTCGGAGCAGCGACTACTTCGCTCGGCAATTTATTATACACTGTCGAGCCCATGATATACTCGTAAGTGAGCTTAAAAATATTAGTGGGACGTTTTCTTCCTCACCTGCGTGGACTACAAGTTGCAACTCATTCCTGGCTAATCCAGCGAGCGAACCGGCCGTGCATCCGTAATTAGCCGCATCAGCGTCGCTCACCGAGCGGATGACAAGTGTGCCGTTGTTCAGAAGAACATACCTGGAAAAGTTTGTCGGGACATCAGATACCTAGATCAACGATATGTTACAATTTAGCCTTGAGCATTTTGCCATGATTACCTCCTTAAATTTGCTTCTGTAGTGTGAGGCATTTCAGATAACTGGTGATAACACTATCGAGGGATACAGTTTGGTGTTGCAGTTACATTTTTTTTCATGTAACAGTAATGAGTCGAACGAGACGCTTTCTTGATCGTAAGAGATAACATATCAACACATAACTTAGCATGTATCTATCATAACATCATCTACATCTAAAATATAATTTACACTCGAAGAATTCGTCTTGTAAGTTTTTATTTGGTGGTAGATTTCTTTAGCAGGAAATCGTCTAGGTAGGTACCACCGCAGTATCAGATATTCTACCGCCAAGCAAACATGTGTAAACATTCATGTGCTCCGGTTTGAAGGGTACTGCAGCTAACGAAATTACTGGGCTGTTGAGACTAATCATCTTGTCTCAAAATAATGAGCGCCAAAGCAGCGATGCCCTGGACTTTGTTTTGCAACTCTGTGTATCGCTGCAATGGTCATGGACATGCGTTATCTCTTACCATTAGGAAAGCGTATCGTTCGTCTCATTACTTTTCCATTAAAAAAAAGAGAGAATAAAAACTTGAAAATCCGAAGGACTTCTCAGTGTTCAAAAATGTTTGTTTTCCCTGATGACGCGTTGCAGCCACAAGCTACCTTTATCAAGGAGTGACGACTGGACACGGCGCGCGCGGTCTTTGATATCACCTTCTTGACTTAGATCGCGTGTGTCGGAACACAGCACAATTAAACATAAAAAACTAAATAAAATTTTACATACTTTGCTGTAGAAGCATTAACGCCACCCTCTACGCTCACTCCATCTTCTGAAAAAGAAAAAAAAATGTTATCACGTTATGTTAATTTTAGTAATATAAATAATTATGTATAACTTCCAATTTAATTTATGGTTAATTCATTTGTGGCCGTGTGATCTAGGTAAAGTTAATACATATTTATTTTGCTTAATTTATCCACCTGCTACGATCCTGGCACACAATATTAGTAAAGTACTTAGTAGTTCAATATACTAACGTTGGTACAACACAGTAGAGTTCCGGTCCCAGTGAGTGGTAGGGCGCGGATCACCCGACGCCACGCAGTCTAGCGTTGCCTGCTGACCGGAAAGGACGTGCAACTGCTGTCCTGGCGACGGCGTAACCACACGGGGGGACACTGCAAATTAATAAAATCTAGGATAATAGATTGAATGAACATTATTTATTTTGTACACAATGTAAATAGCAGTAATATTTACATTAGAGATACAATGAAGACTTGCGTTCGATAACACCCAACCTCATAGTAGGCAATAATGTGGGCTAGATATAAGATTAAATACCTAACAATTCATGAGTCTTGCAAAGACGAACTTATTTTTTTAAATTTTTATTATATAAGACTTCACATAGATAACTACATCAATGCATGTATTATAAAACTTACAATCTAATACAGCTAAATGTGCTATCTTTTAAAGGAAGTACCGCATGCTTTATTACAACTAATTTTTAAAAACCTTAAAATACATATTGTGAATATGTAAAAAAAAAAAACAATTATTAGACCTCATTTCACATATCGCTATCTCCGAAACTAATAGTTCAGTCATTTGGTTATTTTACCTAGAAAGTTTTCCGGGAGTTTTTGAAATCGGTGACATCGCATATCTTTGCCGCTCGGTCCGCCATGGCGCGATGGCGCTCAACAATAGTTTTTTGACAATATCTCCATTCGACTCATTTTACGATGAAAATAGTTAGGCAATAAAGTAAACTAGAGAAAATTTCCTACAATTTATGCCCTGAACATTTTTTCTGTAAGATCAATAGTTTCAGCGTACGAGAGCAGCAAACAGATACATTCTAAGATTTTTTTTTCTGTACATTTTTTATATTTCTTGTGTGCACAAAAAGGGTTTCTATCTATCATCGATGTTTTTTAACTTCATCTGTACTCACCAACCACATCCAATGTAATCTTTGCCTCTATAATTCGAGTCCCGTCGACTGCACGACACGTGTAGTTACCGATGTGGCGTTTGGAAGCCTCCAGCACCAATAGAGTACCGTTTGAGGAAGACACGCCTTCCGGTAGAGAATCTTCGTCGTTCTGAAACATTTTAGACAGCGCATATGATAATTTGATCTTTACATACGTGGGATATGTTAATGTTAAGCGTAATAGGGATACAGACATAGGTAGCCGCAAAAACGCGGGTAGTTAGACCGCAGTAAGATTTTTTGAAGGATATTCTTAGTCTGTTTGTGTTTTGTCAAGCACTGTCTTCACGTGCGAGGCCCGCAGTAGCCCGTATTGCGACGCATGACGAGGCCACGCGCGCATTGTACGCAGCTGTGTATCCATGAAGAAGGCCACCGGATGTGGCCGAAACTATAGTTGGAGTATCCGATATAATTAAACGTGAGTAAGTAAAACAAAACATGTGTCAAAACCACGTCAGTCTCTATAGTAAAATAAGATTTGTTTGATTAAATACTGTCTGATGTTAAGCATCAATGTGATACAGGATGGAACACGCTTACATACAATGATCCTTTTTATTGTACCTTTCGAAAAACACAGACTAGGACAGTTCCACATACTCATAGTGCGAATAAAGTTGTACAATGTGCTGGTAAGCTATAGTTGTACAATAGTATTTCATTACTTAATAGCAAACAATAATCTAAATATTTTAGTAGGTAGTAGTACTCTTTAGCAGGAAGTTGTCTAAGTAGGTGCTACCGCAGTATCAGATATTTTGCTGCCAAACAGTAATGTGTAAACATTACTGTGCTCCGGTTTAAAGAGTAGCTAGCGAAATTACAGGGCTATTGAGAGTCTATATAATATCTCACTTGAGAGCCAGTTCCATTCTAGGCTAGGTGTGTTTACCATCTTCGATCACACCGTCACTTAACATCAGGTGAGCTGTGGTCTACACCTAGCCTGTCAAAACAATAAAAAAACTCAAAGTAATGAGCAGCAAAGCAGCGATGTCCTGGATTTTGGCTTGTAACTCAAAGTTCGCACTGTTACCATCACGAAAGTGTTTCGTTTGTCTCATTACTTTTCCTTAATAAATGAATACTAACCAAATACCAAGTAACATTGGGAGCTACGCCGCCTGCGACTTTGCAATGGATTTTCCCCGAACTGTTTAGTTCTAACTTCTTACTCGGTCGGGGTTCCGGCTCGAAGTGCATAACGCCATCTGTTGAGGTAATTGATAACTAATTAGAGCTAACTTGCACTACGGGGAAGATCTATGCTGCCATCTAGTGGCATAGATCCTTGGAATGTTAATTTTTTTGTCTCTTGCAAGTATTTTGTAGCGCTGATAGCTCAGTGGTTAGCGCGGTCGGTTCGCACGTCGAAGGGCGTGGGTTCAAACATCGTATGAGGAAACCATAACAGGTTACTTTTTAGTACTCGGCTGGCTAGCTACCACAAGTTAAAGTTAAGTCACAGCAAAAGTCACAAGTCAAGTTAAAAAATCTGCCGCCAACATCAAGTGAGCTGTGGTCAAACACCTAAGCCTGTCAAGCATAAAAAATAGATAGATTTATTCTGTCAAAAAAAGTCCCGCATCTAACAAAACTTTTAGCGATACATATCTTTCGAAATGGGACCGAGGATGCTTTGCCTGTGTCGGCGTTTGCGAGATGCCGGCTTTTCTCCAAGACGCAATCCCACCTGGGGCACATCGGCGAAAAAGCCGGACAGCCGGACAAGTCTGTCCGGTCTATTACATTTCGTCTATTACTCTAACAAATTTTCGACAGACATAATTATAATCACTGTTTTAAAGACTTGACATTAGTGTTAGCAATAAAATATTTGTATATGATGATTTTTTTAATTCCTTATAGGCCCAAGCCCATATACATAATATGTGTTTTTTTTCACTAATAATAATGTTTATTTCATAAAATAATCAACACATATTATTTATCTTGCTTCTTTACCATTTGTAGAGACACGATGGCTTTCGCTATTCTTGTGAGGATGAAGTTTGTGAGCTGCATGGTGCCCCACATCTGGAAATAATAAAAACAATTCTTATTTATACAGTTCTTACAAAAAAATCTTAAGGTGGTTCGATTTCCATACAAATAAATTTTTGCCGTTTATGGACAAATGGAGCATAATTTTACAGTGAAATCACAGCTACTGGCATTTATTTGCGGTAAATCACAATTGCTTGAAACAATTGTGATTGTGAAAACAGTAGATTAATAGCATAAAATCAAATTTATGAATTTTGAATAAAACAATGTGTGTGATTGTGACTGATTTCACTGTAAAATTATGCTCCATTTGTCTATAAATGGCAAAAATTGATTTGTATGGAAATCAAACCATGTTAAGAGGAAACGCTAGTAGTTACTTTTCACACAATTCTATTCTTCTATTTTACCCTGGATAATGTTTACTGGTTGAACTGGACTTAATTACGAACCGGAAAACATTTCCCTTCTACGAGTAACCTTCCGATACGTATTTTAATTAAGTTAAGAGTACCTACTTTAATACAAATGAAATAAAGTGAAACACATGAAATTTACTTGAACATAACAAATTTTATTTTACAATTTTCCAGTTTCGCTTTTTTGTCGAACCAGGACGATGTAAGGAAAACTTTTACGAAACTGAACGGTGATTTCGTGAAACGGAACGGTGTTCCGGTGCGTTCCAGTCCATTTCGAGCACTGCTGACCGAGCAATATTTTTTCGTCATAAAATCAAGGTCTGCTAAAACTATGTCCCTATCATTTCATTTTTTCCACCAACTAATTATTATCTAAGAAAAAAATGACTTAAAAATTCGCAAAAATTATTGGATAGGCTCAATTTTTAGAGGAGAGAGAATACGAATTTCGTATTACGAAACCAAATTTACAAATTTAAGTGCCTATAATATAATCGGTCCGAGTTGCCCTTGCCCTTGCCCCTATCGCACTCTACGGGAAAAGGCTGGAGGTGTGGGGGTTTCAGAATAAGTAAATAATACGTATCTACGAGTATATAACTTGCAATCGGTTTAGTAGTTTCGGAGCCAATTCAATACAAACAAACAAATCTTTCCTCTTTATAATAGTATAGATAGATATAAATAGAACAATCGAGTCGATCAAATTTTAAATCAAAGACATCGTAAAAAATGTGTTTTTAGACATGTTCTGTTGGCTGTTGAGACTTACCATCGAAAGTCTCAAAGTAATGAGCACCAAAGCAGTGATACCCTAGACTTTGTTTTATTACTCAAAGTTCTGTGTATCGCTGCAATGGCCATGGACAGGCGTTATCTCTTACAAATACAAATACAAATACAAATACTTTATTGATAACACCAATGTTACAAGTCACTTCAAAATTTTAAAGATGTCATAAAATGGGTTTTAAAACACTGATTACATGTCAAAATAAGGTATGTCAATATCCAAACCACCATCAGGACCATCAGGAGAGCGTCTCGTTCGTCTCATTATTTTACACATTAAAAAAAACTATGAACTGTATAATATTTATAACACAAAAGACACTATTAAGGCACGATATTCCTTTCATGTTATTTTTAGTGTTGTGCTTTGATGATTACTCCGGAAGTGGTAATGCCGACAAATACGAGCGTTTCCTTTGACGACGAAATCTTTGGAATTGAGATGCGCCGGATTGTGGTTTGGCCGGCAAGACGCGGATTTGCCAGTCTAAACATAAAGTGTTTGTATTTCATACATTTTCCAAACTGTAGATCTCTCTCAAGTGAGTCTGCCGGAATACACCGTTAGATGCTTGGCGGCAGATTTTCAACTTGAGGGTGGTAGCTAACCAGCCGATTACTAAAAAGTACCCTACCACCATGCTATGGTTTCCTCACGATGTTTTCCTTCACCGGCAGCTCAAGCTCATTGTTGGGGTTTGAACCCACGCTCTTCGGCATGCGAACCTACCGCGCTAACCACTAAGCTATCATCGCTAAGTACAATTTTTTTGAATTAAATATTTAAGCAGAGTATAACGACAATTCAAGTTTCACTTAACTACATCTTCTGATAAGAGCCCTACAAAGACAATTAAAGATTATATTTAAAAAAAAGAGTGAATTTTAGTTATTTTTGGAATGAACTCCTCAACGGTATAAGGCTTTGCCGGCTAACTAGGCTGATCTTCGACATTTTTGTCAGGAACAAATGGCCGGATCGGTCCGAGTCATCTCTAAATAGAACTATAAATAATTCGAATGAAGTGATGTCGGTAACCGTATTTAGTTTAACCGCGAGTACTAGAAAACGTAAACACGCCAGTTTACATCGGACACTTCAAAGGGACGCGTTCCACGCCTTTTTATTTTACATTGTATGGTAACCATGTAGTAGAGTTTTGTGGGACTTGTTTTTTGTATAATACTACGGGAATGTTTAAGGTATATATCTAGTTTATTTCCGCTTAACAGTCGTTCTAGTATCAACAGTGATGAGGACTTAAATTAAACTAATTAGACACATTAGGTTTTTAATTAATAACCTAATCTTACTTTAAATCTAGAACTAATTTGACATAAACCTAAAAATATAATTTGACAAAAATTTTATTAAAATAACAAAAAATCTAGTAAAAATAACCATAAGACTTAAAATCCTCCTCTCTCTGCAGTAAGTTTGCTGTTGTTAAATATTGTGTTTTCTTTTGTAGCTGTCAGGCTAGGTGTTTGACCATAGCTCACCTGATGTTAAGTGACGGTGTGGTCGATGATGTTAAAGCACACCTAGCCTGGAATAGAACTGGCTCTCAAGCGAGGCTGCCGGAACACACCGTTAGATGCTTGGCGGCAGATTTTCTACTTGAGGCTGGTAGCTAGCCAGCCGAGTACTAGAAAGTAACCTACCACCATATTATGGTTTCCTCACGATGTTTTCCTTCACCGGCAGCTCAAGCTCATTCTTGGGGTTTGAACCCACGCCCTTCGGCATGCGAACCGACCGCGCTAACCACTGAGCTATCATCGCTACAATCTACAGCTACATCGCTGTGTTTCCTTGTCCACGATAAGTCAAGCTAATGGTCAACCCAGTGAACTTTAGTGCAGTGAATAAACATACGGCAATGTGTGGCTCGCATCACTTCGCGGCCGATGCACTCAGTGCTTCATCAATTCACACTCACCAATCCGACCTGCCAGCGTGCACTTGGAGTTGGAAACACAAGTGACCATTTTCATGTTAGGGTTTTTTTTTTTTAATTATACGCTCCACAGACACTGGGGTCCGTGACCTTTGTCAACTTTAGTTACATATTTTTTTTTTTTTTACAATTTTACATTACAAAAAGAGGAAAGTTACGTTAGTAATCTTAATCTAAGATTAAAGTAGCTACTAGATTGTGTGTATACCGCGAGCAGCCCAGCGACCCGCAAGCAGCACCCGATCACGAGTATGACGCATGTGCCAGCCATCGCCCTCCTCAACCATATCTGAGGGAAGAGAGCGACCCGACACACGACGCCGCCGCAAGAAGGAGCCTTCGATGGTGAGCATGAATGCTCGAGGCATACACACAATCCTTATTTCTATTTACATCATGAGTTTTCATTAATCGCCTCCTCCCGACTTAAGGCCTCCATCACCGCCGTGTTTCGATCTTTGATGGCCATCTGCAAATTATATTCTTTGATGGTCTTAGGTGACATGTTATGTTCATGTTAGGGTTCGAACGAAACGGTCTCTTCAAGGTAAGAGATAACGCTTGTCGGCTGTCCATGATCATTGCATTGATATCCAGAATTTTGAGTAACGAAACCAAATCAACGACATTTCAGTTGTGGTGAAGAAAGAAAGAAAGTAAAGGAAAGAATGAAAAGAAAGAAAATAAAGAAAAGAAAAAAAAAAAGAAAAGAGAGAAAAGAAAGAAAACTTTAATTTTGTCACACATAACACTACATATCCTACTAATCCCACTAATATTATAAATGTGATAGTTTGGATGGATGGAAGTTTGTTTCTTTTTCACGCAAAATCTACAGAATGGATTGGGATAAAAAAATTTATGGATAGCTGAGACCTTAGATTAAAACATAGACAATAGACAACACTTTATTTGGGACATAAAACACATTTCAACATAATTTACAATACATACATACAAAAAAATAAACATAAAACATAGACAAAAACATAGGTATATAGTATAGTATATAGTATAAATAAAAATTAAACGAAAAAACAAAAAGTTAAAAACACACTACATACATAGGCATACTTTTTATCCCGATAACATGTAACGGGTAACACCGCGGGGCGCAACTAGTTCCCCATAATATTAACAGTAATAAAACCACATATAAACTTGAAGGGTCCGTTTCTGTAGGGGATAGATAAAATTTTATAACCCGAGTTAATATGGCTACGTAGAAAACGTGGGTCATTGTCTAATCGAACTGGGAAAGTAAACATATTAAAAGTTATACGGGAGTTTGTCACATGCGATGTATTTTGTCACATTTAGCTTGCTGTCTATTTTAACCGACTTGTACCGACCAAGTCAGGGCATGTAGACTTAGAAGTTTGGCTTTACATAAGATCAGATTTTTTACTTGGTGGTAGATCTCCTTAGCAGGAGGTCGTCTAGGTAGGTACCACCGCAGTACCAGTTATTCTGCCGCTAAGCAGTAGTGTGTAAGCATTACTGTGTTCCGGTTTGAAGGGTAGGTACTGCAGCTAGCGAAATTACTGGGCTGTTAAGACTAACTCTATCAAAAGTCTCAAAGTAATGAGCGCCAAAGCAGTGATGCCCTGGACTTTGTTTTGTTACTTAATAATAATAATAATATAAATATAAATAAATATCACAGGACATTACACACAGCGCCATCTGGCCCCAAACTAAGCAAAGCTTGTGCTATGGAAGACAGATAACTGATAGAATACTTAAATACTTTTTTTTTTTTTGTAAATACATACTTATAATACATACAGTACACCCAGACACAGAACAAACATCGATGTTAGTCACACAAATGTTAGTCCTGAGTGGGAATCAAACCCACGCCCTTCAGCTCTCGAAGCAGACATGCTACATTAAAGTTCTTTGTTTTGTGTATCGCTGCGATAGTCATGGACAGGCGTTATCTCTTACCATCAGGAGAGCGTCTCATTACTTTTCACATAAAAAAAAGAAAAAAATAAGATAACTTTTTCACAGTGCAAGCCATATGGTCTCGTCATGGCAACATTTTACATGAAAATGGTTTTTGGTGGGTAAACCTCCCTACTTCCTTCCTACTAATATTATAAATGCGTAAGTTTGTTACTCTTTCACGCAAAAAACAATCAACGGATTTGGATGAAATTTGGTATGATTGATTGATTGATTGATCGATTAACTCTTTGCACACACTAAAAAAACAATACAGAAGAAATAAAATTAATTAATAGGTGTAACAACTGGCGACCTTATCGCTAAAAGCGATCTCTTCCAGCCAACCGTAGGACGGACAGGATGGAGGTAGGCGAGACCCTGAATTAACACATAGGCTACATTTTATCCCGAAAACATGTAGCGGGTAACACCGCGGGGCGCAGCTATTATATTATAAAGAAAAAAAAAAGAAAAAAAAATTTTGCTCTAGCTAGACCATTCTAAGTCTACGTGCTTCATCTTCGACCACACCATCGCTTACCATCAGGAGAGTTGGTGGTCGAACGCGGGAAAAAAAATTTGCAGTGAGTCTGGTCCTACCTTAATTGGATAGAGTTGTTTCCGCGGATGTGACATACGACCCGTTATTATGTACGTGAGAGGAATGACGATAGCTGTTGTATTGTAAAGGTGTGTACACACGGCGGAGTTTGCCAGAATTCGATTAGACGGACCGAAAAGTTGTGTAGGTACCTATGAAAAGAGATGCTCGATGTTTTTCTAAAGCAAACATATTCCAATTTTTTTTGTCATGGTGTCATGGGCCGCTAACTAAAAATATTTAGGTTTAAGATGGTTCGATTTCCATACAAATAAATGTTTCCATTTATGGACAAATGGAGCATAATTTTACAGTGAAATCACAGCTACTGGCATTTTGTTTGGTCTTTATTTGTGTAAATCACAATTGCTTGAATAAAGCAGAAGATTATTAAGAATTCACTTTTACAAAGTGTTTTATCGCAATTAACAAAGTATTCATGTAATTAATAATGGTTGTCACAATAAAACTGTATACAACATCTCGTCACCTTTATAATAGTCTTTAGTTTTTCCTTTCTAGTTTTGGAAGGAAATACAGTGGGGCGACAAGACTCTTTCCGCGCTCCCGCCATAACTCTTGATTGTGCTTACACTGTGGTTGATCGTACCCAAGGAGCGTACGTACGCAATGTCACTGTCACTGACAGTGACATGCGTACTTACGTATGTTATGTAAGTCGATATGTATGAAATAAATGTTTTTTTGTTAAAGGTGGTTCAATTTCCATACAAACAATTTTTTCCCATTTATGGACAAATGGAGCATAACTTTACAGTGAAATCACAGCTACTGGCATTTATTTGCGGTAAATCACAATTGCTCAAATGCAATTGCTCAATTTTATCAGCATGAAATCAAATTTATGATAGATTTATGAATTTATGATTTTTGAATAAAACGGCAGATTATTAGCATAATCTACAGTTTTATTTAAATAATTGTGATTTACCGCAAACAAAGACCAACATAAATGCCAGTAGCTGTGATTTCACTGTAAAATTATGCTATGCCACAAATGGAAAAAAATATTTGTATGGAAATCGAACCACCTTAAATCAAGACTAGCGCTGATCATACCGCTTAGTATGACCAGTACTGTGCTGAGGTGAGCCCTATTATTAGTATATTTTGTAACTGTCTATTTGATTGTTTTTGTGCTTGTTACAATATAAAACTATCTTCTTTCTTTCTTTCTTTAAATCTACTTCATTAAACTTGACCAATTAAAATACGTCACAAATTTTATCTACGTGGAGAGACATTTATTGACGTTACTTTTTTAAATCCGCACTCGATAAATCTCCAGTGAAATAACCATGCGCACAGTTATCTCGAAATCGCTGCGAGCCCCCTAGAAGAACCCCCAAAATTCCCCTAACTTCCCCTAGAATAATAAACCACGCTTGAAGTCGTAAACTGCTGTTGATGGAATTCAACCCCCTACCTCTAAATTTAACATTTTATGTGACAGCTAGGCGGCGGCACTCATTATGGTAAATCGTAAAAAAACATAATGAGATTATGTGCACCCTGTTTACTAATTTACTATGATTATAACAGACTAACGGACGCTTCGCGGTTTCACCCGCTTAGTTCCAGTTGGAATACAGGGATAAAAAGTAGCCTATGACACCCGGAGATAGAGTAGCTTCTCAACGGTGAAAGAATTTTTGAAATCGGTCCAGTAGTTTTCGAGCCTATTCAATACAAACAATCAAATCTTTCCTCTTTATAATAGTAGAGATATATAGATAAGTATGATTTTGATTTTTTTTAACATGAATGGAAAAATTACCTCAAACTTTGGTAATATCAATAAAAGATTTGTATTTGTCAGTAACTGATAGAATGCTTCAGAATTATTTTTTTGTAAATTCATTGATTTATTAGTCTCAAAAGTCTTGTTGTTTCGCAACAGTACCCTTCAAACCGGAACACAGTAATGTTTACACACTACTGATCGGCGGAAGAATATCTGGTAGGTACAGCAGTGATACCTACCTAGATGACCTCTGCTAACGAGACCTACCATCACGGGAAGCTGTCAAAACAGCGTTGATTACAGTAACAGTAGGTATAGAATAGAATAAAACTTTCTTGTAAATAATGATAAAGATTTTTTTTTTTAAATGTTTGACAGGCTAGGTGTTTGACCACAGCTCACCTGACGTCAAGTGAAGGTGTGGCCGAAGATGGTAAAGCACACCTAGCCTGGAATGCAACTGGCTCTCAAGTGAGGCTGCCGGAACACACCGTTAGATGCTTGGCGGCAGATTTTCAACTTGAGGGTGGTAGCTAGCCAGCCGAGTACTAAAGTACCCTACCACCATGCTTTGGTTTCCTCACGATGTTTTCCTTCACCGGCAGCTCAAGCTCATTGTTGGGGTTTGAACCCACGCCCTTCGGCATGCGAACCTACCGCGCTAACCACTGAGCTATCATCGCTACAAAAAAAAGAAAAGATAAAAAAATGATAAAGATAATTTTAATTTTTAATAATAAAAGAATACAATGAAATTAATAGGTAAATACATCTTAATACATTAATACATCTAGACGTTTTGGACATTTCAGTTCATTGTATAAACTGGTAATCATTGGACCCCAAACTAAGCACGACGCTTGTGTCTTGGGAACCGAAAGCGTTTTTAATAGAATATTCTTTGACTTTAGCAAAAACATTAATTGTTTAATTAAAAATACTTACTTATACATAATATATGTAGTATTTTACAAATCCCATTTGCAATTTCTTAACAAACTAAGAGAAATCCCAAAAGCGAAACTAAATTACAGACACTTCTACCGGCAGCTAACTGCACTACAAATTCCAAGATGGCGGCGTTGCCACGGCAACCGATCGTAAAATTTTATAGCGCGCCAACCCCCTTTGAAATCAGTAAGCGACTAACCTGCCTATAAACTCGGCACAATTGTAGAACTAAAACAGTTTCAAAGAAAAGTATCACTTTTGTTAAGTAAAGACTATAGTGGCTCCATCGTTCACGTCTGGTGTTAACTTGGTGGCATTGCAAGTTTCTAGCACTAGACACAAGTTGTCGAGATTAGAGATGCAATATTATTTTCATTGCCAGCCGGATTATAAGATAGCTGTTTTCTACAAATCCCATTTTATCCTTATTACAGGATAAAATAATATTGTTTGTATATATGTTTATAATTGTTAATGCACACTTTTCTACTCGTCTCTAAATCATCATCACAGCCTAAGTACGTCCACTGTTGGACTTAAGCCTCCCCTAAAGATTTCCATAAAGACCGATTATATTACCTCGATTAACATAAAGGATACTTTTTATATCAGGAAAATGTTAAGATCCTATGCGATTATCAATATATTCATACCAATACACCAATATAGTTATGACTATGTATAACGTGAGCATAATCATGGGTAACATCTGGTTAGAAATAAAGGTCTAAAGTATTAAAAAAAACTATCATCATTTCAGCCTTAGGACGTCCACTGTTGAACATAGGCCTCCCCCACGTCTTCCACAAAGACCGGTTGGAAGCGGCTCGCATCCAGCGCGTTTCTGCGGTCTTTATTAGGTCGTCTGCCCACCTAGTGGGTGGACGTCCTACGCTGCGCTTGCCGGTCCGTGGTCTCCACTCCAGAACTTTGCAGCCCCATCGGCCATCAGTTCTGCGTGCTATGTGCCCTGCCCACTGCCACTTTAATATGGTAATCCGCTGGGCTATGTCGGTAACTTTAGTTCGTCTACGGATCTCCTCATTTCTGATTAGATCTCGTAGAGAAACGACGAAGGACGCTTGGTGAGCGCCGTCGGTTTACACAGCGAAGGCACACACAGCTTAAGCTGCCGGTGAATGAAAACATTGTAAGGACACCATAGCATGGTGATAGGATACTTTCTAGTACTCGGCTGGCTAGCTACCACCCTCAACAACAGATGAGCTGTGATCAAACACCTAGCCTGTCAGCCAAAAAAAAAACTTAATTAAAGTGCAGTGGTTTACTAGGACTTGACTTGGCTTTGATCGGGAGTCGCATTGTGTGATTTCGATATGTAATTAAGACTAAATACGCAAACACTTTGAACAATAGAAAATACAAAGTGCTGGTTAAATTAGCAAAAAAGAATCAAGATATAGTACGTAAGTAAGCAATGTATCAATCTTATATAATGATACTATGTAATAACATTATATCATTTGCTTCAACACCAAAGTCCCGACCTATTTCATCTAATTGACCGCACTATATGATATACTAGCCGATACCCTCGACATCGTCCTCGTGGCGTATTTTTTATCAAAAAAAAAATCGAAACATTACCCATTTTCTTGTTGTCTCTTTCCGTAAGAACCTTTTACAAAGTATAAGAAAACTTAAAAAAAAAGATACATAAAAAAAGTCGTTCTCAAGTTATGTCCAAGGAAAACAGCGATTCATTTTTAAAAATTGAACCAGGGAACGTTGTCCCATACAAACTTTGCCACCGTTTTTCACCCCCTTAAGGGTAGAATTTCGGAAAATCCTTTCTTAACGGACGCCTACGTCATACAAAGAATACACCCTCCAAGTTTCAGGTGTCTACGATCAGCGGTTTAGGCTGTGCGTTGATCCGTCAGTCAGTCATTCAGGACAAAGCATTTTATATGTATAGAATATGAATAGATTAGTCCCAGCACATACTCGTATTATGTTGATTCCTCCGAGACGACGTCTAATGTAGTTTTGCCGACTAGCTCGTGTCTCGTGTCGAGGCAAATGCTAATAACATATTATATTATATATATTATATATAATTATCCATAGATGTTTATTTATTACAGTCGCGTATGACTGCGAAAGTTGTTTTTTTCTTTGGTTTTGGCGTCGCATTTTGAGCATTTTCCAGTGTCAAGTGTTTTATATTTTCAAGTTTCAAAAATTAAATAAGTTGCCTCGTAGATATAGTTATAAGCAAAGCACAGTACGTGTCAGTCAAGTACAGTCATGCTTTAGTAAAGTAGTGGCGACTTTACTATAAAGCTACGATGGAGTTTTGGAAGCAACACGAAAAGTTATGTTTCACCACATTGTATCATTTTCCCACACTCGCGCTTGTGATTCGGCACTTTTTAAATAAAAACACTCGACAAACACTAGTTTTGGAAAAAAATACAAAGGGGCGACACGATTCTTTCAGCGTTCCCGCCAAAAACTCTCGAAAGTATTTAGTAAATAAAGGCTTTTTCTTATTTATTTTTGACGTCGCACTTTGTGCATTTGCCAGCCAGTGCCAAATGTTTACTATAATTTCTCATGTGGTATCATTACATCTGCCTTTCTGTTCCCAACACGCATTATGATAATTCCGTCGGGTCTAGTATAATGGAGTTGTGATCGCCTTGTGACGTTATGCATGCCAACTCCGCTCTGTTTGTTTCTGTTATTCCGACTTGAATAAATTTGAAAGAAACAAGTGAGAGTCGGACTCGCGCACGAAAGGTTCCGTACCATTATCTATAAAAACGGCCAAAAAAACACGTTTGTTGTATGGGAATCCACATAAATATTTATTGTATTAAATTTTTTAGTATTTGTTTTGTTTTTATTGTTTGACCACAGCTCACTTGAATTTAAGTAACGGTGTGGTCGAAGATGGTAAAGCACATGTAGGCTGGAATGGAAATTTGTTGTTATAGCGACAATAGAAATACATCATCGGTGAAAATTTCAACTATATAACTATCACGGTTCATGAGATACAGCCTGGTGAGAGACGGACAGACAGCAGAGTCCCATTTCTATAGGGTCCCGTTTTATCCTTTGGGTACGGAACCCTAAAAAGAAATTGACAAACAGAAGATGACCACACTCAAATTATACATTAGTCCAGTCATTGGGTAGGTTCTGACTTAATGAAGGTCAAGGAGTCTTAATTTGGCAATGTTACAGTTTAGTGCCTTTATTAATACTCGGAATTTGCGGCCTCGACCAACCGCCGCTCGCGCCGCCAAATTGGATAATACAAAATTTACAATTAAAAAAAACCGACTCCATGACCCTTAAGCCAAATAAACGCACTGCTCCAATGAAACAGCGAGGTTTCGGGCTAAACGAAACCAAAAAATGCTTTAGCATTAAGTCCTCCCTTTGTACATATTTTTCTATAAAGTGTGCAACAAAGAATTAAATAAATAAGTTAAACGAAAATATCATCGATGTATAAAATTTTTTACTGTTGTTGATTTTTTAAAACCGCTCGATCGATTTCGATAAAATTTATTTGGTATATAAAGAATACAGTCGAATTTTGAACCTTTTTTGAGTAGGTTAAAAAATAGTGCCAAAAACCCGTTTATCGAAAACATCTTCTCTCCAGCGTCATCCAAGTTATAAATGGTCAACACATTTGAAAATTTAACAAATTATATAGCTTTACATTTTCTGTCAATAACATTTTTAATCAGATAAAGCGAGTCACAACAAAATGAAACTCAGCAAATTTTCACAGTTTGCAAAATTTTTTGGTCTCGGATAGGGTAGTTAATATTGGTAAATAAGGAAATCGTTTCGTTCGTCTAATTACTTTAACAGAAATTTTCAAGATTTTCTTTGTTAGTTATATTGTTTCAAGCGATGATAATAAAGCGTGTTAAAAATATACAATTTCTAATACAGCACGTTTTTTTTCCGGCACGTTGTCTGCACGACAGACGTGCAAGGCGACTGCGCGACGTATTTAGGTCGAACACGTGATCCGAATACAATTTAGAACTACCCTCTCCGATCCGTGCGAAATTTGTAGGGTGGCCAAACTTTCAACATCCTTACTCGAAGACAATTTTCCAAGGTATATATCCCACCCACTCAGGCAACGCATTATACACAAACTGTCCCACTGCTGGCCGCGGGCCTCTTCTCATTGTGAAAAGAGTAAGTCCACCACGCTGGCCAAGAGCGGGTTAGCAGACTTCACATATCTTTAAGAACTTTTTTTAAACTCTGAGACATGTAGATCCTCACGATGTTTTCTTTCGCCGTTTGACATGACTTAGAAAAGACAGGTGCGTGCCGTGGGATTTGAACCCAGAGCTTCCAGATTGGAAGTTAGACGGTCCCCCAATTAGGGCTGCCGAAATACTTTAAACACATTTTATAAATCGTTTAACTGATACTGGCTTAAAAAATATAAGTAAAGAATGTACGGACTACGCCATTGCATACTCTATTATTGTTTACTTGGTGGTAGATTTCGTTAGCAGAGGAGGTCGTCAAGGTAGGTACAACCGCAATACTAGATATTCCTCCGCCAAGCAGTAGTGTGTAAGCATTACTGTGTTCCAGTTTGAAGAGTACTGCGGCTAGCGAAATTACACGGCTATGAGACTAACCATCGAAAGTCTCAAAGTAATGAGACATAATGACTATGTTTTGCTACTCAAAGTTCTGTGTATCCCTACAATGGCCATGGACAGGCGTTTTCTTTTATCATTAGGAGAGAGTCTTATCCTTCAAATTAAATTAAAATAAAAAAATTAAAATAAATCGTTTATCTTACAAGTTTTTTTTTCTGTTATATACGATACCCAAATATCCTCTGATACAAAATTCCATGGCCACTCTACATCAACTTATCCCGTTATAAGGAAAATGACGTCTTCCCTAACAAGAGTTTAGCTTTCGTCGCTTTTCCTTTTCTTTAGTTTAAAACTGCACAAGTTTCAATATGGTTATGCTGGGCTTTAAAATAAATGTTTCTTTTCTGTTTTATACGGAATAGGTTTGCGTTTGACCACACCTCGCCTGATGTTAAGCAGTGGTGTTGATGATAAAAATTAATGTAGTTTGGGTTTAATAATCACGTGATACATGGCTATTTGTTCTTGAACCATTACTCAACCTAACCTCAAACATATAGCGGGTAACATCGCGGGGTGCAGCTAGTGTATTATAAGTACCTATGTAATTACAAAAAAAATATTTAAGTTTTCTGTCAGCTGTGTGCTTAGTTTGGGGCTAGATGGCGCTGTGTGAACTGTCATACAATATTTTTATAAACTTTTTCAGGGTACAGCACTCCACTTTATTACACCTCCTTGATTCAGGGCAAGCGTTGTTCTGTTATCAAATGCAATGGAACTAAAATTTGCAAGCCATTCCGGCAATCCAAAAACAATGGATACAATACCCTGTACTATCAGGTATTCTGTGACAATACAGACTGCAGAAAGCAAACAGCGAACGTACCTAAACAAATTCCAACAGTAGCAAAAATCTAATCCTAACGATTCGTCGAAAAACTCCCTCGGCTATCAAATATTCGTGGAATTTTTGCCAGCAGCAATACAATGGTCCATCAATCCGGTGCAAAAACTGGCAACACTAACATTCTTCGAACAAAGGGCGCGAAAAAACGAAATCTTTTGTATTTCATTTTGAAGCAACTAAAATATGGCTATATGAAACAAACTTTTCACTTACAAATGCACCTTTGAAAGAAAGAAAGAAATTGAATTTTGTAACTTTAAGACACAAAAAACAAAAACGCACAAGCAGAGACAAAATAAGGGCTCACCTCAGCATAAAACTATGACCAGCTGCTTGATATTATGCTAGTAATCTACTGTTTTTTTTTTTTTTTTTTTTTTTTTTTATGGTTGACAGGCTAGTTGTTTTGACCACAGCTCACCTGATGTTAAGTGAAGGTGTGGTCGAATGGTAAAGCACACCTAGCCTGGAATGGAACTGGCTCTCAAGTGAGGCTGCCGGAACACACCGTTAGATGCTTGGCGGCAGATTTTCAACTTGAGGGTGGTAGCTAGCCAGCCGAGTACTAGATAGTACCCTACCACCATGCTATGGTTTCCTCACGATGTTTTCCTTCACCGGCAGCTCAAGCTCATCGTTGGGGTTTGAACCCACGCCCTTCGGCATGCGAACCTACCGCGCTCACCACTGAGCTATCATCGCTACGAAAATTTTATTCAAGCAATTGTGATTTACCGCAAATAAAGACCAAAATCAATGCCAGTAGCTGTGATTTCACTGTAAAATTATGCTCCATATGTCCATAAATGTAAAATAAATATTTGTATGGAAATCGAACCACCTTAAGGATGTGACTACACACATTAAAACAGTACCTAATTTGGAGGGGCGGGCCATGTTATCGTAGTAAATCTCTACCAACATCAACTTCTATTCGCAAACCTCGCGCATTTTCAACGTTCTTACAATTTATTTATTATTATTTATTTATTTATTTATTGAGATAAAAACGACAATAATGATCAGTTACATCTATCTCACAAGCCAAAATCAAAAATAAAAAAAAATTTATACAAATGTCAATATAAGGTAAATATAAATGTCAATGAACTAAAATTATACAAATATCAAATAAAATAATAACAATAATAAGAATTACATAAGTGTCATGAAAATCTAAATGTCAAGGAATTACAAAAATGTCAAAACAGATAATACAAGTCAATATCAGCAAAATAAAAAAATAAAAAATAAATGTCAAAGTAATAAAATTATACAAATGTCAAGAGCAAATTATCAAATACATAAAAATATTTTAATGTCACGGTCAGTTATCTAAAATTTAAAAGCCAGAATCGTAATCGACTTTAAAAAAAAAAAAAATCATTAGTGTCATAGTTAGTTTTTGCTAATTATGTTCAATCCCCCTCTACCATATTTCTTTAGAGCCACTCTTTGCATTGGCGACCGAGTCTAGAGCTCTTTAAGTATACAGGCTGAGTACTGGTATTCATTCTGTGGCTTGCGACTCTTCAGGAGTCGCAACGTCGTCCACTTGGACATTTTTATGTTGTTTTTCTCTTCTGTTAACATTAGTGGACGCCCTAACAAATGCAAATACAGAACTTTCAGTTCAAATAGCGCAATTTTAGAGTATGAATGACAGCCCAGTTGGCTCATTGGTTGTATATCTGCCATTAGAGCTGTAGGGCGTGGGTTCGATTCCTACTCAAGGCAAACATTTTGTGAATAAAAACAAATGTTTGTTCTGTGTCTGGGTGTTCTGTATGATTATAAGTATGTAAGTAAGTAAAAAAAAAGTATTTATTTTATTTATTTAATTTATTGGCCTTATAATATATTTATTACACTGGGCAAGTCACAACTACATCAAGATACGTATACACGTCAATATAATATATCTATAAACTAACTTAATAATAATACATTTCTAAAATTCTAATAAAAGTTAATTTATAATGATGTCCCCTTAAACCTACATACACACAAATTACATTAAGAGAAGGATGATTCGACAAGTCGCAATCGCATAAATTCATTTAATGAATAAAAGGGATTAAGTTGGCAGAACTTCTTAATCTTCCTTTTAAATTCATTCGCAGGTAAATTTCTTATACTGCATGGCAAATTATTAAACATGCAAATTTTATTAAGAATACCTTGCTTTTCCACTTTAACCAGCCTAGTTCTGGGTTTAAAAAGATTTTCTTTATTTCGCAAATTGTATGAATGCACATCTCTATTTTTAATCAGTTTTGCGTCATGAATTTCAAGAAGGCAAGTATAAATATATAAAGATATCGCTGTCATGATTTTATTATCCTTGAAATGTCTTCTTGCTGACGAACGCTTTTTTAAGTCAAACATTATTCTGACTGCCCTTTTTTGTGTTCTCAGTACTCTTTTCATCTCTGTTCCATTTCCCCATACAGTTATAACATATCTTATTATTGAATGGACTAATGCATAATAAACTGAGACAATAGCTTTGTTGTCTAGTAAAGGTTTGAGTTTTAACAAAGCATAGTTAGCACTGGTCAGTTTTTTACACACTTTGTTAATGTGTGCCGAATGACTGATTGTGTCATCAATTGTGTAGCCAAGAAACACATTTTCATGCAAGTTAATACATTTATCAACACCTTTTCGCGATTGGTAATGCATAATGACACTCTTATCCGCATTAAGTATTATGCCGTTGGCTTCGAACCATTCTTTTAGAATATTCAATGCTTTATTGACTTTTTCTTCAAGCACAACTTTACACTTATCATAAATTCCAATGTGTGTATCATCAGCGAACAAGCTTACATAGGTCCAGTCTGGCATAGCTGTCACAAGGTCATTTATATATATTAAAAATACTACAGGCCCCACTATAGATCCTTGTGGTACTCCTATATTTACAGATTCCAATGATGAATTAGCTTCATTTACTGATACCATTTGACATCGATTCTGAAGATATGTTCGCATCATATTCAATTCAGGACCATCAAAACCATAATACTGCAGTTTCAATAATAGAATGTCGTGCCTTAGACAATCAAATGCTTTGGACAAATCGCAAAAGATACTAGCACATTTCTGCGACTTGTCCAACGCCTCCAGCACAAAATAAACCACTTTCCTGATTGCCATTTCTGTTGAGCGCCCGGGTCGGAAACCAAATTGCGATGTCACAAATAGATCATTACTCTCAAAATGATCAAGAATTCTTTTTTTAATTACTGACTCTAATATTTTTGACAAGATGGGTAATATACAGACAGGTCTATAGTTCCCCAGTTCCGTATTATCTCCTTTTTTGTACAACGGAATAACTCGACCGGGTTTAAGACAGTTAGGAAACACTCCTTTTTCTAAACAGTAATTAATGATGATAAACAAAAATTCCTTAATACAATCGTTATCTAATATTAATTCTTTCAATACCTTGGTATTCATGTCATTAATGTCAGGCGTTGTCGTCGGTTTCATGTTTTTTACAATCGTCAATAATTCTCTTGGGTCAACCGGTTTAAATGTGATCTTATTTGTTTGCTTGTTGCATAATTCTAAGTACTTAATGCACTTATCAGGGTCAGTTTTGTTGTTACGTGTCAGTTTATGAGCTATATTTGTAAAAAAGTTATTAAAGATATTAGCTATTTCCTTACAGTCTGTTACCTCTATTCCTTCTTCTGTTTTTACCTTACGTATAACTTCTTTCTTACTGTGTTTTTTGTTATACTTAACTTGCTCATTTATTATTTTCCACGTTTCAGTAATTTTATTTTTTGAGGATTGTATTCTATGTCTATATTGTATCTTTTTAGCTGCGGTAAAAGCTCGTCTTAGAATCTTTTTATATTTCCTTATGTGTATTGCTCGGTTTCTATTAGGGCCAAGCTCCTGCAATATCTCTAATTTTGCGAGATTGCTTTTAGACACTTCTATACCTACGGATGTCCATTTCTTATTAGCTCTCCGAATAGTACATTTTTTCTTTGGAAAAGCAATGTCATAATAATGTTTGATTGCATCTTGTAGAATAAACATTCTTGTATTTGCATCTTCACATGATATTATCTGATATTTTAAATTTTTATAATCTCTATTAAATAAAAAATGAAAATACTGTTGCTTATTTCTCGACATATTCCTAGTATAACGTATTGAATTACAGTTACGTTCACATTTTACACTGTTATCAGAAATGGTTAGCTTAATAACTTTGTGATCAGATAATTTACAATCCAACACATTGCCTTTACAGTTATCAAAATTTACAATAAAATTATCAATACAAGTAGCGCTAGTTCCTTGCACTCTAGTTGGTTCGTCTAGCACAAATCTACAGTCGAAATTATTTAGGATTTTTAAAACACGTTTAATTTTTTTGTCTATTTTTAATACATTCAAATTGAAATCTCCAGCAATCACCACACGTTTACCTTCACGACAAAGTTTTTGTAATAGTTTATTAAGTAATTCAAAGAAAAGACTTATGTCTTTGTCATTTCTGTAAGCGGCTATTACTATTAGCTTAGAAGATTTCAATTCAATTGCGGCTATTTCAAAGTTCATCTCATAAGATAATTTATTTATGTCATTCCTAACCTTAAATTCTAGACCATTCCTTACAAAAACAGCTGTACCGCCATGCATAAAGAATTTTCTATTAAAGTATGTTGCAAGCTCAAAGTTAGGAATTACCATAGTTTCTACTCGTTCGTCTTCTCCCCAAGTCTCTGAAAAACATAATACGTCGCACTCGTAATCAATAAGTAGGTCTTCGATGGCTAAATATTTGTTGTTAATGCTTTGGACATTTGCATGCAGTATTATTTGGTGTTGCTTATTCGCATCGTTGTTCGAAAATTTGTTTCATCTTTAGGCAAACAATTATCATCCTTTGTCTGGCATTTAATAAATTGTAGTGTAGATGAACCATTAAATTTGCTTGCTAAAGCTGATTCTATAATTATTTGCGTCATAAGATCTCTTATTTTATTGTAGCTATATAATTTGCCCCTGTTGTCCCTTAAGTTAGGATCTACAAATTTAACGTTTTCTGCCACAGCTGCCAGATGTACAATTTCTTTGTTGATGTTGTATATGTTCATATCGTTTACATTATTATAGCGGATTCCGCATATTATCATGTTAAAGAGTATGCTCCTTTTCTCTATTATCTGTCTAAGTATTTTCAGATAAGCACTCTCCGCCTTGTTATTGTATATTTCGTCATATCTATTCAAGATTATTGCAACTGTGTCATCTTGTTTTAAGTCTTTTGTCTTTACATCAAAATTGGCTAGTATTAAATCATAACTACTTCCTGGTTGACAATAGTTCATGATGGAATGATTGTGCTCCAACTTCTGATCTACCTTTGAAGCCAGCCCTCTGCCTGATATGTCTGAAAAAATGATTATTTTTCTTGTGTTCATGTGCGATTTTTTAGGTATACGGTAACTATTACCAATGTCATGTTGTTTCTCTCGGTAATTTTCATTCACTTTAGCATTTATTCTATTTTCTATATGAAGCATATGTTTTGTTTCTAGTTCTTTAATATTAAACTGTAGTTGTACATTTTCTTGTGTAACTATTTTATATTCATTTTGTAGTCTATAAATTTTTCTTTGAAACTTTTTGAGGCTTTTTCGCAATGACGTTCTATTTTTATGCGTGTTCTTAGTAAGTGTAATAGTTTTCTTATTCGGTTTTGTCTTTTTACTTTGGTTAGCTATATTTTCACTTTTTACCTTTTCTTCTTCTAGCCATAATCGTAATTGCCTGATTTGTGTATTTAATTCATTTACTTTTTCTTCGTGTTTTTTATATATTAGTTGCGACTGTTCTTCATTTGTGTGTCCCTTTGTTGGAGTCAAATTATTATCCACCCCTAAGGAAATACGGTGCCGTTTCTTTCTTTTGCTAAGTAACGGTGAATGCTGAACTTCACCAAAGTCAATTTTCTTATAAATCTCGTTGAGTTGCATACATTTTTCCAGGTTCTTTTTCAATTGCCCATTTTCTATTATTAATTCCTCTATTTCGTTGTTAGCGGACGAAAGCTGATTTTCTAATTCACATATTTTTTTCTTTGATGTGAGATTTAATTCGCTTTGATCTAGAATTGTGTCCGGTAAACTAATTCTTGTCGACTCAAATAATAAAGAAGAATCTTCTGTCAGATTGCCCAATGAATAAGCTCTCTGTAGTGGTCGGAGTCTAATTGTCACATTATCTCTATCCACTAAATCCATCGTTTTTATACGGATTTAGGCAATTAAACTAAGTTATATGTAGTATGTGCAACAAGTGTATATTTATTTTAAGGTAAAATTGTTCATTAAATAAAAATGCAACAAAAATGAGTTTGCAAAAAGATTCGGTTTGCATCGATCGGTGGGACTAGAACCCGGCCACTTTGGTTACTTATAATGTTAAGTCGGTATCCAAAGCCATTAGGCTACGCGCTCTTAGTCTTGAGCGTCGAATTTTTGCAATGGTTATGCAGTCTTTGTCATTATACATTCATAAGCTGTCCGGTGAGTCCAAAGTTCAACTATTTTTAAATAAGGCGGTAGTAGAATAACTGACAATTTTTTTGGTTATTTTGCAATATTACAAAAAGTACTGTATATTTTATCACGGGATTTCACCAGTTAGCACTTATTGCTCAAAGACACAGGTGTAATAAATTATTAACAATATATTCAATTTGGTCTTCGTATTTAAAATCAATCACTTCAATATTACTTCGAAAATTAAATGTTCACTCGTAAATATTTCACTGTGCTATTAATTATATCACTACCAGCAATTATAGCTTCTTTTTATGTTGTATCGCGCCCATTAAACATTTTTTAGGAATTTTAAATACGGAGTTAGTGTAGTGTTGCGCGCACGAGTCGCATGAACCTCTTCTAATTCTATCAGAACCTATTCTATCAGTTATCTGACTTCCATCACACAAGCTCTGCTTAGTTTGGGGCCAGATGGCGCTGTGTATATACCTAGTCCTACGATATTTATTTTATTATTTATTATTATTATGAAGAATTGTGAGAATTTCAAAAAAATCAACTTGAATTATTGATTAACTTGACCTGGAAAATATCGTGGGGAAACCATAGCATGGTGGTAGGCTACTTTCTAGTACTCGGCTGGCTAGTTACCAACCTCAAAATAAGAAATCTGTCGCCAAGCATCTAACAGTGTGTTCCGGCGGCCTTAATTGTTAACCAGTTTCTATCCGGGCTAGGATAGTGAGCTATGGTCAAACACCCAGCCTGTCAATCATAGAAAAAAATCTTAAAAATTTATCAAGTAATTGTTGTATTGTACCGGAAGACCAGCGCTGGTCATACCACTTAGTATGACCAGTATTATGCTGAGGTGAGCCCCTATTTTGGCAAAGGCAAAGCCCACCTAGCCTGTAATGGAACTGGCTCTCAAGTGAGGCTGCCGGAACACACCGTTAGATGCTTGGTGGCAGATTTTCAATTTCAGGGTGGTAGCTAGCCAGCCGAGTACTAGAAAGTACCCTACCACCATGCTATGGTTTCCTCACGATGTTTTCCTTCACCGGCAGCTCAAGCTCATTGTTGGGGTTTGAACCCACGCCCTTCCGCATGCGAACCTACCGCGCTAACCACTGAGCTATCATCGCTACAAGATCTTTCAAATCTTTCCTACTTTCTATAAAAAATAAGACATATGAAGTACCTACACACTAAAAATAAATTTATAAATACCTACAGACAAAACTAACCCAGCCCGTAACAATAAAAAAAACCTTGTCAAACAAAACAGATTCTGCCTAAATCTTGCCAACAATCGCAAACCCTCCGGTTTAACATCGATCTCCATAAAAAAAAACCTTCCCTTAATAAAAATACATCTCCGTATCAGAATCATTAAAGCCAAGATAGCATGTAAGTATACGCACTCGGCTATCGCTGTCTTTGTTAGTCTCGCACAATAAGAAGGGGATGAACAAAAGAATGCTCGAGTATTCATGGCTGAGGCGTCGAAGCGTGAGCTCTAGACTAGTCGATGACTATGATGACCTAAGGATGGGAGATTACATATCGATAAAAAAAAATATTTCGCTCTATAACTTTTTTTATATGATTTCATAAGATAAGCTTTTACTATGGAAGTCAGATAACTGATAGAATACTTAATTTATTAAAACACACCTAGCCTGGAACTGGCTCTCAATATTATTATTTAATAACCATTTTATCTTACCCATATAAGCAATAAATGAATTATGAGCTGAAGTGACAAATCCCATTAATGTTATAAATGTGAAAGTTTGGATGGATGGATGAATGTTTGTTACTCTTTCACGCAAAAACTACTGAACGGATTTGGATGAAATTTGGTATGGAGGTAGCTGAGACCCTGGATTAACATATAGGATACTTTTTATCCCGAAAATATATACCAGGTAACACCGCGAGGCGCAGCTAGTGGTTAGATATTTTTTTATGTAGTGTAGGCTCAATGCTTATAGATAGATAGAAACACTTTTATTGAAAGAAAGAAAAAAAGAAACTGTTTTATTCAAGCAATTTGTACCGCAAATAAAGACCAAAATAAATGCCAGTAGCTGTGATTTCACTGTTAAATTATGCTCCATTTGTCCATAAATAGAAAAAAATATTTGTATGGAAATCGAACCACTTTAAAAACTAATTCTAATGACTTTTTATCGATAACGTCGGAGGCAGTATTTCACCTCCCTAGATTGAAAAATAGACAGTACCACTTGATGACTCCTTCAACGCGTCGTCGCCGCGTAAGACTGAAAACACAGCGCAATGAACGCAAACAATTTTTACGCAAATATGGCAACCCCGCGACATGTTACCAACTTACGAAGTACAGAGAAACGCGTGTAAAAAAAATCACAAATATGAAAAGCTTTCAAGCTTTCATCTGCACCTTTGCTCGCGTATCCATTTCGGAAGGGTCATTTTAGGCGAGTATAAGTATACAATTAAAAAAACCGGCCAAGTGCGAGTCGGGCTCGCGCACAAAGAGTTCCGTACTTATTATCTATAAAAACTAAAAAAAACTGTAGATAACTAGAATAAAATCAAATTCATGAAATGCTAATAATCTACTGTTTTATTCAAGCAATTGTGATTTACCGCAAATAAAGACCAAAATAAATGCCAGTAGCTGTGATTTCACTGTAAAATTATGCTCCATTTGTCAATAAATAGCAAAAAAATATTTGTATGGAAATCGACACCACCTTAAATGATTTTATTTGTATTTTTTCATTTTGAGTAAACAAAAATAAATAGTTATCTTATCTATATATTGAACGATGTAATTCGCTGGCAACACACACTGACTCATAAAATGAAATAACTCTTTCTTTCCTGATCCACGTTATATCTTAAATCCACGTTCGACATGCCATCGAATAATTAATGTCGCAGTCAATAGCGGAAAACTGACAAAGGCCATAGTGTCCGACAAAACAATGACGACACGCCAGCGGCTGCACGGCGGACATTTCATCCGTCGTCTAAAAAATTCTAAAAGGCTTTATTCATGAAATATTGGGCTAGATTTGTACACACACAATGCATTTTGCTATGGCCGAAAGCTAGAGTTTTTAGAATTTATTTTTAACTCTGCAATACGTATTTCCTGTAAAGTCGTCCTGTTTTAGACTCCATATATCTATATATCATCGCAGGATCGTCAGGGCATCGCTGCTTTGAGTTTTATTACTTTGAGACTTTAGATGGTTAATCCCAACAGCCCTGTAATTTCGTTCGCTGCAATACTCTTTAAAGCGGAACACAGTTAAGTTTACACACTACTGCTTGGCAGCAGAATATCTGGCACTACCTTTCAGTAACTATCCCAAAGTTTTCTTTTGAAATATTTTTTTTATTCTTGACTGGCTAGGCTAAAAATCACTATTTCTATACATAAACACTTGAAAAAACACTAGTTTTGGAAAAAATATACTATGGCGCGACACTACTCTACAGTCAGTCAGAAAAATACAACAAAGTAGGTACACAGCTTGTACAAATGTACATTCTCAATTTATATTCAAAAATATCCAAATGCATTTTTAATGGTTGACAAGCTAGGTGTTTGACCACAGCTCACCTGATGTTAAGTGACAGTGTGGTCGAAGATGTTAAGGCACACCTAGCATGGAATGGAACTGGCTATCAAGTGAGGGTGCCGGAACACACCGTTAGATGCTTGGCGGCAGATTTTCAACATGAGGGTGGTAGCTAGCCAGCCGAGTACTAGAAAGTATCCTACCACCATGCTATGGTTTCCTCACGATGTTTTCCTTCACCGGCAGCTCAAGCTCATTATTGGGGTTTGAACCCACGCCCTTCAGCAAGCGAACCGACCGCGCTAACCACAGAGCTATCATCGCTACAAAACATCGGGACAAAGCAGTGGAAAATGGGTCAGTCCCGTTCAAAGCGGAACTTATGGTCTCATTAGTCATGAATTAACTAATCAGTTTAACAGATCGTCCGTCTGGTACCATCATAAGACAGTTTACGTATAATTCCATTACGTCTAGATACTAATACTAATTTAATTGAACGAAAAACTGAACAATAAATACGTCTGTAAGTCACTTTGCCCTATAGGACAAAGGTCGGAGACGGTCAGGTTGCTATGAACTTTTATATATATAACTATTATATTGCTAGGATCTTTAAAGGTTGCCAGTTTCGTAACTTTACAATTTTGAAGGGTAATTTCTACGTGATAAGTTGCGATCAGCTGTTTTGCTCATACGACTGTTTTTTGACTTTGTAGCGATGTTTGCTCATTAATTAGCACGGTCGGTCAGACACCGAAGAGCGTGTGTTCGAACCCCAACAATGAAATTAAATGAGATTTATTCACAAAAAAACCGGCCAAGTGCGAGTTGGACTCGCACACGGAGGGTTCCGTACCATTATCTATAAAAACTTTGTAGCGATGATAGCTCAGTGGTTAGCGCGGTAGGTTCGCATGCCGAAGGGCGTGGGTTCAAACCCCAACAATGAGCTTGAGCTGCCGGTGAAGGAAAACATCGTGAGGAAACCATAGCATGGTGGTAGGGTACTTTCTAGTACTCGGCTGGCTAGCTACCACCCTCAAGTTGAAAATCTGCCGCCAAGCACCTAACGGTGAGTTCCGGCAGCCTTACTTGTGAGCCAGTTCCATTCCAGGCTAAGTGTGCCTTAACATCTTCGACCACACTGTCACTTAACATCAGGTGAGCTGTGGTCAAACACCTAGCTTGTCAACCATTAAAAATGCATTTGGATATTTTTGAATATAAATTGAGAATGTACATTTGTACAAGCTGTGTACCTACTTTGTTGTATTTTTCTGACTGACTGTAGAGTAGTGTCGCGCCATAGTATATTTTTTATCTTCGACCACACCTTCCCTTAACATCAGGTGAGCTGAGGTCAAACAACTAGCCTGCCATAAAAAAAACGGGGGAAAATCCCGTTTGTTGTATGGGAGCCCCATTATGTATATGTATTTGTTATACAAGAGTGCAAAGTCAAAAATTAGAATCCTGAGCGTCAGCGAGGGAATCAAAAGGGCACGATGTGTTAAATCTTTGCACTCGAGTGCAACACGTAACTTTTCATCCCACTAATAAAATTATTAAATGCAAACAAAATCTTTTACGACCACAAGATATTTTTATTTCAGTTTAGTAAGTGAAAAGAAAATTGCGCGCGCAAAGCAAATTAAAAAAAAACGTTCACCAAGGAGGTTCCGAGTCTGAATTTGTAACGAATTAAAAAAAGTTATATGATAAATTCGGCACCATGGAGGTAGAAGTAAATAGGTTTAATGATGTTTTGAATTCACAAACATAGTGCACACGATGTTCTAAATTCAAATTTACTTTATCCTCTAGCGGATAAAAACGACTTTTGCACTCAGATATCGAAGAGCAAAAATACTCTTTCCGAGATGGGGGGGGGGGGGGGGGTGAAAAAAACCTTTTTCTTTTTAGATGTATGTAGTAGTAGACGACGTTAACCCATTAACATTTCTTTAGAAAGAAACGCTAGTTGATTTTAGGCATTTAAAAATGGTGCCCTTTAACCCCATATTGTTCAACGATTTCAGTCGCTCTCGCTATTTTAAACGAGTGATGTAACTCTATTGAAATCTTTATTTAGGTGTCTGGAATAACTCTTCTATATTGTACTTGCCTTCCGATCCCAACGAATGGAGAAGACCTGTAACAAAAGATATATATATATGTTAAAAAAAAATTTATGAAGGAATGAGAATGTGTCTTATAAGACATCTTAAGGTGGTTCGATTTCCATACAAACATTTTTTTTCCATTTATGGACAAATGGAGCATAATTTTACAGTGAAATCACTGCTACTGGCATTTATTTTGGTCTTTATTTGCGGCAAATCACAATTGCTTGAATAAAACAGTAGATTATTAGCATAAAATCAAATTTATGATTTTTGTTTAAAACAGTTTTTTTTTTTCAACAATTTTTGTCCATTTATGGACAAATGGTGTCCAAAAAAATTGTTTGTATGGAAATCGAACCACCTTAAGACATCTTTCTCTTGTCTTTTGTATGCCCAGCATTATGCTAAGGTGAGCCCCTATTTTGTAACTGTTTGTTGTTATTTTTGTTGTGTCCTGTGTTGCAAAATATAACTATTTTCTTTTTTTCTTTCTTTCTTAATTGTAAATGATTACTCTTGCTTACTACGATTGCAGCAGTTGTAACAAAACAAAGTTTGATTACTTTGTTAGCTCATTTGGTAGAATATCTGCTTCCGGAGCTGTAGAGTTTGGGCACGATTCCCACCAGAACAAACATTTATGTGACGATAAAATGTTTGTTTTCTGTATTTATACTATTATAAAGAGGTAAGATTTGTTTGTATTGTATAGGCTCCGAACCTACAGGACCGATTTCAAAAATCCTTTCACCGTTGGGAAGCTTCACTATCTCCGGGTGACATAGGCTACTTTTTATCCCTGTACTCCTATGAGACCGGGAACTACGCGGGTGAAACCGCGAGGCGTCCGCTAGTGTATTATATGTTTAGTATGATGACAATATTTTTTTATATTGACATGTTTGGATATTGACATACCTTATTTTGACATGTAATCAGCGTTTTAAAACCCATTTAATGACATGTTTAAAATTTTGAAGTGACTTGTAACATTGGTGTTATCAATAAAGTATTTGTATGTATGTATTTACAAAAAAAAAAAAAAGTAAATATGTATAATTACTAGCCGCGCCCCGCGGCATTACCCGCTACATGCTTTCGGAATAAAAAGTAGCCTATGTGTTAATCCAAGGTCTCGGTACCTCCACCCCCCCGTGGGTTCCCGCCTTGTCGTGGCGGGGGGGCTGAGTAACCGTGACTGGTCACCACGGTGAAACTAAGCGGAACCCGAGGTGGGGCTGCTTCTCCGGGTGTTCCCCCGGGCCTGGTAGAAGCGGCCAAGTAGGTTGCGGACTGTGTGGGCGGTATCGCAACTGAGGCGGGCTGCAGTGTCGAATGGGAGACACTGCGGCTGAGGGCTGGAGGCCGCGGCGGGAGAGGACTGTCGGTGTTTCGTTGCCGCTTTCCCTACCTTCCGCGGCCTTAACGGGGCCGCCACCGTTTGATGGCGGACGCGGTGGGGCTGCAGGGGAAGAGGAGTGTCGGTGTTGCGTTGTGCCGCTCTCCCTGTCCTCTGCAGCCGTGGTGGCAGGCGGCGGGGCCACTCACCTGAGCCGTCGCATGAGGACCACTGGCGTTCAGACATGGGGTCGTCTGGCGCCAGTTGTTATTGGTCCTCGAGGTGGGTCACGACAAGCCATGTTATGGCATGTCGTGACGGCAAGAGGGACCCGACCCCAGGAGGTGGCCTGGCGACGGGCTCTCCACGTGTCCCTCTGATGAGCTGAGGGCGCAGTGGAGGAGCCGAGTGGGAGGGGGTTGCGGAATGGGGGGAGTGCCGGTCTGGCGATCCCCATTCTAAGCAACCAAGTGGCAGGCGGCGGGGCCACTTATCTGACCCGTCGCATGGAGACCAGGGGCGTACGGACATGGGGCTGTCCGACGCCCATTTGCTGGTTTGGTCTCCGAGGTGGATGACGATGTGTCGGGTGTTCGGACACATCGTCATTGTTGCGGGGTGAGCTTAGGCTCCCCGAGGCGGGTCCGCGAGGACAAGCGCTGTCGAGGCCGCGGTAGAGTGCGAAAGCGTGCCCGCAGCCTCGACACAAAGCGCCGAGGTGGAACACTCCAGGGTTTTTAGTGGGTAGGCCGTCATTAGGACGGAGAGTCCCACATAACCACCGTGCCCGCCCCAGGGCCGGTGGTATACACAAAGTATTTTCCCTGGACAAAAAAAAAAAAAAAAAAAAAAAAAAAAAAAAAGGTCTCGGTACCTCCATACCAAATTTCAGCCAAATCCGTTTAGTAGGTTTTTCAAACTATCACATTTATATTATTGAGTATGTTTGTTACTCTTTCACGCAAAAACTACCCAACGGATTTGAATGAAATTTGTTAAATTTGTTAACAGCTAGAAATATTATAAATGTGAGAGTTGTATGGATGGATGGATGTTTGTTACTCTTTCACGCAACATCCATGCAACATCAGATCTTGTAACAACCCATGATATTACAAAATCTGGTTAAGAGGTGTTACGCGATAGGGTCGCTATCGTTTGAACCGCGGTCAGAGCTAGCATAAGTTCATAGCGGTTCACACAGTAGACACAGTACACAACCAAACAGTACCTTGCATTTAATTTCACACGACTCTCTAAGCAAAATAATATAAGTTTTCATTTTTATCGCAACACCTTGAATGCTCACTGGAGCTACTATGCCAGCGGCCCAGAGCCTCGCTCCGGTACTTCAAGGAGCTGGGTTGGCTCGGGTAGACGCTCGTAGGGGGAAATGCACAAAACACCCCAAACGGGACGTCGATGCAGGACTTATCACTTTGAATAAGAACGATAAGTTTTGTACTGATGATTACTCAGTGGTTAGCGCGAAGGGTGTGGGTTCAAACCCTAACTTTGGTTTTTGACAAAAAAACCTCGGCCTGGACACATTCCGCCACGACATTAAATGCGTCTTCGTCCACCCCGCACTCCGTGCAGTTGGGCGTATCGGACTTGCCCATCAGATGAAGGAATCTATTAAGCGGAATGTGACCGGACCGAAGCCTCATGGCCGTTAAAAGATCCGCCCTACTCATATCTGGTACTTAACTTGGTGGTAGATCTCCTTAGCAGGAGGTCGTCTAGGTAGGTACCACCGCAGTACCAGATATTCTGTCGCTAAGCAGTAGTGTGTAAACATTACTGTGTTCCGGTTCGAAGGGTACTGCAGCTAGTCAAATTACAGGGCTGTTTAGACTAACCATCAAAAGTCTCAAAGTAATGAGCGCCAAAGCAGCGATGGCCTGGACATTGTTATGTTAATCTATCACAAGAGTTTACGTACCGACTTTCAGTACATGTACATTGTACATTTTAGCACTCAAAACTGGTCGAGAGCGATTCGTTAGCGCGACCACAGTTTTAATTGCGTTACATATTGAATACTAGTTGGAGTATGTGGCAAGCCTAAAATAATTAAACTTTTTAGTTGGAATGACGCGACACTTAGGTATTTTTATTTAAGGTGGTTCGATTTCGTTACAATTTTTTTTTGCTATTTTTTTTTTAAATATCGTAGGACTATACACACAACGCCATCTGGCCCCAAACTAAGCAAAGCTTGTGTGATGGAAGTCCGATAACTGATAGAATACATAAATACTTTTTTTTTTGTTGTAAATACATACATATAATACATACAGAACACCCAGACACAGAACAAACTTATGGACAAATGGAGCATAATTTTACAGTGAAATCACTGCTACTGGCATTTATTTTGATTTTTATTTGCGGTAAATCACAATTGCTTGAATAAAACAGTAGATTATTAGCATAAAATCAAATTTATGAATGATTTATGAATTTATGATTTTTTAATAAAACAGTAGACAAAACAGTAATAAACAGCAATTTTAATATATTATTAAGAAGAAGATAGTAGTTAGCCAGCAGAGTACCTACTAGAAAATACCCTACCACCATGCTACGGTTTCCTCACGATGTCTTTCCTTCACCTGAAGCTCAAGTTCATTTTTGGCATTTTAACCCAAGCCCTTCGGCGTGTGAACAGACCACGCTAACTACTGAGCTATCATCGCTACAAAAATAGGTAATATAGGTCTATCTCTCAGGTAATATTTTCCAAACGTCATTGTTCCCTTCCACATCGCCGGACACGACGTCAAAATAAAAATATCAAAATTCAAACTTGGCAAACCAGAAAAAAACGACTTGTTAAAAACCCTACGTATTAATATCGACTCTAACGCGTCAATTTCAAAGTAGATTCTCGTAAAATTGCTTATCTTTTTCTACTAGGAGCTAAACGACAAGCGATGCAACCTCTTTAGGGTTCCTTGCAAATTTAACCTGAATACTTATTAGTTCCATTTCCCGTAAGTATACGGTTGGTGGTTCCGAAATGACGCTTGAAATGTATTTTTTATCTTTTTAGTTAAAATGTTAATTTGCGACTAATATTGTAAATGTGAATGTTTGGATGGATGAATGTTTGTTACTCTTTCACGCAAAAACTACTGAACGGATTTGGATGAAATTCGGTATGGAGGTAGCCGACACCCTGGATTAACACATAGGCTACTTTTTATCCCGAAAACATGTAGCAGGTAACACCGCGGGGCGCAGCTATTTATGCTATAGATACGAAACTTCAATAAATAAATAAATATCGTAGGACATTACACACAGCGCCATTTAAACTAAGCAAAGTTTGTACTATGGAAGTCAGATAACTGATAGAATACCTATTACTTTTTTTTTGTAAATACATACAGTAGGTACACCCAGGCAGAACAAACATTTTTTATACCACAAAATGAATAGCCTAATACTTATTAGTTTTATTATTAACTTATAATAAAATCTTTATCTTTACTAGCTAGTTTACATAAGTAGATTATAATTGACATGTCAATAAAATAATAAGATAAAATGACACCCCTTTCGGCTTAGTACACCGTAAGCTTATAACCCTGTATAAGGGAAGATCAATGGCTAAGAAACAAACGTGGATGCGATGAAAGGCTTTAATTCACCAGCACTAGTTCCGTTGCCAAAATTTTACACCACAGAGTTTAAATAGCACTCCAAGCACACTATCATCTATCAAACACTGCCACAAAGAGAAATATAATTGTCCAATTTACTCGTCGCCTACAACTTCTACCATAAAACGAGGGTGCAGGGAGAAGTCGTAAATATGTCGGACTTTATAGTTGCACACCCTCCGTTGCAACAACTGCGACGACTGGGGTCGACTGCTTTGAGTTCAATAAGTTCCGTGGTTGAATTCACTGCTAACCCTGGAGTTGGTGAATTAGAATACACTTGGTGAAGACTTGGTGGTACATCTCCTTGGAAGGAGATCGTCTAGGTAGGAACAGGCGCAGATATTCTGCCGCCAAGAACTAATGTGTAAACATTACTGTGTTCCAAGTTGAAGGGCAGCTAGAGAAATTACAGTGCTGTTAAAACTAACCATCGAAAGTAGAGCTTGAACGAATAAAGAAATTGAACTCGAGTCTCAAAAGCAGCGACGCCCTAGAGCACAAACAAGACTTTGTTTTTCTATACTATTATAAAGAGGAAAGATTTGATTGTTTGTTTGTATTGAATAGGCTCCGAAACTACTGGACCGATTTCAAAAATTCTTTCATCGTTGCGAAGCTACACTATCCCCGGATGACATAGGCTGCTTTTTATCCCTGTATTCCCACGGGAACGGGAACTGCGCGGGTAAAACCGCGAGGCGTCCGCTAGTATATCACTAAATAGTATAAAACAAAGTCGCTATTTTTGTCTGTTTGTCTGTATGCTTAAATCTTTAAAATTACGCAACGGATTTTGATGCGGTTTTTTGTAATAGGTAGAGTGATTCAAGAGGAAGGTTTTTATGTATAATACATCACATTAGTATCTACATTACACCCGCGCGAAGCCGGGACAGGTCGCTAGTTATATTATTAAGGAGAAAGTCTGTAAGTGTTTGTGACTTCTTCACACTCAAACGTTTGGACCAATTCTGATGAAATTTGATCCTGAATTAACATATAGGCTACTTTTTATCCCGAAAAATAAAGCGCATGGCGCAGCTAGTGCGACTACAATTTTACTAAGTAACGTTGGGGGGATTCAAAACAGCTTTAATAAAAAATACTTTTATTTTCACTTTAGACTACAACTGCAACAAATTCAAAAACGAACTATTTAATCTAACCACAACAATAAACACGACAATCAGTACAAAAGCTACTAGTTTGATTGAGCCATACATTTACTTTGTTATCTCGTTCATACGGCAACAAAAGATCACTGTTATCCAATATAATTTGTAGAAAATCTTCTTTGGCCTTGGTATAAGCTTCAGCAGCAAATTTAAGGTCCGACTTAAACTTCTCAAGTATTCTTGGCGTCATTTCTTCAACAATATTCATGTTATGGAGAAAAGGATCCTGAATCACCATAGCTGATGTTAAATTTAGGGGCTTGTTACCGCTCTTCAAACTTTCTTTATAATGCTCGTACGCTTGAGGAATCGTTTCTATGTCTTTGAAATCACTTCTTTCGATAGGATATGCGGTAAAAGTCGACACGACAGTGTTTTCAAAGTCAAACTTCTCATAATACTGGAAAAAACCGCCCAGCAATTCGTGTAGAGTAGCATTATTCGCGGAACGGTATGGTATTTCATCGAAACCTATATCGTTTATGGCGTTTGCGCCTTGAAGGGCTTTGGCTGGAGGCAGCACATCAACTTGCTGCAAATAGAAGACAACAAGCGACACGATTGCAAGATTTGACATGAAACGCCCATGCCTGCTTTCATCCGGCTTATGCAACTTTGCCCAGTACCGCACAATAATAGTTAAATTAAAAGCTCTGTCATCCAAATCCGTAAGATACTTCATCCAAGCTGTGCTCCTGATCCCATTTCTATTTCGGAAACTTAAATCACCGGAATAACCTGTGGGTATGTGAAAAAACCTGACGATCGGTACTCTGGCACGAACAGATCTGGCATTTTGGAACAGGTGAGGATGCTGGTCCAAGATCCTTTTAACTTCATTTGTGTCTGGGTAGGGTTCCGGCAGCTCGGCAGAAAAATCACTGTCGCTGTCAATGACTCCAAGACCAGCTACAATAGATCCGAATGGTGTGACTTCTGCGCCTGAAAGTTATGTAAAAGTAATTATACACATCGTCCACTTACAACGACAGTGTGACATCTCGATTATACGATTTTTTGTGTTACTGATATTCTGAATCGCGACCTCGCGTTTAGTTATCTTCAAAAACGCGACATTTATTCTACAATAAACAAAAAATAAAAAAGAGAAAAGATAAAATATCACGATATAGCGCTGTCTCGTTTGATAATCTAGCTGGCTTCGACAAAGTGACAGTTCAGTTGTCATCTAAGCTTCGAGGTGTAAAGTGCTCTTGGTTTTCATGAAAGATGTGACATCACGAGGATACCACGTATTTGATGTCAATTTCCAGATCATCTTCAACAACGTGATAAGTTTTCCTTTTTTAATTTTTCAAACTCTATAATGAAGTTAATTTATTTCCTAATGTGTTTTTTCTTTTTGACTTTTTATTTCAATATTAGTTATACTCTAATCACTTCACACATAATAAAGCTATCTTGACAACAATTTAAGAGTTATGCTCATTTACATGTATAAAAGCCGTTTTATGTAAAATTATAGTTTTTAAGATGTCACATTGTCGTCGCAAGTAGACGATATGCATATACGAAACGCTGTCCTGGTAGTAAGGGATAACGCTTGTTCATGCGGTACCCAGTACTCTGAATAATAAAAGCTCAGAACTTTAGTACTATGATTATTACGATGATTAGTCTCAATAGCCCTATAATGTTACTATATTACTCGGCTGTTGAGACTAACCATTGAAAGTCTCCAAAGTAATGAGCGCCAAAGCAGCGATGCCCTGGACTTTGTTTTGTTACTCAGAGTTCTGTGTATCGCTGCAATGGTCATGGATAGGCGTTATCTCTTACCATTAGGAGAGCGTCTCGTTCGTCTCATTATTTTTTACATGAAAAAGAAAATGTCGCTTGCTCCTAGTCATGGGTGGGAATCAAACCCACGCCATACAGCTCTTAAATTAGACACACTACCAAGGAGCCAACAGAGCTGTCAATAGATGTTTCACATCCCACTATTATCATAAATGTAAAAGTTTGGATGTATGGATGTTTGTTCCTCTTTCACGCAAAAACTACTGAACGGATTTGGATGAAATTTGGTATGGAGATAGCTGAGATTAGGACATAGGCTACTTTTTATCCCGAAACCATGTAGCGGGTAACACCGCGGGGCGCAGCTAGTTAGTAATATAACGCAGCGACATAATTATTTTCTGCGTCCCAGTCAAAACTCCTTTGGGTAATCTTGTTTTTTTTTTGTAGTTCAAATATGTTTATTTATTATGTCTTACTGATACAGTGAGTACAATGTTGACGATACCTGGCCAACGCGTTTGCAACGCACTTGTTACGTCGCGTTGCACGTGCGACACGACACGACTAGCGCGCGCGTGTGGCAAGAGAACTCGGCGCAACAGTCGCGCGACATCAACTTCAAAACGACTCCCCGCTGCGCTCGCGCACCAAACGCACAACAAAAATACTAAAAAAAAAAATATCCAGTACAGGACTTTAATAAATTACAATCAAATATTGAATTAGATTTAGAATGATGAAGAAATATCACATCTACATATAGACTACCAAACTTTTTACGTGACTATATAACCTTGCGAAACACCACCACGCTACCAAATATTCTGCCACCAAGCAGTAGTGCGTAAACATTACTGTGTTCCGGTATGAATCCCTTCAAACCGGAACATAGTAATGTTTCCAGCTAGCGAAATTACAGAGGCTGAGACTAACCATCGAAAGTCTCAAAGTAATTTTATTTTATTTTACATAAAAAACAAACAGCTGCTAACTTTGAAAATAAATAGAAGATAAATGAACATTCAAAAGCCTAAAAAGTTTTCACTTATATTAACTAATCTAAGTTAAAGTGCCCCGAGCCCACACCGGCCGGGGACTGGTGCAAGATTTATAATATATATATATATATATATTATATTATATATATATGTATACCTACTATAAATACAATTTCAAAATGTAGACAAAATAATAATAAATCATCATGGGTCAGCTTCAAAAGGCAGTGATCCTTGACACGGCGCGCATTGTGAGGTTCCTCACTCTGCAGCCTTAACCACCGGCAGCTTGAGCCCTGCCCCGCTGCCGGCGGCACCCTAGTTTTTAAGTTTTTTTATATTATTTATGTTTTGTATGTATGTAATGTAAAAAAAAATAAAAAAATAAGAAAACAAATAAATAGGTACTTAATATAATAATCATCATAAAAATAATCATAAACAATGACAGCCCCTTTGGCTCATTGGTAGTATATCTGCCTTGAGAGCTGTAGGGCGTGGGTTCGATTCCCACTCAGGGTAAACATTTTGTGAATAAACAAATGTTTGTTCTGTGTCTGGGTGTTCTGTATGTATTATAAGTATGTATTTACAAAAAAAAAGTATTCATGTATTCTATCAGTTATCTGGCTTTCATCACACAAGCTCTGCTTAGTTTGGGACAAGATGGCGCTGTGTGAAAAAAATAATGTAATTATAAGTAACTACTACATTATTTATAACTAAGCTTTGCCTCCATAAAGAAGGCCACCGTATGCGGCCGAAACTATAGTCAGGGTGTCCGATATAATTAAACGTGCAATCCTGCATAAATAAACCGAAAATGTGCCAAAACTACGTCAGTTTCCAGTTAAGAAAAAGAAAAGTTCCCTTCCTAATTGAGTTCTACGAAAAAGCAAACTTGTTACAACAACATTTCACAAATATTAAGAAGAAAAAAGAAACAATTTTACTTACTTTTGGGAATATCCATTGTGTTTTAATATAATGTAGAGACGTTTATCCATTGCACAGTTCAAAATCTCACTAAGAGTTTCTTTACAGATTTTATATTTTTCTTAAAAGAGAACATTAAATTCACATTAAATTAATGATAGGCACAATAAGTATACAATTCCATAAGTACATCATTATTGTCCATTTTATAATGTATCTACGTATATTACATACCTTATAAGCTAATTGGGTAGTACTTGTGGTACGAGAGCTAAAGGGTGTGGGTTCAAACTCACTCAGAAGTAACATTTGTGTGACGAACATAGATGTATTTTGCGTACGGGTGTTCTGTATGTATTATAAGTATGTATGTACAAGTTGCGCCCCGCGGTGTTACCCACTACACGTTTTCGGGATAAAAAGTAGCCTATGTGCTATCCAGGGTCTCGGCTACCTCCACACTAAATTTCATCCAAATCCGTTCAGTAGTTTTTGCGTGAAAGAGTAACAAACATACCTACACACATACATTCTTACAAACTTTCGCGTTTATTATTTTAGTAGCATTTACAAAATAACATTTTTTTTTTATGTTTGACAGCGATAATTCCGCCAATTATGATTCGATTTTGATGATTCTTTTTTTTCTTAGTAGATAGATCATACTTCAGAGGTGATCCCATATAAATTTTATTGAAATCGATCGAGCGGTGTTTAAAAAATCAACAAAAATCTAAAAAATTGTTTACATCGATAATATTTTCGTTTACTCGGAAACCTCGCTGTTTCATTGGAGCAGTGTGATTTTTTAAATTGTAAACTTTGTATTAATATGGAATGAAAAAACAGAATGCAATAATATTCACAACATAAATACACTTTTTTTTTTAATTATTCTATTCTACACTATTATAAAGAGGAGTGATTTTATTTTTTGTTTGTTTGTTTGTATTGAATAGGCTCCGAAACTACTGGACCGATCTTAATAATTCTTTCATCATTAGAATGCTACATTATCACTGAGTGACATAGCCTATATTTATATTGCTTTTCGAGTTTTGTTTTCCCGTGCGGAACCGGGATGAGCGTTATAAACTAATAATAATCATCGCATGTTTAAAATGGTCTTAATAAATCAACAGTGATCCCGTTTTCGAAACTTATTCCGCCCCCGGTTTATCAGGCGGTTTACCTGGGCACCCCAGCAGGATACCAAGTAATTAATACAGTATGGGATCTCGTTTAGATGAAATGCTTATCTGTCTAAATGTCTTTTAATTAAGAACAGTGGGTGGATTTTTATTCATGTTTTTGTTGGGAGATTTGTTTTACCTGTGCTGTAAATACGCTGCCAACTAGGGAGCGACCATTACTTTTCATTTGGACCCCTCTCAAAAAACTGTTTTTAGGGTTCCGTACCCAAAGGGTAAAAACGGTACCCTATTACTGAGACTTCGCTGTCCGTCCGTCTATCTGTCACCAGGCTGTATCTCAAGAACGGTGATAGCTAGTAGACTAGACAGTTGAAACTTTTACAGATGGTGTATTTCTATTGCCGCTATAACAACAAATACTAAAAATAAAATAAATATTTAAGGGGGGCTCCCATACAATTAAAGAGGTTTTCGCCGTTATTATGGATAATGTCACGGGACCCTTCGGGCGCGAGTCCAACTCACACTTGGCCGGTTTTTTTTTAATTAGTCAAGATGTTTTTTATAATGGGTCACTCCTAATACTCCTGTGTACATGAACACGTGTATATTTTTGAACACTAAGAAGTCATGTCATGTCATTTTATTATATTGACATTATTTTTTTGAATTGACATATTTTACATTGCCGGTAATTTTATATCGACAATATTTTTTGTACCTATATTGAATGTTTGTATATTCTCTCTCTTTTCTTAATCGGTCACTTGGCAGAGTGGTCGTGGATGTAGATGGACAGGGTTGAGTCCCGTCGTCACCGCTGGTTCCTAGGGCTGCTGCACGTCGATAGCACATTTGTATTTTGCGAGTTTATATATTGACATATATACCTTATTTTGACATTTTTGTTTTTTTATTCATTGACACGTAATCAGTGTTTTAAAACTCATATAATGACATATGTATTTGAAATTTTGAATTGACTTGTAACATTGGTGTTATCAATAAAATATTTGTTCTTTGGATTTCCATGTTTCAAGTTTTTAACGTGACAAAAATATTTGATCTTATTTCCTCCTTCTCTGTTTTCATCCTCCTCTTTGATTATTGCTTGATCTCTTTACCAGGTCGTCCAGGTAGGTACCACCGCATTACCAGATATTCTGCCGCCAAGCAGTAGCGTGCACACATTACTGTGTTTCGGTTTAAAGGGTACAGCTAGCGAAATTACTGGGCTGTTGAAACTAACCATCTAAAGTCTCAAAGTAATGAGCGTCACATCACCGACCCCCTGGACAATCGCCCCAGCAGCCAAGACCACTCTTTGAATCGTAATGCAGCTTCCGTATTCTTGGCTTTGATGTGGTTAGCCCAGGTCAATCTCTTATTCAAGTCAAGGCTAAGATATTTCACACAGCTCTTGTTTGGTGATGGTTTGTCTTCCATATGCACAGGTGGACAGTCACCCTTGCGGAGCGTGAATATCACGAACCTGTACCGACTTGGTTATGCTAGGTTTTATTCTCCACTTGTGCAGCCATGTGTTTACTTTGTTGATCTGTGCCTGAAGCTTTAGTGTTGCTTTCTCTGGGTTTGCATCGCTTGCAAGGCATGCAGTATCGTCTGCATATGTTGCAATTACATTTTCTGTTTCACAAAATAAATTCTTAATATGACACATTATTTAGATTTAGATTTTGATCATAAAAAACGTCACAGATGACAGTCTTCTAGTACTCGGATGGCTCGTTACCATCCTCAAATTTAAAATCTGCTGCAAAGCACATAATTAAAAGGATGCCAAAACACACCGTAGATAATTAATACATAATTATATAGTAGTCATAAAAATATCAGAGGAATGGCACTATGTGTAGAGTTGTTTTTTTGTTCAATATAATTATGTAGAAAAGTGAAAAGCTGAAGATCAGACTGACTGGCATGTCTTGGGAGAGGCCTATGTCCAGCAGTGGACTAATATAGGCTGATGATGATGATGATGAATTATGTAAAATTTAATTTGTTTATCAATTAATGTATTTGAAGACCGTAATGGTTGACAATAGATGCAAACAATTATATTTAAGACTTTTTTACTCTGTTGTCATGCAAATAAAACCTTTGACTTTGTAATAGTAAATCATTTTTACTATTTAGAAAAAAACAACATTTACATTACAGTTATGTTCATTTACACACAGCAAACAAGTTGTAGTGATTTTGCACACAAAAATACATTCAGTGAAACCTATACCTTGCATGAGTCATGTATCAAGTTGTAATTACAGTGAGTTGAGATCAATTACATGATATAAATTTATGACATCCTGCTTTCATGAAATCCTATTATCTCTCTATTAGTAACATAATGTAATAAATTAAAATAATCATGTTTAGGGTATCTATTTTTATTACAAAATGTTGTTGGATATTTTTTTGCTAAGTACAGTTGACTTAAGCTCGCATGGCGTCTTTGTAGGTATAATAGAATATTTCTGCGATCGCGATATTCGTAAAAAGTGATATCTCCACTTCCAGTTTGAACCACATAAAAAGGAATCTCCTATAACTGTTGGAACTACAGAAAAACGGTACGTTTTGATATCTAAAAAGTAGGGATTTCGCTTTTCTCTAATTAAAATGTCTTCAATAAACTTATAAGAACTTCTTTATTTCTTACATGTTTAATGTCGTGCGAACATCAAACGAACGAAGCCGGCGTAGCATTCTATTTGTGTGATCAAAGCTGCACCGGTTTGCGAGACACTGCAAATTACAATATCCTAACAAATGTTCACATTAATAACATCCCGAATGGCAGTAAAGAGCCTAAAAATAGCCGCGGCAGGGCTCAAACAGGGTTCAAAGGATGCGCTACTTACCCGACAACATTAACAGAAGAACGCACCGACACACGCACATTTTTAACTTGTTATCACATAAAATTACGGGATTCTAACTCGAACATTAAGTTTATGCTATTTCACGTCCATTTTTACAACTTGGAAGTCTTTTGGAAGGTATACGCTTAGTACTCCGAGATAAACGTGATGTAAACAAAGCGCGAGACGACCGATCGCGACGGCAAGCGGCAAACGATGAAATGAAACATCTTTGAAATGAAAAGTAAAGATGTGTGCAACGAACATCAACATGAACTGGCGGCGAGCTTTCAAAAGCTTGATTTCACAGACAGCACACAAAGATAAAGCGCGCCTCACGGACAGTACACAAATGTAGTTTCATTAAAGCTGCTAACTTCACGACATATTTGACAGTTCATTCAAACTGTTTTTTTTTTTTTTTTTTTTCTTTGGTTTTGGCGTCGCGTTTTAGCATTTGCCAGTGTCAAGTATTTATATATTTTCAAGTTTCAAAAGATAAATAAGTGTCCTCGTAGCTAGTTATAGTCAAAGTCCAGTCTTAGTCAAGTCCAGTCTGTGTCAGTCAAGTCCAGTCATGCTTTAGTAAAGTAGTGGCAACTTTACTACAAAGCTTCAATGGAGTTTTGGAAGCAACACGAAAACTCATGTTTCACCACATTATATCATTTTCCCACACTCGCGCTTGTAATTCGGCACTTTATGAATAAAACACCACCATTTTTATGCATAAACACTCGACAAAACACTAGTTTTGGAAAAAAATACAACGAAGCGACACGACTCTTCCCGCGTTCCCGCCAAAACTAATTCACACTGTTTCTGTTCAAAAATGTAGGAATTATTGTTCCACTCCAGAAATAAAACAGGTATGACTTGTAGCATTATACTTTATAAACAAAATAATAATGGGTACTACATAGTAATCTGAGGGTAGGAACCTGCCTGAGCGCCAAAATCAATTTTTTTCTGTGAAATTTATGGGTCTAAGCAGTTACTTTACTATTCAATTTACTAATAGCAGATTTATGAAAAAAAAAAAATGTATGGCAAATAATAGTTCTATGTGGATTGATACCAAAACCTTCTTTTCATACTTGTAGATCAAACCATTAATATCCAAGTGGTTTTTAATTTTATGACTACAAGTTGTTGTTGTTGTATGTATGATAAGTTTATGTATTATAAGTACCTAAGTCTTTATGATAAAAAACAATATCTAAGTATTGCTTACTTTGGGGTTAGATGGTGCTGTGTGTAATGTCCTACAATAAATCACATTCACTATCGCAAAATCTGTTTTCATGAATCTAGGACGAGTAAGTGAAATATAATTGGCAAAACACAAAAAAAATATTTTGCACTCTGCAATAAGTTCTTTGCAATAACATGATTTTATTTAGATTAAAAAGTAAAATAGTTAGAAAAATAAATATAAAATAATTAAACAATTCCATTATGTCATTAAATCAATTCAAATCACACCCATGTTAGTCTTGCCCACAGACCAATAAAAAAAGTACTGGAATCTCTGGTAACGAGTAATGAACTTAGTTAAAAAACGAGTTATGTACAAAAAAGGGTTCATAAACAACACATCACCAATTCAACTATTGCAATAATAATTATTCTAAATCAAAAGAATAAAACACGAAAACATTTAAACATTTTTTTTATTGCTAAAATAATATTTGGCAAAAGTCTGTGCCACAATCAGTGGAAATACTAAAGTTGCATCTGCATATAATTTCACTGGGTTAGCATTTGGCCTGATCTTGCCCCAAGATACTGCCTCATCAGGCCTAGCTCCAGCATCACTGCCATCATATTCACTTGCTGTATTGACATACACGGCAAAATTTGCTCCATTCCTCATAAGATTTGCATTACAAATATGATGTTTAATGACACCACCTCCTAATATAATCATTCCTGTATTGTTTGCCTTAACAGCCATGGTGTTTAACCTTCTCAGATCGCTTAGAATATCTATTATGAGCCCTGGGCGATTATATGAGTGGAAGTACATCATATCTCCTAGAGAACCATCTGTTAAGGCTGGACTGAAAATAGGGATATTGTTCTTCCAAGCCCAATAGCATACTGAACTCTCATTGTTGATTCTTTCGCCTAATCTTGCTATGATTTTTGATGGTGTCCATATGGTTCCATGTTCTAACTGTTCATCTAACATTTCATTAAGTAGTGGAGTGACCCACTCTTCGAACTTGCAATAGTTATCATTTGGCACCAAGAGATTACCAATTCTATTGATACCACGCGTTCTTAGCATCTTCCCACTTAAGTTGAAGTCTCCAATGTAAGTGGGAGCCAGGCACTTAATAAAATCTTCTTCTACTCCACCAGCTGTGGTCACGATACAGTCTACAAGTTTATTTTTAGCTAAAAATCGTATCGTATCGCGTAGCCCGGACGATATCATATTGGATGTGTATCCTAAAAATATTGTACAGTTCGTTTTCTTTTTAATATATATGTCTTCTTCGTACAAATCACTGTTTTCTTCTGTCAGGGGCACGGCACGAGTTTTAAGCATGTTGTTGATTTCTTCAACAGCTCGGCCGAAATTTGTGGCTTGGAAGCCGGAGCAAGCATAGCTTTCGAGTATCTTGTTGTAGTCAGTACCATTTTCCCAGTCAAACCCTGATACGGTCGGTGTGTCGGCAGGTAAGTCTTGGCTGGGCAGTAAAACGGCATTCACGGCCATGTTAGGCGCTAAAATAGCAGCCTTTTCGGTTGCAGGAATCTCCATTGTGAACAGCCTTATTTCATGTTAAGCAGAATGTTTGATTTTTTTTAAAGGATAATTCTGGTGCAAATTAGATGAAATTTAAATCGCTGGACAATTAAATAAATTACTGCATTATTTATACGAGTACTAGGTAGGTATGACACTAGTGACACTACTCACTACCTACAAACTCTTTCTTTTTTTTTTGTTTTGGCTTCGCGTTTTAGCATTTGCCAGTGTCAAGTAGCTTTATATTTTCATGTTTCAAAAGTTAAATAAGTGTCCCCGTACCTAAAGTTATAGTCGAAGTCCAGTCTTGGTCAAGTCCAGTAATGCTTTAGTAAAGTCGTGGTGACTTTACTATAACGCTTCGATGGAGTTTTGGAAGCAACACGAAAAGTTATGTTGCACCACATTATATCATTTTCCCACACTCGCGCTTGTGAGTCAAAATAAAACACCAAAATTTTATGTGTTTATGCATAAAAATTTTGGTTTTATTTTTGGCGGGAACGCGGAAAGAGTCGTGTCGCCCTGTTGTATTTTTTTCCAAAACTTGTATGTTGTTGAGTGTTTATATATAAAATAGTTATGATTATGAAGTCGCCACTACTTTACCAAAGCATGACAAGATTTGACTAACACGGACTGGACTTGATCAAGACTGGTCTTTGACTGTAACTTTTGATATTATCAAAAACCGAGAACGAGGCAGTATGGCTTTATAGCTTTAGCACTCCCAGTTCCAGATAATATTTAAAAAAAAGCAAAGGTAAAATTTGCAATATTTTCAATATGTGTACGAAGTACGAAGTTACGAACCAAAATCTGAATTATTATTAACAATAAGTTATCAATTTTCAATGCAAAATTGGTGTTCAATGCAGTGCAGGCAGTACAGGTTATGTTGCAATGATCAACAGCAATGAAAACTGACTTAAATTGTAATTAGTTTTTGCCGCAGTTTCTGGAAAACTTTTAAGTACTTGTATCGACATGATGGATCCTCAAATTATTATTTGTCCAATCTGCTTGCGGACTGATAGAAACCTTAAATCTATTGATTCAATGCTATCGGTATACCACGACGAACTAACAGACTATTCTGTAAGTATTGGCTATTGTATATCTGCACTACAAAAAATTAAATATTTTAAAGTAGAGTTACGCCAAATCTTATAAAAATGTAAATATTAAATCTTTATGTTTATTAGAATTTTTATCTATGTCATACTTATGTGTGTTAACCTGATCACGTCCTAAGCTTATTTTTCATTATTATTGGCTCACCTAATTCTCTACCTTAATTTATCTTAATTAATCCTAAGTTTGCCAAGAAGAAAGTGCTTTTAGCGACTAGGCACGAATTATTACACTACATTTTGTTAATTGTAACTGATATACAATTTTTGATGTGAGCTAAAATAATTTATTTATCTATGCATGAAAATATCAAAGTAATATTATTAATGTTGGTATCTTTATTTTTTTTATTTAACTTTTATAGTTACCGACTTGCCTGTTGCTGCTGTGTGTAATATCCTAAGATATTCATGGTTATTGTACACAATATTGTACTACAAGCTGTGCCCCATTGTGTTACCCTCTACATTTTTTCACGATAAAAAGTAGGCTATGTGTTAATCCAGAGTGTCAGCTACCTCCATATAGTCCTCCATCATAATTGATCCAGCTGTTTAAGCATAAAGAAGTAACAAACATACAAAGACACTTACAAACTTTCGCCCTTATAATATTAGTGTGATTTGGCTTGTTGTTTTTCAGCTTGGAACCCAAAATTCAAAATACTGTGGAGATTGTGAGTGGTTGCTGAAAAAATCCTATAATTTCTATCAAAAATGCATAAAGGCAACGAAAATACTAAAGAAATGGATGAAAATTACTGTAAGTTCCTATGAAATTTTATTTTGTTGCATATAGGTATATGCATATACGTGTACCAGACATTTCACCTCAAAACAGTAGTGTGTAAACATTACTGTGTTTTGGTTTGGAGAGTACTGTAGAGTAATATTTTCAAAATACCATAAACAACCTCGACAGTAAATTTCACAAAATAACATTGCTTACACAAGACACTACAAACATATTTCAATACAATCAAGAAAAAAAATAAGTTTTTCACAATTGCTGATTTTTTGCCTAACTATTTAACGGTGAGTCTCATCCTATAATTTTACTAGCTATTGTACTTTTCAAACCGGAATACAGTAATGTTTAGACTCTACTGCTTGGCAGTAAATTATTATCAGAACAGTGATAGCAATTTTGTTAATTATAGATCTTATTAAACTAAATTTAATTTGCCAGTGTTGTTGTGAACAGTGCAATATTTACTGTTTAATTTATAGACAAAGAACAAATTACCCGCAAACCAACTTTATTTGAAGCTTCCACAAGGAAACCTAGATATGTGGACACCGGAAAACAACAAAGTACACACGTACACTTATTCAGGTGATTTTAAAACGCCGACTTTAATAATAGATGGCACTACAGATAAGCCACACAAGATTATTCAAGAAAATGTTAAAATGTTGGATACGCTAAATATCTTTACTGTGAAAGAAGTAAGTATAATTTGTACTACTATTCTATGCATATTACATATAAAGCAGTATATAAAAGATTATATACAGTAAAAGATCTTTATTCGCGGGGTATACGTTCCATAAATATGCCGCGAATACAGAAACCGTGGATATGGAATGGTAATTAGTATGGAATCATAGGGGATACGTTCTAACATTCTAAAATAGAACCAATATGTATTGTATCAAAATAAAAACAGCTTTAAAACTCAAGGTTTAAAAATTAATGTATTTTTTTGTTTTGGCGCTTTTGAAAAGTCTTTTTAATTCAGATTGATATTGCGCTGAAGCATTAATAAACAATTTGCCGTTTCAAAATAAATCATACGACAATGGCCTTTACACAGTGGCAGTAAGTAGCATAAGGTAGGTAGGCATGAGGTAGCTTCATCATCTTCATCTATGTCACCGCGAAGTGCTGACTGCTTTTCATCATTGCTAACACTTCCATCTCACCCACTGGAGCTACTATGCCAGCGGCCCAGAGCCTCGCTCCGGCACTTCAAGGAGCTGGGTTGGCTCGGGTAGCCGCTAGTAGGGGGATATGCACAATACACCCCAAGTGGGATGTCAGTGCGAGATTTATCGCCCCACTTTGAATAAAAATAACTGAGATACAGAGCAGTTGAACTATTGTTATAATGGAAGCGGTTGAAAATTATAGGGAGCATAAAATATAGTAATAATATGGGTCCTACAGTAGTCAACCATTTGTAGTGATAATAGCTAGGACGACAAAATTCTGAGGAACCATAGTATTGTCGTGAATACTTTGTAAAACTTAGCTAGCTAATTACTACTCTTTAATTGAAAATCTTTCAATATCTCCAACTTCACCGAGTCACTTCCCATTCTCAGGGATTTACAACTGTGGTAGTCATTTGGTTAAAATCTTTCTATCCTACAGGAGGACAGTGAGAGTACAATTGATTGTGAAAACATGTTTCAAACGGATATACATTGTGAAGACCATCAGACCAGGAGAGTATTTGAAGCAAATGAGAATTTTAATAATGATTCACAAGACACTACAAACATATTTCAAAATAAAGTCATGAATGATATGGTCATTTTAAATGCTGGATCATCTGGAACACATAAGGGAATAAATAAAAGTAAATTATCTGAAAACACTGGAAATGATATGCTAAAACAAGCAAATGATACAAATACAATTCAAAGTAAAACACGACAATGTAATATTGAAGAAAATATTCATGTAAAAAAAAGTAAAAATACAGATGATAAAACAAAACCTATTGAAAACCAAAAAGCAACACATAACATGCCTAAAGTTGCATATACTATTCCCACATTGACTCAAGATATGCTTATGTTAAAAGGTGATAAACCTAAATTAAAAAATGACATACAAATACCTACAAATAATGTTCCTATATTATTAGAGAATGTGACCATATTAACACATAATACGCCTATATTAACAAATAAAATTCCAGATATAACTACACTAACAGATAATGTAACAAATGATTCACAAATTAAAAGCTCCCTCGCTGAAGATACAGACTTAATAGTCCTAGATGATGAAGACGATGATGATAGTAAAGATGATGTAATTGTCATAGATGATGAAATCGAGTATCCAGATGATGCTAGTCTGAACAGCGCTGATGATTGCGATGATTATTTATACACGCCAAGAAAAAAACCAAAGATGAAAATTACACTCGATGAAATGGCGAACATATCGCTTACTGACGAAGACTTTGACGATGATCTTGAGCCTGACAACATCATCGATAAAAAGAAGATTGGTCTTAAACCGTTTACAACTGAAAATAACATAGTATCCAAGTTGAAAGCCATGAACAATACTTTAAATTCTCTATGTGAAAATTGGGAAGTGACATCTCTTATCGATGTAGGAATTCCAAATATATCTAAAGATAAAGTTAAAGAATTCATTCATCAATATTTGACATTAAACGATTTGAACATTCAAGTTAAAGTGAAACGTTTTAAGATGAATAATTTGAAGAAAACTAGTGTAAACGCCAAATTAACACACATAGATGCAGACTTAGGCTTGATCAATGAAAAATGTGTACAGCTAGTTGAAGATTATAAAAATGGCCTGACTGAACCTATCGAGAGGTTTGTACTGATACTCACTGGTACACATGAAAATCCGTGTTTAGTGAAGTTAAATATTATCACAGTGGTGTCATAGTCAAACACAAATTAAAGTTTTCATAGTGCTTTCTGCAGTGTTTCCATGATTTTGTCTTTTTTTTTTCTTTTTTTTATGGTTGACAGGCTAGTTGTTTGACCACAGCTCACCTGATGTTAAGTGAAGGTGTGGTCGAAGATGGTAAAGCACACCTAGCCTGGAATGGAACTGGCTCTCAAGTGAGGCTGCCGGAACACACCGTTAGATGCTTGGCGACAGTTTTTCAACTTGAGGCTAGCTACCAAGCCAGCCGAGTACTAGAAAGTACTCTACCACCATGCTATGGTTTCCTCACGATGTTTTCCTTCACCGGCAGCTCAAGCTCATTGTTGGGGTTTGAACCCACGCCCTTCGGCATGCGAACCTACCGCGCTTATCACTGAGCTATCATCGCTAAATTGTCTATATCACAGTGGAGTCATAGCCAAAAAAAATTTTACGTTTTCTTTGTGCCTTCTGCAGTTGCCATAATTTTGTCAACGTCATGTATGTCACAGTGAAGTCATAGCCAAATACAATTCAATTCTTTCGCTTCTACACGAGGCATCCTCAGGATGTGTTGACTCTTCGAGCGCTTGGTTGAGACTGATAAATTGAACATTCATTACTTTTAGATAAACAATTTTTTCTTTTGTTTTTAATTTCAGTCAGTTCTCATTGACATTGAGCATTGTTTGTGTCTTATATAGTAAACTTTGACATTCGAGCAAAGGTCCACACTCGCGGTTTGTCAACGAGCGATGGAGCGCAGCATACTGGGCGTAAGGTTATTAGACCGCATAAAACTCAGTACTGCGCTCCAAAACTCAGATCATTGATGTAACTCAAAAAGCTGCCATGCTAAAGTGGGACTGGGCTGGACACGTCTGCCGAATGCCAGCGGAGGCTATGGGCGAAAACCACCACCGACTGGGTCCCGGAGGTTAAACGGCCACCAGGCCGGCCTAAAAGGCGGTGGACAGATGAGCTCGATGCCCACAATAAAGAGTGGACAACAGAGAGGTGTGGGGGGGAGAGAGGCCTTTGACCAGCAGTGGGACAAAATGGGCTAAATAATAATAGTACACTTTAGGCATTTTTTTTTTTTTTTTTAATTAAAAGTAATGAGACGATCGGTGCGCTCTCCTGATGTTAAGAGATAACGCCTGTCCATGACCATTGCAGCGATACACAGAACTTTGAGTAACAAAACAACGTCCAGGGCATCGCTGCTTTGGCACTCATTACTTTGAGACTAGATGGTTAGTCTCAACAGCCCAGTAATTTCGCTAGCTGCAATACCCTTCAAACCGGAACACAGTAATGTTTGCACACTACTACTTGGCGGCAGAACATCTGGTACTGCGGTGGTACCTACCTAGACGACCTCCTGCTAAGGAAATCTACCACCAAGTAACTTGCAACCAAAACCTTTGTAACCAAAGCATGCTTGAGATACCCAAATAGAAATATTTTTACCAGGTTAAAAGCGGAGCTGTTGCAAAAATATGAAGAGTGGGGCGTATTGAAAGCAGAAGATGGGTTTGTCTTTGACAAAGAAGTTATTTTGAGTTGCCTACACATGGTCAGTGAACGTGCTGCTAGAAGGCTAATATACTATTTGAAAGGTATGTACCTAATGGACTGGGTGTGCCATATTTGTCTGACCTGCTGAACGGGCACAGGTCTTCTTATTTCCCGCTTGGTGTTTTTTTTTTTATGTTTGACAGGCTAGGCGTTTGACCACAGCTCACCTGATGTTAAGTGAAGGTGTGGTCGAAGATGGTAAAGCACACCTAGCCTGGAATGGAACTGGCTCTCAAGTGAGGCTGCCGGAACACACCGTTAGATGCCTGGCGGCAGATTTTCAACTTGAGGGTGGTAGCTAGCCAGCCGAGTACTAGAAAGTACCCTACCACCGTGCTATGGTTTCCTCACGATGTTTTCATTCACAGGCAGCTCAAGCTCATTGTTGGGGTTTGAACCCACGCCCTTCGGCATGCGAACCTACCGCGCTAACCACTGAGCTATCATCGCTACAATACGCTGTTTTGAGCATTTCCCCCTGCCAGCGTCTACCTATCGATCACACCTTCACTTAACATCAAGTGAGCTGTGCTCAAACACCTAGCCTGTCTACCACAAAAAAATATATTATAAGTATGCATTTACAAATAAATTAAGTATTCTATCAGTTATCTGACTTCCATAGTAAAAGCTTTGCTTAGTTTGGGGTCAGATGGCGCTGTGTGTCTGCGCTGTGTGTTTGGGGTAAATGTCCTACGATATTTATTTGTTTATCTGATTTCAGGTACAAAAAGGCTAAGTCCGGGTGCAGCTAAATGCCTCAAACAGATTCAAAGCAAGCAAGATCACGACAAATACAAATCTATCTTCAACATAGAATACATGACTACAGAACAGCAAATGCTAGACGAATTTGAGAACCGCAAAACATACAAGTGTTACTTGTTGGCAGAATTCAAATGTGAAATCTGTTATCAGGGATTTAAACACAAAAGGCTGTTAGAGTATCATAAGAAATGTCATGAAGTGAGTGCACATTTTTCATTACTTTTTGTATGTATAAAAAATGTGCTGAGGATATAGATACCGGGATTTCTAGTTCCTATATTTACTACTTAGTTTGTGTTTAGTCATAGTATAAAAAAAAAAAGTTTAGAATCTCCTTAATAGTTAAAAAAAAATTTTTTTTTTTTTTTTAATATCATAGGACATACATAGTGTAGATTCAAAACTACTGGACCGATTTTAAAAATTCTTTCACCGTTGGGAAGCTACTCTATCCCCGGGTGACATAGGCTACTTATTATCCTTGTATTCCCACGGGAAAGGGAACCACGCGGGTGAAACCACGAGGCGTCCGTTATGAACGAAAGAGATCATTGTTGTTGCATTTGAATGGGGTGTGTAAGTGGCGTAGCGTGCCTTGGGTACTTGGCCCTGTATCAAAAAGTTGGGCCCAGTTACCTACTTGAAAAAAATATAAAATAAAAAAATAAATATCGTAGGACATTACACACAGCGCCATCTGACCCCAAACTAAGCAAAGCTTGTACTATGGCAGTCAGATAACTGATAGAATACTTAAATATATATTTTTTTTGTAAATACATACTTATAATACATAATACATTTGCATAATTAATTAGAGCTATAGAAAAATGACAATAAGATTAATGAATATCAATATCGTTATTATTGTTAATGGTAAAAAGTTTTAAAACACAAAAAATAAATTTTAATTTATTAATCATAAAAAATAACCAAAACGTCAAAATTAAGTAAATTAAATTTAGTAATTATTATTGTTATTATTTTTTTATTGATTTTATGATATTAATATTTGCATGCCGAAAGGCGGGATATGCCGTGCTGTTTTTAATTTCTACCAACTTTATTTTACCTATATGCGCAAATAAATGATTATGATTATGATTATGTATGTAGTTACAATAAATTATCAATAATAATATCAATTTCGATATCTTATTAAACTAAAACAACCCGCCCCTGACCTAGAATAAGATTAATTATTACAATATTTAATATCGCGCACCCGCTTCCATCCGGGATGCACCTTCCATCGCGTGCTTCAGAAGCAAACTAAGATCTTGGCTTCAAGAGACCTTGTTCTATGACTTTGACGATTATTAAAAACTAAGAGATTATTGAATTACTAGTAAGTAATTATAATATCTTTGTTTTTATGGACATTTAATTATATTGACATAATTATTTTATATGAGACATATTACTTCATTGACATTTTCATTTTCATTGTTTTGACATATGTTTTGATTTTGATTTTTTTAAATATGAATGGAAAAACGACCTGTAACTTTGGTGTTATTAATAAAAGATTTGTATGTATTTGTTTTTGTACGAGTGGTTTTATGTATTTCCCAGGACCGTCCCGGGTCGTTGTTGTGCAACATTTGCCATACAAGGCATTATTCACAATCTTCCCTGAAAAGCCACATGACCACTCACGAGGCTGTCTTCAAGTGTAAACTGTGCCCACTTCTTACATACTACAAGTGAGTGTAAATTACAGTATTACATGGATTGATTTTACTTGGTGGTAGATCTCCTTAGCAGGATGTCGTTTTTTTTTTTTTTTTTTTTATGATTGACAGGCTAGTTTTTTGGCCACAGCTCACCTGATGTTAAGTGAAGGTGTGGTCGAAGATGGTAAAGCACACCTAGCCTGGAATGGAACTGGCTCTCAAGTGAGGTCGTCTAGGTAGGTACCACCGCAGTACCAGATATTCTGCCGCCAAGCAGGAGTGTGTAAACATTACTGTGTTCCGGTTTGAAGGGTGCTGCAGCTAGCGAAATTACTGGGCTGTTGAGACTAACCATCGAATGTCTCAAAGTAATGAGCACCAAAGCAGCGATGCCCTGGACTTTGTTTTATTAGGGACTCAAAGTTCTGTGTATCGCTGTAATGGTCATGGACAGGCGTTATCTCTTACCATCAGGAGAGCGTCTCGTTCGTCTCATTACTTTTCACATAAAAAAAAAAAAAAAAAATTGAAGCCGGGGCGAGTCGCTAGTACAGATATTTTTTTGATGATTAATATTTTTTTTTCTCGCAGGCTGTCGATGATAAACCACTTCCAGCAGCACAATGGCATGGTGTACAAGTGTGAACTATGCGGTAATACATACAAGTGAGTGTTGTTATTAACCGACTCGAAAAAGAGGAGGTTTTCAATTCGACTGTATGTCCGAACCTCGAAACTGAAACCTCGCTGTTTAGGGTGTTACGTACCCAAAGGGTAAAAACGGGACCCTATTACTGAGATTTCGCTGTCCATCCGTCTGTCTGTCACCAGGCTGTATGTCAAGAACGGTGATAGCTAGACAGTTCCAGAGCCAGTTCCATTCCAGACTAGGTGTGCTTTACCATCTTCGACCACACCTTCACTTAACATCAGGTGAGCTGTGGTCAAACACCTAGCCTGTCTACCATTAAAAAAAAAAAAAACAGTTGAAATTTTCACAGATGATGTATTTCACATCATTTTTTTTTATGTAAAAAAGTAATGAGACAAACGAGACGATCTCCTGATGGTAAGAGATAACGCCTGGCCATGACCACTGCAGCGATACACAGAACTTTGAGCAACTAAACAAAGTCTAGGGCATCACTGCTTTGGCGCTCATTACTTTCAGACTATCTATGGTTAGTCTCAACAGCCCAGTAATTTCGCTAGCTGCAGTACCCTTCAAACCGGAACACAGTAATGTTTACACACTACTACTTAGCGGCAGAATAACTGGTATTGCGGTGGTACCTACCTAGACGACCTCCAACTAAGGAGATCTACCACCAACAAATCCTGGACTGATTATGTCATATTTCTTATTTCCAGGAGCAAGTCTGTATATTTGCACCATCAGAGCCGTGCGCATCCGCGCGGTTCACATGTATGCACCATCTGTGGAAACTCGTTCATCTCTCAGCTTGGATTGAACACTCACATGTTTAGGAAACATCGGGTAAGTAAACAGTCTGCATGACCTAATCCCACCCTGGCCATTCTACTATCGGACAGCCAGGAGCTTTAAAAAGCGGCACCGCTTCATGGTTGATGTTCCAAAAGCTCGAACTAAGCGGTTTGATTCCACCTTCTTCATACGTACCGCTAGACATTGGAATCTGCTGCCCGAGTGGGTGTTCCCCAATGAATATAGTCTGGGTACCTTCAAGTCGCAAGTGAATCGGTTTCCTCTAGGCGAGCGTGCTCCACCGTAGACCCAATCTTAGTTTAACATCAGGCGGGATGGTGGTCAAACGCAAGCATATCTATTATAAATACACACCTTCACTTAACACCAGGTGAGCTGTGGTCAAACAACTAGCCTGTCAACCATAAAAAAAAAAATAAAAAAAAAAATTGTAGTTGCTATGATAGCTCAGTGGTTAGCGCGGTCGGTTCGCACGTAAGGGTTCAAGCTCAAACAATGAGCTTGAGCTGCCGGTGAAAGAAACATCGTGAGGAAACCATAGCATGGTGGTAGGGTACTTTCTAGTGCTCGGCTGGCTAGCTACCACCCTCAAGTAGAAAATGCCTCCAAGCACCTAACGATGCTTTTTATATTTTATTGTCGAATGTAGGTAGTAAAGATCTTATACAATAATAAATATAGTTATAGTTTTTGGCGGGAACGCGGAAAGAGTCGTGTCGCCCTCTTGTATTTTTTTCTTAAAGTAATGTTTTTTCTTTGTTTTTGGCGTCGCATTTTGAGCATTTGCCAGTGTCAAGTGTTTTTATATTTTCAAGTTTCAAAGGTTAAATAAGGTGCCGCGAAGGTACAGTTATAGTCAAAGTACAGTCTTGGTTAAGTACAGTCCGTGTCAGACAAATCAAGTCATGCTTTAGTAAAGTAGTGGTGACTTTACTATAAAGCTTCAATGGAGTTTTGGAAGCAGCACGAAAATTCATGTTTCAACCAAATTATATAATTTTCCCACACTCGCGCTTGTGATTCTGCACTTTATGAATAAAACACCACCATTTTTATGCATAAACACTCGACAAAACACTAGTTTTGGAAAAAAAATCAACGGGGCGACACGACTCTTTCCGCGTTCCCGCCAAAACTCGACTTGTAACTTTGGTGCTGTCAATAAAATATAGGTATTGTTGCAGGATGAGAATCGAGCAGGGACGGAGAATAGCGTAACATGCGCAGCTTGCAATCTCGTGTTCCCCACGCTGGAGGCGTGCTTCCGTCATGAGCGTACTGCACACGGCCTTTCGGTTTCTGCTATTAAGTACGTTACTATCAAAATTACTTTACCTTACTTTTTTTAGGGTTTCGTACCCAAAGGGTAAAAACGGGACCCAATTACTGAGACTTCGCTGTCCGTCCGTCCGTCCGTCTGTCACCAGGCTGTATCTCAAAAATAGTGATAGTTAGACAGTTGAAATATTCACAGATGATGTATTTCTATTGCCGCTATAACAACAAATACTAAAAAACGGAATATAATAAATATTTAAGGGTTTGCTGCCATGCAACAAACGTGATTTTTGTGCCGTTTTTATAGGTAATGGTACGGAACCCGTCGTGCGCCGAGTCCGACTCGCACTTGGCCGGTTTTTTTTTAATGTTTGTCAGGTTAAATAAATTTTATAAGACATTACACACAGCGCCATCTGACCCCAAACTAAGCAAAGCTTGTGCTATGGATGTCAGATAACTGATAGAATACATAAATACTTTTTTTTTGTAAATACATACTTATAATACATACAGTACACCCAGACACAGAACAAACATCGATGTTAGTCCCGAGTGGGAATCGAACCCACGCCCTTCAGCTCTCGAAGCAGACATACTACCAATGAACCAACAGGGATGTCAATGTTGTTTGGCTACAGCTCATCTGATGTTAAGTGACGGTGTGGTGACGGACGGTATGGCCGAAGATGGTTTACACACCTAACCACGAGGGTTTTGGCTCTGAAGTGAGGCTGCCGGAACAGGCGTTATCTCTTAACATCAGGAGAGCGCCTCGATCGTCTCATTACTTTTACATTAAAAAAAAAAAAAAAGACACACTGTTAGATGCTTGGCGGCAATTTTATTTTTATTTTTAGTGTGGTAGCCGAGTACTAGAAAATATCCTTCCACCATACCATAGGTTCCTCACGATGTTTTCCTTCACCGTCCACTCAAGCTCATTGTCGGGGTTTCTGACGACCACAAATTTTATAACTTATGCAATTTATTTCTTAATTTAACGCCATAAAATGTTATTGAATACCATTTCCAGACCAAAAACGTCGGAACGGAGACCTCCGCGGCTAACGAAACCCAGAAGGAAACCGGTCCTGACTTGTAGAGTGGTAAGAAAATTACTATCAAATATACGTACCTTGTTTAATATATGTTATTACTTTAATAATGATATTCCCCTTAAGAATAGGCATGGTGACAGATTTTGAAAAACTATCCAGTAATGTTCGGAAACGTGTATTATTTATAATGAACTGTCGGACGCCTCGCGTTTTCACCCGCCTAGTTCACGTTCCCGTGGGAATACAGGGATCAAAAGTAGCCTAGAAGATAGTGTGGCTTTCCAACGGTGAAAGAATTTTTGAGAATTGTCCAGTAGTTTCGGAGCCTATGCATTACAAACAAACAAACAATCAAATCTTTCCTCTTTATAATAGTATAGATAACATATTTCTGCAGATAATAAAGGTTTAGTAGGAAAAAAAAATGTCCTTTAAGTTTCTCAATTTAAAATTCGCGCCAAAACGCTTCTAGTGTCATGGCGCCGCAGTGACGTCACGTTTGAATAAACAAAACGTAATTACTCGACATAGTTTTGGCGGGAACGCGGGAAGAGTCGTGTCGCTCCGTTGTATTTTTTTCCAAAACTTGTGTTTTGTCGAGTGTTTATGCATAAAAATGGTGGTGTTGTATTCATAAAGTGCCGAATTACAAGCGCGGGTGTGGGAAAATGGTATAATGTGGTGAAACATGAATTTTCGTGTTGCTTCCAAAACTCCATCGAAGCTTTATATTAAAGTCGCCACTACTTTACTAAAGCATGACTGGACTTGACTGACACAGACTGGACTTGACTATAACTAGCTACGAGGACACTTATTTAACTTTTGAAACTTGAAAATATGTATATGTCGAAGATATAAGAAGAAGAAACTATATCACGACATACGGTGGGATGGCCGATCAACATCATGTATGGTTACTGGGTTACTGGGCGTGGGTGTAGCGGGCGAGGAGACAAACCACACAATTCAGTTCTCTTGTACAAAGTTTAATCAGCACTTTACAACGACTTTACTTTAAGAATAATTAGAACATTATAGACACTATTACATAGCTTGGGGACAAAACGTTCCGCTTAGCTTCGCACTCTGCAACCGACCAACTCAATCTCCTCTCAAAGCAAGAATCAATGTTCATCTCTCCTCAACCAAAGCGACACACACGCGAATGGCGACACCTCTGACGTAACACTGGTTCCGTGCTCTGCTTTTTTTTTTTCTTTGGTTTTGGCGTCGCGTTTTAGCATTTGCCAGTGTCAAGTATTTATATATTTTCAAGTTTCAACATTTAAATAAGTGTCCTCGTAGCTAGTTATAGTCAAAGTCCGGTCTTAGTTAAGTCCAGTCTGTTTCAGTCAAGTCCAGTCATGCTTTAGTAAAGTAGTGGCGACTTTACTATAAAGCTTCGATGGAGTTCTAGTCCACCAAAATTACGCAAGATGGCGCTAAACTAAATCAACATTAAAGCTACACGCCGACATATATAAATACTTGACACTGGCAAATGCTAAAACGCGACGCCAAAACCAATGAAAAAAAAACTAGACATTTCTTTGACGCTCATTGAATAATTTAATATTAAATAAACATTCGCAGTGCAATGCGGAAGGGCACAGTTACGGGTGGCTTATGAATCACTTCACCACAGAGCATCCTACGGTGAACAGGGCGTCGCTTTACGCGGACAAGTTACTTCATCTCTGTGACATGTGTGGGAAAGGATTCGTGGTGAGACACTTTATAACTACATTACTGCAATTTATAAGTCAATTTATATTTTTAATAATTTAAATAAATAAATATCGCAGGACATTACACATACATTTGACAGCCCCGTTGGCTCATTGATAGTATATCTGCCTTGAGAGCTGTAGGGCGTGGGTTCGATTCCCACTCAGGGCAAACATTTTGTGAATAAACAAATGTTTGTTCTGTGTCTGGGTGTTCTGTATGTATTATAAGTATGTATTTACAAAAAAAAAGTATTTATGTATTCTATCAGTTATCTGACTTCCATCACACAAGCTCTGCTTAGTTTGGGGCCAGATGGCGCTGTGTGTATAGTCCTACGATATTTTTTTTATTTTTTATTTATTTATTACACACAGCGCCATCTGACCCCAAACTAAGCAAAGCTTGTACTATGGGAGTCAGATAACTGATAGAATACTTAAATACTTTTTTTTTTTTTTGTAAATACATACTTATAATACATACAGTACACCCAGACACAGAACAAACATTTGTTTTTGTATCACAAAATGCTTGTCCTGGGTGGGAATCGAACCCACGCCCCACAGCTCTTGAAGCAGACATGCTACCAAATGAGCCAACAGGGCTGTCTTTAATTTAGTATATAAACATTATTTATCAGCCTGCTAATCTATTTATTTAGTAGTTGACAGTGACATGGATCTGCCCCGCGCCATATAGTTAAGCATATTATTTGTCTTGTTAATTTTTTTTTTTTGGGGCCAACGTCGGTTGGTTATTGGGTGAAATGCTGCAGTCTCTTTTCCTCTTATCTCTTTTGTCATCTTTCGGCTCCTTTATGACAAAAACTCTAAACCGAACAGAGTGGAAAGAAATGGAGGAGGCCTTTGCCAATGTTGGGCAAACAGACGAAGTTGTCGATGTCATCGACTCACCAGAGTCGTTAATATAGGTTTTATAAATCTGTAAATATCCTTTTGAGTCTGATTAAAGGCTATTATTATTATTTTAATCTATATATTTAGTTTATTTAGTATCTCATATGTATATACGTTTATTGTATTATTATTTTATTTATTTATTTCTTTTGTACACCAACCTTATATTTATTTACTCTTCTTTCCATCCAAAGGTTGTCTGGAAGAAATCGCTCTAGGCGATAAGACCGCCCTTATACATCATCTATTCTATTGTTTTGTTATATTATTATATCTTCTTTTTTTTTGTTTGTTGTTTGTTTCCTGTTTGTATTAATTGTGACCTGTGTTTCTGGTGTATAATAAAGTTATATTCTATTCTATTCTATTCTACTGCAGCGGCCAGCAAAAGAGGCACTGATGGACGATAATCAATGCCTAGTTGTGTCCAAGGCTTGTATAGTACTTTTCTCAAATAATGCGCGGAAATTAGCTTTCTATTTGCTACTCAGATAAATAAACCCTGTATGCTCGAAGGTTTGCGAGCCAGTTCAAAATTTAAATAAAACCATTTAACCGGGTAAGGATAGCGGACGGCGGAAGTTCAAGTGAGTGCTGTTCCTCTCGTTCCGCATCCTTCTCTTTTGTTTCGTGCACCATCGTCTTAATCAATATATACAGTCCACTCTAATTTTTAGGGGGCCCGAATTGCCCCATCTTAACTTGGCGAAATCAGATACGTTACCTCCTTGGTTGTCATGTCTCGAAGTAAAATATCGTTCCATTTTTTAATTACACGACAGATATGAGTTTACTATGTAATGTTATTTGTCCGCTAAACCACGAAAGATATGGATTTTCATACAACTTTTGCCGGCCGCTGCTCGCATGTATTTGGACAGTCAAATTTCCAAGCATGTCTGAGAAAAGTATATCATTCATCGGCATCCTTGATCGGCAGCTTGACTCTGACTTGCTTTGTTTAACTTGAGTTCACTTGATTGATCATAAAATATTTGAACATATCGGAATACTTGATGCTGGCTAAATGGACAAATTGCAATGCCAAAAAAATGAAAAAAAATCTTGGTTTATATTAATAATTATTATATTATATGATAACCGGTATGTTTTTGAGTTTTGGCGGGTATGCGAAAAAAGTCGTGTCGCTCCGTTGTATTTTTTTCCAAAACGAGTGTTTTGTCGAGTGTTTTATGCATAAAAATGGCGGAGTTTTATTCACTTTATGAAGCGTGAATTACAAGCGCGAGTGTGGGAAAATGATATAATGTGCTGAAACATGACTTTTCGTGTTGCTTCCAAATCTACATCGAAGCTTTATATTAAAGTTGCCACTACTTTATAAAGTATGACTTGTCTGACACGGACTGGACTTTGACTATAACTATAGCTACGAGGGAACTTACTGGCAAATGCTCAAAATGCGACACTAAAATTAAAGAAGAAAAAAAACCGATAAAATATGTTAATAATTTTCAATGTACCAACTATAACATATTTGAATTCCAGAGCAAATACAACTTGAGGGAACACATAGGGACCCATATGGGGGTATCAGTTCCTTGCCCGTCGTGCCCCAAACGGTTCCGTTCGATGCTCGCCCTACGTCGCCACCGACTCACGCACGGTCCTCCAAAATTTTGCTGCGAACGTTGCGGGAAGAAATTCAACTCGCATTCCAACTTGTACAATCATATGCGGGTGAGTGAAACGCGAATACTGCGCCTACATATTAAACTGATACTATTAGATAATATGATATATTACTTATTATACCGACATTTACTTATTACACTGATATTATTTTACTATACTAACATTTACTTAATACACAGACATTTACTTATTACACTGACATTACTTAAAACACTGAAATTTACTTATTACACTGACATTTAATTATTATACTGAAATTACTTATTATACTGACATTCACTTATCATACTAAAATTTACTGAATATACTGACATTTACTTATCAAACTGAAATTTACGTGGTATACTGAAATTTACTTATCATACTGAAATTTACTTTTTAAATTTAGGTATCTTAAAATTGTAATGTATTTTTGCAAGTTTACATTTTGTTGTTTGTACAGTACTAAGTTTATTTCGATAAGTGAGGGTGTTGCAATTTAGATATCAAAATAAATGTACACTAGTGACATCTCCTCTTTCAGTTGTGAACTAGTATGTAAACATTATGACGGTATGTATATGAAAATAAAATTCATTCTTCACCGAGTAACCACTGCGTTTGTACTTTAACTTATACTGAAATTTACTTAATATACTGACATTTACTTAATATTTTGTCATGTACTTATTATATTGATGGTTACATAAATTAAGTACAGGACTATTTAGACTAACCATCGAAACTTTCAAAATAATGAACCCCAAAGTAGCGATATTTGTTACTGGATATAATTGCAATGGTCGTGGACAGACGTTATCGCCAATCATCAGGATAGCGTTTTACTATATATTTTAGTCGCATTATTATGCTGTGGTGAGTCCCTATTGTGTAACTGTTTGTTTGTTGTTTTTGTGTGTACATAACACAGGTGTTACTGAATAACAATCATTTTCTATCTTTCATTAAATATTTAGCAACAAAACAAAAAAAAAAATTGGGCATCGCTGCTTTGACGCTCATTTCAATATCTCTAGCTGCAGTACCCTTCAAACCGGAACACAGTAATGTTTACACACTACCGCTTGGCAGCAGAATAACTGATACCGCGTTACTGCTAAGGTCTACAACCTATTTTTTGTAGCGATGATAGCTCAGTGGTTAGCGCGGTAGGTTGGCATGCCGAAGGGCGTGGGTTCAAAACCCAACAATGAGCTTGAGCTGTCGGTGAAGGAAAAACATCGTGAGGAAACCATAGCGTGGTGGTAGGGTACTTTAGTACTCGGCTGGCTAGCTACCACCCTCAAGTTGAAAATCTGTCGCCAAGCATATAACGGTGTTTTCCGACAGCCTCACTTGAGAGCCAGTTCCATTCCAGGCTAGGTGTGCTTTACCATCTTCGACCACACCTTCACTTACCATCAGGTGAGCTGTGGATTTATGAGGATTTTTTTAATATGTAAAAAGTTATGAGACGAACGAGACGGTCTCCTGATGGTAAGAGATAATGCCTGTTCATGACCATTGCAGCGATACACAGAACTTTGAGTAACAAAACAAAGTCCAGAGCATCACTGCTTTGGCGCTCATTAGATAGATAGATAGATATAACTCTTTATTGTGCACATCATAAATAGAAAAGAGGACAGAGAACAAAAAACCTTATTAACTAGTGCCACAAGTGGCGGCCTTATCGCTAACAGTGATCTCTTCCAGGCAACCAAGAAAAGAAAAATACGGTAGAAAACATAAGAAACAGACGCATTACTTTGAGACTTTCGATGGTTAGTCTCAACAGCCCAGTAATTTCGCTAGCTGCAGTACCCTTCAAACTGGAACACAGTAATATTTACACACTACTGCTTAGCGGCAGAATAACTGGTATTGCGGTGGTACCTAGTTAGACGACCTCCCGCTAAAGAGATATACCACCAAGTCTAAAGAATCTTCGTAACATTTATTTTACAGAGTCACATTGGCGATCGTCGTTTCAAATGCAGCATTTGCGGCAAAGGTTTCTTACACCTCTGCTCGTTGAGAATTCACATCAAGGGTGTGCACAATCACGAACGCCGTATTAGGAGGCGAGGGAAAAATCTCGGGAACCGTGAAGAGACTGACCCACATGGCATCGATGTGGAATTGCCACAGATTGCAGATATTGAAACGCAAGTCGACATTGACACAGCTGAAATGATAATAAATCCCGAATAAACTACCAAATACATAATTATCGTTGGACACAGCGCCATCTGACACTAAAGTAAGCAAAGCGTGTACTATGGAAGTCGGAGAACTGATAGAATACTTTTTTTTCCCCCCCTTCTTTGTATTGCAATCTGTCCTTTAGACATTCAGCAATAGGTTGGAATTTGTTTTCAGACTTGTGCGGTACTTGTCCATTGGCAAGCCCGCTTTTCAGCTCGGTCTATCTATAACAAGAGATCCTGAGGGTATTTTCTTTTAAGCCTTCGTGGCGTGGTTGGTTTGTTCATAAGATCCTTTGCAAATTTGTTAGGATGGTGTGCGATTCAAGCCCTATATGTACTCATTTTGTCCTTTATTTCTTGCTTAACAGTTTTCATGTTAAGGTCATGATACAATCTGTCATTTGTTATATACCATGGTGCGTTCGTTATCATACGTAGTATTTTAGATTGAAATCTTTGCAGAATTTCAATAGTGTAAACTCTTTATAACATTATTCTTTAGAATAGAATAGAATATAACTCGAAACTATTATTCTTTATAACGATAAACTCTCTGTAACATAGAAAAGATCACAATTTGGTTGGTTTACCTTAAAACCCACACATTGATACACTCTTTATAACGCAGCAGCCATTCTCTATTACGAAGAAATGTGTTCATATGTAGACACAGAAAATCGTCACGGTGTTATTGTTTATGTTATCTTATCAGGTTACAAAAGATGCCGACTAAACCTTTGAGGCCCCGAAACTTCTGAGGTCGTAAACAGCCGTCTTGCTTTTGTTATTGTTAATTGCCTTGAACACGTGCTTGGTTTGCTTGAAAGGATGATCTCGAACTAAACTCCTACCTATCGTATTATCAGTCGTGAACCAACTTTGAAACTGTTAACATGGCCAGTAAAAGAAAAGCGTCAATTTAAGCGTTAAAAAGAAAATTATTGTTAATTTGGTTGTTTTTCTTTCTTCACTCCATATAACGGTAACTCTCTATAACGATAAAAAATGCTCGGTCCCTTGAGTTTCGTTATAAAGAGTTTACACTGTATTTGAATTTGCTGCTATGCCCCACAGTTGTAGACCATAGCACCAAACTGGTTTGATTATGCATTTATATAGGAGTTTGTTTTCTAGTGATAGCTGTGACTTTTTGTTTAGCATCCAGTACATTTTTCTGACTTGTTGATAGAATACTTAAATAATTTTGTTTTGTACATTACACTACATTTAAGGAGCTGGGTTGGTCAAGGAGCTGTGTTGGCTCGGGTAGACGCTGGCAGGGGGGAATGCACAATACACCCCAAGCGGGACGTCAGTGCAGGACCAGGATCGCCCCACTTCGAATAAGAATAAGAATAAGAATAAGAATACATGTAATAAATGGTGATGTAGTTTTGGTGGGTACGCAGAATTCATCTTGTTGTTGCATTGTTATTTTAGCCCCCCTCCCCCTTTGTGAGATGTTGGTTAAAGGAACCCCCCGGAAGGGGCCATCCATAAATTACGTCACACGAATTTCATAATTTTTTGACGCCTCCCCCGTCCTTGTCACAGTTTACATTTGTGAGATTTTGTCCCCACTGTGTGATGTGACATATTTTGCAATTTTACATTTAGAAATTTATGACCACCTCTGACGTAACACTGGTTCCGTGCACTGCTTCTTAGTCGTGTTTTAACTTCGACCAATGAGAGCTAGAAGGTAGAAGTTGCGATGTCAGCCGGTAGAGGCGCTGTGGGAAGCGAGCCGGCCGTGCGTTGAATTTTGAGGTGGAGAGAGATGATTCTTTGAGAAGAGATTGGGTTGGACTGTTGTGGAGTACGGAGCTAAGCGGAACGTCTTGTCCCCAAGCTAAGTAATAGTTACTATACTATTCTAATCATTCTTAAACTAAAATCGTTGTGAAGTGCTGATTAAACTTTGTAAAAGAGAACTGAATTGTATGGTGTTTCTCCTGGCCCACAACTTTGAGTAACAAAACAACGTCCAGGGCATCGCTGTTTGGCGCTCATTACTTTGAGACTTTCGATGGTTAGTCTCAACAGCCCAGTTATATAAACGATACTGTCCTTTTTAGGAACCATACAATTAATAGATTTTTTATTAAAAGCAAAAATAGAGTGCTAAGTACCTACCTAGATTTAAGATCACAATTTTGTTTACCTATTTTGCAAGAAATAAATGAATTATGAATCCTTATATACTTTTTTGTGTAAATACATACAGAATATCCAGACACAAAATAAACATTTATACGCTCGTCACACAAATGTTTGTCTTGAATGGGAATCAAACCCACGCCTTACAGCTCTTAAAACAGATAATAATTACAAAAAATCAATAATGTGGGAAAACTTGAAAATAATCAGTATAACCACGACATGCTTTCTAACATATTGGAATTATTTACGCCACACGAGCGTCACAATTAACAAAAGGTCGATGTCTCACGACAATCAATACAATTTGTCACCTCCCCATCACAAACTCTCTCGGGCGAAAGTGTTTGTTTTAATTACAAAATTGGGAACTCGGGCAGTGAACGTGAGCGTTGATTGAACCTAGCGATGATAGCTCAGTGGTTAACGAGGCCAGTTCACACTCCGAAGGGCGTGGGTTCAAACCTCAACAATGAGCTGCCGGTGAAGAAAAACATCGTGAGTAAAACCATATGGTGGTTGGGTCCTTTCTAGTAGGTAGGTACTCGGCTAGCTAGCTACCACCCTCAAGTTGAAAATCTACCGCTAAGCATCCAACGATGTGTGCCGGCAGTTTCACATGAGAGCCAGTTCTATTCCAGGCTAGGTGTGCTTTATAATCTTCGATCACACCGTCGTTAAGATCAGGTGAATTGTGGACAAACATCTACTTGGTGGTAGATTTCCATACCAGAAAGTCGTCTAGGTAGGTACCGCCACAGTACCAGATGTTTTGCCGCCAAGCAGTAGTGTGTATACATGAATGTGTTCAGGTTTGAAAGGCAGCTAGCGAAATTACTGGGTTGTTGAGACTAACCATTGAAAATCTCAAAGTAATGAGCGCCAAAGCATCGATGCCCCGGACTTTGTTTTGCTACTCAAAATTGTGTATCGCTGCAATGGTTATGGGCATGCGTTATCTTTTACCATCAGGAGAGATTTTACATAAAAAAAATTGTAAGCTATTTTTCTGGGGTCTGCAAACCATACTCATAAAATGTCAAAAAGATTGGCAACCCTAAATTGGAGTACTTGTCAAAAATACACGTTTGGTTTGCAATGAAGACCGTGAGAAATGCGATTACAACCCGGATCACATAATCATATGTGTATACTTTATTATATCCTCTTTAAAGTAACATAATGACCGTCTACTTATAACAAGTTCTGTTGGAATCGTAGACGTATCTACTTAAGTACCTACTCAGATGGACATAAACGTCCTGTGCACAAAAACATAATATATACAGGCTGTGTTCGGTTTTATTAAAATAACCACTATTTTTAATCTTTATAGTTTTTAATTTTTTTACAAATAGGGTTGCGTTTGAACGCATGACATCTCTCCTGTAGTCTTCGATGGAGCATGTTTGCCTAGTTGTTGTTAATAGAAAAGATAGCTTAGTGGACGTGGTTGGATCACATGCCGAAAGGCGTGGGTTCAAGTCCTAACTATGAGGCCTGAGCTGCCGATAAAGGAAAATACGGCATGGTGGTAAGTTACTTTCTAGGAGATAGGTACTCTATAGACCACCTCATGTTCAAAATCTCCCGCCAAGCATCAAACGGTGTTCCGGTGGGCTAACTTGAGAATCAGTCCCATTCTAGGGTAGGTAGGTGTGTTTACCCCCTTCGACTACACCGTCACTTAACACCAGGTGAGGAAAGCACCCAGATTGTACTTATCTATAGGGGAACAAGAGCAGAAAATCCATAGTATTCATATAATGGAGGTGAAATTGAACCTTAAGGTGAATTAAACCTTTTTGGAACATCGATCATGAAGTGGTGTCGCTTTTTGAAAGATCCTGACTATCCGATAGTAGAATGGGCAAAGAAATCCATTTATATACTATTTAACTGAATATATTTAATATCTCAGAACACTCATTTATTTATATTTATGTGTTTATCCATATACATAAATTACCTGCTACTAATTTTCAAATTTCTAAAAAATATTAGTTGTTTGGTTTAATAAGTTACTGAAATTTAATTTTTAAAACCCTTTTTTATTGTTAGATTGACTTGCTTGCAGTAATTGTCTCTATTTATGGCTTATAAATGATTCTGATTCAATTTTCAGATCTTTAAAATGCTGTTTTATAAATCTAAAAGAAACACCCACCGAAAAAATTCCAATAACCCTATAATTTTTTTGTATCAATAAAAATACTTTAAATTTGGATTCATATCTTGTAACAGCCTGTATCTGTTACGTAGATGAAATCAGTGTAAAAGGAAATACAATTCGCAGTGGTTATCATGGCAGCGTCGAAATTACTAATTGTTTATTGCAATCTCGACCGCAGGAATGTACAGTCGTCAAGAAAAGTATATTTAGCATAACAATTAGCGAAAAAAGTTTCGTCAAATCTTCACAAATAAAAATTATAACGCCGTGTCCATTTTGAAAACTTGAAGGGAAACGTCGACAGAAAACCTTAGCTTAGAAATCTGCCGGCGCGGCGTCTGTATATTCCCCGAAGTACAATTTAAGTGTCTTCAAATCCAGAATAAAAAGATTTCTTCTAAGTAAGTATGCTTTCAGACCGCATCCTGTTTATCATCAGGCAAGGCAGGTGGTATTTTTGAATAAAAAACACCTTAGACCACACCATCTTCAACATTGTGTGAGCTGTGGTCAAACACCTAGCTTGTCAAACACTTTCTTCAAAGGCAATGATCATGCACAGGTGTTATCATTTAGCATCAGGACATCAAAATAGTGTTTCGTTCGAATCATTACTTTAACATGAAATAAAAAAGAATATGTTGCTAAGTATTTGAATAATTATATAAATTAAAAAAATATATATAATCACTAGCGAGCCCGCGAAATAGCACTCGGTCAAATCTCACCGATAATAAAAAAAAAAGAAAATTAAAAAAAAAATTGATTGTATTGTGTGATTGAATGTACCAAAGTAGAGTTACTTTCTATAATTAAGAATATCTTAAAAGCGGCAAAGTATTTACGATTAAGCTCTTTTGTACCCTTTTTGTGGAAAAGAAAATTATTTAAGCAGTAAGCAGCTATTAATAGTTTCATAAAGTAGTTACTTTCATAAAAGCATTCACTTGCCGTTTTATTGTTGACGTTACTCGTCATGACGTTTCTTTTTTTTAAATTGAAAATTATTACAAATACTTTTTAAAATTATTGTTTTGCTGTAAAGTACCTAATATTATTTTTCTTGTACAATTTCAAATTAGATAGTTGATGATCTAATTTTATGGATTGTTTTTAACTTAAAACTTATTTTTAACGAAATTAATATGAATAATATAAAAAACACATACATTTTCTTAATAGAAACGTTTTGAATGTTCGGACGGATTTCCTAGGACATCATAAAAATACATTTTGAAGGCTTCTGTCGCCAAGGGCGTGGGTTTAAATCCCAACAATGAGCTTGAGCTGCCGGTAAAGGAAAATATCGTGAGGAAACCACATCATCGTGATAAGGTACATTGTAGTACCTACTCGCTCAACTGGTTTGCTATCACCCTCAAGTTGAAAATCTGCCGCCAAGCATTCGATGTTTCGGCAGCCTCACTTGAAAGCCAGTTCCATTCTAGGCTAGGCTAGGTGTTAAAATCTTCGACTTGCGAGAGAGTTCTGTAGGGCGACAGAGTTACCTACCTATATTTATCGACTGGAGATCCAATCCACCTGATCCGTGAAAGTGTAATGTCAGATACGCGGTTTCCACTGTAATCTACACTAGACCTACTTAGATTACCTGGTGGTCAATTACACCTACAATTTACACCGAGCACTGATTACCGACGACTCTTGGTAATTAGTAATCGTGTCAAGGTTTCATTACGGAACAGATGTTTTTATCCCGGGACACAAGATAAGACATTTTTTTGCTTAAAGCTGTATACATATAGGTCGTATATAAGACATTTATATACACAGCTTTTGACACATAGTTAAATTTTGATTTATTTTCGTTTGTTATTATTATTACAATTAAACGATTATGTAATTTACTTAATTATGATTATTTATGGGGTCCGAGGATCGTAAAGACCAATTAATTATTACCTATTTATTATAAAAGCTTTTTTTTGATAATTTACTAGAAGCTAGCGCTGGCTGCGGCCGGCTACGCTTACCTAGTGGAGCTATTCAAAGAAATCTAAACTACTTACAATTAATATAGGTACCTATAATAACGACTTTTCTATTAGTAAGCTAGGTGTTTGTCCAGAGCTAAACTGATGTAAGTGAAGATGGAGCACGCTTGCCTAGAAGATACCGATTCACACTTGACTTGAAGAAACCCAGACCGTATCTATCAGGGAACACCCACTCGGGTAACGTATTCCACATTTTAGCCGTTTGAACAATGAATGTGAATTCAAATCATTTCGTACGGTTTTTTTGGAACGTCAAACATGAAACGATGTCGTTTTTTCGAGCTTCTGTTCGTCCGATAGAAAAATGTGCAATGGGGAATTAGAGCATGCAGGTCTGAAGCACACTCTCCGAAAAGAATCCGATATAAAACTGATAAATTAGCAACATTGCGACGATGTTCAAGGCTATGACGCGCCGGCATATAATTTTTTTTTGTTTATATGAAAGGGGAATGAGACGATCGAGGTGCTCTCCTGATGTTAAGAGATAACGCCTGTCCATGACCATTGCAGCGATACATAGAACTTTGAGTAACAAAACAAAGTCCGGGGCATCACTGCTTTGGCGCTCATTACTTTGAGATTAGATGGTTAGTCTCAACAGCCCAGGCATTTTGCTAGCTGCAGTACCCTTCAAACCGGAACACATTAATGTTTCCAGACTACTGCTTGGCGGCAGAGTATCTGGTACTGCGGTGGTAAGGTAAATAAAAACAGAGAGATACTCAAGGCATACATTTCTTTGTTTTGATGTTCTCTTCTAAGTAAGTTATTAATTAATTTTTTTTTTTATGTCATTGATACAAGTAAAATGCAGACAGCCGGACAAACGCTTTCTCCGCATGATTTAGCGATAGCAGGAACCTGATACAGGAAGCGCCAGGTTGTAATGAATTGGTCTTTGTACACGCACATGCACATAATGCTCATGCCACCACAACTTTTGGTCTAGCTATGTTTTAAGTTTTATGTGTTTATTGAATGTATTATTCCAACATTTGCAATGTGACGGGACCCTATTATTATTCCGCTATCCGTAAATCTGTCTGTCTGTCTGTCTCATGAACCGTGATAGTTACACAGTTGAAATTTTCACAGGTGATATGTTTCTAGTGCCACTATAATAACAAACACTAAAAACCGAAAAAAAAATATTTAAGGGGGCTCGCACACAACAAACGTGGTTTTTTGCCGTTTTTATAGATAATGGTACGGAACCCTTCGTGCGCGAGTCCGACTCGCACTTGGCCGGTTTTTATTTAGTGACAAACATAACGCATCTAAATGAATGTAAAATGTATTTAGTAGATTATGTTTTTGGTCTCACATAATTTGAGTGCAAGTTTTGTCGCAAAAATTGCATAATAATTAATATTATTTACATGTAAATTTTTAGATCACTCTTCACTAGTTTTATAAAAACGAAACAGTCTTTCTGTCCGTTTTCTTCACCAGACGGCTGACCCAACCTCAATGAAATTTTACAAAGCAGTATCGTGCAGCATCTGCTATAATAAGAGACACATAATTATACTATTTCGCTTAAAAATGCGGAAAGATTTAAAAAATCTCTAGACACAAGAAATACAATCTGCCACCAAGCACTTAACGGCGTATTCCGGAAACTTCACTTGAGAACTAGTTCCGTTCCAGGTAGCTCTAGCTCATTTCCACAATGAGCTAGAGCTACCAGTAAAGAAAAACATAACAAGGAAACCATAGCATGGTGGTAGGCTACTTTCTAGTACTCGGCTGGCTAGATACCACCCTCAACTTGAAAATTTGTCGCCAAGCACCTAACGGTGTACTCCGGCAGCCTCGCTTGAGAGCCATTCCAAAAAAGATGTGTTTACCATCTTTGACCACACCGTCACTTAACATCAGGTGAGCTGTAGTAACTAGTCTGTCAACCAAAAAAAAAATTTTTATACTTTTTAATTATTTTTTTTATAGCTGACAGGCTAGGTGTTTGACCACAGCTCACCTGATGTTAAGCGACGGTGTGGTCGATGATGGTAAAGCACACCTAGCTTGGAATGGAACTGGCTCTCAAGTGAGGCTGCTGGAACACACCGTTAGATGCTTGGCGGCAGATTTTCAACTTGAGGGTGATAGCTAGCCAGCCGAGTACTAGAAAGTACCCTACCACCATGCTATGGTTTCCTCACGATGTTTTCCTTCATCGGCAGCTCAAGCTCATTCTTGGGGTTTGAACCCACGCCCTTCGGCATGCGAACTGACCGCGCTAACCACTGAGCTATCATCGCTACAATATACATCTCTACTTTTATCTTAGGTACCTTTTTTGTCACACTAGACACTACAGCGACAAATTTTTAATAATTTGTATTTCCTAGTGTTGTTGCAGTGCTGTATTCGATATAATTATGTTATGTTTCCTTTCTTTCTTTATGGCTCATTTATTAATTTATAATTTAATTATTTTGGTATGTCAATAAAGTATTATTATTTTACTAAAAACCAATGGCAATATATTCAATACTTTATTATAACATATGTACACAGGTCCTTATGCGTATAAATTTTACAATGTTGTACCTAGCACATATGACCCCATTAGGGTATGGCAAACAATTTTAGTCAAAAGATTTAAATAATATTAACTACGGAACTTTAAATGCGATTTAAATTAAAAATACAAATTAAATAATAACAAAATAAAATTAGAATATTAATAAGTCATACATATTATATATATAGCTCATCTATTCGTAAATACGATAAAGTGTTATCTAATAGAGCAGGTCTAATTAAATCATCGATTATCTCATCTCACCGGTCGCTGTGAAAAGTGAACGCGTTGATGTCTTTTCTAAGATTCAATCTTAACAAGTATGCTATTTTTAACATCATTTGATTAGCTTCTCTCATAATTATGTGAATAAATCTTTGGATTTTAAGTTACGTGTAATCTATTCAGAATTCAGAATGTCAGATCATTGCTTCGGATATTCTAGCGGACGCCTCGCGGTTTCACCCGCGTAGTTCCCGTTCCCGTGGGAATACAGGGATAAAAAGTAGCCTATGTCACCCGGGGATAGCGTAGCTTCCCAACGGCGAAAGAATTTTTGATATCGGTCCAGTGTTCTCGGAGCCTGTTCATTACAAACAATAAAATCTTTCCTCTTTATAATAGTATAGATAATATTGTGTTAAATATAAAATATGTATTAATAACAGTTTGACGAATTTGGAATGCATATAACACCATAGATTAACACATAGGCTTTCGCTTTTATCACATTTTATTTACTTTGCGGTATATCTCCTTAGCAGGAAGTCGTCTAGGTAGGTGGATGCCATCGCAGTAGAATGCAATCGCCAAACAGTACTGTATAAACGTTACTGTGTTCCGGTTTGAAAGGTATTGCAGCTAGCAAAATTACAGGGCTGTTCAGACTTTAGACTAATTATTGAATGTTTCAAAGTAATGAGCGTCAAAGCAGCGATGCTCTAGTCTTTGTTTTATTACTCAAAGTTCTGTGTACCATACCATCAGGAGAGCGTCTCGTTCGTCTCATTACTTTTACATAAAAATATTCCTTTTTATAAAGAACAATGCGGGTGAAACGGTGGGGCACAGCTTGTATCTTTTCCTCTAAAGATATAAAACAAAGTTATTCTACGCGTCTATCTGTTTGTCTTACTTCTACAAAACCATTGTCCTGTCATTGAGATATTTTTACTGAAAGTTTTTGTCTACAATACTTTCATAAAGAAATTCAATAATTTGTAAACAAGGCGCCAAAAAGGGCGCCAAAAAGTCTCCCAAACAAATAGAAATTGTGCGAAGCCGGGTCGCATAGCTTGTATTTAAATATGAAACTAAAGTAAGGATAGTTACTCTTATGTATGTAGGTCGACGTATTATGTGTACAACCACATGTAAAGGTACTGATCTGAAATGTTTTACCCTCCCTACCTAATAGTAAAGGGGATTCTAGATCTGCAGATGCAATCGGATCAGTCGCTTGGACACGCGCGGGCTAGCTAGTTGCTACATTAATCCGTCTTGCCGCTTTACCACTGATTAAAAAAAAACAACTGTGACTTTTTAATTCTTTTTTGTGAGTGAATTGGCACAGTGCGGTGTTGTTTGTTTTTCTTGAAGAGCAAGTGAGTAAAATTAATTTAAATATGTGTTATGTAAAGTAAGTACGTATAGAATGAGTCGTTGAATCTAGTGTCAAAATTTATAGATATGTAGGTAGATACATGAAAAATAATCTCGAATTGATAAATGAAATTAATGGATAAATGTACAAATGTGGTTGCCGAAAACCTTTATTAGTTTATGAAGTAACAAACAACCTCAGACGAATAATAATTAATAATCATAATAATTCGATAAGGGTTCCAAGTAAACATAGAGGTTCTTATATGCAAGTGTTATTATTACAATAAAATACTATAAATAAGTTTCTTGTTTGTTTTGGCGTCGCATATTGTGTATTTGCCTCAATAAATAAAACACCACTTTTTTCTTCTTTTTTTTTATCGTTGACAGGGTAGGTGTTTGGCCACAGCTCACCTGATGTTAAGTGACGGTGTGGTCGAAGATGGTAAAGCACACCTAGCCTGGAATGGAACTGGCTCTCAAGTGATGCTGCCGGAACACACCGTTACATGCTTGGCGGCAGATTTTCAACTTGAGGGTGGTAGATAGCCAGCCGAGTACTAGAAAAATACCCTACCACCATGCTATGGTTTCCTGACGATGTTTTCCTTCACCGGCAGCTCAAGCTCATTGTTGGGGTTGGAACCCACGCCCTTCGGCATGCGAGCCTACCGCACTAACCACTGAGCTATCATCGCTACAAATAACTCGAATAAACACATAACTCGAAAAATTACTTGGTAGTAGATATCCTTAGCAGGAGGTTGTCTTAGCAAGTAACACCGCAGTACCAGATATTCTGCCGCCAAGCACTAGTGTGTAAACTGTGTTCCGGTTTGGTACTGCAGCTAGCGTAATTACAGGGTTATCGATATTAACCATTGAAAATCTTAAAGTACCTAATGAGCGCAAAGGTAGCGATTCCCTGGACTTTGTTCTGTTACTCTAAGATCTGTGTATGGACGTAATGGTCATGGACATTCATTAACTCTTACCATCAAGAGAGCAACTCGTTTGTCTCATTACAAGTCAAACTTTTTTATCTTTCACAGCTATAATACCTAATTGTTGTTACTTGTCGCTTATTTGTGTATATATTCTCAGAATACAAATATTTATTTTATTTCTAAATAATAAATTAATTTTATATATATTAGTGTATTTTTAGTTACCTACTTTATGTATTAGGATATATTATTATTAGAGTGTAGATATAAGTATTTATGTTATAGTTATATATTATCCTTTGTGCATATCCTCGTTATTGACACACCCCGTATTTTTCTTCCTCTGATCCTGTCCGTCCTACGGTTGCCTGGAAGAGATCGCTTTTAGCGATAAGGTCGCCAGTTGTTACACAAATTAATTAATTTTATTTCTTCTGTATTGTTTTTTTTTTAGTGTGTGCAATAAAGAGTTAATCAATCAATCTACTCATACCCAATGTATTTTTTGTTGTAATGTACAAAAAATACGTTGGCTATCATGTTAATCTACTATTAACAAGTCATTTGAATCGCTAATATCATCTCTAAATGAATTTAAACTGTAGTTCATTACCACCAATTCTCAATAGCATTAGTCATTGTTTCTACATTTCTAGTGATTTATAACACATCACGTTTTTCGTCGACGTTGAATTATAACACTTTAAAGCTATTAACCCATTCAAGCGACGCGACGCATAATAGAATCGTAGTAGACGTAGATGATAGCTCAGTTAAATTTTTTAATTATTTATTTCGCGGAAAAATAATCTATATACAGAGTTACATATGTTTGAAAAGATAAATACAATAACTAGCTGCGCTCCGCGGTGTTACCCGCAACATGTTTTGGCGCTCATTGCTGAGACTTTCGATGGTTAGTTTCAACAGCCCTGTAATTTCGCTAGCTGCAATATTCGCAAATTAATGTTTTCATGACTGACAGGCTAGTTGTTCGACCACAGCTTACGTAATGTTAGGTAACAATTTGGTCAAAGACGGTAAACACACCTAGTGCCGCTAGCGAAATCACTGAGCTGTTGAGACTAACCATCTAATGTCTCAAAGTACCTAATGAGCTCCAAAGCAGCGATGTCCCGGACTTTGTAACTAGAAAGTACCCTACCACCATGCTAAGGTTTCCTCACGATGTTTTCCTTCACCGGTAGCTGAAGCTCATTGTTGGGGTTTGAACCCACACCCTTCGGCATGCGAACCGACCGCGCTAACGATAGCTCAGTAGCTATCGTCGTTACGTTTACTGTTTTTACGATCCGAAATTCACACTTCAAACCAATTAAATATAACTAAAACATTTATTAAACATAATAAAAAAAGACCTTAAATTATACTATGTATTTACAAAATGTATACAAAAAACTTAGTCTAAAAATCCGTCAGAGGAGGGATATGTGGCCAGAATGCTGGCAACATTGCCACGCTGGATGGCAATGCTTAGCTTTTGACCAAAGTAGATACCAGCATTCTGGTCACCTGAAGCCTCCTCTAAACGTTTGGCCAGGTCCCGATACAGTTCGAGAGCGGCCGGTCCCCACGGACCTAAAGTTTCAACACCAAACGGCACAAAAAGATACATTCTATCCAAATAACTATACTTGTGCCGTTTGAGGTTTTTAGCTTTAGATGCGGCAGCACCAGCTTGTCCCGAAGTCACAGGAAGATGAGACATAATATAACTTGATTCCAATCTAGGTATTTATAATGAGCAGACCCGTTAATCGATGTATCATCTACTTGGCAACTTTATCGTGCGGAACTAAAGTGGGAAATATCAATTTGAAGCATTGATATGGCTCATTTACGTAATGCGCTAACTGTTTTTAAACTGTTTTTCTCTCACTCGTCGCGTATCGAAATTAACGTCAGTTATTAACCGACTTTAAAAAAAAGACTGCGGTTACAGTTGTGTTCTTTATGTTAATTACCTCCGGTTTTCGTCGTGTATAAATAAATCGATTTAGAATATTCGGTTTTATATTCGAAAGGATCCTATAGAAAGTTCATCAAAATCACTTATTTAATTTTTAAAGCAAAATAACTAAACAATATATAAAGTTTTAGCAGCCTATTTGGTGTTGCTGGGTTCGAATCCCGCAGCAAGCATCTCTACCTTTTCTAACTTTACGTACAATAACTTCAAACGGCGAAGGAAAACATCATGAAGAAAATTACATGTCTAAAAGTTAAAAAAAAAGAGTTTTTGAAGATGTGTGAAATGCCAACCCGCACTTGGTCTGCGTGGTGGACTATGGCTTTATGGAAGCGTAGGATGTTCACGGTGGACAGACGACCTTTTAAGACTAGGAACGCGCTGGATGCGAGCCGTTTCTAACCGGTCTCTATAAAAGTCAATGGAGGAGGTCTATGCCAAGCAGTGGGCGTCCTACGGCTGAGATAATGATGATAACCCTCCGCAAGGCAAGAAAATCACGACATGCGCGTCATAATTAAAAATAAAAATAATATCCCTTAGGGAGATAATGAATAAATGTGCAGGAGCGCATATGCGCACGCGTGTGTGTGTTTGTGTTTGAGCGCGTGGTATCAGTTTATTAAAAAGTTAATTAACTTGAGAAGGAGGGAATTCTTATCACGAGATATTGTATATGTTTGTATTTTTTTTATTATATCACGATAATTATTTCGCGTGTCGGCTGGCTCTAGATGGATTTTCGGCTCACCGAACGGTGTCAATCTGCCAATTTACGTGATTTATTGACCGGAACGAAGTATACAATACATCCGATATTTTTATGGTGGGTGTGCGGAGTCATTCAACTGTTATATATACAATACCATAAGTATATTATATCCACGACCTTATACTGTGAAACTATTTTTTGGGTCTGTTTTTTCCGATTTGTAAATGTAAGTTTTTTTTTATTGTTGACAGGCTAGGTGTTTGACCACAGCTTACCTGATGTTAAGTGAAGGCATGGTCGAAGATGGTAAAGCACACCTAGCCTGGAATGGAACTTGCTCTTAAGTGAGGCTGCCGGAACACAACTTGAGAGTGGTAGCTAGCCAGCCGAGTACTAGAAAGTACTACCACCATGCTATGGTTTTCTCACGATGTTTTCCTTTACCGGCCGCTCAAGCTCATTGTTGGGGTTTGAACCCACGCCCTTCGGCATGCGAACCTACCGCGCTAACCACTGAGCTATCATCGCTACAAATTTCCCTTTATACATAACGTGACCATTTCAAAACAGGACTTTTTCAAATTTAATATTCACTTTCGTTAACAACGTGGCATTGAGAACGAACATCTGAAGCTGCATTTTTTATATGCCCTCAATTGATTTATTAAAGAAAACATTCGTTTGTTTAACACACTAAATTATATTTTTACCAAAACGCTAAAATATGCACGATTTACCTAACAATCTTCGTTTGAAACGTTTTGACTACTCCAATTTGTCACTTGTCACTAAAATATGTTATTTAGAAAATACCTTCATTGTATTTTACAGATTTTAATATCGTTATTGAAAACGGGACGATTCGACGTCCCGAAGATTAATCGAAGTTGTTCTCTATGACAAGTATAATAACCCCCTTTCCGCGTACAACACCCCAAGATACTGCAACTATGTCGATTGACGTCTAGAGACAAGCTAAATTAACAATTCCACTACAAGTCGGCAGCGTGCCCCGCATCTTATTTTATTTCAATCAATTTGGCGGCATCATGTTGGCGGCATTTCCTCGTTAAATGGCAATTTATGCATACCATAATTTAGATTAGCATTCCATCTTGTAACTAGCGACCTATAATTATAGTATCATTATAGAAACCGCTAATAAATTCATTGCACTCGTCACTCCATCATTGCCCGCACCAGACCATGCTATCTCCATTACATATTATGATGTAACTAGCTAGCTGTCTATTCACGCGTCGATAAAAGTGGAACACTGTCGCTACATTTGTCTTGCGTGAGATATGCTATCCCTTTTCAATTTACGCCAGACATGAGATACAAATTTTGGCCTCTGACAGCGGTAAAACAAAAGAGTTATTACGAGTTTAATCGGGATGGTCTCTATTTGATGATACGGGATAAAATAAAATAAGATAATTCTTTATTGGTCACACCAGGAATAAGATATTGTCAACAACTAGCGGCAACTACATAATTGCTAAGTTTTTGCTGACATAAACTTAGTCTCAAGTTAAATTTTAATTACTTAATTTAAAATTGTAATAATTAACTGATATTAACTCTTAATTGTTTTGAAGTACATGTTGAAAAACGACTTAAAAAAATGGATATCATTTGACAGCCCTGTTGGCTCATTGGTAGTATATTTGCTGTAGGGCGTGGGTTCAATTCCCACCAAAAAGAAACATTTTGTGGTGTAAACAAAATTAAATGTTTGTTCTGTGTCTGGGTATTTGTATGTATTCTAAGTATCTATGTATTTACAAAAAAAAAGTATTTAAGTATTCTATCAGTTGTTTGGTTCTCATAGTCCAAGCTTTGCATAGTTTGGAGTCAGATGGCGCTGTATGTAATGTCTTACGATATTAAAATTTATTATTAAAATTAACAGTGGAATTTTAATAATCATACAAATCTGAAGCGTATCACTCTCCACAATGTATCGTATCGATAGACAAGCAACTTTACATCGGTTTAATTGATTTAGAGTTGATAGTGATACGATATCTAGCGACATGTCACACTAAAATATTTATTTGTAAATTTTAGTCGCGCATTGAATGTACAGCTTTATGATCACTGCGCCGGTCGCCGATGACAACAGCGATGGCGATGAAGATGGCTTTTGAGTGAATGGCAGTTATGAAATTAGCTTTATCTGTTTTATATGGGTTGCTGAACTATTATAGAAAAGAATAATAGTTTATTTACTTCGAAGTGTAAAGACCCTCTTACTGGGGGTCCCCTTAAGGGTCCTTGCAATTCAAACTTTTTTGCCGTCGGAGCCTTTTCTGACAGTAAAATATTTGACGGAGCCCTAAAGTAATCGAAAAAAGTTTTATGTGTATTTTTTATTGTCTGTCGAGTCAGTATTGAAATATCGCGCTCTTATATTACGCATTCCACTACAACTCTTTTACACATTTTTTTTTAAACTTTATTTTGGAATATTTAGATTGTGACCAGTATTTTTGCGGAGCCCTCACAGAGGCTTTGCGGACCCCTAAGGTTCCGAGAAGTACACGTTTTCTTAGGGTTCAATATTGCACGAATGATTAACAAGAATCTTTCTGACAGTTGCAGTAAGTTTCTCGCTTATAAAAAACCTTACCAAAATAACCTATATGTATATTTCCTTATTTATTTATGATTTTATTTTAGTACTTTACTAAAATTTAGGGGTGGGCTACAAAAACAAGGCTAAATAAACTTCCAAGATTATAAAATAAAACTTTACATTCTGGGGCCCGCGGTCTACAATTGCTTACCCGCTTCCATTCGGGATGCACCTTCCATCGCGTGCTTTAGAAGCAATCTAAGATTTTGGCTTCAAGAGACCATGTTTTATGACTTTGACGATTGTTTAAAAATAAGAGATTATTGAATTACTAGGAAGTAATTATAATTTTATTTTTTTATGAACATTTAATAATATGTCACAAATAAAATAATGAAGTCAAGACATATTATTTCATTTACATTTTCATTGTGTTGACATAAATGTTATGATTTTGATAGAGGCTCAAAAAATCAAATTACGTGATATTCGAAATTGCATATAACGACATCAAAAACAATTTCTCTCTTAATAAATTCACCACTAAATTCTACACCTATTGTTATTATTTATTCAATGGAACGGAAGCTAAAATGAATACATAATTTAACAAATCCATTCATAAACTAAGACAATAGAATGAACAATTTTGTAACGAGTTCCTTAATGACATAACCGAGTTCTTTTCTCATGTTGATGAATTAAAACTATTAGGCACTTATGTTGCGATAATGTTAATTTTTTTTTTTTTAATAATTTGCCCCTTCGGGCAGGCTAAAGCTATAAAGCCATACTGCCTTGTCTTAAGTGTTATTTCTGCTGTATCTTAGCTATGGTTATCGTCAAAGTCGTCTTAGTCAAGTCCAGTTCGTGTCAGTTCGTGCCAGTCATGCTATAGTAAAGTAGTGGCGACTTTACTATAAAGCTTCGATGGAGTTTTGGAAGCAACACGAAAACTCATGTTTCACCACATTATATCATTTTCCCACACTCGCGCTTGTAATTCGGCACTTTATGAATAAAACACCACCATTTTTATGCATAAACACTCGACAAAACACTAGTTTTGGAAAAAAATACAACGGAGCGACACGACTCTTCCCGCGTTCCCGCCAAAAACCGCGACAATGTTAAAGTTTGACGTAAAATAAAACGTATTTGAACTAAAAACTCTTTAGTTTTGAACTCGCTAGTCTGCTGTTTTGTGAGTTTAGTAGTTATATATAGCATAACCTATAAAGTTTTGGCGGGAACGCAGAAAAATAGAGTCATTATGTTACTTTCCAAAATTTGTGTTTTTCGAGTGTTTAACATATTATGTAGATATACGAATAGTGGTGTTTTAATCATAAAGTACCGAATTATAAGTGCAATTTTGGGAAAGTGATGTAATGATTTTACGTGTTGAACACTATTTTACTAAAGCATGACTAGATTTAACTGACACGGATTGGACTTGACCAAGACTGGACTTTGATTACTATCAAAACACTAGACACTGGAAAATGCACAAATTTATCTTTGTGTTAAGTTGTCTCTTCCGCGTTCCCGCCAAAAAATCATTATGCAATTATGCATGTCAGTAGTTAAAAAAAAGAAAAATAGAATGACTTTTCTTTCGCTCTTTTTTTTCTTACATCGTACAATGTTGTCAATAGATCGCCACGACAGCTCAAATATTCTCTTATGCCTGATTTTAGTAAAAGCTCAAAGCTGGAGCTTAGAATTCTAAAGGGAAAGCTCGAACCAAAACTTGTTTCAAATTGCGTAATGTAAACTATCCCTTTTCAATTGACGAATGTACGTACAGGTGAACTAAAGAACACGCAAGCAGAGAGTGCAATGAAAGAGTGAATGTAGCACCTTATCCTTATGAGCAAAATTGACTGCTCTGTTTGCTTATTTGGTACAAAATCTACTTCAAGAGTGTGTGTGTTCGCTTCTCACTAGAACAAACATTTATGTGACGAAAATATATTTTAAGTATTTTATCAGTTATCTGGTTCCCATAGTACAAGCTAAGCTTAGTTTGGGGTTAGATGGCGCTGTGTGAAATGTCCTCCAATATTTATTTATTTAATTAATTGAGCTGTTTTTAAAAAATCACCATAAATAAAAAAATTGTTTACATCGATGATATTTTCGTTTACTCGGAAACCTCGCTGTTTCATTGGAGCAGTGCGTTTAGTTGGCCTAAGGGTCATGGAGTCGGTTTTAAAAAAAAAATTAAATTTGTATATTATTCAATGGCATCTTTGATTGGATTTCTATCAAATTAGTCTTACCAATAATATGTTTCTTACCAATAATAAATTTATCTGAAATCAATTAAAATTATATGATAGTGCTTAACAAAAGTTGGTCATTGTTTAGAAAATATGCTTAGAGGTGGAAAATATTGCGTTAAGGTGGTTCGATTTCCATACAAATAATTTTTTGCCATTTATGAACAAATGGAGCATAATTTTACAGTAAAATCACAGCTACTCGCATTTATTTTGGTTTTTATTTGCGGTAAATCACAATATCTACTGCTTTATTCAAGCAATTGTGATTTACCCCAAACAAGGATCAAAATAAACGCCAGTAGCTGTGATTTCACTGTAAAATTATGCTCCATTTGTCCATGAATGGAAAAAACTATTTGTATGGAAATCGAACCACCTTAACATGAGTTTTTTCTTTTTGCAGGAAAAACACGAGAAAGAGACGCTGGACACAAGTGAATATAGTGTTTAGGGGACGACAAAATGGTAAGGGCTAGTAACGCCTCGCGACTTACCCGCTATACTAAAAGTACCTTTTTTCAGGGATTCATAGTTCGTAGCGAGCTGCGCCTTCCACCCATATTACTTATGGGTAGATCTCCTTAGCAGGAGGTCGTCTAGGTAGGTACCACCGCAGTACTAGATATTCTGCCGCCAAGTACTAGTGTGTAAACATTGCTGTGTTCCGGTTTAATGGGTACTGCAGCTAGCAAAATTACAGGCCTCTAATGTAATTTATTAGAGCGTCATATAATGTTTTTTTTTTAAATGTAAATGTAACGAGACAAGCGAGTCCCTCTCTTGATGGTAAGAGATCCATAACTGTTTTAGCGGTACACAGAACTTTTAGCAAAACAAAGTCTAGTGCATCGCTGCTTTGGCGCTCATTACTTTGAAACATTCAATAGTTAGTCTCAATAGCTCAGTAATTTCGCTATCCTTTAATTGGAACAGTAATGTTTACACACTACTGCTTGGCGGCAGAATATCTGATACAATGGTGGTACCTACCTAGAATTCTGCTTAGAAGACATATCACCTAGAGAAACTAGTAGTCAGCAATGGAGGATTGCTGCAACTGAAATTGATGATGATTTTATTGAAGGTTTTTGTTACAGTGGGTCCGACTATGGTTAGCATTCAGCATCTCAACCACGGTCCTCTCTCAGCATAGCAACACAGTAAGTGGCTTGTATTACAATCGGTATTTTTATAATTTATTTTGTATTTATTAAACAAAATAAAATATTTTTGTGTAAAAAAAACGGAGGGATATGTGGCCAGAACGCTGGCAACATTGCCACGCTGGATGGCAATGCTAAGTTTTTGACCAAAGTAGATACCAGCATTCTGGTCACCTGAAGCCTCCTCTAAACGTTTGGCGACTTGATTATAAAACATAGAATTCATCTACTTACAGAAAAGTTTTATTGGGATGTATTTATCACACTAATATTATAAGGCGTAAGTTTGTGAATGTGTTTGTATGTTTGTTAATTCTTCACGCTCTAACGGCGGGACCAATTTTGATGAAATTTGGTATGAAGGTAGCTTACACCTTGGGTTACACCGAAAAAATTAAGCGAGTTACACCACGGGGCGTAGCTAGTGTTAAATGACGATGTGGTTGATGAACTAAAGATGATAGTGACTTATCTACACTAATAAATTATTAAGAGGAAAGATTTTTTTGTTCGTTTGTTTGTCATTTATATAGTGGAATATAGTAATGATAGTTTTGTAGTTATTGCGTTGTTTTTCGTTGGTTTAAATCCCAACAAAGAGCTTGAGCTGCCGGTGAAAAAAACTACTTCTTTATTTGAAACGAAACGAAAGTGTGATTTTTATTTCACAACTGTCAATAACGTTTGATGTTTCTTTATAATGGCTAGACTGATTTAGATGAAATTTGAAATGCTAAAGCTAAAGGATCAAATAATGAAAAAAAAAAATGAAAATGAAAAAAATGAATGAAATTAATTAATAATGTTTGTTCTGTGTCTGGGTGTTCTGTATGTATTATAAGTATGCATTTACAAAAAAAAAGTATATATATATATATATATTATCAGTTATCTGACTTCCATCACACAAGCTCTGCTTAGTTTGGGGTCAGATGGCGCTGTGTGTATAGGTCCTACAATATTTATTTATTTATTTTATTTATACATTAGATTAAGAGAGTCTTTAAACATGGAAATCCGAAGTACTTCTTAGTGTTCAAAAAAGTACGTGTTCACGTATGTATTTATTTATTTATTTATTACATAACATACAAAACAGAATGCAATAACATTTACAACAATTCAAATACCTACACAATTTTGGCCTGTATTGCATTCCAAGACTATGCATGTCTAGGAGCATTGCAATTACATTTAAAAAAGTCGTTAGATGATAATTGGGATGAAATTATAATTATAAATTAAATTAAATAAAGTAATAATAATTAATTAGTCAATTGTTTAGTCAAAAAATATGTAGAATGTCATAACTAAATTGTATTAAAATCTAAGATAATTTTAATCTGTCTTTGAAATTGGCCAAACATATAGCCAAATATGACATATAGCCAAACATAATAAACACTGATCTTTTTGTCATAAAATATAGATCGTCTGTAGCACGACCGGAAGCTGGATCTTGTAAATCCGTGCTTTCTCTCGTACGAGGAAACAACACAAAGCCACAGTATAAATCATAACTACTTGAACAGTATATCGTATTGTTATGTTATGTGGGTACCTATTGTTCGGTAGTGATCATTGTTACATACACAGACTTAGAGGTAAAGGTTCTTCTTGCTCGACAGCCCGGTTTGTTCATTGGTAAAATGTCTGCTTCAAGAGCTGAAGGGTGTGGGTTCAATTCTCACCCAGGACAAACTTTGTGGCATAAACAAATGTTTGTTCTGTGTCTGGGTGTTCTGTATTTATTGGTGGTAGATCTCTTTAGCAGGAGGTCGTCTAGGTAGGTACCACCGCAGTACCAGTTATTCTGCCGCTAAGCAGTAGTGTGTAAGCATTACTGTGTTCCGGTTCGAAGGGTACTGCAGCTAGCGAAATTACTGGGCTGTTGAGACTAACTCTATCAAAAGTCTCAAAGTAATGAGCGCCAAAGCAGTGATGCCCTGGACTTTGTTTTGTTACTTAAAGTTCTGTGTATCGCTGCGATGGTCATGGACAGGCGTTATCTCTTACCATCAGGAGAGCGTCTCGTTCGTCTCATTACTTTTTACATTAAAAAAATAACATTATTTAAAGTATTTAAGTATTCTTTCAGTTTTCTGACTTCTATAGTACAAGCTTTACTTAGCTTGGGGTCAGATGGCGCTGTGTGTGTGTGTGTGTGATGGTCCTACAATATTTAAAAAACAAAAAAAATATTAAGTAAGATTTTTTAACATATTAGTATGTAAAAGTCGATGACATGAACGAGACGCTTTTCTGATGGTACTACGTAAAAATAATGCATGTTTATGACCATTGCAGCGATATTCAGAAATTTTTTTTTATAATAGATTAGCGGCCCATCCCGGCTTCCCACGGGTGGACATTGATTTTTCAATTAAATTCTTGTAATTAATATAGCATTTGTTACTCAGGAAGAATGTAGCTTTCTAATGGTGAAAGAATTTTTTAAACTGGTCCAGTAAGTAGTTTTTGAGTTCATTCGTTACAAACATACAAAAATCCAAAAATATAAATCTTTCCTCTTTATAATATTAGTATAGATAGAAAAGGACAAAGAGCTATTATTTTCGTAGCATGTCACGTTTTGTTACACCACTGCTGACATACACGAACAGACAGCGTTATCTGTTTCTAAGTCAGCGGACATTTCTTTACAATGTACATTTTCCCATCTTTTCAACAATTTGTAAAGTGTAGAAATAATATTCGTAACGTAAGTATAATGGATGTACCTATTATGTGCGTTTACAGCTCGACGAATGTCGACACAAAAATAGTTTAAAAAAATTATATTGTGTAATATCTTGCAGCAAAATTGTAGTGATTATGTGTGACGATATGTTAGCGCGGTTTTTGACCTTGCATATACAAAATTATTTGGCAAAATCTACTATAACATTATAAAGAGGAAAGATTTGTATTTCGGATTTTTTTATGTTTGTAACGAATAAACTCAAAAAATGGACCGATTTAAAAAAATATTTCACTATTAAAATGCTACATTCTCCCTGAGTAACATAAGCTATATAATTTATATATTTATTACAAGAATTTATTTAAAAAATATATACGTCCAGGTCGTCCAGTCGTCCACCCGTGCGAAGCCGGGACAAGCCGCTATAATTAAAATCGAATTTATTCAAATTGATGCTATTTACAAAATTTATACAAAAAACTTAACCTAAAAGCCCGTCAGAGGCCATATGTGGCCAGAATGCGGTTTCCCATGTACGCACAAACTCATTTTTTTTCTTTATACCGAATAAAGCGGGTGGAATAAATAGCAAGACTAGAAACAAAAAAAAATAAAGACTTTTGTGATGTATCCAAAACTCTATTGAATCTTCTAATAAACATCACCACTAGTTAATTAAGGTTATGTACTGGACTTAACCGTGACTTAATTTATGTACGTATAATTTATGTTATTTATCATGAGGCACTTCTTGAAAATATAAAATCCTTGACACTGGCTGAATGATCTATAATGTGCGATGTCAGAATTAAATAAATTAAAAGTAACAAACCAAGAGAGAGATAAAATTACTTGCACTTTTATTTTATTAGGATAAAACATAGCATAACGGCTCACTTCCTTCTAACGTCTATTTACTTAACTAACACTTAACTTAGTATTACTTTCACGGAAATAGTTTAACTTAACCGCCGGTTAACCGCAATATGTGATTACGTAATACTTTTAAGGGCAATCAAATCATGCGTTAAAACAGAGGCTTTCAAACTTTTGACTCGCTTTACGTCCACGCGGAATCAATTGGGGCCCGTAGAACATTCTCGTCAATCGAACTAGTAAGTATTACTTAGGTACAATATGGGTGTCTTCAAATCTAGAGTAAATAGGTTTCTTAGGCATCAGGTAGAGTGTGGTCAAACGCGAAGTTATTCTGAATAAAAAAAAATCCTCGCAAAGAAAAATACCTCAATCTTCGGTAACCTACATACATACATACATACATCGTACATACAAAAATAAATAACAAACATATTTTTCTTTCTAATGATATATCTGTTTGTTAGATACCTCATTGTTATTACAATCTAGCCTAGTTGAGACTAATAAGTAATTTTAATATAACTTAAACTGCTAAGTAGAGTATAAACGAAGAATGCGTCCATCAACTATTTTATAAATTAAACATAAAAAACAAAAGAAATAAGTACATTTTATGTTGCAAACCGGCCTCGAATCAGCATAACGGCAACCAGCCGGCGCTGGCGGCGGTAGAAACAGCTTGTATTTAGTTTTTTCGTGTTCGTAATTTTTTCGGGATAAAAAGTATGATGAATTCCAATTTTTCGTGCACCAATGTAGGTTTCAGGGTTCCGTACCCAAAGGGTAAAAACGGGGCCCTATTACTGAAACTTCGCTGTCCGTCCATCCGGCCGTCTGTCACTAGGCTGTATCTCAAGAACACTGATAGCTAGACAGTTGAAATTTTCACAGATGATATATTTCTGTTGCCGCTATAACAACAAAATAATATAAGCAATATTAACAATATTATATAAAATACTAAAAACAAAATAAAATAAACAATAAAGGGCGCTCCCATACAACAAACTTGATTTTTTTGCCGTTTTTTATAGATGATGGTACGGAACCCTTCGCGCGCGAGTCCGACTCGCACTTGGCCGGTTTTTTTAAATACGTTTTTTTTAATGGTTAACACGCTAGGTGTTTGAACAAAAGTAAAGTTTAACAACCTTTGCCTACGCACGGACACACGAGTAAGCAGCAGTAAAAGTGTGCCGTAATATTACTCAATGGCCATTTATTAGGATATTAAATGGAGCTTTGAGGAAACCGCTTCATTTGAAGACGTGGTCAATGAACTCGCTAAATCTATCTATCTATACCTAAATCTATATATCTATACTATTATAAAGGGGAAAGATTTGATTGTTTGTATTGAATAGGCTACGAACCGACTACTGGACCGATTTCAAAAATTCTATCACCGTTGGGAACCTACACTCCCCGCTACAATCCCCGGGCGACATAGGCTACTTCGTATCCCTGTATTCCCACGGGAACGGGAACTACGCGGGTGAAACCGCGAGGCGTCCGCTAGTAATATTAGAAAGATGAAACTTAGTGTGTATGATTTTTTTTTTTTTTTTTTTTATTATATAAGTAACGCCCAGTTTAGCAGATTACATAATCGATCCTGCTAATTTTGTTTAAACTATATATTCATTAAATAATATTCATTATTTATCATTCGCCTTTTTCCAGTAGTGGACACTACTGGAAATAGGCCTCTTCTATGACACGCCACTCGGCACGATCTTTGGCTTTTCGCTGCCGTCCACCGCCAGCTGTTCTATGTATATCGTCAAAACATTTAATCTCACGGCGTCCTAAGCTACATTCGTGGTCTCCACTCTAGAACACGTCTACCCCAGCGGTTATCAGTTCTGCGATAGATATATGGGTGTACATACTCTTTTATTTGAGCAATTATTTATTAAACATAATAAAAAAAATCTTAAATTGTACTATTTACAAAATGTATACAAAAAACTTAGTCTAAAAGTCCGTCAGAGGAGAGATATGTGGGCAGTATGGTGGCAGCATTGCCACGCTGGATAGCAATGCTAAGCTTTTGACCAAAGTAGATACCAACATGTGAGCATGTGATAATTTAAGCAATTGTGATTTACTGCAAATAAAGACCAAAATAAATGCCAGTAGCTGTGATTTCACTGTAAAATTATGCTCCATTTGTCCATAAATGAATAAAAAATTTTTGTTCGGAAATCGAACCAGCATTAGCGAACATGCAGTCATTCTCATGGTCGATGCGCGGCCTCTAAGCCTTCAGTGAGACTTTATGTCTGGGATATAGGCAAATAAAATAGGACAATCTTGAAATCACGTTTTTGAATTACGCTACTTGTATAGTGAGTATTGCGTACTTCCACTTAGATTGGTGCTTAACCTCTGTTACCTGTGTAATACATCATTATCCCCTGACACCTGACAGAATCAAACATTCATCCACTTGTGTCCATTGCGTAAGACAGTTCTAGCAACATAATATATTGTACATTGCGGTCAAATCACGTAACTGTAACTTTTCCTTAAATTACGAGCTGTCTATGCAAGAAAATGCAATCATGCTTCCCAGAAATAAATCTAGAGAGATAACTGTACAAATCACGTACAAATTCAAACATATTGTGGTACAAAGAAATATCTGTTCTGGGTGTTCTGTATTTATTATAAGTACGCATTTACAAAAAAAAAGTATTTAAGATCGGTTATCTGGCTTCCATCGTACAAGCTTTGCTTAGTTTGAGATGGCGCTGTGTATAATGTCTTGCGATATTTATTATTATTTCAGTTATTTATTTATTTCTACTTTTACTTTCACATGCAGCTCAAAACTGATATACTTTTGGGACTTGAACTCACACCATCCCGTGTACAATCCGATCGCTCCAACAACTGAGTTGCCATCGCTACTAAAGTTTAACATATTTTTAGAAGCCAGGCGGTCTCCCATTAGGCTACCGAAACATGGTTGCAATAGTTAGTGCTAATTTTACACACGTTGCAATAGTTAGTGCTAATTTTACACACGTTGCAATAGTTAGTGCAAATTTTACACACGTTGCAATAGTTAGTGCAAATTTTACACACGTTGCAATAGTTAGTGCTAATTTTACACACGTTGCTATAGTTAGTGCTAATTTTACACACGTTGCAATAGTTAGCGTAAATTTTACACACGTTGCAATAGTTAGCGCAAATTTTACACACGTTGCAATAGTTAGCGCAAATATAAATTGAAGGTATTAAACATCCTTATTGCTTTAAGCTTCAATGTATGAGCATGATACAACTATAAATATTTTATAGCTTTGTAGCAGAATGTAGGCATGAAAGCTGCCTATATCTTGCAAGTTTATGGTAGTTTTTTTTATTTACTTATTTCAGAACATATAAAACAGAATGCAATAATATTCATTACAATAAATACAAATACACAATTTTTTAGATGTGTATTGTATTCCACAAGTAGCACTGTGTACACACACGTATTCTGTAGTGCGACACGATGCGATGAAAATTTAAAAGATCTATGACACACATCGTATCGGCAGAGCGTGCGATTTTATTAGTAGAGATAGTTTATTAGCTGTTTTTCAACGAATTCGTACGTATTCCGAGTCAAGAGGTTAATAAGTTACAGATACTGCTTTTGCCGCGTGAGCTCATTTATCAACTAGCCATTTTCTGTATGAGTGAATTTTAATCATTCATACAGAAAATAGGGGCAGGGGAAAACGGGGACAGAGTCATCTACAGCAAGTAATTCAAAGTAACAAAAAGAAAGATCATCTAGTAACACTGTCGCATCGGCTCGTCAAGTCGGTGAAGTCTAGGCCTCTCCCAAGACACTCCATCCATCTTCAGTTATTCGCTTCCATCCACCGTCTTACGTATATCGTCACTCCATCGAGTCTTAAGGCGTCCTACGCAACTTTTGCCAGCTCGCGATCTCCACTCTAGAACACGTCTACCCCAGCGGTTATTGATTCTGTGACAGATAGTTCCTGGGAGATATATAGGCCTATATCCAGCAGTGGACTACAAAAAGCCGATGATTATTTTGTTATTTTTTTAAGGTTATTTACAGACACGAATGGAAATATGACTTGCAACTATGGTGCTGTCAATACAATTATTATATCGTCCGTACCATCCGTACCATACCGTGTTATTAGCAAAAACAGCATTCTGACAAGCTCATTGACCCCATACGACCAAATGCTTGTCTTAACAAACACTAGACGAGCCCTCAGACCGTACCATCCACTTTCATTGCTTTCGCCCTGTTTTTTTCCTCGTCATGCCACTTTTACTAGCTACAGGTTCGCAAGTTTGCTCTCGTCTATCGTATATGGATTGAATGTTCTATCGTCGTAGATTGAGGTTTGTACCTAGATATATTTAATTTTCTACACTACTAGCTGCGCCCCGCGGTGTTATCTGCTACAGGTTTACGCGATAAAAAGTAGCCTATGTGTTAATCCAGGGTCTCAGCTCAGCCATAGCCATAGCCTCCATACTTTGTAGGGATGATTGCAGTGGTTGGCGCGGTCGGGTTGCATGCCGAAGGGCGTGGGTTCAAACCCCAACAATGAGCTTAAGATGCCGGTGAAGGAAGACATCGTGAAGAAACCATAGCATGGTGCTTTCTAGTACTCGGCTGGCTAGCTACCACTCTCAAGTTGAAAATCTGCCGCCAAGCATCTAACGGTGTATTCTGACAGCCTCACTTGAGAGCCAGTTTCATTCCAGGCTAGGTGTGCTTTACCATCTTCGACCACACCTTCACTTAATATCAGGTGAACTGTGGTCAAAACACCTAGCCTGTCAACCATAAAAAGAAAACCCCAAATTTCATCGAAATCCGTTCAGTAGTTTTTGCGCGAAAGAGTAACAAACATCCATCCATCCAAACATTCACATTTATAACATTAGTGGGATGAAGCGATGATTGCCGAGTGGTTAGTTGGGTCAGATAACCAAAGTGGGTTCAAAACTCAACAATGAGCTTGAATTGCCGGCGAAGAAAAACATCGTGAGGAAACTATTGCATAGAATCTTTTTATGCCCCAATTGGCAATCTAGCTAACGGGTTGCCAAGCAAGCAATCACCGTCGCCTATGGATATCTGCAATACCAGGGGTACTACAAATACGTTGCCTACCTTTTAAGATTCTATTAACACGCCTTTTAAAGAACCCAGTGTTCTAACTCCGCGGGAATACGGAAGATCAGATCATTCCACAATTTGCAAGTGTATGACAAAAAGGATCGCACAGTGTGTGATTTCCATGAATCAATTATATGTGGATGAGCTTTCAGACGATGGTAGCTAGTGCGGTGATGCCACCGTGACGCCGGCATAATATCGAATAATTCTAGTACTCGACTGGCTTGCTACCACCCTCGAATCACCTAATAGTGTGTTCCGGTACTTGAGAGCCAGAGTTAAAATGACATAAATATAGAGACACTCGTCTCATTAACCTCGTCGTCCACTGTTAATTGAAGCAGATCAGTAACAATCATGTTAATACATGTAATTATCGCTCTCTCCGTTGTGCAACATTTCGCTACAACTTACGTAGTTACGCTTCCGCTTATCAGCGCTCTGGATCACTGCCTTTGTCTAACAACTAGCTGACGCCTCGCGGTTTCACCAGCGTAGTTCCCGTTCCCGTGGGAATACAAGGATAAAAAGTAGCCTATGTCACCCGGGGCAGCGGCGGCCTTAGCTGTTGCGAGGCTCGGGGCGACAGATCATTGTGAGGCCTTTTTTCTTTGAGTCGGTTAAACTAAAAAAATAGTTCGAGTGCTCGAGTGGCCCTAACATGCTTGCACTAATAATGAAACCGGGGGTTTTGTTAAGTGCGAGGCGCGAGATACACGTACATATATGGTAAAGGCTTTTTTCTACGAGGACGCGAGGCCCCTGCAAGAGCATGGCCCCGGGCGGTTGCCCTGCTTGCCACCCCCTAAGGCCGCCACTGACCCGGGGATAATATAGGTTCCCAACGGTGAAAGAATTTTTGAAATCGGTCCAGTAGTTTCGGAGCCTATTCAATACAAACAAACAATATTATAGATTATTATTACATTTTTTATTTATATGTTTAGAGCTTCTGAATTGGGTTTTTGTGTTTTAATATCATAATATTAATCGGATAATCTGAGGCATGTGTTGTATTATGTTACGGCTGGTACAAAAAAACAGTTTATTTCTGATCGAAATCTATTTCAAAAACGTGAATGAAACGAACGTGAACGTGTGATGAACGGTTTGATTCCGCTTTGATTATGCGAGCCGACAAACAGTGGAATGGGCTGCCAGAATACGTGTTCCCGATAGATCTTCAAGTCACAAACAAATTGGTTTATTTTAGTTTAGGCAACCGTTCTCGTCAATGTTGCCATTGCATGTATTATAAGTATGTATTTACATCATCAGGAGAGCGTCTGGCTAACCATCTAATGTCTCAAAGTAATGAGCGCCAAAGCAGTGATGCCCCGGACTTTGTTTCGTCACTCAAAGTTCGGTGTATCGTTGCAATGGTCATGGACAGGCGTTATCTCTTCCATCAGGAGAGCGTCTCATTCGTCTCATTACTTTTTACATAAAAAAATAGAGTAAAACGACACAAATGAACTAACATTAAAAATTAAAATACGATTTCAAATCGAACTGTACGATACGAGTAGATACATATAACATGATGTATTTGGTATGGACCCCATATTGTTATCATCTGTTTATAAGTATGTTACATAAGATGGTCTAAATTCACTTCCGGAGGTATAGCATATACATAAATCAAATTATTGTTACCATCTTAGGTAATACACAAATTGTTCGAGTGTTTGTACGGATCCATTCAACTTCATTCAAGCAAGTCGTTGCGTAACATTAATAACAGTGTATCTTGATTGTATGTCTCTTGCCTTGGGTGGATTAAATGATTGCAAAATGATTGATATTACGCAGACATCTAATTATTTAAATAACAATGTTATGCAGTGAAATGAAGACAATAAAAATTTGCATTTCTAAATTAAGCGCGGTTTTTATTACCATCGTATTGGTTGCCTAGAAAATAAGACGACTTTGCAAGACAATAAACTTACTGAATGAATTGAACACAACAGCGAAAGTGCGAGTATAAATTTACAATTAAAAAATAGACTTCATGAACCTTAGGCCAACTAAACGCACTGCTCCAATGAAACAGCGAGGTTTCCGAGTAAACGAAAATATTATCGATGTACGAGTACGTAGCGTTCGTAGCGTTTCCAAGCGAATTTCGCACTTGGCGGGAGATGCGATCGACATTTTTCGAGACAGATGCTACTGTGTCAAGAGTTTTCAACATACTTACCTCGGATTGGTCTCGTTTTGAAGGAGAGGAGTCAGGCTAAGCGGCAGTGTTGCCAACACGTCCAAAAAAATTCCCTACAGCTGTGAGAGTACCAGTACACTTACTTTCTGGACGTGCCTCGTATATATATATTTTTAGGGTTTTGTTGATCTTTTTTTAAACCGCTCGACCGATTGCGATAAAATTTAAATGGGATACACCAGGGAGGTAAACTTATTTACTTCTCCTCTTTTTCTCCTTTCTTTTCTTCTTATACTACTTATTGTTTTTTTATTAAAAATTAAATTTAACAAATCGGTTCCGGCGTCTTTGAGTAATCGGTGAACATACATAAAAAAGATAGCGACGAATTGAGAACCTCCACATTTTATGAAATCGGTTAAAAATATTATAAATGTCAATGATTGTGAATTTTTTTATGCACATACGAAACTGTATTAATATTTGGTAAGAGTACCTATTCTACGTGTAGTACATCCGAATTCAACCTCGTTACGTAAAAACTATTTATTAGAGAATAAGGGTCCAGGCAGTTAAGCGAGACTCTGTTTATGAGAATCAGAATCAGAAATGTTTATTGTTTATTGCGAAACTTTACTAAAAAAACTTTTCTTCATACATTACAGAGAGTGCTCCAATCGGGTCCCGGATTCGAATGGGGCTGGCAGCTGACACCAGAGACGGCCGCTGGGCATGTGGGTGCCCTCGGACACTACTACGTCAAACTTCCGGAGGTATACCACGAAGATTTGTTCGCCTCTACACGAGGCATCCACAGAACGTGATGACTCGTCGACTCTGTTGGGCTTTTTTCTCGGTTAAGCGCTCGAAGATTCCACGATTTTTTCTAGGTAATCGTCCTGATTAAGATCAGGCAGGGTGTGGTCAAACGTAAACCAACTTGGTATAAAAAACGTCCTGAGGATGCTTCGTGCAGAGGACAAGGAAACACGTATCCTCAACTGGTTACTGCAGCGAGAAGTCGATATAAAAACGTGTCGTTATTTGTAATTTATTCAGATTTTAAGTTTATATTGGACTAGGGGACGCTTCGCAGTTTCACCCGCGTAGTTTCCGTTTCCGTGGGAATACAGGGATAAAAAGTAGCCTATGCCACCCGGGGATAGCGTAGCTTCCCAACAGTGAAAGAATTTTTGAAATCGGTTCAGTAGTTTCAGAGCCTATTCAATACAAACAAACAATCAAATCTTTCCTCTTTATAATAGTTTAGATATAGTTTTAGATGTGAAGGAATATTTCGGATAGATATTTAAAAAATTGTTGTCAATTTAGATAAATTTCAAATTAAAACCTCATCACTATTTTTAGGCGGAAATACTCTAAATATACATATACCTTGAACCCTATTTGTTATCGACCCATTATTTTTCTCTATTTTAGAATACACCAATTAGATAATACATTAACCATTCTCTCGCAGTCGGAACAGCGCGTGGTGTATGCTGCAGACGGGAGCGGGTATCACAGCGCGGCGGCGCTTAACACTTCCACGCACTCCAGCTCGTTCGCGCTCGGACAGAAAGCTATAGAGCTTCACGCTCAGCAGGTCGGAATTAGATAAATAGATTAGAAACTCTTTATTCGTTATTTTCTACCAGAAATAGAAAAAATGTACCTACAGAAAACAAAAGAATCATTTGAGCTAGTGTCACAAGACGGCCTTATCGCTGAAAGCAAAAGTTATTTAAAGGATTTTGCAAAATACTAATCCAGCTTCGCATGTGCATTACACATTGTGCTTGACAGCCCCGTTGGCTCATTGGTAGTATATCTGCCTTGAGAGCTGGGTGGGTTCGATTCCCACTCAGGGCAAACATTTTGTGAATAAACAAATGTTTGTTCTGTGTCTGGGTGTTCTGTATGTATTTACAAAAAAAAAAGTATTTATGTATTCTATCAGTTACCTGACTTCCATCACACAAGCTCTGCTTAGTTTGGGGCCAGATGGCGCTGTGTGTATAGTCCTACGATATTTTATTTTTTTTTATTTTTTTTTTTACATTTTCCACAATAAATCAATCATTCACAGCGTCACTTAACATCAAATGAGCTGTAGTAAAGCAACAAGCTTGCCAACCACAAAAAAAAATCTTATACAGGCTCGTAACTCGTAATATTACTTCTTTAATATAATAGACAAAGCTTTTTGTAAAATAAAGTATATGTGAGTCCTCGAGAAACAATCATATAAACATTTAAATCTTCATCAAAATCCATTCAGCCTTTTTGTAGTAAAAAGGTAAAAGGCAGATAGATAGAACGACATAGAGACAAAATATTAATTAGCATTTGAACGGCATGAAATTCAGGTTCAAAAAAATCTTTAACTATTATTCCAGGCCGAAGCGCAGAAAACACAAATAGCACCGCAGCAAAAGGGAAATGTTCCAGTGGACATCTTTTTACTACAGCAGCAGCTGTCATCACCCATCCCTCAGCCGCAACCATTCAGGATCATGACGTCGGCAACCAACACGCTACAACTACCCAACTACTTTTACAATCATCTAACGCCTCTCTACAATATACAAACTAAGCATCCTCTACGCGATCACTTAAGAACTGAATCACAGTATCCTGTACAAATCGAGAAAAACGACCAAAACGAAAGCTCCAAGCCTCTTAAGAAAGAAGCTCGAACAGAGCAAACGTTTGTTTCACCTGTAGTTCAAGTCTTTAAAGATCATAATTGTTCCAATGACAAAGATCCCGAAAATGTATCACAAGATTTGGAAAGTGACATGAAAAAATCAAAAAATCTCTTCGCAGAAGTACCTTCTTACGAATTAAGAGATTTAAACGGGCACTTTGGATTAAAGAATAAAGAGCCTTTAACTTATAGAGGAGAAGCTAGTTTTAGGGTAGAAACACCTCGACCTAATACTCGAAATGAAAGATACTACCACACCGCTGATGCGACATCTAGTACGCCAGTATATAACGCAACACAAGAAGGAATAAACAGACTAGTTGCGTCTACACAAGATCTTATAACAAATGAAGATTTACTGAGAATCAACAATGCCATAGAACATCATTTGTCAGTCCAAAACGATGAATTAATCAATCCCCGAGCCAGATTTTTGGTACGTAATCAGAACAGAAATAGTCAAGAAACATTAGATGTTTCACCTACCACTATTACGGTCAAAGCTAAAATTGGTAATATTTTAAAAGGGGAAGTTGAACACACAGAATATAACCCAGTTTCAGAGCACGTATTACAATCCAATGCTAATGATTACACATTCTCATCGCCTATAGTTGTAGCCGAAGCGCAAGATAATAGTTTTAGTAAAAAAATCTTCGATAATGTTGTATCGACGGTAGTTCCGTATTTAGACAACGGATATAAAGTTGTTGATATTAAGAATGGCCCACAACGAAATCATTATAACGAAGACAATAGAGACTCAAAAGAAAATGTTGTCGATGTGACTCCAAGACCGATAGGAGCTAACTATTTAGCACCTATTACAGTAGCTCTTAGACTCCTAAATTTAAATGACACTGACACTTATAATTACATAGGAGATCACGAAGCCGCTGACAGTGAGCTAATATCTGAAACTGTTGCAAACCCTAACACAGATAAAACCTTAGTCGAAGTTCAAGAATCTATTCCAATATCAATTACTCATATCAACGATGTGGAAGTTCATGAATATATGGATATAGGACGTAGTAATAATGACAACAAAGACACATATGAGTTTGCAAAGAATTTATACGATAACTACGTAGAATCTGTAAGGTCTTCTAAGAAAATTCAGGACAATATGAATAAAATACTTCTTTATAAGTTTAATTCAATTGGCAGTAATGAAAATACCGATGAACACAATAATGACATCAATGATTCCCAAGAGCAGTTAGAACCAAGTGAAAATGTACGAAGTCAAGTAGAAATTAGCCCTAACGGTAATAACAATCAACTAAGTGAGCAAGTTTACTACACTGAAGAAGAACACGGTTCAGACAACCAAAAGATTATTCAGCCCATTGTTATTGAAAAGCAAGTACCAATAACTAAATATGTAGACAGATACATAGAAAAACAGATTCCTTATACTGAAACTGTGACAGTGCCGGTTCCAGTAGATAGACCAGTGCCTTATGCTGTACAAGTTGAAAAAGTTGTTGAAAAACCAGTGCATGTTACAAAATACGTCGATAAACCATATCCAGTAGAAGTGCCGCGACCGTATCCCGTTGAAGTTAAAGTTCCTTATCCTGTGCAACAGAAAGTTTACATAGACCGTCCGGTCCCTTACCCAGTAGAGAAGGTAGTAGAGAAGCAAGTGTTACAACCAGTACCTGTGCCTACACCTGTGGGAATTCCCATAGAAGTGCCCTATCCAGTAGAGCATAAAGTGCTTTATCCTTTTCCCGTAGTTAGGCCAGTCCCGGTCGCAGTTGAAGTAGAGAAGCCAGTGGAAAGGATAGTCCAAAAAAAAGTTCCGGTGCCGTATCCTGTTGAAATGCGAGTTCCGTACCCCGTACCTTATGAGACAAAAGTACCCGTTCCATACCCAGTCGAGAAAAGAGTTCCAGTGCCTGTTGAAAGAATTGTAGAGAAACCAGTTACTGTCACGCAAGTGATAGAAAAACCTGTTCACATTAGAGTGCCTGTTCCACATCCGGTACCCGTTCACGTACACCATCGATACCCAGTTGATAGAGTAATAGAAAAGAAAGTACCGTATCCAGTACACGTTGACAGAATCGTCGAGAAGAAAGTAAATGTCCCGTATCCAGTAGAGAAGATCGTTGAAAAGATTGTTGAAAAACCTTTCGTTGTAACAAAATACGTCAACAACCCCTATCCTGTTGAAGTTAAAGTTCCTTATCCAGTTGAAAGGATTGTTGAAAAGAAAGTACCATATCCGATACACGTTCCTGTTGAAATAAAAGTGCCATATCAAGTACAAAGACCTGACAGCTATGAAGTGGCATACAGATATGGGTACAGACCAAATGAGGCTGAGGAAACAAGGAACAATCTACAATACCAACCTGTAGATCAAGAACAACTTAAGAAGAAACAGTATCAACGTTTGAAAGCGCAATACGAGGAATATGTGAAAGAGTTTCAAAAACAAAAGAAAACTCCTCAACAAATGGTAACTCAATCTACACACTGGGGGAACCAATACGCCTCCTCGTATCAGTACATAAACAATTCAGCTCAACATACAAAACCACAAGATTGGACAAAAAATCAGGCATTCGCAGACTATATTAACTACTTGACAAATTCGCAGCCTCAAAACTTGTATGCTCGAGATGAAAGCCAAAATCAGGAACATAAAATTGAACCAAACCACGGTCAATATCAAAATTTGAGAGACGCACAAAGCCAAAATGCGAATTACTGGGACAAGAATAAGAATTATCTCGTAGAATTGAAGGTCCGAAGGACAGATAGAGCGCCTAAGGTCACCATAGAGTACGGCGGATTTAAACCTCCATTGATACCGAGTACAGAGATCGATTTGGATGGTATACCTATTAACAAATCGGAATAGTTATAGTAGGTACCTATATAAACAAATGGAATAAATAATCAAAAAGCTTTAAAAATTAATTTGTTAAATGTAAAAATCTACCTTCACTGTGGGTGACTGGGTTTAGATGAAACACTTACCTCCTAGAGTACATACTCGTACGTACTCACTGAGCTAATAATCAGTTTTTCGATATGAAATTATCAATTTAATTCGGTAGGAATCAGCGCAAAGATTTTAGCAGTATTTATTAGTATAGATACTTAGAGTAAGTTTTTTAAAATGTAAAAGTAATGAGAGGTACGAGACACTCTCCTGGTGGTATGAGATAATTGTCCATGACCATTGCAGTGACACACAAAACTTTGAGTAGCAAAACAACGTCCAAGGCATCGCTGCTTTGGCGCTCATTACCTTGAGATATTCGTTGGTTAATCCCATCAGCACTGTCTCAAATGCTAACAAATGAAAGTTTTGACACGGAGAAGCGAGCCATTATTTTACCCCCAAAACACAAGTAAATCTATTATAATGTACATAATTAAGTCTTAAATAAATTTGTCAACTTTGCTATTTCACGCTTATAAGACGTTTGTAAGTAAAACCTAAGAAATATTGTCAATACAACTATATAATACACAACTTATTAATTTATTAATATATACAAATTTGAGAGTATCAGCCAATTTCAATTTGAGGAATTTCATACAAAAAAATGCTCAATAAGTTCAATTTTAAGTTCTTCAGGGGTTTGGATACTGTCATACTATTCTAACTATGATATGTTCCAAAAATGTTTATCTATAACAATTTAGGAGTACAACAAGATCAAATTACTCCTGATGATTAGCTTTAGATCTATAGAATTAATTTTACCTGTAACCTTTCTAAGGTAAAAGCGCCATCTAGTATAAGTTCTTTGTAATATTTATTTCGATGTAAATAATTGTTTCATTTTAATTAAATGTTGTCTCTCATCATTTGTTTTATTTGTATTGTACAAAAGTCACTCATATGAAAATGTAGGTAGAGTTGACAAGCATCATTTTAATAATAATAAAGAATAGTCTCCCTAATTCCTATGGTTTACTTTATTTTTTTACAAAAATTGTAAAAATAGAATACAAAAAAGACTATTTTGGTTTGTCTCGGTACAAAAACAAATAAGAAAGCTCGCACATCGCCTTATTATCTCCTCTATACTTACTTATTTACTCTCCTTTTCACTCTTAGGAAATAGATCTTCTTAGCAGGAGGGTGTCTAGGTAGGTACCTCCAGTTTATCTGATGTTTTGCCTCCAAACATAATAAGTAGACATACTTTGCTCCGGTTTGAAGGGTACAGTTGACTAAAATTACACGGTTATTGATTCATTTTTTTTTAATATTTTTTTTTTATCGTAGGACATTACACACAGCGTTATCTGGCCCCTAAACTAAGCAAAGCTTGTAATATGGGAATCTGGGAGGCTTGGAAAAATCCTTTTTTTTTTGTAAATAAATACTTGTAATACATACAGTACAACCAGACACAGAACAAACATTGGTTTTTATATCACAAAATGATTGTCCTGGGTGGGAATCGAACCCACGCCCCACAGCTCTTGAAGCAGACATGCTACCAATGAGCCAACAGGGTAGTCATTCTAACCATGGTTTTGGTGGAAACACGGAAATATCGTACCGTGTTTTTCCTTTTTTGATTTTGGCTTTTCCAGTGTCCAATCCAATTTTTAAAAGTATTTCATGATAGTCATAAATCAAATGATGTGAGTCTAAGTCCCGAACTAAATAAAAGTCAAGTCCAGTCATGCCCTAGTATAGTAGTAGATACTTTACTACAAGCTTCGACGAATGTTTTTCATAACATCATAAACTCAGTTTTTATATTATTTAGTTCGTAAAATAGATTGCACTTACACTCTTTGTGCCTTACCTACGAGTAATTATAACACTACAAATCGACACAGGTTATTAAAAATAAAAAGGAAACACTTGTATGGAATTAAAAATAAAATTTATTTTCACTTGAATACCTCACAAAACGCCGTGACAAACAGTTGACATCCGCGCGCCCACGTTTCTAATCTATACAGAGCTTATATGACACTGCGATATTAAATAAATTGAACATGTTCTGTCAAGTATCATAATAAAACAATCAATAATGTCACAACGGAACAAACAGCGGTGGCACAATTGAACAAGCAATAGTGTCGCAATTGAACAAACAATAGTGTCACAATTGAACAAACAATTCGATTGAATATGCTCAATAAAACGTATTGAATGTGAATAAATAAGGTTAACAAGTGCACTATCTCGTGCAGTCTTTCCTTATCTAACAACTTTTATTATAAGACGTATCATATTACTAACACTTATATATATAATATATAACTAAAAAAAGTTGTGTAGGGGGAAAAGTTGACTTGTAGGTCGAAAAACTAAGTCCGGGTTCTTCTATGTAATTTTATGTCATTTTAAAAAAAACAACTTTTTACGTATAATGATAAATTAACAATAAAAGTTATTGGATATAACGTAGAAAAACTGTTTGCGAGATTTAATATTAACAAAATAAAAAATATCATAGGACATTTCACACAGCGCCATCTAGTCCAAAAATAAGCTAACCTTGTACTATGGGAACCAGATAACTGATAGAATACTTACATAACCTTTTAAAAAAATATTAATTAATTGTGAACAAAACTGATCAACCCAGATGTAAAGTTTTGTTCAAAATATCAGAACATTTTGATTATTTATATCAACAAAGTATTATTATTTAATATCGCATGTCAATTTAAACCCGATATATAACCGTAAAACAAAGCTCAATATTTATATAAAGATATATAACTACATTATTTAAACAGTATGTAGATCGGAAGCAACCGTGCCGTGTGGTTGATGCTTTATCGATAAAATTATATTGAATATAGTACAGACATGAATATCACACTTATGATATAAAAGCGAAAGTTTGCGAATGTGTTTGTTTGTTTGTTTGTTACTCCATCACGCTCAAACGGCTGGGCCAATTTTTAAGAAATTTGCTATGGAGGTAGCTGACACCCTGGATTAGCACATTGGCTACTTTTTATTAAAAAAAAATATGTAGCGTGCAACACCGCGGGGCGCAGCTAGTTTAAAATAAAAAGCAGACATCGTTTATCGACTAGAATTTAATTCACTGTCATTGTAATATTTTTATAGTTTTTTTTTTAAAGCTTTTATTGTTTTTTCTAGCGATAATAACTATAGACATTATGAAAAAACCATAGGATGGTTGTGGGGTACTTTTTAGTATTTGGCTGACTAGCTGAAACCCTCAAGTTGAAATTTTACTGCCAATCATGTATGTGTTCCGACAGCCTCACTCGGGAGCCAATTCTATCCCAGGCTAGGTGTGTTTAACATCTTCGATCGTCAATTAATATCAGATGAGCTGTGATCAAACCCCTAGCCTGTCAACCGTAAAAAACAGCTTTTTAAAACTGTTTTTTTGACTGACATTCCAATTTATCGCTTAAGACTTTGTCTAAATATTTTTCAATACATTTCTTAACACTTCTGCCTACCTTTAATGTTTTTATATGGCATTTTAAAATCAATTCAATTTTTAATCATAAACTTATAGGAATTACCTGACTTCTCCAAGCTTCTGGGCCCATCAGCTGTTCGTTACATATATGTTGTATGTTTGTTTGTATGAATGTATGTATGTTACTGCTTCACGCTGAAAAGGCTGGACGGATTTAGATGAAATTTGGAATGCAGATAGCTTTTAGCATATAGGTTACTTTTTATCCTGAATAACGCGGTCAGAACCGCGAGGCGCAGTTTGCACATAGTATAAGAATTTGTTAAAGTTAATATCGAATACAAATGTAACTTTTGATTACTGTTAAGTTGTTTTTAAACCTTTGAGCATCGACTGCACGCGACACGACGTGTTACCGAAACATCGGATTTGTGATTTCATGTAAAAGATAATAATTAATAATAACACTACACTTAATTACATTACAATAATAATTATTATAGAAAAAGTACGCGATCACCCCGCATCACACAAACATACGCACGTATCTATGTTTATATATTATTATTACATTTAACATTATCTAGCAAGTATGCGTAAATTCACACATATATAAAGAGAAAAATATACGTATTGAAAATATAAATATTTAATAAATCGAAAAGAAAAAATAAAAACCAAGCATCACACCGAAACATTAGTTAAATCACAAAACGGAGGCTGCATGCATTACACATTTGAAGATTTATCTTAAAAGAGTTTTGACACGAGCGAACGATAACAAATTTTATTGCTATATAGCTACAAAGTTCATAATACTTTGTTCACGATTATAGATACATCTAACAATTTAATTTCGTGGTGTTTTATATACTAAACAAGTCTAAGTTTTTTTTAAGTGTAGATCGAGCCGTAAATACGAAGAGAAACACTTGACACTTTCTAATCCAGCCTTAAATTAGAAAATGACAACAACAACGGGGGACCGCGTTGCCAATCTAACTTGACACTTACTCCGGATGAGTATATATACGAAAATTGCATGTCAAAGTAAAATGGCGTTTAGCTTACATATGACATATTTATATTGATAATTATGAACATTTACCGCTATGCAACGACAGCCATATATTTATTATATTCGTCATTTTAAAAGATAAAATAAAACAAAAAAAAAGTGTTCTTTTTTTCTCACTAAGCTAACTTGTATCTCTTGAGCGAATACTCACTTTGTACATTATTACAACATGATTATAACATACATAATGTAAATTTAAATTATATGTACGCAATAGCACAAATAAACGACCGTCTCTTTGCGAGCGACGCGCGTCTAAAATCATAAATAATGTCTTTTTTAAAAAAAACGATTTCCACTAAAAGTATCATACGCATCGAAAAAAATTTATAAATTAACAAATTCATTGACAGTACAGAAGTAAAATCAGAACAAGGGCGCCTCGCTCACAATCAGATGGATTACTTATATAACTATACAAGAAAAGATTTTTTTTTTGTTTTACTTATACAAGAATAGTCACTTGTAATTTTACGCGAATATTACGTCCATAGTTCCCATGACACATTAAGAATTGCACTTCTAATCGCTTTCCGTGATTACGACAGATCCAATCGAAACTTCGATCTGTCGGAGTATCATATCATTCGGTTCTGTTGTAGTATTTCTATGGTATTAGTATATATAATATGTCTATAGTTATAGTATCAGACTCGAACAAACGTGACTATTCTTGTATAACCAAAACAGAATGTGTCAAAACCACGTCAGTTCCCATAATAGTAAAATTACAAAATCATCACACATTCGTAAACTGTAAAATTATTTTATTTATACAAAAGGAGCGTAGCGTGTTGAGAGCGTTTAAAAACTAACTAAAAAAAAAGTTATGTAAAATGAAAAAAAAAATTAACGGTGTCGGCCTTATGCCGTAACGGCGTATGTAAGATCATTTTGAGTTGATTTTATCTTGAATTCTTTGAATACCATATCACTTGGCACATTATATTCGTTCCATATTATTTGCCCGAAACTTTATATCGCGACCGCTAAAGACATAAATATATTCATATAACAAACAGACTCACGATGTTATAATAAAATTATGTTCAAATCTCACACAACCTGATTAGTTTCTGAAATATTTTTACTTAACGTACATTTTTATTTCTCAAATAGATATATTTTTATGGTAATACAGAGATCTTAACAAGTTTGTTATCTATTATTATATAACTACTGAAATTAGTTTTAAACCGATTTTTGTATAAATGTATTTAGTTGTATCGTTCACGAACTTTCCATTTAGTTTTATGTATTTATATCTCATAACATTTATTTATTGCTGCAAATGAAAATTCATAAATGATTAATTTTATTTTAAATATTCGATCTAGCAACACTTTTTTTTAAAACGATCTATGTCATACACCTAAATCTCATGTTTTACTTTACTTTTTAAAATTGCAAAATAATTTAGAACATTATGCTTAGTTTATTTCTAAAAACAATTTCTATTGTTAAGTCTTTAATGGAAATCCGGTATTATTGCATTTTACGTACGAACTATTTTTGAATAATCACTTTAAAAATTCTTCTGTTGACGCATTTATCACTGGCCATTATTTTGTCTTACAAACTGGTTGTTATTATTAATATTATAAACAATATACAAATAACTGGGTGCTTTAACACATTTATGTAATAGGAATACCTTACATGACGTTAACGTGTTATATACTTGTTATGTTACTTTTATGAAAATCGAACTGTCTAACTGGCTGCTAATACAGTTTTGAAATTCGAACACTTTATTTATACTTTCACACTGAGCGCGTTCCAAACCGCGTCAAAAGCGTACATTTAGTACGCTGTACAACGCGATCAGGATTGTCCCAAAGATAACGTAATTATTTGAAATTCGAACACTATCTTATAGATCATCAACACGGTTTTACGAAAAAACGAACACCCGCCATAGTGTAAACCTATCCAACGGGCACTCAACGAAGTTTTATGAAATTGGAACACTATTTTAACGGTAGTTATGAAATATAGAATATTATCGTTACCTCGCGGGCTGTTAAGTTAGAAATCGAATAACTCGGGCGGCGGTATGGGTTCCGTCGGCAAACAATCGCAGGGCGGCGACACCGCGCGCGCCTGACGCCTCAACGTATGTACACTGTACGAGTAACTCTGATGCTGGACCCGCGGCCTCAGCGTCTTGCATCTCGCCTCCGCTTCCACAGAATCCGCCCGGAGCGAGAGAGATGACCGAGGCTGCTGCATCGACCGACTCGGCGACAGCGGCGGCCTCAAGTAATCGCTCTTCGCTAGAGATATTTCGTTCGAAGTGAGATAGCTGCATGATTTCTTCGGCGACAGCACAGGCCGGAGGTAATCACTCTTAGCCAGAATCTGCTCGTCAGGAGTGAGGTATGTGTTTTTGGATTTGAGATGGGGTCGCAAATAATCGCTGCGGGCGACGTAATCGGCTGCTAGGAAATGCGCGAGCGTGCCTGACGGTGTTCTTTGTCCACCGTTGGCGACTTGGACCATGTCTTCAGTGGAGAGTCTCAGGCTGTCTGTTCTGGGTGGTGGGGGAGGGGGTATCGGGGGGGAGTCGCGGTCCGAAGAAGAAGGGAGGTCGGGGGGCGCGGGGCGCCTGCGCCGTCGGCGGCGCGGGCCGATCCCAGGCAGTCACAGTTTGAGTTCGTTTGCGATCTTAGACGCAATGTTCTTAAAGCCGATGCTCGTACCTGGAATCGAGAAGAACATTCCGACTTATAACTTAATCGGTAACAAAATCTGTTTTGAGAGTTGTGGGGTGTGAATTGTATTCCCCGCAGGAAAACATTTGCTTAACGGATATAAGATGTTTGTTCCTAAACATATCTCAACAAAATCAAAAAGATATTTATTGACTGTAAAGTAAAAATCAAACACAGTAGCAAATAATTTAAATGGTTCTTCATAACCATCAGCCTATCGGAAGTCCACTGCTGGACATAGGCCTTTCCCAATACACGCCACTCAGCCCGATTTTCGGCTTTTCGTTTCCATCCATCGCCAAACGTCCTATGTGTATCATTACTCCATCGAGACTCCGGGCGTCCTAATTCGTGGTCTCCACCCTAGAACACGTCTCATATCTCAGCGACTTAGCAAGCTGAAGTTGCAATGGGCTGGACACATCTGTCTGTACAACCGATAACAGCTGAGGTAGACTGATTCTTTAAAGTACAATGTAACTTTACAAGGTTTAATAAAAATTGCTCTCATGTTAACGCAGCCTTGTAAAGAGGTAATGGTATAAACGTATTTATTTATTTGTGTGAGATTTATTTCGCTAGACGCTGCACAAAGTTATGTCGTCAACTTTGTATGAGCTATTAAAAAGCGATTAAGATAGTGGACAGAGTATAAACATAGCTAAGAACATTCCACACTAAATTCTCTTTTCAAACAAAAAATTAAAATCGGTTCATCCGTTCGGGAGTTACGATGTCACAGACAGACACACAGACACGTCAAACTTATAACGCCCCGTCGTTTTTGCGTCGTGAGTTAAAAATATCAAGCATCACATACCGGATATCCGCTTGAAGCGCACGCCGTTGAGCGATAGTCTCGGGAGCTTGCACACCTCTATTTCCCACTGGACCAGGGAGTCTGCGTTCGGGTCTCCGTGCACACAAAGGAGCAGAAACCGTTCCCGCTGCTCGTAATCGCAGTTGTTCGCGTCCAGCACCTACACACACAAAGTACTGTGTCAGAATATAATAAACTAGCGGACGCCACGCGGTTTCAACCGGGTAGTTCCTGTTCCCGTGAGAATACAGGGATAAAAAGTATGTCACCAGGGGATAGTGTAGCTTCCCAACGGTGAAAGAATTTTTGAAATCGGTCTAGTTGTTATTGTTACAAACATACAAAAATACAATTTTTTCCTCTTTATAATAGATAGTTATTAGTGTAGATAAATATCGTAGGAGATTACACACAGCGCCATCTGACACCAAACTAAGCAAAGATTGTGCTATGGAAATCAAATAACTGATATGACTATAACACAGAACAAAGATTTTGTATATATCACAAAATGTACCTTACTGAATACAGCAAAAATACATACCCATGAAAAATATTCCAAAACAAATTATCATTAAGTACCTAATCATTATCTTTCATAAAATATATCAAATACACATATTATAACCCATAATAGGTACATTCAATTTATACGTACAAAGATTAGCTATAATTTTTATGTTTTATACAATTTTTTTAAAACTGAGAAAAAAAACAAAATACGCGTAAAAATAAAACCCTTAACTTGGCAGACGGTTAAAAATATGCTAAAATCGTAACACATTTTTTTAATTGTCGGGTTAAAAAAATACTTTTTTCCTCACCTTTCTGATCTCAGCCATGATCTCATTCGGATCCCGGGAAGACGTGGTCTTCATGCTCCACGTGAAGCGCAGCACGCGCGGTTTGACTTGCTCCTCGTTACCTTGACTGGGAGAACACGGGGGCGTTACTTGGGGGGTGGGGAGCTCAGGGGAGCGATAAACCCAACCACATACAACGATACAACCTAATGTGGCAAATCCAAGCACCGCACATACATTTATATATTATTGTATCATCGTGAACGACTTTTACTATGAGCATTTTTGAAATACTTATTTAGAAATTTTAGAAAAAAGGCTGATGTTGGGTATCCCAGCTTCTATAGAAACCCCCTTTCAAGACCCATTGTATCATGTTTAGTTCCATCCATTTCTTCATTTTTGTGTACACGGGGTTACACATGTTGGTTTAGTACGATACGCGTAACCCTAAAACGTGTGGTTTGAAAATGTATATTTATTAACAATGTATGTATTGATTTATTAAATACGTGGTTTATCGAATCCCAATCATTATCATATTTACAGGGTTTGGGGTTTACTATGCCGAAAAAGGGTTATTCTACTCACCACTGTGAACAACTTTTACTATGGCAACAAACCTGAGATCGCGAAAAAAATCAACTATTCAATACATTACGTTGAAATTTAATGTCATTTTTCTATGGAACAGCAGACTTCAGAGTTGTCTCCATAGTAAAAGTTGTTCACGATGAATATAACAATCCTTTTTCGACTTAGTAGACCCCAAACTTAAAACCCTGTATACATATTATTAGAATCACTGTAAAATTATCCAAACTTAGAAAATCAAAAGAAACCAAAAATTGTATGGCGATAATACCATCATGCCAGAAAGTAGAAATTCAAATTGATTTGTATGCAATTCGAAATATACTAAATTCATAAAATAAAAGACACTTAAATATTTTTTTTAGTATTATTGTGAAAATGAGAAAGTGTCAAATAAGATAACTATCGTAGATCTACACGGCAATACCTTTTTGTGGAGCAACATTTTTGGGACGACTCGCTAAAAGCGTCATATTCTAAATTCATTTTTGACAAATTTTTTATGGTTGTCAGGCTACTTATTTGACCACAGCTCACCTGATGTTAAGTGACGGTGTGTTCGAAGATGATAAATTCAGCCTGGAATGAAACTAGGCGTAGATTAAAGTAAACACGTATTTTGACTGATGTCCAATTTTAAATTCTTCTGCTTTATTTATTATATGCTGCTAATACAAAAAAAAAAAAGAATTTTTATACTATACATTTCTATAATTAATGTTTTTACAAAAGTATTGTTTTCTTTTACTGTGTGAAGATTTTCTTGTATTAGACCCAAATCTCAATCATATTTTGACACCTTTCTGTTTAATTTATGCGGGATTATTTACGTTTAATTATATCAGATACTCCGATTATAGTTACGGCCACATCCGGTGGTCTTCATCGAGGAGTCAAAGCAGAGTACCTACAACACGCGCGCGGGCTCTCTTGCTTCGCACTACGGATCGCTGCACGCCTCGCACGTGAATACTATTTTTGTTCCTCGTATTACTAACTAAATATCAAAATTATACTTAATTAATATCTTAAGCATCGTAATTATTTTTATTTATTGTGCGAGTATGTTCACATTACCATGTTTTAAAATGTTGCTCCTCAAAAGTATCTGCTTTGGTGGATGCATTATGTAAGCAAGTAACAGGTAGGTAGTAAAAGGCAAGCGCGTTCGCAGTTAGTTGCAGTCTGCTACGTGTGTAGGTGTAAGAGAGATAAAAACATTGAACAATCATTTTCAACATCAAGACAAGAGAAACAGAATCACAACGCCATCACTACTTAAAAGAAAAAAAATCAAAGCACATCGGTGTCGATTCCCTGAACTAAATCCGTCACACCTGACAGTACTGAAATAAAATTGCAGTGCAACACGGCTTTTAACTGACTTCAAAAAGCAGGAATGCTTTCAGACAAGTTTTTTTTCCGTTTTAATGAAGATAAAACTGAACAACTATAGTAACTATCAGCATCCCCACATACATCACTATTTTATGCCATGTTTTTTTTCTAATTTAGTACATAGTTAAACTCTTGGTCTTGTTATAAAATAACAAAAGTCCACTCAAAAGAAGTGCGTTTTATAGGCCTTCTTCAAAGTCAAAAGCTTTTTTTGCATGTCAACAACTAAATTGTTCACCTGATTTTTAAACCGTGTGGCACTGTATATCATTTGTTGTAGATCAACAACACTGCTAAGTTCAACTGTGACATTTAGTCCAGCACGAAATCAACATTTTTTTTTACTAAGAAAAAAATGTTGATTTCGAATAAAATTCCCGCAGCTTTATAAATTCTAACACACCGACAAAGCATCAAAAATCAACTGATGCCAAATAGATAAAAAAAACTTGAAGTATTCCAAGGAAAATGTAAATTTTCCAAGAGAGGATTCTCCCAAGGAAGATCGAGCCTTCAAGGTATAATAAACGTAGGAATAGTTACCCAAGCATGGTTTGTGGACTAGCGCCTACCGCATGCTTCGGCGTTGTACCATCCAATGGCCTAAAAACAGAAAAACATAAACTAACACTAAAGGTGGGGGAGTGGGAGTGACGATACACAAGAAATTTTTGTAATAACTTGAAAACACAACACGCCAATCATTTCAAATTTTCAAAATTCAATTTCAACACATTGATTTATTACAAAAATCATATTTCAAGGTCAATCTTAACAACTTTAACACACACACAATCACCAGACTTAAGCTTCAATGTTATGTTATATTATTTATTCACTGTTATATAAATCTTGTGTTGTAAATTTGCAAACAGTATTATAAGCTTAAGCTTAAACTCAAAGGTTGTCAATATACTCTTAATTATATACAACTTTTACTATGGAAACCACTTTAAAATAGCAAACAAAAAAAAACAGCTACTCCATACAAGTCAAGGTCAACGAACTTTTTCCATGAAACAGCTAATTTTTCTTAACGGTTTCAAAGTTGTACCAATAGTAAAAGTTGTTTTACTATTGGTACAACTTTTTCAAACCAACCCTTTTTCAGCTTATTACACGGCAAACTTATAACACAGTATATATAAATTCCTACGATGACAATTCAGAGTGTATGGATTGACGAATTGTTAAGATTCACCTGACAAACGAAGTGCAGTAAGGGGTCTCGTACAAAAGCAACTCACAAGCATAGGCAGACATTAAAAGCATTTGACTTTTGATAATGTATGTTTTAATACATGCTTTGCACGAAATAAGTTCACACTTACAAAAGATCGATTGTTAAAGGGTCAATATGAGAATTATCCCTATCGCCTAGACCACGGTAGCTTAAGTAATCGAATCGCTTGAATCAATAAAAATGTATACATGTAACTTACCTTACACAAAATTGTACTTTATACAACGCATGCGTGATGTCTTAAAAGCTTTCATTTAAATTAAATTCTAACAGCAATTTCTTTCACGACAATATTGTACCTCATACTAAATTTTGTATTAAGGCGATCTTCTCCGACTTTTATGAATTTTAAATTGCGTTTTTATGTACAGAAATATAATTAATCATATTTACAAGACCTTCATAAAAGTAGCAATTTCTTTTGTTTAATTTCTTAACATCAAATTGGGTTTAGTTTTTTTTTTACTTTTCGAATAATGTGTGAAAATCATCAAATATTGTAATATGACACGCTTGAACTTGCGTTATACCCTTATTTTTACTCCACTAAATGAGACTTTACCTGATAATACATTAGCCCGATAATCGACTGTAATAACAAACGTTTTCTAAACGTCGGAATACAAAACCTTGAAAATGTCTGTTTGGTTCTTTGCTGTCATGTTTTCGTGCGTGTCTCTTGATTTCAGAGTGAAGTTAACAAAACACAATTTACCATAGATCCTACGATTAACGGTTTCAGTCTGTTAGTCTCTACTCTAACTTGAACGATTTTCATTGAGAATGATTTTGAAATGTAGGTATTTATACCACAGGATTAGTAAGTGAAAAGACGATTAAAAAAAAAACAAAAAAAATGTTATTTACAATTAGTAATGCAACCCATCCGAACTGATGCCTTTTTTCAGTTAGGTACACGTAAAATGAAATGAAACGAAATTCATTATTCGAACATTATGATGGATTATGTTTTTTTTTTAATTGATACGCTACACGTTTGGCGCTGCTTACTTGATATTAAATAAGAATAAATATTAGAATATTTATATTGTATCCAGAAAAATTAAATCTAAATTAAATAAATGAAAGTTAGTTACATCATCACATTGTATCTTTGACGATAATTATAATATATATTAGGTATAGTATAATAAACCAAATATATGATGCAATAATTCATCGTTATACATATAAATCGAAAAGGCTCAAATTGGATGGACAGCAAATTAAAAAAAATAATCAAAATATTACTATTAAAACATTCAAATGAAGATGTGCTGAAATTAAAATTATTCCAACAAAAACTTCAGAAAACTTTGCACAAAACTGCAAAATTCATATATCAATAATATGATAGTAAAAAAAATTGTTAATACAATCTCTAAATATTAAAAAAAAAAAACCAAACCAATCTCAACACTTAACCTTCAAACCAACCCATCAATATGGTCGCAATCCAAAAAAACATCTCACAATAAAAAAAAACGCATCGTCCTCAGTCCAAATAAAAAAAATATTAGAAAAAAAGTATTAATCAAAAAACATTTCAAAAACCATTACGTTCTCAAGTATATTCCGCGTAGCAAATTTACCTCGAGTTACGCTGTATGTCCAGGGATGAAAATATGCGAGGTTTCTGTCGACCAGTAGATTCACCCAACACAGACAAGCTAAGGATAACACTAACCGTATTAATATACTGAAACTCTCTATACTAACATCGGAATTGCAACAAGTCTCGATAAGTACAGTCGAAACTGGTTATTGCTGCATCGGTTATAAAGACGTATAGATTATAACTAAGACATGACAAGCTTCCGATCGAATCCCTATACAAGTAGCTATATAAACAAACATATCGCTTATAACATCGGAATAAGCGATATATCGGTTATAATGGTTATCGGTTATAATGACCAACCGTCCAACCTTTTCACAAAAAAAAAAAACACTATTTTGAATTCAATTTTAATGACAGGTATATCTTACTATAGCTTACACCCTTTCTGGCCCACCTCATGCCATTTTTTGTAGTTTAATTTAAGGCACATAGCGACTATTGACAGGTTTTAGATGCACATTAATGATTGAAAAAAACCTTTTTTTTTAAATAAATAAATCATAATCTAAAAAAAACAATATTGCTTACATTGCAGATATAGCGTCCTTAAAAATACGGTCTCATCAATGTCGTTATATCCGGTTTTGACTGTTTTTGTAATATAAAACATTGATATTATTGTCGCCAAACAATTTAAAAAGCATATTATTTTATTCGCTTCTTTATAACAGGGAGAGAGCCAGTTCCATTCCAGGCTAGGTGTGCTTTACCATCTTCGACCACACCTTCACTTAACATCAGGTGAGCTGTGGTCAAACACCTAGCCAGTCAAAACTAAAAAAAAAAAAGGGAAAAACGAGACATTTTAACTTGTAGTAGGACTATAAACAATGATAATTATTATCGTGTCTAAACTTAGGTAACTGATGTTATTACTTAATCAAATTCCCCTTAACCTGAACTTTTTTAAATATTTAACATTCTCTTTTCCTGCCTTCCTTGCCCATTCTCTTCATTTCCATTCACTTAGTACGGACAGCCGCTTTGATCAATGAGATCGAAAGAAAACGAATTTATTTCGGTATCTTTTCCTCTCATTGATGTTGAACTAAAATCATAGCTGTTGCTTAGAGGTATAAAAAACCTAGTGATTGTATATTAGTAGAAACAGTTTTTCTAACTGACTAAATAAAATTGTCTTCATTCACATCGTTACACGTAAATTTAAATATAAATAAATATATAATGCGATTAATAAAGTTTCTAGAAGTAAAGGTAGTTGCAACGTGACGTCAAGAGTAAATTCTTAAATTCCCGTCAATAAAGAACTATTGCTTGAAAATATATTCTATGAATAATAACGTCTTAGATGAAGGAATGTTCTGGTATTTTAAATAAAAACACATTATTGTTATTAAAAACTCGATTATTTGAAAAAAAGCGCAACACATTTTACTGAATTTTATACAAGTCATAATATTTTCACTATAGGTGTTTGAAATCATCACATTTTTTTTTTTAAATAATATCATTATAATCTACGGAATACATGAAAATTTAAAATGTAATGTTTCCAAATCACTTATTGTAATAATTTTTTAAAGAGATAATTTCGAACTATAATGAACGCAAACAATGGTGAGAAATGTATTTCAAAACTATTTATATATACCTTTATGTATAAGTGTATACATAAATGTGTTGATACTACATCTCGTATACTTTTATACATTAGTGCAAACGGAATAAAGCCAGTACAAGTATGCTAGGACACAAGAGAAAACATTGATATAAGGAAATTACAATTTGTAATATCTAATGAAATATTTTTCCTATTAGTGATAATATAATTAATATACATCCTTATATTAAACGAAAAAAAATTCTTGTAGAAAAAAAAACAAACAATAAAGCACTACTCGTGTGCGCAGCCTTAATTTTTAATCTATTGCTTATAATATTTTGTAGATATATTTAATTTCCTATGTCATTACATCGATTGTAACGTTACAGAAAAATTATATTTTGGTATCACAAAAATATTGAGCTCTGGATGTTTTTATTTTAATACTTTAAAAATATAAAGTACCGCAATAGAGCATGTTTTTATTTCAATACTTTAAACACATAAAGTACCGCAATAGAGCATGTTTTTATTTCAATACTTTAAACACATAAAGTACCGCAATAGAGCATGTTTTTATTTCAATACTTTAAACACATAAAGTACCGCAATAGAGCATGTTTTTATTTCAATACTTTAAACATATAAAGTACCGCAATAGAGCATGTTTTTATTTCAATACTTTAATCATAAAGTACTGCAATAAAGCATGTTTTTATTTCAATACTTTAAACACATAAAGTACCGCAATAGAGCATGTTTTTTATTAAGATACTTTAAACACATAAAGTACCACAATAGAGCATGATCCCCGTATGTCTTAATAAAAATATTTAAATGGGTTTTATTATTATTTACTTTCGAAGATAACCAAAATATTTTCTTCAGAAAACATCCAAAATATATTCATCTTGATTTAATTAATCATATGTCAATATTTTTTTTTTACTTTAAACAGCACCTACGATTTAACGTAAATTTGTTCGTTAAGCTACCTATGTGTTTACTTAATAGGAATATAATAAAAGCAAACAATACTGGAGACTCGAACATACAAAATACTCAACTAATTGTTAATAACATTTTCATCAACAATTAGGACAAATAAAAATTACACAACAGTTATTACTTAGATATAAGTATCGGAAAAAAGAGTTCGATATTTTATTTATAAATTAAATAAATATATGGGAATAATACATATATTTTATTATATTAATATTTTACATTACCTTTCTATTTATTGTTGTTCCTAATTAAACTGATTTTAGATTTTTGTGTTTGAAATTGAATTCTAATTAAATTGTACAAAAAGTAATAAATAATATAAAAAATAAACATATTATATATTTTAATAAATAATATAGAGTTGTATAAAATTGAAATAATAATTAAATATTAATAAGCCACATATAATTAATAATATTAAATGAAATTATGAAACCTAATGCCTTCCTATTTATAGAAAATCTACCTTTCCTTATCGAACGTGTACATTATATTGCTAGATAAAAATATAGCTTTTAAACAGATTAATTATATTTATTGCTGTATCTGTTTAATCAGAACATATCACATCAATACGTAATAATAATTTGAATAGCTACTTCCAAGACGAACGTGCTTCATCTTCGATCAATCAATCATGTGAAATCATGGTGAAAAGCGTGAATGGTACATTGTAAAACGTCGTTTATTTTACGTTCAAAAACAGAATGGAGAACTTATATAGATATTAGATTTCATACACGTTTAGGACTAGTGATCACTAACTATGACAATCTATTTTCAAAATTCTATATCGTTAACACAAATAATTTGATAGTAATTTGTGTAACAAGTGGCGGTTTTCCAGGCAATCATGGGAGGAAGATGATTCAAAATATATTAGCGTGAATTTAAAAAAAAGCTATTCGTTTGTTTCCTTCTTAATTTTTTTCTAAAAACAATATTTTCCTTCGCCGTTTGAGTTTTGAAGTCATCGGCAATACCCACACAACTTACAGAGACAGGTGCGTGCCGTGCAGTTCAAACCCAAGATCTTTGTTTTTTTTTAAGGTAAAAAGTAATGCGATAGTAAGAGACGCTCTCCTGTTGGTAAGAGATAACGCCTGTCCATTACCATTGCAACGATACACAGAACTTTGTGTAAGAAAACAAAGTCCAGGGCGTCGCTAATTTGGCGCTCATTACTTTGGCGGTTTAATCTGAACAAAAAAATACAACAACTAGAACAAGCAGCTGTTTTTTTTTCATACTATCGTGTTATTCTCTTTATTTGTATATATATTGTATATATTGTATACTGACCACTAGCGTCACACGTTTTTTGAAATTAATCCCGCTATAACGTTCCCCTCTGTATATTTCTAAATAACTTATAATACACATAAGATATTTATATACCTAAATTTTAAAAACATCTCGTGCATTCAAGGAATATTGTTAACTGGACTCATATCTACATACATACATATAATAGAAAAAGTGTTAAGAAAAATCACATATAATTTTTTTACTAGCACACATCTCTATTTGCTCCACACACGCACACAAAACGTCAAACGTACAAAATATGTACAACTTTTTAACGTTATAATATTATATAAACTACAACATTGAGTAATAATGCACAATTTAGAAAATATTATTGTAAATAAGAATTATATTTAGGTATAGGTACTTTTCAATTAATCGTAGTAAATTTTTTCTATATGCATTGTTATAACGATGAGCTAGAGTAGTGTTATAAACCGGCGGGAAAGCAACGGACGCAAAAAGCTGTCGATCGAGCTCTGTGGCGTGCACTGGGTGAGGCCTACGTCCAGCAGTGGACAGCGAAGGGCTGATGATGAGAGTAGAGTCATCGGTTGTCATTACAGATTATAGCTGTTTACAACTGAAAACGAAAACAAGGGAAGCGGCATGTCGTTTAAATGAAAATTTTGTGCAAATATCACGGGACGGGAGGCGTAATAGTAACTTTTAATATATACCTATTAAAATTAAACAGCTGCCTATTTGCAATATAATTTTCACTTACGCGGTAACGTGTAAGTATTTGTACCAAAGCTATGTTCGGATTGTTTCATTATACATTAATATATCTCACTCGCGCATTTCAAAAAATACTAAAGACAGTGCCATAAACATCAAGGAAGACCTATAGAAACATGTGATAGCATTGGAAGATCAGACCCACGAGATGGTAAGATTAAAATTTGAATTTATTTATGTTTTACTTGAGCAGAGGTAAGAAGTATTCTGAAAGCAAGGGCCGTCTTAGGCGCCGGGGTGTGAAACTTAACTTGCCCCCTTGCCAACAAAAAAATACTATTTTTTATGTGTCATTTTTTTATTCAATCCCTAGAGATTTACTACGATAACATGCCCCGCCTCTCCAAAACTCAAAACATTTGAAAGTATTTACAACGCACCACCACGCATGTGCGCTTACTGGTACTGCCGTCAAACACCTAGTCGAGCTAACAACAAATCTATGGATTTGTGTCTCGACTAGTGGCGTTCATTAATCGCTCTTTATTATTAGTATGGCGCTGCACTGACGTACTCTATGAACATGACACGTGCGTTGCCTTCCGCGGTCAACTAGTTATGGCAAGTTGACAAACAAATCTGGTGCTACTGAAGACGAATAAATAATTACAACTACATATAAACTCTTTCTTTAAGCATGTGACTACACACATTACAACAGTAATTTGGAGGGGCGGGCCATGTTATCGTAGTAAATCTCTACTTTACAATGATTGCCGTGCGCTGCAATATAAATTTATTGCACATATAAATAAGATCTAAATCGGCTGGCACATCGCAAGTCACAAAGCGAATGTGGCGAAAATCGTATGAGGCGTATTTTGAAATAATATTAGTGACTACATTTTCGTAAGTATAAGAAATATTTGTTAAGTAATTTTTTGAAACTGACTGTCATTACGCATGGTATGTGTAGGTATAAGGCGATCGGATTGCGCCCCCTAAGACCCTTTGCACGGGTGCCACGAACCCCTTGCACCCCTGGGTAAAGACGGTCCTGCTGGAAGCTGCAGTAAATAATATTACATAAAGAGCAGTACGAAGAGCCACAGTAAATATTATAAAGTAATATATCCAGTAAAGTACAATATGTTCAGTGATAGATATAACGATGGTCCAAGTAAATGTATAACGAAGAGAAAGTCATTTATAATTCAATAAGTATCATAATGTATATAACGTGATATAAATATACAATATTTACTATATCAGTCGTCGTTACACGATATTATACAATTTAGGCATATGAGTTATGACGCGATATAGGCATATCGGAAACGGTGTGATTCCACGAGTTAAACGTTTTAATTACAAATAAGATCATGCCATTTTGCAAAACGCAAAACGGGAAAATGTCATACCTACATATAGTGTGTTCTAATGTATCTTAAGAAATTCATTGTTTAAAACGCTTTCATGTTTACATGTTTATGGAATCTCATACCGTTGAAAACATTTGTGCATTACGCGAGCTTAAAAAATAAAATGTATAACCGAACCCTGGAATGTAAACAATTCGTTCGTAAATAAGAACTTTGACGTCTTAAAAACTAACATGAAATGCTTGACGGACTAGCTTGACCACATGTCATTTCATTAAAATCAAAATAAACATGACCAAATTTGTAAGGAGTATTATTTTTTTTAATTTAAATTTTTGTACATTTATTTGCTATAACAAATTAAGATTATGAAAATATATTTTATGTAGTTTTTCATTTCAATAAAATAACATGTAGTCGGTAAACTCGTCGTTTTTGATTTTTAATATAATTTGGAGAAAATTAGTTACATTACAATGTGTCAACTCAAAAGAACCATTACAATATAGAAAAATAAAAGTTATAAAAGTTTATGTAACTAATTGAAAATTCAATTCAACAACATTGTCAAAATAATATTGTATACTGTTGGTGAATTGTATCTTAAAAATTTAATTCTCAGTGACGATCAAATTTCGGGCTTCGACAAATTACTAGAAAACGTTCTGAAGGAGCGTAAATCGATAAAAAAAGACTAAAGTTACTATGATTTTTGAAATAGCAACCCATCTCTCACTTTGCTTACTAAAATATTGATACATAAACAAAAAACAGGTTTAGTAACCAAATACCAAATCCGTTCAGAACACACCGAATGAACGATCTGTAATAATTATGAGCATTAAAAAATATAATACCGTCTCTATTTTAAAAATAGCTGAATTTTTTTTTATAAAACCCGTTATTTAACACATCAACTGAGAATAATTATATTTAAATAAAATGTCTATTGCCGAGTTCTTCTCTTAACACGTAGCTTGCACGATGGTCCTTTTCACGGATTCTGATTCAACCTGCGTACAACATAACGGGTGAGCGAAACGACCAACCAACAGTCGAATCGCCCCCCTCTTTTCTCCGGCTCACTTTTCGTAACTTCCATTGTAGAGTTGCCATAGGTGAACACAAAACTACGCGTTAAAATTATTTCAATTTAACTGGCAACATTTGATTTTCTCGCGCCGCAACACAAGATGCACAATACCAAAAAAAAAAAAACTCCCTTCGTAATAAACCGCATTTTTTCGTCACGTTGCAACACTAACTTTATAAAAGGGTTGTGGATAGACTAAAGGCAATATTTTGGTAAAAAGAAAAAAACTATAGAGGTCGCGAACGTTCTCGTTAGTGAAAGCGAGATAATTAAAAAAAAAACGTTAATCGTAACACCGGGGATGCACGAGAGATGTTAAGTAAAATAAATCGGTCTCACTCCGTACACCTCTCATATACTTACTGAGAAAAACGTAAATGAATCGCGGCACTAAGTTCTTAAAAGCACTACTGACAACACTCAAAGCATGTTAGGCAATGCGTTTATACTTTGCCTTAGCTCACTCAAATTGCGAAATAAAAAAAAAGATAGCTCGATTTGACTTAAGGGGAATACATCATGCGTTGATTCTACCTAACACTATACATGGGACAAGTCATGGGATTTTCGCGTGGTCAAAAACCTGTCAATTATAAAAAAAAAATGTGCTAACTTTTCTAAGGGAGGTAGGAAGTTACAGCATCGTGCATCCCCTGTATTGACGCGAGATTGTATAAAACTTAAGAAAATAATAATAAATAGAGCACGGAATTCTGAAGAGGGAGACAATTTGATATAACAATGTGGCATTAATATATAAAAGATACACATTAAAATGAATCCATTGAAAAAAAACGAGACAAGTACTAATGGGTTAATGTTGTGAAAAAAGTTAAAATAGTGTTCATGTTATATTATTTACAACAAAAAAAAAATAGATACAAGGAGGAAAATTGGAACGGTTTAAAAAAAAGCTCCTTTGTCTTATTTAAAAGTTGTCCATTCACTAACTCAATGATAGAGTAAAATAATTACTCTAAATTTAGTGAAATATTAATGAATAAATAGCTTCTCCAAAAATAAAAACAATTTCAAAAAGAGCCAGCCAAAATATTAAAAAAAAAATCAAACACGAAAAAACGAGATTTTCTCCACAACCCTTTCATAATTAATATCTATAACACTGGCTGTCACATCTGTCCATCTAGATAGAAAAAAAACACTATAACTCATCTATAGTCTATGCTATATGTATAAATTAATGGAATGGAATGTGTGCAGTGCCAGGCAAGGAATATAGCACGTCATTACAATACGTAAAGAAAAAAAATCTACACAATTCGAAAAACTTGGCAACATTAAAATGTTTAAAAAGTAATTGATTAAAAATCTGTCAAATGTCATATCTATCACAACTTTTACTTGGTAATCTAGACAACAGTTAAATTTTAAAATAATTTTATTCTGTGCTAGTACTCTTTTTATTTATTCATTTTTAGAAAATGGCTTCAGATTCTAATCTCAAACAACATGTTATAGAAGTATCGGTTACTTTGGACTGGTATATTTCGAAAATAGAACGTTATTTTGAAAAACGATCGAAGAAACTAGAGATTCATTTAGAGTTCTATTCTAGGCTAGGTGTGCTTTGCCATCTTCGACCACACCGTAATTTAACATCAGGTCAAGCACCTAGCCTGTCAAACGTTTAAAAAAAATCTATTAACAATACCAATGATATTGTAAAAGATATTTGATGATTGGAGTTGAATGTTTTTTTTATTTCATATTTTGTCGCAAATTCCGATTTAAAAAAAAATAAAAGTATCATTCTTTATGGTATTGGGTATAATCATATAAACTCACACGAACCAGTTTCAAAAGTCTTTACACTAACAGAATAAAAGTGAAAGTAAATTTCAAAGACCACTAGGTGAACAAAAAAAAATGTTTCTTTCGTTTGTCACGGAACCCTATTACTGTTTATGTTAATTCCAGTCCACGCTACTTACCTAATAGATTACTTTTTTTCCATTGAGCTAAATATTTTTTGCCAAAGCTTCTACGTAAAGATATTTCCTATATTACCCTTCCCCAGCGTGCTATATTCATTGCCATGTAGTGGATGAAAGTGAGAGATGGACACAAAACAATATGCTAATTCTATGCAATACAACAATAGCGTGATTATGTATAAAATTACGAGTGTAAGGTTATTTTTACTTTGATTCTGTGTTATTATAATATTTTTAAATAAATATCTAAAAATACGAACACTAGCTGTTTTCTATTTCATTTTATACTACAAATTAAAATTAAAAAATATATATATAAATATTGTAACACAAAAACAAAGTGTAATTATTTGCAAATATGTCTAAGTTACCTTTCTTTAAGCGTATACCGAATGAAAAAACTAGGATATAGTTTGAAATAAAATAAACAACTTTGTACACCCCTAAAAGTACTAATGGTTACAGTATGTTACTGTGAAATGTATCCGTCACATGATATTAATCTGAGGAGATTATACTATTTAAAAAAAAATTCTGACAGGCTAGATGTTTAACCACAGATAAGGGACGGTGTGGTCGAAGATGCTAAGCACACTTAGCCTGTAATGGAACTGTCAAATAAGGCTGTAGACACACTGTTAGGTACTTGGTACCAAATTCAACTTGTAGGTGGTAAAATATGGTATAATTTTTGTAGCGATGATAGCTCAGTGTTTAGCGTGTAACACAGCTAGTAATTTATAAATGAAAACAAGCTGTACCCGGCGGTGTTACCCGCTATTCCCACGTGAAAGTCTACAATTTATTCGGGATATAAAGAGCATATGTGTTAATCCAGGGTCTCAGCTACGTCCATGCCAAATTTCATCAAAATTGGAGCAGCCGTTTGAGCGTGATGAAGTAACAAACACACTCACAAAGTTTCCCCTTTATAATGTAAGTTGTGATTCAAATTAATAACAAAGTTTCAGATACATTCAAACCATTAGTGATGTAATGTTTGTGTTGATTTGTTAGCGACCAGATGTAGTTGTTAGTTTCCATGTATTTACATTAATATTATTTAACCGAATAAATAAATAATTAAAATGTTGAAGCTCCGAGGCTAAGACCTCAAAGTTAAAATCGTTTTTGTCTTAAATACTTGTTATAAACATGTTTTGTTGGATGACTCAAGGATATATAAACGCACTATTTATTTCTGTTCCTTTCCCGTTATTTATTTATGTAAATCAGACTAACTTCTTTGAATTCATACATCAATTGGATACAATAATCAATGTTCAATTGGATGTATCCAACAATTAACAATATAACTCGAGCGTCATTCAACAAAATAATTTAAAGAAATTAAATATTTTTATTTTTAAGTTAAAAGTATTTACAATACAACGGCATGAGTTGAAATTACGTCGTGATTTTTCATTTAAACCACTTTGGTAATAATAAAACAGTTTGCAAAAATGTATTAAAATTATAGGACAAACAACTTGAGATTGTTGTTCTAGAGTCTAGAAGAAAAAGGAGAAGAAGAAGGGGTCACATAGTGTAGACTCTAGACTACATAACTCCTGCCAAAGCAAACATTTTTTTAGTTTACCATTGCCAGAGAATAAATTTTAGTACTGGCATAACAAGAATAGCCAAAAATCAATCGGTTAAACTATTTCTGTCGATATAGCTTTCGAAAAAAGATTTTTATGCGTAGTTTCAACACAAACCTCCGTCCGGATAGACGTTCCCTTTTAGAATAAAGTGAGTATTTTATAATAATTTGAAGACTTTCGTCGATAAAACAAAATATCTCTGGCATTTTCGACGACGTCAATTTAGACAGAGACGAATATATTTTCCGTGTGGATCGACGAAAATCTTTCAAATTGACCCACCTAGAATGCGTACCACTCAAATATGGTGTACTTTCTCTATATTGCAAAGACAAAACAAGACCATATGACTTATGATAGATTTGTCAAATTTTCTTTTTATTTTTGCTAAAATCAAAAATGTGTACTCTTAGTATTTCTTATATATTTTCATACTGAATTGTCCCACAACTCGGCAAAAGTAACGAAGCGACAAAATTATTATTTTCTCGTATGAAAGCAAAAAGTCACAAAACTATTTGACTCTTTTATCGTTCAAACTGTTTCCTGCATTAAAAAAAGAATTGCACCAGAAAGCTTATTGCTTTAATGTAATTTATTTCATTAATCGCTATATTTAGTATTTTTATAATATTTGTGCTTATAGTTATTATTAATTTGAGTCTGGACTTGTATCGTTTTTGCACTATAATATAAAAAAAGTCAACAAACGTTTCGAAGTGGCGCACGCATCCTAGCCCAGCTAACGTACAGCGTATAGATATAGGCTATATATTATATAATAGATTAAGATAATACGTACCGTTTGGAGAATCTCGACGAGAGCTTAGAGAAAAAAGACGGCCGCGCTTGATGAGGGGAGCCGCCGTCACCGTACGCGCCGCCTCCTGCCCTTCGCGACCGGTTCTCACCTAGTGTGTACAAATACCGAATTGTAGAATAGGCTTTTAATGAGTTATACCCATTTTATAGAATGGGATTTTAATGAGTTATGCCCATTTTGTAGAATAGGCTTTTAGTGTGTTATGTCCATTTTGTAGAATAGGCTTTTAGTGTGTTATACTTATGCCCATTTTATAGAAATAGGCTATTAATGTGTTGTACCCTATTTGTAGAATAGGCTTTTAAAATAAATAAATATCGTAGACACAGCGCCATCTGACCCCAAACTAAGCAAAGCTTGTATGATGGAAATCAGATAACTCATATCCCGGGAAATCAACAAATAAGAATACATATAATTATTTATGTGACAATAGGCCGACTCACATGAGAAACGGTCGACTCAGGTAAGCATATTTATGTTGACTTACGTGGGAATAGGTCGACACACGTAAGAATATGTTGACTTATGTGGGAATAGGTCGACTCACGTAAGAATATGTTGACTTATGTGGGAATAGGTCGACTCACGTAAGAATATGTTGACTTATGTGAGAATATGGCGACTCACGTAAGAATATGTTGACTTATGTGAGAATAGGTCGACTCACATAAGAATATGTTGACTTATGTAAGGATAGGTCGACTCACGTAAGAATATGTTGACTTATGTGGGAATAGGTCGACTCACGTAAAAATATGTTGACTTATGTGGGAATAGGTAGATTCACGTAAAAATATGTTGACTTATGTGCGAATAGGTATATTCACATGTGTATCGGTCGATTGTCTCACCTGAGTGGAAGGTAGAGCGCGAGGGCACGTTCCTGGGGAATACCAGCGGGTTGGGGAAGTCGCGCCGTGCGCCCGCCGCCGTACCCGCTGTACCACTACCCGGCGTCGAGATCTGAGAGTTCAAGCTGGAAGCACATAACACAAACACGTGAGAAAAAATGCAATTATTATTTCAACTCATAAGATTCTTATGTCGTCTGTACATTTTCATTTTTGGTGCACACAACAATAAGTTTCCGTCCATCTATCTAACCAAAGTACTCAAATTGCGTGGTAGAGATCGCTCTAAGCGATAAAGACTCCAGTTATTGCACTATTGATAAAAGTTTTTTTTTTTACAATTTTGATGTGAACAACACAGTCTGTAAATCAACATATCTTTTAAAAACAACTTTTCGTCTGAAACATTTCAATTTATAAATGCGAAAGTTTGTGTGTCTTTATGTATATATGTTTTTAAATTTGGATTTTAGTTAAGCTTATGCCCGTAAACAAATGGTATTTTTTATCCCGAAAAACGGAGATGAAAACCACGTAGCTTAAATATCACGCGATATAGTTTTTTATTGGTACCCGACGCAATTCGTGTCTATAAAAAAATATACAAAACGGTAGTGCTTCAACGAAAGGGGGATAGATTTATCTTTCTTAATTTAATTTTTATTTAGATTTTTTTTTAATGGTGTAAGCCCTTATTGGGGCCGGCTGTAAATATATATTAGTTGAAAATTGACAAGTGGCGCTAAAGACTTAGAGCCGTGGCAAAAGCTATTATATAAAAAAGGAAACAAGTTGGCAAACCTCGACAATAAGATCCAAAAATGCATTTTAACATCATAATTTTGAAATAAGTTAAATCACAGAACATGAAAATAACCAAAACATAAACATACAGTAAAATTAAAATTAAATTGTGTACAGCTACATAACAGCAATAATAATTCTACAATATCACCATTCATTCCTACTAGGCAACAATACTAGGTTACGCGTAACGGTGTTCTAAGCCAAAAGGAAATTGTTGCATATTATAATTTTACTAAACGGACAACCAAAAAACACGAAAAAATTCAGCTATAAATTCAAATTCAATCAAACAAAAGTTGAAATTAATTTTAAAGTCGTATAAAGTAATGAGCACATTAACCTCCTTTTGGTATAGTGTCGCCATTACGCGGACCCCATATTTCTACACGTAACTTTTTTGAATATTTAAATGATAACTTAAAATATTAGAAACAACATACATACACAGGGTTACGCAGAATGATAGGCACTATAACGACTCACTCATCATTGAAAACAACCGTATTTTACTATCTTTCAATTATGTACATCCTTTCGGCTTAGTTTAATTATTTCTTTCTGCATAACCCAATATATGTATTTTTGTATCTAAACTTAAAATCAAAATTGAAGAAAAACTTTATGCCAAGTTTCACCTTTAGCCAATAATGAGATTTTTTCTTATCACACAAACGACGAAATCACCTAAACAGTGTGCCAACAAATTTGTAATTTACTAGATTTAATTTAGAAAAAAATATTTTTTAACAAAGTTGCCTCAGCAAAAACTCGCCTGACAGTTTTTAAGATTTTTAGAAATTAATTTTACTCTACTTTCTGTCTTAAATTCACTAGACCAATATTCTAGTTAAATTAAGACTTAAGGTAGAGCAAAATTATTTTCTAAAAACCTTCAAAATTCTTTTATAAAAGACTTTTAACATGCTCTGGGTTTTTGCAGATGCAACTGTGTTTTCTACGGATAGGCCGTGATGATTAGATAAATTGATAATGCTATGAGAAATCGTAGTAAGATTGCACTCTAAATAACCGTGGACCAACGCAAACCAACGAAAGCGAAAAAAAAACAATCTTAAATTTATCGTGCATATTTACGTGCACTTATCCCATCGAAATAAGATATATATTCCAATGCTTGGAGACCAAGTACAGAACATTTTAATTTTTGACAGCTAATTGAAAAATAAACCTTATTACGATCGGATAAAAGTATTCATAGGTAAATTTTAAATTATCTGCCGTCCCGTCCGCTGCTAAGCGTTAGTCCTTAAAACCCGAGTGCTGGTGAAATATGGCATTAGTACAAGTGGTTTTTTTTAGATGGCAAAAAAAAAAACAATACAAAAATATAACCGCACTTCAAGCTTACATTACGGGATACAGTGCAAAGAGGCTTCCAAACATCGATCAGAGAAATAATGTATTTGAAGTTTTGGCAGAAAAATCATGTCACTGCATTGTATTATCGTGTATTTTAGTGTACTGTACTTCTGTTGAGAAATACGTTCGATTGTGGGCGAGTAAAACAATGTGGTGAAACGTGTAGTTCCCAAAACTCTGTTGAAGCTTCCAGTAGTAATTATTTTTTATTTTTTTAAACTTGACTTGACCGTTCATCAGTTTCATTGATCGATGCTTTCAATAGGAAATCAAGTGAGACCCAATTCGTGTACACACAAATTAAGCGTGGTTGTCAAATGAGAAAAAAAAAAGAAGCTTAAACGACTCCATACTACACGACATTCTAACTAATGTCCTATTACGGAAACTTATAAACAGATTTAGATGTGATAAGAAATTATCACACCTAACTTAGAAACGGGTCCCGACTAAGTGTAACGTTATGAAATATATAACTTTCCACATATTTATACTTAAATAAAACATCACAAAAAAAAGTTACAAACCGGCTGCTCTCAAATAACGCATTTGATTTTTAACAAACCAAAACAATAATAAAAAATAGCAGACAAATCGACGGAAGCGGATAACTTGGATTTGGTTCGCAACGACAAATAGGACCAAACAAAAAAAAAACGAAATAGGCGTGCGACAGAACCGTAGTCAATTTTTTTTACGAGCGCTTTCAAGTTTGCTGTTTAACAAAGCGATAACAGTGTTAAATATCATACCATAGAGTTTATATAGCCCACGCCTAAAACATTGTAAATTTTACAATATTTTAGAGTTTATGACAAAAGGAAGTGAGGTTCAAATATATTTAGGTAAGTTATAAATCGGTTTATACGAAAAATATTATTAATTTTAAAACTTTGTACATGTGCTATCTTAGTATAGAATAGTAAGGTCTTCGACTTTAACTTATAACTAAATGTCTCTCTTTCTCGAACTGTATCGGGACCTGGACAAACGTTTAGAGAAGGCTCCAGGTGACCAGAATGCTGGCATCTACTTTAGTCAAAAGCTAAGCATTGCCATCCAGCGTGGCAATGCTGCCAGCATACTGGCCACATATCCCTCCTCTGACGGACTTTTACCGAATACCTTGAAGGTTGTACCGAATACCTTGAAGGTTGTACCTTCAAGGTAAAAGTCCACAATATTCGGATACCGTCACTCCTTCTTTCCGATGACTCTAATATAAACTCTATGGACAATACAAACAATGCATTGCATAGCTGTTCTTTTACAGAGTTGCGCAAACACTTTGCAACAAATCAGCGATGCAACCGTTATCTAAAGACATCACGGGCTCTATTTTTGAATCGTACAACCGAAATCGAATGAATTCTTCATTCGAGTGCGAATACGTGATGTGGGTCATTCAAAACTTGAGCCTCTAAAGCTGCCGCGTGGCTAGTCGTCTAAAGTGAAAGCGCTTGAAGCGTGCCACACAGATACCTGGGTCGTGGCTGAGCCAGGTCTCTTGCCGACGCGTTGTGTGGCGCTGCGTCCGCTGACAGCGGGGCGGCGCCACTAGCGCTCGATATGGAAGCCGACTTTACGTGCGTCTTCGTCGCCGCGCCGTTCGTGTTCTTTCCGTCGGTCGTGGTGGCGCCACTGTTCAGTTAACCACTAGCTTACTCTAGATACTCAGGACAACTCCCTTAGGACCTTAACAAGGTCGCTAAAAAGATTCTGGTATTCGTGTTCACTGTTATATGAATATCTGATGATTGAAACACAAAATTGAGGAATACTATATAAACTTTTACAGGATTAAAAGTTTGAGGTAGACAGTGAGCCAAGACAAGGTTATTGTATTCAATATAATTAAAACGGATCACATTCTGAAATGATTTAAACAAACTAGCTATTCCATGGGAAAAAAATATCCGTGACAATATTTTCCAAAAAAAAAAATCAGTCATTTTTTTCACAATTCCAGAGTTGCATCAATAATAAAAGTTATTTATAATGATGAGTACAATGAACCCCTGTCGGCTTAAAACAATCCAGACATTTATTAAGACGACCGTGATTTAGAGAATACAATAAAACGCTATCGTAGCCAAAAAAACACATACAACAATTAACTCGCACGCGAAATTGAAACTTATCATGAGGCACGATCTTTCATATTCGGTCGGGCGCTGCTGATCATACTCTGTTTAACTGCGACAACACAGGGTTGCAACTCGCCGATAAAAAAAAATATATAAAGTGTATTTTCAATAAACCTACTTGCCTAATTACTACTCGTTTTATAGTCATCATTGCTTAATTGCGACAAATGCGTCCTGAAGGCCTTCATTAAATAACGTTCGGTATATTCGATAACGCTAATAGAAGAGTCCAAAAATGTACGGAATTGACATAATCTGCCCACGTGACATATCGACAGCTTATGTCATTTATATTTCTATTAACGTTATCGCTAATCGAATATTACTTTATATATTCAGGTCGTCGGATAAAGCGCGCGAGAGATAGGCGAGCGGCAACCCAATGCCATGCGCCTCATGGTGAGGAAAGCGGCCGATCGTACCTAAACTGTGGGAGTGACGGTGAAGTGTTACCTTGGCGCGTCGTGAGGCGGGGACAGTTTCTGCGCATGCGTGGACGTCTCCGAGCTGGTGGTCCGTCGCGCGCCCGCCACCGTCCGCGGCCGCGCCTCCAACTTGGGCTGCGCTGAGCTCGGACGCGTCGTGCTTTGCACCTACACAACATGGCATACCGTTCAAATTTCAATGTACATTCTGAATGTCAAAATGCTTTATTCTTTAAATAAAAAAAAAAAAAAGTTAACGTGATTCCGTTTAAATTTTTAAAACTTCATAGTTTAAAATCTCCCGTTTGCTGTTAATTAGTAACGTGTTTCACATAATTGGTTGCCTAAAAGAGATCGCTGTCAACGATAAGGTCTCCACTTGTGGCACAAGCTCATAAAATTTATTTGTTTTCTGTACATTTTCTTTATTTTGGGCTCACGAAGCCAAAGTTCCTGGAAACCAAGTATATAGCCATAGATGTGCCCATGCGCCAAATCATCATCATCATCTCAGCCTTTGGACGTCCACTGCTGGTCATAGGCCTCCCCCATAGGCATCCAGCGCACTCCTGAGGTCTTCATTACGTCGTCTGTCCACCTTGTGGGCGGACGCGTGTGCTCCTTGTGGTGCGCTTGGCTTGCTTTGCGGAAAATTTGATAAAGCCTTACCTGCATCTGGGCGATACGCGCTGTGTTCTCCTTGATCGACGCCGAGTCAATTGTGTTCTGAAACAGTACGAGTAAAATATTATAGATCGGAGATTTTTTAAAATGTAAAAGTAATGAGACGAACGATACGCTCTCCTGATGGTAAAAGATAACGCATGCCCATGACCATTGCAGCAATACACAGAACTTTAAATAGCAAAACAAAGTCCGTGGCATCGCTGCTTTGGCGCTCATTAATTTGAGACTTTCGATTGTTAATCTCAACAGCCCAGTAATTTCGATTTCCCTAGCTACAGTACCCTTCAAACCGGAACACAGTAATGTTTACACACTACAGCTTAACGGCAGAAGTACCGGGTACTTAGCTAGATTGATTGCTAACTATACGACTCTTTGTTTGAAATTTACAAGTGCACTGGTATTTGGTGAACCCACCTGTCTTTTGAAATTCGACGTTGTCGTGGTAGCTGTAGAAGTTGTATTATTCGCCGCGGTTGTCGTTGTACCAACTGTAATACACGTTAAAAAAAAACTTGAAAACACTCATCAAACACGTCTTACTATACAGGGTGTAAAGGAAATGCTCCTGCAATCGAACACAGGTAAGAAACGAAAATTCACTGGGGAAAAAAGCGTTTTCCATTAATTTAACGCAACAAGAAAATTGTAAACGTATAGCTAAAATAGTCAGAAACACGCAGACAGAGTGGTGCAATCTGGGCCCCCTAGCATAACACTGTAGACCGATTGACCGTAGACCGTATTATTAATATTTTATCTGTGCTGACACAATATGATTAAGAAAGTACAAAAAAAAAAATACATCTTGATTTTTTGTCACATATACAGGTAAAACAGAATACAGTGTGACAGCAAAATTTAATTAAGATCTTTTATTATGTATGCATGTATTGAATGAAATAGCTTATATGATTTCAACAAACGAACGAACGAAAAACGATTTGAAATATTATATGTAAATTGTTATTATTTTTTGTGATGTGATTTTTTTTTTTAAGTTTGCAGTGTGTTTAGCAAAAACTTCAGCTGATACTTGTAATTTCTTTTTATGGCAATCAAGCAGACGGGTTGTCTGATGGTAAGCAATGACTGTCGGCAATAGATATCAGTAATACCGGAAGTACAACAAATACGTTGCTGACCTTTTAAGATTTTATTAACATGCCCAAAATTTTATTAACAATGCCCCTTTGAAAGAACTTAACGGGCAAGTCTTGTGAAATAAGGCAATCGATGTGTTTTTGTCAACATTTTTGTGCCGTTATACATCATGTGGAAGTTTGAAATTAATGAATACTATAGTACATATCCTGAATTATTATGCTTGGAGAAAAAATAGTTTCAAACGCTTTTCGTTTCTTGAAATTATGAAATAGAATATGGCCAAATTATTTTTAATCCGTAATCTTGACATCAAAATAATTATAGGAAAGACGCAATTTTATAGATGCTAACTTTGATGCAGATACATTTAAGGCTTAGACCTTTTATTGTACGTTTTGTTTATTCTATTAGCAGATAAGTACGGATAGTTTGATGAAAATTTCTGATAGTGCCTGCTGAAAATCTCTTTTCTGCGTTACGTCTGTTGCTGTTTTATTTTGGTAGGCGCTACAAACCATCGAGAATCTCTGAATCTGACAATCTAACGTCACGAGTCTCGTGGTCGTGTATAGCACGTCACGAGAGGGCGCGCGGTGGCGGCGGTACCGAGCACCGCGCGCATGCTTCCCGCCCGTTTTGTATTTGACACTTGACACTGGCAAATATTCAAAACGCGATGCCAAAACAAAAAAAAAAACTTCTGCCATAATGTAACAGATAATCAATGTAAAATCCGCTTCCGGCAATAGGAATAAACATTCTGTCTCCTTCTTGCTCGTGGCTATAGTAATTTAACTCTCCTTATCTATTTTAGCGTGACGTCAATGTATTCAAATGTAACGTCAGACGTATGTACGTCTGTGTGAGTGGAAAATATCAATGTAGGTGTTCAAGCAGAAGTTCCCACGGTCGAGGACTTGGCCCTTAATGTTGTAAGTCAGCGGGAATAGGGAAGATGGAAGATCATTTCACAATTTGTAAGTGTATACCAAAAAGGAACGCGTGAACTTCTAAGGGTCAGTGTTTTTTCCGTATCCTATCAGTGATCACTATAGTTATAATTCTTTTCGTTTTTAGTGGCATTCCCCTTACACCTTGTATTCAACAAATAAATTACAATATAAAATATTCTACAAAAAAAAAATATAGTTTTTGGAGTGTTTCTATTAAAGCACGAAAACTGCAAGCATTATTGGAATTCTTAAAACCTGAGCATAATATATATGAGATAATAAAATGGAAACTATATCCCAGAAACAAAGCACTGAAATTGCATAGACATAGCTACTATTTTATAATATTACTAAGTATAAAAGGTAAAAAGACAGATTTCAAACTAACTGGTAATTTATCGTAAAATATCAATTTGAAATCTATAAGTTCCTCACGAATGATGCAAGTATGTATAAACTATAAATCACTCTAGGGGAACCATAACATGTATTTTGAATAGATTTTTAAGAGTAATGTGATAGAAACATATTAATACGCATTTTAAACGAAACATTTGAAAATAATAGCACATTAAGACCAATTTTAAAGTATTTTAGTTAACTAAAAAGTATTGCTATCCTTTTCATAGTAGTCCATTAAACAAGGACAAAAACATTTTTTAATAAGTTTATAACATTCTTAGTTCGTGTCTTAAAAATTGGTCTTATATTACCCACGTTACTTCCAAAGCACAAATCGATATCCCGTAAAACAATTTTGGTCGTGGGGTAGTTGATTTTTAGTGAGTGTACTTAATGGTTTGTATGATACACTTTTAAAGGGTTATTGAATTAGATTAGGTTTGTTAACTTTCCTATCAACTAATTATATTATCAATTTTGTTTGGATATGTATTCGATTGTGTAGGGTTTTCATTAACTTGTGATATAATGTAAAATTGCCTATACTATATTATTACCTATTGCTTACTCAGTTATGTAATTTGCTGTAATCATGTAATATAATAAGACGCGTGTAAGTAACAAAAACTGTAAATGTACTGTACTAATATAAAAACGTGTTTATTTATAAAAACATCTGTACAAGTAATTATCTATAAAGAGGCGAGCAGGTTACTAGAATTACATACAAAGCTAATTAATTTATATTTATTATTATATATATTTCATAAAATATCGCAAATAATTAAAATTATGAAAGTACTATATCTATAATGTGAATGTATTGTATCTATATTGTGATTATAATCCATTTGTGTATGTGTGATGGGTGTATGTATAATGTGGACCTATTGTATCTATATTGTGAATGTACTGTATCTATATTGTAAATGTACTGTATCTATATTGTGACTGTATTACATTTGTGTATGTGTGGTGGATGTATCTATAATGTGAATTATTTTATCTATATTGTGACTGTATTGCATTTGTGTATGTGTGGTGGAGATACCACGTCTATCTGTATCTGTGTGTTACCTTGCGTTCGGAGCACCTCAGCGCCGGAGGAGGCGCGGCGCGAGGCGGCGGGGCGCGCGCTCGCTGAGATGGAGCGCTGCACGCCGCGGTGTGTGGGCGAACCCGCCGCGCCGCCCGCGCCGCCGCCTGTCGCGCGCGCCATACCCGTTACAGTGTGTTGTGTACGCATTATAGTGGGACGATCGCAACGCTCTTTGTCTATGTCACGCAAGTGGTATAAAATAACAATGTCGACCACATATCTCGTCTGTTATCACGCTTTTAGCGAAAAGTTCTATTAAGGTACAGATCAAGGCCTCACGCGAATAAGTACTCAATCAATTTATATTTTTTTTAATAACACATTGTTGGGATCGTCTCACATTTGGTATATAATGATAAAGCACACGTAATAGACGATAAAATATAAAGCGACATTGGAGAGAACAAAGTAAGAAGTCAAGTGACAAAACTAACAGACCCTAAACATTTTAATCTGTGTATCTACAAACTGTTTAAATACAGTCAAGAATGTTTTAAGATTTCTTCGATGACCTTAGTATTGCAGCATGAATTTCAACTTTGTCTTCTTACTCTGTCTCCAAGAACAATAAACCATCGCTTAGACCCGAACCTGGACTTGATGGAAAGACGATGAATTCCCAGTTAGAAAGCCTTCAAGCCCCAAAAGATCTCTAAGCGTTTTATGAAGCTTTAGTAATTTTCTACAATAACCAAATGTCAGCATTAGCTCCCCTAGTCAATTATTAAGTCTATCATGTACATCTAGATTAATTTTGTTACCAAAATATCAAGTAACCTAATTTGACAAAAATAAACTAATTTTTAGGGGAACGTGTACCTACTTTTGATTTAGATCATATTCCAGCGTCGTCATAAATGGAAATGTAGTTCAACTTATGCTACTTGAATACATAATTATGTTTATAGCCGGGCCTCCCTATATTTTTTCCATCAAAATGCGCTGTCCAGGCAAGTCAGCCAGCCTTTATTTATTTATTTCATCACAGATAAAACAGAATGCAATAATATTAATTTCAATAAATATAAATACTAATGTTTCAGATCTGTATCGCATTCCAAAACTATGTATGTCTAGGTGACTTATAATTACATTTTTTTTAAATCACTAGATAATTTAATTAGGACTATGACTTTGTCAACTGTATCGCAACATGGCCGAAACGTCAAGTTACAAAAAACAAAATTAATTTCATAGTATTTTGTGCGAGATTAACACCCGGTGATGAAAATAATAATAATTAATTTTTATTAATATTAATACTTTACTTCATTAACGATTGAGGAATGTTCGTAAAATTGTTTTTCAATCAATTAAAAGCAAAATATTATTTTTCATTCCGCGTTTGACCATCAACTTCGCTGTTGGTAAGCGACGGATGTGAACGTGTATGTATTGTATATAAAAATAAATAAATAGTATTTATTTCAATATTTTTTCCCCCAGTCTGGTCCGAATGTGGTGCCAACGTGTGTGAGTGTGTCAGTGTATGTACCTGAGTGGGAGTTCGCGGTTGCGTTCTGCGGTTGCTGATTGCCGGCCGCGGTCCGTAGCGACAGCGACGATCCCGACCGACTGCCGTCCGACTCAGGCTGAAAAACAATTTATAATATTGTTAGTAGTATGAAATAGATCCTACGTTTGGCCACTAACTCGCCTAATGGAAAGTGACGGTGCGGCTGACGATGGAGCACGTTGATCTAAAAGAATTTTAGCCTTACAAACGTCCAAATTGTAATTCCTATTTCATAATCATGATATCTCAGGACCAGTAGTAACGTTTGAGAACGTAGTACCTATTTAAAAAATAACCATTAATTACGTTAGCTATATTTATTTTAATTTGGACTCGCTTCCTTTCATGTTAGATTTACGTTATAGTTATTAAAGGATTAAAATAACTTTCTTTTAATAGCAATGATGTTTTTTTCAGTATTTCCAACACTCCATAAAAAATAATATTTTTTTTTGTAACGTAAAACTTGACGTGAGGTTTTCAATTACGCTTTATGATCACAAGGCTGTGCACAAAATGAGAGTAGCACAGAGAGCCATAAAGAGGTCCAGGCTCGGCATCATACTCCAAGACCGCGTTCGCAATACCGATATCCGGCGACTAATGAAAGTTCAAGACGTCGGTATCGCAGTTATGAATCTCAAGTAGAGCTAGGCAGGACACGTTACTAGATGGAGGAAGGTCGCGAGTAACAGAGTGGTGGCCTAGGCAAGGTGAACGGAGCGTTGGTCGCCCAGCCGCAAGATGGTCGCCGATATCGTCACTGTCGCGGGTCGAACCTGGACCAGATTGGCTCAGGACCGAGGCAGATGGCATAACAAGAGAATCATATACCTAGCAGTGAGATTAAATAGGCCGTGGATGATGATGATGATACTCACGTCTGTACTTTTCCTTCCTAAGAGTAGATAGGTGGCGAAAACATCGTCGTATTTCGCCTCCGCCAGTGAGTATTCGATTTCTTGTCTGTTGTAGCCCAGGCACACTAACGCTTCTGTAACACGAATACACACACAAACGTCAGTTTGCGGGAATTAAAAAAAATTATAGACATCAAAAATTTTTTTTGGACCATGTATTTCTTATGATAAACATGCCTTTTAGGATGGTAATATTCATGGTTTCACAAATTTATTTATGAAAATAATAAGTATGGTATACAACCACTTATCTTTTTTAACCATACTCAAAATTTTCAATGACAATAACATAAAATAATTATAAGCTATTTAAGAGGGAAACAGTATCCACGGGTTATGAAAGAGATTCCTTTGAAATAAGTCTAAAAAATTACCACACCTTTGTAAAGTATAAAAAAAATGACTTTACTATGTCGAGTACGCTTCAGATCTGCATGACCTAACTCCACCCTGCCCATTCTACTATCGGACAGTCAGGAGCTCTAAAAAGCGACACCGCTTCATGGTTAATCTTCCGAAAACTCGAAATAAACGGCTCGATTCTAAACTTCATTGTACGCTAAACAATGGAATTTGCTGCCCCAGTGTTCCCTGATAGATACAATTTGGGTACTTTCAAGTCGCGAGTGTATCGATCTTTTAGAGACGCGTGCTCCATCGTAGACCGCAACTTCACTTAACATCAGGTGAACGTAAGGCTGTTTGTAATTTAAAAAAATTGTATTTGATAGCTAGCCAGCAGAGTATTGCAAATTACTCAACCACAATGCTAGGGTTTCCTCACGATGTATCCCTTCACCAGCAGCTCAAGCTCATTGTTGGGAGTTGAACCCACATTCTTCGGCGATTTAACCGCGCGTGCTAAGCACTGAGGTATCATCGCTACAAAAGTTTGTTCGAGTACTTCTCATTTATTGTTCCTGCGATTATTTCGCAGTAATAAACTATTAATCTCAAGCATTTTAGGCTCATCATAGAAAGCTTGCTTTTGCCAATTGTGGAAACATTTCAAATTGTTTTATAAAGCTTATTAAATAAGCTTTTAGTAGCGATGATAGCTCAGTGGTTAGCGCGGTAGGTTCGCATGCCGAAGGGCGTGGGTTCAAACCCCAACAATGAGCTTGAGCTGCCGGTGAAGGAAAACATCGTGAGAAAACCATAGCATGGTGGTAGGGTACTTTCTAGTACTCGGCTGGCTAGCTACCACCCTCAAGTTAAAAATCTGCCGCCAGGCATCTAACGGTGTGTTCCGGCAGCCTCACTTGAGAGCCAGTTCCATTCCAGGCTAGGTGTGCTTTACCATCTTCGACCACACCTTCACTTAACATCAGGTGAGCTGTGGTCAAACAACTAGCCTGTCAACCATAAAAAAAAAAAGCTCATTTAGAGTTAATCTAAGCGATATCTCAAGCGCGACAAAACTTATTTTTGAAAAAAAAAAGCACCCGTTGTTAATCGGTTGTAAGCATCACAATAAACCATAAATCAAGCAATATTACATATATCACCGATTACAATTACAAAAATAAATATTTACGTGCAATATAATGAAAAAATATTCAAAACATAATTCTGTCTCATTTATTTCATTAATTTTTAAGGAGATAAGCTCACGTTTAATCTTTACAACAACTTCAGATGATCTTCAAATGGATTCTTTGTCGCTTTGTTATGTTATTTTACTGATTTGATAACAATCAGTGTTAATATACAAAAGATTACAAATGAACGGATTATTTTGAAATTAAATTACTAAGATAAATAATAAAACAAAAAGTGTTTTTGAAGATATGGACCATTCAAAGTTGTAACAAAAAAATGGGGCTGAGACGATTCCATAATACATAATTATATCAGTTCCACTATATTCCTTTTTATAACCTATTTCCCAGAACAAAGGTAGAAGTTTATAACCTACTGTAGCAAAAATGACAGTGTTTTTTTTAAATTATTTTCGTGGGAAATACACACAGCGCCATCTGATCCCAAACTAAGCAAAGCTTGTACTATGGGAACCAGATAACTGATAGAATACTGATATACTTTTTTTTTGTTACATTATAATACATATAGAACTCGCAGACACAGAACAAACATCGTCACTCAAATGTTTATCCTTGTGGGAATCGAACCCACACCCTTTAGCTCTTAAAGCAGATATTCAAAATATCCTACGATATTTATTTAAAGTTTCGAATAACACCTATTCATTTCAAAGAAATAAAATGAGACAGAGTTAATTTCCAGTTAGTTAATAAAACACATAGAGGATCCCTTTATAAAATTGTCACGTACCAACTTGCGCTGTGTAGAAATTCGTAGCGATGCACGCATGAAATTAACACAAAAAACACTCCTGTTAGTTTGTATCACTGTCACACTGCACACCAATACAGTTAAATGAAATCAAAGTTTTAGAAAAACAAAAGAGTCGAATTTAACAAGAAAAAAAAACAATTCCATTTCATCATCATCATCATCATCAGCCTATACTAGTCCACTGCTGGACATATGCCTCTCCCAAGACACGCCACTCAGCCCGATCTTCGGCTTTTCGCTTCCATCCACCGCCAGTCGCTCAGCGAGCTATGGAAAGAGCTATGCTTGGCATTTCTCTGAGGGATCTGATCCGAAACGAAGTAATTCGCCAGAGAACTAAAGTCATTGACATAGCTCAGCGTATTAGCAAGCTGAAGTGGCAATGGGCTGGACATATCTGTCGCAGAACCGATAACCGCTGGGGTGGACGTGTTCTAGAGTGGAGACCGCGTATTGGCAAGCGTAGCGTAGGACGCCCTGAGACTCGATGGAGTGACGATAATTCCATTTATAATAAAACAATTATGACATTTTTCAAATTATACAGTGATTTTAAACATAAGCGTATAAACATTCAACTTGTGGAAATATCGAAATTTCTCTAGAACATTTGCGTGTGCGGTGTGACATTAGAAATGTTTTTTTTTTTTTTTTCACCCGCTCACCAGCCAGTTTTCATAGCATGTACCATAATGATAGCTCAAGCAGTAACTTGTAAATACACTACAAAGTTAGGCAAATGTAGCAAAATCAATACTTGTCAATGGTCACACTGTTTAACAGCTTTTTATTCCCGCCAAGTTCTTACAGATGCGGTTTCTTACCTGTTTTTTAACAGTGATATTAAAGTTTGTAAGTTTGGAACTTAAACGAAATTTGTATACAATAAGTCATAAATGTAATGACGGATAAAGTGACATGTATCACTGTCAGTGACCAGTGTTTCCCTTTGTATTTGAGGTCAATCATCGAAATGTATCCGAGGTTTTGGAGGAATATATCCGGTCAATCACCGGAATGTATTTTTTAAATATTTTTTTAATAGTTGACAGGCTAGGTGTTTAACCACAGCTCACCTGATGTTAAGTGAATGTGTGGTCGAAGATGGTAAAACACACCTAGCCTGGAATGGTACTGGCTCTCAAGTGAGGCTGCCGGAACACACCGTTAGATGCTTGGCGGCAGATTTTCAACTTGAGGGTGGTAGCTAGCCAGCCGAGTACTAGAAAGTACCCTACCACCATGCTATGGTTTCCTCACGATGTTTCTAATTTATTATCAAGGAGTGTGTCTGGTTAATCGCCAAAACATATCAAAATGTATACAGGGCATAAACCCGGTCAGTAACCGAAATGTATCCAAGGATATCCGGTCAAAAATAGAAAAACAAAAATACAGTCACTGTCATCATCGGTAGGAGTCATTAGCACGTATGTCTCACCTATCCGCTTGTGGTCCTTAAAGTCCTGCTGCGGCTCGACGTAGGGCCTCAGCTCTTCGTCCTCGTGACCCGTATTCATCCACTTGTCGCGCATGATGCTCTCCAGCGAGGCTCGCTTGCCAGGGTTCAGTACGAGGAACTTCTTCAGCAGATTCTCACAGTCAGTCGACATGTAAAACGGTATTCTGGAAATTATATTAGCGTTTGATTATTATTATTTGTTGTATAATAATTAAATAAGGAAACGTGCACAAACAGTAACAGCACAATATACAGCCAACACAAGTGTGGATGATACATCAATAAAGTGAGGCAACTGTTTAGCGCAGCACGATACCCGACAAAAGTAATGGGCATAAGATTACTGCACGTGGAATGGATGGCGCTTTGGCCGTGTCTGTCTAGCCGTCCAGTAATAGAAAGGGGCAGGTGGAACCAAATAATCTAAATCCAAGGCACACTCTCCGAAATGTATCCGATAGAAGACAGCGACTTTACGTCGGTGTTCAAGACAATGTTACTGAAACGTGGCCGGTAGTCGCCTATTAGCCTCTTAGCGCGCCTCTCGATCAATTCCAAAGCCTCGAGCTGATTCTTGGCAGAGTCTAGCTTTGCCTACAATACGAGAACGCGTTCTTAACAGAACAAAAAATAGTCATACAAACTTAGTTTACTTAAAAGTCTAGCGGGATCAGCGTAGTCTTGCTTTAACATACAACAAAAGCAATTGAGCTTTACGAAAGTCCAGTTGAAATAGATTAGACTTGCGCTAAAATCCCACTGAATCAATTGAGATTTACGAAAGTCCATTTGAACCAGCATAGTCTTGGTCTAAAATTCAAATAAACCAATTGAGTTTTACGAAAGTCCATCTGACCCAGCTTAGTCTTGCTCTAAAATCCAACTAAACCAATTGAGTTTTACGAAAGTTCAGTTGAACTAGATTAGTTTGCTCGAATATCCATCAGGACCAATTGAGTTTTACGAAATTCCAGAAATTGAACGTGCTTAATCTTTCTTGAGTTGATATTAAAACTAGCTCCATAAGTATACATACCTGTATTTTCCCCTGAGCACACGTTCCCGGAGTTCCCGCAGCGTGGACCCGTCGAAGGGAAGCGAACCCGACACCAGTGTGTAAAGAATCACACCTAGCGACCACACGTCCACCTCGGGACCGTCGTACTTCTTGCCTGAAATGCGTGCAAACAGAACATAAACATGAGACAACCACGAAAACTATTGCCTTATAACCCAATTAATAATAAATCTTTTTTTGCCACTGGTGGCAATCAAGCAGACGGGTTAGCTGATGGTAGACAACACCATCGCCTAAAGATCTAATATTTAGCACGTTTTGTATTATGCACATAAATTCGTCAAAATAATTATAATAACACATTTTTATTTAATTTACTCATTAATAATAATATCATATAATAAACTGTTAATGTACGTCATATTACATTTTAAACGCCATATTAAATGTCAAAGGTAAAATATTTGACAGCCCTGTTGGTTCATTGATAGTATGTCTGCTCCAAGAGCTGAAGGGCGTGGGTTCGATTCCCACCCAGGACAAGCATTTGGTGATACATAAACAAATGTTTGTTCTGTGTCTGGGTTTTTGAATTTTCCTATTGACATAGCTTTCATTAAATTTCCATACAAATAATTTTTTGCCATTTGTGGACAAATTGAGCATAATTTTACAGTAAAATCACAGCTACTGGAATTTATTATGGTCTTTACCTGCGGTAAATTACAATTGCATGATTAAAACAGTTAAGTTATTAGCATAAATCTACTGTTTTATTCAAAAATCATAAATTCATAAATACTTCATAAATTTGATTTTATGTTATTAATCTACTGTTTTATTCAAGCAATGATTTCCGAAATTATGACATGATTTCCCGCAAATAAAGACCAAAATGAATGCCAGTAGCTGTGATTTCACTGTAAAATTATGCTCCATTTGTCCATAAATAGCAAAACATTACTTGTATGGAAATCGAATCACCTTAAGACTATATGATTCTACATACCTTGGAAGAGTTCTGGCGCGGCGTAAGGTGGGCTGCCGCAGAACGTATCCAGTTTGGCGCCTGGCGTGAATTCGTTCGAGAAGCCAAAGTCAGCGATCTTGATGTTCATCTCGCCGTCTAGCAGCAGGTTTTCCGCCTGAAAAGAACGACAAATCACGATTGTATTTCAGTTCCTGACTGCGCTGTAGGTCACTGATTTGGTGGTAGATCTCCTTAGCAGGAGGTCGTCTAGGTAGGTACCACCGCAGTACCAGAAATTCTGCCGCCAAGTGTAAGCATTACTGTGTTCCGGTTAGAAGGGTACCTACTGCAGCTAGCGAAATTACTGGGCTGTCGAGACTAACCATCGATAGTTTCAAATGAATGAGCGCCAAAGCAAACATGCCCTGGACTTTGTTTTGCTACTCAAAATTCTGTGTATCGCTGCAATGGTCATGGACAAGTGTAATCTCTTACCACCAGGAAAGCGTCTCGTACGGCTAACCCGTACTTGGTGTGGTGGAAGGTGGAAGGTAAACACATCTAGCCTGTAATAGAGCTGGCACTCAAATGAGGCTGCTGGAATACGCCGTCATGTTTGGCGGCAGATTTTCAACTTGAGGGTTGTAGCTAGCCAGCGAGTACTGGAAAGTATTTTACCACCGTGCTATGGTTTCCTCACGATGTTTTCCTTCACCGGCAGCTCAAGCTCATGATGCTTGTATTCACGGTATGATATGTCAGTACATTACCTTGAGATCCCTGTGTATGATCCGTTTCTGATGGCAGTATTGCACAGCGGAGACTATTTGGCGGAACTTAGCGCGCGCTTCTTTCTCTTTCATGCGTCCGTGGAGCACGAGGTAGTCGAACACCTGGAAACGATTGAGGCATTGCGGTCAGATGCAAAGAAACAATAACAATATTTCATGGATAATTAATTGGTTCAGGAGTTACTTTACGGAAGTTCATTCAAAGTATTCAAGAGTTATATTTTTAGTTTATATTTCCGTTTAGAAGTCGTATGGTTACAACAGTGACGTGGATTAAATTTGATTTAAATATTTAATAATATCCTAAATCTACAATAGAACGTAAACTTGACACCTAAATAAATTTAAAATATCTAATTCAAATAACTACTAGTATTTATAAAATTTCGCTGCATTAACCCATTCGTGTGTCGCCTCTACATGAGGCATCCTCAGGACGTGTTCACTCTTCGGGCGCTTGGCAAAGACTGAGCAAACTGAACTAAACTGGCCGAGTGAAATAAACAAAATAAATACCTTGAACGCTCAAAATGAACTTCTACAAAGTAACACCTAAATCAATCAATTATATCCTATTTAATTTGATGAAATTTATTTGTTTTACAAAACAGACTTATGTTCGACTATCATTCCACGTGATTTTAAGCGAAGATGTTGTCTACAATGAAGCACGTTTGCCTAGAAGAGATCGATTTACTTGCGAGTTGGATGACAATCTATTAATATCGGAAAGTAATCACTCGCCAGCAACATCCACATTTTAGCAGTTCTCACAATACAAGTGTAATCAAAACTACCTACTTTAATTCTACCAACGCTGCTTTGGATACTGTTTCCATTACTTAATTTATAGATGTTCTTGGCAAGCTGACCTCCCACTTCTACTGCATATGAATTGACCATGATACCATTTATAGTCAACTAAAAGTCAGCTTACTTGTAAGGTCATAATATTTATTACAAAATTATTAGCTGTGTCGCTATCTTTTCTTTCCTTTTTTTTTAATGGTGTAGTATTAGATTGTATTGTAGTGTTTTATTGTATTGTATTGTATTGTCTATCAACATTTTTACTTGTTCCCTAGATGAGCGAATGGGCGACACTATCGGAACATAATTATTGAGATTCTAGCAAAAATTACTTGCTTCTTTTTTATGGTTATTATTATTAGTGACGAAGATGGTAAACACGCCTAACCTGAAATGTTATTGGCTCTCCACTGAGTCTGCGAACACATCGTTAGATGCTTGGCGGCAGATTTTCAACTTGAGTGTAGTAGCTAGCCAGCCGAGTACTAGAAAGTATCCCCTACCACCATGCTATGGTTTCCTCCACCGGCAGCTCAAGCTGTGCATTGTTGGGGTTTGAACCCACGCCCTTCGCCGCGCTTACCACTGAGCTATTATCGGGAAAAAACTGTCTTTACTTACTTCGCCACCTGACGCGTACTCCATGACTAAGTAAAGCGTTTTCTCAGTTTCTATAACTTGGAATAACTTTACAATGTTCGGGTGGTCCAGCATTTTCATTATTCTGACCTGAAAGTAAAAAATAACATAAATTAATAAATAAATAATACAAAACAATCTTAAAAGAAATAGTAATCACTTTGTCTTTGCAGAGATCAACTTTTTTTATTTGTCACAATTTGTGTTTGAAGTACCATTTGGTGTCAAGAGATGGCGTTGATTTATTTCTATACATACTTGAAATGATTTTACGGAATTTGACTTGTAACTATGGTGTTCTCAATAAAATAGTAAATTAAATAGTATAATAAAATACTAATATTGTAGTTTGTGGGTAGGATCCGGGGTATACCGATGTAGCATTACACAATATTTATTTCTGCTATGTTTTCTGTTATTCGGTTTTTTTATCAGCATGCTGTTTTCTCAGGAACAGAAAAAAATGTTTTCTATATTATTTTTTTAAGTTCTAGTAATGATACGAACGAGGCGCTCTCCTGATGGTAAGAGATAACGCCTGTCCAAGACCATTCCAGCGATACACAAAAGTTTAAGTAGCAAAACAAAGTTTAGGGCATCGCTGCTTTGGCGCTCATTGCTTTAAGACTTTCGATGGTTAGTCTCAACAGCCCAGTAATTTCGCTAGCTGCAGTGCCCTTCAAACCGGAACACAGTAATGTTTAAACACTACTGCTTGGCCTTAGAATATCTGGCACAGCTTTCTTTATCCCACTGCTCGGTATAGGCCTCTCTCTTGTCACGCCATCTGCCTCAGTCCAGTGCCAATCTAGTCCAGGTTCGACCCGCGACGGTGTCGATATCGTCGACCCATCTTGCGGCTGGACGACCAACGCTCCGCTTCCCTTGCCTAGGCCACCACTCTGTTGCAACCTTACTCCACCTGTCATCACTTCGCCTAGCAACGTGTCCTGCCCTATTTTGACTATTTATATTATTTTGTATATATTTTAATTTGTAATTGAAATTAATGTTGTAAGTGCTCAAAGCAGCGATGCCCCGGACTTGGTTTTGCTACTGTTCTTTGTATAGCTGCAATGGTCATGGACATGCGTTATCTCTTACCATCAGTAGAGCGCATAGTTCGTCTCATTGCTTTTACATAAAAAAAAGGTAGCAAAACTCACCTCCCTGAAGAGTTTCTGCAGCGAGCCCGGATTAAGCTGCGTCTTGTCTATGATCTTGATGGCGACCTCCTTACCGGTGGGGACATGCTTCGCGAGTTTCACTTTCGCGAAGTTACCCTTTCCGATTGTCTTCAGGAGTTTGTACTTCCCTGGAAAATCATACGTCAAAATGTTAACACACACTATGCCAATGTTTTGACTGGCGTTTTAGCTCATACGGTAGTACGTCTGCTTCATCAGCTTGAAGGTCGTGGGTTCAATTCCCATGCAGGACAAACATATTTATATGACGATAGATAGATGTTTGCATTGTGTCTGGGTATTCAGAATGTATCTATAAGCACGTATTTATAAAAAAAGTATATAAGTACTATTATCTGAGTCCCATAGTGAAAGCTTTGTTTATTTGTTTTAAAGTCTCCCAGAGATATTTATTATTACTTACTAATTTTATTACTCTGAATGGCAAAACATAATATATGTATCGTAGGACATTACACACAGCGCCATCTGACCCCAAACTAAGCAAAGCTTGTACTATGGAAGTCTGATAATTAATTGATACAATACTTGAAACAGTTTTTTTTGTAAATACATATAATACACACCAGACACAGAACAAACATTTGTTTATACCACAAAATGTTTGTCCTGGGTGGGAATCGAACCCACGTTCTATAGCTCGTTAAAGCTTATTCTGCCGCCAAGCAGTAGTGTATAAACATTACTTTGTTCCGGTTTGAAGGGTGACTACAGCTAGCGAAATTACAGGGCTGTTGAGACTAACCATCGAAAGTCTCAAAGTAATGAGCGCCAAAGCAGCGATGTCCTGGACTTTGTTTTGGTACTGAAAGTTCTGTGTATCGCTGCAATGGTCATGGACATGCGTTATCTCTTACCATCAGGAGAGCGCATCGTTCGTCTCATTATTGAGCCAACAGGGCTGTCAAAAAAAAAAAATAGTATATAAGTAGCTATTTTTGTATGAAGCGTCCGATAGCTAGTCCTTGTATCTCTATATATGTGAAACTGATCTCCGCAAAACGGGAAATCATAGTGTACACCAGTAGTTTAACGAAAAAAAATGTTACTGCGACTAATTAACACACAGACACGAAATAAGTCACAGAGTTACTGACCGATATGAGGCTCCTCAGAGGTCCGCGATCGCGAGGAGACGCGCGCGCTGCCGCCCGAGGTGCCGCCGCCCGCGCCCGCCGACGACTCCGACGCACTCTGCAAACAAAACCATCCAACAACGTTACACACATGAAACATTAAAAAATGAGTTTTGGCGGGAACGCGGTAAGAGTCGTGTCCGTTGTATTTTTTTTCCAAAACTAGTGTTTTGTCGAGTGTTTATGCATAAAAATGGTGGTGTTTTATTCATAAAGTGCCGAATTACAAGCGCGAGTGTGGGAAAATGATATTATGTGGTGAAACATAACTTTTCGTGTTGCCTCCAAAACTCCATCGTAGCTTTATATTAAAGTCGCCACTACTTTACTAAAGCATGACTGAACTTGACTGACATGGACAGGACTTGACCAAGACTGGACTTTGACTATAACTATGTCTTCGAGGCAACTTATTCAACTTTTGAGACTTGAAAATATAAAACACTTGACACTGGCAAATGCTCAAAATGCGAAGCCAAAACCAAAGGAAAAAAATGCTACAAAAGAAACATATTTTTGAAAGTAACGACCATGTTACTTTTTTTTAATGATTTAAGTGTTTGGATTGAGTTGACATGTTAGGTTAAAGATGATAAACACATCTAGCCTGGAATGAAACAAGCTCTTAAGGGAGGCTGTCGAAACACACTGTTAAGTGCTTGGCGACAGATAGGTATATTTATTTTATGAACACCAACGTTGTGTACAGACTACATTATCGCATGACTAAACTTAAAAAGGAAAAAATAATGTACATAAATAAATGTCACAACAATTACAGGTGCAGACAGCAAGCAATAGTAATAATAATACAAAATTAAATGTCAAAGAAATAATTAAATGATAATATCAATTTTTTTATTAAGTAATATTTTTAACATTTTTTAAGTAAGAAGGTTTACATGTATAATGCATATGCACCACATTAGTATCTACATTGCACCCGTGCTAAGCCGGGGCGGGTCGCTAGTCTCTACATAGTATAAGACAAAGACGCTTCCTGCCGACTGTACGCTTAGATCTTTTAAAATACGCAACGGATTTTAATGCGGTTTCCATACAGACAAGAGTGATTCAAGAGGAAAGTTTACATGTATATGCACCACATTAGTGTGTGCGTAATGGGTAGTGGGTCGGTAGTATCCTATAACATCCTAATTCACAGTCTAGAACATAATTTATCTCTACAATATCCAGTAGCCAAACTACACTCTTGGGATCTCAGTAATTATATGTTAGAAACAAAAGACTACAACATTACACGAATAAGAAAATAAACTTCACAGACTTCCCTCACATCTAGGTCAACGATACAACCCAAATAAAGGTATACACCGCACGATATATCGTTAGTTGTGTAACGGAAAGATAAATTAGCTTTCAAGACAAAGCGCCCGGGGTGGGTGGGTGTCTTATCGGAGGCAAACAGTGTTTGTTTTCACTGTTTCACACCCGGCCGCACTTTGTACAGACTCCTAGGTAAATATGCGAACACTTATATATAAATACTGGTGACATATGATACCGTTTAATTTTTTTTGACGTGAATAAGTTTTTTATTTTGCTTACATAGTGGGAGGCAATTGATAATAACAAAAACGGGGATAGTACATATCTATCATTTACATTTTTTTTTATGATTGACAGGCTAGATGTTCGACCACAGATCCCCTGATGTCAAGTGATGATGCACTCACACTACTCAACCAACTCAATTCGCGCGATCCAGATATCTACGTATTTTGTTCGGACCGTGTCGCATGGTGCTGCGTATTTGTTTAGCGCACATACCAGATTTGTGTTGTTTTTATTTTTAAGTTTCTTTTTTTTTTTAATGTAAAAGTAATGAGACGACCGAGGCGCTCCCCTGATGGTAAGAGATAACGCATGTCCATGACCATTGCAGCGATACACAGAACTTTGAGTACCAAAACAAAGTCCAGGGCATCACTGCTTTGGCGCTCATTATTTTGAGACTTTCGATTTTTTTTACTTTTTAGATTAGTGATGTATAACAAATCTATATTTTATACACCTTTTTTTGTATTTTTATTTATATTTCTTTACACACACCTTAATATAGCTGTAATAATGGCTGTGCCATATATACAATCCATCGAAAAGTCGTCTGGAAAAAATCGCTCTAGGCGATAAGACCGGATTAGCATGTTGTTATCTTTTTTCTTTATCTCATTTTTAAGTTAGGTATATAATTTCTAAAATTCTATTCTTACTTTTTCTATGAAAAACGAAACTTTTCTTTCATCGCATCAAACATACAGCATCTTTACTAAGCAACGTCGTTGGCCGGGACAATGGCTACATAATTCAAGACACATCCGGGCAAATAAGTCCGGTCGGATGAAGGTATGAGGTGAATAACCCGGATATTAAACCCTGGGAATTGTTCCTGTTAAGGTCGTTTTCGTTATGTTGGATTCAGAGAAAATATCTCCCTTACAGGCCAGATGTTATTAGGAAATAACATGGACGCAGTCAATCACTTAAAGGGTGCTTATGCTTAGTGAACTTAAATAAATAAATATCGTAGGAGTATACACACAGCGCCATCTGGCCCCAAACTAAGCAGAGCTTGTGTGATGGAAGTCAGATAACTGATAGAATACATAAATACTTTTTTTTTGTTGTAAATACATACTTATAATACATACAGAACACCCAGACACAGAACGAACATTTATTTATTCACAAAATGTTTGTCCTGAGTGGGAATCGAACCCACGCCCTACAGCTCTCAAGGCAGATATACTACCAATGAGCCAACGGGGCTGTCAACTTGAGCAGAGACTTATTATAAACTTGTGTAGGTTCCTTCTAAGCAATCGTCCTTCATCCGACGATTGTAAATATAAATATAATTCTCGTACTTTCACAGCATACAAGTAAATGAGAAATAACTACATAGCTTACAAGTGAAGAGTAAAGCGACATTTAAGTGGACAGGTAAAAAGGGTCTCCGACCGATGGCCCTTTTAACCCCATTTCTAGACTCGTAGGTCGTCATGGACAGGCGTTATCTCTTACCATCAGGAGAGCGTCTCGTTCGTCTCATTACTTTTTACATTAAAAAAAAAAGTAATATTACATATACGTGAGTACCAATTACCATGCAGATAAATTATTTATATACTTACTAGATTATTAAAAATATTAATGTAATTAGCCTCATCATCATCATCATCATCAGCCTATATTAGTCCAGTGCTGGACATAGGCCTCTCCCAAGACACGACACTCAGCCCGATCTTCGGCTTTTCGCTTCCATCCACCGCCAGCTGTCCTACGTATATCGTCACTCCATCGAGTCTCAGGGCGTCCTACGCTACGCTTGCCAATACGCGGTCTCCACTCTAGAACACGTCTACCCCAGCGGTTATCGGTTCTGCGACAGATATGTCCAGCCCATTGCCACTTCAGCTTGCTAATACGCTGAGCTAATGAGCTGCTGCTGAGCTGAGGTAATTAGCCTGTTTAATATTAATTAATGGAAGGAAATGCATTCCAAAGCAAGACAGCTATAACAGTAAAAGAAGTAAAGGATGGCCCCTAAAGTTAAATAAGAAAGCATTCCATAGCGTAGCGTATAACATTAAAGTGTAAGTTTACGACCAATACAGCCTTGGTCCTGAAATAAACCTAATTCTCGTTCTATAGATGTGAGTTTGCGATAATTCTATTTTTGGAAAATTACTGTTTCACGCGATGCTATCAATAGCTCACTCCAAAGTTTATTATATTACCCTACGTAACCTTTGTTTGGATGTCAGGAAAGAGTCCTGTACTTTAGTTATACATATTACACAAATGTATATTGTATAGACATGGTAGCTCAGTGATTAGCGCGGTAGAGTCACACGCCGAAAGGCGTGGGTTTAAACCCCAACAGTGAGCTTGAGCTGCCGGTGAAGGAAAACATAGCGTGGTGGTACGGTATTTTGTAGTAGTCGGCTGGCTAGTTACCACCTTCAAGTTAAAAAGCTAGTTCCATTCCTGGTTAGGTGTGTTTTAGGTGATTCTGAGTATTAATTTCCTAAATCAACATTATCCCCGAATGCTATATTTTTACGTAAAACACGGTCTAAGCAATAGTTAACCTTTTAACCTACTCCGTTTACCGTCATTAATAGATAAAGTTTGTTATTATGTAAAAGAAATGAGATGAACGAAACGCTCTCTTGATTGGTCATTTGATCAACGGTACCCAAAAATATTGAGTAACATAACAAAATTCATGGCATCGTTGCTTTGGCGCTCATTACTTTGAGACATATTGTAAACGTTCTCTTGATCGGTCATTTGATCAACGGTACCCAGAAACTTTGAGTAACATAACCAAGTCCAAGGCATCGCTGCTTTACCAAATCCAAGGCATCGCTGCTTTAACGCTCATTACTTTGAGACATTCGATGGATAAATAATCGCAATAGCCTTGCAATTTCGACAACTGCAGTATCCTTCAAACGGAAACACAGTAATGTTTACATCCTACAGCTTAGTTATACAGTATCTGAAACTGCTGCTATACCAACCTAGACGGTCTCTTGCTAAAGAGATCTACCAAGTAATCGCCAAATCTACCAAGTGTTTTGCAAACTGTACAAACTTCTAGGTCACGACGCAAGTCGTAAGTCGACGTCGTCGGTCCGCTTCCCAAGTAAGTGATACACTTTGTCGGGCTTCACTCTCGGATACTTTTTAAGGCTTTGCCTCGCTTTTGTTTACCCGAGCCTCGATATTTAATTTACCATTCTCTGCCTGTAAAGGCGAATGAATATTTAACTCTGACGACTTTGGGAGTTAATGTCGCTTTAAAAATACAATACAAGGATTCCGGTTGGTGAAAAATGAGATAAATTTTTATACAGTAGTGATTGCTTCTTTTTCTGAATTATGTTAAATTCATTAAGCATATCCGTCGAAATTTTACAAAAAAATTGACCTTATTGAGAATTTTTCAATTGATTTTTTATTAAATAGGTACTTCAAAATAATTGACACGGGCAAAATGCACAAAGTGGGATGTCAAAACGAAAAGAAAAAAATGAGCGTTGTCAAAATGAAGTACATATGGCGTAAGGGTCCTTATTTCTTACCCCGTGAAACTTCTCTATCGCCTTCGCCCGGCGTCGCCGCCGCCACAGCTTGGAGAGGAAAACGGGTGCCAAGAGCGGAAGCACGCGATGACGCATTGTTTGAGGATTTATCTTGAATGTAACACTAGCGGGGACGTCACACGCCTAGCTTTAAGCTAGACCTTCGATAACAACCTTTATAGACAATCGGAGCCTAACGGTGAAGAGCGCAACCACTTGTTCGCGTTTAGGTGTAACCTTAAAAACAATTTTGAAGGGTTTAAGTTCACAGTTCTAAAGTTACAATTTTTTTTTTGTTTAATTTGCCCTATCGGGCAGGCTAAAGCTATAAAGCCATACTGCCTCGTCTTCAGTTATTGCGATAATTCATGTCTTACATCTAAAGTTATAGTCAAAGTCTAGTATTGGTCCAGTCCAGTCCATGTCAGTCAAGTCCAGTCATGCTTTAGTAAAGTAGTGGCGACTTTACTTTAAGCTTCGATGGAGTTTTGGAAGCAACACGAAAAGTCATGTTTCACCACATTATATCATTGACCCGCACTCATGCTTGTAATTCGGCACTTTATGAATAAAACACCACTATTTTTATGCATAAACACTCGACAAAACACTAGTTTTGGAAAAAAATACAACGGAGCGACACGACTCTTCTAAAGTTACAAGTTAATTTAAGAAAATTAAAAAACACGAATGCCCAGAAACATTTTTTTTGCCAGTGTATGGATTCTAATGATACCTCGTACATCCAAATCCTTTCTTTTTTTTTTATAGTTGACAGGCTAGTTGTTTGACCACAGCTCACCTGATTTTAAGTGAAGCGCAGATGGTAAATCACAGCTAGCCTGGAATGGAACTAATCCTTCCAGGCATTTAAAAGTTATAGTGAAATAAAGAAACTCATATATATACGTATGTATAGATATACAATTATACATACATGAACCCTGAAAACCTTTCCCCTTTTTTTTGGGCAGGCAAGTACCTATTGCTGTTTTTTTTAGTACAATCTATTAACAAAGGACTCATTTATTTTTAGTACATTTACATCTACATATTGTCAACTAAAGCCCTCAAAACTGACATTTCGATTCCGGATTTTCACAAATGTTGGTTTGCGTTTTAATCTTCTCATTTTACTAAAATTAATTAGAATATTCAAAACATTTGTAACAGTAGAAACGTAACTTAGAATGATTGACTGTATAGACATTACACGATTTGACAGTTTGTTTCAACAGCCCGTATTTAAAAGCGCACCTTTTCGAGTTTGTATTTTAAGCACACTCTTTACACTTTTTTCGAGTTCGCGTTTAAAATATTGAATGTTTTACTCGGATCACAAATAAATGATTCGAGATCGATTCGTACAATTATTATTTTATTTTTAAACGAGTTAATGGCACGTATTCGAATCAATCTTCCGCGTTATATAAAAACAGCACATTGTAAGTTCCACGATATCACAATGACGATTGTTTTGTATATAAAGTCGAATGATATTATATATAGAACACGTCCCCTGCACGGACACGCACGGCACTGACTAAAATAACAACACATTGGTAAAGTATGACATTCATTGACAGATAAACATAATCGTAACACACATTTTTATTAACATCATCAATTCATCATACTTGTATAGGTCGTTGTATTTATGACAGATTTGTCAGAGCAGAACGAGTATCGTACGAATAAAGTCTGTTCTGAACGGTGAGATTAACAGCGTTACCAAAGTGTTGGTCACATTGGTAATTTCTTACCGCGTTGTTAAGGTGGTTCGATTTTCATACAATTTTTTTTTTCTTTTATGGACAAATTGAGATTCATTTTACAGTGAAATCACAGCTACTAGCGTTTATTTTGGTCTGTCATCATTCATCATCAGCCTTTTGTAGTCCACTGCTGGACATAGGCCTCTCCCAAGACACGCCACTCAGCCCGATCCTCGGCTTTTCGCTTCCATCCACCGCCAGCTGTCCTACGTATATCGTCACTCCATCGAGTCTCAGGGCGTCCTACGCTACGTTTGCCAATTTGCGGTCTCCACTCTAGAACACGTCTACCCCAGCGGTTGTCGGTTCTGCGACAAATATGTCCAGCCCATTGCCACTTCAGCTTGCTAATACGCTGAGCTATGTCTGTATTTTGGTCTTTATTTCCAGCAAATCACAATTGCTTGAATAAAACAGTAGATTATTATAGTAGATATTTTATTACAAACTAGCGGCATGTCCCTGCTTTGTACGGGTGGACATTTATTTTCTAATTATATTCTAGTAATAAATATAGCCTATGTTATTCAGGGAGAATGTAGCATTCTAATGGTGAAAGAATTTTTGAAATCGATCCAGTAGTTTTTGAGTTTAGTTTATATTCGTTACAAATACAAAAATACAAATCTTTTCTCTTTGCATTTTATTTGTATAAATATAGATAGGCTTGCGTTTGAAGACGAAGATGAACACATGCAGCATATTTGGTTCTTTTCTGAATTATGTTAGATTTATAAGCATATCAATTCACGCTTGGAAAATCGAGAGAGAGAGAGAGAGAAATATCGTTTTATCGAATTATTTATCAAATCGAATATGATCTGATCAGATCTATTAGTCGCGAGACCTTTCTAAAAAGGACCTTACAACGCTCGCGAGTGAAATCACGGATCACTATTGGAAACGGTCCCAACAATGACTGTGTGTAAAATTGTGTACAGGCGCACGTTGCGCTGAACGCGCCGCCATTGCGTCCCATCCCGACCTCTGGACGCTCGCTGTAGGTACATTTTAACATAATTTCTTACAAAAACATTTGTATTTGAATTGTAAACGATTTAATGTTCGCTACATATAATTTTGTAGGTACGTATAACAAAAAACAATAAAATATTACTCAGCATGACAATAAACTATACATTTATTATTAGTAAGTACCTAAATAATGTTATTAATAACTGTCATGTAGCCACGTAATAAACTAATTTATATCAAATTTACAAATAAAACAAAATCATAAATAAACTATAAAACTATACTATAACTACTACTATAAAATAAACACGCCGTCGAGATCGCTGCCGCGCGGTAGGGTTCCCAGCACGCTGGCGGCATTGCCCCGTTGTATGGCTAAGCTTAGCCTTTGACGTAGGTAGGCGCCAGCTCTGGGATTCCCCGAAGCGAGGACCAGCCGCTTCGAAATGTCTTTAATAATTTTTTTTGTGTCGGACGACCACGGACCCATTGTTTCCACAGCCAGCCCAACAACTCATAATGCCACGTAATTGGATTAATTCAAATTTGTTCATAACCAGAACATAACAATATTTAATAGGCAACGCAGAAAAAAAAAACACCTACACAGAAGAATTGATATGCAAGCATAATTATATTTGCGAAAATTATAATACGCAGAATGTAAGACAAATAAATCAACATCTTCGATCGAATCAATAACTTTAAGCCTGGTGGTTCATTGGTAGCAAATCTGCTTTGAGAGCTGTAAGGACGTGGGTTCAATTCCCACCCAGGACAAACATTTTGTGATGTTGTTTTGTTCTGTCTGGGTGTTCTGTATCCTACTAATATTAAAAAACCGGTAGTATGCTAATATGGATGTATGTTTGTTACACTTTCACGTAAAAACTATGGAACGGATTTAGATGAAATTTGGTATGGAGGTAGCCAAGACCCTGGATTAACACATAGGCTACTTTTTATCCCGAAAACATGTAGCTGGTAACACCGCGGGGCGCAGCTAGTGTATTATAAGTAGGTATGTATTTGCAAAAGCGTTTATGTATTCTATCAGTTATCTGACTTCCATCTGACTCTGTTTAGTTTGGGGTCAGATGGTGTTGTGTGATATTTATTTATTTAACTAAATAATGGACGCTGGTTACACCGTGTGGCACATGCTTTAGTCGTTTCACTGTAACATGTACGTATGTAAGGACAAGGTACCAGCTCGGGCGGATTACATGACCAATCTGTCAAGAGACGCAACTCGACTGATAATGAAAGGTCACATAGATTATGAAAACATTAACGACACAAATAAGACATGTGGGGAAATTGATATTTTTATTGCTGAGAAATTATACACTGTTGATATTTTAACTAAAATATTTTAAACTGTGGTTAGCGCGGTAGGTTCGCATGCCGAAGGGCGTGGGTTCAAACCCCAACAATGAGCTTGAGCTGCCGGTGAAGGAAAACATCGTGAGGAAACCAAAGCATGGTGGTAGAGTTATTTAGTACTCGGCTGGCTAGCTACCACCCTCAAGTTGAAAATCTGCCGCCAAGCATCTAACGGTGTGTTCCGGCAGCCTCACTTGAGAGCCAGTTGCATTCCAGGCTAGGTGTGCTTTACCATCTTCGGCCACACCTTCACTTGACATCAGGTGAGCTGTGGTCAAACACCTAGCCTGTCAACCATTAAAAAAAAAAAAAAAAAAAAAGTTCCCGTTCACGTGGGAATACAGGGATAAAAAGTACCCTATGCCATCCGGAGATAGTGTAGCTTCCCAACGGTGAAATAATTTTATAATTTTTGAAATCGGTCCAGTAGTTTCGGAGCCTATTCAATACAAACAAACAAACAATCAAATCTTTCTTCTTTATAATAGTATAGATTGTATTCAGATTAGATAAATATTTAAAATTATATTCAAATTAAATTGAATCTTTGTCACTGTTGTCATTAAAACGACTTTTAAGCGAACATACACTAAAAATATAATTAAATAAATAAATATAAATAATAATAATAATAAATATCGTAGGACATTACACACAGCGCCATCTGACACAAAACTAAGTAAAGCTTGTACTATGGAAGTCACTTTTAAACTTCCGCAAAGTAACGCTTGAATGAATCAATTACCTTTATCTCTACATTTGTATAAAACAAAGTCACTTCCTGCTTTCTGTGCACTTAAATCTTATAAACTACGCAATAGATTTTAATTTGGTTTCCATCAATAGACAGAGTGATTCAAGAGGAAGGTTTATATGTATACCTAATACATGCATATGTACCAGATTAGTATCTACATTGCAACCGTGCGAAGCCGGGGGCGGTCGCTAGTACATAGTATAAAACAAACTCGCTTCCCGCCGTCTTTAGGTACGCTTAGAATTACGCAACGGATTTTAATGTGATTTCCATCAACAAATAGTGTGATTCAAGAGGAAGGTTAATATGTACCTACATACATAATACACGACAATGCAATAATCTTAATTTTGCGAATTTTTGTGATCTTACGTAAGAACTATTGAGTTCCTCTCACCCCCTTGTAAAAAATAAGACATTATCGTTCCCCCCCCCCCCTCTAGATTGTCTTACGTAAGTGATAAATGAATGTCTCCATTATACACCCGTGCAAAAACGGGGCGGGTCACTAGTACGGTATTGTCACTTAAAAAAGGCCACCGTAAAAAAAGTGAGGACAAAAAAAAACAGTTTTCAGTTAGTATTTTTTGTTTTACTTAATAAAATCATTTTTGTTACTGAAAACACAATAAATTAATAAGCTACACTACACTTACGTGGACACCTAAATGGTTCATTCCGTACAACCTGACCGATAATCCTATTTGTTATCTTTTAAAATGTCACTAGAACCATTAGAAAGCAGTAAATCTTACAATGGCATACCGCCATGTTCCGAGAATCGTTTAAAAACTATTAGGATAGCTTAAATTTTAGGCTAATGCGGGGGTGGTGACCATAGTCATAAATACCGTGCAGTCATTAAACTGTCACAAGGTATTTTGTTAGGAAATTATAGAGTTTGGAAACAGAGCATAAGATAATAATTGGCGGCTAACTAATATTGGTAGATATGAACTCTGAATACACTTTATTTTGACATGTAATCAGTGTTTTAAAACTCATTTAATGACATATTTAAAATTTTGAAGTGACTTTTAACATTGGTGTTGTCAATAAAATATTTGTATTTGTAGATTTCTTTTTTACGGTTGACAGGCTAAGTGTTTGAACACAGCTCACCTGATGTTAAGTTAGTCGAAGATGGTAAACACACCTAGCCTGGAATGGAACTGGATCTCAAGTGAGACTACCGGAACACATCGTTAGGTGCTTGGAGGCAGATTTTCAACTTGAAGGTGGTAGCTAGCCAGCCGAGTACTAGAGAGTACGCTACCACCATACTATGGTTTCCTCACGATGTTTTCCTTCACCGGCAGCTCAAGCTCATTGTTGGGGTTCGAACCCACGTCCTTATGCGTGTAAAGCGACCGCGCTAACCACTGAGCTATCATCGCTACAAATTCTAAAAACTATAATCTATTATAACTGCACTGTTACATCGTTGCTAGTAGCACAGATTCTTGTTGTGGGGGCGTCGATTCGATTCGCGTTCAGGATAAATATTCATGTGACAAACATAAAAGTTTTGTTTCTAAGGAATTATGTATAAAAAGTAAGTATTTCCAGATTCCGTATCAACTTCGAATCACCTAAAATTGATATAAAACGAAATAACGATTTTAAATGTATATATGTAATAGATTTCATACAACTAACTGCACGGAATGAATAACAATTACATAATATGATGCAGCTGTCAAACGATAGCTCCACTATGAACGCCATCTATTGAAAGTAATCCGAACTGGCATTTCTCATACAAAATTACAATTTGGATTTTACAAAAATGTCAGTATTCGGAAAAAACAAAACAGCATAAAAATGGTCGAGCCATTTTCAAATTTTATCGAGAACTAGAGGACGCCCGCCATTTCACCCGCGTAGTTCTCGTTCCCGTGGGAATACAGGGATAAAAAGTATGCCTATGTCACCCGGGGATAGTGCAGCTATCCAACGGTGAAAGAATTTATGAAATCGGTCCAGTAGTTTCGGAGCCTATTCAATACAAACAATCAAATCTTTCCTCTTTATAATAGTATAGATAGATAACGATAACATATTTATTTACTTTGATTATTTATTTATACCTTGAAATTAACGATAACAATAGATTGTTTTACACAGATAATCATACACGTTTGACCTCCAACCTGCTTGATGTTAAGCGAAGATGCGGTCAACGATGGAGTACGATTAGTCGTTTACGTAGAAAAAACCGATTTACTCGCGACTTGAAGGCATCAAGATTATCTTGGACCACAGTACATATATAATTATATATACATAGTCGTGTTTGAAACACGACGCGTGTCAAGGGCGAGGAACGTGGCCTGCTGAAAAATTCATCCAAAATCGGTACCGCTGCTACGCCCTCGATCGATACTTATGGATTATTCAGTATAGATAATTAGTAAGGATTGAGATCGTATCCTGGAATAACTTTGAATTGATAGTAGTAATATATCTAATTGACCTAAGAAGTTGTTCATTTATATTGAATCGATTTTATAAAACAGTTCAACCAGCGGCGGCCTTAGCTGTTGCGAGGCCCGGAGCGACAGATCATTGTGAGGCCCTTTTTTCTTTGAGTTCCGTTTTACTAAAAAATGAGTTCGAGTGCTCGAGTGGCCGTAACATGCTTGCACTAATAATGAAACCGTGCGTTTAGGGGGGGGGTTTTGATAAGTGCGAGGCGCGAGATACACAAACATTATATGGTAGAGACTTTTTTCTACGAGGACGCGAGGCCCCGGGCGGTTGCCCTGCTTGCCACCCCCTAAGGCCGCCACCGAGTTCAACCTGTTACGCGGCGAACAACAAAACTACTTTTTTAAAAAGTACTGACAATTTATTTATATATTTATAGATTTAGAGAGATGTGGACTTGAACTTGGTTGGAATAGAACTGGGTTAGGAAATGGGAGTCGGGTGTATTTATTAGGTCGGAATAGGAAAGCAGGGACAAAGGACATGGGAACAGTAAACAAAAATAACCTAATGACTTATTTACTACACTTATCTAAGTCTACTTTACTAATGATTTATTTATGACTCTTATTCTACTTATTTGTTAGAGGCGAGGGGTCTGACCATCTAACACCTCCCCCCTTAGAACAAAGATCGAGCTGTGCGCGATTTTTGAGGGGAACTCATGGTGGCGGTGGCGGAGACGCTCTCGTCGGAGTCTTCATCTTCGGAAATCGTCGCTGTGGTTTGGCTAATATTTGCCATAGGAATTGCGATGTGGTTTCGTTGGCGTCGTCTATCAAAACAATTATTAAAGATTTGTATGCAACCTTCATTGTGTTTTCTTCTAAGCGAAGTCGGGCAGATACGTAGGAGTTTGTAAATGAGGAATGCTAGCATAGCCAGTCCAATAATGTAAGTAAATAGTGAAAATTTTGAAGAATGTTTTTCTAATAGCGAGGCTTCTCGATAGGCTTTTATTTTTGCAGATTGTAATTTCAGTTCTTCCTTTATAGAATTCAGTCCGTCGGTTGAAACTTGATTGATGTGGAGTGGTATTAGTTCAGGGGACTTCGGAATAGTGTCTTCGATTTTGTAGCAGGGGTCTTCAATGTCGACTGTGACGAAGGGGTGGCTGATGTTCTTGCTAGTTTCTTCGATAGCCGTTAACGTAATAAAGGCTGTATACAGTGTGCAGCCTTTAGGTAAAGTGAGAATACCGTTTCTTGGTAAGGTGAGGTGCTGTATAGTTTCCTTGCACTGAAGGGATGACGTAGTTTCAGTTTCTAGAATGAAAAGCCAGGTATTCGTTTCAATTGGCTGAAAAAGGTTGATTTTAGCAGAGAACGTGGTTGGTTCGCAGATCGCTGGTAATTTTGTAGTTGGTTGCGTGAGGATAGCCATTTCACACGTCGGCCGCATCTGGTAGTTGTAGATAGGTTGATTGCAGATCCATCTTCTTGTAGTGACGAGTTTGCATTTTGACATGGAGTCCGTTGTCAGGTACTGATGTTGTGTCGGGCTCGTGGCTAAATATGGTTGCTCCGGGAGAATAGTTGAGTATAGGATTGCACCACCAGGATGGGAAATTGGAATGGAGTAGAGGTGGTATAGGGTGAATACATCATTCTTTACCAACGGGAAATTTATTATGTAAGTAAGTTTATTCATATATATATAAGAAGATAGTGAAGCGGAATTTAATATCTTGTGAATATTTTCAAACGTTACAGGGAGAATCAGGCTTCCAGTTCGCATATGGGTTGAAGCGAGTAATTCATTATATAGCCTTTCGGCTGAAATAACAGAGGGATGAACGGCGCCTGATTTAATGAAGAGAATAGAAGTGAGAACGTCGTCTAGTTCAGATTCAAGTGACATAACGGATTCTAGAATCTGGATAGAAATTGTTGAAATTTCTTCGGCAGTTTTAAGGTCAAAAAGAATGCCGTTACTTTCATTTAGGTATTTGCTAATTCGTTCTAGGTTTTCATTGAGAATGAGTTCGTCGTAATTTATTTTTGAAATAGTATCATTGAAGTTGGTTATAGTCGACGAAATAATTTGGATTTGTTGTTTTAGTAAGTCGGTTTGTTCAATTTCGCGTTTTTCCAGTAGCTGAATGCACTTTTCATAATGTCGGGCGTCTTTGGCGTCTGGAGTACCTATGAGCCATTTCAGTACTGAACCTAGACCATCGAAAACTTCGCGTTTTGTTCTAGTCTTTAAGTTGTAGGCTGTGATTTCTGAGAGACGGGCATTTATTTTATCAAGGCTTAGTTGTATAAAAGAACTTGTGGTAGATTGGGAGAACGTTTTGGGCTTGTTTGAGAGGAGAGAGAAGTAATTATTACTAAGACGTTGTAAAGAGTCTCGAGAAAGGTAGAGGGGTTCGAGATTCCTATAAATTATTAACTTCCATGATGATTCAGAGATTTGGATATCGCCTTCTTCCTTAAAATAGAGGCCTGACTTGGAAGGGAGTGGCTGTATTACGGCATCTCCCACAACCAAAGTTGCGGAGTACCTGAAAAATGGAATACGCTATCTTATAATATTATTCCCTAATAGGGCCTAGGAGCTAACTACTTATTATTTCTAAGGCTTATGCGTAATTTGATTAACTTGTAGAATTTATATAAGGCTAGAAGTACTAGAAATTTGATCGTCGAACATAGTATGAAACTAATGTAGGGATTTTGCATCATGTTATGGATGTTATATATGTCTGTTGCGTTAACAGGAGTCGGTGTAGTAAGGATGGGATTGGCAGACGTAGAGTAACACCTGGAAGGATATTTGTATATGATTAATCTAAACTTAATTAATACCTACATATATTTACAATTGTAAGCTACTTAAATCTGAAACATGTAAAGGGCGTAAGCGATTGCCATGAACTAGGTGGTTTTTCCCACTTTTCTTAATTAGGTAATTTTCATTAAAACCTTTCCTAATGATTTGATATGGGCCATCCCATTTGCTGTCTAGATTATTGGGATTCGGGACGCGGAGCATTACTTTGTCTCCTACGTCGAAATTTGCTACGTTTTTGATTTGGTTGTCGTAGCGTTCTTTTGCTTTCTCTTTCATGGACTTAGTATTGTTAGATGCTATTTCACGGGCAAATTTTAACCTTTCATTTAAATCGCGTAGATAGTCGTGAGTCGTGTAGTCGTCGTTGTCTTTAGCCGAATAGAGGAGACGAGGCTTAAAGCCGAAGAGTAATTCATGAGGGGTATAACCGGTTGTCTGATTAAGAGAGGTATTATGGCACATAATAGCAAGGGGAATAATTTGATCCCAATTACTGTTGTCTCTTTTGTGATACATTCGGATATGATCTCGGAGCGTCGCGTGGAAACGTTCTAGTGAACCATTAGTTTGAGGGTGGTATGCAGTACTGAGAGTGTGTTTAGTACCCAACAGCTTCATGAGTTGTCTTATTACATTATTAACGAACTCTCCGCCTTGGTCGGAGTGGAAACGCTTAGGTATTCCATAATGTTGGCAAAACGTCATAAGAGATTTAGCAACAGTGATTGCTTGTTTGTCGGGGATAGGATATGCCTGTACAAATTTAGTCAAGTCGTCTTGGAGAGTTAGTATGTATTTATTAGAGTCGCCTGTAATGTCAGAATAAGAAACTAAGTCAATGGTGACTCGCTCAAAAGGCTCTGTGGAAGAGGATGTGATTACCATAGGTGACTTATAAGTTTTCCTTTGGATCTTGTTACGCTGGCATGTCAAACAATTATCAACGTAGCTTTTGATATCGTCAGTCATGCCTTTCCAGAAATATTCATCCCTAATTTTGCGAGTTGTTTCTATAATGCCTCTGTGTCCTGAAAGCGGTTCGTCATGAAATGTTTTTAAGATTTGGGGAATTTCTTCTTTATTGGGATACTTTATTCTATTCTGGCAAATAGTAATTTCGCAATCATAACAGTCTGCTAAGTAAGCTGTTATATTATTTTGTTGGTTACCTAACAGTTTACAAGTAGTGTCATTTTTGAGTTCGGGTACGTAGAGTGATTTAAAGTTATGGGTTTGTAGACAGGAAAGCAATACTTTAAAATAGCTCTCAGAATCCCAAGGGTCAAAGTGGTTGGGTCGAGTGATACCAAAAACGATATTTTGGTTTTTGTTGGAAACCAATAAATCTACTTGATAAAGGTCCTTAGAACTGTCAAGATATGGTTCTACTTGAGAACAAGCACTTATAGCTTCGTTAAACAAATTATTTTTGTCTGAATGTCGTGCTGACGTGGGAACTAAAATGTTTTTGTGGCGTCCGTCTAAAAGATTGTCGGGAGATATCTTAAGATTGCGCATGTCAATGTTTTCAGCGGGTAAATGTATGAAATGTTCATAATTGAGCTGTAAGTATTCATTATTGTGTTGTGGGTCGTCATCTTTGGTTAGGTCGATAGTCGTTGTATTAAGGATTGGTGGACGGGAAAGAGCGTCGGCGTTAGTGTTGGATTTGCCTGCCTTATAGATAATTTCATAGTCAAATTCTTCTAATTTAAGTCTCCATCGAACAAGGCGACTGCCCGGGTCTTTCACAGAAAACAACCAGGTCAGAGGCTTGTGATCTGTTACAATTTTGAACTTCCTTCCAAATAAATAAGGACGAAAATGTTTCACTGCCCATACTATGGCCAGTAATTCACGCTCTATAGTGGAATAGTTCGATTCGGCTTGATTCAGAGTACGAGAAGCGTATGCGATGGGAAGATCCGATCCTACTTCACCTTGCGAGAGAATTGCGCCAATTGCATGAATTGAAGCGTCCGTTGTAAGGACGAACTCTTTACTGAAATCAGGGTATTGCAACAGAGGAGCTTTAGTAAGAATATTTTTACAGGAATCGAAGGCTTGTTGTTGATCATTGCTCCATATAAAAGGAACGTCCTTTTTGAGGAGGCCTGTTAAAGGCTTTGTGAGTTTGCTGAAATTTGGAATAAAGCGTCGATAGTAACCTGCGAGACCTAGAAATGATTTAATATCTTTACATGATTTGGGGACTGGAAAATCCTGAACAGCTTTGACTTTATCGGGATTTGGTTTGACACCTTCAGACGAAATAATGTGACCAAGGTAAACTACTTCCTTTCTCATGAACTCACATTTATCAGGTTGAATTTTCAGGCCGTACTTTTTCAGCCGCTGAAAAATTTCAGTGAGTTTTTGTTCATGTTCCTGAATACTAGAAGCAAATATAACAATATCATCAAGGTACACAAAACAGCGTTCACCCTGTAATCCGTACAAAATGTTGTCCATAGCTCGCTGAAAAGTTGCTGGAGCATTTTTTAGGCCGAATGGCATGCGAAGAAATTCATAATGGCCAAAAGGAGTATTGAAGGCTGTTTTTGGAATATCCTTCGGGTCTAACTCAATTTGGTGGAAGCCTGACGCGAGATCTAGAGTTGTGAAATACTGTGAGTGACCTAGTTTGTCTAATATGTCGGCTATGTTAGGCAATGGGTAGCTATCTCCTATAGTAACTTCGTTTAATTTTCTATAGTCAACAACCATACGCCATTTGCGTTTACCTGAAGCGTCAAGTTTTTTAGGAACTATCCAAATGGGACTAGTCCAAGGTGAAGTGCTCGGGCGAATGATTTTTTGATCTAAGAGTTTTTGTACTTGACTTTTTACTTCTTGGTTATGGATCTGTGGGAACCTATAAGTTTTTGAATGTATGGGAGTATCTGAAACAGTGGGGATTTGGTGTTTTGTATGGCTTGTGAAAGTTAAAGGATCACCTTCAAGATAGAATATGTCAGAAAATTGATCTACAATCTTATTCAATGATTCATTCTCATCGTCATTCAAATGGTCTCGTCTAATTAGTTTATGAACTTCGTCGCGTTTGTTAATCATAATTGTTTTGTTTGTCGTATGAATAGGGAGAGTAATCTCGTTATCTAGTGAGTCATTTAATAGAGTAGCTTGGATATCTGGAATGGAAATTTCTTTGTCTTCATCTGTCGTGTTTACGCATGTAATTATGAAAGAGTGATCAATGACGTTTACTAATGCGTTTGGGATTGCTATGCCTTTACCTATTTCTTGCTTATCAATTATGGCGGGGCCGTTTTTTATATCTTTGGTTGTACAAGTTATAACGGTTTCGCATCTTGAACCTATGAACTGTTTATCTTTTTCTATACATTTGTTTTCTTCTCCGAAATGGAATAATTTGTAATGATGTTTATCTAGTCTCATGGTTTTTGAGGCAATGTAAATATTTACGCCGGATCTTGACATGAAGTCAAGCCCTAAGATACCGTCTGCTTCGATGTTCAGATCGGCTACATGGAATGTGTGTTTGCGGAAATTGTCGAGTGATATTTCTGCCGTACCGTAACTTCTAATCAAACTATCTTTAGCAACTCCTACAATTGACACGATGTTCGATACATCTAAACTATTATTGCCGATTTTGTCTTTACGCAAGATAGAAATAGCGGCTCCGGTGTCAATGAGCAGAGTTACTGGCTGGCCATCAACGTGAAATTTACAGTAAAGTAATTCTTCAGGAGGAGTATTAAGGACTGAAATTGGAATGGCATTAGATTTAGAAATAGAATTTGTTTCGTAATTAGATTTGGAATTGGAATTGGTTTTACGATTGGATTTGGGATAAGATTTTGATTTCGACTTAGATTTAGAGTTGGATTTTGATTTGGGAATGGATTTGGAAGCTTTGTTGGATTTGGGAGATATAGCATTATGACAGCCAAGAGTTTGGGGCTGGTTACCCTGTTCGTAGGCTGATGTAGATATGGTTTGCGTGGAAGCATCGCAGGTTTGTCTTCGATAGACTGCGCGAACCTGAGTTGATGCCTCACGCGTGTTTTTCTGTGAGAACCTAGGAGGGATTATTCTAACTGGATCTTTCCTAGGTCTAGGACAGTCTCCAAGTCGCATACTTGCGTTTGGTTCGACTGGGTCGATTGGTAGTGGGCTGAACCGGTTTCCATCGAATTGCCCGATTCGATGGCCGCCTGCGAGTTTAAATGATGGACTTGAGCCATACTCGGACTTTGTTGCGTTTGACCGAACCTTTGGTTGTTATAGGCTCTTTTCCTACATTCACTTATCAAATGCCCTGGATTTTTACAGTAATTACAGAACTTATGGGGTGAACCGGACTGAGCTGCATTGAATTGCCTAGCGTTAGGCTGTGTTGGCTGAAACGCTTGGAATTGTCTAGGGTTAGCTTGCGGAGAAGATTGTGGCTTAATAAACGACTGTGAAGCTTGAATAGGATGTCTCATAGGTTTCGGCTGAAAAACCGGGCGTGTGTTCAGTGGTCTAGAATTCAGTTGAAGACTGGCTTTGTATAGTTGTTGCCGCGCGTTATTCATTGATCTAATTTTGTCTTCTTGCATAGCGAAATGCCCAGCATCTGAAAGGTGCTTAAACTCTTTCGTACGGAGCATCGCGCCTATATCGTTATTTAAGCCGTTGACGAATACGCTCAATGCTGTCTCTTCGGTACTTAGTTTTCTACCTAACAGAGAACTATCTTTTATTTCCGCAGTTAATTTTTCAATTATCTTGCTTCGTAAAAGATCGACACGGTGATAGTACTCAGTAATCGTTTCTTTTTCTTTTTGAAACATTGATTGTAATTCGAGAGAAAGGTGTGCTATAGTTTTGACGTTCGAAAATTTTTCGATAAGGTAGGACTGTAAGGTGTCCCAATCTAGGAACTGTTTGGCATGTACGTCTGCAGCTTGAGGTCCAACGATTTTATTTAGAGCGTAAATCAGAAGGACTTGTGCATCGTCGGATGCTGCTAGTTGAAAGGCTGAGTTACAAGATCTTACAAAGCGATAGACCTGTGAAGTTTGGCTTGTGTCGAACTCAGGTATTAGCTTGATCAAGGTTTCAAGAGATAGTGAACGAACCGTTGAAGTTGCCATTTTGATCGTTTATAGATATATACACAGAATATATTTACCACATAAAATATATGAGATATTTGAATTAACTCTTATATGAAAATAGAAGATCCGTAAGTAAGAATGATGAGTTGGTAATGGATATAGAAGGTTGAATTTAAGATTAGGAAGGAATAGAGCAATACCAAGTAGTTTTAGCCACTTACCACGTAACCAGGATACTCAGGAACAGGAACATGAGGTCGGCGACACGGTCGAATCCCTCCGGGAACCGCAGCAGCACCGTTGCTTCTACGTTAGTGTCGACTTAGCACTCACGCTGATCCTACCGACTGCGCCAAATTGTTACGCGGCGAACAACAAAACTACTTTTTTAAAAAGTACTGACAATTTATTTATATATTTATAGATTTAGAGAGATGTGGACTTGAACTTGGTTGGAATAGAACTGGGTTAGGAAATGGGAGTCGGGTGTATTTATTAGGTCGGAATAGGAAAGCAGGGACAAAGGACATGGGAACAGTAAACAAAAATAACCTAATGACTTATTTACTACACTTATCTAAGTCTACTTTACTAATGATTTATTTATGACTCTTATTCTACTTATTTGTTAGAGGCGAGGGGTCTGACCATCTAACAAACCGCCCTAAAGTTATACACAACAAATATAATTGGATTTTTATTTATTTATACAGATAAGTAAATTATATATCGACGTATAACACTCAAACCTAATCAACTGCAAACATCAATTTCTTGGACCGACCACTAATAGTATTGTGACTATCGGACAGATTTATCGATAACCAAAATTCACGATAACGGATTGTTTCAAAATCGATATGTAACATGTATCGATATCACGGCTACCGATTGGATACTGAGAGCCGAGGGTCAGAAGGGTGGCCGTAGCTATAATAAGCGCGATTACTGAAGCAAGTAACTTGGATGCAGTGGCTCAGTAAAAAATGGTCTGATGAGCGCGATTGCCTAGATCGAGTAAACAACATTCACGTTTCGATAAACAAACAAGTCGATTTTTTCCTGAAAAACATCGTTAAGCCAATGCGATTTGTGTGTAGTGGTGGAAAGAACAGTTTTCAAATATATTTCTTTGTTTTTAATTTAAAACTCGCGGACGCCTCGCGGTTTCATCCGCGTAGTTCCTGTTCCCGTGGGAATACAAGGATAAAAAGTAGTCTATGTCACACGGAGATAGTTTAGCTTCCCAACGGTGAAAGAAATCTTGAAATCGGTCCAGTAGTTTCAGAGCCTATTCAATACAAACAAACAATCAAATCTTTCCTCTTTATAATAGTATAGATAGATAGATATAGATTAAATCCTCGAGGCTTGCTTTGCTCAGATCTTCAAGCATGGAAGTCTGGAAGGAGGAAAGGGAAGCCTTTGCTCAGCAGTGGGGCATTAGAGGCTGATAAAAAATGTATATATTATATAGATTCCACAGACAACCCGTGCATCCATTGTCAACTTTGAATTACAATATTTATATTTTGTATAATCCAGGTAGAAAGTTAAGTTAATTAACCTAGGGTTAGAGTACGTTTCTGTGTGTATAACGCAAATAAACGAATAAAAAAACATGAACGCTTGTTTAACCAACGACGCTAAAACAGGGATGTTATTAGTTAACATGTCTGTGGCGTTGTATTACATTGACACACAGTGGCATTGTCTGCAGTTTTGATTTAGTTTTATCGTTGACAGACTAATTGTTTATATAATTACTAATTGACCATAGCTCACTCGATGTTAAGTGACGGTGTGGTTGAAGACGGTCAATACTCCAAGCCTGGAATAGAACTGGTTCTCAAGTGACGCTGCCGGAACACACCTTTAGATGTTAGATTTTCAACTTGAGGCTGGTTAGCAACCTGTCGAGTACTAGAAAGTACGCTACCACCATGCTATGTTTTCATGATGTTTTCCTTCACCGGCAGCTCAAGCTCATTGTTGGGGTTTGAACGTGCGGCTTGAGGGTTCAAGTAGAAAAGTTATTTGTAGCAATAATAGCTCAGTTAGCGCGGTCGGTTCGCATGCAGAAAGGCGTGTGTTCATACCGGTGCCGGTGGAGGAAAACATCGTGAGGAAACCATATCATGGCGGTAGGGTACTTTCTAGTACTCGACTGGCTAGCTACCACCCTCGAGTTGAAAATCTGCCGCCAAGCATCTAACGGTGTATTCCGCCAGTTCCATTCCAGGGTAGGTTATCATCATCAAACACACCGTCACTTAACATCAGATGAGCAGTGTTCAAACACCAAGTCTGACGACAACATAAAAAAATTTAGTTAGTTTTAAAAATAACCCGCTGCACTCTTACCGACGTTTAACACGACAAAAAAGATTGCAGGCAAGTTTTGTAAGTTCTTCTAAGCCATGCTCTTACCTGTAACAAAGAAGAATTTAAATTAGTAAGTTAAATTAAGTAAACGATGAAAGTTTTTTTCTATTAATATTGGAGTTAATTGAAACTTTATTATGTTTATAATTACTTATTGACAAGATAACGTAACAGCGAGTAGGTGAAAAAGAAAATTAAAATAAATTGAAATCCTATTTTAGTGAAATGAGTGTTTCAGAGAATAGAGAACTGTAAAAAAAATAATTTTGTAGGACTATTCACACAAAGCTCAATTACACTTTTCTTCGTACGAGTGTTCAAGCAATGAGTTAATGTGGTTCGATTTCCGTACAAATTGATTTTTCCATTTATGGGCAAATAGAGCATAATTTTATAGCGCGTTTATTTTGGTCTTTTGCTTGAATAAAACAGTCGATTTTTAAAAATTATTTTGAAAAAGTAGCCTATGTGTTAATCCAGGGTCTCAGCTACCTCCGTACCAAATTTCATCCAAATCCGTTCAGTAGCTTTTGGCGTGAAAGAGTAACTAACAAACATCCATTCAGACTATAACATTTTTTTTTTATGGTTGACAGGCTAGATGTTTGACCACAGCTCACCTGATGTTATGTGAAGGTGTGGTCGAAGATGGTACAGCACACCTAGCCTGGAATAGAACTGGCTTTCAGGTGAGGCAGCCGGAACACACCGTTAGGTGCTTGGTGGCAGATTTTACAATGTGAGGGTCGTAGCTAGCCAGTTGAGTACTAGAAAGTACCCTACCACCATGCTATGGTTTCCTCACGATGTTTTCGTTCACACAGTTCAATGTTGGGGTTTGAACCCACGCCCTTCGGCATGCGAACCGACCGCGCTAACCATTAAGCTATCATCGCGACAAAGCAATAACATTTATATTATTAGTGGGATTTCAATGAAAAAGTAAAATGTCGAACTATTCACAGCTACATAAAGATAAAGATAATTTATTTGTATACAACATGAGAAATTTTATACAATATACGCATAAATGATGTTCCAGTACTTAATGTGGCTGAGTCATGTTGTGCCGGTTAGGCGTACAAATGTCACGAGTGATGGCGCTATGCTCGTACAAACATTAAAATACTATTTTAATTACAGTCCACAATGTAAAAATTAAGTCATGTTAGTTAAAAAATAAATCAGATATCAAAATACAAAACACGTAAACTACAAAACACGTAAGCATGTTGGTAACATAACCTTTTGTGAAACTACAAAAATCGATTCCCAAATGTGGAAATAACGTGAAACACGAGGAAACCCCGCTATGTACTTGTGTATGTGAGGGAAAGCAATCGTTTCGCGCACCGATGTAAACGAAAAGCGAGAAGTTCTTGTATTTCTTGTTTTGATAAGAGCTGACGCTTGCTCTGCGCGAAGTAACTCAATTGTGTTTTAAGCTTTAACTTAACACAACAAAACAACAAACAACGTATATAAACACAACTGAACACAACACACTTAAGGTGGTTCGATTTCCATACAAATATTTTTTCGCCATTTATGGACAAATGAAACATAATTTAACAGTGACATCACAGCTACTCGCATTTATTTTGGCCTTTATTTGCGGTAAATTACAATTGCTTGAATAAAACAGTAGATTATCAGCATAAAATCAAATTTATGAATGATTTATAAGCAATTGTGATTTACCGCAAATAAAGACCAAAATAAGTGCCAGTAGCTGTGATTTCACTATAAAATTATGCTTTATTTGTCCATAAATGGCAAAAATTTATTTGTATGGAAATCGAACCACCTTAAGGGTGTTGTGTTCAGTTGTGTTTATACACGGGGATTCGAATGCATTCAAATTACATTTATAACTAAAATGAAACTTGTTATAGTAACAGAACTTATCTAGCTTACAATACAAGCGATTTAAACGGAAACTATTTTCAGTAACAGTTTCGTCCAACTTTTTATACCCCGCTTTCGAATAGTTAGTTTTTAGTCGAAATAGCTTTTTGTATCGAATTTTCGTTCGCAAAAACGGACTGTACAAAAAGTCCAGTACTAAAATTTCTACATTCGTGGTCTTTTTTTAAATATCAGAAACCATCTAATATTATAAATGCGAAAGTTATGTAGACCGTACATAATTTTGTTTGTTATTTTTCACAATTATATATGACTACCTGCGCACCGCGGTGTTACCCACTACACGTTTTCGGGATAAAAAGTAGCCTATGTATTAATCCAGGGGCTCAGCTACCTCCATACAAAAATTTCACCCAAATCCGTTCAGTAGCTTTTGCGTGAAATAGCAACAAACATCCATCCAAACTTTCACATTTATAATGTTAGTGGGATTTAGAATGCAAAAGCTTACATTCTAGAGAAACATAAATGTTCCACTTTTTTACTTCGGAAAAGTAGGGGGAAAAAGGGGGGCGGAGCTAATCCTCAAAAATCCTTAGGAACGTCGAATTTGTGCAACGACAGTTGTGGAAATTTCCCACTAAGTGTTAGTAGTGTGAGCAAAGTAATCTGGAATGGAAAGCTCCTACATAGCTTTGAACATAGTCGCAAAGTTGCGTTCATCAGTATTTTATTGAGTTAATTTCGGAGAGTGTGCTTCAGATCTGCATGGACTAATCCCCTTATGCTTTTATCGGACGGCCAGAAACTCGAAAAAGCAACGTTTTTCAACGTGGTACGGGTACGATAACGGGTACTTTCTTCTACTCGCCTGGCTAGCTACCATTCTCCGACTGAAAATCTACCGCTAGTTACCCAAAACGGTGAATTCCGGTAAACTCGCTTGCGAGCACAGTTCTATTCCAGGCTAGATGTTTACCATTTTCGACCACACCATCTTTTAATATCTATGCAAAAATAAAATAAGTAAAATATTAATAATATATATAAATAATTTATGCATAATGTTTTAGCATAGTTCAAAAATATACAAAGATAAAGATAGTTTGAACTATGCTAAAACATTTCCTACCAATCATTCCACAAGTAAAAACCATTAAATAAATAGCTAAATGAAATGTTTAATCGCAGTAAAACCTTTCTTTATGTTGAGGTTCCCATCGATGCCCATAAATCGATTACATTCAAAGTCACAATCGATTTGTAGCTCGTATTGTTTCGGTTTTAATTGCGATCGAGTACCGCCGAATGCCATTGTTCACTTTGACTGATTTGAGTGTAGACCTGAGAGGGGAACAGTGATGAATACTGTTACTACGTACAAGTATTATTAAGTACAATTTTCCTCTTGCATGCCAAATCTTAAACTTGTAATTTAAATTATAAAATTTAATTTGTTTATGTCCAACATAAAAAAAATCATTATAACTAATTTATTACTACAACATTTATTTCTAACGATATTGTTATTATTCTAGTGTTTGATGTTTTATTTATTTAACTTGTAACTTGTTAAAATTTTAGTGTATTTGATTGTAATGTGTTTATTTTTATATGGGTCTTGTTGCCTGAAGTAAATTTTTTTTTTTTTTTAAAGCTGTATTATGAGAAACGATAGAATACCTATTTAAAAAAAACATACAGAACACTCAAACACCAGACTTGTAGCGAAGATAGCTCAGTAGTTAGCACGGTCCGTTTACACGCTAAAAAGCGTGGGTTTTAACCCCAACAATGAGCTTAAGCTGCCGCTGAAGGAAAACATCGTGAGGAAACCATAGCAAAGTGGTAGGGTACTTTCTAGTACTCGGCTGGCTAGCTACAAAGCAACGATGCCTTGGACTCTGTTTTGCTACTCAAAGATTCGTGTGCCAATATTCAAATATTCATTGATAGGCGTTATCTTACTATCAGGAGAGCGTTTTGTTCGTCTCATTACTTTTACATTAAAAAAAACTTTATCCAAGTTTGTACGAGTAGATAAAACAGATTCTACGTACACGATGTTAGCTGGCTAGGTTAAACAAGCGAGTGCGGGAGCGGTGACCTGCTCCCGTTAGGAAATGGTTCAAGTGGGGGACATTTTGCAACGTCTTCCTGTTCCGGATTCCCACAGCTTCCTTTGGTTGTAATTTTTCAACAGAACCTTCATAGTATATTCTATTTTGAAGCGCCTTACAATTTGTTATCAATAGCTCTATTATATAATTCTATATTTAACAAAATATGTAAAAACAATACGCTCTCTTGGTGGTAAGAGATAACGCATGTCTATGATCACTGCATCAATACACAGAACTTTAAGCTGCAAAACAAAGTCCGGGACATCTCTGCTTTGGCGTTCATTACTTTGAGTTTTTTTTTTATAGCTGACAGGCTAGGTGTTTGCCCACAGCTCATCTGATGTTAAGTGAGGGTGTGGTCGAAGATGGTAAAGCACACCAAGCCTGGAATGGAACTGGCTCTCAAGTGAGGCTGCCGGAACACACCGTTAGATGCTTGGCGGCAGATTTTCAACTTGAGGGTGGTAGCTAGCCAGTCGAGTACTAGAAAGTACTCTACCACGATGCTATGGTTTCTTCACGATGTTTTCCTTCACCGGCAGCTCAAGCTCATTGTTGGGGGTTGAACCCACGCTCTTCGGTATGAGAACCGACCGCGCTAACCACTGAGCTAGTCTCGACAGCCCATTAATTTCGCTAGCTGCAGTACCCTTCAAACCGAAACAGAGTAATGTTTACACACTACTGCTTGGCACTAATATCTAGTACTGCGGTGGTTCTATACACATACGTAAGTATCAGAATGTCTGTATTCTAAAATGTCATAATTCAAAATCTAAAACCTTGTACTACATATTAGACAGTAACTTGCAAATCACAAGCTGAATAAATTTAATATCAAGTCAAATAAATGAATAAGTACAATCTAAATCAGCTGCGTCAAATAAATCTTAAAACACGATAATGTCAGGTACTTGTTTCTTACTTGGTAGCCTAATAAACTTCAAGCAAGTCCCAAAGCATCAATGCAATTGAAAGCAAATATCGGTCATATTGTCACCACAAAATATAGTTAGCCCTGCGGTGTCAGAAACAAGAAATTACCTATAGATTGGTTTATACGACCGCTGGGAAATAGACCACGGGAATGGGAAATAATTAATGGTATATCAGAATTAATTAACGCCTATACAATTTATTCGAGCGTCATATTACTCTTGCATAATAAATAAAAGTAAAAATACCTCTATTTCCCAAAATACCCTTAAATAACATTGTAAATGTTGGTTATCATTTGCCAATCGTTATATTTTTGTATTAATCTAAGTTAGTTCATTTTTGGGATATGGGCCCCTCCACGTGTGAAGCTTCCAGTTACTTGCATAATAGGATAGGCATATTATGTCCAACAGTGGACTGATCTTACTATGGAAACTGATGTTGTTACTGTTCTGCTTTGACTCCTTGAAAAAAGTCACATGATATGACCGAAACTATAATCGTATTATCTGACACGACCAAAAGTCAGTAATCCCATATAAATAAAATGAAAAGCAGTGGACTAAGGTACGTGGATGATGTGTGTGTGTCAAGTGTCTTTGTGTACATTGTTTGCCTTCATCCATTAAGTTCATCCCTAATAAGTTATTGATTTTACTTTGATACAATTTTAATTTAAAGAGTAAAGGGGTCATTCAAGTGTTACGTAAGCAGAATTTAAGTAATTATTAACCCCTCCTTCCCCCTTGTAAGCATCAGTAAGCATATTTCTTACTTCCCCTACTATGCTTACGTAAGCATAGTACTATGCACTAGCGACATTATCGCTGAAAGGATATCGAGAGGATTCAAAAATATGTAGAAAACGTGATGTGCCAATACCAAGGAAAATTAACAATCAGCATAAGCTTATATGGCATTGCTGACGATATCACCATTCAGATCCCCATTGCTATTAAAAATAAGCAAAATAAAGACCCCCCAATCACCAAGGGGGGGTCTTTGGTGCTTACGTAATACTTGAACGGCTCCATATCTGAATACCAGCACAGCAGTCTGTGACAATCGATAGCCATGCTGACATTAGTTATGCATTCGGCATAAGTTCTTTTTATATTGTATCGAATAAATATTTTCATTTCTCTCTTTCACATTTTGATGTACATTTAGCATTTTTGTTTACAAAATAGTTATTTTGGTGAGCAAATAAATAGCATCGCACAGAAAATCGATAAGCAGAGTCACGCCGACATTCGAAAATTCTGATCAATCGAATCGAAATCGAATCACTACATCCCACTCGAATTCGAATAGGAAGTAGTGCCGTCCCGATTAATCGAGTAAGTAAATTACATAGCGTGCCGTGATTTTGCGTTGTTAATTCGATCAACTTAGTAAGGATGTCACCGCGCAAGCGAATACCATTAAAATTAGAATATTACTACAAAGTTCTTTTATGCATAACTGTAAAGATGTTTATCCTATAAGTTTTACACGCGATGTAGTTGTATTGCAAGAAAGGGGTTCTTTTTTATATATTTTATTTTTTTCATAAAAAATTGATGTAGGATGGTGTATTTGACATGAATGATCGGCTAGGTGCTGATGTTACGTGATGATGAGGTTGAGTATGATAAACGCATCTAGCCTGGAATAGGATCTGGTACTCAAGTAAGGCTGCCGAAACGTAACGTTTGGTGCTCGGCGGCAGATATTTCACTAGAGTTCGTTAATTAGTCGAGTACTAGAAAGTACCCTATCATCATACGAATGTATGTTTTGACACAGGAGCTTAGCTTGTTATGTTTTTTCTTTTCTTCTTTTTTACTTATGAAGTTATACCTCATTTAATAATTGTGAACTTACTAGACTAGAAACATAATATATTAATGAAGTTGTAAATTAAACTTTCCAAATTGTAACCAAACAAATATAACATTTTCAAAATCAACGTTAACAAATACAATACAAATATTATACAGATTTTTTTTGTCCTGAGCCTCGATGGAGTGACGATATACTTAGGACGGCTGGCGGTAGATGGAAGCAAAGATCGAACTGATTGGCGTGACTTGGGAGAGGTCTATGGTCTAGCAGTGGACATTGATAATGATAATGTTATTGGTTACACCAAAGTTAAACTACGGAATTGACTTCTAACATCGGTGTTATCAATAAAAAAAATTGTATTTGTAAACACTAGTCTTAAAAAAAAAAATCTTATAACTTATTATACAATGTACACAAATCATACCATAATGTGACGGAACTGGTTTTCCTGTATTTTTAACATTTTTATCAGGTCGTTGCCCGCCAAATTTGCAAATTGCGTCCAATCTACAAAAGGAACGACATTACAGAAGTTTGAAGCGTTGCGACCCGAGGGGGCTCCCTGAAGGCTCCCGTTAAACTCATCCAACTTAAATCTCATCTGTACCGATAGTGACAGTTAATGCGGCATTCTAAAGACCGAGCGAAGCGAAATGTTTAAAATCTTTGTTTGGCACGCGGTAACATACAGAAAAACAGCGATGCCCCGAACTTTGTTTTGCTACTCAAAGTTCTCGGTCATGGACATGCGTTATCTCTTACCATCGGGAGAGCGACTTGTTCGTCTCATAACTTTTACAAAAAAAAAATGCATTTGAATGTTATATGTTGACTTGATTTGTAATAACGTCTGTCTAAAATCTTAACACTGTATCCATTTATGAAGTCTGATTCTTAGTGTCTAGACGTGTAACCTAGATAAAACTATAAAAAAAGGGAAAGAAAACATTGAGAACAATATCTGTTTGAACTATTTACATTTTCTGGCACTATATGAAGAAGATCTCACTTTTTGCTACGTGAAAGCTAAGCCAAATTATAAAGATACTATCTAAGAACTTTGTAAAAAAATCTAGGCATTATCTTATAGCCCACGTAAATTTGAAATGGGAAAAGTTTTATTAAAATGCTATTATCAAAAAGTTTCGGACCGAAAAAAATACGAAGACTTCTGAGCCTTTGAATGTCGCGTATTAGAGATTCCTTTCCTTAGGGGTTTAACAGATAAACAGCAAAAACGTTTTAATATGATCAGAGGCAAAACAGGTATAGCTTTAAAAACAAAACTTTGTAACTTTTTTTTGAAGTTACTTAATTACCGCCAACTCGCCTGATGTCAAGCGAAGATGCGGTCTACAATTGAGCAACCTTACTTAGAAGAAACCAATTCACTTCGCAACTTGAAGTCACCCAGATTGTAAAGCTATGAAGCTGCCGGAACACACTGATAGGGGCATATTTTCAACTTGAGGGTGGTAGCTAACCAGCCCAGTACATGAAAGTATCCTACAACCATGCTATAGTTTCCTCACGATGTTTTCCTTCACCGGCAGCTCAAGCTCATTGTTGGGGTTTGTAACTCATACCTTTCGGCGTATAAACCGTCCGCGCTAACTCTGAGCTATCATTGCTACAAACTCATATTTATCAAAAATCGATGACTAATCTTTGACATCGAAACATCGGAATATACGGCCTTAAATCCTGATATAGTATGGTTGTTTCACTCTTACATTGATGAAACGAGGTCGCATTCCACGCTGCTACCTTACGTAGATCTTTGGCGAGGTATTTCGTTTATTACGGGCGCCTTTTTTATTTCCCGCCACGTTATTACGCATACAGGGTTATAAGTATAAACTATAACGAGCCGAAAGGGGGGCAATGTACTCGTCATTGTTATCAATGATTACCGGCTTGCACACTGAATTGTAATGTCCAACACCTCCACCTCCTTTTTTTCTTTCTATATGTAATCGTTCCTGTAAATATAAATTTATCCTTATATTTATTGTGAACAACTTATACAGACAATTGATTGGTGTTGCGGAATTTTATTGTAAGTATTCAAGAGTTTTATTTTTTGTATTTTTCGACTTTTTTCTATAATGCTGCTGATTTATGATAATGATGTGTACAATAACCCCTTTCAGCATATTAAACCTCATGCTTATAACCCTTTGTACAAGATAATAAATTGGAAATGTAGCTTAACGTTTCGGCCGAAAACTTTAGAAATTAATTCAGGGGAAATCGCAACGTGAAAAGTATTGCTACGCCCGTGTCCTCCGACGTTTACTTTCAGTTCATCTAAGTACGTACAAAAAGTAATATTAGACCTAAACAAACAAACCGGCTCACCCATTTCATGTGAAGTGAAGTTTTTACGCAAGCTTGCTCCATCGTAGACCGCATCTTCGCTTAATATCAAAAGAGATGACGGCTAAACGCAAAGTCTACATGTTATTAGAAGAAGAAAAAAATCCCCTAGATAAACAGTGTCATCTTGTCACGTACTTCCTCTGCAAAATTGCTAAAGTCAACTTTCACAAAAGTCTTTAATACTTGAAAATTGTTTGTATCACAAACTCCCTTCAAATCGTGATCTTCAAAGTTTACAGCACAAAATTCTAATTGATGTGCGAGACATTTCAATTCTATGCGGAATCGATCAATAGGTTTATTTTAGCTAAAATGTGTCTTATCTCAATTACGCACATGACATTTCTCGTCAGCGGGAAGTTGACAAAGCGCTTCATGGCCTGGATTAACTTACTGAACGAAAGAACTACAAAATATGGATAAGCTATAAAACTACAGTTGCAATTTTAACTACAAATTTCAAAACAAAATTGTATCATGCACCGCACTTCAAACTAAATCTATAACAACTCCAATATGTGCAGAATTAAACTCTATCCGTATAGGACGAAAGAGTAAAATCATCTACGCTAATATTCTATAATAATTCGTGCAAAATTCAGCTCTAAGGCTCTAGATATAAAGTGAGAATTCACCAAGTATCTGCCTTTGACGCCCATTTTCTCCACCATCGTCACTCCGAGACACTCTAAGGCTCTAGGGTGTCTTCAGCTGAATGGATCTGTGCGCCTCTCCAATAGTTCCACACACTAGGACACTCATACTGACACTTATTGTTACACTTTTTTACACTCAATTTCCATAGCGTGTAAAAGCTTCCAGATAAATAAACAATTTTTATAGCCCTTAAATCTGCGAGATATAAACGCGACGAGGTTATGAGAGAAATATTAGAATTTTACAACGGTTATCGTTTATAAGTTAGATTGAATTTATACCCATGCCGATGATGATGGTGATGATGACTAAAACAAAATTTAAAGAATGCAAGATATTTACGTAAAAGTAATGTTCACTCATTACTTTCACGCAATTACAGCGGGAATGGTTCACAAGCTCAAAGTCGCTCAGCGAGCTATGGAAATAGCTATGCTTAGCATTACTCTAAGGGATCGTCCAGAATGGAGTAATTCGCCAGAGAACTAAAGTAACAGCCATAGCTCAGCGTATTAGCAAGCTGAACTGGCAATGAGCTGGATAGCTTGTGATATCTGTCGTGGAACCGATAACCGCAGCCCTGCAACCTAATTACAGCCCTGTAATTTCGCTAGCTGCAGTACTCTTCACACCGGAACACAGTAATGTTTACATACTACTGCTTAGTGGTAGAATATCTGGTACTGCGGTGGTACCTACCTAGACGAGATCCTGTTAAGGAAATCTACCACCAAGTAAATAAGTTAGTTAATTTGTGACTTTTGAACTCCAAAAGCCTATTTTGTATAGACATCTCTAGTGTATTATACAAAATACAGAGTCCCAAATTAATTTTCTCCTATATCGATATACTTAAATAAATCATAATAAATAAATATTGGAGGACATTTTAACACAGCGCCATCTAGCCCCAAAACTAAGCAAAGCTTGTACTATCGGAACCAGATAGCTGATAGAATACTTAAATACTTTTTTTTTCGATTTTAGTCACACAAATGCTAGTCCCGAGTGGGAATCGAACCCACGCCCTTCAGCTCTCGAAGCAGACATATTACCAATGAACCAAATGGGCTGTCATCTTGAGCCTTTTACTGTCCACTGCTTGTCATAAGCCAGTTTTTGCGCTGCTTTACCCAAATCGTCTCTCAATGAAAATTTTATCCAACATTACAATATCGATAAACTCGATTATCGTTTAACATAGTCGTCACCTTTCGTCAGGAAACGCGTAGATCTATCTAAAGGCCCATCAGCAAATGCACAGATTAAACAAGAGTTTATAAACAACAGACACAAGCTACTTCAGCGGACAATGGGCTGTACAATAGCTAAAAGCTTTAGTAGAGTTTGCTTATCAAACGGTGTTTGCGCAGGGCATCCTTTGTTATGCCAATCCGAAGCGTCGGAAACATCGAGAAACCAGTAACGTGGGTTCACACATATTTTTTTTACGGCAGTTTTAACCACAACTCATCTGATGTTAAGTGATCGCGTGCTTCAGAAGCAAACTAAGATCTTGGCATCGAGGGACCTTGTTTTATGGCTTTGACGATTATTTAAAAATAAGACAGCCCCGTTGGCTCATTGGTAGTACATCTGCCTTGAGAGCTGTAGGGCGTGGGTTCGATTCCCACTCAGGCCAAACATTTTGTGAATAAACAAATGTGTGTTCTGGGTGTTCTGTATGTATTTACAAAAAAAAAGTATGTATGTATTCTATCAGTAATCTGACTTCCATCACACAAGCTCTGCTTAGTTTGGGGCCAGATGGCGCTGTGTGTATACTCCTACGATATTTATTTTATTTAGTTTTAAGATATTATACAATTACTAGTAAGTAATTTTAATATTTTTGTTTTTATTGTAATTTTAATTATATTGACATAATTATTTTTTTTGTGACGTATTATTTCATTGTTTTAAATATGAATGGAAAAGTGACCTGTGACTTTGGTGTTATTAATAAAAGATTTGTATTTGTGATGGTGTGGTCGAAGATGGTAACACACCTAGCCTGGAAAGGTACTGCCGAAACACACCGTTAGATGCTCGGCGACATATTTTCAACTTGAGAGTGGTAGCTAGCCGGTCGAGTACTAGAAAATACCCTACCACCATCCTATGCTTTCCTCACGATGTTTTTCTTTTACCTTCACAGTATTTACAACGCACCACCACGCATGTGCGCTTACTGGTACTGCCGTCAAACACCTAGTCGAGCTAGCAACAAATCCATGGATTTGTGTGTCGACTAGTGGCGTTCATTAATCGCTCTTTATTATTAGTATGGCGCTGCACTGACGTACTCTATGAAAATGACACGTGCGTTGCCTTCCGCGGTCAACTAGTTATGGTAAGTTGACAAACAAATCTGGTGCTACTGAAGACGAATAAATAATTACAACTACATACAAACTCTTTCTTTAAGGTTGTGACTACATACATTAAAACAGTCATTTGGAGGGGCGGGCCATGTAATCGTAGTAAATCTCTACCATCAGGAGAGTGTGTCGTTCGTCTCATTACTTTTACATAAAAAAAAAAAACATTACAAAGACATCTCACAAAAGAATTTAGCAAATATATTTAGTTCGATCATGTATCGAGCTGAGACACTCGTAGATTACTATTTATCCAAGTACCTACCTATCGACATTGGTTTTGAAATACACAATGCGTTCACGAATGAATACCCCAGCTGATGGCAAACAATGCAACAGCGGCTGCGGCCTATACATATAAGGTTGAGAATATTAGTATAGAGCGTACCCAGGCATTTTTTTGTTCTTTAAAATACGTTTGCTAGTGAAATTTGTTTCTCTTCAAAAAACTGAGAAGATAAGTTTTCTTCTATGTAAGCTTCTATTCTAGACGGCGTTACTGCTTACCATTAACAGAGTGTGGTCAAACACAAACCTATTTTGAATATAAGAAAGTGATGCCTGAAAGCGATATTATATGTACATAACTGCGTGGTGTCCCGAAATAAAAAAAAAACCTTTCTTATCTTAATTTTTGACTAAAATAAAAGTTTTTTTGTCAGACAACTTTTGCAGCAATTAAAAAAAGTCTAATTCAATTCGAATAATACCTAACATAGACAATTGCAGAGGGAAGTTAGCTGAACTGTAAGTTTATTCTTTTCGCTGCAGTAAAACACCGTGAGGAAACCATAGCATGGTGGTAGGTACTTAAGTACTCGGCTGGCTAGCTACCACCCTCAAGTTAAAAATCTGCCGCCAAGCATCTAACGGTGTGTACCGGCAGCCTCACTCGAGAGCCAGTTCCATTCCAGGCTAGGTGTGCTTTACCATCTTCGACCACACCGTCACTTAACATCAGCTGAGCTGTGGTCAAACACCTAGCCTGTCACCCATAAAATAAAAAAGGGGGAAAAATAGTAACAACTTCCTGAGGATGCTTCGTGTAGTGGCGAAGCACTTGTCAGCTACTGGCTACTGCAGCGAGAAGAGGATATAAGGATTTGTAAAAGTCCTCATCACTGTTGCGACTGTTAAGCGGAAATAAACTTAACATAGACAATAGACAACACTTTATTTATGACATAAAACACATTTCAACATAATTTACAATACATAAATACAAAAAAAATAAATAAACAATAAACATAAAACATAGAAAAAAACTTAAAGGTATATAGTAGGTAAGTATACAATAAATAAAAATTAAACAAAAAAACAACAAACAAAAAGTTTGAAATATATTTTATGTCACAAACCGGCCTCGACTCAACATAACATAATTATATACTTCTTGAGTACACGTATTATATAAACTATGCATATTGTATAGTAAATTTATCCACAAAGTTCCCATTTGTGCGTCCTACGTTATGCAAATGTTTAGCTAGATGGAACGTTTTCGTAAAGGATTCGCCGGTCGGGGTTTGAAAGGGTAATCACATATTTGAATGAAATATATTCTAGTTTTTTTTATCTGCAATGTATTTGCATTTTATTATGAGATCTGAAATGAGTTTTTCTTTCAGTGAAAGTTTTTGCTAAATTTATTAGACACAACAATACGTCTCGCGGTTTCACCCGCGTAGTTCTCGTTCCCGTGGGAATACAGGAATAAAAAGTAGCCTATGTCACCCGGGGATAGTGTAGCTACCCAACGGTGAAAGAATTTTTGAAATCGGTCCAGTACTTTCGGAGCCTATTCAATACCAACAAACAATCAAATCTTTCCTTTTTATAATAGTATTGATAGATATAGATATATAGACTAGCTTACGCCAACGACTTCGTCGTCTATTCTTTCAGACGCTATGGAGACGCTGACTACAGAGACTACTACAAAAAATATCAAAATTCGGACTTTTAAAATTGGCAGTTTCGACTCCGTTTTATAAACTGTTCCACAGCTGGGCGTGGCACGCTAGCCAAGTGCGGGTTGCTAGACTTCACATATCTTTGTAGCGATGATAGCTCAGTGGTTGGCGCGGTCAGTTCGCATGCCGAAAGGCGTGGCTTCAAACCCCAACAATGAGCTTCACCGGCAGCTCAAGCTCAGCAGCGGCATTGTGAGGAAACCATAGCATGGTGCTAGGGTACTTTCTTGTACTCGGCTGGCTAGTTATCACCCTCAAGTTGAAAATCTGCCGCCAAGCATCTAACGGTGTGTTCCAGCAGCCTCACTTGAAAGATAGTTCCATTTCAGGCTTTGTGTGTTTTAACATCTTCGAGCACGCCTTCACTTAACATCAGGTGAGCTGTGGTCAAACACCAAACCTTTAAGAGAAAAACATATTTTAAGACATGCTGGTTTCCTCACGATGTTTGCCTTAACCGTTTCAAATCATTGGCAATATAACATAACTTAGAAAATACAGAGGTGAACGCCGTGGAATTTGGAAGATAGTTTCTTTAAATTGAAAGCCAAACGTTCCTCCAACTGGGCTGAAACTTCAATAGGCAATTACAGACTAAAAATTAATAGATACTAAAAATGAGAAAGGTCGCCCCATAATGGCGTAACACACCTGCCCCAATTACCTATGAGACACACAAGGTCTCACCCAAGCGACAATCAACTAGATAGAAATCACGCGATATCAATACCGTAGCGGCAATCAGAAACCATTACCTACTGCTTATCTATCTGACGCTTGAGCTTTGTACGAAAATAGAGCAAACATTCGAATTGGAAATAGCTGTGGCTTTATAAACACTGCTGGAATGCGAATAGATGATAAATCGGCTTTTATTAGAATAATTTGCTTATTGCATTCGCAGTGCGGCAATATGAACATATTGCCTAAATACAATTATATTTGGCAGTTATAGTCAAATTGTATAAGTGTTTAGTTAGTGATTTTTTTAAAGTTTAAACGCATTGAGAGTAGCAGATTCCCTGTTAAGTACAATATTGGCGTCTTCAAATCTAGAGTAAATAGGTTTCTTCTAGATAAGCGTGCTCCATCTTAGACCACACTACTGCTTAACATCAGGTTGAGTGTGGTCAAACGCGAACCTATTAATGAAAAGAGAATGAGAGCAAAAGTTATTTAGGCATTTATAAAATACTAGCTGCGCACCGCCGTGTTACCGCCGCTGTTTGGACTTTCCAAATAAGTTTTGAATTTGTGCTAAAAATCAACTAAATTCTAATCAAGATTTGTATCAGTTGAAACCACAACAGAAGACCCAATACTTGACTACTACCAAGACATGTCGACACTAAAATAAAGACGCTGAAGAGGCCTAGACACCCAAAGGTTTGTCGCCTCAGAGGAAGAAAAATTAGAGATCCGTATAATTATCATCCGTAGTACCTACATAACTATAAAAAAATTATTTACATAAAAATTAAGTATTTTTTTTATTCACGTCAAGCCCACTCACCACTCGTTTCCAATTATCAAGAAACCTCATATTTGTAGGTAATATGCACATATCAAATAATTTCGATATATCAAAACTAGAAAGTAAGATCGAGGCAGTTTATTGGTATTCATTAGTTAATTCAATTAGAAATAAAAAAAATACATATTAACTTAATAACGATCCCAAATTAAATATACATAAAAGCATAAAGTGGTTTAAATAAATAATAAATTAGAGATTAAACTAACAGAAACTATTATGAATAAAACGAACTTTATGAATTTAAAGGACGATTTTAGATTAAGTTCTACCCTTTTAAAATACTTTTGATGTAATAACGAGTTTAATCTTAGCATGAAAAGATTAGAAAAATGAACTGCCATTAATCTAAACCGACTAAAAAACAGTTGCGGTCTAAGTCTAATGGATTGCAATAAAAAATATAGTCAAGTTTTTAGTAAGTTCTAGCTATGGCAAATAAGTCTAGTCAACTAATTGTTCTTAACGTCACGCTATGCCATATTACAATATGTAATCGTCTAAGATAATAATCGATTATTTTTTTAACTATAGCTACTTGAATACATAATTATAATCACGCTTAATAAATGATTAACAATTACTTTTATCTACTCATGACAATGAATTAACAATGTAATAAAAAAAACAAAATTTCATAATTTTGTACACGATTAAAGACCCGATGCTAAACATAGGTACATATAAATAAATCGATTAAAACTGTTATAGAATTATTTTGTAAACATAAGTATTTTGAAGAAAAATACAAGTCACAGTTAGATGATCGGGAAGCACAGTACCAAAGCATCTGCTGTTAGCACTTTCATATCATGATAGATATGTTTTTAATATAACTGTAAAACTTCCCCTCTCTATCTCTGTTTGCCTGTTAGTAACGTATCGAATGAATTGATTGTAGTAAAATTTTACATCACTCCGAGTTGGAAGTCAATGATAATAAGTTTACTTTTAATAAAATAAATCTAATCTTTAATGGACGAACAGCTGAATTAAGAAAACACGAACGACCACAAATAAAAGTGATTCTTTCACTGCCACTCTGGATGATGTAAGGATTCTAACGATACCCCATACATTTAAATCTCTTCAAGCATTTAAAAGTTATAGTGGAAAGAATAAACTCACATGCATAAATCTTGAAAACTATACACTCTTTTTTCGGGCAGTCGTGTAAAAATACATTGTATAGAATACTTTGATCCCAAAAATATCTAGAAAAACAGGAAAATCGGTAGACATAACCCGTAATCGATGAAAATATAAATAATATCCTTTTGTAATTATAATTTCAATTTTAAAGCAGTAATCATCATCATCAGCCTATCGAAGTCCACTGCTGGATATAGGCCTCTCCCAAGGCACGCCACTCAGCCCTTTTCCCTTCCATCCACCGCCAGCTGTCCTACGTATATCATCACTCCATCGAGTCTCAGGACGTCCTACGCTACGTTTGCCAATACGCAATCTCCACTCTAGAACACGTCTACCCCAGGTAACAATATAACTATAGAAACTGACGTGGCTTTAAACGTGCGTAATGCCAATACGCGGTCTCCACTGTAGAACACGTCTACCCCAGGTAGTAATATAACTATGGCAACTGACGTGGTTTTAAACGTGAGTAAACCCGCATGTGTAAAACAAAAAAGTAATTTAACCATTTCCCCCTTTTTGTATTCAATAAGGAATGCAGTATGACTGAAAGTGGATAAATGTGTAACGACCCTTTGTCAACGGCGCAATGGTTATTGGTACCGATGCAAAGAATCGTGCGAACCGACAAAAACAATACCACTAAATACCATGAACTGTAAAAGCGTACAAACTTAAGAGCCGTTAGAATGTATTTGTATTATTTTGTCAAATAAATTTAAATACTTCCGCCTATATGATGCACTAAATGATTTCTATACACGACAAGAGAAAAGTTAAAAATATAAAATTACAACACACATTTCTCTTCAAGACGAACTGAAAGCGACCGCGGCAATGGAAAAGCTTCGCGATCGTTTTAGCCCTTACCCGTTTCCTAGCCATCACTGTCACTAATAATCACTAGCACTCATGATACGTATAAAAGTGTAAAACCCGTCCACCCGCGTTGAAATTCGGAGCAAAACTGAACGGAAGTATGCTAGGGGTGGCAACCGCCCTACATTAAACGCATTATTCTTTAACGTCTTATGTCACCGTTGACTCTTCACGGCAAATTTTCACTTCACCCCTCGTGTTTAAGGTCATTTTTAGAATGCGTGTGCTATTTCGGACTGTTACTCCATTTTGGGAAGGACGTTACGTCAGTTATGTTTGTTTTTATGGGTTCTCTTCGCATGGTGCTTGTTTTGGTACAGTTATGGTGGAGTCGTTAATATTTACAACATCATATGTGAGAATATTTCGACTTTTGTACACCGTAATCTCACTAGGGTCGAGGAGTGAGATAATTTTTGATAAACTAAAACGCAATACAACAAAACTTACTTGAGCAGCGCCATATTTTTATCCCAACTCATGTCGCGTCAGACTTTGGTTTTATAAAAAAAACACTACTTTTTGTTTATAAGCTTGTGCCAACACTGTGTGATTTTAGGGACTTTATTACAAAACATTGGATTTCTGTACTTTTTAAAATTACTCTACTTGAACACATAATCACCTTAACGTCGAGGTAAATAAACATAATAGGTATATAAATTTAAAATTAAATAAAACCGACTGCATGACCCTTAAACCAACTAAACGCACTGCTCCAATGAAACAGCGAGGTTTCGGAGTAAACGAAAATATCACACATCACACAAGCTTTGCTTAGTTTGGGGCCAGATGGCGTTGTGTGTATAGTCCTACGATCATCAATGTACAAAATTTTTACTTTTGTTAATTTTTATAAAATCACTCGGTTGATTTCGATAAAATTTATATGAGACCACTTCTGATGATGTATGATCTAAAAAAATAAACATCAAAATCTATTCATAATTGGCGGAATGATCGGGTAAAATACATACAAAGATAAATAAATAAATAATAAATAAATATCGTAGGACTATACACACTGCGTCATCTGGCCCCAAACTAAGCAGAGCTTGTGTGATGGAAGTCAGATAACTGATAGAATACATAAATACTTTCTTTTTTTTGTAAATACATACTTATAATACATACATAACACCCAGACACAGAACAAACATTTTATTATCTGAGTGGAAATCGAACCCACGCCCTACAGCTCTCAAGACAGATATACTACCAATGAGCCAACGGGGCTGCTTAATTAAATTATAATGATTTTCATGTTCCTGAAAAGGTGTACAAATATTTGATGGCAACAGAATAGTTATGGATTTTTCTTAAGTCACAATAAAAGCATACACTCGAAATGAGAACCTCCTCATTTTTGCATCGGTTAAATAGTCCAGCACAAGTCGAGGCGCGATGAGACATCCGTCGGCGTGTCTCATTAGCCGTTTGCAATAGAACATGGGATGGAAAGTCCCAAGAAAGGCATTACAAAGGAGAATTAACCAATCACAATAACGAACCACTTCAAGGGCTTCACTCCAGCATGTCGATAAGGCTTCATATGCGTTACATAACTAGTAGGTACTTGCTAGTCAACTCCACGTAACGATTTCTGTTTTTTTTTTTGTTTTTGCGCAAAACAGTTCATTATTTTTATTTTTCTATGTGTCATCCTGCGATCGGCTCTACAAGCCCTTAGCAGATTTGTTGAGTGTTATTGTCAGGTAAGAGCTGTTCCTCCTGTGAGGAAGCTGTCTTTCATTTTAATTCAACAAAGTCCCATATGTGTTGCCTTATGAGCCTTCTATCACATAGCGGTTCGCATAACGCAGTTGCAGGGTATCTGTTTATTCAACTTTGATATGCAATTCATAAAAAAATCCTGCAATTTTTTAACGAACGGGTAATAAAAATGCAATCTAACGTGTAATTTTTCGACAGTTTATAATTTTGCCAATTCGTTTCCGTAAAATTGTAATCTGCAATTCTATTAGCTAATGAAGCGACCAATCAAAGCGACTTATTACAATTTAACGTATTTCTTCCACAGCGAAATTCTGAACTCACTTCTGATTGGTCGGTATCGATTATCGACATTTGACAGCTCTGTTCGCTCATTGATAGTATATCTGCCTTAAGAGCTGTAGGGCGTGGGTTCGATTCCACATCGAGGACAAACATTTTGTGGTATAAATAAATGTTTGTTCTGTGTCTGGGTGTTTGTTGTGAATTTACAAGATAAAGTACTCTAGTATTCTATCAGTTACCTGACTTCCATAGTACAAGCTTTGCTTTGGGATGGGATAGCGCTGTGTGTAATGTCCTACGATATTTATTTATTTATTTAACATTAGCGGCAATATGAAAATGTTTAAAAATTCATTCGATCACTCAGAATACTAGGCGCGCTTGCAAAACGATATTTTGTAAATTGGCAAAGAAGCCTTCGCAATATTATAAACTGTCGAAATATGACACTTCAAATTGCACTTTCTGCTAGTAACTTTACATTTTCTTAGCTCTTCGAAGTTTTTCCGGGTCGACGGATGGGATTGGCACAGGACCGGGGTGGGTTGCATGACCTACGCTAAGCAGTCGTAGATCTGGTTCTAAAAAATAATACTTTCAAAAGTTATGTCAGACTCCAGTTTAACCTTTCAAACAAAAAACATGAAATTATGTATACTGTAATACAATGCTCTTTTATTTCTCTTCCTATTTCCGCTGATCTATATCTGACCGCTGTTTTTAAATAGCATTTAGAGACTTTTATCTATCCTCATGGTTCTTTACAAAGAAGGATTTAGGGTTGGCAAAAAAATAAAACAATATCACCACTGTTTGCAATATTTTCCTTTACATCAAACTTAGAATTTGAAAGAGAAATATTTGAATACAAGGTAATCGTGCAGGAAATATTCAACCTTACGGTAGCGAATCGGTTTTGCCCGAAATATTTGTAACTGAAGCAGGGTTGAAGCCAAAACGGTTTGCAAAGTGAGACCCTAATCCCGAAGTTATACAAGCGATGCTGTATAAAGTAGCAGTGGCCATGAGCCAACGCGATACCTCGAAACATTTAGATATACTTATGGTTCTAAAAGTGCGCCAAGTGGTCTAAGAATTATTATAATGAGAGTTTAAAGAAGTTAGAAATATACTAGAAAATAGCCAACCACCGTGCTATGGTTTCATTTACCGGCAGCTCAAGCTCCTTGTTGGGGTTTGAAGCCACGCGTGTGATCCGACCGCGTTAATCGCAGAGCTGTCATCGCTACCGAATCATATCCTACTAATCCTAAACTTAAGTTAGTTAACATTTTTTGTTACAGTTCAAGTATAGTCTCAGTCAAGTCTACTTAAATGCAAAAATTTGTGAGTATGGATGTATGTTTGTTACTTTTTCACGCAAAAACTACTGAATGGATTTTGATGAAATTTGGTATGGAGGTGGCTGACACCCTGAATTAACACATAGGTTGCTTTTTATCCCGAAAACATGTAGCGGGTAACGCGTAGCTTGTGTTTTATAAAGGCTGTGAAAAAAATACAAACTACTCAGTGAATAAAAAGCTGAGACCCATCTAAATCAAATTATCATCAAGGTAAATAGTTTTGATCGATTTCAGTTAACCAGTTGCGAGTGAAATACCCGCGAACAAAGTTTGGATAGGTGTTTGAATTCTGTAACAAAGCGCATTCGACACTCGTCAAATACCAACGACCTGCCAAAAATGCGATTTTTTTCTTAACACAAAACCTGTTCATGAAGGATTCTATGCACGTATCCGACGTCTCAGCTTGTCCGGGACCTTGACATACGTGAGATTTTTACTACTTACCATTGCCGATAATGATATAAATATATGTACTTTTATTATAATACACGTTCAGCTCAACTGCAGAGCAATGTATACACTCTATTCAGTACTCCACAAAAAAAAAAAAAATATGTAAAGGTAATGAGACGCACGAGACGCTCTCCTGATGGTAAGAGATAACACCTGTCCATGACCATTGCAGCGATACACAGAACTTTGAGTAGCAAAACAAAGTCCAGGGCATCACTGCTTTAGTGCCCATTACTTGACAGCTTAATATTTAACATAATTACACAATATATAGATTTTTTTTAGCGATGATATGCAAGTGGTTAGCGCGTTCGGTTCGCACACCGAAAGGCGTGGGTTCAAACCCCAACAATGAGCGTGCGCTGCCGGTGAAAGAATAACATCGTAAGAAAACCATTGCATGGCGGTATGGTAATTTCTAGTACTCCGCTGGCTAGCTCCACCATTATCAAGTTGAAAATCTGCTGCAAACTCCTATTTTTTTTTTATGTTTGACAGGCTAGGTGTTTGACCACAGCTCACCTTATGTCACCTAAAGATTTGTCCGGCAACCTGAGCACACCGTCGCTTATCATCAGGTGAGATGTGGTCAAACACCTAGCTTGTCAAACATTGATTTGAAAGTCATATAACCTACAGAACAATCAGGTAGTTTGGTTAGCCGCATTGAACGCACTTGTGTATTACTACTACTACTACTAAGTACTACTACTAACTGTACTAAGTCGAAAAGGAATTATTAATGTTATTATACTCCTCAAAATATTAATAAAATATTTTTCGTCGAGTCGATGTTTCATTATTTTTTTGCATCGTTATGAAAAACTTTAATTCTAAGCACAACTCTGGAATCGCGAAAAAAAAAATACATAGATCTTGAATAAAGTTAAGAGAACTAATAGAACATTTCGACCTACTATATGTATACAAATATGTAAACATTACTGTGTTCCGGTTCGAAGGGTACTGCAGCTAGCGAAATTACTGGGCTGTTAAGACTAACCATTGAAAGTCTCAAAATAATGAGCGCCAAAGCAGTGATGCCCTGGACTTTGTTTTGTTACACAAAGTTCTGTGTATCGCTGCAATGGGCGTGGATAGGCGTTATCTCTTACCATCATGAGAGCGTCTCGTTCGTCTCATTACTTCTTACATAAAAAATATATATAAGTTATGTAAAAAAAATACTACAAGGCCTCGTACGTAAGGGATATGTACCTATCTATTATAAGCTTTAAAGCGAACCTAATTTGATATTTAATAAGTATCAAAAAGTAATTTAATAAAATTAGAATAAACACTATTTCTATGTATAAAGGCACGAATGAGGCGCTTTACTAATGGATACAACAATAAATACAACCGAATTAGGAACCTCCTTCTTTTTTGAAGTCGGTTAATAATATATTGAAAAAAGAGAATCTCAGCATTTTCCGAACCCCAGATTGTACCCCTAAACAAATTCCATTCACGTAACCCGCGTTACCAGCGAGACCTTGAAAAATTCGGAAAGGTAACAGGACCTTGCGGAGTTGCCGGGAATTCGTATTGGGAATTAACAAATAAAAGAAAAGATATAAAGAAATATACAGAAATTTGTTTTTTGTGTGTATTTCAAATAACAGAAATTGCGAATAATATTTTCACATTAGTTGGGACTTTGAATCAAACTACCAAATGAAATTAGACATTTAGCATTTGCTTTTTCACTTTTTAGTTATAAATGAAGTGAAAAATTTGAGTTTCAATACATTTTTCTAATTTAATACGTATATCTTGAAACCTATATTTAGAATAAATTCTTTTTAAACGGCAGGCGAAACAAAATTGCGACAAAATCTATACATAGGAATATTTTAAGTGGTGTTTATGAAAAAATATAACTTGGTAGTTTGTAGGTGCCATAATTGAAACGCTTTCATACTATACCTTCTCATAATGAAGCTGTAACTCTCCGAGAAAAGTCTCCTTACCTGTAAGAAAAAGAAGAACATATTTAATACTTAGTCATTATTCTTGAATATGAAACACGTAACACAAAACCCTGAGCGCGTGGACGTACTCAGCAGTAAGTAGGGCAAGGCTAACCACGACTTATTACATTAAAAAAAATCTAAACTAATTGCATCTCTACATTGAAAAGAAAAGTAATTAAAATAAATAAATAAATATCGTAGGACTATACACACAGCGCCATCTGGCCCCAAACTAAGCAGAGCTTGTGTAATGAAAGCCAGATAACTGATAGAATATATAAATACTTTCTTTTTTGTAAATACATACTTATAATACATACAGAACACCCAGACACAGAACAAACATTTATTTATTCACAAAATATTTGCCCTGAGTGGGAATCGAACCCACGCCCTACAGCTCTCAAGGCAGATATACTACCAAATAGCCAACGGGGCTGTCGTTTAAAATTAGTTAAAATTAAAATTAGTTTTTTTTAATTAATTACAAAAACGTAAAACGTATTTTTTACAAGGCCTTACGATGCCTCTAATATTGCTTAACGTGATAGAAAAATCAATCAGTGAACAACTGTTTCATTTACTGCAAATAAAGGCCAAAATTAATGCCAGTAGCTGTGATTTCACTGTAAAATTATGCTCCATTTGTCCATAAATGGCATCTAAACAAGTTGTATTATTAGTACAATAATTCTACAGCTGTAAGTTATCCCCTTGGGGCAATACTGATTACGCGCCTGTGCGGAAATACAATAATAATTCATAATATGACATATAATGGGAACCAAGCAGACAGTATATTACTATCTAGCCTGGTTTATAATTCAATTATACGGGAGACAAATGGTGCCCAAATATTATGATGATTTGTTGTATAATATATGAATACCAAGTAATGGCTCTAATTTCAGAGTTACGTCGAGATTGTCGTCTTATTTTATTGCATTATTACGTTTCGTGGCGACTTTATTAATAGCTAGCTTGTATACGCGACTTCGTTCGCATTGTCAAGATTCAATATTTTATTGTCAAATGTAGGCAGTAAAGATCTTATGTAATAATTAATACAGTTCCATACAAATTACCTCTTTTAGAGTGTGTACAATAATGTAAGTAATATTTTACTACATGTTTTTATCGTTAATGTATTCTAGAATTGTGTAGTAGGTAACATTTATACAATAACCAAGAATTTAATTTACGTTTAAATTTGCTGTTAGGTAGCGTTTTTATTTCGGCCGGCAGTTTATTATAAATTGTGATCGCCATTATGTAAGCGTTTCTCTTTTACAACTCTAGCTTACATTTTGGAAAATATAGTTTTTTATAGTGTATTTTTCTGACAGTATTTTTTGGTACCTTATCTGACTGATAGTCAAAATATTCGGGATGTTCTTGAACAAATATACATACTTGATTAATATAGATAGATAGATACACACATATACATACAGGGTAGGTAATGGTAAAATATTAACTAGCACTAGCACTTGGTGGTAGATCTCCTTAGCAGGAGGTTATCTAGGTAGGTACCACCGCAGTACCAGATATTCTGCCGCCAAGCAGTAGTGTGTAAACATTACTGTGTTCCGTTTGAAGGGTACTGCAGCTAGCGAAATTACTGGGCTGTTGAGACTAACCTTCGAAAGTCTCAAAGTAATGAGCACCAAAGCAGCGATGCCCTGGACTATGTTTTGTTACTCAAAGTTCTGTGTATCGCTGCAATGGTCATGGACAGGCGTTATCTCTTACCATCAGGAGAGCGTCTCGTTCGCCTCATTATATTTCACATTAAAAAAAAAAAAAAAAACTTTTGGAAAATAGGCCGACAGCTATCGATAGACCAGGCTCCACAGATTTCCCGCACGCACTTTTTTTGTGTTTTGAATGCCCTTCCTATGTCTTAATAGTTGGGTTCAGATAGAAATGAAACATGCACAAGAAACGAAAGAGCAATAGTTTCATTAATTTGATTTGTTTTTTTTTTCATTATGAAACTTGAGCTTAATTTAATATGAAGCATACCTTTTTTCCGGAATAATCTTCCGTAAGACACATTTATACCTAATTTCAAGTAGCCACATCGTATAGCTAGTTTTTTGATAATTCCACAGGAACCTCACATATCTCTCACGAACCTACCGGGACAAAAAGTATCATATTATATATATTATGATCATCGTCGTCGTTGAACTTTCCACCCAACTCACTGGAGCTACTATGCCAGCGGCCCAGAGCCTCGCTCCGATACTTCAAGGAGCTGGGTTGGCTCGGGTAGACGCTGGCAGGGGGAAATGCACAATACACCCCAAGCGGGACGTCAGTGCAGGACCTATCGCCCCCACTTCGAATAAGAATAAGAATATATTATGATTTTTGTATACATAAACAGGGCATATTGACCGGACTCGATTTTGACTCGATTTTGTGTAGGTGTGTTGTGTGTACACAAACACACACTTATGATTTTGACACAAACTTATTTCACTTGACTTACAGTGGAATATTTGAAAGTATCGACATATTTGACGCTGACAAAATGTGCAAAGTGTTATGCCAAAAGTAAAGAAAAATATCTATAGTGTAAACGCAGGCTTATCATAATAAAAATACGCTATAACAAGTCAGAGGGCGCCACGTGTATTGAATTAGGTCTCGCAGCAGGCGCTGTGTACATTAAATACGTTATGTGTATGATAATAATAAGGTTATATATATCAGCTTTACTCGGGTTGTAATGTACACTCGAATTCAAAGTATATTCTTATTTCATGTTAGGATCTGAGGACACTAAGTATAAACAATAAAAATGTCTTTATCTATCTATATAGGTACTATTATAAAGAGGAAAAATTTGATTGTTTGTAATGAATAGGCTCTGAAACTACCGGACCGATTCCAAAAATTAATTCACCGTTGGGATCTACACTTTTCCGTGGTGTCATAGGCTACTTTTTATCCCTGTATTCCCACGGGAACGGGGATTACGCGGTTGAAACCGCGAGGCGTCCGCAAGTCACAAATAAGATTATTCGTGGAGATACAGATCATAACAGATACAGTGTCCAGTTAACGAAAAAAAAAAAGAGTATGAGTAACCGTACAAGTACAAATGTACGGGATTGACATTAGCTCTCGATATGTCAATCCCAAACATTTTTTACGTTTCTAATAGCGTTACCGCTAATTGAATGTTATGTCTAGGCTCTCTGAACACTGTATCTGGGATGATGCACGATATAAGAATAACCGTATTTGTAAAATTTATGGGATTGACATAAGCCCTCGATATGTCACGTGGGCAGCCAATGTCAACCCCGTACATTTTTGAACTTTTCTATTAGCGTTATCGCTAATCGAATGTCACTTTGTCTATGCCCTCAGTACCGTGGCTCAGGGAGTTTAAAGAAAATCAAGTCGTTTTTATATCAACAGTTAAGTACCAGTGATAGGTACTTAAAAGAAATGCTTTAACAGTCACGCGAGGTTCATTAATAAAACATTAACAGCTGGCGAAGCAGCTGATTACCATGTGAATTATAGAACACATATATTTTTTATTTGTTTATAACACCCAGTCGCTAATATGGTCAGGAAACGTTGAATTTATTATAACGATAAATTTCACGGTAGAGTACCTTTTTACGACACCTTAGACGAAAATACATTTTTAGACATGGACGGTCACAAAAAACGGCACAACCATTTACCTGTACAGAAGCTCTCGGTGTGACGGGCGACCTGGGCGAAGCTGGTTCCGCTCTGTGCTCGGCCAAAACTCTATGTTCATGTTTCGTTCCCACGACAGAGTTCTTGACACGCTCCATTCTGGCTTGTATCGCTTTCCGAGATATGACTTTTGTCTTCTCGTCTTTTGTGCCGCCGTCTGCAAGTTTGCGCATCAGTCTAGCCGTCGCAGCCACCGACTGCTGGGTGTCCGAGTTGGTGCGAGCAAGTCTGGTGGCCGGCCTAGGCGCGGGTGTGGCGCCGCCTGTACTACTCCTGGTCGTTTCGTTTCTATTAAAAGCAACCACGTCGTGTTCTGTGTCGGAATCGGCTGGGAGATACCCTCCGCCACCCACGGAGGATACTCCAGTGCGAAGTAAATTCTCGTGCTCGGCGTATCTCACTCTTTCGTCGACTGAAACGTTGCCATTTTGAGCTCTTTCCAGCCCTCGTTCCATTTCACCGATTTGTCTTTCTAATTTGCGTAATACATCATCCGAAGGTGCTGTGTTGTTTTCGTCTGGCGGTTCGGGTGATTGGAATGATTTCAAATGGATGGGATGCGCCCTGTTTATTTCTAGGCGTTTGGGAGCGATTCCCGATGAAGTGACTTCATATTGGGCCCGCGCTGGTTGTGGAGTCCTCTCGAGCATGGCTAGCGACACTGGGGAGGGAGGAGGAGCTCCATTGACCGCCGGCTCTTGGGTATCCGATCCTGTCGAGAGCCTCGGAGCTCGGAAGCTCTTCCTCATAAAATCCTCTCGAGTCAGTTTTCTCTCCATGTTGATCATGCGAACATTTCACTGTGTCGTTTATCACTAGTTCATTAGTTTCGGTACATTATAATAAAAATCTATCACAGTTGTTACTATTTTGAACACTATTGAAGAATCAACCTGAAAAGATTTTCACAACTGGCTTATCAATGTGAGCGATAAGGAAAAGATTGTTACCGGGAGTACTATATAGATACGTGGAGTGCGACCTAAATTTAGACTAACCAACGATATCGACATCAAACAAATTAAATATTACCAGAACTAAGGACACAGCCCTAATTCAAAGGTTATAGCAACGACACTAACAATCGATTAAATAGAACTGACGTCATATCTATTCTACCACATCTAAAATGTATCTAATGACGCACGCTTTGTTCGAACACAATCACAACTTCGCTAAATAATAGAAAACGTGATTTAGACTTAAGTATTGGGCTGATCTAAGTAAACCCACAATGTAAAGAGAAAATTTCCGAAACTATAGAGACAATTACGCTTCTCATGATAATCTTTAAATGTGACGCCACATTGTTTGCATATGAAAACAAAACAATTCACAAAGACAATTTCTAAATTGTTAAAATATTTAAACCAAACAAAAAGAATACCGTAGTTGTGTAATAAAATTACCAGCAATCAGTCTAGAGAACACAAAAAGTGAAATCGCAGAACGACCGTAACAAGCAGTAATTCGATAAGAATCGACTTAAATGACGACAAACAATGTTGCACAGAGCTTTATTCGGAACGAAGAAATACAAATCTAATGGAATCGAAATAAGATCTGTTATTATTTTATTGGATATGATAAGAGAACCATGATTTGTAATCAGAAACTTTAACGCTACCACAAAGTACGTGAAGCTATTGCTGACCGCAACATTTGAAACTTCCGTATTTGGATTACAACCTACTGTTTTTGCAAACGACAAAAAGATTCTAGAACGAGGCATAAAACTAAATATTCCGAAGGACAGGTAGAAAGGGGGTATCTGCGGTGGCCTGTCCGGTCGGGTGGAAGCGAGACGGTCCAATTGAATCCATCTGCAAAGAAAGAGACAAAACAGCTTTGTTAATCAAAGGTGAAATACCTTAAACCGTTCACCATGCTCCCAAACACAAAGCTGCTAGCGGCGGCGCACCTGAAAAAGACGCACCGACACCAAGGCACTTGTATCAATAGACGGTAACACGAAAACAATAAGCGAGACGACACAACACTTGAGACAGATTTAGTAATGTGTAATATAAATAGCTACATCGAAGATGTTTTTAAAACTGTTTCCACTTCGTACGTAGATGTAATAAATTGTTTCCGTCAATGAGTTTTTAGATGAGTAAAGTTAAACGGCAAGATGACCGATGGTATACAAGATATTGAATACGCTAGAGATACGTTACGCAAATCCTTGTGGTGGAACGACAATACAACAGATGGCTAGCGGGCCGCGCATGACTCATGTATTCGCATCGAGATTAAATAATATACACAGAAGACCCGAGCATATCTGTGTCAAGCAACGCGGCTGGAGACTGTCTAGTAAGTGCATCTATCGAAGCGCTGTCCGTTTGTTGGAAAACCTTGCGCTGAGTACTGTTTGTATATTCTTGATTGTAGTTTAAATCCACAATTGCAACATGTACGTATGCTCATTGCGAAACCTGTGTGCTCATAGTTAATAACGTTTCCCGAGGTAATTGGCTCAAACTTAAAAACAACTACGTATATTGGTTTTTGTTGCCATCATTCTCAAATATAATATTTTAAATGCATGCATAGATCGAATCGATACTAACGACGATTAAATTGTATCTATCGAATTTGATGACCCATTTCAACCGAACAAAGTTGAAACTGTTATGAAAATAGCTATAAATTATGTATGTAGTAGCATTTCTATTGAAGTGTCGAACAAAACCGCTGACAATGTCGCTTGACCTCGACCCTGACGCATCAACAACGATAGAAACAACAAACGTTATATTTAACAAATCAGCACGAAAATAGCCGGTAAACGTTATATTTGAGACGGCTGTGATTAATACGTTACTAATTATATCACAAACGTCGAGCCAACGTGTTTTGCTCGGGTTGATTTGAGTGAGTTGGGTGAGAATTGGTACAAATGGTGCTAAACGGCAGATAATAAGTATTTCGCGACTTTGTGGCCCTTGTTATAGGTTGCTGCCTTTTTATATTTCGGTTTCCGAATAAGCTTATTTTTTTTTTCATGTAAATTTTTATTATAAACATTTGCATTCGGCGACCGCAACCTGTCTATGTCCAACGGAAAAGCTAGGTTGGCCCTCAATCCATTTTTTTTTCTTTTCAATGGAGCAATGTTTGGTGCTTTTGTGGATCCCGTGATGATCAACCTATTTACATACCTGCAAGTTTGTACGGAACCTGCAGTGCGTGAGTCCGACACGCACTTGACCGTTTTTTTACTATACGACAGATTTTAATCATAACAGACGTAAAGCTAGAAATTTGGAAGGATATTGTACCATATTCTGTTAAAAAGGAAAATGGAATGATTAGGACGTGTCCAGTTAATATTAGTTAGTATTAACTAGTTGACAGAGAAATCAGCAGGTATATAAAGTGCTATATAAATACTTTCAAACATGGAAATATTAAGTCAAGTTTATATAATTAGACGATAAGCAACCTCAATGTCATTGCCAACTCATACGTCACCCGTAGAAAAACTAAATTAAGATATCAAAGTTAGATACAAGATAACACATGGCGTGTTGCTGAAAAGACAGTCTTTTGACACACTATGCGACAAATTTTATTTAAATCAAACGCCGCTATTCCACAAGACTTAACGTACAAAATCCAATACGTCTTCGTTGGGAGTTAAAAATAAAATTGCGTGTCCTTATAGAACCTTAAAGTTTGAACATTACGAGCGTCAATACGGCCTACGCGAATTAGTGGTCGTTAGAGCCATTGCTGGCGGCCATTTTGAAAAAAAAAGACAACGATTTCCAGACGTTTTTGCCGCGAGACCTCCGCGTATAACCTGTTTTGTTATTTTTCCATTTTTTTTTAAAGAAAAAGTTAGTGCTTGGTTGAACTTGACGTGTAAAACGGTGGAATCAGACGAGCGTAACTATCGGATGTCGATGTCTAAAAAGATTAGAGGTGTGAACCACTTGTTGTTATTGTTTTACATCATCGTGAGACACTGCACTACACGGACTTTATTACCGACTACTAGCCGAGGTGCTAGAGTTGAGACTGATCGATAACTATCTAGTGGCGATAGTTTATCTATAGTTCATGTTCTCATAACAGATAAATAAATGACAACGTAGTACAACCAGACATGTCTGCCAGCCCTGTTGGTTCATTGGTAGTATGTCTGCTCCAAGAGCCGAAGGGCGTGGGTTCGATTCCCATCCAGGACAAGCTTTTTGTGATATAAACAAATGTTTATTCTGTGTTTGGGCATACTGTATGTATTTACAAAAAAAAACTGTTTAAGTATTCTATCAGTTATCTGTCTTCCATAGCACAAGCTTTGCTTAGTTTGGGATCAGATGGCGCTGTGTAATTTAAAAAAAAGTAGAAAGTTCACAGATAAAATAAACTTAGCAAGGGACGAGTCAGTTAAGTCTTTCAACAATGACAGAGTATTGAGAGGAATCACCATTATTCTGAGTTGAAGATAAATCTACAGATTTCTCAGAATATTACCTTTAACGAGCGCAAGTTATTGCCCCTGTAGGACTGCGGAAGTTAGGAAGAATGGCACAGGAGAATATGTGGGAAGTTAAGGACCCAGTGAAAAATGAGAAAGAACAAAGTGCACTTGTCAATAATCGATAACGTATACTTTACTCGTAGACTACACAAACATTATAACGAAGAAAGATTTGTATGTTGTAACAATTAAACTCAAAAACTACTGGATCGATTTCAATTTTTGAAATCGATTCAGTAGTTTTTGAGTTTAATTTTCACCATTAGAATGCTACATTCTCCCTGAGTAACATAGGCTATATTCATTACGAGAATTTAATTAAAAATAAATGTCCACCCGTGCGAGACCGGGGCGTGCCGCTAGTCTATCTATCTATACTGTTACATATAAAGAAGAAAGATTTGATTGTTCGTTTGTATTGAATAGGCTCCGAAACTACTAGACAAAAATTCACCGTTGGGGAGCTACACTATTCTTGGGTGACATACGCTAATTTTTATCCGTGTATTCCTACGGGAACGGGAACTACGCGGGTGAAACCGCGAGGCGTCCGCTTGTATAAAATAAAGTTGTTTTTTGTACACAATGCAACAGATTTTGATAAGGTTTTTAATTTTTCACCGCAGTAAGAAATATTTTGACGCTAACCAGTAATGTCTAAGCATTACTGTGTTCCTGTTTGCAGCTAGCGTAATTTTTGGGCTGCCGAAACTAACCATTAAAACTCAAAGTGATGACCATCAAAGCAGCGATGCCCTGGACTTTGCGTAACTCGAAATTCTGTGTATCGCTGCAATGGTCATAGACATGAGTTATCTCTTACTATCAGGGGAGCGTTTGTTTCGTTACTCTTAAATTACAAAATAAAGGTACTAAGGTGACTTTTATCTCTGTAACCCATGTCTCTGCAAAATAAAGAATTTGAATTTGAATTTGAAGGTATAAAGATGTGATGTCAGTGAGATGTTAAAGGCCTTTGCGGTATTATAGAACAACAGATCTGTATATTTATTGATGCAACTCTACCAGTTCGGTACTAAAACTGAATCAATTTAATTAGGGTCATTACGGACTACGGATAAGTGTCTACCATAAACTCTATAGTAAGAGCTGCCATAAACTTTCTAACTTGTAATTTAGTGTGATCAAACTTAGAAATGCTCCGACGTAAAACAAATTACTAAGTCCCCTTTCGAAAAAGAAAAGATCAGCATAAAAAATAACGTACAACGCACTTGCTGCTCTATATACGTTTAGGCAAATTATATTATTAAAGGACATTTCTAAATTTATTAAAGACTAGCGGACGCCTCTCGATTTCACCCGCGTAATTCCCGTTCTCGTGGGAAAACAGGGACAAAAGTAGCACATGTCACCCGGGGATAGTGTAAACCCAACGGTGAAAGAATTTTTGAAATCGGTCCAGTAGTTTTTAAGTTTATTCGTTCCATACAAAATACTAATCTTTCCCAATGGACAGCAACATTTTAATAAGTATAAATATATCATATAAAACCTACAAAATCTGTCTTATTAAGTCCATTATATTAATTGTATCATTATAATATTGGGAAAATACAGGGCTATGGAGACTAACCGTCACAAGTCTCAAGTAATAAGCGCCAAAGCGGCGATTCCCTCGACTTTCGTTTTACTACTAAAAGTTATATGTATCGCTGCATTGGTCGTGGATAGGCGTTATCTCTCACCACCAGGAGAGCGTCCTTAAAAACAAATGCAATGCATAGTGCATGAGAAAAACAAAACCAATCCAATCTAAGCAATCTGCTACAAACTACCTGAATCTGAGTAATAACTACGTCATAATTTCGAGACTTCAAGTTCAATCATGAAATTCGCAAGAGGCAACGGCGTCGAACCGAATAGTTGTAATGCCCGATTCGCACCTCGAGCAAATTGACTGCACTTTTAGCACAATCGGTAGTAGCCTTAATTTCCGAACGGAACGACGTGGGTTCAATTCCCAACAAAAAACATTTTGCGCGACGAATATAGATTTTTTTCTCAGACACAGGACAATTCCGTATGTTTTACAAAAAAAAAAGTAGGTATATGAGTATTCTATCAATTATCTGGTTCCCATATTATAGCTTTACTTAGTTTGGGGCTAGATAGCGCTGTGTGAAATGGTCTATAATTATATTTTTAACTTATTGGTGGTGATTGGTTAACTTAGCTGTGTAAAATCTTTAAAGTCTGTTTATATTTCGATCTTATTTTAGAAGTGTATACATGACTAAATGTAGGTATCTAGAGCCAGGCACCCAGGGTATAAACCAAACAAAACTCGAAGTCTGGTTGTAATGTAAGCCGTACATTGTATATATATATATATTTTTTTTTTTGGTTGTTTAAACAACCAAAAAAATAAAAACTGCAAGGGCTCACCGGAAGACCAGCGCTGGTCACACCACTTAGTATGACCAGCATTATGCTGAGGTGAGCCCCTATTATGTAACTTTTGTCTGTCTCTGTTTGTTTGTTTTTGTTTTTATGCTTGTTACAAAATTAAACGTTATTCTTTCTTTCATTCAAAGATAATTATTATTTTTTAGACCACTGATATTTAAATTTTCTTTTAAATATCAATGTACACGAACCGCACCGCAGCTAGATGCGTTAACGCACGCCAGCCGCGATCGTAATGTGAATCGATCACAAGTCGAGTTCGTACAACCGGTTCCGGTGAGTGGATACCGTGGCTGACGACTCGCGTGACTCATCGCGAGCCCAATTTCTCGTCACGATCATCGAGAGCCGTCGACCGACGCAGACATTACAGATTTAATAATAGTTAGTGCCATCTAGTTATTAGCCCAGTGGTGGCAGATGAACTGCAAGATGGGTCAGAGACAGAATTACCATCGCGAATCGATCTTAAGGCCGAGAATCGTACATCTAACAATAAGGATGCTGTGGATAGATGATTTGATAAATAATCACCCAGGTACTCTAACGCCATCTGTGTAATTGTGTATATCTGTCATGCCATACTTGAATGTATGACATGAAATCATCTAGATGATGAGATTCATCATATAACATCTCGAAAACAGTTTTGTTTTATTAATTCAAATTTATGAATAATATCACGTGTTCATTCAAACTGCCTACAGACAGAAGGACCGCTTAATGGTAAGCTCACAGCTGCCAATAGAGACCTGCCACATATCAGATGTTGCTAACACATATGTTTAACGTCGTCTTTAAAGACTTTCGCAGGTAAGTTATTTCGTATTTTACAATAACGCGAAAATAATAAGCCTAAAATAATAAACGCGACAGCCCTGCGAAAATAGCGTTAGTCTCAACAGCCATGTATTTTCGCTAGCTGCAAACCAGAACACAATAATATTTACACACTACTGCTTGGCGGAACAATGTCTGGTACTAAGGTGGTACCTACCTAGACGACATCCTGCTAAGGAGAGTTACCACGAAGTATTCTTGTTTGTGTATAATGGTTGCTAATAGTTCCATAGTAGATACAATATAAAATACATTCTATACGAATCAGGTATGGAATACTATTCCAAATATATTTTGTTTGACCTGTTAGCTCATTTAAAAGTTTGTCTGCTTCAAAAGCTATTAGGCGTGGGTTCTATTCCCACTCAAGACAAACATCTGTGTAAAGTTGTGTTTTTTTATTTTTAGTTTTTTTGTGTTTATATATTATATTTCATCATCATCATCAGCCTATCGAAGTCCACTGCTGGACATAGACCTCTCCCAAGATACGCCACTCAGCCCGATCTTCGGCTATTCGGCTTTTTATTACATTTAAATATCTTTTATCATAATTATAACTCCTAGAATACGCATTTAATATCTAGAAGACAAGTCAAAGCGATATTATACAAACCGCAATCTTTGTCACTGTCTTAGAATCTGTGGTACGACGAAAAGCCTGCGCGAGGGCCACCTCAACATGACTCACCAATAATTCTGTCTCTTTCATACAAACATTAAACATCTCCCCGTCTCGCTTTGTAGCTAAACAGTTCAATCAAGCGATATTACAGCGATTAGATATAGCCGTTTCCTTGTATTTTCCTTGACAGACAAAAAGTTTATTTCCAAGGCAATTTTAATAGTACGTACAATGTAACATAAGTGCAACGGAATTGCTGAATAAACGGCTGGACCAATTTTGATGAAATTTGGTATGAAGGTAACTGAATGAATGACACTATGCCTATGTGTCTTCCATCGCTTTTTTTGCTGATCAAATTACAAATTTGCATTTTCATAACAAATTTACGTCTGTGCTCACGATGCACAATTGCACATTGCAATGCAATTGGGAGTGGGTTCTAACCCCAACAATGAGCTTGAGCTGCCGGTGAAAGAAAACATCGTGAGGAAACCATAGCATGGTGCTAAGATACTTTCTAGTACTCGGATGGCTAGTTACCACACTCAAGTTGAAAATCTGTCTCCAAGTGTTTTCCGGCAGCCTCACTGGAGCACCAGATCCATTCCAGGCTAGGTGTGCTGTACCATCTTCAAAAGATTTGTATTTGAATTTTGTAAATAAAAAAAAATATCATGGCCAGATTTGACTTTATCAATAAACAACTTTAGAAATACACAATCAATTAAATGTATACGGAACTAACAATGTCCAAGTCGAAGAAGCCTCATGTAATGTGTAATGCGATAGACATCAAACCGACGTAGATTTGGGTGACGACCGCAAAATCGATTACATCATGCCATTTGAACTCGAGAACAGATGTTAACAAACCTTCGCCATAGTAAGAAGTACTTATAATCATCTATTGCGAGGTTTTCAGTCAATATGTGTAGTCATATGTTCGAGAGCAACTAATAAATTTACTATTGAACTAAGAAATTGACTTTAACGTGTTTTTTTTAATGGTTGACAGGCTAGATGTTTTACCGTAGCTCATCTGATGTTACGTGAAGGAATGGATATAGAATGCTACTAGCTTTCAAGTGAGCTTGTCGGAATACACCGTTAAGGTGTTACTATTTCCATACAAATCAATTTTTGCCATTTATGGACAAATGGAGCATAATTTTAGAGTGAAATCACAGCTACTGGCATTTACTTTGGTCTTTATTTGCGGTAAATCACAATTGCTTGAATGAAATGGTAGATTATAGTAGGTAGGCGAAAGTTCATTTTGAATAGTCGAGGTTGTAGGTTATGTTGTTGTCAAATTAGCTAAATTTAAGTCCTCATCACTGTTGTAACTGGAACGACTGTTAAGCGGGGTAAGTGGTTACTGCAGAGAGAGGAGGATTTTAAGACTTGTAGTTATTTTAATTAGTTTTTTGTCAAATTACATTTTTAAGTTTATGTCAAATTATGTAGTTCTAAATATTAAGTAAGATTAGGTTTTTAATTAATAATTTGTTGTCGAACTAGTTAAATTTAAGTCCTCATCACTGTTGTAACTGGAACGATTGTTAAGCGGAAATAAATACATTGAATATACAATTAAGACATTTTTGAGGCTAGATTCAATGATCAAAGGTATTCAATTAAAAAAACAATCGAAATATCAACTAAAAATATATAAAAAAGAAATTGGAAGCAGTTTCCTTTTCGTGAAAAAAAAAACACGCAAGTATGCTCGCAATTACGTACATAAAAGGAGACATATCGAGTAAAAAAAAATGCTTCAAGAAGGAAAGGGAAATGAATCAAACGCACAAATGAGATAGCGCAAGATCTGTTAAATATTCGAGAAGGGCCGTACCTACTCGCAAATTCTCCAACGAGTTATTTGACAAACATTGGCAGGTTTCCCTTGATCGTTAGACGGCTTTCATCATTTCCAATTTACGTTCAGAAAGTTCAAAAGCTTGTCCTTTTAGGTACCCGTTCCCACTAAGTTTTAACTCATAGATGAACCTCGTTAATTAGCAATCTGACCCTTTTCACAACATATAGACTAATTTCTAAGTACCTACCTAGCAGCGGCGGCCTTAGCTGTTGGGAGGCTCTGGGGCGACAGTTCATTGTGAGGCCCTCTTTCTTTGTGTCCGTTTTAATAAAAAAAATAGTTCCGAGTGCTAGAGTGGCCGCTACATGCTTGCACTAATTATCAAACCGTGCGTTCAGGTGGGGGTTGTGAAGTGCAAGGCGCGAGATTCACGTACGTATGTATATGTACTAAATATGGTAAAGACTTTTTTCAACTTGGGTAGTTGAGGGTGCGAGGCCCCTGCCAGAGCGAGGCCCCGGGCGGTTGCCCTGCTTGGTATCTCCTAATGCCGCCACTGGTACCACTGGTTTGTCCACTTGCTAACCAAAACTCCGCACCGGGTTTTATACGGTTCTTTTATTTCTTACGTAAAGTTAAGTTATACATGAGTACATTATACACCACATCCTAAATAAACTAATTTTGAAACCGAGTCTTCGAAGACAACTTGAACCCGTGCGGAACCGGAGCGGGTCGCTAGTCTCTACATAGTACAAAACAAAGTCGCTTCCCGCCGTCTGTACGCTTAGATCTTTTAAACTACGCAACGGATTTTAATGCGGTTTCCATTAATAGACAGAGTGATTCAAGAGGAAGGTTTATATGTATAGCACATGCATATTATAGTAGAGAAAAATCGAGAATTTCAAAGATTTGTAAAGTGATGTCGTAAAAAAACATGTTTTCGTGCGCTTACATTCCAAACGCTGGCTAAACCTTACATATAAAAATGTACTACGTTAGTATCTGAAGCATCCGTACGAATCCTATAATAATAATCCTAATTCCTACAATCGGGACGGGTCGCTAGTAGGTAGGTACATAATAATTAAATAACAAATTAAATGTTTGGAAAGTTTACCACTCATGACAACTATGTAATTCACTAACAGTGTTGTTAGGTACAATCCAATTACAGTTTAATAAAGTTATTAGTCCCACAACGGGTCATACAGTCCCAGTAGTTGTATATATATATACAGCACAATTTATACATAAAACTTAAATGAGGGAGACACCATCGTGTTTTTAATTACAAACGTCAAGGAATCATGTTGTTTCTCTATTTCTCCACCGCCACAGATATGTTTGTTGTACAGTAAAACAATCGCTTATGTAAACAAGCCTAATTGGGGATGTGGACCGAATGACATTTCCGCAATTACCGTGTAACACGTCATTTTTTAGGCAAACATTCGTAATTTGTCGGAATTTACACTCTACAGGTAGGTACTGCATGTATTTATGCTTTCTTTGTTCATCTCATTCTAGTTTCTAATTTCTATCAGAATAAAGACGAAAAGTTTTAGCATATATTTATGTATTATCCTTTGCGCACATCCTCGTTATTGACACACCCCTTCTTCCTCTGATCCTGTCCGTCCTAAGGTTGCCTGGAAGAGATCGCTTTTAGCGACAAGGTCGCCAGTTGTTACACCTCTTTAATTAAGTTTATTTCTTATGTATTGTATTATTTTCTTTTAGTGTGTGCAATAAAGACTTAATCAATCAATCATTCAATGGTGTTATGCTGCTGTGCTGCGCTGTGCTGTGCTGCTGGCTGTTGGGTCCATTCCTTTGCTGGGATAAGAACCCGTACAATGCCTAGGACTTGCGAACCAGGTGTAAGTTTAAAAATATTACATTATAAACGTATTTTCTGTTGTTTTCGATATTACGTACACATTGGTGGTAACAAAACGTCCCAATTTTTTTTGTATTAAAGTAGGTTCGCGTTTGACCCACTCTGCGTGATGTTAAGCAGTAGTGTGGTCTAAGATGGAGCACGTTTACCTAGAAAAAACCTATTTACTCTAGATTTCAAAACAATTTACGCTTTCCACCTCCCTTTTGAACTTTTCCTTTGTACCCTACAAATAAGATTGCAGCTGTTATTTCAGGCAATTTCGTTCGTGAATCGACAAATTTCACCCCAGTCTGCGCTGATCGTACAATCTAAAGTGATTTTTACGTAAATAATTAAAAATATATCGTATAGGTATATGCTACATTTATAAAACTGTTTATAATATGATTTTTGTATAGAAAATAGTTACCTACTAAGAAAAACTGTCCTTTCTTTTGTTTTAATAAATCATCTTTAATTAATTTAAGCTCAATACGTACGCATATATAAACACACATACAATAACAAGCACGCACTCATACACACATACAGAATATTTATATAGGTACACATATTTATGTTAATCAAAATGAATGTTACTTTATTTATTAAAAAAAAAGCTTCGTTTTTAAGTTTTTTATGGCATTTTGTTCTTAAATAACATGTTGGGAGAACTTATTCGTTTCCGAAATACAGTTACCACTAGTTCGGTTTAAATGGGTTCATATTAACGAGTCGAAATTTTATCTATCTATCACTAAATAGTGTAAAACAAAGTAGCTCCCTTCTGTCCCTATGTACGCTTAGATATTTTAAACTACGTAACGGATTTTGATGCGGTTTTTTTAAATAGATAGAGTGATTCAAGAGGAAGATTTATATGTATAATACTTGCATATGCACCACATTAGTATCTACATTATACCCGTGCGAAGCAGGGGCGGGTCGCTAGTACTATTATAAAGAGAAAAGATTTCATTGTTTGTTTGTGTTGAATGGGCTCCAAAACTGGATCGATCTCAAAAATTCTTTCACCATTGGGAAGCTACACTATCTCCGGGTGAGATAGGCTACTTTTTATCCCTGTATTCCCACGGGAACGGGAACTAAGCGGGTGAAACCGCGAGGCGTTCGCTTGTATAAAATAAAGTTGTTTTTTTTTACACAATGCTACATGATTTTGATAAGGTTTTTAATTGTTCACCGCAGTAACAGATTTTCTGACGCTAACCAGTAGTGTGAAGGTAAACATTACTGTGTTCCTGTTTGCAGCTAGCGTAATTTTTGAGCTGCCGAAAGTAACCATCAAAACTCAAAATAATGAGCGTCAAAGCAGCGATGCCCTGGACTTTGCGTAACTCGAAGTTCTGTGTATCGCTGCAATGGTCATAGACATGAGTTATCTCTTACTATCAGGGGAGCGTTCGTTTCGTTACTCTTAAATTACAAAATAAAGGTATAAAGGTATAGATGTGATGTCAGTGAGATGTCAAAGGCAGCCCCGTTGGCTCATTGGTAATATATCTGCCTTGAGAGCTGTAGGGCGTGGGTTCGATTCCCACTCAGGGCAAACATTTTGTGAATAAACAAAATGTTTGTTCTGTGTCTGGGTGTTCTGTATGTATTATAAGTATGTATTTACTACAAAAAAAAAGTATTTATGTATTCTATCAGTTATCTGACATCCATCACACAAGCTTGCTTAGTTTGGGGCCAGATGACGCTGTGTGTATAGTCCAACGATATTAATTTATTTATTATTTATTAAGGCCTTTGCAGTGTTATAGAACAACAGCGCAAAATAAATTGATTTTGTTTTTTGATTTGAAAGTTAAAACTCTCACACAAAAAACAAACCATTCTAACCACGTGTCACACACCAGTGTATCTCTTAGAAGTAAACAAATTAAAAAAGAAAAAAAACACGTTACGAGCGAGCTCATTATGACGCAACCCTAATGTGGGACGACACACGCTTGACGGGCGAAAGTTTGACGACATTGTTTAAAGATTAAACACATTAAACTTTTACAAGCTTCCAAAAGCTTAGGATACTTTATAGCTATGGGCATTATACGTGTGTTTAAAATGATAAGCGTGATTTTATTATTGTTAATACGAATACAATTAAAGTATTTTTTTATTTATTTTTATGTAAAAGTAGTGAGACGAACGATACGCTTTTTTTTAATGGTCGACTGGCTAGGTGTATGACCACAGCTCACCTGATGTTAAGTGAAGGTGTGGTCGAAGATGTTAAAGCACACCTAGTCTGCAATGGAACTGGCTCTCAAGTGAGGCTGCCGGGAAACACCGTTAGATGCTTGGCGGCAGATTTTCAACTTGAGGGTGGCAGCTAGCCAGCCGAGTACTAGAAAGTATCCTACCACCATGCTATGGTTTCCTCACGATGTTTTCCTTCACCGACAGCTCAAGCTCATTGTTGGGGTATGAACCCACGGCCTTCGGCATGCGAACCTACCGTGCTAACCACTGAGCTATCATCGCTACACATAGTATTAATTCGAATTTTTACTCCTCCTATGTACCGCATTCAAGAATTTTATGATCACTAATCTACACTTGGAACTTAATACCTAGATAATAATTGATTGATTCAGGCGTTACTTTGCGGAAGTTCATTTTAATATGGATTTTTGTCAAATTATATTTTTAAGTTTATGTCAAATTAGTTCTAGATATTAAGTAAGATTGGGTTTACGAGTATAATTGATAACATGTTGTCAAATTAGTAAAATTTAAGTCCCCGAATGTCTCGTATGGTCGAAGATTGTAAACACACCTAGCCTGGAATGGACCTGGCTATAGTTACATTCCAGTTAACGTTTGGGAACTGTTTCTAGTTCCATTCCAGACCTAGGAGTGTTTACTATCTTCGGCCACATTATCGCTTAACATCAAGTGAGATGTGGTCAAACACGTAACCTATCAAATATAACCTATAGTCTGGGTACCTTCAAGTCGCGAGTGAATCGGTTTCTTCTAGGCGAGCGTGCTCCACCGTAGATCGCATCTTCGCTTAACATCAGGCGGGATGGCGGTCAAACCCAAGCCTATCTACTATAAAAAAAAAACATCATACATTTCATACTTTAAAAATCGACATTACTATTCATACATTCGTGGCTTAACGTGGGCTAACGATGATGATACGCCTTATTTCTATACCATTCTTGTCATATGACATTTGCATACTAGCTTGCCCTTTAACCCAAATAAGGCAAATACTGGCCGTTCGTAGGCAAACTCTATCAACGTGAAGAAAAGAGTATCCAGGAAGCGATGGACTAAACAGGGCAGACCGAGACGAGGATAAAATAGAAAGCTGATCTCACGACCAGTTGTCAATCTAGTTTTACAACGCGTTGTCACTACTACATACATACGAGTATAACAGATTCATTCGGCGCTACGAACACTGGATGGAAGATAGACGTGGAATGTTTTTAAGTTGAAAAAAGTTTCCGGTAGGTCTTCAACTTGAAGGCGTTAGCTAGCCAGCAGAGTACTAGGAAGTACCCCGCCTACCACCATGCTATGGTGTCCTCACGAAGTTTTCCTTCATCGGCAGATCAAACTCATTATTGGAGTTTGAACCAACCGCGCCAACCACTGAGCTATCATGGCTCTACAATCATTTACACAAATACATTTTAAAAAAAATAACGTTACACATTACGGCTAAGTATCCTTCTATAATTATTATGTAGGTACTAGCGGACGCCTCGCGGTTTCACCTGCGTAATTTCTGTGGGAATACAGGGATAAAAAATAGCCGGGATAGTGTAGCTTCCCAATGGGTGAAAGAATTTTTGAAATCGGTCCAATAGTTTCGGAGCCTATTCAATACAAACAAAAAATCAAATCTTTCCTCTTTATCATAGTATAGATAGATTAAATTTAAATATTTCACTCGCTCAATTTATTCATTAAAATAGATAGGATTTAGAGATAGTCTCAAATCGAGTGTGTCAATTATAATGTCATCAAACAAGACACGTTTCAAATAAATAAATAATCAGATTGAATGGATTTATTGACACGGCTTACTCTAGCGATTAATATTAAGTTTTTATTTTACAACAGATCAAATATTTTAAAATACATATTTTACACTAAAATTATAATAACAAATTGAAACTAGAAATACTAAAATGATCTTTGAAAGATTCATATTCATTCTGCCTAGACAAAAAAAAAATGCACACGTTTTTGTTTTACTTATATATATACGGCATTACTCAAGTTTAATTACGTCAAAAACAAACCCACATCAGTTTCCATAGTAACACGCACACATGTGAATTCACGTACGCACTCACATACACACACTCATACACACTTACCATGTGATAACCTCAGTACTTTGAATTCTTCTGAGAGATTAATCAGATACATCACGTGTGAAAACAAACTACAGCATTATATCAGATGACTAGCTACCCGCCCCGGCTTCGCACAGCTATAATGTAGATACTAATGTGGTACGTATGCATGTATTATACATAAAAACCTTTCTCTTGAATCACTCTGTCTATTGATGGAAAACCGCATTAAAATCCGTTGCGTAGTTTAAAAGATCTAAGCGTACAGACGGCGGGAAGCGACCTTGTTTTATACTATGTAGAGAAGACCTATTGGATGTTTCTATAACAAATCTCAGTTACATTTTGTTCTAATATATGTACATTGTACATATATGTTATAAAGCTTCATGGCTAGGCCACAAAGTATGGATAATGTCCTCGATTTGGAATTGGATCGATTTATAACTATTATATATTTACTTGGTGGTAGATCTCCTTAGCAGGTGGTCGTCTAAGTAGGTACCACCGCTGTACCAGATATTCTGCCGCCATGTGTAAATATTGGTGTTCCGGTTTGAAGGGTACTGCAGCTAGCGAAATTACAGGGCTGTTGAGACTAACCATCGAAAGTCTCAAAGTAATGAGCGCCAAAGCGGTGATGCCTTGAACTTTATTTTACTACACAAAGTTCTGTATATCGCTGTAACGGTCTTGGACGAGCGTTATCTCTTACCATCAGGAGAGTCTCGTTCGGCTCATTACTATAACATTAAAAAAAAAACCGACATTCTATCGAGTTACAGAAGTCTTTCAAAGATACCATCAAATTATATAGCGTAATGCCACCGTCCCAACTTTCAATCACACACCTTTCCACGGTTTAATTTACAAACTTTTCCCATTTCATGAGACATTACCACAACTTATCCCATCAGATTGGACCACAAGCATTAAAAGGCCCCACAGGTGGGCAGTTGGCTATTAGGCAAAGGTTGCAATCTTCGCCCACTCACGTTTCAATGTAGAAACACCATCCGTTTACAATTGTCTGGACATGGCAGGCTTTCTAACCAAACTTTCAGGATTTACCTATAACGAAATTTTTTGTCATGATAATGTTAATCATAATAATTTAAAAAAAAGAACCGAAGATCGGGCCGAGTGGCGTGTTTTGGGAGAGGTTTATGTCTAAGACTGATGACGATAATAATTATATAAATTTTCACACAAAAATATCTGGGATATACACATATATATATCTGATAAGGCTGAAGAACAGGCAACAATAACGAGTTTTTGCTAATTAACATTTTTTTTTTATTAATCAAGCATGACGCTAGAACCTAAAAAAACGCTTCCGAAACTTAATTCCTATTAAATGGTTACCCTACTATAATAGTATGATTTGGGAGCGGTAGTGGGCGAATGTGGCACGGTAGTTATTTTGTTGGTAGATAGTACAGGTAGACCATGGTTCGAGTTCAGTAGTGAAAATCGTAAATCGCGCCCATTGGCGAATCGGCTTTAATACGAAATAAGGCAGAGCTGGCACTAAAACGACAAAAAAGGAGTCATTTTTTTTTGCACTAGAGCTAATTTATAAAAAGCTACATTCCTTTTTTTAAATATTTCACTACTGGCATGTCCACTAGAAGCTACGTTACAAATCAAAAAAACATATTAAAACAATATACCTTTCGATACTCTTATATGTTAAAAATTACTATTATTTATATATAGTACTAGCAGCTCGCCCCGGCTTCGCACGGGAAAACAAAACTTGATTAACAATATAAATTTATCGATCCAATAGTTTCGGAGCCTATTCAATACAGACAAAAAATTAAATATTTCCTCTTTAGAAGATGTAGATGGCAACTGTAATAGTTAGACATATGATATTGCGGATTTATTTGTAGCTGTCAATTTGCTCTATAAAACGTCACTTTATTCTGTTGTCAATAGTTTTCGCTGCGCATGCTAAGTAAGGATTTTTTCAAATTTTTCACAGCTTGGGTTACATTATTGAATTTTACATACGGATCCCTAATTGTTTTTTAAATAAAATAGCCTATGTCCATCACGGATAATGTAGCATTCTAATAATGAAATAATTATTAAGATCAGTTCAGTAGTTTCGGAGCATATTCAATACAAACAAACAAACAATCAAATCTTTCCTCTTTATAATATATAGCATAGATATAGGTAGTAACATCTCGCGTCTGTTCTTGAGATATATCGTGTTTTCTATTCTTGGTTGACTGGAAGAGATCGCTCTTAGCGATATGGCCGCCACTTGTGACACTCATATGATTCTTTTGTTTTCTATTTTTGATGTTTCTATAATCTATCTGATTAAGAGCAGCCAGTATCGGAATGTACCAGTAGACAGACTGGCGTCTATAACGGTAACCATTAACGGTACGTGGTCACTACCAACTGCGCTCCGATTAGTTGTAACGCGAGTTGACGAACATGTTGCTATTTAATAACACTCCAATGTCAGTTAAGAAACAAGTTTAAGCAGAAGCTGCCAAACCAATTTACCATCTAATTTTGCTTTGGACATGCGGTAAATAATTCTGGGCAAACGTCCTATATCACGAATGTTCTACTTATAACTAGATGGGAGGTGACACGAAACGTAAGAACAAACCCAACGTAAAACGACGTCGAAACTTAAGTTGAAAGCTTAACTTAGTCGATTCTATTTCTTCTTTTTTTTCTAGTTTTTTTTTTAATGCTTGACAGGCTAGATGTTTGACCACAGCTCACCGAAGGTTCAAACGCCGAAGGGCGTGGGTTCAGACCCCAACAATGAGCTCGAGCTGCCGGTGAAGGAAAACATCGTGAGGAAACCATAGCATGGTGATAAGGTATTATCTAGTACCTACTCGGCTAGCAAGCTACCATCCACTCACTTACTACACATGAAAATCTCACGCCAAGCACCTAACGGTGTGTTCCGGCAGCTTCAATTCAGAGCCAGTTCCATTCCAGGCTAGGTGTGCTTTACCATCTTCGACCAAACCGTCTCTCAGTTCAAACACTCAGCTTGCCAACCACAAAAAAGGCATTTTTTTAAGAAGTATAACAAGAATACATTTCGACTCATACTGTCTTTCTTATAGAATCTTTTATCCTATTCTGACACATTAGCTAATTTAATAATCAAATATCGTAGGACATTACACACAGCGCCATCTGACCCCAAACTAAGCAAAGCTTGTACTATGGAAGACAGATAACTGATAGAATACATAAATACCTACTTTTTTTTTGTAAATACATACTTATAATACATACAGAACACCCAGACACAGAACCTGACCTGTAACTTTGGTGTTATTAATAAATGATTTGTATTTGTATTTGTATTTGAACAAACATTTGTTGATACATAAAATGTTTGTTCTAAGTGGGAATCGAACCCACGCCCTTCAGCTCTTAAGGCAGATATACTACCAATGAGCCAACAGGGCTGTCATTAGCTGCAATATTGCAAGTTGTTATTTCTGACGCCTACATAAGTAGGCAAAGAGAATACATAGATTACATAGTATGTGTGTATGTATGTATTCATACAATGAGTGGGTCATAGAAGGCGTCACTACAAAGGCTGAAACTTTCTTTCTTAGCTAGACATTTGAATCGAGTCAGTTAGCGAGAGTGCCGGTTTCGAAATTCAACTGCTTTATACGTGTTATGCGATGTCAGATGAATTGCCATGGTAAGTCTTATTCATACGGTGGTCACTTGGTGGTAGATTTTCTTAGCAGGAGGTCGTCTAGGTAGGTACCACCGCAGTACCAGTTGTTCTGCCGCTAAGCAGTAGTGTGTAAACATTACTGTGTTCCGGTTTGAAGGGTACTGCAGCTAGTGAAATTACTGGGCTGTTGAGACAAACCATCGAAAGTCTCCAAGTAACGAGCGCCAAAGCAGTGTTTTTTTTTTTTTGTTTTAGACTTTTGTTTTGTTACTCAAAGTTCTGTGTATCGCTGCAATGGTCATGGATAGGCGTTATCTCTTACCATCAGGAGAGCGTCTAGTTCGTCTCGTTACTTTTTGCATAAAAAAATACGGTGTTATTTGTATTATTAACTAATTTTAACGGCACACCGACAAGCAAGGGAATTAAATGTGTCTACGCTTCAGAATACCAAAAATTGTCTTTTATGAGACGAACGACACGCTCTCCTGATGGTATGAGATAACACCTGTCCATGACCATTGCAGCGATACACAGAACTTTGATTAGTAAAACAAAGTCCAGGGCATCGCTGCTTTGGCGCTCATTACTTTAACACTTTCGATGGTTAGTCTTCAAGCCATGTAATTTGGCTAGCTGTTCTAGCTAGCACAGAACACGCTAATGTTTGCAGAGTACTACTTGATGCGCGAATATCTAGTACTGCGGCAGTCATGCTAAGGAGATCATAAGGAGGATGACAGCCCTGTTGGTTCTTTGGTAGAATATTTCCTCCAAGAGCTGAAGGGCGTGGGTTCAATTCCCACCCAGGACAAGCATTTTGTCATATAAACAAAATGTTTGTTCTGTGTCTGGGTGCAGGGTACTGTATGTATTATAAGTATGTATTTACAAAGAGATGTTCATTAAAAAAATAACAAAATTGGCCGTAGGTAAAAGACACGATGACAGAAAAATTGCATTTAAAGTAGTTATGTAATGAGCACCAAAGCAGCGATGCCCTGGACTTTGTTTTGTTACTCAAAGTTCTGGGTATCGCTGTAATGGTCATGGACAGGCGTTATCTCTTACCATCAGGAGAGCGTCTCGTTCGTCTCATTATTTGTCAAATAAAAAAAAAAAAAAAAAAGTTATATTATCAAGTATCAGTCTATAATATAACATTACAACATGAATGAAAGTGTATAGCGTTTGACGTCGACTCAATGTGCAGTTATAAAGCTATCTGTTAAGCCTCTACAGTACGATAAGACGATAAGGCTTCCAATAAACACTAGCACCTTATCTAATATCGATATGATTTGTAAAGATATACAATGTAGCGATTAAAAATAGCTCCACATAAAGAGATTTACGCTAACAGGTCATCATCATCATCACCTACATGAAGACGTGGGTGGACGTCCTACGCTGTGCTTGCCAGTCCTTGGTCTCTACTCCAGAACTATGCAGCCCTATCGGCCATAAGCTCTACGTGCTATGCCCTGTCCACTGCCAGTTCAATTTGCTAATTCTCTGGGCTATATCGTTACCTATATTCGTCTACGGATCTCCTCATTTCTGATTCGACCTCGCAGAGAAACCTCGAGCATAGCCCTCTCCATAGATCGTTGTGCTAGTTTAAGCTTCCAAGTCATAATTTAAAAACCGACGTCTAGTTTCACTTAAAAGAAATACAGATTTCTAATTTAAAATAATTATGTTGTGAAACATGAATATATAGCATTTTAATTAATATAAAATAAGACAGTTATATATTCAGTAATAAAACGCTACTGAAATGCTATTACTATACGATCAGCTGTGATAAAATACTAATTCTAAGCTAATAAATCTTCAATATCGTAAAAAAACTTAACTCTTTCGCAGTCCATTCTAGATATCCTTATTTGGAAGCTGTATAAAATTAAACATGGCAATACATGAATATTAGTGTTGTGTGCAAAATTTAACTAAAGTATGAAAAGTTGAAAAGTCTTTTAACGAGAAAAAGTATTTTTCTTCTTCATCCTCAGACCTCCTTAGAGCAGTCTGGAAGGACGAAAGAAAAAAGCCTTTGCCCAGCAGTGGGACACTAGGCTAAAAATAAATAAATTACACAGTATTTTGTGTACAATCAAATGCTTGCGATAAACATAATTATGACCATACACATATTCAACAGAACAAAGACGTAAATATGTAAAAATGAACGTAGCAGAACTAAAGATACTAAAAAAATATAATAGTACCAAATTGCTACTCAAATACAAAAAAGAAACATGTATGTACAGACAGTTAAAAAAAACTGTTACCTTGATACGCAAAACCAAGTAAGGCTCGTATGATGTTTAACTTATCAGAGATTAACTTTAATTTCGTGTACCGAGGCCGTAGAGGTGACTTTGGCCCATGAATGTTTGTTGTTTGGTTTTAATGAAAAGGATTATAGCGTACACGTTAATGTTATTGAAATCAATATACAGGTATAAGACTATACGCACACCCATTGAGTAGATTGAATTACACTTACAAAGGTTTTACTGTAGGTCACGTTGTAATATGGATTTCTTATAATCGTATTCAATTAATTCTAGCTTGCGGTGTTTGTTATAATTAATGAAAGCGTATAACGTTCAGGATATATTAAATTTATTGATGGAAAAAGTATCCATAGTAGCGTTGGTAGGATTATGTCAAATTCAATTGGGCGTTGACTCCGGGCAAGTCCGGTCGGGTGTGGAATGTTGCTGCCGCGTTTGGGACGGTTCTGCCAAGCACTAACTTCAAGTTTTCAAGGTCAGAGTGAGTAGGTACTAAGTATGCGTGATTCATCTTCAACCATATCATCGCTTACCAAATTATTCACGATAACACGCATTTAAAGGGGTTCTTTACACCTCGTTCGCAAATCCTAGGCGCTGTATGGGTTCCCGTGCCTGCGAAGCGATGGACCCGACACCCGCACAGTGACGCCATAGAAACGCTAAGAAGTTTTCTCTCTTACGTAGGCTATGGTGGAAACTTAAGTTTTTGTTATGGTCGACAGGCTAACCGTCAGTGATAAAATATATCGGAGAACATTTCACAGAGCGCCATTTAACCCTAAACAGGGCAAAGCTTGTACTATGAGAACCAAATTACTGATAGATTACTTATATATACTTTTTTTGTATATATATGGAATACCCAGACAGAACAAAAACCTATGTTCACACACAAGTATTTCTATTGGCTGGGAATCGAAACCACGCTCTACCGCTCAGTAAGCAGATGAGGTCACAAGGCAATCAAAGTCAAACAAGTTTAATTCAAGACTTTTATAGAAAATTTATTCTCTCTTTAATTTTATTAAACTTCTAAAACGCAGCGACACCCAGATAATAAGATTAAATTTTTCACACGCAAAATCTCAATATTTCTATTAAGCTCTTTCATTCATATAAACTGCTACTCGGAAACCAATGAATCGGCTCTGAGACTAAGGTGTGCTAACGCAAGCAAGTGATGTTTGAATACAAAACTGGCACAAGAACAACCTGTTCCAACACGGAGCTTTGCCTTTGTTTAATTTGTCCAACAAACGTTTGCGGAATATTAATAATTTACTGATTTAGTTTCTTACACGTTCAGTGGTTATGTGAATACATAATAGCGTAAATGTAAAAGTGACGATTCAATTTTAAAACTATTTTTATTAGATACATAGATATAACTCTTTATTGTGCACACCATAAGAAGAAAAAAGTACAGATAACAAAAGAACCTTATGAACTAGTGCCACAAGTGGCGGCCTAATCGCTAACAGCGATCTCTTCCAGGCAACCAAGAAAAGAAAAACTCGATATAAAATATAAAAAACAGACGGGAGATGTACTACTAATAAGAAAAATAAATATAAATAAAACATATAGTAAGTACTTACATAAATATAATCATAATAATGTATTTAAATAAAACGAAATACTAAGAACTAAACGAATTACAAACGAAACGAAAACGAAATTACGAATCACGAATCGAATTACCGATAAAATTATAATTATTATAAGGAACTTTATAAAAACATTGAACATATTTATAGTAAATTAAATCTTAAAACAAAACAAATTTTGTAGGACATTACACACAACGCTTTCTATCTTCAAAATAAGCAAATCTTGTACTATGGGAATCAGATAACTGATAGAATACTTACTGATAGTGAAATGTTAACAAGCTTAAAAAAACTCGTATAAATCAGACGCGGTGAAAAGGAAACGGTTATAGTCGAATATAATTAAAGCACTAAATAATTGTATGAATAGAATAGAATAGAATAGAATAATATGAAATTGACATTACCTGTAAAAGTGACAGGAACAAATGAAGAGCAAATTAATTGCGTCTAAAGTACAAAATAATGTTAAACCGTTAAAACACGACAAAATCATAATTAAAAAGAACAAACGCAAACGAATTTGCGAGAGAAAATAGTTTACAAGATCGGCAAAGAACTGGAAATAATACTTGTATTTTAAATAAAGTAGAGACATACATACATCCCGCTATGTATAAATTATAATTAAGAGCCACAATGATAACTAACTATTGTATTAATACTGCCGTCTGGCATGAAACATCCTTGAAATGGTTTCTTCATTCCTTATAAATCCTAAATAGAACACAGATTCTTACCTAGCAACATAAAGGCAAATCAATCAAGCTGCTATTGCGATAAACCGTAGCAATTGCCTATCCGACCCTGTCATTCGCGAGGCCGCTGCGACCTCAGCTTGTATAACTAGGTTTCTCACTATACTACTGTTTTAATTTACTGGATATTACCTTCAAATTTAATAGCAAAAATTGTGACAAACATTCCCCCCCGTAGTAAGACTACAAACTAGGAAATCTAGGTAAGATTCTGCCGGAGGGAAAAAGCCCCATCGGGCATTTGAAGATGAGGTAGCTTAACATCTCCAAGAGCTCGAAGTCAATACTTGGAAGGAAGTGGTTCAAGGTCATAAATATGACCTTTTAGAGTTAGATGCCAAGATACATCAAAATACAAATACAAATATTTCATTGATAACACCAATGTTACAAGTCAAATTTCGCGTAAAATATCATTAAAAAAGTTCTTAGTAACTTTAGTAAAGTTCAAAAAAAGTTATCTTGAGTAACTGCGCCAGCCAAGTTGGGTACCTACATAATAAAATTGGCCGTAAGGAGTAATGTATTAGAGATATAATTTTTATATTTCAAATCGATATAAGATAACTTCTAACATGACTAGGGGGACTAATCATGCTTAGAAAAGAAAAAGTAATATTATTAAATGAATTCGTTTCAAACTGAACCAAAAGAGACTATGGCGCTCTACTATGTTCTAATAGATTTGCAGAAAAAAAGACACGAGACAATAGTTCATACTCGTATATTTTAATCGTAGCAACGCCTGCATGGGGCGTGGATGAGACTGCCAATCTTGGTAGATATAGGCATAACCACGCTACAAAGAATTCAAAATCAGTATGTAATATGTTACCTAGTGTTTTTGTCGGCTCATTGTTTTGAGGTTTGATATACAATAAGATCATTTTTCAATTCAAGCAAACCACCAATCCGTAATCCAATCTCTAGACCGTATTTATATTGCAGTCACGTTTTCTATAAAATCTATCCTTCTCAGAGCAATCATACTAGTGATTATATAGATGTCTTTTATTTGTAATTGATTTAACACGTCGCACGTTTAGAATAGTACGAGTGATTTACTTAGGAGAGATAATTTATTAATAAATTGATAAAAGATAAATATGTGAAAGGAAGAGAAGAGTCGAGCGAATTGTGTGTATCTATAGCCTTAATCTTGTTTATTATACAGAATTCCGCACAGTCCATAATTACACATTCGCAATTATAGATGATAATCAAGATACTATACAGCAAGTTAAGATATTATGAATCATCCAAAACTTAAAATTAATTTTAAACTGAGTTTAACTGCTCACTGCAGTCGACTGAGGTATGATAATAACTTGACTCAGAAGCTTTATGCAATACCTAAATTAGCACTAACGGTTACGAGGAAGTACATGCAAGTATTTGCAAGTTTTCTTAATTTCATGCATCTTAATTTCATGCATCTTAATTTCACAAGGCGAAATTGAGCTAGTTAGAGGGCATAACCGCTAACTGATGTCATATTAATCTACACTAATATTAAAATGAGGAAAGAATTGTATTTTTGTATGTTTGTAACGACTCAAAAACTACCGGACCGATTTAAAAAATTCTTTCACCGTTGTGAAGCTACACTATCCCCAGGTGACATAGGCTATATTTTATCCCTGTATTCCCACGGGAACGGGAACTACGCGGGTGAAACCGCGAGGCGTCCGCTAGTAATATTAGAAAGATGAAACTTAGTGTGTATGATATTTTTTTTTTTTTTTTTTTTTTTTATTATTATTATTATACGCTCCACAGACGCTGGGGTCCGTGACCTTTGTCAACTTAAGTTACAAATTTTTTTTTTTTTTGTGTGTATGATATTTATAAATTTTTGATTTTATACATTGTCGTGAATGGCAATAAAAATTTCATGCTAGGCGTCTGCCTCATATCAAGCGTGTTTAATAAATAGTTTAAAATCATATAGATTCGTAGATAACTTACAGCGACTTGAAGAATAGTGCGGAAGTTTACTCGGCCCATTTCACCGGCTTCAACCAGGGATCGCCTGTGGTTGTTGTTATCATTGTTAAGGCATCCTTATCGCTATCTAGAGTACACGATAACGTTGGTGATAGCGCGCCGGGTATGTGTCTCTATGATGTCATACCGTACACGACTCACTTTTACTGAACTGTTTTCATTTAAAATTACTTAAAGAATTCTTCGGGTAATTATACGTCCTAAATCGTTGCAAAGAAAACTACATTTGAATAATTTCGTTCCGACAGTAACGTAAAATGTTTTAGACTATACTTTTACAAAAAGCCTCTCATACAGTTGTTTCATTCGTAACTCATCAGCATAACAAATACCGCCATATATGTATGTATGTATCCTACTAATATTATAAATTTAATAGAATAAAAAATATAAAATTTACAGTCACGCAAAAAAATATTAATGTTCTTAAATTTTATAATTATCTATAAATCATTTATTGATGTTCTTGCAAAAAAAACTAGTGCTAACAGCACAGCAATATACCAATTTCTTTTCATTCCAGTTATCTACATTTTGTGTTCATGGTACAAAACGTGGGCAAAATTATTATTTATGTCACGAGAATTCGTTATGTAAACGACAGTAAATATAAACACGACAAAGTTTGCCCGGTTTATTTGAACTAACATAAATTACAGAACTTATGACAAGCTAATTAAAATGTTGGTACAAAGATGATAGACTATACATTTTCGATATACATAATATAATGTTCGAGATACTCTTAGCATATGTGTTTCGTTGTGAAATTGTAAATGTATATATATGTATAGTGATGGTCAGCCGGGCCTAACGCTGGGCAGTGCTCAACTGCTCATCGACATTTTTTTTTTAAATAGTAATTATCGTAGAACGTAACACACAGCGCGCACCTCATCCCGAACTTAGCAAAGAAGCTAATGAAATTCAGATAACTGATAGTATACTTATACTAGTACTTGTAACAGGATAAACATTTTGTAGTATAAAACATGTTTGTTCCGCGTCTGGGTGTACTGTATGTTTTTACAAAAAAAAAAAAAGGATTTAAGTATTATCAGTTATCTGACTTCAATAGTACAAGCTTTGCTTAGTTTGGGGTCAGATAGCGCTGTGTATAATATCCTACGATATTTATGTATTTATATATAAAAGTAATGTGAAGACAAAGACTCTCTTCCCATGGTAAGACAAAACGCATGTCCATGACCTTTGGAGCAATACACAGAACTTTGAGTAGCAAAACAAAGTCAGGAGCATCGCTGCTTTGGCGCTCATTACCTTGAGAATTTTGATGGTTAGTCTCAACTGCCCAGTAATTTCACTAGCTGCAGTACCCTTCAAACCGGAATCCAGTAACGTTTACACACTACTGCTTTGCGGTAGAACACCTGGTACTGCGGTGGTACCTACCTAGACGACTTCATGCCAAGGAAATCTACCACCATGTAAAATGCATATATGTATTATGTAGAATGTAGATAGATTTAAATAACAACTCTTACTGTCATACTGCAATCACAACTCGCAGAAAAGAGTCGCATTAAATATCCATTAGACAAAGTTGCGGAGAAACTAGCGATGCAAGTAAACAATTCGAGTTAAGACTAGAGCAGGTGGTCGCATGTGGGTCGCTACTATTTCACGAATGGGGGAATCGTGACTGATGCGTTTGCGGCGTCGATACCGTTGTGACGTTTAAAAATGGAACCATGAATATGTAGAGATAAACAATCTCAATGAGCTGATTTTAAATTCAATGTACTTAAAATAAATTATGAATTTATAACGACAGGTAGAAAAGGAAATGTGTAAATTTAAAGTGACTACATTATAAATTATATTACAGCAGTGAGTGTGAAAAATAATGAGACGAACGAGACGCTCTCCTGATGGTAAGAGATAACGCCTGTCCATGACCATTGTAGCGATACACAGAACTTTGAGTAACAAAACAAACTCCAGGGCATCGCTGCTTTGGTGTTCATTACTTTGAGACTTTTTGACTTTTGTATACAATAAGTAGGTAGGCAGTGATGGAAATATATTTCAACGTGTGAAAGGAAATTGACATATTTACATTTTGATTAGGTACAATGTTAATTTATAAAAATGTGTACAAAAAAAACATCGTGCGTTCGTCTCGCAAAAACTCGAAAACGGACTGACTGGACTGATTTATATAATTTCTTTTATATGTTTTTGAATTTTTGGTAGGCTCCCGAATGGTTTAGAATTGAGCTCGGTTGCTAAACTCACCGATGTGGCGCTGCAATCGTATACCGCTTAAGAAGTACTGAAGGCATTCACTATTAAGTACGTACAGATATCTCTACATAGTACAAAACAAAGTCGCATCCCGCCGTCTGTACCCTTAGATCTTCAAAATTACGCAACGGATTTTAATACGCTTTCCATCAACAGACAAGAGTGATTCAAGAGGAAGGTTTATATGTATAACACATGCATATAAAACACATTAGTATCTACGTTGCACCCGTGTGAAGCCGGGGCGGGTCGCTGGCCAGACAGTAAAATAAATACATACATTAAATTGTCCCACCTGCCATAGTCTAAGCACCAGGCGCCACAATCTTCGCAATTCTATTTAATGTAATTAGGTTGATAACGCACAATCAATTCTACTCAATTCATTTTAAATACAATACGAATTACGCTTTTCAGTAACTGAGAATTCGATTACTAATACGACAGTAAAGATAAAACTCTAATGAATACTTATACGGTCAATAAATGTTATCTATTATTTAGAAATCTTTTGTCTTGATATCACGCGTACAACTTCAACAGTAAGTTAAATGAATATTTTATTGCAACGATTAGTTTATCGAGCATTCATGTTAAAAGGATTAGAAGTTACTTTGTTACTCTAATCTTCTATTTGCAGTACAGTTCTTCTTAGTTCGATTAAATAAATAAATAAATATCGTTAGACATTACAAACAGCGCCATCTGACCCCAAACTAAGCAAAGCTTGTACTATGGAAGTCAGATAACTGATAGCATACTTAAATACTTCTTTTTTTTGTAACTACATACACATACTTATGATAAATACAGAACAGACACAGAACAAACATTTGTTTATATCACAAAATGCTCGTCCTGGATGGGTATCGAACCCAATCCCTTCGGATCTTGGAGCAGACATACTACCAATGAACCAACAGGGCTGTCATTAGTAGCATTCATACTAAGTCGATATTGATAATTGCTTAATGTGTAGGCTTATCAAATTTCATAACACTACCAGGTAACCAAGGCTACCTTCCAACGCTATTAATCTCATCGTGCAGCATATGCCAGTGGTACTTTCGTGTATTCTGTGCTATAAGCCTGCTTGTTTCACCAACTGAAGATCCAACAGTTGGCAAACAAACGTCACCCAACTTGATATAGTCTGGATTTAAGAGTTTTAAACTTAAGCCCGCATCGCCAGAACCGGCAGCAGTACAATCGTGTTGCAACTCCGGATATCAAGGTCCAATTGGTCGGCTCGTTTCACTCGAAACAAAACGTCCAAGTTAACTGTTCAGCTGTACTCCATCAAGCGTGAAAATAATGACAGAAGTGTTGATTTGCGACCGATTTGTTTCAAGGTGTATTTTTTTTTGTTGTAGCTGGAATTAACGCTGGGACTTCGGGGGCATCGCTGCATTTATAAAACATCACACCAAAAATAAAGGCGAAAGTTTGTAAAGTGTGTTTGTATGTTTGCTAGTTCTTTACGCTCAAACAGCTGGCCCAACTTTGATATGGAGGTATAGCTGACACCATTGATTAACACATAGGCTATTTTTTATCCCGAAACAGTAAACGCGGTAACACCGCGGGACGCAGCTAGTCAGTATATACATTTTAAATACCACCAATAGTCTAAGCTATCAACTTTTAAAACAATCACATTCATAATATTCGTAAAGGCTATAATAACCTATAAACTTTAAAGTTATTAATCAATTTAATAATAAAAAATTCAGTTGTGACGATAGGTGAATGGTCAAAGTGATCACAATAAATAAATACCAGAGCGAACACAGATACACTGCGAACGTTTATGTTCGTCACAGAAATGTTTGCATAGAGACGGAATCGAACCAACGCCCAGCTCAAGAAGCAGAAACAATACCAAATGGGCTAGGAGGACCGTCCACAGAAAGGTAAATAACAATTGCCGACATCCTTCAATTCGAGTATAGAGTTATTAAAGCAGCTAACGAGGTTAACGTCGACCATGTACTTACGATCGACAACACTACAAACGTTTATAAAACTGTTAAAGCTATAAACAAGTTTGGCCTTCCTGCAGCTATCAACCTTATCGATGCCATATCTCTAGATAAACCAAATTCATTAGCTGGTACCCTGTCTTACTCATCCAATGATATAGCATCGGCGACAAAAACTTTAATTAAAATCGAACCGTAACCGTCAGAACCACATCGAATCTCTGTAAAGAAATGAGTCAACGGCAAACCCCACTAGACCAAAAACTAGTTTTAGTGACAAACGAGAAAAACGAAATCGAAACGCCCCGTTTCGAAGCGAAATTGAAAGCTGACCAAGAGATTTGAGAACAATAGCCGGGCGAAAGAAATTTCGAAATGGCATTGTTTCATACGATCAAGGTAAGTGACCTTTCCACGATATTAAATCTTAGCAAAGCCTCTATTACACTGTACTGGTACATCCACTGGTTATCCGAATCACCGGAGCGAGACGCAACGGTACCGGTCCAATCCGTGCTAGATAAAAAAAGCACTTCCAATCACACTGAACGGAACTGTAATCCTTTGAATCACTGTATTCACGATTGTCACATCACATCACTGGGAATTTGTGTTGGTGTTCGGAAAGCGCGACAGCGACACGTCCGCACCGCGCCACGTCCTAGAGATGACTGAGCTGGCGGTGCGCAGGCGTCGATCGCCGCACAGGTTTATCAGCCTTCCGAGGGGCAAAGGGGGTGGCCACTAAAGAAAACTTCGCACGTGATAGGTAGATAACAGTGGCTGAAAATCGTGCAATCGGTAGTGCTCAACGTGTGGAGAAAGTCATGTTTGTTTTAGTAATTTGTCATTAATTTAGGAATTTTATTGTTTTGAATTACGAATTTAATTAGAAATTTTAATTTTTATAATAATATTGTACGTTGATTTGCACCGTCGCGTTAGGGAAACCCTGTTAGGATAGTGTAATGTCGTAAATATAAATAAACAATTTTATTTTTAAGTTAAACATTGCAAGAGCAAGGTAACTATTTGTACTTACGTTTATTTGTCTCTTACGATGATAGGTTAGCGACTTCGGATCGTAAATAAACTTCAGGTTTCTAGAGTTCTGCTAGCTAGGATGGATGTTTGTTACTCTTTCACGCAAAAATTACGGAACGGATTTGGATGAAATATGGTATGACAGTAGCTGGGACCTTGGATTAGAACATAGGATACTTTTTATCCCGAAAACATGTAGTTTATAATATTAGTGGGATACAAAACAAACATTTGTTAATACCATATCATGTTTTTCCTGGGCGGGAATTAAGGCAGATATATATTTTCAATGAGCCAACAGGGCTGTCGAAGATAAGATCTTAATTTGAAATTAAATCTGCGGGCCGCGCTAAAAACAGCCTGCGGTCAGTTAGAATTAATTTGATCCACTTAACTACATCGAATTTCCAGTTAGCATCGTCCGCTGACTTTCCAAATAGACTTCGAAAGTTAGCATCCCCGCAAGAATTCGCATCGAGTTACCGAGTCTCGCCATTGAAGCATAAAAAAGTTGCAACGAAATTAAAGACTTGTCCAAAACTCGAGTGCCGGCAAAAAAGGGGTTCAAGGCACCGGAAACCGCTGGCGCAAACGGGTTTCGTGTCAGGTGATGTTTCTTATTTTACATTGCCAATAAAATCGCGGGCAAACGTTATATGGGAACTCACTTGATCCTAAAATCATACTTTTCCACAAGATCCACAATCCACGGGGAACGCCCACTCAGGCAGAACATTCTTCTGTCTAGAGGTCCGCACAATGAACGTGGAATCAAATAGTATCCTTTGAGTTTTTGAAACATCGAAGTTTGGAATGAAACAAAATAAAAGAAATTTACTTTCTTTCATGGTCGACATTCCAAACACTCGAACGAAACGATTTGATTAGCTCAGCTAGCTCAGGAAGATACTACCAAATCAGGTAACCAGTCCTATATATCTACAATATCTAGGATAGCTAAAATATTCATGCACTTTTTACACAAATATTACTGAAGCTATAAATTCCCCAGTGCGGGTTGTAGTAATCGAGTTCGACAGCCCCGTTGGCTCATTGGTAGTATATCTGCCTTGAGAGCTGTAGGGCGTGGGTTCGATTCTCACTCAGGGCAAACATTTTGTGAATAAACAAATGTTTGTTCTGCGTCTGGGTGTTCTGTATGTATTATAAGTATGTATTTACAAAAAAAAAGTATTTATGTATTCTATCAGTTATCTGACATCCATCACACAAGCTCTGCTTAGTTTGGGGCCTGATGGCGCTGTGTGTATAGTAAAACAACATAACAAATCAGACTTCATAAAAAAAATCTAACTACAGTTAGAAATCTACAAACTTAAATAAAAATAAACACTTATATATACATGAATCACCAGAACTCCCTTCACAATCGACAGTGTCGTAGCCTTGAAGGCCGTAAAATATGCGTGGCTAAGTTATTATTGAAAACCTTGCTTTAATGAAAGTTTATTTTTAAATATTGTGATAAGACCTTTCTCAAATACCTACGGAATATAAAAGACTAGCTGCGCCCCGCGGTGTTACCCGCTACATGTTTTCGGGATAAAAAGTAGCCTACGTGTTAATCTAGGATGTTGCTCTCCTTCAACCTCCATAGTAGGGATCTCTGGGTGATGGGTTCGAGGGAACCTATAGCCTATTGAATGAGTATCCCGAGGATGAATGATGTGTGTTGTGTTCCCACACATCTTCGTTAAGCCGGGTGGAGCAAAAGCTTCCCGAGAGGGAGTCTGGGAGACGAGCGCTATAGAGGTAGCGGACGAATGCGCAAGCGTGCCCGCTACTCCGGTTTAAGGCGCGGAGACGGAGCACCCCAGGGTTTTTAGTGGGTATGCCGTCATTCCCACATAACCACCTGCCACCCCCGTGGCCGGCTGGTATCCACGAATTTTCCCTGGGACAAAAAGGATGTTGGCGTCCTGGCAACCCTAGGTGCGACTATTGTCATAATAATTATGCTTCAACGCGGGCGCGCGCTGCATTGGCCGGCACGGGCGAGTCTCGCAATAATATGTTTTACATGTGTAGTTGTACACTCACACATGTGCAGTATTGTCTACTTATTGCTTAGGTATGTCTATACAGGGTTAAAACGGTAGTACGAGTACAAAGCCGAAACTAGATGTGTTTCCTAATAGGTTTGATGTATTAATTGTATATGTAATTGTCATTAATTGTACTTATTACGAATTAAATAAATAAATAAATAAATATCGTAGGACTATACACACAGCGTCATCTGGCCCCAAACTAAGCAGAGCTCGTGTGATGGAAGTCAGATAACTGTTAGAATACATGAATACTTTTTTTTGTAAATACATACTTATAATAAATACTACTGCTACTGAATGACTACTTTTACAATGGGGTGAACTTTGAAATCGCTAAATTAATTTACAATTTTAAAACCTTAAAACCTTTTAACCTTTTTTACTTCCTTGTTTCCTGATAGATGTAATCTAGATCTTTTCAAGGTCAGAGTGAATAGGTATCTTCTAGGTTTGCGTGCTTCATCTTCGACCACATCGTCGCTTACCATCAGGCGAGTTGGTGGTCAAACGCGGACTTATCCGTATTAAAAAAAAAAGTTCCAGTTCAATTCTAGGCTAGGTGCGCTTTACCATCTTCGACCACACCATCACATAACATTAGGTGAGCTGTGGCCAAACCCCTAGCTTGCCAACCATAAAAGAAATTCCCACTAATATTATAATTGTGAAAGTTTGGATGGAAGTTTGTTAACTCTTTCACGAAAAACTACCGAACGGATTTTGATGAAATTTGGTATGGAGGTAGCTGAGACACATAAGCTACTTTTTATCCCGAAAACATGTAGCGGGTAACACGGCGGGGCGCTGCTAGTAGTCTATATTTATTAAACGTCGATGTCGCGCATTGCATGGCATGATTTTTTTATGCCATACAATGCAAAAAAATCACACGAGCTGTTCGATGGTAAACGCTTGTTTGTATCTATATTAAGGAGCACCCCAAATACCCATCTTTCTATATATCTTCTGCCAACTTTTTAACATTCTGTTAAATGCCATACGATAAATATGATTAAATTGCTAGACTTTGTGTTTATATGTTTGCTATTTATTTGAAACTTGTATACCCTGGATTTATAATACACTTTATTTCTAGGAAAATCACTCAATCACTCTACGAGTCACGACTAATTACGAAATATTGGGAACTATTTGACCTTTGAAACAAGAATTAGCAAGAAGAGAATCAAGAATATAATTTAATTATTAAATACGCTAAGGATTTTGCGTCACGAATGAAAAGGATCTAAATCAACCGTTTTTTTTAATATTTCCGAAACCCTGCGTTCAACATTATTATTTTTGCCTTTGAAGAGTCTAGGGAAATACAGAAGTGGATGCCTTACTTTCTCCTAGTATTTAAAACAAAAAGTTCTTAACGAAGATTAAATGGTTTAAGTTTTTTTTTTTTTTTGTTTAGTTGGTTATATTATAACTACACAGACTCCGGGGACCGTCTCTCGTTAATTTTAGTAATAGTATAATAATTAATAATTTATGTAAAGTCTCACATCTTTGTTTCTCTCACCTTGCTATTTTTTTAACAAAAAGCATAGCATAGAGCATGCTGTGTGGAGACTAGCAGCGCTTTCTAGTGGTGAGTGGCCGAACTACATCGTAAAGGTTTTAATGTTATTATTCATCAAACAATCTAGAGTCGGACAGTCTTACAATTTCAAATGAGATTTTTAATATTTATAATGAGTATACACAAAGATTTCATTCTCATTTTTTTGTAGTTAAGTTTGGTATGAATGGACGCATATGACTCCAAAGTAACTGCACTACTCGCCGCTAGATGGCGCTACCCGTATTTAACTTTCAATTCATTTAGGAATTCCTTGCAACCAGGAAATAGAATGTATTTTTGATCTACAAACATAATAACAATATGATCATGGCAGGAAACAGTCTGATATTTACGATAGGAAGTATTGACAGATGCAATGGACAACTGAAAATGAAAATATTATGTACTAAAACCTGTGTTCTTAAACTTTTAATCATTTTAAGAGTAGACAATAAAGTATTAAAGGAAAATAAGCTTACAATCCGAGCTTCTCAACAAGGAAAATGAAATACCTAAATGAATTCCCCGCGGAAACAATTGTTCTTAATTTTCGTAATCTCTCATAATTCGAGAAATAGGACAATAGTACTTAGCATTCGACCTTCAAAGTTTATAAGGATCTTGCAAGTACCTACAGTTGATTTCTGTCCATTCTATCGTAATTTGTAAGAGGTTTTTGACGGTCCTGTTAGCTCAACCGGTGGTAGATCTGTTTCATGAGCTGTAGGGGGTGGAGTTCGATTCCCACCCGGGACGAAATTTTTTGTGACAAACATAAAGATGGTTGTTCTATATTTATATATATGGGTGTTATGTATGTATTAGAAATATGTCATTTACAAAACAATAAGTTTTCCATAAGTTATATCTGACTTCTATAGTACAAGCTTTGCTTAGTTTGGGGTCATATGGCGATAATGTCCAGATGCATTTGTATTTTTTTGTGTTTATCAGGCCAAATATTTGACGACAGCTCACCTCATGTTAATTGACGGTGTGATCGAATATTTTTTTTTTATTTATTTATAATTATACGCTCCACAGACACTGGGGTCCGTGACCTTTGTCAACTTTAGTTTTTTTTTATTTTTTTTTACAATTTTACATTACAAAAAGAGGAAAGTTACGTTAGTAATCTTAATCTAAGATTAAAGTAGGTACTAGATTGTGTGTATACCGCGAGCAGACCAGCGACCCGCTCCCCGATCGAATATGTTAAACACACTTAGCCTGGAATAGAACTGGCTCTTAAGTGAGGTTGTCGGAATACCACAACCCAAAAAAAAACGTGAATTCGTTTTCATAGTTCATGTATGTATCTTTGTAAGTTTCTTCATTCCGCCATAAATTTTAAATGCCTGAACAGAATTAGAAATGTGGGGTATCGTTAGAATCCTTGCATCACCCCAAATGACAATGGCTATAAATATTTAAGAAAAATATTTAGGCTTTCGTGTTTTACCCACGACGGAACGGAGACGGTATATGCGTTTGGGGTGAGAGGATGTTTGTTTGTGCAAATCCATGTTGCCATTTTTCTCCAGAACTACTTGTCCGATTTTGATGTAGTTTTATTTTGTCAGTTATGGGTTCAGGTTTCAATGGTGCATTATCTTAGATAGGTGACAATTACTTTTTAAATGTTGTGGGTTTTTTTCAAAATTTTTAATTTTGCTTTTTATCTTAATTAAACTTATTTTCTTTTACCGAAAAGTTGGGTGTTTTGAATAACGTAATAGCTCTATAATGTTCCTTCTTCCGTGTTTCAGCTAGCACCGCTTCTAAACATTTCCTGAACTCAATTTTAGTCTAGGTATTCTTTTATCAGTACGAGATAAAATTTCTTATCATCATTGTAATGAACTTGAATTTAAATCGTCCGTACACATTATTTGTACAAAATTTACTACTATTTGTAATTTTTATGTTTAATTTCAGACGCCAGTGGTTATTTGACTAGATTTTACTTGGTGGTGGATCTCCTTAGCAGGAGGTCGTCTAGGTAGGTACCACCGCAGTACCAGTTATTCTGCCGCTAAGCAGTAGTATGTAAACATTACTGTGTTCCGGTTTGAAGGGTACTGCAGCTAGCGAAATAACTGGGCTGTTGAGACTAACCATCGAAAGTCTCCAAAGTAATGAGCGCCAAAGTAGCGATGCCCTGGACTTTGGTTTGCTATTCAAAGTTCTGTGTATCGCTGCAATGGGCATGGACAGACGTTATCTCTTACCATCAGGAGAGCGTCTCGTTCGTCTCATTATTTTTTACATTAAAAAAAAAGAAAAAAAGAATATATTTTTATGTAATAGTAATGAGCCGAACGAGACGCTCTCCTGATGGTAAGAGATAACGTCTGTCCATGACCATTGCAGCGATACACATAACTTTGTATAGTAAAACAAAGTTCAAAGCATCGCTGCTTTGGCGCTCATTACTTTAAGACTTTATATGGTTACTCTCAACAGCCCTGTAATTTAACTAGCTGCAGTATCCTTCAAACCGGAACACATTAATGTTTACACACTACTGCTTGGCGGCAGAATATCTGGCACTATGATTATAGCTAGACGGCCTCCCACTATGTAAAGTAGTACATTTATTAAACTCAAAATAAATGTTAATTTGACAGCCCTGTTGGTTCATTGGTAGTATGTCTGCTCCAAGAGCCGAAGGGTGTGGGTTCGATTCCCACCCAGGACAAGCATTTTGTGATATAAACAAATGTTTGTTCTGTGTCTGGGTGTATACTGTATGTATTATAAGTATGTATTTACACAAAAAACTATTTAAGTATTCTATCAGTTATCTGTCATCCATAGCACAAGCTTTGCATAGTTTGGGGGCAGATGGCGCTGTGTGTAAAGTCCTACGATATTTATTTATTTAATAAATTGATAACGCAATACATAACAATAATTATTTTTTACTGTTAACGATAACTATATAAACTCAAAGGTCAAAGTGGTTTCCGTAATATGACGCAACGAGTTATTATTATTTAATAAAGGCAGATAATAATAACCCGTAAGGGTATAATTTGTGTGAAATAATAACAGCACGAAGGTTGCGGCTCCATCTTAAATCATTGCAAAGCCTTGTTGAAATCAGCTTAAAAATTAATACTTTTCAAAAAAAAAAACTAAATCTATTTTTTTTAATGTAAAAAGTAATCGAACGAAACGATCTACTGATGGTAAGAGATAACGCCTGCCCATATAGGTATAGGTCCATCTATATCTTAGGTATACAGAAATCTCGTGTCACCATCTCTGAACGCCTACCTTCTTGAGTCAGCTAATTTGAGCCAGCGTGAATGCTCCCAGTCTATTTTGAGCCGCGACGTTCCATTTGCTAAAGGTGAACTTATTTTGGAACTCCGATAGCGAGTGATTGAAAGTTCAAATATTAATGAAAGTCGTCCTGAATCATACCTGGTTGACAGGCTATGTGTTTGACTACAGTTCACTTAATGTCAGGTGACGCTGTGGTCAAAGATGGTACAGCACACCTAGACTGGAATGGAACTGACTCCCAAATCAGGCTGCCGGAATACACCTGTAGGTGCTTGGCGACAGATTTCCAACTTGAGGGTGGTAGCTAGCCAATCGAGTACTATAAAGTACCACCACGCTCTATGGTTTCCTCACGATGTTTTCCTTCACCGGCAGCACAAGCCGACCGCGCTAACCACTGAACTATGTTTGTACAATATATGTAATACATATAACTGTAATATTAGTACAGGGCTCTTTCCTGACATCTAAACCTGCAAACAAAGGTTACGCAGGATAGTTTTAATAAACTATGAAGTGAGCTAAATAAATTCAATTCAGCTTTAACCGTAGCTTTGATAGCATCGCGTGAAACAGTAAATTTTCAAAATAATATGTATGATAATAATAGTTCCCAATAATTGTTAATTGTTGATTCTCTGGTAGTCGTCGCGGTTAAGCTATAGCGAAGAGTCTCGACCAACATCTTAAGAGACTCTCGCTAGACGGTTGTGTCAAGGGTCAGTTCCTAAAGGCAGTGATCCTTGACACGGCGCGCATTGTGAGGAGGTTCCTCACTCTGGAGCCCTAACCTCCGGCAGCTTGAGCCCTGCCCCGCTGCCGGCGGGACCCTAGTATTTAAGTTTTTTATATTATTTATGGGTTTTAATATATATTTGATGTAAAAAATTCAAAAACTAAGACGAAAAATAAATAACCACTATACTAATAGTTCCCAATAAAACTGTCACGACATTTTATTCGATTTAAAGAGACGAGCGTATCCAACACCAAGCGATGATTAAGCAGAGAAAGATAAAAGATTGTGCCGGGCAGAAAATTTATTATAAAAAGCCTTATCATAACTTGCAGCACAAAATACGCCATAACGTTTTAGAGCAGCCTCCCAAATTAAATCATAATGAAAAATGTGAATCTCTGATCCCTAAGATTCTAACTTTTTCCTCTCAAAAAATTTTGAAGAATTTTCCTTTTTAAAAATTACTTACGATTTAGTGAACATCGTGTCCAATTAGCAAAGCTTGTTATTTAGACACGAAGTGGAAAAAACTTTCGTTAAAATTACTTTTACCTAGAATATACTTAAGTTTCACTTGGTGGTAGATCTTCTTAGCAGGAGTTCGTCTTGGTAGGTACCACCGTTGTATTCTACCACAAATCATTATAAATATCGTGGGACATTACACACAGCGCCATCTGACACCAAACTAAGCAAAGCTTGTACTATGGATGACAGATAACAGATAGAATACTTAAATAGTTTTTTTTGTAAATACATACTTATAATACATACAGTACACCCAGACACAGAATAAACATTTGTTTTCATATCACAAAATGCTTGTCCTGGGTGGGAATCGAACCCACGCCCTTCAGCTCTTGGAGCAGAGATACTACCAATGAACCAACACGGTTGTCAATTATACATGTCACATTAGCGTGTAAACATTACTGTGTTCCGGTTTGAAGGGTACTGCACCTAGCGAAATTACAATTCTGTTGAGACAAACCATCTAAAGCCTTAGTAATAAGCACCAAGGACTTTGTTTTGCTATTCAAAGTTCTGTGTATCGCTGCAATGGGCAAGTTTTTTCGTATATTTTTTTAATACAAAAGTGATGATATGAACGAGACGCTCTCCTGATGGTAAGAGATTACGCCTGTCCATAACCTATCGGGATAGCGTCTCGTGGTCATCATCAACTTTAAAATAAAAAAGTGGTGGACAATATTTTCCTTCAATTTCGCCACGATAGTGTAAGTTATCATTAAAGCGAAAGTCGGGAAACCAGTTAGCACAAATCTAGCCTAACATCCAGTTCGCGAATTAGTCACCCTATCACTTTTAACCGTAAAGGTGGTTATTCACAAACAAAGCTATGCGAGGCGTTATTAAAAAACACGCGAGTTTATAGCTCAAAATTGCATACCCTATGTAAAGTAACGGTGGCTTTACTAAATGCTTTTTTTTCTTTGGTTTTGGCGTCGCGTTTTGAGCATTTGCCAGTGTCAAGTGTTTTATATTTTCAAGTTTCAAAAGATAAATAAGTTGCCTCGTAGCAATAGTTATAGTCAAAGTCCAGTCTTGGTCAAGTACAGTCCGTGTCAGTCAAGTCCAGTCATGCTTTAGCAAAGTAGTGGTGACTTTACTATAAAGCTTCGTTGGAGTTTTGGAAGCAACACGAAAAGTGATATTTTACCACATTATATCATTTTCCCACACTCGCGCTTGTGTTTCGACACTTTATGAATAAAACACCACCATTTTTATGCATAAACACTCGACAAAACAATAGTTTTGGAAAAAAATACAACAAAAAAATGAATTCGTGTATGACAACACCACGCCTTGTATCGAGTCCTTTTTCTCTCTCATGGGTTTCGCTATGCACAACTTTGAATGCATATACGCAGCATCGCATACATGTGAAGTGTACACCTAACATACCTAAATGGACCGAATTTCGTAAGACCACGAAAGACCAATCAAACACAGTCATCACGCACACATCGAACTGGGTATGTGTGCCGCGACTATTGTAGCTTTATTATTATTTTTGTTACAAAATATGTAAATATTCCGCGGTCAATTTCTTGTGTGGGGTAATCATCGGCAGAAGTGTATAATGTAATCGTAGAAAGGCTTTAAACAAGGTTATAAGTATAGGCTGTACTGAGCCAAAAGGGACCCGTCATTGTGAGCAGCTTCAAAAAAAGTCCAGCTGCTCCACATTTTGTTGAAGATCAATGAGATTTGCTTATATGACAGCTGATTTCAAAATCGGTTTATTAGTAAAAGTTGTTTATAATAATAGGCTTGCGATTGACTACCTCGCTTGATGTTGCGAAAATGTGGTCTACGATGGAGCACGTTTGCTTCACAAAAAACCGAATCATTCACGATTTAAAAGCACCCGGATTGTATATATCTGGGAACACCCAGTCGAACATCAAACTAGCAGTTCATACAATGAAAAAAATTAAACCGTGTTAAAAATTAAATTTTTCGGAATAATAATGGAATCGTTTTGGTTTAAGTAAATAAACACCTAGATCGCAAGTTAGGATCGAGTTTTGACCATTTAACATTGGACGAACCCCGTAAAGTATCTAATATAAAAAATAAAATAAATAAACAAATTACCTAACCCAATGCGTGGGAGTGACGTCATCCACCCACGGATGAGATATGGCTAGTATACGGCACTAAGTCGGACGAATGACCTCAGCGGTCAAATATTTGATCGGTGCATTATGAGAAAACTACGTAGAATAATGGTAAACTTTGAAAAATTCTTTCCATCAAAATACTTTAGCTAGCTAACGTGTTTCATCTTAGGCAATTTCTACTCTTAAAATCAGGTCAGAGGCCGCCAACCGCGACTTATGTAAAAGTTTGTATATTTTTGTTTGTTTTTTTTTTACAAGGTTCAAGATTCATTTATTTGTAGCATAAATGGTTCAGTGTACATTTACAGAACAGCACACAGGTCTTATATGTATAGTAAAGTTCACATATCCTTGCCCGCTAGGGCGTACAAATTACAAAATTATCAATTTTGTAAATTTGTAATTTTTGTAGTTTGTACACGCATACCCACATACACACGTACACAAGCACACCCACATGCTCACACATACCCATACACACACTACGTTGTCATCTCATGTTACACTTGATTATTTTCAGTTTATAAATACTGTTACCTGTAGTACTTTATTTAGGAAACGCTTTAATTTGGTCCCTGCGATACAGGTTCTCCTAGTGCAGGGTCCACTAGTATTATCGTAGCCCCTAAATTATAGTAAATAAATTATTTTGTATTTTGTGTTTACAAAACTTTAAAACGTCAATAATCAAATAGTCAAATAATAATAATTAATAAAATGTCAGAATGCAAAAATAAAAAAAAACATACACAGAAACAAACATAGAATTAAATAAAAAAAACCAATAGTAAACAAAGAAAATGTCAACAATAATAATAAAACTCAGATTTTTTTTTTTATATACTTACTATATTATGTTTAATTTTTATTTTATTTTTATTTCTTATTAGTGTTACATCTCCTGTCTGTTTCTTAAGCTTTCTATCGTATTTTTCTTTTCTTGGTTGCCTGGAAGAGATCGCTGTTAGCGATAAGGCCGCCACATGTGTCACTAGTTAATAAGGTTTTTTGTTCTTTGTACTTTTTACTATATATGATGTGCACAATAAAGAGTTATATCTATCTATCTATCTATCTATCTATTATGTTCTTGTACTAGTTTTTTTAATTAGCCGGTGATACCCACTTATTCCATTGAAATGTTAAATTTTTAGGGCTTAACGTGTAGAAGTCAGAGCACGCAGTATGTTTTTTGGATGTCAAGAGGATTAGTGAAAAGTTAAATCCATGTTAATTAGCTCAGGCTTTGACAGCCCTTTTGGCTCATTGGTAGTATATCTGCCTTGAGAGCTGTAGGGCGTGGGTTCGATTCCCGCTCAGGGCGAACATTTTGTGAATAAACAAATGTTTGTTCTGTGTCTGGATGTTCTGTATGTATTTACAAAAAAAAAAAAGTACTTATGTATTCTATCAGTTATTCTGCTTAGTTTGGGGCCAGATGGCGCTGTGTGTATAGTCCTACGATATTTATAAAAAAAATATTTATTTATAATTGCTTGTCACATGGCATGTAGACCAGCGCTGGTCACACCATAAGGTATGACCAGCATGATGTATGTATGATTACACTGAACTGAGATCTTTATATTACTTGGTGGTAGATCTCCTTAGCAGGAGGTCGTCTAGGTAGGTACCACCGCAGTACCAGTTATTCTGCCGCTAAGCAATAGTGTGTGAATATTACTGTGTTCCGGTTTGAAGGGTACTGCAGCTAGCGAAATAACTGGGCTGTTGAGACTAACCATCGAAAGTCTCCAAAGTAATGAGCGCCAAAGCAGCGACGCCCTGGACTTAGTTTTGTTTCTCAGAGTTCTGTGTATCGCTGCTATGGTCATGGACAGGCGTTATCTCTTACCATCAGGAGAGCGTCTCGTTCGTCTCATTATTGTTTACATTAAAAAAAAAATCTTATTTATCTGCCAACCCGCACTTGGCCAACGAGATTAACTACGGCCTTACCTTCTCCAGTTTAAAAAAAAAAACAGGGTTGATTCGGGAGTCACTATTCAATAACTGTGATTTGTCTTTCGAGTTTGTTAAACGTTTATAATTGCGTTAAAAAATCAAATAATTTATTTCTCCTTTAAAATGGCGGCTGAAACCGCTGAGTACAGATAGTTAACGAGAACAACAGGCCACGGAACATGTGACATAAGATCAGTGTAGTCATTGTTCATTTGATAACTCGAGATAAAATGTTGATAAAAGAAATGCAACAACGACGTAACAAACAAAAGGAGGTATACAGTTTAATCTATTTGTGTTTACATCTTGCCTTTACTCGTGTTTGTAATTTGACACTTTATTAATTAATTAATAATTAATTAACACCATTACATTCATACCTAGAACTCTAGGTATTCTTAGCAGGGCAAGGTTTAGGTACCAGATAATATGTCAGCGGTTTAGGCTCTGCATTGATGAATCAGTCAGTCAATAGTTATATGTATAAAATAACGACCCGCCCAATAAACCCATATAAATAGGTACCAATAATACCGTATGAATAGGTACCAATAATCACATATAAATAGGTACCAATAATCCCTATAAATAGGTACAAATAATCCCGTATAAATAGGTACCAATAATCCCGTGTATAGGTACCAATAATCCCGTATAAATAGGTGACATAAAAATATTTCCCTTTGAAAATGACACCACAGCCTAGGACCAATTATAAGGGCTCAGGGGCATAGGTACCAATAATCCCGCATAAATAGGTACCAATAATCCCGTATAAATAGGTAATTACAATCCCGTATAAATAGGTACCAATAAATAAAAAAAATAAAAAATTAAAATTTTAGGCAACAAGACCCATATAAAAATACAAATACAGTTAAGTGGTTAGCGCGGTCGGTTCGCATGCCGAAGGGCGTGGGTTCAAACCCCAACAATGAGCTTGAGCTGCCGGTGAAGGAAAACATCGTGATGAAACCATAGCATGGTGGTAGGGTACTTTTGTAGTACTCGGCTGGCTAGCTACCACCCTCAAGTTGAAAATGTGTTCCGGCAGCCTTACTTGAGAGCCAGTTCCATTCCAGGCTAGGTGTGCTTTACCATCTTCGACCATACCGTCACTTAACATCAGGTGAGCTGTGGTCAACACCTAGCCTGTCAAGCATTAAAAAAATATATATATATATTAGTAGAAATAAATAAATACCAATGTTCCCATATAATTAGGTACCAATAATTCCGTACAAATAGGTGACATAAGAAATATTTCCCTTTGAAAATGACACCACAGCCTAGGACCAATTATAAGGGCTCAGGGGCGAGAATATGGAACGGCCCACGTGTAAATTACCATACGCTAAAAGCGTTCTTGGCTTCAGAGTATATAAAGTAATTTCATCATTAGAAATGCAAAGGACGGGACGGAAATTACGAGGAGGATCGCTTTGCAGCCCTCTATCAGTCTGTTTTCCCGGATCTGAGCGAAACTCGCCCTGAGTTTCGCTCTTTGTATGTTTCATGTATACTTGCCAAAGAAAATGAATAACGATAGAATTGCCACATTCTGTACATGAAATAAATAAATAAATATCGCAGGACTTGATTGACATTAATATTAATATCACATCATCGTCATTGATATGGTTGTAATAAATAATAATTTGAATGATTAGGGACCACAGTAGAAAGATAGCAACTCTTTATTGAGGAAACCAAAAATAAAAATAACAGTACAAAAAACAAAAGAATCGAAATTAAAAAAGTACAGAGTAAGAATTAATCGAAAAAAAAGTAAAGAAATTTTTTGTTAGAAATAAAATGTTTTCGTCACAGAAAATTTTTGTAAAACACACTCTGTCCTCAGGATACAAGCCTTGTTACAGTCCGGTGACGCTGTAGAGGTCATCTGCAGCCAGCAGCAATGGTCATTAAAAAAAAAAACACGCCTTGTGCTTAGTTTGGGGTCCAATGATCACCTGTATACTGTATACACTGAATTCCAAATTGTAATATCCAACACCTCCATATGTAAGCATCAATTTCTCAGTATTCTTTTCTTTGTATATGTGCCTAAACCTTTCTGTGAAATAAATGTATCTTTATCTTATGAGCTAGTGCCACAACTGGCGGCCTTATCGCTAAGAGCAATATCTTCCAGGCAACCAAGTATCGAAAACACGATACATCTTAAGAACAGACGGGAGACGTAACACAAAAAAATTAAAAGTTAAAAAGATTTTGTTATATCTAGTACCAAGTATAAAATGTTTCTATTTCTCTAAGGCACTTTTCCTACATCAGCTAGTCTGCCTTTAAATAAAATGAAAAGTAATCATTCACAGCTGTCAACACCGGGTGCTGCATTCGTTTTATTATATATACGCTCTGTACATTTAGGTCAGCCCTGTTTTAATAAACTGCCACACTGTTGCGCGCGAACCTTTTCTCACTGTGACAACGATAAGTCCATTATCCACCACGCTGGTCAAGTGCCAGTCATTATTACTGTGTTCCGGTTTTGAAGGGTACTGCCGCTAGCAAAATTACAGGGCTGTTGAGACTAACATCGAAAGTCCAAAGCAATGAGTACCTAAGCAACGATGCCCTAGATTTTGTTTTTGCTTAAAATTCTGTGCATCGGCTGCAATGGTCATGGACAGGCGTCATCTCTTACCTTTAGAAGAGCACCTCGTTCGTCCCATTACTGTTTACATTTTTTTTTTAAAGTAGGTTTCCTTATGATATTTTCCTACACCGTCAAGTCATCGGCAATACGCATATAGCTTAGTTTCGGCAGATTAGTTGAGAGACCGTCTGGTTTCCAATCTGGAGGTCCTAGGTTCGAATCTTACGGCACGCAACCCTCGTTTTTTTTTTATCTAGACTATCGGTTAGTTAATGTAGAGAGCATTACGGGTGGCCGACCAAGCGTTAAAACGGCGAACCGTGTTAACACGGCAATGGCCAATCGAGCGGTTACTTTCGTTTGTGTTCATGAATAAGTAAGGAGCGTTTGTATTGATACGACAGCTTGAGCTGCCGGTGAAGGAAAACATCGTGAGGAAATCATTGCTGGCGGTAGGGTACTCTCAAGCCCAGAAGCGTGACAGTTTATGAAAAACAGAGTTGATTTGAGAGCAGACTCTCAATCTCTCAAAAGTTGAAATAGCAAATTTTTTTTGACCGTCATGTTGGTTCAGAATATCTGCTCCAAGAGTTGTAAGGCGTGAGTTCGATTCCCACCAGAACAAAAATTTATGTGTCAATAAATAAATGTTTGTTTTGTGTCTGTGTGTACTGTATGTATCATAAGTGTATATATTTACAAAAAAAGTATATAAGTATTTTATCAGCTATCTGGTCCTCATAGTACAAACTTTGCGTAGTTTGGGGCTAGATGGCGCTGCCCTGGACTTTGTTTTGTTACACAAAGTTCTGTGTATCGCTGCAGTTGAAGCAGGAGAGCGACCCGTTCGTCTCATTACTTACACATAAAAAACAAAAAAAAAGATATAAGTTTTCATGGTTTGAAATTAATGAAATCCCACTAATATTATAAATGTGAAAGTATGGATGGATGTTTATTACTCTTTCACGCAAAAACTATTAAACGGATTTGGATGAAATTTGGTATGGAGGTAGCCGAAACCCTGGATTAACACATAGGCTACTTTTTATCCCGTAAACATGTAGCGGGTAACACCGCGTGGCGTAGCTAATATTTTTATATGCCCTTACTGTTAAACGTGAGGAAAGTGCAAGTGTAACTATTAAAAATATTTACATCAGTACGCGGCGACGCGTGAGTCAATAGCCAGTAAAGTTTTCCGCAACGGAGTAATCACAACCGGTTGTTAAATAGTCCATTCATACGCTCGCACGGTAATATAGCTGGTTAGTCAATTACTCTAATATACATTTGGTTGCCTGAAATAGAACGCTTTAAACGATAAGGTTTACTACTAGTGAAACAAATTCTTAAAGCACATAATTTTGTTTTCTTTTTTACATTTTAAACCCCAATATCCTATATGAAAGTTTGTAAGTTAAATTCTGAATAATCGTCAGTTAACGTATCATCTCAACGAAAACATAAGAACGCTGCACGAACACTAAAAATAAATTGACGTTTAGTTTATACATATTATAATGAAATCGTATACCTCCGACCGTTGCTACGACATTAAAATGTCTCCATCCTCACGTCAGCTTCCAAAGTCGTAGATAGACCTTAAGCATTTTAATACTTCAAACAACCTACCTACTTATATGTCACTACATAGTATTTATAGTCAAAGATCGATACCGAAAACGTTTAAACTATTCATACCTTATCCCTGTGCGAGTGTGAGTGACGATGGTGCGTGACGGGAGGCGGATGCGAAGGCGGTGGAGGTATCTGGTTCTGTCCCGTCACCACGACCGGCAGACCGTCGACAATGGTCACCATCACGCGCTTATCAGCACTGCGTCGCCGCTCCGCAGAGTTCCTCCTCCGACGCTGCTCATCGGTCACAGGCCGTGTGAAAACCGTGCGCCGATCGAAACGAGGATCCACCGCGTTTTCAGCGGCTCGAGTCGCCGGCGTGTGGCTCTTCGACCGCTTCAGCAGACGCATCACATGCGACTTCAACGCGTCTGGCTTGCTGACCGGCGGCGGCAGCTCCGGCTTGTGTTTGTACGACTGGGAGTGCGCATGATGGCGCTGCACCGAGACCGTGTGCCCCATGCCTGGCGGTACCACGTTGGACAAGCTTTTGACCGCGTAAGCAGCGTCTACTTTGTTCCCGGCCACGCACGAGACTTCATACATGACGCTCGAAGACACTCCCGCCGGACGCGACTGTTCAAAGCGTCACTTCAAATCACGACCATGTTGCGAGCACAAAATCCAAAACACTGCAATCCACGTAGTGTTCCGTTCGCGCTCACCAGCTCACACGAGCATACTTGCAAAACACTCCACAAACACAGGTTTACGCGGAATCGTAAACACTAAACAACTATACGGCACGGCTGCGTTTCACATTTGAAAACTGTTGATGTTGCATGTAAACGTAAGGCCGGAGGCGATATACTTCTAACTTTGGAATTATCACGCTAATAGAATCTGAATGAGCCGTTTCGCATAATTGGTTTAATTAAAATGCAGAGCGAGTGTACACGTCTAAACCGCGCGCTAGCCCCGCAGCTACTGGGCCGTAGAAGCGCGCAATCGGGCCTCGGGCGGGCGATTGAAAAACATCCTCTCGCGTATGATATCTTTGATAAGCTGATTCAACGGAGGCAAAGCGTAACGTATTATACATAAATATCAATTTCTGATACGCATAAAGACGATTGTTGAATAATAAGACGGTAAGAGTGACTCTCCGCAATCGACATGTATCCCACATGTTGATTGTATGTAGATTGAATGTACGTATAATTTTTTCGCTAACAAACTTCTACAAACCTCTAAAACATTTTTTATTCCTCTCTTCTAGTCTATTCTTCAGTTTTTATAGACTGTTATTGGATATGATTTCTACTCGGTGGTAGATCTCTTAGCAGGAGGTCGTCTAGGTAGGTACCACCGCAGTACCAGATATTCTGCCGCCAAACAGTAGTAGTACTCTTAAAATATTTGCACAAAACGTTAAGTAAAGCAACGAATAACAAAGCTCAATCCGTACCCTTACATATTTGTCCCGTTTATCTAAAACGCCAACGTTGAAAATTTCAAAACAACGTAGGTATTTTTATACAAACGACCGTACAATCTGCAGGCAGTACTTTTGTATTGTTTCGGATTTCTCGTTTTCCACCGAATCATCCTACTTATCTGGTTTGTAAATTAAAGGATCTCATCTGAATTAATTTACATTAATTTGTCGTAGGGTATATCTTTGCGTTTGTAATTTTGACAACGCTAGAAATTTAAATATAAATTATATCTTTTAATGTAGCATCGCATATTTTGAATTGCTATGTATATTTATTAATAAACCGCCACGGTTTCGCACGTGTGCAATGTAGGTACTAATATGGTACATGTATTATATGTATATATTAACCTTCCTCTTGAGTCACTCTGCCTATTGATGGAAATCGCATTAAAATCCGTTGCGTAGTTAAAAAGATCTAAGCGTACAAACAACGTGAAGCGACTTTGTTTTATACTATGTCGATATTAATTGTTGTTAATTTATCAATAAAATTAATGTTGTTAATAAATTTATTAATAAATTATTTTGTCAAATCAACACTTACAAAAACTGTTATTTGATGTTCTTTAACTTTAGAATGTGTTTCGTTTCTAGAAGTTTCTATGTTTTTGTGTATAAATTAAAATATTATTATTGATTCATCATTGTATATATTTTCTTTGCAGGAACATCATAACAGCCATTTCCTCGTAGATTATCATTCTAGCTACACCGCCTTATTAGAATAGAACAGTTTGTACATACAAATACACATATTTGCGAGACTCAAGCACTGCTCGATCGTTATTGGAAATATCTTAATCATTCATGATGAGGAAAAGATCGGTCTCAGCGATAAGGCAGCTTTTTGAGACTATTTGTCATGTTGTTTCTATTCAACTGACTTCGACCCTACCCTTGGTATCGTTAGCTCACGTTTTCCGACAGATTAAACTCTGTTCTGGGATTTGAATCCACGCCTTTCGGCGTGCGATCCGACCGCGCTGAGCTATCTTCGCCACAAAGTATATATACAAAAATTGTTTGTCAGGAAAAATTAAAATTGATTTTCTTTCACGATTTCTTTTACTTTTGGAGACCATCGATGCGCCTACTATAAGTATTATATCAGTTATCTGGTTCTCATAGCATACACTTTGCTTAGTTTGAGACTAGATGGCTCTGCGAGAAATGCCCTCCGATTTCGAAATACATCGTAAAAGAAACCACGCGAACCAAAATGCCAAAACTCGACATGACATCGGTACACCAATCTCTCTCTACTTCGGGCCAAATTATCCAATTCAGCTATCCTCTCGACCAATTGGCGCAATTGGTCGGTGACTTCACCGAAACATTGACCTTTGGCGGATTAGCGTGAGTCGGCAAAGGTTGAGAAGATCACTTATGTAAAGGTATACAAAGCGAAACAACAGTGAAATATGAAAACGTAACGAAACAAACGAAACGTTTTTCTGAATTTCCATGACCATTGCAGAGGTAGCCGGAACTTTGAGTAACAATGCAAAGTCCAGAGCATGGCTGTTATGGTACTTATTACTTTGAAAGTAATCACAAAGTGCCGAATTATATGCAAGAGAGTGGGCAACGATAAAATGTGGTGAAATCTTTATTACTAAGGCATGGACAGAACTTGTCCGTGACTTACTTTTTGTGACTTGCATTCTGTGATATAGATTTATTACTTGATTTCTATCTTTGTTTCTACTTAAAAATAAATAATTTTTTTTTTTTTTTTTTTTTTCCTTCTAATGATTTATGTTTTTTGTTAGATACCTCATTGTTATTACAATCTAGCCTAGTTAAGACTAATAAGTAATTTTAATATAACTTAAATTGCTAAGTAGAGTCTTAAATAAATATGGAGGACAAATAACACGGCGCCATCTAGCCCCAAACTAAGCAAAGCTTGTACTATGGGAACCAGACAGCTGACAGATTACTTAAATACTTTTTGTAAATACTTGTGTAAATACATACAGTACACCCAGATACAGAACATACATCGATGCTAGTCACACAAATGTTAGTCCTGAGTGGGAATCGAACCCACGCCCTTCAGCTCTCGAAGCAGACATACTACCAATGAACCAAAAGAGCTGTCGACATAAAACTTGACATTGGTAGAAAGCCCAAGTGTTACAAAGAAAAATTGATAACAAATTCAACACCAGTTTGACTGTTTCTTGAGCAATGACAATGCTCAAAAATCCCACTAATATTATTAAATGTGAAAGTTTGGATGGATGTTTGTAACTCTTTCACGCAAAAAACTACAGAACGGATTTGGATGAAATTTGGTATGGAGGTAGCCGAGACCCTGGAATAGACCATAGACTACTTTTTATCCCGAAAACATGTAGCGGGTAACACCGCGGGGCGCAGCTAGTAAGTTATAATTTTAGGCAAGGTTTGTCTATTTTATGAAATACATATTTTTTTGGGTACTAAGTACCTATATTACCTAAACCAATAATACAAGTATTAAGTTGTCAATGTTGTTGATTATTTTCAAACAGAATTGTGCAATTTTTTTTAGGACTATAAACGATTAAACGTTTTATCGATTAAATAATAATAATAATGTTTTATTAAAAAACAAGGAGTTTAATTTCTGCTAGTCCTATTTTTTTTATGGTTGACTGGCTAGGTGTTTTGACCACAGCTCACCTGATGTTAAGTGAAGGTGTGGTCGAAGATGGTAAAGCACACACCCTACCACCATGCTATGGTTTCCTCACGATGTTTTCCTTCACCGGCAGCTCAAGCTCATTGTTGGGGTTTGAACCCACGCCCTTCGGCATGCGAACCTACCGCGCTAACCACTGAGCTATCATCGCTACTTACGTACATTTGAAAGACCGAGATTCAAATACATGCCTCCCACGGGAGTGAAGCCATTTTTGTAAATAAATGCTATCCATTTCTCCATTTCTAAAGCAGAAGGGTTAGAAGCTCGCCCCCGGTTACGTTCTCGGAACATTGCCAATATGAATTCCATACAGAGTTGTTTGACTTCAGTGCTGTAGCGTTTTAATTGAATTTAAAACAATTTTCATCTGCGCTCACTGGCAACGAAAACTGACATAATTCACAGCATGCAACAAGCTGGATGAGGTATTCTAAATGTTTAGTAATTATTTTTTTTATTCTTGACCACAGATCACCTGATGTTAAGTAACGGTTGTGGTCGAAGATGGTAAAGCACACCCAGCCTAGAATGGGACTGGCTTTCAAGTGAGGTTGCCGGAATAAACCATTAGGTGCTTGGCGGCAGATTTTTCAACTTGTGGGTGGAAGCTAGCCAACCGAGTACTAGAAAGTATCTTACAAGCCCTACCACAACAATTTTCTTTCACCGGCAGCTCAAGCTCGTTGTTGGGGTTTGAACCCACGCCCTTCTGCGTGTGAACAGACCGCGCTAACCACTAAGCTATCATCGCTACTAAAAGTAGTTTAATAATGTTACAATATAACTACAATACTTTAGCATGGAAACCAATGTGGTTTTGACACGTAAACTCATTACTACTTTACTAGACACGGCTCGTAAGACAAGCTGATTTCTATGATGATGATGTCTGAAGAAAAATTATGGTACTTAGATAGAAACACTTCATTGTGCGCACCAGAAACAGAAAACAAAAGAATCTTATAAGCTAGTGCCACATGTGGCTGCCTGATCGCTAAAAGCGATCTCTTCCAGGCAACCAAGTCATAAATATAATATCTAATAAAAGTAATACAATACAACAATAACACAACATTACAAAACACAAAAGAGAAAGAACCTTTTACCCTTTTTAATCAAAGAGCTTTTAGTAAAAATGGTAGACGTACCCAATTGTTAAACGTTACATCACAATGCCTTCAATACAAAGCCATCGAAAAAACAATGGATATCTTAAAAATCTAAAAATATAAAAAGCAAGTAGGTACGAGTAACAAAGTTTAGGGAAATCCATTATATTGGATTTACTTAGTCATGAAAATTATCGCTCACCATAATTATATTCCAGTAAATTTTTAACAAAATTGCGGATTAAATGAGAAGTATCCTAGTTTACCATGGCAAAGTCATCATTTCTGACGAATCATTTACATGAAGCCTTTGTCCAAGATGACACTAAGTTTGACTCACGTTCGTTCACTAATCTAACACTAACTACCCGCCTTATCTTCGACAAAGGAAATACCATTGTACGCGTAAACGCCTTAATAAGGATCATATTTATCTATTCTATTCTAAAGATACAGTTATTAGTAACAAAGAGACTGATGGTCACAGTGCATTTATCGGCTCAGCACCAGACAAGAGTCACCTTGCCTCGCAAGCGTTTAAAAAATAACGGACTTTAAGCGTAGTTTATTTAAGGCCAATATCTGCAGCACGTCGAGTTGATACAACGGACAGTATTTTAAAACGTAAGACGTTTGGTATCTGTTTGGATGTTATAAGTACATATAAGAAAATTATAAGCGAGAGATGTAGCGAAACTTGAAACTTTCACAGATAAAGTTTCTCAAGGACATATCTTATCAAAGGGAATTCCACTGGCGCGGCATTGTCTGAATAAAGACAACAGCATTCCTTACATTCCATATTAACGCGGCGTGTTACGTGCTCATGTACTCTTAGCAAATAAGGGCCAAGAATTAACGTTTGCACATTAAGCAGGCATACTTTGAGCATAAACATAAATTAAATGGTGCAATCTAAAACAAAAATCTTAGCATCTTGATAACTTTTCTGTTGCAGAAAGCATAATTATGGAAGATTGTTCTGCAGCCGTGCTGGGTGGCAATCTGTTAGTATTAGACGGAGAAAAACTGGCGGTAAATCACGGGAACACGCCTTGTGTTACCGCAGATTAATTGTAAGAAAAGAATTTTAAAGGAGTCTTAGAAATAAAATAAAAAAGTAAAATTAAAAACAACACATCTATTACTGCAATAATCTAAATAAATAAATAAATAAATAAATATTGTAGGACATTACACACAGCGCCATCTGACCCCAAACTAAGCAAAGCTTGTACTATGGGAGTCAGATAGCTGATAGAATACTTAAATACTTTTTTTTTTTTTGTAAATACATACTTATAATACATACAGTACACCCAGACACAGAACAAACATTTGTTTTATATCACAAAATGCTTGTCCTGAGTGGGAATCGAACCCACGCCCCGCAGCTCTTGAAGCAGACATGCTACCAATGAGCCAACAGGGCTGTCTAATCACATTTCTATACTAATACTATAAAGAGGAAAAATTTGTATTTTTGTTTGTAACGAAAAAACGTATAAACTACTAGACCGATTTCAAAAATTCTTTCACCGTTGGGAAGCTACACTATCCCCGGGTGACATAGACTACTTTTTATCCCTATATTATCACGGGAACGGGAACTATGCGGGTAAAACCGCGTGGCGTCCGCTGGTATGTTATAAATGCGAAAGTTTGTCTTTATAGCAGCCGGTAGCTCATTTGGTAGTGTATCTACTTCAAGAGCTGTAGGGCGTGGGCTAGATACCCAGTCAGGACAAACATAAATGTTAGTTATGACCAAAATCTGCGAGTCGCAACTAGTTATTTGTATGATGAATTACGACTAAAATAAGTACGACAGCCCTGTTGGCTCATTGGTAGTTTATCTGCCTTGAGAGCTGTAGGCCGTGGGTTCGATTCCCACTCAGGGCAAACATTTTGTGAATAACCAAACGTTTGTGCTGTGTCTGGGTGTTCTGTATGCATTTTAAGTATACATTTACAAAAAAAAAATAGTATTTATGTATTCTATCAGTTATCTGACTTCCATCACACAAGCTCTGCTTAGTTTGGGGTCAGATGGCGCTGTAAGAAAAAAAAAAGTTGCTTTTATACATCACTCGTATAGCGTTTCAATGATGATTTGAAGGTTGCAACGGGTAAGGTGTGTATATGACCTACATACATACGAATTACTAGAGAAGTTAACGTAATTAAATTACGCAAATGATCTAGATCAAAACCATTATTATCATAAACCCCTTAATGTTATGCATTAAACGGTTACTTTCTTCATATTGTGTTGCGTAAAAGTAAATAAAGGTCTATTTTATACAAGGTCACACAACTTTGAACTTTCTTAATAATAAAGAAAACTGGTTACTTTTTTTTTTTTTTTGTTATGTAAAGTTATTGAGATGAACGAGGCGCTCTCCTGATGGTAAGAGATAACGCCTGTCCATGACCATTGCAGCGATACACAGAACTTTGAATAACAAAACAAAGTCCAGGGCATCACTGCTTTGGTACTCATTACTTTGAGACTAGATGGTTAGTCTCAACAGCCCAGTAATTTCGCTAGCTGCAGCACCCTTCAAACCGGCACACAGTAATGTTTGCACACTACTGCTTGGCGGCAGAATATCTGGTACTGCGGTGGTACCTACCTAGACGACCTCCTGCTAAGGAAATCTACCACCAAGTAAACTATTCGTTCGTAGCTTCATCAGAACATAAACAAGCCAGTAGAAGCGCTGTTCGATTCTACGACAGAATTATAGGCTCTTCTACACAATCTAGGTTCATCTTACGAAGCAATAGTGACACATTAGCAACTATGATTCATTAGCACATAGAAGACAACGCGAAACGCATGCTCGATCAATACTGCGATAGAGAGAGTTGTGAAAGTGGGCTGGGCTCGGCGCACCTCTACCAAAATAAATAGTAAACCACCAACCGACAGAACGTGACAAATTGCAACAGTAACTTACTGAAGACAAGACAGCATCAATTCAGTTTTTTTTTTAATGGTTGACAGGCTACAGTTCATTATTGAAGTTAAGTGACGATGCGGTCGAAAATAAAGCACAAAGGTAAATATTGCATGATTCAGGATGCAGTATATATTTTAGAAAATACATATGTCATCTTTTAATAATTCCCTAAACAAACATTGATTTTTACGGTTCCGTACCCAAAGGGTAAAAACGGGACCCTATTACTGAGACTTCGCTGTCCGTCCATCTGTCACCAGGCTGTATCTCAAGAACGGTGATAGCTAGACAGTTGAAATTTTCACAGATTCTTTTTTTTTTATAGTTGACAGGCTAGGTGTTTGACCACAGCTCACCTGATGTTAAGTGAAGGTGTGGTCGAAAATGGTAAATCACACCTGGCCTGGATGTATTACTATTGCCGCTGTAACAACAAATACTAAAAATAAAATAAAATATTTTTTTAAGGGGGGCTCCCATACAACAAACATGATTTTTTGCTGTTTTTATAGATATTGGTACGGAACCCTTCGTGCGCCAGTTCGACTCGCACATGGCCGTTTATAGTTACAAAGTTTGATTTTAATAATTACCTAGTAATATGTTTATGCAAAATTAAGTACATAAACAGCTTTTTCTTTTTCATTTAATCGATTATTTATCCGAATGCTCAACGACAACAATTAGTCGGATTAATCGAGTCTTTATTGTAGTAGGTGTTTATGAAATCGCAACCCTAATTAAATTACCTAATGTGTTAATAAGGACAAAATCAGGATGAATCTTTGTAAACCGAAAAAAATACATAAGACTAATTTATGACGACTATTATGAGACAAATATATTGGCTAAAACTTTGTGTCCTTAGCGTAGACATGAGAAACAACTGCATCACGAAATCGAAAGCACTGTGGGTTAAGCAAACATGAAACTGTAAACTACCAAGTATAATAAGTTTCGAAGTAAGAAATGGGAGCTGTTAGAGCAGACAAATTAGCAATATGTGTATGGTTTGAGCTTGGAAACCAATTACACCCATACAAGTGAAACGGCATGAAACGACCGGTTGTTTAGTGATTAGAGTGCATTTTCGCAACTTTAGAACGTGCAATAGATCCAAGTACCTATTATAAAGAATAAATAAATAAATATCGTAGGACTATTTATTACACACAGCGCCATCTGGTCCCAAACTAAGCAGAGCTTGTGTGATGGAAGTCAGATAACTGATAGAATACATAAATACTTTTTTTCGTTTCGGCACCCTAGTTAAGAGACAGTATTCCAATCTTGAGGTCTTAAATTCGAATCCCATGGCATGCGCCTATATCTTTTGTGTCCGCATTGCAGATTATTTCAAACGGTGAAAGAAAATATAAATTATGTGAGATAAACTAAAAAAGTCCAAAAATTGCAAAAATATCTGCCAACCTGCACTTAGCCAGCGTGGTGTACTATGGTGCCTTACCCTTCCCACAATGAGATTGGGTTCGTATATAATAATAAAATCTATTAAAAATAACGATCCCTCACAAACTAAGTTTTAGCTGACCGAACAGTGTTAATTCGATCGTTTATGAAAATCTTCCCAAACTGTATGTATACAGTAAAAAGTTGTTTAACGCAAACAGACATAATCCAAATCACGGAAACACGAAAACAGTAATACTAGTTTGTTTGTTAGCTGTGTTAACGGCGAGTACTCGCCACAAGTTAACACCGCATGTTAAATGTATACAGATAGTTATAGTTACTTTCCTTTTCAAAGGGTTTCCCAGTAACGAACAAGTGTTAAAGATACAAAGCAAGACAGGAAACAACAGTTAAACGTTTAAATGTAACACACTTTTTAACCAGTTCACGCGTTGTGATATGTTTTAAATTTTCAGAACTAAAGTTCAAGAAAAATTACGGGCCACCATCAGCTAGCAACTGTTAAATACAAATACAAAATAATTTATTTATAATAATTTAGGGGCTGCAATAATACTAGTGGACCCTGCACTAGGAGAACCTGTATCGCAGGGACCAAATTAATGCGTTTACTAAATAAAGTACTACAGTGCGACAAGTAACAGTATTTATAAACTGAAAATAATCAAGCGTAACATGAGATGACAACGTAATGTGTGTGTGTATGTGTGCGCGTTATTGATTGAATTAGCACTAGTTAGGTAATAGATAGATAATAACATCTTTATTGTACACTTGCGGACGCCTCGCAGTTTCAACGACGTTCCCGTTCGCGTGAGCATACAGGGATAAAAAGTAGCCTATCACCACACGGCGATAATGTAGCTTCCCAACGGTGAAAGAATTTTTGAAATCGGTCCAGTAGTTTCAGAGCCTATTCAATACAAACAAACAATCAAATCTTTCCTCTTTATAATAGTATAGAATAGATATAGACAAAAAAGATTGTACATATATCTAACACAATAGAAAACAAGTTAAATTAATAATGTATGAGTAATGGGACGATCAAGACGCTCTCCTGATGGTAAGAGAAAATGCCAGTCAATTACTATTGTAGTGATACACAGAACTTTGTTTAGTAAAACAAAGTCTAGGGCATCGCTGCTTTGGCGCTCATTACTTTCTCATGATGTTGTAAGGATTCTAACAATAGATTCAAATCTGTTAAAGCATTTATAAGTTACTAGCTGCGCCCCGCGGTGTTGCCCGCTACATGTTTTCGGTATAAAAAGTGTGTTAATCCAGGTTCTCAGCTACCTCCACACCAAATTTCATCCAAACCCGTTGAGTAGTTTTTGCGTGAAAGAGTAACAAACATCCATCCATCCAAACTTTTACATTTATAATATTAGTGGGATTGTGGAATAAACAGAGTCACATTCTCTGCAAATATTATACTCTTTTCTTGGGCAATTGTGTAAATATAGACATAAAATATAGTATGACAATTAGTGGTATTTTCGCTTAAAGCGATCTCTGTTGATTTGAGTGAAGGTTTTCAATGGCAATAGTTTTTTTTTTCTAAACAATCTATCGTGGTCATAAGCCTCATACAAGGTACCAACAATCATTATGTTCTGTGTAATTTCGTAACACAATACAAAAATGGTTTAGTAAAAAAAACAACGACCAATCTGTGTACAGATTGGTTGGCCAATGAGATTGTACTTTTTTTTGTGTGACTGTGGGTTCGGATCGCGTCATTTGGTACGTTTATATTAAGGCACGCCATTCAGCCGAATCTTCGGTTTTCGCTTCCAGCCATTGTTATCGGTTCTTCCGACAGATAGGCGCTCACCACCATTTCCGATCTAATTATACAGGACTATTAAGAGTAACCATACAATGTATCAAAGTAACAAGCTGGACATAGGCCTCCCCCATTGACTTCCATAAAGACCGGTTGAAAGCGGCTCGCATCCAGCGCGTTCCTGTGGTCTTTACTAGGTCGTCTGTCCACCTTGTGGGTGGACGTCCTACGCTGCACTTGCCAGTCCATGGTCTCCACTCCAGAACTTTGCAGCCCCATCGGCCATCAGTTCTGCGTGCTATGTGCCCTGCCCACTGCCACTTCAATTTGCTATCCGTTGGGCTATGTCGGTAACTTTGGTTCGTCCACGGATCTCCTCATTTCTGATTCGATCTCGTAGGGAAACTCCGAGCGTAGCCCTCTCCATAGCTCCATAGCTATATCTCTCATGTTTCCAGTAACAAAACTAAATCCAGGGACATTCCAGTACCAAGTCTGCCGCCGATGTGTTCCGGCTGCCTCACTTGAGAGTCAGTTCTATTCCAGGCTAGGTGTGCTTTAACATCTTCGACTACATCGTCACTTGACATCAGGTGAGCTGTGGTCAAACAACTAGCTTGTCAATCATAAAAATAATGCATTTCGTTTATTTTATTACTTTTACGTAAAATAATGTAGTAGGTATCCATAGGCGGTAATTTCCTTGAGGCAAACCTTGTTTTCCTTTTTTTGTTAATAAAAATAATTAATTACGAAAGGATTTGGATTATTTGGTAGCTTGTAAAAAACAAGGCTTTCGTTTAATACAAATTAAAATGCGTGACATTCATCTCTGACGTAATAGAAAATGTTCGCACAAAGCGGGTATACTTTGTAGTCAGGCTGTTCGGTCCCTCTTCATTCATTACGTTTTTCCACCTAGGGGGGGAAACCATCCCTAAGCGTATTGTTCTTTATATCTTTTTAAAATCTGTGAAAAGAGTGACGGCTGTCAGGGGCACTGAAAGTATACTAAAAATGCATTTTTTTCAAAGGAGTTTTTTTTTGTTTTCACTACAAGTTTGCATTTGACTACATCCTGCTTGATGTTAAGCAGTGATGCGGTATAAGATGAATTAGATGTGGTGGTAGCTAGCCAGCCGAGTACTAGAGAATACCATACCACCATGCTATGGTTTCCTTACGATGTTTTTCTTTTACCGGCAGATCAAGCACATTGTGCAGCCTGACAGCATGACAGCCCCGTTAACTCATTGGTGGTATATCTGCCTTGAGAGCTGTAGGTCGTGGGTTCGATTCCCATTCAGGGCAAACATTTTCTGAATAAACAAATGTTTGTTCTGTGTCTGGGTGTTCTGTATGTATTATAAGTATGTATTTACAAAAAAAAAAAAGAAAAATTTCTTATGTATTCTTTTAGTTATCTGACTTCCATCACACAAGCTCTGCTTAGTTTGGGGCCAGATGGCGCTGTGTGTATAGTCCTACGATATTCATTTTTATTTATTTATTGTTCGGGTTTGACCCCACTCCCTTCGGCGTGTGACACCTAATGTAGCAACCAGAATCTACAAACCGAAATACACTAGTGTTTCTTGGCGACAGAATATTTGATTCTGCAGCCGTAACAAATTAAGACGACCTCTTACTAAGGAGATCTATTATTATCTAGTACAAATACAAAATACAAATATTTTATTGATAACACCAAAGTTACAGGTAATTTTCCATTCATATTTAGGAAAAATATCAAATATGTCAAAATCATAACATATGACAATACAATAATATGTCAATATGATAAATGTCAGTAAAAAAAATATTATTACTTACTAGTATGTTTTTTTATGTATATTTTTTTTTTGCTTTTTTTGTGTGACATAATTGTAAATGTACTTATAAACGTTTTTATGTCAATAAAATAATTTGAATTTGTAATTCAATAATCCCTTATTTTTAAATAATCCTTTCAAATAATTTGACAAACTGAATAGGTATTTATGTCCAGTTAATTATTATGGTTATCTTTGTATACATTCTGATAGTGAGAATGTCCCTTGACACATCATGTACACCCTAACATTTGGACATTTCCTCCTACTCTACCTTTGGCATTGAAAGTTCCAAACGTCCGGGACATTTCCCGGAAAATGTTGTCACAACCGGCGTCTCTCGTCCTTCGTTATCTCCACAACGTTCGTCGGGTAACCTACACGATTATAGTATAACAAAAGATAGGACGCAAATATCTACAGTACAATTACGTACTTGTATTATACTCTTATTAAAAGAAGAAAGAAAATCGTAAGAAAAGTTCGAAGTACCGGCAGCCTAGCTGAGATCGTCTGGCTTCCAATCGTGGGTCGTGAGATCTAATCCCATAACATGCACCTCTGTCTTTTTCAACTTATGTGCGTATTGCCAATAACTATAAATATTACTATTCTATTTATATCTTTCTTTCTTCCCAACTGTCTTATTATACCTACAGATGTCCTACAATACACTTCCCGCGCTCAGTAGACCTTGAAACTAGCATGAATCGTAGACCCACTTGGACGATAGCGATGCCTTTGCCATGCCTCGTTTGTCTCGACACGGTATGTTACAATAGTTGTAAGTAGTAAACAGCATCGACCTTGGCAGTGGCATGGCAGATGCGTCACCGAGAGTAGGTTGTCAAAACATTCCTGAGAATAACAAATGAATGGGTGACAAATGAAGTTGGAGACAGAATTATGGCGCTCAGTTGGTATCTGTCAAGCAAGATTATTCGGTTTCTGTACACGAAAGGTGTCCTGCCTCTTTTGACATTTACACAGCGCCATCTGAGCTAAAACTAAGCAAAGCTTGTACTATACGTGGCATTAACTTATTATAAATACAGAATAACCCAGATGCAGAACAACAGAACATTTTGCAGAACATTTTTTGATTTTTATTCAAACACAAAACAAATTACAATCAATAAAAAACTAGACTAGAGAAAAGTTGCATCTAAGCGGGATTGCAACTCGGTGCAATATTTTTTTTTTAATGGTTGACAGGCTAGGTGTTTGACCACAGCTCACCTGATGTCAAGTAAAGGTGTGGTCGAAGATGGTAAAGCACACCTAGCCTGGAATGCAACTGGCTCTCAAGTGAGGCTGCCGGAACACACCGTTAGATGCTTGGCGGCAGATTTTCAACTTGAGGGTGGTAGCTAGCCAGCCGAGTACTAAAGTACCCTACCACCATGCTATGGTTTCCTCACGATGTTTTTCTTCACCGGCAGCTCAAGCTCATTGTTGGGGTTTGAACCCACGCCCTTCGGCATGCGAACCTACCGCGCTAACCACTGAGCTATCATCGCTATCAATATTGGTTTAGCATTTTTAAAATAATTATCATTATGAGTAAAGTATCTACATTATTAGCTTGGGGTCGTACTGAGCCAGGCGTTTAGGACATAAAATATTTATTAACATAAGTTCTAAATTTAGGAGAGAAGATGTCAACATGTCAACAATGTTTATACCACAAAGTATTTTCCTTGGTAGGAATCGAACCCACGCCCTAAAGCTCTTAAAGCACATATACTACCAATGACCCACACATAGCTGTCGATTGCTACTACTGTTGCTATTGTTAGCATAATATTAGAATCCTTTACAATTCAAGAATCATTCCAGTGGGCGAGTGTCACTTGGACGCCCACTCTTGTTTGTCAAACGGGGCATCGTGTATTGACGCAAAGCATTGATATACGAATACAAAAGACATCGAACATAACTCTATATGACGTCATTTCCCGCTATAGATAGATGACGAGGGGAGAAAATTCTTTCTTAAATGTGTAGGGTGAAATGTGCCAATTCACAGGCATTTTGTGACATAGGTAGAGATATCAGATTTTATTAGTAATAGAAATGGTAGTGACTTGCAGATATATATAAATGATAAGTTTCCATTGAGAGCTTGTCTAGGGTTCAGTTAGCAGCATATCACATTGAGTCTGGTAAAATAATGCCAAGTTTTTTCGCATTTTCTAAATAGATTTATTTAATTTTACGTACCCTTCGATCAATAATAACTCTAGATTCCAAAAAAAGCGCTTCAAAAACGTCAAGAAAAATAAGAGCACAAATGCCTTTGTGGTCTTATTTCAAATTAGTAAGGTGTTAAGACATCAAAATGTAATACCAAGAATGTCTAGTTCTAAAATAGAGTTAGCACGGAATTCTCAACAGAATGTTTTTAACCATATTGCTTAGATTTCAAGTTTCATCTTAAAATAAATGTTTTTGTACTTATTGACATTTTATTTTCAAGCGACATTTGTTGCTTATTTTTCTCCGATGAAAGAAGGATTGAAATAAATATATTTTACAATCTTAACTAAACTTTAAGTTTGAGTGTTAAGGTTTATAATAAGTGAAGTTCTTAATATTATTAAACTTTTTTCTATATTTCGCAGTAACAAATATAAATGTTTAAGAGTGTGTGGAAACGTGGCCACTTGAGCGACTTATTTTTGTTCCTGATCCTTAATCTAGTGTTATTATTAATCGAAGTATGTACCCAAATACAAACACGACAACCAGGTATCTTTGGTAAGATTTTTTTCCCCGTCAACACAAAAAAAGCCAGCTTATCTACGCACCTATTCCCTCAGTCGTGTCCATTATAACACAAACAACATTGAAAACTTTTCTCATCGATTCCGCTCGTTTTCATTTCAAACTTTCATTCGATATTTTTACGCGGTCCGTTTTGTTACAATTGGATCCCGCATGCATTCCATTTCATTTTATTGTCAGAGTTGAAACGTTTGAAATTGAAAACATTATATTTTATGTTTGTTTTGTTTGAAACAAATATCGAACTATATTAATTCCTACGGTAAAGTTAAATGGCATATTTAGTCTTGTTTATAAACGTTATTTGAAGTTAATCAATGTTTTGTCTATATCTGTTCGACGTAAAATGCCACGTTTGAATGCGAGACAGCCTACATTATTTTTATGGTATAAAAAACAATGTCGCTTCCTGCCGTCTGTACGCTTAGGTCTTTTAAACTACGCAACAGATTTTAATGCGGTTTCCATCAATAGACAGTGATTCAAGAAGAAGGTTTATATGTAATATAAATAATAAGCGAATGGAAAGGTTGGTCAGAGGTCATATTTCCTTTTTTTTCATGGTTGACAAGCAAGGTGTTTGGCCACATCTCACCTGATGTTAAGTCACGATGTGGTCGAAAATGGTAAATCACATCTAGCCTGAAATATATTTAGCTCTCAAGTAAGGCTGCCACAATACACCGTTAGGTGCTTGACGGCAGACTTAATTGAGGGCGGTAACTAACCAGACGAGTACTAGAAAATTTTCTACCACCACGGTGTCATATATAGTCGTACCTAGGAATACAGAAGCATATATTCGTAGCGATGATAGTTCAGTGGTTAGCACGGTAGGTTCGCATGCCGAAGGGCGTGGGTTCAAACCCCAACAATGAGCTTGAGCTGCCGGTGAAGGAAAACATCGTGAGGAAACCATAGCATGTCGGTAGGGTACTTTCTAGTACTCGGCTAGCTAGCTACCACCCTCAAGTTGAAAATCTGCCGCCAAGCATCTAACGGTGTGTTCCGGCTGCCTCACTTGAGAGCCAGTTGCATTCCGGGCTAGATGTGCTTTACCATCTTCGACCACACCTTCACTTAACATCAGGTGAGCTGTGGTCAAACTAGCCTGTCAAACATTAAAAAAAAAAATACAAAATTTAAAACGCCCGCTTCATATATATATTCGCTGAATACAAATGTCACACCTTTGGACACATGACTTATCAAACCATAGACTGCAGATCTGAAGGCAGTATGCATACGAGATGATACTCTCGCTTTGAAAGTCAATTCTAATATTTAGTAACTTGTCACGTATTCCATTGAGGAGGGGCTACTAAATCCCATATCAAAGAAAACTAATATGCTGGTACCATGAGATTAATCGATGTGAGATTTCAATGACGTCGATCGATTTCTTGTGAACGTATGTCTGACGTATTTTCTGCTCAGTATACCCTAAGGATATAAATTTGTGGTGTAGTAATTTGGCAAAGTCTACTGGATCCCAGTAGCAAATCTCTATCTACCTATAACCTAAGAAAATTGTGTTGTGATCAATCACCCAAATTACACTTGTTCTCTTCATATGTGATGTATGTAGGTATGACGCCTTTTGCTTTAATTTTTGCGCACATTGCGTTTTCCGAAAACACAAATCCCATTCATATTATAAATGTGAAAGTTTGGATGGATGGAGGAATGTGTGTTACTCTTTCACGCAAAAACTGCAAAATAGATTTGGATAAGATTTGGTATTTTTTTTTTTTTTTTTTAATACATAATAGGTTCGCGTTTGCCACCCCTGCCTGATGTTAAGCAGGATGCAGTCCAAGATGAAGCACGCTTACCTAGAAAAAAACCTGTTTACTCTAGATTTGAAGACACCCAAATTGTACTTCACGGGAAAAACAGACCCTGGTATGGAGGTAGCTGAGACCCTGGATTAAGACATAGGTTACTTTTTATCCCGAAAACATGTAGCAGGTAATACCGCGGGGCGCTGCTAGTAATAAATGAAAAAAAATACCAAAATAAAAAAAAATTACAAAAAGTATAAAGTCTGATAAATAAAATTACATAAATGTATCATTGCTTAACGGTTCGCATATTGCAGGTTCCAGTTTTTGGAATACTCATATACCATGAAGCTCGCATTTTAGAGCTCTGATAGTAGAACGTCAAAGGTACACATACTATTTAAAGAACATAATGATTAAACTTACGGATAACATAGTAAGCAGTTATCCGTAAAATAAAAGTAGCAAAAAAAAATTCATGTTATGTATTAATTACATATAGTTGGCTAATAAGTGCTCAAACAGAAAAATTAAAAGAATTAAGATGCTCGCATATCTCACAGGATAAGTCCAGCAATCACTATAATTTCGAATGCAACAGAACATTTCTAACCTATGCAAAATGTTATCATTCTTTATCAAAATTCGATACATGATTCTTTCAAAATAATACTTGATCAGTGCAGGTCGACGAACGCGTCACATCCCTGCCGGCACGTGTCTGAATACAAAATGAGTTCTTTGCTCAACCGCCGCCAGCCGTGTGACAGCACGTCGATCTAATGGCTAACTCCGTAACTTGGGTAACATTCTAACCCACAACTGCCACTCAAGTGTTCCTTTTAGTACGCGTACTCCGTGAATTAGCCGACTTATATAGTCTTGTATAGCTAAGCTACAATTTGGCAAACCACGGTGTCTCTGACTTATGCCTAATACGGTGAGTTGGCTAACCATGGTTTTTTATTTAACGTGAAAAAGTGGTGATTAGTGTCAGTTAAGGCATTGTCAGTATGCCTACCATTAAATACTATATTCGCCACTTTAACACTGCGCATCGGCTCCCCCGTGTGATCGTAAGAATTGTGAGCTCAAGCTGTTATCGACGAGTTGGCGGTCAAACGCAAGCCTATTTATAAAAAAAAAACAACGCTGATTCACGCAGTTAAAGGTTTAAACTTATGTATTCACGTTTAAGTAAAACAATAATATATCAAAATCACATCAGTTCCATTGTAAAACTCGGTCAACAAAATGGCACGGCAAATGTTTATGATTCTAGTCGTCTATACGACAATATCTTCCAGTTTGCAACATGTCATTGGCATATGTATTGTAACTTACAAAATTATCTTTATCTGTTAGTCATTGCCGATTGCACACAATCAACAAACACAACTTGTCATTAGATCCGATTAAGCATTTTATAGATTCCACTCACTTTTCGACCAACACGACCCGTCTAAAGTACTCTTGAAACAATTACTCAGTAGATAGGTAGTATTTGAATAACAAATTCAAGCGACATTAACAAAATATACAAGCAGAAAATTATCTATTTCAATAACTTGTTATATTGAAATAAATAATTACTAATAAATACCTACTGCTATCATTAACGAACTCATCGTCTTTTTATAGAAGTCAAAAAATCTTACAATTACGTATGTTTACAGGTAACAACTGCAAACATCTAAAATTTAAAGTCTCTATATTTATTTTCTCATTTAACAAAAAAAAAACATATGGGACTAGAAATATATACATCAATATAAACCTTAAACTAATATAACATAATGTACCAGTTGAAATTATGTTTGAACTTAATGAAGTAAATAATTTAAATGAATGTTTCTAACCAATTTAACCGCATATAATACTAACGATGAAAAAAAAAAAAACGATGTCGCTTATCAGAATGATAACACGGTAATTCTCAATCACTGGGTTCAGTGTCTCGTAGGAAAATATTACCGGTGAATAATCTGATAAAATCTTAACACGTTGTTAATAAGTAAACTGCTTATAAAGCTGATATATTAACATATAGTAAACCATAATAAAGAAGTACACGACAAAAGTTTTTTTTTTCATTGCAAATTAAATACCTAATATTTTTTGTTTTTTATTTTTTTTATGTAAAAAGTAATGAGACGAACGAGACGCTCTCCTGATGGTAAGAGATAACGCCTATCAATGACCATTGCAGCGATACACAGAACTTTGAGTAACAAAACAAAATCCAGGGCATCACTGCTTTGGTGCTCATTACTTTGAGACTTTCGATGGTTAGTTTCAACAGCCCAGTAATTTCGCTAGCTGCAGTACCCTTCAAACCGGAACACAGTAATGTTTGCACACTACTGCTTAGCGGCAAAATAAATGGTACTGCGGTGGTACCTACCTAGACGACCTAAGGAGATCTACCACCAAGTAAACACTAATATCTACAAATCAACATAATACATTGTTGTAACCAGGAAATCAGAAACGGGCGTATAGTTGATAAAGCAAACCTTCGCCTACGCCATTCTATCTGAAGTACTAGGGAAGTATAATTAACGAAGCGATTCATTACTTGAAAGTACTAGAGTGAATACACTACAGCAGTACATCAAAGATAACTCTTTCATATCCGAAATCAGTACAAAATTAAACTTACGCCTGCGTCTCTATATTCAAAGTACCAGGGCGACATAAGCAGTTGGCGGCTCGCCAAGCCGCCGCGTCAAACATAATTACAAAACGTATTACGCTCGTACGATATGCAAGTATACTCACAACCTTGTCGTCCTTAACCGTAAAAGGATGTTACATTCTGCTAAGCATATTTGTTTATATTTATCGTCATCTAATGAACAAAAGAGTTTTTATTTTTATTTTCAAATGTAGAGTAAACAGATTTTTTCTAGGTAAGCGTGCTTCATCTTAAGACTGCATTCTGCTTAACATCAGGCATGACGTTGCCAAAAGCAAAGCGATTTCGTATTAAGAAAAAAAAACTGTACTCAGTAAAATAAAATAAAAACTCTTTTCAGTCAGTCAGTCTATTCTATAAATAATTAAACTTGCCTTGACGTCACATAGGCAGTCAAGTCTTATAGGTACACATGCGTCTAGAATACTGATCACAAACGGTTATTGATTTTAACATTATGTTTTTAAAATAGTTCCCGTAATTGGCTTCTAAAAGTAATTTCATTTGGTTTATTAATGACTATATTACCGATCACTTTGTTGTTTTGTTGTTGAATTAAGTAGTATTTTACTTGGTGTTATGCGTAGGATAAGTTAACACCACGTCGTCTAGGTAGCTATCATCCCAATACGTATGTATACTAATCCTACATGTACTATATATAAATTTGTTACTCTTTCACGCAAAAACTACTAAACGGATTTGGATGAAATTTGGCACACATACAGATTATGGCCTCGATTAACATATAGGATACTTTTTATCATGCAAACTGAACAAATTATTTGTTAAAAATCCGCGCACAAAAGCTAGTAATATTATAAATGTGAAAAATTGATGTTTGGATGTTTGTTACTTAATTAAGCAAAAACGGCTGAACGGATTTAGATTCAATTTGGCACGCATGTAGTCTATTAGCTGGATTAACATAAATAATACTTTTGATGTTAGAAAAACTACAAATATTATACCTACATGTGAAAGTTTGTAAGCTGAGATATTTGATCCTAAATCAAAAAACGATTGAACAGATTTGAATGAAATGAACTTTAAACCTGGATTAAAATATAGGCTACTTTTCATGCCGGAAAATAAAAATTACAATATTTTTAAATTTTACGTATTATTTTAATTTAATGTTTTCCATCCTTGGTTGCCTGGAAGAGCTCATAGAGCACATAGCTCTTTGGAATAAGGGCACCACTTGTGGCACAAGATCATAAAAATCTTTTGTTTTCTATACTTTTTTTTAAATATTTTTGGCGTGTGCAATAAATTTTTCTGATCTATTTACTGAGTATGTAAGTTTAATTTGCAGTGATTAAGCCGTTTAATACATTCTAGATTAATGATCAGAGAACCAGGATTGCAGCAACGTGCAGGAAGTTGGCACGCCTCCGACGCTCGCCGGCCGATATGATCTCAACATTTTATATGTATAAAACGTATGTTTAACCATTTATTATCTAACTAGCAACCCGCCCCGGCTTAGCACAGGTGCCACGTAGAAACTTTATACATATAAACCTTCCTCTTGAATATCTTGTCTATTGATGGAAGCCGCATTAAAATCGGTTGCGTGGTTTAAAAGATCTAAGCGTAACTAAGGAAGGACTTAACTAATGGACTAACTTCTAAGGAAGCGACTTTGCTTTATACTATGTAGAGACTTAAAGACTTACAGGCCTATTGAGACTAATCATCAAAAGTATCAAAGTAACAAGTATCAAAGCAGCAATGCCCAGGGCATTGCGAAATTGCGAAATTACTGGGCTGTTGAGACTAACCATCGAAAGTCTCAAAGTAATGAGCGCTAAAGCAGTGATGCCCTGGACTTTGTTTTGCTACTCAAAGTTCTGTGTATCGCTGCAATGGTCATTGGCAGGTGGTATATCTTACCATCAGGAGAGCGTCTCTTTCGTCTCATTACTTTTACAGTAAAAAAAATTAACATGGTTAACTTAACTTAGTAACTTAAGGTTAACGACCAAAGTTCACACAATGTTACATAAATAATTTGATAAGAGTTTTAGCAATGGTTTGCATAGAACAGATACAAGTTCACCGGAAATTGCGGATCATCCACTATAAACACGATTTGTCATCGGTTATTTTGGCCGTATCGCGAACGTAATTGAACAACCACTCGTCATGTGACAGACCGCGAAATAACCACATACATTGTCTTCAGTGGTTTTAGGACTGCGGTACGCGTTATCATAATATGCCTGATTACATCCTAATTCATATTATTTATAAAGCACCTTTTTTTATAATTAACTTAACGGAAGATTTACTTGGTGGCAGATCTCCTTAGCAGGAGGTCGTCTAGGTAGGTACCACCGCAGTACCAGTTATTCTGCCGCCAAGCAGTAGTGTGTAAGCATTACTGTGTTCCGGTTTGAAGGGTACTGCAGCTAGCGAAATTACTGGGCTGTTGAGACTAACTCTATCAAAAGTCTCAAAGTAATGAGCGCCAAAGCAGTGATGCCCTGGACTTTGTTTTGTTACTTAAAGTTCTGTGTATCGCTGCGATGGTCATGGACAGGCGTTATCGCTTACTATCAGGAGAGCGTCTCGTTCGTCTCATTACTTTTTACATAAAAAAAAAAGAAAAAAAAAAGAAAAATCAATTCTGTCGCCATGCAGTAAAAAAATAATTGTTTAATTAACTCTTTATTGTTCTCACCAAAAATTATAAAGTAGGTACATAAGAAAAAGATTATATACTTTTTTTTATACTAAATAAGTTTGCGTTTAACCACGCCCTGCCTGATGTTAAACAGGGTGTAGTCAAAGATGAAGCACGCTTATCTAACCTGTTTACTCTGGACTTGAAGACACTCAAGTTGTACTTCGCGGGAAAGACTAAAAAATGTGTAAACATGACTGTTCCGGTTGTAAGGGTACTGCTGGTAGATACATTATAGTGCTGTTTTAACCATCGAAAGTCTCAAATTAATAGGACTTTTTTTTTATTCCTCAAACTTATGTGTATCACTGCAATGGGCATGGTCATGCGTTATCCCATTCAGTCAGGAGAGCGACTCGTTCGACTTCATTTTTACATAAAAATTATGCGATGAAAGATCGCCGTCTAAGAACAAACTGTCATGATTCTGAAATAAGTAGGTACCTACAATGAATGAAAAGATGAAATTTCAAAATGTAAAAGTGATATTAATCAGTAATTAACATAAAACTTTACCAAAAAGAAATACGTTTAACTTTATAATGGTAGAAATCTGTTACGTATAAAGTTCCAACTTTCAACAACGGAAACACTGAATGTTTTAATGGAATAAGGGGAGCGCAGTTCACTTTATGAAAGGTGCTTAGTTAACTAGTTGTTTGAACAGCTTCTTAAGGTGGTACGATTTCCATACAAATATTTTTTTGCCATATAATAATCTAAGTAATAATCTACTGTTTTATTCAAGTAATTGTGATTTACCGCAAAATAAAGACCAAAGTAAATGCCAGTAGCTGTGATTTCACTCTAAAACTATGCTCCATTAGTCTATAAATGGCAAAAATTGATTTGCATGGAAATCGTACCACCTTAAGGCAAGTGTTTATGTAGGTAATTTCAATAAACGTAACATCTCATTTACTCGACTTTAATTGAATGTATTGTTTCCAGAAAAAAACGTACGAAATTAACATACACAAAATATTTTTCTCACATTACGAAAGTATTTTCAAAGTAGCAGAGTTTCGCTGTATTAAATAAATAAAATTTAGATCTCAACACACAATTCAGAAATTAAATCGGGCACTTTATTCCTCGTATTTTGTGAGATCGTTTTGAAACTTCATCCTTTAAATTGTAAAGCGATGATAGCTTAGTGGTTAGCTAGGACGGTTCACACGCCAGAGGGCGTGGGTTCAAATCTTAACAAAGCGCTTTAGCTGCCGGTGAAGAAAAACATCGTGAGGAAATCTTGGTTGGCTAGCTTAAGTTGAAAATTTCCCGCTAAGCACCAAAAACTGTGTTCTAGCAGCCTAACTTAAAGGCCAGTTCTATTTCACGCAAGATATGTTTACTATCTTTGATCACAACATCAAGTGAGCTGAGGTCAAACATCAAGCCTATCAAACAACAAAAAAAAAATGCAATCATTGAACTATTATAAATGGTAAATAGAGCACGCGTTTTGATCACAGCCCAATTTGTGAAAAGGTCTTATTGAAGGTTTTCTAAATAATTTAAATGAATCTTTAGACTGTACAATATTCTAGTAAAAAACTGTACAACTCGTTGTACTACAAATGTTCATTGTGAATCACGTTGATCTAAACAGCTTGTATCGACACAATTGTGAAGCAGAGCGTTAACTGACCACGTCCGATAGTATTGTTATACATATAGCCATGGCTTTGGTAACAGATAGAAATTATGTGTATCATAGATTTCAATGTAACGGGGCAGTTGTTTTGAATACAGGACGAAATTGATCATTTCGAGCATAATATTGACATTTTCATTTACATTGTTTTGACATATATTATGATTTTGATATTTTTAAATATGAATGGAAAAATTACCTGTAACTTTGGAGTTATTAATAAATGATTTGTATTTGTATTTGTAGTTGGGCATTTCTCTGTAAGTTCGTACAGGTCCCATACAAATGCTGTCCTGGCAATTTTTTTTAATATTTGCCAAAAAACCATATTCTATTTTGAAGAAAATCAACTATTATTTTAGTTAGATAAGGAGGCCCACTGAATTTATACGTATTTTTCGAGTTATTAGCAATTTTTCAAAAAATCACGACAGGGGACTGTTGGAGGCATCAGAGGACTGTGTTGTACTTAGAAAAAAGTAATTTTACTTTAATCAATCATTTATTATTTTTATGGCATATTTGCGCATCAATTAATCAACAAAGTTTCTTTAGAAAAATCAACAGAAAACAAAACTTTCTTTAAACATTCATATCAAAAATTAACATTTCTTATTTACTGACATCAACATAGTCTTATTATTTATTATAATATTAATCAGTAAATGCTTTATGTAGTATTTATTGAAGTAAATCTTGAGGAAAGTAACATGTAAGTTGTTTTCATCGTCATTAATCTCATTAATTACGGCAGTATAACGATATTGAACATTTTTCACAAGAACGTAATATTAACGTAATAAACGTAATAATATCCAGTATTGTAAGATGAAATCTGAATGCTACTCGTTCATGCTATATCATCTCTGATCTTTGAGGGTACTTATTTGGTGTGGGTGTCAATTCAGGTTCAGCAGATTCAAGATCTTCCGGTTCGGACTCTGTAAACACTTCTTCTACTGTTCATCTAGGTTTTAGAGCTAAGTTGATACTGTTAAACTTATAATGCTCACAAGATCCACTGTTGCAAAAACAGCTGAGACTGTTCATTGTAAGTGTTTTACATTTAGTCGGACGGCCGAGGATGGAGCTGGAATAAACACCTGCAACCTGGTGCACATTCCATTTTGGACGCTTCCTCTTCAATTTTATCGACCATTGTCGCATAGACATAGACGTCGATTACGATACATGTGATGCCAAAACCTCACTATTCATCATTTCAGCCGTAGGACGTCTACTGCTGAACATAGGCCTCCACCATTCACTTCCACAAAGACCGATTGGTTGCGGCTCGCATCCAGCGCGTTCCTGCGGTCTTTATTAAGTCGTCTATCCGTCTTGTAGGTGTCTACGCTGCGCTTGCCAGTCTATGGTCTTCACTCCAGAACTTTGCAGCCCCATCGGCCATCAGTTCTGCGTGCTATGTGCCCTGCCCACTGCCACTTTAACTTGCTGATTATCTGAGATATGTCGGTTACTTTAGTTCGTATAAGGATCTCCTCATTTCTGATTCGATCTCGTAAGGAACCCCCGAGCATAGCCCTCTCCATGGCTCGTTGTGCTACTTTGAGTTTATCAAGAAGGCGCACATAGTTAGAGACCACTTTTCAGCGCCGTAAGTCATCACTGGTAATACACACTGGCCGAAGACTTGCGGCTTAAGGCACTCGAGGGAGTTCGAATTGCGCAGTTTTCCGAACGCTGCCCAGCCGAGTTGGATTCGACGACTGACCTCTTTCTCGAAGTTGGACCTACCTAGTTGCAGTGCTTGTCCAAGGTACGTGTCAACAACTTCAAGATCCAAATTCCCAACTGATACTAGGGTGGGCACAACATGGGCATTCAACATGACCTTTGTCTTATCCATGTTCATTCTAAGACCCACACGTTGGTAAACTCGATTGAGGTCTTTGTGCATTGTGCTGAGATTTTCTAACGATTTGCCATGACCACTATATCGTCGGCAAACCGAATGTGAGTGAGCCAGCCAAGGCATCGCTCTTGGATTACTTTAACAAACTGATCAATGTTGTTGATGTTGCCTCCAGAATTAACAACAAAGTCAGCTGTTCTTTTGCACGTTGCTTCGATACTATCTGGTCCACTTTTGCCATGGCTACTTTCGTTGTTCGCGCTTGACCACATCCTGCCTGATGTGAAGCATCGATGCGGTCTAAGATGGAACACGCTTACCTACCTTAAAGTAGTCTTCAAAACTTCGATACACCGATAGTTAATATGGCATCGCTGAAGAGACTCAACTACCGCCCATGTCTCGATCGAATCTAAGGCTTTTTCATAGTCCACAGACGCCAAACATAAAGGCAAATTATACTTTTCGGGTTACTTTATAATTTGCCTTAGCGTGTGGATGTGGACTATGGTATTGTAACCTTTTCGGAAACCGGATTGTAAATTACATAGTCCCCTGTTGTGTAGAACAGCCCCCTGTTGTATTTTTTGGCAGAGGATTGTGCCCAGGGGACTGTGTATTTTGGTTAAATTTCACAATGTTTACAAAACTAATGTAAAATAGTTTTTTAAACCCCTACTGATCAATTTAGGCATAAATAATAAAACAATAAATTATATATAGAGACAATTAAAGTAATTAACATAAATTATATAACTTGCCAGAGGACTGTGTGTGGTAGCGGTCCAAACGCGTTTTTACCTCACTTATGACGCTCTGACACTAAACACAATTGTGTCTCGCCGCCGCATTCGGCAAGGTTGCCAACTTCACAACAATTGCGTTTTGTTTCACCCAAAAAAACGTTTGTAAACATTACAGTTTTTTTTAATTATGGCTTTAACTTTTTAGCAGGGGACTGTATAAAAATTCTGGGGACAAAGTTTACAGGACTTTACTCAATAAATAAAATACGTAATGAGATCTTGTTTTACGAAAATAATATAATTTAATTATTTTTCTTTATGATATTAAATGCCAAATGTATGTAGTTTCAATAACTTTTTCGTAAATCTCATTTCAAGTTGGGAATACAGTGATGGGGACAGCTAGGGGACTGTGTTTTTAGAGCTTCTATCACTTCTAGAAAAAAACTGAAAATAGTTACGGTTCTAAAAACAATGTGCCCGTAAAGTTTCGGGGTTAAAGTTACATTAGGAGTGATTTTTTTTTAAATAATTAAATTACTTTTTGAAATAATCGTTAGGGACAGCCGATTACGAGTTTACAGAGAATCGCCCAGTTATATTAAAATTATTATCTAAATTAGCGCTGGTTTTTTTTTACGAATTATTCCACTGCTGAACACGGCCCCCTTCTCACGTGCGGTTTTTTAAAGTAAAAGTATTGAGACGAACGAGACGCTCTCCTGATACTCAAAGTTCAGGACATCGCTGCTTTGTTGCTCATTACTTTGAGACATTCGATGGAACGGTCTCAACTCTGTAATTTCGCATTGTTACTGTTTGTAAAACGAATGTAGCTTCACAATTTCCCAGTTCTAATTTTACCAGCCACCGTTCCCAATTTTAAATATGTCTAACGAACCAAAAGCGTACCCGATAACTTTTTTACATCGTCCTACGTAACAAACCGACCGCAGTTCTGTTACAATTTAGCGAATTTAGAGTTTTTTGTCCGGTTAAAATGAAAACCTAATTAGAAACATACAGTCACAACTTGAATTACAGTGCAGTTTTATGAACTTTATTTTGTGACAAAAATAAAATTAGCATAGAAGTTCTGATTTTACTGTTCACAAATATTTTTTTAATGTAAAACTAATGAGACGAACGCCTAAGCTCCTAATGGTAAGAGATAACGCCTGCCTATGACCATTGCAGCGATACAAAAAATTTTGAATAGTAAGCAAATAAAACAAAGTCCAGGGCATCGGTGCTTTGGCGCTCATTACTTTGCGACATTCGATGGTTGGTATAGCTACACTTCAAACTGAAACAAAGTAATGTTAACACGCGGCAGAAAGTCCCATGCTGTACGATACGTACCAACCTCGACGACCTCTTAGAAGTTCTACCATCTAATTATTCTAATAATGTTTCATTTCTATGACAGCTACCAACACTTCAAAGGTATGTCACAACATGCTCGGTACCTAAGTTTTTGTTGTTATGAACCCCCGACACAAAAACGACAGTGTTATACGTTTGACATGTATGTGTGTGCGTTTTTTTTTTGTTTTAAAGGTCAATTAGTCGGGAGTGTTCTTAGCTATGTTTGATGAAAATCGGTCCAAGATGGCCGCCGCCACAAAATGGCGGATTACATATTTTTTCACAACTCCCTCAATATGGATATCAAATGAAAGGGTTTGTAGAATACTATAGGTACACTATGATAAATTTCAAATCCAAGATGGTCGCCAACACAAAATTCGAAAGTGTTTTTAACTATGGTTCAAGAAACTCTGTTTAGCTGTTTGAAGATAAACAGCTCTTATGTGTGTGAGTATTTACCACTGATCGACTCGAAATTTGGTATTATGTGTATTACTTGTGTCGGAAGTTTTGTTTTTAATTTATTTTGTATTCGTATTCTAGTATTATCCAAGACCCCATGACCACAACATGATTCACTTTCGATTTCGCGTCGAGCACTCGGTGGTGCACCATTATAGCTCCGAGTAACAATTTTTTTACTCTTTCACGCTTCAGCGACGCCCTCTATCGAGGTCACTCGGTTTCCTTGATTATTGTCAATTCGGTCACTTCCTTGCATGCTACAGAGGCAAGTTGGCTGGCAAAAATATAAATTTTATCTAAAACATTACGCTATATTGCTTCGAAATTCGGCTAAATAACAGAACACGGGAATAATAAATAAATAACGCTATATTGCTTCGAAATTCGGCTAAATAACAGAACACGGGAATAATAAATAAATAAATAAATAAATAAAAAAGAAGAAGAAGTATCGTTGACTCTTTTCTATTCAAAATAGTTTCGCGTTTGACCATACTCTGCCTGGTGTTAAGATGAAACACGCTTACCTAGAAGAAACCTATTTCCAAGATTTGAAGACCCATATTGTAACTAACAGGGAACACAGAGTCCGGCAGAGAGTTCCACAACCTCGCTGTGCGAATGTCAAATGTGGAATCAAAACGCTTTGTGCGTACATGGGGAACTTCCACCATGTACGGTTAACGTTTTGGTCGTGTTTGTCTGGCCGTCCGGTAGAAGAAAGGTGCAGGGGGAATCAAATAGTGCAGTTCAAGTGCACACTGTCCGAAATGTATCCGGTAGAAAACTGACAAGCTAGCAACTCTACGACGATGCTCAAGACTTTGAAGCAGAGTCACCAGTAAAATCTCGTTGCCAATTAATAATTCATTCAAATTAATTCCTAATACAAGCGATTGATGTCTATTAGTACAATTTTTACATCCACGTTCACATGCTTGAAATTTTATTCTCTTACGTTTGACGGGGTCATCTTTATTTCCCCCAGTTCCTGTATGAAATACTGCCCTATTAGCAAATAAGCTTACGTTTTACCGCTTTCTCGTCTGTTGTTAAACGACGATGCGGTCTACGGTAGAAGACACCGCAAACCGATTCACTCGCGACTTGAAGGCACTTAGATTGCATTGAGAAATCAAACGGTACCGTTCGAGTTTTTGGAACGTCAATCATGAAGCGGTTTCGCTTTTTAGAGCTCCGTCCGATAGTAGAACGGAAAGGGGATAAGTAAGATCATGCAGATTTGAAGCGCACTCCCCAAAGTGTAACCAATACAAAAGCGATACCTATTTAAAAGTATACTACAACATATTTCAAAATAGATTACATTCGAGATAGTCTATAACAATGATACATTGCTTATTTATAAACAATGTTGTATGTTTTTACTCAAAGTTCTGTGTATCGCTGCAATGCAGGGCAGGCGTTATCTCTTAACATCAGGAGAGCGCCTCGATCGTCTCATTACTTCTTACATAAAAAAAAAAACTGTTTTATGGCAATTGCTGTGTCTGCTTTATGCAATGTTTCAAATTAGGCTCGTTGCCATACGCAGTAGTAACGCGTTATATTTTATTTAAATACATTATTACATGATTTTTTTTATATACTTACAATGTTACCTTCTTCGATGTCCTCTTTATTTAAAGGAACGCTTTGAATTTATTCAACCTCATTCTGGTTCCTTGCGTTCATCCCGTTCCCTCCAACTAAAAATTCCTCCTTTTGCTCGTTCCAACCTTTCCAACAGCACTTCTTTTACTGTGGAAGCTGTCTTACTTTGGAATGCCCTTCCTACCATTATTAGACAGGCTAAGTCAATTTATATTTTTAATAATTTAGTATATAAACATTATTTATCAGCCTGCTAATCTATATATTTAGTTTATTTAGTATCTCATAATTATGTATATACGTTTATTGTATTGTTATTTTATTTCTTTAGTACACCAACCTTATATTTATTCTCTTCTTTCCATCCAAAGGTTGTCTGGAAGAAATCGCTCTAGGCGATAAGACCGCCCTTATACATCATTTATTCTATTGTTTTGTTATATTATTCTATCTTCTTTTTTTTTGTTTGTTGTTTGTTTCCTATTTGTATTAATTGTGATCTGTGTTTCTGGTGTATAATAAAGTTATATTCTATTCTATTCTACCTTTTTTTTTATTTTTTTCTTATTAGTGTTACATCTCCCGTCTGTTTCTTATGTTTTCTATCGTATTTTTCTTTTCTTGGTTGCCTGGAAGAGATCGCTGTTAGCGATAAGGCCACCACTTGTGGTACTAGTTAATGAGGTTTTTTTGTTCTCTGTACTCTTTTCTATTTATGATGTGCACAATAAAGAGTTATATCTATCTGTATTACGCCAGCACTCGATCCGCACGTGAAAACTAGTAGCCACTAGTTTGTGATGTATAACAAGCTACGGAACACTCCTCCTTATCACGCCCACGATACAATTGACAAATTGAACATTAAGTGTAATTCAGCGTTAAAACGAAACTAATTGTAAAAGGATAAATATAAATAGAATACGTTCGAGCGCTCCTCTAAACCAGGACACATAAAAGATATAATTAGTACTGAAAGAATAATATTTACAAATGAAAACGAATATAGACCATGCAAATAGTGCGAAGGTGATTGCGTATCGCATAAAATTAAAAATAGCTAACATTTCGCAGTAAATTATGATTATAGCCTTGAAAAAGCGACGCGCTTTCCATTTTATCCAGAAAAAACTACGAACTATCAATGTTACATGTGAAAATGCTGTTATTTTTGTGAAATGAACGGATGCGTTGAGTTGGATGTTTTTTTTTTTATAATTATACGCTCCACAGACACTGGGCTCCGTGACCTTTGTCAACTTTAGTTACATATTTTTTTTTAAATAATTTTACATTTAAAGTTGGATGTTGAATGTGATGATATCTTACAAATTAGTATTGATTTGTATGTTAGATGCGTCGATACCTTACAATTTAAGATTGCGTTGGATGCGTTGATATCTTATAAATTTAGGGTCACCTACAGATATGATGACAATACAGGTAAAGCATAATCAAAATAGCAGTTAGATATTACACATCATAAATAAACACAAGTGTTATAAATAAAATAGTGTAAGCAGTAGAGTGTAAACATTACTGAGTACCTACCAGTTTTTGAAGGCAGCTAGCGTAATTACATAACTAATTAACCTAACCATCAAAAGTTATAAGTTATAAGTGCCAAAGCAGCGATGCCCTAGACTTTCTTTCTTCTACGTATCGCTGCAATAGTCTATGTAATTGAGTTATCTCGTACCATAAAGAGAGCGCCTCGTTTGATTAATTACTTACACATTAAAAAAAAAAAAACAAATTTAGGTAAACGTTGACACATTTGAGAGAATAATAAAATATTTTAAAATTTGAAAACATTACAATGTTTGCCTTGCAAACACCGAAATATAGTTGAAAATGTACGACCGATAAATAGATTCATATAGGGACGGACGCCAAGTGGGAAGGAATATTTTGCTGAAGCGGAGGAAATGGCCGGCGCCGGTTTTCCACGTAATCAAATTAACACAGGGGCGAGATATAATGAATGCTATTATAGAGGTGCCAAAACTGACCCTTTCGATTCGATTGCTTGTCAAAAGATAATTTAAATTACATTGAGCGTACTCTCCGTTCATGTACATTACAAGGGTTCGACTTCTATCTAACCAACTTCCAGCCAATTATTTATTACTAGCTGCGCCCGGCGGTGTTACCCGCTACATGTTTTTGAGATAAAAAGCCTATGTGTTAATCCAGGGTGTCAGCCATACCAAATTTCATCCGATTCCGTTAGGTAGTTTTTGCGTGAAAGAGTAACAAACTTTCGCATTTATAATATATTATAATACTAGCTGCGCCCCGCGTTGTTACGCTACATGTTTTCGAGATAAAAAGTAGCCTATGTGCAAATCCATACCAAATTACATCTAAATCCATTCGGTAGTTTTTGCGTAAAAGAGTAACAAACATCCATCCATCCGTCCAAATTTTCATATTCATAATATTAGTGGGATTTGGAAAGTATCTCAATTCCATAAAAGCAGATTTAATTAATGATTCTTGAAATGTCATTTCAATTCAATACTTTTCATATATGTATTTAATTCTGCAAAGACAAAAATATGACAGTTTAATGTCATCTGTGAACAAAGCTGCGAGTAAAAGCAAGTATATTGTTTCTCGTATGGATCTGCATTTTAATATTGATGAGTAAAGGCATTACGTTAGTTGATTTTCAAAGGAAAGTGAGTTTTTTTGTTGAAAAAAAAAAGGAATGAGACGAACAAGACGCTCTCCTGAGACCATGGTAAGAAATAACGCGTGTTCATGACCATTGCAGCGATACACAGAACTTTCAGTAACAAAACAAAGTCCAGGGCATCACTGCTTTAGCGCTCATTACTTTGAGACTTTCGATGGTTAGTCTCTACAGCCCAGTAATTTCGCTAGCTGCAGAGTACCCTTCAAACCGGAACACAGTAATGTTTAAACACTACCGCTCAGCGGTAGAACAACTGATACTGCGGCGGTACCTACCTAGACGACCTCCTGCTAAGGAGATCTACCACCAAGTGAGTTTTGGTCAAAGACATACAAAGAGCAATTTAGGAGTTGAAGTCCAGAAAGCATAATGCGAATATTGTTGGGGTGACGCTGATCACAGGATGTGTTATCCACAAGCTAAATTTGTATTTATGTGTCCGGTCCGAAGAGAGTGCTACATACAGTGTAAAAGTTCGTTGAAACATCGTTAAAATACATGTATACAAGGAATATTTTACAAACTTACACAACAAATGTTTCTGAAACAAAGATGTAATTTCAGTTGACATGAACAACAACAATTCCTCGTTAAACAAGTCCTCATGCCAATATGGACTTATGGTATTCAGCTATGGGGCTGTACCAAACAAAGCAATACACAGATGATACAAAGATTTCAGAACAAAGTACTCGGAGGCATATTGAACGCACCTTGATACATAAGAAACGTCGACCTCCATCGGGACCTCAGAATGGACATGGTCGCAACCATAATTAAAAAATACGCTGAAACTCATGAAAATAGACTTCATCAACATGTGAATGTCGAGGCTATCCAGCTCCTCGACAACACGGATATAGTAAGAAGACTAAAAAGGACAAAACCTTTTGAGTTTGTGTATTAAATTAGTAATGTCAGTGCAATGAGTACTACATATTATAGAACACAGGAACAAAGTGTCTTCCCCTTAATAGAGACAGTAAGAAGTGTCGATGGACGCATTCTTCGTTTATACTCTACTTAGCAATTTAAGTTATATTAAAATTACTTATTAGTCCCAACTAGGCTAGATTGTAATAACAATGAGGTATCTAACAACAAACAGATAAAAAAAAGTTGACATGAAATGGTCCGTACTATCGTCACATATTTCATCAAAGGAAAGAATAACAAAGCCATTAATATTGTTGCCATTACTCGTGTAATCATGCCATTTTAATGGCGGAGTTCTTCGTGTCACTACGACGTCACCGGTCTATCACATTTTCCTTGACAATAAGTGTCTATTAAAGTTCCAACCGCCCTTCGTTTGATATTTCTATGTTATAACAATAAACGACTTGCGATCATTACTTCACAAAGGTTATTTCATCGACTTACTATAGCCCAAGCTTACAATTCAGGCTTACAAGACAGGCTAGGTGTTTGACCACAGCTCACCTGATGTTAAGTGACGGTGTGGTTGAAGATGGTAAAGCACACCTAGCCTGGAATGGAACTGGCTCTCAAGTGAGGAACACACCGTTAGATGCTAGGCGGCAGATTTTAAACTTGAGGGTGGTAGCTAGCCAGCCGAGTACTAGAAAGTACCATACCACCATGCTATGGTTTCCTCACGATGTTTTCCTTCACCGGCAGCTCAAGCTCATTGTTAGGGTTTGAACCCACGCCCTTTGGCATGGGAACCCTTCGCGCTAACCATTGAGCCATCATCGCTACAGATACGCTACAGTTCTGTTCTTCTGTTCTACTTGTGAAAACTTTTAATTGGTATCCCATTCTTATTTATTGTAATTGTCTGTGTACCTAGCTGTACGTTTTCCCGTGATTATAAAAAATGAAATAAAACAAAAATAAAAACGACACTACATAAAAAAATCTACATTTGAGACACAAATTGTTGACTAGATCGCAAAGTAAACCCGTAATCAATTATTTAGAAATGGTAGGAATTAGAACCCGAAACGTAATAAGTCGTGTTCGAGGGAGAGAGTAGGTACTCCTTTAGGGATTCCAATTCATTCTGAAACGGTCTAAGCCCAGGACAATGAAAAATGAAGATACACGAATGTAGTACAGATATTCAGAACGCCTAAAGCTCCGGAATTCTTCTCAATGAAATTTTTAGGAAGGCTACAAATAAGGATGGCGAGATCAGGGACGACCTCGGATTTGATAGAATGGTGCGGGAATAGGAAGATAAACACATGTAAACAGGAAAATGTATTGGAAAAGAAAATACGCATTTCGTCACACTAGTGATGTAGAGGCGTATAATAAGGTCAGGGGAATTTGGATTGAAGGACTAATTGTACAGACAGTGGTACAGTAATTTAGACTATTCAATGTTGACCTGAAAATAAATATGCAAAAATATGTGCACACCGCCATCAGACCCCAAACTAAGCAAAGCTTGTTTGATGGAAGTCGGATAACAGATAGAATACTTTTTTTTTGCAAACACATACTTATAATACATACAGAACACCCAGACACAGAACAAACATTTATCGTTACACAAATGTTTGTTCTGATGGGAATCTAATTCACGCTCTACAGCTCTTAAACCAGATATACAAGCAATGATTTTTTTTTTTTTTTTTAATGGTTGACAGGCTAGTTGTTTTGACCACAACTCATCTGATGTTAAGTGAAGGTGAGGTCGAAGATGGTAAAGCACACCTAGCCTGGAATGGAACTAGCTCTCAAGTGAGGCTGCCGGAACACACCGTTAGATGCTTGGCGGCAGATTTTCAACTTGAGGGTGGTAGCTAGCCAGCCGAGTACTAGAAAGTACCCTACCACCATGCTATGGTTTCCTCACGATGTTTTCCTTCACCGGCAGCTCAAGCTCATTGTTGGGGTTTGAACCCACGCCCTTCGGCATGCGAACCTACCGCGCTAACCACTGAGCTATCATCGCTACAAATAAAAAAAAATAAATGAAATAATAAATAAAATAAATGATTCAACAGGTCAAAATGTAAATACTATGTGTAAATTTTGGCACCAAAAACATAGACAGTTATCATTGAACATTGAATATAAGTATTAGACATTAGACATACGTATTGACAATATTTTTATATTGAAATACCTACTTTTGAAGTCCGACAGAAGAGGGATATGTGGCCAGAATGCTGGCAGCATTGCCACGCTGGATGGCAATGCTAAGCTTTTGACCAAAGTAGACACCAGCATTCTGGTCACCTGAAGCCTCTAAAAAGTTTTTTAGTTTCTTTATTTTGTTTTTTATTAATTGACATGTAAACAATTTGACATATTTAATAACATATTGTAACTTTCATGTTATCAATAAAATATTTATATTTGATGACGAGACAGAATAATCTACGTAATAATCTACTACGTTCGTCACAAATCATTGTGGGTGAGAATGTAACCTACGTTACTACACTGGAAGCAAAACCAGTGGCGGATTTCCACATTTGCCACCAGTAGGCTATTCAATTTTTGCCTCCTCTACTGATCGCTACAATTCAATACCCAAGTTTACAATCGTATTAATCAAATTTTATTTGTCAATGACATTGCAATTTTATGATTTGTGCTCTTTCGTCATAATTACATCAGCTTTTCCCCGTTATTAGTATGATTGTGAACAAAGGGATTGTGTGCGAATTGTTTAAGTGGACGTAATAACATTTAGGTAGGTACACAGAGAAAAAAATTATAGTAAGTAATATTTAACTTAAAAAATAGTTAAAATTACTAAATTGAAATTGTAAGTAATATTAAAACGCTATTGGAATATTTTAAAAATTCATATCCACAAAAGTATTTTTTACACGGGATTTAGTCATTTTTCATGTACAGGGAGTATTCGGCATACTGTATAGTACTAAAATACTTTAGAGGCTTCTTTTCTCCATGCATATTTTTTTTTCTGTTAGACAAAATAAAATTTTGAGCCATATTTGCCGCTGCATTAAAGTTTGCCGCCCTAGGCTCCAGCCTACTCAGCCTGCTGGTAAATCCGCCACTGAGCAAAACTACAACCAGATAACCTAACAGGGCAATCAAGAAATGAAATTGCTTTTAGTATCCTTACTACAACGTATACATAAAACTAATAACACTTTATGAATGGCCTTCATCTATCCTTCCATTTATAAGACTACCCTCTATATAGAGTTGTTGCGATTCGAGATCTACTTCGATATTGATGCCGCAATTTTCAAGCTCGATAAGAGAGCAAGCAGTAAACACTACGCCGGCCACACCCCAAGGGTGGTGTTCCAAGATAAACATAACGATAACTTCAAGTTTACTAGGTAATAGAGCTACTGTGGAAATTCCCACTAAAACAATTACGCGCGCACTATATTAACACCCTCGCTTAAGTTTAGCAGATGTTTTGTTTAGATGGATGGAGAACATAGAACTATCGGCTAGAGAAAAATATGACTGTCTTCAAATCTAAGGTAAAAAAGTTTTTTTTTACATATAACATACAAGCTGCGCCCCGCTGTGTTACCCACTAATGTTTACGGGATAAAATGTCCATGTGTTAATCCAGGGTGTCAGCTACCTCAGGGTACACCCAGTATGCTAATAACAATCTACTGTTTTATTCAAGCAATTGTGAATTACCGCAAATAAAGACTAAAATAAATGCCAGTGGCTGTGATTTCATTGTAAAATTATACTCCATTTGTGTATAAATGGCAAAAATTTATTTGTATGGAAATCGAACCACCTTAAGTGAACAAATAAGGAATCACGTTAAATTTACAATTACGTTTGAGAGTGTTCCCATGTTTACCTCATTCACTGAGTAAGAAAGTAAAGTGACCAAGTAATAAACAAGTCGAGGCTGCCCGTGTCCCATTTTTCCGAGCTATACGAGAGACATCCGCTACCCGATAGGTAGTGAGTAGTAAATAAAGTTTTCAGACGCACCCCCTGGGTAGCTTCGTGGGGGGAGATATAAATACGCCAAGTTTACGGCAGACGGGCGTGATACGCCTGCATCTTGCGAGACTTGCATTGGAAGATAGATAAATGTATATATTTTTATCTAGCTCACCTTGCGCGCGTGTTGTTGTCTAGAGATGCAGCTATAAATGCAGAGAACGATATTACTACAACTTTACAACTTTTACTATGGGCACAACTCTGATATTATTATTATACGAAATAAATTATTATTATTAGTCAATTACTAGCTGCGTCCCGCGGTGTTACCCGCTACATGTTTTCGGCATAAAAAGTAGCCTGTGTTAATCCAGGGTCTCAGCTACCCCCATACCAAATTTCATCCAAATCCGTTCAGTAATTTTTGCGTGAAAGAGTAATAAACATACATCAATACATTCTTACAAATTCTAGCGTTTATAATATTAGTAGGATTAACTAAAAAAAAAGTGAGGATTGACATTTTTCTGAGTGACAGCTGATCTTATTTCTTAGAGTTGTGCCCATAGTAAAAGTTGTTAAGTAGAGTACAACCGTACCCGTACAGTTTTTTTACATGAATAACTTTTTCTGTTGGCCACAGATGGCCTCTACAGCGTCACCGGAGTTTGCGATGTACTTAGTACTCCTTTTAAGTTAATAGTTCGACAAAATTATGTTTAAAAATATAAATATAATTACTGTATGTGATAAAACAAATGAAAAAGTTGAAGACAAAGTAAAAAAAATTAGGAACAATAAAAAAAAATATTTAGTCACTAGTCATCGCCGTAGTCTAGTTCTATATAATTAATTTTGCTTTTTACTCCTGTGGTTAATCATTGGGAGTGAATTCCAATACTGTTTTCCATTAACCAGCAGACAGGCTTACAAGTGCAAATTCACGTCACCCCACATCGTTAGCGAAACTACAGCGTCTGTCGAGTGTTCAGACTATTTGCATAGGCTATCTTTCACGTGTTCCATCTCACTTCAACATCCCGAGTTAGAGCAAGACAAAAGTTGTCCCTAAAGTAGCGTTGTCTGAAGTACCTGTCTCGCTTGAGACAAAAATGGATAGCGTCATTGATAAATCCCTTCATAAACATTGCGTACTAGCTAGCTAAATGCCCAGCATTTAATAAAGTTACGTGTGTCGCTACAATGGTCATAGAAAAATACTAAAGTCAACAAACACATCAATTCATATAAAACTGAAGTTTGTGTTGTAATCAAGAACATGCTGAATGATTAATCTAAAATCGAGAACATATTAAATTCTACCGACCCGAGATGCGTGTAAAATGAAACCACACAAAATCAAATATAATAGTACCTACAGATTCAAATCAAATACACGAAATAATCCAAGTGAAAACGCCGCGTAAAAGGTATTAAAATGTTTAAAATACGATAAAAATTTCCATCAAAAGCGATCATCAAAGCATTCATAAAATTTCAATGTCAGCTCGCGTGAGCGTTTTACGAAATTGTTTTAAACGTTTTCGAAAAGTTGATAAATCTTTTTATTTAAATTTTTATTTATGTGCGCTGTAATACTAGCGTAGGTGTTGCGGTGATCAAATGAACATAATAATTAAAAAAAACAATAAATAATAAATATCGTAGGACATTATACAAAGCACCAAATGACCCCAAGCTAAACAGAGCTTGTGTGATGGAAGTCAGATAACTGATAGAATACATAAATACGTTTTTTTTTTTTGTAAATACATACACAACACCCAGACACAGAACAAACATTTGTTTATACCATAAAATGTTTGTCCTGGGTGGGAATCGAACCCACGCCCTACAGCTCTTAAAGCAGATAGATATATTACCAATGAGCCAACAGGGCTGTTAAAGGTATTATAATTATGTTCCCGTGGGAATACAGGGATAAATAGTACTATGTTACTTGAAGATAGTTTTGAAATCGGTCCAGTAGTTTCCGAGCCTATTCAATTCAAACAAAAAAATCAAATCTTTCCTCTTTATAATAAGTATAGATACATAGATGAAGCTCCGCAAAGTGGCGCTTGAATTAATAAAAACTCTAGAAAATTCTTTCTCATATAAATTACAACCTTATTGTGAAATGTTAAAGGAGAAACTTCTATGGACGAAACAGTTCAAAGCGTCGAGTTGACAGAAAATATTGAATAGAACATTGACAGAGATAATTATATGGAAGGGACAGAGCTTTGGCAATTCTATCTAGCTAATCCAGGATTACTATAATCACTCTCAGTGGAATAATAACAGATAGTATCAAATTTCCTTAAAGGATAAACTTAATTAAGTACTTTGCTTTATACCCTCATAAGCCCAAGAGAGGTAACTTAGCGAAGGTGTGGTTCGAGAAAATCGATGTTATGAAAAATTGATTTTTCGGTTTTTTTTTTATGTGACCAATTATGAGACGAACGAGGCGCTCTCGTGATGGTAAGAGATAACGCCTGTCCATGACCATTGCAGCGATACACAGAACTTTGAGTAACAAAACAAAGTCCAGGGCATCGCTGCTTTGGTGCTCATAACTTTAAGACTTTCGATGGTTAGTCTTAACAGCCCAGTAATTTTGCTAGCTGCAGTACCCTTCAAACTGGAACACAGTAATGCTTACTCAGTACACACTACTGCTACTGCTTTTACCTTCGCGCGTTTGACGTCCCTAAGATAGGACAACGTAACGTCAGCTAGTTTACTATAAAAATGTGATACAAAAATATTATTCAGTGCTTCGTTATAACGTTTCAATGTTGTATTGTTTAGTGCATAAGGTATGTATTCTGTTCTGTCTATTCGTTGGACGAAAAATCAGGTTTTTTGACGTTCCACTATTGGACATATGAAGGCAATACCTACATCAGTATATAACACGAAAACATCTAAATTTAACATACAGTCATACATATAGAATGAAATCACTGGGCCCCTTTATTTTTATATGAAGCTAGGATGGAACACTTATATGTATACAGTACCTTCATCCCGATCGAAAGGACAGGTTGACAAAGGTGGACATTTTGTGAAATTGTCAGTAAATTACCAACTGGCTTTTATCAAGTTTATTATTTTGAATTGTCGCGTTGTTCGTTATATTTAGGATTCATAAGCTTACTGGAATGACATATTTTATTTACTACACGTTTCATTTGATTTTGCTGTATGCTATTAAAATGTTAAAATCTTTTCAACGAATAAATAAGACAAAATAAAAAATCAGTCGACTGTTAAAAATTAAGTCTTGAATGGCCAACATTAGCATTTATAAGCAAAAGACACTTTTGCAAAAAACACTATAAAACTTTTAAGAAGCTAGGACGCGACCTTGCAGCAAGGCAGTCAATTACGTCCAATGTTAGACTAAACATACGTCAAACGGTGAATTAAACGTGAGAATTTATGGTATTCCGGTTATTCAACGACACTAAAACAAGAAATAGAGACTGCCTTAACCACAGAATAAATAATAGTACATACAAGCGTACAGAAGGATCACTTCCGAACAAAGGTCGCATATAAAGTGTACCTACTCTTACGACCGTCACTTGTTTTCACGCGAAATTGAAACTTATCATGTGGCACGAGCATTCATATTAGGTCGGACACTGCCGACTCAAACCCGGTTTATCTGCAGGAGTATAGGGTTGCAGCTGCCAATCTAAATACTATAACAATGAAGACGAATGTAGTTTGTATTCAATAAACTATGTTCACATAACAATCTGCATGTCTAATAACTATACGAATAAAATCGTGGTTTTGTTATACCTTAGTTGCGACAAATCCACCCAGATACAGTGCGCGAGCCGAGTGCCAAGCGTCAACCAATGCCATGCGCCTCTCAGTGAGGAAGACAAACGTTCCTGCATAAATTGTGAAGTGACACCCCTGCATAAACTACACGTGATGTCATCAGTGATAGTCAGTAACGCCGTCACATCGGCTCATCAAGTCGGAGAGGTCGGTATTTATTCTGGAGCCCGCGGTCTACAACCGCGTACACGCTTTCATTCGGGATGCACCTTCCATCACGTGCTTCAGAAGCAAGCTAAGATATTGGCTTCAACAGACCTTATTTTATGACTTTGACGATTATTAAAAAAATTACAGATTATTGAATACTACTAGTATTCAAAAATTTGTTATAATTTTGGCATTTTAACGTTAATTTTAAAATATGAATGGAAAAATTACCTGTAACTTTGGTGGTATCAACGAAACATTTGTATTTGTAATAAAACTAAACAGCGATTAGGTAAAGTCAATATTCTCAAAAATGTATCGTTGCATAATTTTCCAAAAATACAAACACGTAACCTTTTTGCCTTGGATCCATCGTCTGAACCCGTTTCAAGTATACCGTATTTTTATGTTGTATCGTAAGGCCAGTATATTTACGGCGACCTTTGATTTTAGCACAACGGATAAGGGAACGTGTACATGTGTACTCGCAGAACCGGTACCTGTTGTATTTATGCTTCTGACATTTTATCACAACTTGTACACGTGAAAATAAAACCATTTTGATGATACTATGATGAGATTCTCTCTAGCGCACGCGGCCTTCGCACGTGATACGACACATTCATAATATAATGGGCAATAAATAAATGTACTTTGGGTACGGAAAGTTGGCACTAAAATATGCTTAACTAACTAAAATTTTACCTATTAAGCGATATTTCCTCCTCCCAATACATGAGTGAATATCGTTACAAGGTATATTAAACACAAAAATAAATATAAATATCGTAGGACGTTTCACACAGTGCCATCTAGCCCCAAACTAAGCAAAGCTTGTAACTATGGGAACCAGATAACTGATAGTAGGTACCTACTACATGTTATAAAACACATGAACAAAGTGTCTTCCCCTTAAATAGAGACAGTAAGAAAAGTGTTAATGGGCGCATTCTTCGTTTATACTCTACTTGGTGGTAGATCTCCTTAGCAGGAGGTCGTCTAGGTAGGTACCACCGCAGTACCAGATATTCTGCCGTTAAGCAGTAGTGTGTAAACATTACTGTGTTCCGGTTCGAAGGGTACTGCAGCTAGCGAAATTACTGGGCTGTTGAGAGTAACCATCGAAAGTCTCAAAGTAATGAGCGCCAAAGCAGCGATGCCTGGACTTTGTTTTGTTACTCAAAGTTCTGTGTATCGCTGCAATGGTCATGGACAGGCGTTATCTCTTACCATCAGGAGAGCGTCTCGTTCGTCTCATTACCTTTTTACATTAAAAAAAAAAACTTTGCAATTTAAGTTATATTAAAATTACTTATTAGTCTCAACTAGGCTAGATTGTAATTACAATGAGGTATCTAACAACAAACAGATGTAACATAATTAGAAAGAAAAAAGCAAGACGAAAATCGCGAGTTTACGAAAGTGCTTCAAATTACAGATAAAATTAATAACTTATACAAACAATAACAAAAGAGAAAGCTAGTTTCATATATTCCCGATGAAGTGATCGTTCTTATATCCCACAGGTGTGATGACCGATACAAAGTGTTTGCGATCAATCACCACCACCGCAATGTTTTCAAAGACGCAATAGTCGGTACAGCTGGACGGATTAAAAATAGACCAATGATAAATATGCAAGTGCGCTATATCTGCTTCAAGCTGGTCTCCATTTATCCAGTTAAGTGCTTCTCATTGAGAGATTTTTTTTTTTTTTTTTTTTATGTAAAGGTAATGAGACGAACGAGGCGCTCTTCTGATGTTAAGAGATAACGCCTGTCCATGACCAGTGCAGCGATACACAAAACTTTGAGTAACAAAACAACGTCCAGGGCATCACTGCTTTGGCATTCATTACTTTACTAGATGGTTAGTCTCAACAGCCCAGTAATTTCGCTAGCTGAAGTACCCTTCAAACCGGAACACAGTAATGTTTGCACACTGCTGCTTGGCGGCAGAATATCTGGTACTGCGGTGGTACCTACCTAGACGACCTCCTGCTAAGGAAATCTACCACCAAGTTTTTATTTCCCTGTCTTGGCCAAGTTAAAACACCTAAACGACGATACGTGTTTGTTGTGAGCTGACAGCTCTGTTGGTTCATTGGTTGTATGTCTGCTCCAAGATCTGAAGGGCGTGGGTTCGATTCCCACCCAGGATAAACATTTTGTGGTGTAAATGTCTGTTCTGTGTCTGGGTGTTCTGTATTTATTATAAGTATGTATTTACAAATTTCCATAGTACAAGCTTTACTTAGTTTGGGGTCAGATGGCGCTGTGTGTAATGTCCTACGATATTTATTTATTTATTTTTAAGTTATCAAGATAAATACTTCGTGCCGAGTGCAGTTTGCTTACCAATAAACATCATTTGATTATTGTTTTTTATTTTACAGGAGAAAGAGAGGCATTTACCCAGCAGTGGGACAAAATAGGCTAAATAATCCCACTAATACTATAAATGTGATTTAGATGTATGGATGGATGTATGTTTGTTACTCTTTCAGGCAAAAACGGATTTGTGTGAAATTTGGTATGCTGTCAACCCTGGATTAGCACATGGGCTACTTTTTATCCCGAAAACATGTAGCGGGTAACACCACGGAGCGCAGCTAGTTTAAAAATAAATTGACAGGCTAGTTGGTTAACCACGGCTCACCTGATGTTATGTGACAGTGTACACCTAGCTAGAATGGAACTGGGTCTCAATTGAGGTTGCCGAAACACACTGTTAGATGCTTGGCGGCAGATTTCCAACTTGCGGAGTACTAGAAAATAGATGAGAGATGCAGCCACTAAGCTATTTCGACTCGTTGAATGCAATACAGCTTTATAAATCTTTGCTTAGTATTTTCATTTCGATAGGTATCCCAAGTCCAGACATAACAAATGAACATTCAGAAAGAAGCGCACACCTAAATCGAATGGCGCAGACGAAACAAATGAACCGACGACGTCTGTGGAGGAAGAAAAGGTTTAAAGTCAAACCTCGATGACTATCTTCTTATTTAATATACCGAGAGGGAATGTGATTAAAATTTTATTTTATCGTTTTATCGTAGGACTATACACACAGCGCCATCTGGCCCCAAACTAAGCAGAGCTTGTGTGATGGAAGTCAGATAACTGATAGAATACATACATACTTTTTTTTTTGTAAATACATACTTATAATATACATACAGTACACCCAGACACAGAACAAACATTTGTTTATTCACAAAATTTTTGCCCTGAGTGGAAATCGAACCCACGCCCTACAGCTCTCAAGGCAGATATACTACCAATGAGCCAACGGGGCTGTCAAATGTTAAAATAAATGATATACTAACAGACATGTTAAAATAATAACAGACAAATGGGCTGTAAGAAAATCCATAAACTCTTAACAAAGACTCGGAGAATGCCAAAATTAAATTGGCTATATCAAAACTTGCCAGCACTTCGAATGGTGGGGCAAGGGCCGAAATGGATGTAAAAAGTGAAGCAATAAATTAAGCATCCAAAGTCGTTAGAAATTAATTTCTCGCTAAAATTTTCGCAGTTGAAAACAGGAGTTTTGTACCGGACAACAAATTCGCAGAGCTTTAAACGGATCGTTTTCCGATGGCAGCAGTAATTATTTCAGCTGTTGTGCTATTAATCAAGTCGGATTATGAAAACAGATAGACAAGCCTTTCCTGTAGCTTTCCAAATAAGGACCTTTTTTATATCGTAGAACATTACACACACCGCCATCTGACCCCAAACTAAGCTTTGTAGCGATGATAGCTCAGTACTAGAAAGTACCCTACCATCAAGATATGGTTTCCTCACGATGTTTTCCTTCACCGGCAGCTCAAGCTCATTGTTGGGGTTTGAACCCACGCCCTTCGGTATGCGAACTGACCGCGCTAACCACTCAGCTATCGTCGCTATCATTGTTTCTTAACCCATACAAGTCAAACCAGTACTTCAAAAGAAAACTAATAAATACAACGAGCACAAAAAAATCCAAGTACCTACTACTCGAAGTTGTCAAATACAAGCTTCTGCGAAAAGAACTATATCTAATTGGATAGCGAATAAAGAAATTTTCGATATATCAACAACTATTACGTAGAAACATAAAGTACTTACACGGCGTGCTTACAGTGTTACACATAAAACAAGTCGCGTGGGAGACGTGAATCACTCCGGCGACACACGTAATAATTTATCGCACTCATTTGTACCACTTACCGGATATGCTACTAAAACGAAGATTAAAATTTCGCGCAAATGCTAGATGAAAATTTATCATAATAACCATTATAGTTCCAGACAGCCCTGTTGGTTCATTGGTAGAATGTCTGCTTCAAGAGCTGAAGGGCGTGGGTTCGATTCCCACTCAGGGCGAACATTTTGTGAATGTTTGTTCTGTGCCTGTATGTATTATGAGTATGTATATTTACAAAAAAAAAAAAGTATTTAAGTATTCTTTAAGTTATCTGACTTCAATAGTACAAGCTTTGCTTAGTTTGGGGTCAGATGGCGCTGTGTGTAATGTCCTGCGATATTTATTTACTTATTATTATTATATTAAAAAGGTAAGATCCCTCTAGGGTGTTGGGTGTTATCACCACACTCATTTAAAAAAAAAAACAACACAACCATAAACTGATGACCATAAACATCGCAAAATTTTAGATACGATTTCAGCTAAAAATATAAAAACACGTTTTACCAAATAAATGTCAAAAATAGACGTGTAAAATAAACTTTCCACTGAAACGCTTCATCGTGTACCTTTTTAATGAAACCCAAATAAGTTTAGTCTGTTTTCCAAAAACGAAAGGTAATCATTTAGTGAGTACAGGTACGTTTCCACTTCCACTTTAAGATATCGCTCTGTATCGTCGTGCCGTACAAGGTACAATATGCATCAAACGAAGCAAGTGGATCAAACTTGACAATCCAAAAGTGCGAGGTTCGAACACTGAAGAGGCTTTTAGGATTAAGGAAGTAACTTCAACGTTCGCAGACGCAGCGCCCGAATTTATGCATATATTTAATGTGCGTTTTAACAGTCGCTCGGGAAGTTTTAACTAAGTTCCCGAATGGAAGATTAAACTGTATTTTTTTATACCTACCAAAGTTTTAAATTCAATTAAACAAAATAAAATAATAACTACTCTAAAAGGCCGCTATCAATGGGAATACTTCCCAAAACACTGGCCCCATTACCGCGTTGTATGGCAATACTCAAACGCTGAGCAAAATAAAGGCCAGCGTTTTGTTCACGTGTGGCGTCGACCAGACGAGATGACAATTCTTTTAAAATTATTTGATGAATAGAGTTCAAAATATGTTCTAATTATTGTTCTACTATATAAACTAACATTGCGTATACATATGCACCTATGTAGATGAAATTATCCTAAGAGTAGGTTATTTTTGTCGTTGATAAGAACTTTCGTGTCAGTCAAATTATTACTGCAATACTGCTTTTGCCTAACATTTTTTATGTTTAGATTTATGACACTATCATATTATTATGCCACTTAATTTCAATAAACATTTATAAAATAAGCATAGTAAAGTAAGTTACAAAATGCATATAGAAGTAGATATAAAATCTATTTTCTATACTAGCTGTTACCTGCGACTTCGTCCGCGTGGAATGCACAGCTTGGGTTACATTATTGAAGTTTCCATAGGGATCCCTGACTGTTTTTTAAATAAAATATAGCCTATGTCCATCACGGATAATGTAGCATTTTAATAATTAAAAAATTATTAAGATCGGTCCAGTAGTTTCGGAGCCTATTCAATACATACACTTAAACTTTTGTTTTGAACCATGAGCACATAATACACTTTTTTTTTTAGGAATATTTCAGATAGATATTTAAAACTTGTCATTAAGCGAGATAAATATTTAAATCCTCGTAACTGTTGTAACCAAAAGAACATTTAACACATACAGTGCTATAAGTCCTTTTGGTCCGACACGCCTAGCGTGTCCTCACGAATCCCTATCGCGATGCCGCGAGCACACCAGGCGGGCTCTCGATTTTTCATGGATTTGGGCATATTTTCTATCTGAAGCCGAAATACGGCTTTTAACTATTTCACCTTTATACAGTGCCAGTGAACTCGCCTAGCGTGCCCATGTAATTTCATCTTGCAGTGCCGAGAGCACACCTGGCGTGCTCGCGTTTTATATAGGGCGGCATCGCTGGGAACTACGCGAAAATAGTGGCAGCAATGAATGTGTTAATACTAGTAAGCAAAACCAGTGTAGAGGTACATATTCTGAACAATTTAAGATATTTAAAGACAACAAAAGCCTCATCAACGTTTCGTGTTAGCAGACCAGACGTTTATGACAAATAACAGCCTAATAAATCCTACTTTACGACCAACGTAACGTTTTCCGTATTGCTTTACGGAATTATTCAGGATAAATGGCTTTGTCTTTTGACTCTTTGAACAATTCATGCATTTAGAATGTTTACTCTACTTCTAGTACTTGCAGCTGTTTGGCATGTTGCACTAAACAAAAATATAGTATTAAAGTTTCTTAATAGTTTTTTAAAAATAAGAAATAGGGAAAATAAGTGTAAAACTAGATACAAAACAAACATTTGTTTATATCACAAAATGCTTGTCCTGGGTGGGAATCGAACCCACGCCCTTCAGCTTTTGGAGCAGACATACTACCAACAGGGCTGTCCAAGTATCTAAGTACCTAAGCAGAGATATTCAATGTTTTGTTTACAAAACAAAGTCGCATTCAGCCGTCTGTACGCTTAGATCTTTTAAACTACGCAACAGATTTTAATGCGGTTTTCATCAATAGACAGTGATTCAAGAGGAAGGTAGTATCTACATTACACCCGAGCGAAACCAGGGCGGAGCGCTAGTATAATATAAAAAAAAATGCATTCCAAAACTATGCATGTGTAGGTGCATTACAATTACAGCTTTAAAAAGCCGTTAGATAATAATTAGGAATTTGATGTTTTTAATTTGAAATTTAAATACGTATTTGATGTATGATGATCGCTTTGTGGCACACCTCATCGCTTAATTAACAAGAGAAAAAGAGACGAATACTTTTTTATCCCTTTTGTTCTCGTTGATGTGCCGCAAGACCCGCACGTCTGTAAATTCGATTAGGGGTATTAAATTGATCAAACATTGTAAACGTTACATCCATAATAAAGCAAATTTTCCATTAGTGTATCTGTTTTGGAACGAGCGATGTACCTACCTTCCTTCGAATGAAGCTGTTTAACCCTTATATTTTCCAGAGCTTTTGTTAATTTGCAATTTAATTCTCCCGACACGATGTGCGGTTACGAAAGAAGGTTTCGTCAGTAGAACCGAGTTAATCTCGCACCGGCTTGTTTTCTCATCGAGACAAAACCGCTGCCCCTAAAAAGGGGTGGTTTTTCCTCAATCTACTTCACTGCGTTGCCAGATTAAAATGTTTTTCGGGAATAATAGGGAAAATTCGAGGTAAATAGGGGTAATGGTCACTTTTTTCTATTTATTACAGTTTTTCATAAAATACTTTTCATCGGTCGGTACTATCCCGCACCCGTAATGGGTCTTCTGAACGAACGAAAATGAAAATAAATAATTTTAAAAATTATACCGATGATTTTACTGTAAAGGAATTTATTATTAGGAAACTTGGTTATAAGTAATAAGTCGAATTAAATATGGTGTGTATAACTTCGTTAACCAACACCAACAAACACGTGGTAGAATATGACTTAATCACCATCTAACTAAGCAAAGCTTGTACACTATAGGAACCCACGCCCACAGCCCACGACACAGGAAGCAGAGCTACTACCAAATGAACTACCAAAAACTCTCAACAATTCCGTTTTTAATCTAACAAGTTCTAGGTACTATTTATTTACGGAAAATGTAACATCGGGTAATTTCAGATATCACATCCTGGCAACATCGCTACCATTCTACGTAGTCTGACTGGATGAGGTACGAGATAACCATATACAGAGAGTTAGACTCGCTACATTTACTTTGAAGATTGACAAAAGATAACGATATTAGATTCCTCTCCCGTCCTCATCCTCAGACGGATGGTACTTTAAGTATTTTGTTATGAGCTAGAACGAGCCATTTATGTTATTAGATTATTCACAAAAGAACAACACATGTAAATGTAGTTAGCCAGAGTAGACGCAAAGAATATTAGATTTTTTTGTAAAGTTCTGAGACGAACAAGACTCGTGCGTGATGGTAAGATATAACGCCTGATATTACCATTAGAGCCGTAGACACCACATACCTAAAAGTAACACATTTTTAACAATAAAGCATATAAATGATGAGAATTTCAAGGAGACTGAAAAGACTATGTGTAATGTTGACTCCACGATCATTGTGCCGATAGTCGTGACAGTGAACACCCTTACAACGAAGGGCCTCGATCAACATCTTAAGAGGCTCTTGCTAAGCGATTTGGTCAAGTATCAGATCCAAAAGGCAGTAATATTTAACAGTGCTCCCTTTGTTAGAAAGTTCCACACTTTGCAGCCCTATATCACCAGCAGCTTGCGCCCTACCCCGGTGCCTTTTTGGCACACAATTTTTTAAGTTCTTTATAGGTATTTTTTTCTTCTTAAAAGTATAATAAATTAGGTTTTAAAAAGTAGAAGGGGATGATTGGATCTTTGCCAAAGTGAGGCTGACTTATTGAACTTTGTACCAAACTCTACATGTAGTTAGCTGATGTTTTTTATTAAATTTTAAGATAAATAGCGTGTTGTCCTTCACTAAAAATGCAACGCATTTAGGTTAAATTTGGTGTATTAATTAATGTAACTTTTAAGCTATTGCATAGCTTCTATCGCGGGCCTTGAGCGTGGAGACCGAATCCAGAAACTCCGTAACGAAAATAACCTAACACCCCCCCCCACTCCCACCGGCACAGCGGTGATACTTTTTAGTTTTGCCATCTATCGATGAATAGCAGAACTTTTAATGACATTTTTGAAATATCACGCTTGTCTATTTAGTTCAGCAACTCGCCTTTAGGTGGCATTGGTTGTAATGCTATGCAATAGCTTTACCGCGGCAGTCCCTGAGTGCCACACGTCTTTTTTTTTCTTCGTAACCGGTCTACAAGGTTTAAATGTAATTATTCGCATACATTATCAACCACAACCATCATGTGCTAATGTGTTTAGGATTAAAATATGCATTGAATTCTACAAGATTAAGTTGCTAATGTGATGCCTCAATAAATCAATAAATTAAACGAAAATCGGCGAATCTAATGGATTGAACGGACTACACATAATGTAAGAAAAGTACGAGGTTATATTTTGCTCTGAAAATTCACCGAAAGTACTTTATCGCGAGGTATGTTATGGAGGTTCCTTATGTTTCGATGTATAAACGTGAGCCGCATTCGCCGATTCTGTTTTGGATATCTTCGCCATGTTTCATTAATGAGTTTTCAATGCTTTCAGGTCGTGCCGCCGTTTTGTATGTTATTGATGATACTAGAATATGTATAGAGTAACTTTTTTTTGTTTATTCTATATAATTTCTTTTGCTACTTGTGTTGTGAGATTTCATCCGCTACGACAAACCCATATTTACAATTTAAAAAGTTGCTCGTGTCACTTATCGATTCCTACTTTATAAGCATATAATTATGTTTATTCTATTCTTAATCTATACAGTATATAAGTACATATATAAAATAAATGACGTTCGTGATAGCACCGTGTACAATTTTTTTTTTTTTTTTATATGAAATAAGTAATGAGACGAACGAGACGCTCTCCTGATGGTAAGAGATAACGCCTGTTCATGACCATCGCAGCGATACACAGAACTTTGAGTAACAAAACAAAGTCCAGGGTATCACTGCTTTGGCGCTCATTACTTTGAGACTTTTGATAGGGTTAGTCTCAACAGCCCAGTAATTTCGCTAGCTGCAGTACCCTTCAGACCGGAACACAGTAATGCTTACACACTACTGCTTAGCGGCAGAATAACTGGTACTGCGGTGGTACCTACCTAGACGACCTCCTGCTAAGGAGATCCACCACCAAGTAATACGTTGGTACATGGACTTGGTATTTTATTAATATAAATGTTACACGTATCAAATTAACTCAATCAAAGAAACAACACATATCAATTACATACTATACTATACACACAATCATAAAACGAGTATAATCATTTCCATAATAACGAACTATTAGCACAAACATACCTACACAAGTAGTACACTCAATCGCAGCTGTCAACATGGAAACTTCCTCTTAGTGTGTATACAAATAATAACATCAATATCAATCAAGCAAGTTGCGTGAGGTTAGGTATTCATTATGGCTAAGAATATATTCTGCGATAGCGTCATAGATTAGCATCTGTTTTATTGAACAGATGCGACATCCGACTACGCGTAATAACCTAAAAAGATTTAAAAAAAACTCCAAAAGTGCCACCCACATATTATAGATCCGTGGAAAATCTGATTAAATAATTTCGGCCACATCCTTCATCATGGAGACAAAGCTAGAGCCCGAGTGATTTCTTACGGATTACCTTTGTATGAATAGAAAAGATGGCACAGCTATTAAGGATAGCAGTATTAAAAAGTGGCCGGCCAAGTGCGAGTGGGACTCGCGCACGAAGGGGACCGTTGTATGGGAGCCCCTCTTAAATATTTATTTTATTTTTAGTATTTGTTGTTATACCGGCAATAGAAATACATCATCTGTGAAAATATCAACTGTCTAGCTATCACCGTTCTTGAGATACAGCCTGGTGACAGACGGACGGACGGACAGCGAAGTCTCAGTAATAGGGTCCTGTTTTTACCCTTTGGGTACAGAACCCTAAAAAAGTAGAAAAAAAAATGTGAAAGGTATGTTTGTTAGTTGGTTTAGGTTATATCTTGCAATTAGGACCACATTCTTTTACTACAAAATTGAAATCTGACAAATTAATCTAGTTCCGACGAAAATACATTTTGATGCCTGTTCTGATTCTACATTAGCTCCAGACGAAGGAGGAGGCCGCGCGCGCGTCTTTCCTTTGTTTTGACTCCTAGAAAAAAGCCATCGAACGTGGCCGTAAATATAGTCGGGTTATCAGAAGTAACAAAACGTTAGTAATCCGCGTATAAGTAAAAAAAAAACAGTGCAATCATGTTGGTCAGAGTACGATTAAATTAACATATGCTATCTTGAAGTTTCCGGCCATCTTTCATTCATGATCACCAACATTTGTAAATGGCTGACACATTTACTTCAACAACTGCAGTTTGTATGACATTATCTTGAATCACTTCCCGAGGTTTCTAAGAATAAATTATATCTAGACTTTGTAGTTTTAGTGCCAATGCCGTATGAAGCATTTCTGTATGTACTCTAAGGCATGACGGCCGTGAAATGTTGGATTCTGTTACTTTATTCATCTTAAGTACGCAATCTAGCACCTACACTACATCATAAAATAAATCTATACAAACATTAGTAATATCGTTTACTTGGTGGTAGATCTCAGGTACCACCGGAGTACCAGATATTCTGCCGCAGAGCAGTACTTGGTGGTAGATCTCCTTGGCAGGAGGTTGTCTAGGTAGGTACCACCGCAGTACCAGATATTCTGCCGCTAAGCAGTAGTGTGCAAACAATACTGTGTTCCGGTTCGAAGGGTACTGCAGCTAGCGAAATTACTGGGCTGTTGAGACTAACCATCTAAAGTCTCAAAGTAATGAGCGTCAAAGCAGTGTTGCCCTGGACTTTGTTTTGTTACTCAAAGTTCTGTGTATCGCTGCAATGGTCATGGACAGGCGTTATCTCTTACCATCAGGAGAGCGTCTCGTTCGTCTCATTACTTTTTACATAAAAAAAAAAAAGGGTGTAAACATTACTGTGTTCTGGTATTGTAGATAGCGTAATTACAGGGATGTTGAGTATCAAAGTACCATGAGCACCAAAGCAGCGAAGCCTTGGACTTTGTTTTTTTACTCAATGTTCTGGATATCGTTGCAAAAAATACATTTACAATATTACATGCCTATAATGGACTATGAGTGTTGTAATACAATAACCCAGAGTGGAACATACCGTATTTTGTTATCCAAATATGGTAACACAAGTGACGATTAAAATGGCAACCATTCCTGAGAACTGAAATCGACCACCTAAGAATGTATCCCATATCAGATTTTATTCAAAGCCGGTTCAATTTTATTATTATTGTTTTATTGTAAGAGATGATTTTACTTCAATGAATTTGAGCTTTGAAGCAGAAGTACTACCTAATTAGCTTATAGAACAGGTTTTAATAAATGACCTTCGGTTGGAGGCTTCAAGATTCCACTGATAAAAAATACCAAATCAAAATTATAGCGGAAAAAAAAGAAACAAAGAAAAAGATTAAATAAATAACGTTGTCATAACAAACAGCGCCATCTGAGACAAAACTTGTAACATGGAAGTCAGATAAGTTATACAATTCAATTTGACAGCCCTGTTGGCTCATTGGTAGCATATCTGCCTTAAGAGCTGAAGGGCGAGGGTTCGATTCCCACTCAGGACAAACATTTTACGTGTCAACAAATGTTTGTTCTGTATCTGGGTGTTCTGTATGTATTATAAGTATGCATTTACAAAAAGAAAATATTTAAGTATTCTATCAGTTATCTGACTTCCATCACACAAGCTCCGCTTAGTTTGGGGTCAGATGGCGCTATGTGTAATGTCCTACGATATTTATTTATTTTTACAATACTTAAATACTTTTTTTTTGTAAATACAGAACACATTTGTTTATACCACAAAATATTTGTCCTGAGTGGGGATCGAACCCACATCCTACAGCTTCTAAATCAGATGTAAGGAAGCCTTATAAGGAAAAGAAAGAAGATAAAAGTGACAAGATTTCGTATCTACAAACAATGTGAGATGCACCTAAATTAACAGACTGAACATTTTAAAGGTACGTCAGTATTGAAAAAAAAGGATGTCATTAAAACAGGGTACATAGATAGGGGTCATAAAGGTTCCGAGTGAGGTGACCCAAAACTGCCAGAACCACCCCTAAGCCCATCTGAAAAGCCGACACTTAAAGCCCAATCAAAACCTAGTCTAAATAAAACAATCATTTCTACAGGCCACCCTCCTTCCGGCGTCATCTATTTGAAAGCTTGAAATGTGGTTTTAAGATTGTTTAGTTAAGCTCTTTTAAGATATCAGAATTTAGAACGTAATTAATTATATAATCGAACAATGTTTCCATTATGTATTTTCAAATTTAGTCTAAAATCGAGATTCTAAAGGCAAACAAGATCTATTAAAATGTTATTGTAGTTGTATGTTTCTTATTGTCGTTATGATTTTATTAATATACTAGCGGACGCCGCGCGATTTCACCCGCGTAGTTCCCGTTCCCGTGAAAATACAGGAATAAAAAGTAGCCTATGTCACCCGGAGATAGTGTTGCTTCCCAACACAACGGTGAAAGAATTTTTGAAATCGGTCCAGTAGTTTCGGAGCCTATTCAATACAAACAAACAAACAATCAAATCTTTCTTTTTTATAATAGTATATATATATATAGACTAGCCGCGCCCCGCGGTGTTACCCGCGACATGATTTTGGGACAAAAAGTTGCCTATGTAAACATAGGCTTTTTATTCAGAGTCTAAGCTACGTCCATACCAAATATCATCCAAACCCGTTCAGAACGCTTCTAGTAATGAACAAACAAATCCTAGCCACCTATTAACAGATACATGCGCTTATAGTCGGTGACCATTTAAGGTAGGTAGTATGGTTACAGCCGTCGATATTAGTATGCCAGAGTGCGTGGCCGACGCTTTATGCCACATTTGTCAGTCATCGCGCGAATCGAAGATACGGTATTAGGTCCATTGTTTTACTTAACTTTTAGAGGCCTCTGTATTTGATTGCTGAGTTTGAAATTGTTTTGTATATGTCTCGAATGACATTGATAGTAAAGTCGAGTCGAAGTGAGTTCGAGGTGAATGAATGGTGGTAGATCTCCTTAGTAATATGTCGCCTTGGTAGGTACCACCGCAGTACCAGATATTCTGCCGCCATGAAATAGTAAACATTTCTGTTTCGGCTAGAAGGGTAATGCAGCTAACGAAATCAAACGGCTGTTGAGACTAACCATCTAAAGTCTCAAAGCATTGAACGCCAAAGCAGCGATGCCCTGGACTTTGTTTTGTGTTTTACTATGTTCTGTGTTTTTTTTTTATTTTATTTTTTATGCCACAGGTGGCAATCAAGCTAACGGGTTGCCTGATGTTAAGCAATCACCGTCGCCTATAGATATCTGCAATACCAGGGGTACTACAAATACGTTGCCCACCTTTTAAGATTCTATTAACATGCCTTTTGAAGAACCCAATGTTGTGTAATGGTCTTAGCAAGCGTTATCTCTTACCATTGGGAAAGCGTCTCGTTCGTATTATTACATTTACATTTTTTTAAATAAAGATTCTATACTTAGCACCGTCCTGAAGATAGATCCAAAAACTCACGGTTCGTACGAAGAAGGTGGAACCAAACCTCTTAGTTCGAGATTAAGTAACCCTATTCCCCATGTAAAAAGTAATGAGACGAACGAGATGCTCTCCGGATAGTAAGAGAAAACGCCTGTCCATGACCATTGCAGCAAATAAAAAGTAAATGTAAGTAAATCTAGATTGACCTTATCGCTTAGAGCGTTTTGTTCTATTTTCTATGAGGCCATAAATTCCTGAATGTAATTTGATGATCTATAGTATTATAAAGAGGAAAGATTTGATTGTTTGTTTGTATTGAATAAGCTCCGAAACGACTGGTACGATTTTAAAAAAATTTTCACCGTTGGGAAGCTACACTATCCCCGGGTGACATAGGCTACTTTTTATCCCTGTATTCCTAAGGGAACGGTCACTACGCGGTTGGAACCGCGAGACGTCCGCTAGACATAGGTATTATTGACACATTTTGTTAGCTCAGTTGATAGTCATTCTGCTTCGAGAGCCGAAAGGTGTGGCTTTTATTTCCACTCAGGACTAATAGTTTTGTGTTTTTCATATGACAAACATAAGATGTTTGCTCTGTGTCCAAGTGTCCTGTATGTATTTACGTAAAGTGTATCAGCTATCTGGTTCTCATAGAACAAGCTTTACCTAATTTGGGGCTAAATGGCGCTGTATGAAACGTCCGCAAATATAGCATGGCAGTACTTACGAACATTCATAACAACAAATTATTCGGAAATAAGTATTAAATTGTATCGTACCTAAAGCTTTATATCGCTTCTAAAGCTTTACAAGTCCCTAAAGCAGAAAGTTTTCCCACTCACGGATATAAAGCTTTCGTAAGAAACTTTGGCGTACATTTTTCATTTGGTCTCGGTAAATTGTGCTGTATTATGTCTACCTACGAGTTTCATTTCAGGGCAGTAAACAGTACTGTGCGATTTTAAAACAGTTTTATTAAATAAGTTCATGTTGGGTAGGTACCTAATATTACTTCCGACTCAAAATTATAGACAATAGACAACACTTTATTTGGGACATAAACACATTTCTACATAATTAACAATACATACATACAAAAAAATAAAAATAAACATAAAACAAAGAAAAAAACTTATAGGTATATAGTATAGTATATATAAATATAAATTAAACAAAAAACAAAAGGTAGAAATATATTTTATGTCATAAACCGGCCTCGACTCAGCATGACATACTAGCAGCATTGTAGCATATTAGCTGCGCCGCGCGGTGTTACCCGTTACATGTTTTCGTGACAAATAGTTGCGTATGTGCTAATCCAGGGTCTCAGCCACCTCTATACCAAATTTCATCCAAATTCGTACAGTAGTTTTTGCGTGAAAGAAAATCAAAATCAAAATGTGTTTATTTGCTGAGTACAGGGAAAATGTTGGTACATAATAAAACGTCGCTTAAACCATACTCAACCCAGTATTGGGTGTGCAAAAATTGAATAAAATTGTTATTATTAGAATGTCAAAAATTAGAGTAACAAACAAACATCCATCCATCCATCGTGTGCGCGTGTCCGCGTGCTTCAGAACCAAGTTAAGATTGGCTTGGCTGCTAGAGACCTTGTTTTATGACATTGACGAGTATTTCAAACTTAAAAATTATTGAGTTATTAGTAAGTAATTACGATTTTCTGTAATGTCATGTTATTATTTTGACAATTTTTTTGTATTGACATATTTGTACATTGACACCTTTTGTCATTTTTGTGTTTTTTATTCAATGACATGTAAACAGTGTTTTAAAACTCATATAATGACATACACACATTTGAAATTTTGAATTGACTTGTAACATTGGTGCTATCAATAAAATATATATGTATATATATTTTTTTTAATTTAAACAGTAATGAGACGAACGAGACACTCTCCTGATGGTAAGAGATTGTTGACATGACCATTGCAGCGATACACAGAACTTTGAGTATCAAAACAAAGTCCAGGGCATCACTGCTTTGGCGCTCATTACTTTGACACTTATTTTCTATTTGTATTTGCACCCATCCATCCATACTTTCACATTCATAATATTAGTGGGATGATTAATATCGGGAGCTATTTTCCTACAATAAAAAACATACAAACGGCAAATAGAAACATACACCGTCAATATTAATAATTCATGAACCCAACCGTCATTCTATTAGCGTGATAAAAAATTAAACACCCACAAGAGTAACAAGTACACAACCAGTGTAACTATTGTGAGTAAATAAGACACTGGACCAGCGTAACCGGTCTTTGTAACAACAAAACATACCGCACTCGCTCAACGGTGTGCAACATTAAAGTTTACACTCAAATGTCAATCTTCGCGTAAAGATTGATAGAGATGACAACGCAGCACTGGTTGACACGAAACTGTGACATAAATTTTCGAATTTCGAGCACGTGAATGAACGAATTCGGTTCGAGTGAACGGTTGAACGGTTCGGATCGCGGCGTGCGGCTCTATGGCTGAGCGGACCGCGACTGCCGTAGGACTCGTCATTTTAATTCACGCGGAGTGTACGTAGGGTTGGCGACGTCGACTCTTTGGAGCTAAAATAGTAAATATTTCGAGGATAAAATGAGTAGTAGAGATCATTTCAAGATCTGTCCATATTCATTGTTCACTATCTCATACAATAGAAACAAGTTCAATAATTGAGCACTTTCTTTTTTAATAATCAGCCAGTATTTTTTATGATTTCCAAGCTAGGTGTTTGAACTCCGCTCACGTGATGCTAAGTGACAGTAATGAATGGAAATGATCTGTAACTTTGGTGTTATATATATAAAATATTTGTATTTGTGGTCGAAGATGGTAAAGCACACCTAGCCTGGAATGGAACTGGCTTTCAAGTGAGGCTGTCACAACAAATCATAATCGAGGTTTTATGAAACACGTTTCAGCACAGTAACCCTACGTTGAGAATCATCTGCGAGCGAGAAGCCACGCCCGAATGTTTTGATCCGACGCGGCGCGCGTTACGCTAGCTAACTATACGCAAACGGTATAGTACAACGTGTTCAGAGGCATTGTTACTATTCTCCTGTCTATATACATCACAGACTAGTGGTTACTAGTTTTCACGTGCGGATCGAGTGCTGGCGTAATACAGATAGATAGATAGATATAACTCTTTATTGTGCACATCATAAATAAATAGAAAAGAGTACAGAGAACAAAAAACCTCATTAACTAGTGCCGCAAGTGGCGGCCTTATCGCTAACAGCGATCTCTTCCAGGCAACCAAGGAAACAAAAATACGATAGAAAACATAAGAAACAGACGGGAGATGTAACACTAATAAGAAAAAAATAAAATAAAAATGAAACATATAGTAAGTTTATAACAAAAATCATGTAATAATGTATTTAAATAAAATATAGCGCGTTACTACTGCGTATGGCAACGAGCCTAATTTGAAACATTGCATAAAGCAGACACAGCAATTGCCATAAAACAATTTTTTTTATTTTTTATTTAAGAAGTAATGAGACGAACGTGACGCTCTTCTGATGGTAAGACATAACGCCAATCCATGACCATTACAGCGGTACACAGAACTTTAAGTAACAAAACAAAGTCCAGGGCATCACTGCTTTGGCGCTCATTACTTTGAGACTTTCGATGGTTAGTCTTAACAGCCCAGTTATTTCGCTAGCGGCAGTACCCTTCGAACCGGAACACAGTAATGTTTACACACTACTGCTTAGCGGCAGAATAACTGGTACTGCGGTGGTACCTACCTAGACGACCTCCTGCTAAGGAGATCTACCACCAAGTAGAATTTGCATATAGCTATCCTACCCTAAGATGAAATAGACAATACTCGTAGTATGCTACTGTTCTCATTCTTTATTAACCCCGTCGCAAAAACGACTGGGAATTATAAGTTTGACGTGTCTGTGTGTGTAGCATTGTCCGATTTTGATTTTGTTTATTTGAAAGTCGAGAGTGTTATTAGCTAAATTTGATAAAAATCTGCCCAAGATGGCCGCCGCCACAAAATGGCGGATTAAATATTTTTTCACAACTCCCTCAAATTTGTTATTTCTAGATTTGTGTAGGTACATGTATTAATTTATTTTAGCTAATAAATAATGGACTGTTTTATTCAAGCAATTGTGATTTACCGCAAATAAAGACCGAAATAAATGCCAGTAGCTGTGATTTCACTGTAAAGAGAAAGCCAGGGCGCCAGAGCCAGTTCCTTTCCAGGCTAGCTGTGCCTTACCATCTTAAACCACACCTACACTTGAACCATCGAAAGTCATCAAACTATTGAGCGCCAAAGCAGCGATGCCCCGGACTTTGTTTTGCTACTCAAAGTTATGTTCCATTCCATTGTTCAGTTCCATTCCAGGCTAGGTGTGCTTTACCATCTTCGACCACACCTTCACTTAACATCAGGTAAGCTGTGTCAAACACCTAGCCTGTCAATCATTAAAAAAAAATGATGCTCTATTTGTCCATAAATGGCAAAAATTCATTTGTATGGAAATCGAACCACCTTAAATAAAACAAATACACATGTAATTGTGACATGTGATAGCTTCAATATATTAATGTTTACACTCTTTCGCTTTTACTTACATTTTCATGGTAACAAATAAAATTTCTTCACAACATGGCGGCTTTAGCGGAACCTCAAGTCGTAACGGCAAGTCGATACGGATCAAACCGCGCTAATGACTTCCATTATCCTAACCATTACCATCGCGCATCCTACCATGAGTCACACAATAAGAAGCAGATTAGGAAATGATAGATGTTACATGAGATATCGAAAATCTTTTGTCGATAATATCGTTCCATACGGAGATACTGATACTCTGAGAAAACTGTCGATAGCCATTGGCAAAAGACAAATTCTTCATAGTATACATTTAACTGTGTTTACTTGGTACTAGATCTCCTTGGCAAGAGGTCGTCTAGGTAGGTATCATTGAAGTACCAGATATTATGCCAAACACTAGTGTGTAAACATTATCTCTCGATTTCGGTCTAACGGTGGGACTGATCCCATTTTGGTAGATTGGAGACCACGGTTTATAACAAGAATAAATTAACAGTTACAAAAAACCGACTCCATAGGCCAACTAAACAGCGAGGTTTCAGAATTTAAACGAAAATATTATTGAAAATGTACAATTTTTAGATTTTTCTTGATTTTTTAAAAACCGCACGACCGATTTCTATAAAATTTAAATTGGAACACCTGGGAATTATTGTACCCATTGAAACAACAAAATAATTTTCCAAATCGGTTTAGGCGTCATCGAGTAATCGGTGAACATACATTGAAAAAAAAAAAGATTCCGACAAAATGAGAACCTCCTCCTTTTTTGAAGTCAGTTAAAGATGAAAGTTCGTTTGCTTTTTTATGTAAACGTAATGAGACGAACGATACGCTCTCCTGATGATAAATGATAACGCGGGTCTATTGCAGCAATACACTTTTTTTTTATATTGTTGACAGGCTAGGTGTTTGACTACAGCTCACCTGATGTTAAGTGAAGGTGTGGTCGAAGATGGTAAATCACACCTAGCCTGGAATGGAACTGAACAATGGAATGGAACATAACTTTGAATAGCAAAACAAAGTCCGGGGCATCGCTGCTTTGGCGCTCATTAGTTTGATGACTTTCGTTGGTTAGTTTTTTTTTTTATGTAAAAAGTAATTAGACTAACGAGGCGCTCTCCTGATGGTAAGAGATAACGCCTGTCCATGACCATCGCAGCGATACACAGAACTTTAAGTAACAAAACAAAGTCCAGAGCATCCCTGCTTTGGCGCTCATTACTTTGAGACTTTTGATAGAGTTAGTCTCAACAGCCCAGTAATTTCGCTAACTGCAGTACCCTTCAAACCGGAACACAGTAATGCTTACACACTACTGCTTAGCGGCAGAATAACTGGTACTGCGGTGGTACCTACCTAGGCGACCTCCTGCTGAGGAGATCTAGCACCAAGTGGTGGTGCTTCGCCGTAGTCGGGTAAAAAGGTTGATGAAGATAGCAGTGTAGCACTTATTATAGTTTCTTTGGAGTTGTCCCTCTATCTATTCCCATTTGTAATTTAACCAGTGTTCACATTAGCACCTGTGTCCGTCCATTGGGAAACTTGATCAGCCTGCCAGGGTGCCCTCTAAACTGGCAGATGACCTAATTCCTGAGCAAAGCATGCGATATTGTGTTCTGCATACAATTTTTGTTCAGATCTTGTGTAGCTTAATGTTACTGGCTATTGCTAGTTCGCTTCATGATGTTTTTTTCTATGTCTGACAAGCTAGAATGGAATATAACTTTATTATACACTAAAACAAAACACAACAAAACACCTGTTGACAGCCCTGTTGGCTCAATGGTAGCATATCTGCCTTAAGAGCAGAAGGGCGCAGGTTCGATTCCCGCTCAGGACAAACATTTTATGTATCAACAAATGTTTGTTCTGTGTCTGGGTATTAAGTACAAAAAAAAAATTGTTTATGTATTCTATCAGTTATCTGACTTCCATCACACAAGCTCTGCTTAGTTTGGGGTCAGATGGCGCTGTGTGTAAAGTCCTACGATATCTATTTATTTATTTATACAAATATGAATCATAATAAAAAAAAGAAGAGATAATTAACATAACAAAACATTATAATACATTTTTGGTGCACAGCTAGGTGTTTCTTCTCGACAACACGGATATAGTAAGAAGACTAAAAAGGACAAAACCTTTTGAGTTAGTGTATTAAGTTAGTAATGTCAGTGCAGTGAGTACTACACATTATAGAACACATGAACAAAGTGTCTTCCCCTTAATAGAGACAGTAAGAAAAGTGTCGATGGACGCATTCTTCTATTAGACTCTACTTAGCAATTTAAGTTATATTAAAATTACTTATTAGTCTTAACTAGGCTAGATTGTAATAACAATGAGGTATCTAACAAAAAACAGATAAATCATTAGAAGGAAAAAAAAAGCTAGGTGTTTGACTACTGCTCACCTAATGTTAAGTGACGGTGTGTTCGAAGATGGTAAAGCACACCTAGCCTGAAATGAATCTGGCTCTTAAGTGAGGCTGCCGGAACACACTGTTAGGTGCTTGGCGGCAGATTTTCAACTTGAGGGTGGTGTCTAGCCAGACGAGTACTAGAAAGAACCCAACCACCTTGCTGTGGTTTCCTCACGATGTTTTCCATCATCGGCAGCTCAAGCTCATTGGTAAGAATGTCATGTGAACCGACCGTGCTAATCACTGAGCTATCAACTTCGATATACCACCTAAAACCACAATTGAAAAACCCCCGGCCAAGTGCAAGTCGGACTCGCACACGAAGGGTTCCGTACCATTATCTATAAAAAACAGCACAAAAATCACGTTTGTTGTATGGAAGCCGCCCCTTAAATATTTATTTTATCCTGTTTTTTAGTATTTGCTGTTATAGCGGCAACAGAAATACATCATCTGCGAAAATTTCAACTGTCTAACTATCACGGTTCATGAGGTACGGCCTGGTGACAGACGGACGGACAGCGGAGTCTTAGTAACAGAGTTCCCTTTGGGTACGAAACCCTAAAAAAGATCACGGACAGGCGTATTCTCCTAAAAATAATGAAAAGAGAAAAAAATGCTAGCAGACTTGTGTAATCGTTTCTTAACAACGGTTACTATAATTATTATTTTTTAAATTCGGCATAGGAATAATTTTCCATATTTTTTTTTTAATTGTAAGACTAACGAGACGCTCTCCTGGTGGTAAGAGATAACGCCTGTCCATGACCATAATGACAGATGTATGATACTTACTCAGTACAAATACAAAGGCAATTCAGCTTCAGTAATCAGTTAAGAGCAACTATATCTCTGGCACATCCTCAATCGGACCACCCTGTCACGAGGCTGAGCCGTGTCCACTCTGGTCTCCAGTGGATAATTGGAGGTGTCCGGTGATTGTGGCCTTGGTTGCCTCTACGCTTGTATTATCGCCTCATTGCAGGAATATGACGTGTATGTTACAACGTTACTGGGTTCAAGAGCGGGCCTAATGCCAAAAAAAAAACAGATTTCATCCGCTATAGTGCGAAGAAGCTCGATTAGTACAAAGTCGAGAATCGCATAATTTGAAATCCGGATTTCTTTTTAGGGTTTTTTAATCACTTTACTAAAATTGAATTACATACTAGAATTTTAAGATATAAATAAGTAAAGTAAATAAGACAAGCAAGCAATATAAAAGGCCGATAACAATGGGAATAGCTCCCAAAAGGTACATATCTAGCGCTGAAAAGGTACATTTTGGGTTAAAAAGATACATTTTTTTAATTATTTTTTAAAATTAATTACTCAATACTTTTACATCAAATTGATGAATGAGCTTGAGCTGCCAGTGAAGGAAAACATCGAGAGGAAACCATAGCATGGTGGTAGGGTACTCTCTAGTACTCGGCTGGCTAGCTACCACCCTCAAATTGAAAAATCTGCCGTCAAGCATCTAACGGTGGGTTCCGGCAGCCTCACTCGGAAGCCAGTTTCATTCCAGGCTTGGTGTGCTTTATCATCTTCGACAACACCGTCACTTAACATCAGAACCTCGATCACGAACGACTTCCGAAAAAGTATTTGTATCGACATCGACAATTTTTTTTTATTTTTTTTTTTACAAATACAAATACAAATACAAATCATTTATTAATAACACCAAAGTTACAGGTCATTTTTCCATTCATATTTAAAAATTATTATCAAAATCATTACATATGTCAAAACAATGAAAATGAAAATGTCAATAAAGTAATATGTCACATATAAAATGTCAATAAAATTATGTCAATATAATTAAATGTCCATAAAAACAAAAATATTATAATTACTTACTAGTAATTCAATAATCTCTTAGTTTTAAATAATCGTCAAAGTCATAGAACAAGGTCTCTTGAAGCCAAGATCTTAGTTTGCTTCTAAAGCACGCGATGGAAGGTGCATCCCGGATGGAAGCGGGTACGCGATTGTAGACCGCGGGCCCCAGAATGTATACCGACCTCTCCGACTTGACGAGCCGATGCGACGGCGTTACTAGTTGGTCTTTCTTTTTATTACTGCGAAGATCCGACGTGCTGTGGACGCCCCGGCGTTGAAATTTATCTATGTTTGTATGTGTGTACAGGGCTACCTGGTAAACGAACTCACACGGTAAAGGCAGAATCTGTAGCTCCTTAAACAGACCCACGCAAGAGACGTCGTCCTGAACCCCGCATATGGCACGAATAGCTCGCTTCTGCATAACAAAGGCTCTATTACGATCGGCAGCGCGGCCCCACAGCTCCAACCCGTACGTGATGTTACTGTGGACGGTCGCGAAGTAGCAGGAGCGCACTACGCTGCGGGCAGCAGTGCTCGCGAGCCGCCGGAGCGCAAAGCACGAGCGGCTCAGCTTCCCGCACAGCTCGTCTATGTGCGTCTCCCAGGTCAACGCACCGTCGATATGGAAACCTAGAAGTTTCGTACTGTGGACTTGTTGGAGAGCGGTATTGCCGACTGCTACCGAATGAGTCTCAGTCGCGTGGCCATTGAGGTTAAAAGCAAGGAAGCAGGTCTTATCTTTGTTTAGCGCGAGCCCGTTCGATCGGAACCACCTATCTAGTTCGTTCACCACCCCATTCAGCCTCGACTCTAGTTCACGGTGCGTCGGCGCGGTGATCACTGCGGCGACGTCATCGGCGTACATATATATCTCAGCGCCATCGATGGCGCCGGGCAAGTCGTTAAGGAGGAGACTGAATAGAGTATTAGATAGACAGGAGCCCTGCGGGACGCCCATCACATTTTCCGCTTCTGACGACATGACGCGACCTCTATCACCCACCACTACCTGTGTTCGCTTAGACATGAAGGAGGACAGTATGGACAGGGCAGGGCCACGGATCCCATAGAATCGCAGCTTGTTTGCGATGAGGGCGTGATCAGCGGTATCAAACGCGCGCGATAGGTCGCAGCAAAGTAAGGCAACCTGCAGTTTTGCCTCGCGCGCAGTTAACACTCGCCACAACACCTCGCGCACCAAGTCTGTGGTCGCGCGACCGGCTCGGTACGCATACTGCCGCTCCGACAGGACACCACGGTCCACGACAAAATTAAGTAGCCTTCTATTGAGACCGACCTCAAACACCTTGCTAATAGCGGGGACAAGGGATATAGGGCGGTAAGACTTGGGGTCTGCTTTTTTGCCCTTTCCTTTGTACAAGGGGCATATTTTTACTCTTTTAAGCGCCGCGGGATACATACCTTCCCGCAGGCATGAATTAAATAAGTAGCTAATTACGGGTGCGACCGGTTCTATGGCGGTTTTCAATATACTTGCAGACAGACCGTAGAGATCAGTACTTTTCTTAGGGGCAATACGTTTCTTCGTTATTGTAAAAACTTCGTGGGGTGAGAAAGGTTCTAATCTTATAGACACATCGCTCGCGGATGCCTCGTTCCCGAGCGCGGCCAAAGCGCTGACGCTATCAGCCGCGGGCGCTCCGCACCTACTCGCCGCCGTCACAAACTCCAAGTTGAGAGCGTCAACCACATCCTTTTTTGTGATAAACGGTTGGCCATCTGCATCCCGCACCAGGTCTGTGAAATCGACTCTCTCCCGAGTACCACGACCTAGCTCGGAGTTGATAACACGCCACATACGTCGCGGATTATCCTTAACCATATTAGAGAAATGATTAAATCTTTTTTCTTTTAATAGAGAGTGATATTTCACGGTAAGTTCATCGCACTTACTACGCAGTACGTCGTCAGTTGGAAAGTTCCTTTTTAATTGTGCAGTGTCATGTAGTAAATGTTTAAAGTTGTGAATTTCCGTGTCAACCCAATGTTTTTGATGAGTCAGTTGTTTTTTTAACGGAAAACAGATATTAAATTTATTAGATAATATATTAACTATACTCTCAGCCAGCGAGTGGCAACAATTATTAGCTTTACTAATAATTCCCTCCCAGTCGATAGACGCTAGCGCGCTAATAAAATTGTATTCGTTGGTCGTAGTGAAGCTACGAGCCAGACAGTGGGCGGGCGCGGGCGCTGCCGCGGCGCTGTTCGCGAGCGTGAGGCGCTGGGCGCCGTGGTCGCTGAGCGGGCGCGTGTCGACGCCAGTTACTGCATTTACGCGTTTCGCGGGCACGTTCGTGTACACATGGTCGAGTAGCGACTTGCGGCCACCTACATCTACTCGCGTGGGGTCGGTCACTAATTGAGTAAAATTGAAGCTAACGAGCATATCTACTAACTGCTTTTGGGCGCTAGAACTGTCTAACAAATCGATATTAATATCACCCATAATGACGCAGTCTAGGCCCTCGTCTGTTACTTTACAAAGAAGGGTCTCAAATAACTGGAGGTACTCACCGTGGCTCGTCAAGTTGGAGTGGTACACACCTACAACCAGGATATCGTCATCAAGTAAGTGCACGGCGCACACGTCAAAAGTTTGTTCCCGTGTTAGGTCACAGTAATCCTGTCGGTTGACTGCCATCATACCTGACCGTATGTAGATGCAACTTCCACCGTGCGCTATACGTTCTCTACAGCTAAATGACAATAAATCATAGTTACATAGTGTAACAGAGACCAGTTCATGTTTCCGTAACCAGTGTTCAGTTAAAATGATTATATCGCAGGTAAGTTCCTTTGTCAATAGTACTTCTAGTTGCTTAGTCTTGTTTGTTATACACCGGATATTTTGGTGACAGATCGTTACAGACGAAGGTTTACACGGTCTATGTGGCTTTCGCGAAGGCGCGCGGCGCGGTGCGAGCGGCGCTAGCAGCGCTGGCGTATGTCCCTTGTTGCGACTTCCCAGGGGCGACGGCGTCGGCGGTACCGGCGGTAGCGCCGTCGAGGCCGCGCGGTTGTCGTCGCGGCGCGGAGTGCCGGCGGGGGGCGCCTCCTGCACGCCCGCCGCTCCCTCGAAACCACTCGCTGACTTGAGTGCTTGTCGGCCAGTTCTCGGCGGACATGAAGAACTCAAAGTGGCTGCCTGGTACTGAGATGGAAAACGACGAGTAGTACAAGTGAGCTAGTTTCAATTTTTCAACATGGTAGTTATCGCACTGTTTCTTTTTTTTCATGTACGATATTATCGTATCAGCTGTAGTTTCGGGCGCAAAGAAACAAGCGTGAATTTTGCGTGCTCGTTCGACGGTTTTCAGTTCGTCGTCTGACGCGCCACTTCCTTTAATCACGGTTCGTCGTCGCTGACAGCCTCTTCTACGATTCTCGACTCTCACCCATTCTTCATTGTCGCTGATATTGGTATCCGCCGCAGGCGTTGCTGTTGCCGTTGTCGAAATGTTCGGTTGATTAGCGCAGCGCGCGGTTTGCCGTCGTTTTTCGCTAGAGGGCGCCGGAGTCGGGCTGGAACAATCGGCTGATACCGACGTGTTGACGTAAGACGACTGTGATGTCGACAGCTTTTTTGACTTCTTCCGTGAATACACGCAGTGCTTCTGCTTGGGGACTGCCTGTGTATTCAGAGGGGGTCGTTGTTCGAGTGGGGTGGGCGCGCACGTTGTCTGTGTTTCAATATTTCTGGTATTAGGCCGCATCGAGGTTCCCGTCACTACATCACTGGACACGTGCGAAGGGTGGATTTCGGCACGGTGTTCTTCGTACCTCGTGATTACCGCAACGAGGGTGTCGATCAACTCTGTATATTTTTCTATCTTCGCTTCTTGACTGGCTATTGAGGTTACAGCTTGGCCAAGTTTTGCCTCGTAGCTTTCAATGACGTGAATGGAGCAGCTCAGCTTACAGTCGTAACTTGCTATCTCGTTACTAAACTGTTCTCTCATAAACGTCATTTCTTGGCGTAGTTTACAAATTTCCTGTCCTAACACGGTTACTTTTAATAGATCTTCGTTTGGCCACCAACTCGCCTAATGCAAAGCGACGGTGTGGCCGAGGATGGAGCACGCAAAGATGAGATAAGATACGCATACAATTAGTATGAGATTTGTACAGCTTTGTATACTACCGAGGACTCGATATCTTTACGATACGAATTCGATCAATTTTCGTGATCGAGGCTCTGGTGAGATGGCTCACCTGTAATTAGTAGTGTAAAACAATAACTTTTATAAATTTTAATTATATTATGTCTGGTATGCCAACGGGGAATGAGTCACATTCTTGATGTCACACCGACCAACAATTGACTACATTATTTTTTAAATAATAACCAGCGAGGGTCCAACCGGCGGCGTCTAAAAATAGCACAAAGAAGACCCCACACAACCTTGGTACACCTCATAGCATTTGATGCCTGGAAACAATAGGTATCGTAGCAAGATATAATCGTGATTTTTTTATTTTTGTGTAGAATCACAAAGCTAATTTCCTAAATAAATAAATATCGGGAGGCATTACGCACATCACTTAGGAAACTATTTACTATAGGAATCACATAACTGATACAACATACTTTTTTGTAAATATATTCTTATGATACATAAGTAACACAGACACAGAATAAACATCTATGTACGTCATACAAATCGCTCATCAAAAACGCTGGTCGTACTTAGTATGAACAGTATTATGCTGAGGTGTGCCTTTATTATGTAACTGTTTGTCTCTGTTCGTTTTTGTTATTTGTCTTTAAGTTACAGAATAAAAAACAAAACATAAGGTAAGTAGGTAGGTAGGTATTATAATCATATTCATCATGTTTCGTTCATAAGGTTCTTTGTTCTCTGTACTATTTTCTATATATGGTGTGCACAATAAAGAGTTACTTATATCTATCTACCTAATAAAATGTTTTTCTTTCTTTCTTTCAAATGTTTGTCCTGGTTGGGTTGGGAATGCTTCGTTTTGGACTAAAAGACACTGTTGTTCCAATATTTATTATTCATTTTACTCGATATATTGATGAATCTTAAGCTTGATACCAAAGCATTGTTAAAGAACGGTATCGCTGACCCCTGAGCGGACAGGAGATATGAATAGAATTAAGAAAAAAATATGGTGAAACCTAAAACCGGAGAACCCTATAGTCTAGGTAAACTTTTTAAAAATGTATCAAGAAATAATACGGTCGCTGCCAATACAAACCGCGAGAGAATTACAATCAATCCAATCAAACTACCCAAATAACGTCCAACGCGTTCCGTAAAAAGAAACTGTTACAGGAAAACTTACCCCTAATGAAGATGTTTGAGAAAACTTTTCCCATATTGACAGCAGCGAACTAAGAACTACTTAATGCAACCGGGAGGTTGTTAGAAGTCTGTCTCGCATTTGTATGTATCCTCTAGGATTAAAAAAAATTTAATCTGTTCGCTTCAATCATTTGTAGCGATGATAGCTCAGTGATTACACCACAAGTGGCTCACAAGCCGCCTCTCGGCTCAAACCCCAACAATAAGCTTGAGCTGCCGGTGAAGGAAAACATCGTGAAGACACCATAGCATGGTGGTAGTGTATTTTCTAGAAGAGACTCTGGCTAGCTACCACTCTTAAGTTCAAAATCAGCCTTTAAGCACCTAACGGTGTGTTCTTAGCCAGCCTAACTGAGAAGCCAGTTTCATCCCGGTTTGTGCTTTACCATCTTCGACCACACCGTCACACGTCACACAAAAAAGATGGGATCTCGAAATACTTTGTTCAAGAAATAACTAACGAATGCAATCGAAAGCAGATTAATAAAAAAAAAACGTGAAATTCAAGTCGTATAGTAAACTATATTACCGCTTTCAACGTAATAGACACATACTTCTTCGACTGTTATTGTTTACATCCATAAGCCCAAACATTTCAACACAGAAACCACGTGTATTACAGACAATTTTTCTATTGAGTTAAACACGGGGGAGACACCATAGTATTTTCTGAGCAAAGCTGATAGACGTCAGCTGGAAATTTGTAGTTCCGCGCTCGCCCAACCCCACAGATAAGTTGGTAATACCTACTGTAGTTAATTTTACGTACCGTTTGTTAAAAACACGAAAACATTTCGGAAGTGTTTTGTAAATATGCCGCTGGCGAAAATTGGTGTTAAACGTCTGCGTTTCATTACGACAATTCTTCCGTTAACATGTAACATTTGCCGTTTGAAAGTTTCATGCATACCTAACTGTTGAAATTGACTAGTCAAAATATTCATTAGATTCATATTCAATTACTTCGTGGTAGATTTCCTCAACAGGCGGTCGTGCAGAGAGAGCCGACTCAAGAGGTCTGAGGTCATATTTGGGGGTTTGACCACCCATTGGTTTATGAGTCCAAAGAAGATAGCGGCGTAGTGACCCGCGCCGTTGTAGAGAGAAAGACGTAATGCGAAAAGCACCTAACATTTCATGGCATGTAGCCAAAAGTAGATTGCTAGGGGGGTCCCGGTGCCGTCTGGCACAGAGGCAGGCCACCGAAGGGTTTTAGTAGGTCAATCCTAGATAACCTGCCTGTACTCTAATATCAATTCACAATCCAAAAAATAAGATAGCACCGCAATATATGTCAAAGTAATGAGACGAACGGGACGCTTTCCTGATGGTATGAAGATAACGCCTGTCCATGACCATTGCAGCGATACACAGAATTTTGAATAACAAAACAAAGTCCAGGGCAACGCTGCTTTGGCGCTCATGACTTTGAGACATTTTATGGTTTGTCTCAACAACCCTGTAGTTTCTCTAGCTGCAGTACCCTTCAAGACACAGTAATATTTACACGCTACTGCTTGGCGGCAGAATATCTGGTACTGCGGTGGTATCTTTTCCTGGTTGCATTCTGTCGCCAGCTAGCGGAATTACAGCGCCGATAAGACTAACCATGGAATGTCGCAAAGTAATGATCATCAAAGCTGCGATAACCTGGACTTTGTTTTATTACTCTTTAACTTGTGCGTACCACTGAATGATCATGGACAGGCGTTTATCTCTTACTATCATGAACGCGTTACGTTCGTATTTATTTTAGATAAAAAATTGAAAAGAACAGTTTTAGTAAAAAAATCTGAAGCGATACCTATTGCGAATCGATTACACTGACTTTTATGTCTTTCTTACACACCTTCAAAGCTTTCAATCTACTTATGTTGAGTCACTCAGATTCGTAAGTTTTGGGGTACGCCCCGCTCTTTCTATTACAGTCATCAATCAATCTCCACGCTTCCATCTCTCGAGTATCCATTAACACGTGTTATGGTACGCTGTTATATCATAATTAGGTCAAAAGCGAATTGGTTGTGCCAGTTTACTGACAACTACATTGTCTGCGATACTTACGTCATGCAGATATATCGCATTTTCAATGTGCATACTGTTTCAGGTAGCAATTTTACTATAGAATCTATTGTGGTTTTGACACAGTTTTGTTTTATTTTTACGGGATTAAAGACGTTTGATTACGTCGAATACTAGACTAGATATACCTTTGATCATCTTTTTGATGTGTTCCCCAATCTATTTATCTCTAACATTAATTTCAATACAAATACACATTTTTTTCAGATCTGTATCACATTCCATAACAACATGTCTGCTGCAAGAGCTAAAGGGCGAGGATTCTATTCCCACCCAGGACAAACTTTGTGGCATAAACAAAATAAATGTTTGTTCTGTCTTTATTATAAGTTTGTATTTACAAAAAAAAAGTATTTTAAGTATTATATCAGTTATCTGACTTCCATAGTACAAGCTTTGCTTATTTAAGGGTCAGATGGCGTGGTGTGTAATGTCCAACGATATTTATTTATTTAACAATGTACATAATGTACATGCCAGTTATTTTTGTTTTGTTATTTGTATGTTGATATTTTGAGAAAAGTTATTTACATAGCAGTTTGTTTGTTTGAATTTTTTATTTCGTTTTGTTATATTTGTTGTTGGTAATTTGTTATGTTTGTTTTGTTTGACCGACGAGGGCTCACCGGTAGACCAGCGCTGGTCATACCACTTAGTATGACCAGTATTATGCTGAGGTGAGCCCCTATTTTGTAACTGTTTGTCTCTATTTGTTGTTATTTTTGTTCTATGTTACAAAATAAAATTATTTTCTTTCTTTCTTTCATAATCTGTCGAGTATTGTCGAGAGTCGATGTGCATTATAATTACATTTTAAAATGTCACTAGACAATTTGAAATTAGTCGGGCACCGCGTGCGTCGTAGGTACTCTGCTTTGACTATACTTTCGTTTGAGTGAGTAGTCTTGTAATTAAAACACAAACGCTTGCCAATTCGCAGTCTCCACGTCTACGATCAGCATATAATTGAGCTAAATATGTTTATTTTTTAATTTTTATCAATTCAATAAAAAAAATTTATAACACCATAGTACAAGTCAAAAAGAGAGAGAGATATTCCATGGCGTGTAAATGAAAGTGTAAAAAGTAGACGACGTAAAAGAATCTCCGAATTCCTTTAGATTAAGAATGAACAGGAACAAATAATACATTGGCAAAACGAAACCCTCGACCAGTCTGAATTTTTTAACACATCTCACGTTGCCCCCGGTGTCCAATTAACGCTCCCTCGATTCGCAGTTAGCGGATTCGATGCCCGTCGGGATTTGGGCGACCTTTTCGCCGGTCATTGACTCGTGTGCAAAATTCCTAGGTCTCAGGGTTATCATTTTATTATTTTCAATAAGTAGAATTGATTAGGTTGAGCAAAGAACATGCTTCACGCACTTTTTTAATCGTAATTCGTGCATTCATTATTATCACTCAACTAGGTAATTATAAAATTTTGCAAACGACTAAACATCAATAAGTAGATTCCGTTTTGCCCCCATCCTTAAAAAAAATGTCGTAGCATGCTTGATTCTTTTCAAAAAAATATTATTTAATGCACACTTAAAAAAAAATTTTAGTGTTTTTTTAAAAGTATTACATAAGTAAATAAATAGTATAATATTTTTTTTTTTAACTTTTTAACCAACTGTAAATAAATAAATATAAATATCATAGGACTATACACACAACGCCATCTGGCCCCAAACTAAGCAGAGCTTGTGTGATGGAAGTCAGATAACTGATAGAATACATACATACTTTTTTTTTGTAAATACATACTTATAATACATACAGAACACCCAACTGCTTACCTTGTATAACGAAACTCTGTTATAAGGTGAATAAATAATCTGAATCTAGAAGCAAGTTACGAGATATGTTTGTTAGTTAGATAAAAATTTTGCTTATTTAACCGAAAATATAGCATCGAAACCAGCTCATTTTATTCATAACGTGACGGGCTAGTTTTGACCATAACACGCCTGATGATGTGGTCTACATATTCCCTGTTGTCTTGAAGAAACCAAGTTATAGTTAACTATATCTCGAACACTATCTCCGTATCACTATCACGAGTTGATTCTTTCAACGTGTTGTATTTGTATTTGATAAATGGTTGTTGACGTTGCCAAGTAAATGGAAATTTTCCTAATGAATCGGAAAAAAATATTTTTTAGGAAAATATCGTATGTACCTACTTACTTCTGTGGAAAATATTGGACTGAACTGAAGCTTAATCCATAAATCAAGAAAATTCTAAAAGAAATAATAAATATAATAATAACAAAATATAATACGCGATACCATCGAATGACCCAATTGTAGTCACCGCCAAGCGCACGTAGATTTTTATTTTTCTATGGTTGACAGGCTAGGTGTTTGACCACAGCTCACCTGATGTTAAGTGACGGTGTGTGAAGATTATAAACACACCTAGCCTGGAATGGAACTGGTTCTCAAGTGAGGCTGCCGGAATACACCGTTAGATGCTTGGCGGCAGATTTTCGTAGCTAGCCAGCCGAGTACTAGAAAGTATGTTACCACCATGCTATGGTTTCCGCACGATGTTTCCCTGCACCGGCAACTCAAGCTCATTGTTGGGGTTTGAACCCACGTCCTTCGGCATGTGAACAGACTTCGTCAACAAGGAAGTCCAGTAACTCACTGAAACGGAAAAAAAAGCCTTCCCCGTTCGACGTCTAAAAGAGAGACATTAGCATCTATAGTAAAATTCCTCAAACTGCCGATGATCATAAAAATCCTATTAACGTTAATGGATTATTCCGAGATGAGATCAGGGTGACAAAGAGGTTTCAGATCCATTTTACTTTACCATAATTCAATCAAGAGGTTAAAGAAATCAATCAACGTTTGTTTAATAACAAGTGACTTTGCATTAATTTATTACATTACACAGTCACCGACGTTTCTCTGAAGCAATTGGATATTTTATCATATCGTAACGATACAATTTCAAAGCCTTGATTTAATAAAAGTTTCGAATAAAAAAAGGAATCATCATCATCATCATCATCATTTCAGCCGTAGGACGTCCACTGCTGGACATAGGCCTCCCCCATTGACTTCCATAAAGACCGGTTGGATGCGGCTCGCATCCAGCGCGTTCCTGCGGTCTTTACTAGGTCGTCTGTCCACCTTGTGGGTGGACAGAAAAAAAGGAATAAATGTTAAATATTGACATTTCTATTGTAGTGTCTTTAAATAGAAATTCTATACCGTTTACATCTACTTCCTGTGCAATATCCTAATGGATATCGGCGACCATCTTTCCAAATATGATTCTTTCCTGAGCTCCTCTGGTTAGAACAGCGGCGTCAGCAGCACCGGTCCAAGACTTCAAATTGTCACACCAGGCTACCCTCCTTCTGCCTCTACTTCTCTTTCCCTTCAATAATAGTTTTGAGTATTGTATTTTGTGTGTCTGTGTAGATGACCAAAATACATATACAAAATACTGTGTAGATACAATCAAAGTTCTTAAAACAAGAAAAAAACGTAATCTTAATCTAATATTATAAAGACGAAAGTTTGTGAGTGCGTAAGTGGGTCTGTACATGTTTGTTACTTCTTAACGCTCAAACGGCTGGAATGGACCTATTTTAATGAAATTTGGTAGCTGACACCCTGGATTAACACGTAGGCTACTTTTTATCCCGAATAAATGTTGCGGGTAACACCGCGGGGCGCAGCTAGTGTCAATATATATAATAACAAGATAGCAGTAGGTATTTACTTCTTAATAGACTACAACATATCTACTTTATCGCATTTTAATCATTTGAAACTATCGTCACAAACAAAGCATTTAAGAGTTTCGTTAATACCTGTCACAGATATATGTAAATGGAGAATTTGAATACAATTGTCACGTCTCTAATGAACCAGCCGTGCGTAAAGATACCGTTTTCAAGATTTGCAAGCTCCGCTGGAGATGGCAATTTAAATTATAACCGTACTCACGTTGAACATAGAAAGATTTTACTGAAATCATCACTAATTGATTCAGGCGTTACTTTGCGGAAGTTCATTTTGAGTATCCAAGGTACATATTTAGTTTATTTCCGCTTAACAGTCGTTTCAGTTGTAACAGTGATGAATATTTAAATTTAATTAACTTGACAACAATTCAAAAACTTATCCGAAACTTCACTTAATGTGGTTCTATTTCCATACAAATAATTTTTTGCCATTTATGGACAAATGGAGCATAACTTTACAGTGAAATCACAGATACTGGCATTTATTTTGGTCTTTATTTGCGGTAAATCACAATTGCTTGAATAAAAAAGCCGATAATTAGCATAAACTACTGTTTTATTCAAAAATCATAAATTCATAAATTTGACTTTATGCCAATAATCTACTGTTTTATTCAAGCAATTGTGATTTACCGCAAATAAAGATCAAAATAAACGCCAGTAGCTGTGATTTGATACTTAAACGCATAATCCCACTAATATTATAAATGTGAAAGTTTGGATAGATGGATATTTGTTACTCTTTCAAGCAAAAACTACTAAATGAATTTGGATAAAATTTGCTAGCTGAGACCCTGGATTAGACCATAAGCTACTTTTTATCCCGAAAACATGTAGCGGGTAACACCGCGGGGCGCAGCTAGTTTGACATAAACTTAAAAACTAACTACGCTTGGTCAGCGCTCGAAGAGTCAACACGTCCCGAGGATGCCTTGTGTAGAGGCGAAATACGTGTCGGCAACTGGGTAACTGCAGCGAAAAGAGGATACAAAGACTTGTGGTTATTTTATTTTAACTTTCAACAAAATTACTTACCGTAATATAAGAATAGATCGACACCACTAATCCATGAAATCGACTCTATAGTGACGTAACTTATCGATAGTTGCGAAACAACCACAGCCTAGACAACAGTGACAACGGTAGAACTTCTCGCTTTGTTAGCAATTTTTCCAATTTCCCTCGGGGTTCACATTTGTCCTGAGTAAAAATATCAATGATATTTTCAGGATGTTGAAACGTAAAACAAATGAAAATTCGCTTATTCGTTTTAGCTCTTACGTCATCCAGACCAGACTTCTTAATTTTGTTAAGAAAACTCAAATGTAGAACACGAACGTACGTTCAAAAACTACTCCGAAACTACTGGACCGATTTCAAAAATTCTTTCGCCGTTCGGAATTACCCTATCCCCGGGTAACATAGGCTATTTTTTATCCCTGTACTCAAAACGGGAACGGGAATTACACGGGTAAAACCGCGAGGCGGCCGCTAGTGTTTTAGTAAAGTCACCAATTAAATAAAACTCGGTCAAAAACCTCCCGACTTCAAATCACACAATTCTCGATCTTGTTTCTTCGCACTAGAGCGGGTGGAATTTGATTTTTTTCTGGCATTAGACCCGCTCTTAACATCAGGTGAGCCGTGGTCGAACACCTAGCTTGTCAATCATTAAAATAACGCAGATCGGTCGGTTATGTATTGCAAATTAAATCCGGTCTGTTCATTTTGCATGTGCGTCTTTAGACACGACCCTAAGGTCGGCCATGTTGCGTGATTTCCCGCCAAGTGGATGATTGCGCGGGGATTGACGACGAACGTGTCAAGGCGATTATACTACGATATCACAAAACGTTTGTTAGTTAGATAACATTACAAGTTTTCATTGAGTATGTCCGAATCAGACAAGTATTGCAAAAACAACGGCGCGATGCAAAAACAACGGCGTGTTATAAATTTGACGTGTCTGTGTCGATGAAGAGATTATGTTTTTTTTTTTTTTGGTTGAAAGGTGAATTAGTCGGGACTGAATTTCATCAAACGTGGCTAAGAACACGTCCAAGATGGCCGCTGTCACAAAATGGTGGATTGCATATTTTTTCACAACTCCCTCAATATGGGTATCAAATGAAAGGGTTTGACTAGTAGAATAGAAGGGGTCATTGTACATGAAGAACTTAAACTATGACACCGACCCTGTAACAGCGTATAAAAATATATTTTATCTATGGAAAAGCTGTTTTTTTTAGTTTTGAGGTATTTCCTCTCTTTACTCAAAAAGGAAAAAACTAAACCAAATTCAGCCTAACGAAGTTTTTAAAAATAAAAACACTTATCATTGCTCATTCACGTGTTTTTCTTAGCAGATTAAAAACAAATCGGAGTGTTTGCTGTGTACTTGAACACGTACGTACATTTTTGAACACAAAGAATTCCTTCGGATTTCAATGTTTTAAGTCCTCATTTGATGTAAAGAAATATTGTATCCTTTTATTATTATTATTTTATCAACTGATGTCATTAAATTTTGGATCTACATACAAAATTGTAATCATCTACATAGATATATAGCTACAACACAAAACCGTATCCCCCAATTTAAAACATTGTTATGATCAGTTCTCCGAATTGGCTTCCACTATAGAAGCAAATTAAAAAAGTATTTACGTCAAAATTGTACTACGTATTATTTATTCTGTGATAAAATTACTAAAATAAATTAAAAGAAAGGTTTTATTTCTTAAATTTGAGACTGAATGATAAAGTGGGTATTAGATACAGTTAATATCCAAGATATAGAAAACACACCTCACTGATAACATCTGTAAACATACAAGATAAGACATCCCAGCAAACATTAGTATCACAAAACAATCTAATATGTTATTTGAACGCGGCAGTCGTTCCTACCTTACTATAAAATACTCATTTATGTCTTACGAGTATACATTGAAAGAATCAATAACCCTGCTAAAAGGACACGTAGCGCCATCTATGATGTAGTAGCAGAACTTTCATAAGAGCCCGCGGTGTGGTAGCTAATGTAGTTCTGCCACTCGCCGCTTGGGCTCTTTGTACAAAATATTGAATAATTATGTTGTGAGAATATGAACTTATAAAAATATCGTTAAAATTATGCTAATTACTAAAATCAGCCGCTTTTCACATTTTAAGTTTTCAATGTACACCATAAGCAATATAACGCTGAATGGTACAAGCATTACTTAGTTTGGGGCTAGATAGCGCAGCGTTTATTTATTTGTGCAACGTACTGCAACATGGTTAAAGAAACATTTGTAGCGATGATAGCTCAGTGGTTAGCGCGGTCGGTTCCTACGCCGAAGGGCGTGGGTTCAACCCCAAATAATGATGATGTCTCAACGCAATAACTTGATGTTTAAAATGTATTATCCTACTAATATTATAAATGTGAAAGTTTGTAAGAATGTATGGATGTGTATTTGTTACTCTTTCACGCAAAAACTACTGAACGGATTTGGTTGAAATTTTGTATAGAGTTAGCTGAGACCCTGGATTAACACATAGGCTACTTTTTATCCCTAAAACATGTAGCAGGTAACACCGCGGGGCGCAGCTAGTTGGTATCTATATTAACAAAAAAAAACCTAAAAAGTATTCTATCAGCTATCTCGTTTCCATAGTACAAGCTTTGGACTGAATCCTCTATAAAAAAAATGAAATTGACAAAACACAAAAAAAAAAAATAACCCCAAAATCAAAGTGTCCGTGGACGCAAAGTACACTTTCTCAGAATGCAATTCTTATGTTTACAGTAGCGTATAAAGACGTATTGAGTAAATGTGTAATTACTGAAGGCAAGTGAGTACAATGGCCTGCGAGGAAGTGAAATTTTCCTAGAAGGCTATTCTTAACATTTGAGAACCATTGTATTCTTCACTCGTCATATTTACAAGCATAAAGAGTTATTTCAACTTTGCAAAATTACATTTTAAATCTAGGTTAACTCTGGATGGAATACTGGAGTTAAATCTCTAGTGTATTTCAGTTTATAAAGTCGTTTTAGTTATAAAAAGAATACGGATTTAATAAAAAAATTTAAAAATTATTTTCATTGTTATTTCACTTACAACAATTTGTGTTTTACTTATATTGGATTACTTAATTATATCGGATACTCCGGCTAGTTTATAAAAAAAAACTACAGTAACTATCATCATCATTATCATCCACAGCCTTCTTTATCCCACTGCTGGGTATAGGCCTCTCTCTTTACATGCCATCTGTCTCGGTCCTGTGCCAATCTGGTCCAGGTTCGACCCGCGACGGTGACAATATCGTCGACCCATCTTGCGGCTGGACGACCGACGCTCCGCTTCCCTTGCCTAGGCCACCACTCTGTTGCAACCTAACTCCACCTGTCATCACTTCGCCTAGCAACGTGTCCTGCAGTAACTATAGTCTCCAAATAAAAAAAAATCTAAACAAATAAATAAGGTAGGCCATTAAACACAGCGCCATCTGATCACAAACTAAGCAATATTAGTTTAACTATGAACTCCGCCAACACAGTGTACACCAATACATTAAAAACCAGCCAAGTGTGAGTTGGACTCGCGCACGAAGGGTTCCGTACCATCTATAAAAAAAAAAAAAACAAGTTTGTTGTATGGGCCTAAAAATATTTATTTTATTTTATTTTTAGTATTTGTTGTTATAACGGCAAAAGAAATACATCATCTGTGAAAATTTCAACTGTCTAGCTATCACCGTTCTTGAGACGGACAGCGAAGTCTCAGTAATAGGGTCCCGTTTTTACACTTTGGGTACGGAACCCTAAAAATTAAATTAAATTACAAATGTCAATATAAGTGTCACAGCAAAGTCAAACACCTAGGCTGTCAAACAAAAATAAGAGTAAATTTAGGGACGTATTCAAGTTGAAACTTTTTTTAAAATCGTAAACTTAATTATTCGACAGCCACGTGGCGATTGGCAACTGACTTCAGCACTATCCAGCCCAACAACGGTCCAACGGTTGACGAACGCTATCGAATTTCACAAACGAATGCTAAACAGGCACACGCGATCGCACTCCACGATAAAGCGCATCTAACACCTGTCAACGTATCGACAGTACATCAACTTTGCACAATAGACCAAAAAACATATTTATTTATATGCTATATTATGACCAGTATTATGCTGAGGTGAGCCCTTATTTTGTAACTATTTGTCTCTGTTTGTTCGTTTTTGTGTTTTTAAGTTACAGAATAAAATCTTTCTTTCTTTCTACAAAAAGTATGTATTTCCAAAAAAAAAAAAAAGTATTTATATGTATTCTATCAGTTGTCTGACTTCCATCACACAAGCTCTGCTTAGTTTGGGGCCAGATGGCGCTGTGTGTATAGTCCTACCATATTTATTTATTCTTTCAAATGTAAAAGTTATCAGACGTACGGGACGCTCTCCTGATATTCCTTCTGTAATCTGTGTTTTTTGTGTAATGATACCTACTTATATTTGAAATGATTTTACATTTGACTTTGACATTGGTGTTATCTATGAAATATTTTTATTTGATAGTAAGAGATATAAAGAAAGAAAACTATTTATTTTTTACTAGATAGGTACTACGACGAATAACTACAGACAAAACAAACAAATAAAAAGATTTAAACTATCACCTGTCCATGACCATTGCAGCGATACAAAGAACTTTGAGTTCCAAAACGAACGTCCAGGGCATAATCAATTTTAATTTTTAATTTTTACACCTGTTTTATGTACCCAGGATGACTCATCCCAATCCGATTAAGAATAAGACCGTTCTGTCAAGAGCGTACCGAACGAGAAGAATTTTGATGTGAACAGTCTATGGTTGTCTATCTATAAAATTTGAATTGAGTTACTGCGTTACATTATAATGTACGTCCCATTGAAATTGAATGAAGGATCGTTCACCTCGTAACGTGATTTACGTGATCGCGGCTGTCGTAAAAAAAAAGTACAGAAAACAAAAGAATCTTATGAGCTAGTGCTACAAATAGCGACCTTATTGCTGAGAGCGATCTCTTAATAAAGTAATTGTTTGCCATACCGTAATGGGGTCGTATGTCCTAAGTATTAGCATTGTAAAAAAAAGTTGCAGGACCTGTACAAGAGTAGAGAACATTTCACAACAACGCCAAAATTAAGCAAATATTGTAAACTAATAATGTACGGTATTGACAAAAGTTGCCATTAATTATTTATTGTACACACAACAGATACTCCCTGTGCTTACAGATTACTCCAAAGCGCACAGAGTCAACATTACATAAAAATACAATCCCGTACATTTTTCACTTTTCTATTAGCGTAATCGCTAATCGAATGTTACTTCGCCCTATTAGCAGCGATGGTAGCTCAGTGGTTAGCGCGGTCGATTCGCATGCCGTGTGTTCATACCCCAACAATGATATTGAGGAAATCGTGAGGAAACCATAGCATGGTGGTAAGGTACTTTCTAGTACTCGGTTGGCTAGCCACCACCCTCAAGTTGAAAATCTACCGCCAAGCGCTTAACGGTGTGTTCCGGCAGCCTCACTTGAGAGCCAGTTCCATTCCAGGCTGTGATTTACCATCTTCGACCACACCTTCACTTAACATCAGGTGACACAAACGCCTGTCAACCATGAAAAAAAACTTGGGAAAGCAGTAGTCCGATGTCACAGTATCAAGTTCATTCGGAGCCTGAAAAGAAGATATAAGATATAATTATAATCAGCAAAAATTCCAATAATGACGCAGTCGAAATGTTTCCTAAACGTTCGCCTTGACCTTTGGCAAGTGGGGCACATTTGTACGACCCTATCTACGAAATGATAATGAAGTGTAATTTGCTTTCAGTCTTTCGTGTTGGAATTCGGTATGTAAAGTTTTTTTTTGTATTTATCTTATATTTTTTACTGATAGTAAACTTTATTTTATGAAACTAATTTGAATATTTTAATACGTTTTCAAACTTTTTATAGCTATGACGTCATGAGGTCGGCTGAATTTGTAGAATATGCCTTTGCCATATAAAACAAAAAAGTATACCAATACATTTGACCCATTTGATCAACTTTGACAACAGAACTGACCAGTTTTTTTTTATTTGCCCTATCGGGCAGACTAAAGCTTTCAAGCCATTCTGTCACGTCTTCGGTTTTTACAATTCATGACATGAAGTAAACAAATCTTATGTCATAAAAGCGATATCAGAGTCCAAATAACGTTTAAAGTAAAATAATCCAGATATTTGTATCAATAAAGCGAAAAAAAACTCGACGTACGCGTATTGAAGAGATTATTATGACCGCCGTTGACTTGACATTAGACAGATTTTGTTTTGGTTTGCCATTGCTTTTTTAGTCTAGGAAAGTTGCCCTACTAGGTGACGTCATGAGACATCATTTGAAAGTCAAGTTTGATTTATGTATTTTTTTTAAATAAACCCTACCTCATAGTTTACAGAGTTTTAAACGTAATAATATTGTACATGTAAAATAATGTTGTTTGTTTGTATTGAATAGGCTCCGAAACTACTGGACCGATCTGAATAATTGTTTCATCATTAGAATGCTACATTATCACTGAGTAACATAGACTAAATTGTTAGTCGAGTTTGTCTACCCGTGCGAAGCCGGGACGGTCTGCTAGTATACCTATAATATAATTTAAAATGTCATATGACTGTATAATAATATCGAATTTAATTTTAAAATTTTAATCATATTCAATAATAATAATTACAGTCCTTTATTTTTCGTATCATTTAAAAAGTAAAGTACATGTAAAGTAATCAAGGAAAATGCGTGGAACCAAAACGTCCTAGCGTATACGGCAAGACATACATTTCTACGATCGCTTCAGTTTACTGGCCTAGCTAATTGGGGTCATCTTCTGGTCTAATTCGAGCAGGATCAAGGGGTATTACAAGGATATCTGAGGGCAACCGACCTTTAGCCAGATTTAACTAACCCAACCTGGTACCCGCTGTACTACATGGGATTTGACAAATCAAATACGTTTACATAATTATGTGTAACTAAACCCGAATCGAAACATAAATTCTTTTTTTTTTAATGTTAAAGTAATGTGACAAAGAAGACACTCTCCTAATGATTAGAGATAATGCATGTTTGTGACCATTGCAGCAAAACATAGATCTTTGAGTAGCAAAACAAAGTCCGGGGCATCGCTGCTTTGGCGCTCATTACTGTGAGACTTTCGATGGGCAGTCTTTAACAGCTCTGTAATTTCGCTAGCTACAATATCCTTCAACACGGAACACAGTAATGTTAATTCAATAGCTTTCAAGATTTCCTAAAAATTTAACAGCTTATAGCCGAAGTAAATATTTTGTAATTTAATACCTATGACTATGTACAATTGTACAATGTACATATATTTCAGGGCTCCTACGCTACGTGTGTCAATTCGCGCTATCCATTCTAAAACTCGTGTTGCCCTGCGATTACCGACATTCTGCGACATACATACATATTATGCATGGTCACTTGGTCAGCCTGCTACCACTTTAGCGTGCTAAGAAGCCCTAAGACTCGACGGAGTGACGATACAAGCAAGACAGTTGGCAGTGGATGGAAGCGAAGTCTAAAATCGGGCTGAATGGCGTGTCTTGGTTGCCAAAAAGAGATCGCTCTAAGCGAAAAGACCGCCAATTGTTTCATTACATTTTCAATGCTAAATGTGTCTTTTTTAATTTACATTTTTGTAATTTTGGTGTGAACAATTTTACAGAGTTATAAATCTATATACATGTCTAGATTGATGAACAACTATGTTTTATCTATTATATTGTATTGTTATGTTAATTATCTATCTCTTCTTCTTTTTTTTTATTTTATGTTTCATGTTTGTATGTTGTTGTGATTTGTTTTGGTGTATAATAAAGTTATATTCTATTCTATGTTTACCAATATATCAACTAGCGGCAATAAGGCTAGAGTGAATAGATTTCTTCTGGATCAGCGTGCTCCATCTTCGGCCACACCGTCGCTTTGCATTAGGCGAGTTGGTGGCCAAACGTAGATCTATTAAATGTAAAAAAAAAAAAAAAAAATAATGATGGAAAAATTGCACTAAACAGAATTCTCGATTCATATCCTAAAAATAGCTAACACAGTGCTAAAATTGAAACACGGCAGACAGTGCTTCAATCAAGCTACCATTCTTTTGTTATTTCTAGCCGATTGCTTTTGTAACGAGTTCACTAGAGATGGGAAAACGTGGGTACTTGGTAATGAAAAAACTTCAGTATATTTGTTGACTGATGTCAAAATAACTTTCACAAGGGCCACGGGAATATTGAAAATTATTCTCTCTTATTCACAAAGCCTCGAGTCATCTGATGAGAATGACTTATAAACATAGATATGTATAAAAGTTCCGGTAATTTTTATCAATATAATAATAAAATCAATCTATGTAGAGATTTACTACGATAACATGACCATTCTTTTTTTTAAATTTCGTATTTCATTACATACTGCGCCATCTGACCCCAAACTAAGCAAAGCTTGTGCTATGTAAGACACTTGTGCTATGTAAGCAAAGCTTGTGCTACGTAACTGACAGAATACTTAATTACTTTTTTTTTGTAAATAAATACAGTACACCCAGACACAGAACAAACATTTGTTTATATCACAAAATGCTTGTCCTGGGGTTTTTTTTTTATAATGTATAGGCTTGCCTTTGACCGCCATCCCGCCTGATGTTAAGCGAAGATGCGGTCTACGGTGGAGCACGCTCGCCTAGAAGAAACCGATTCACTCGCGATTTGAAGGTACACAGACTATATTCATTGGGGAACACCCACTCGGGCAGCAGATTCCAATGTCTAGCGGAATTGAACCCACGCCCTTCAGCTATTGGAGCATGCATACTACCAATGAGCCAACAGGGCTGTCTAATAGGTCGGTACCTCTCGTCATTCAATCACACTTCAATTTGAATGTCAAAGAAGTTTGCATTTGTGCGCACGCGCCGTGCCGCAGATTACTAACGAGCTTGTACGAAAGGTGACGTCACCACGGAAGCTAAGGACGTGCGCTCCACCCCAGGTGACTAACCTGTCTATTGTCAGAGACCATACTTATTACCACTAGTTGTCTGCCCCGAACTGTGTCCTCGCGACATTTATACCTTCACAATGTGCTGGCCATATTAAATAAAACTTGAAAAGTACATTTGCGCGGACAACTTGTCGACCAAATTTTTTTGGCGAATTATCATCCAATAATTATATAAGCAAACATACACATTTCAATTATTATGGTTTTTTAGAAACTATGTCATTTGGATCAGATGATGACAGCCCTGTTGGTTCATTGGTAGTACGTCTGCTCCAAGAGCTGAAGGGCGTGGGTTCGATTCCCATCCAGGACAAGCATTTTGTGATATAAACAAATGTTTCTTCTGTGTCTGTACTGTATGTATTTACAAAAAAAAAAACTATTTAAATATTCTATCAATTATCTGTCTTCCATTTTTATACTAAATGTATACTATAGATAGACATAGGTGGACAGACAACCTACTAAAGACTGCAGGAACGCGCTGGATACAAGCCGCTTCCAACCGGTCTTTATCAGGTCAATGGGGGAGGCCTATGTGGATGTCCTACAGTGGATGTTATATGGCTGAGCTGATAATAGTATGACTGTAGATATACAAAAATTAAGATATACATATATATATTAATTTATTACAGGGTTTTCACGTAAAAGCCTGTAATAATTAAAGCATACTATCGATCATAATTTCGGCTTTGATCTTTCCAAGGCTTCTAAAGCTTAGTGAAAGGAAAATTTATTCCCATAATTAAAATCTAGAATCGTCATGTTAAGATTACCATGTCATGCAGACGATTTGAAATGTATATCAATACCGGTAACCACTGTTACTACCACCGCTGTTTGACTTTAAAAATGTCAAAACTTTATCAGCTCAGCGAGATAAGAAAAATGGTAAGAAGAAATGTAAAAAATAACATTAATTTGTGTCTACTCATAATGGAAATATCTAGATTTTTTTATAAGGTTTATTAAAGGCTACGACATTTACAAATTACCACGGGTAATTAGTAAATATCGTTAACAGACGTGCAAACTCATTTCATGTTTTTTTTTTTACATTTATATATACTGCTCAATATTAAGGTTAAGTTTTTTATATTTATAAATAATAAATATTACAAGATATTACACACAGCATCGCCTTGCCTGAAACTAAACAAAGCAATGGGAAACAGATAAATAATGAAAAGAATACTTATAGCCTTTTTTTGTAAATAAATACTTATTACATATTTGGAACAGCCAAACAAAAAGAAAAATTACACAACTTTTTAAGCCAAATGGAATGTATGAAAGGCGTGGGTTCGATTCTCACTCAGGGCTAACATTTATTTTGTATGACGACGGTGTTCTGTATGTATTTACAAATATATAACATAAGTATTATTGACAGCCAGTATTATTGGTTCATTAGTAGTATGTCTGCTCCAAGAGCTGAAGGGTGTGGGTTCGTTGCCTACCCAGGATAAACATTTTGTTTGTTCTGTGCCTGAGTGTTCTATATTTATAAGTATTTAAGTATTCTATCAGTTATCTGACTTCCATAGTACAAGCTTTGCTTAGTTCGGGGTTAGATGGCGCTGTGTGTAATGTCCTACGATATTTATTTATTATTCTATCAGTTGGTTCCCCTTGGTTTCCCTTTGCTTAGTTTGAGGCAAGATGGTGATGTTTGAAATGTTCTTATATTCATATGCACCGCACTGAAATATATCCCATGGTTTCGTACCCAAAGACATAAAATATTACAAGTTTGAAATTGAAAGATTCAATTTAATCTTAAATTGACGATTTTATGTGATGATTAAAATGTCATACTAGGCCACACCTTCAAAACCTGTCTTAATTAGTCAACTTGGCAAAACAACGCTCGGGTGGTACCGAAATACTTCCCGTGGTGTCGTCATCGAAGATCATGACATTGGGAGCTCTCGAGACAGCTTCGGATCTGCGTGCTGGCAGGATGCCCGGCGGACTACGCGGTGGCTGTAAACCGAATTTTATAGCATTCGCGCTTGGAGACAGTGGCAGAACTTTATATGGCTCGGTTTCCACATGACAAGCGTTCATATTGCAAGCTGACCCAAAATTATGCGGTAAGCAGGGCTACTTGATTAATTTTAAAAGCTTGGGACGTTGGGTGGAACAGATAGATTTATCGCATTCGCGCTTAACACCGAGCTATGTCATATCTATATCAACATGTCATATTTTAATCTGAATTAATTTTAAGACTTTACAAAGCGTGTTACTTGAAATTAGCTAGTGGAGTCAATATAGCAACGTCTGCTACAAAAATCGCTGCATGTTTACACTGCTCTGAATTAAACGTGTCTGTCATTTGGTTCCTATTACATTTGTGATGTAAAAAAAATATGACATTTATTTGTCAAAATACAATAAGTATTGAACTACATATATGTACATTGATTTGTTCAAATTTTCCCAAGTTCAAGTTCGAGTACTGCCGCAAGCGATTCATTTCCGCCAGTGCGATCTGATGCGGGTTGTAAACTATTAAGTGTGTGTTACGGCTAGTTCTTACAATTACGTTAAGATTGTAGTATCTGCGGAGAGGGTTTACGATACATAGACTGACTGAAATGGTACGAGATCTGTTGTATACTTATGTAGTTCGGTGATGTTCATCATCTTAATTTACAACTATTCTATTTCTGCCTTATCTATGACCTAGGTATGGGATCCATCCATATAAGAAGATCGTTCAAACAAGTATCACTGCAGTATCATATATTCTCCCGCCCTTCAATAGGGAGTAAACATGATTGTGATCCAGATTTGAATTGTTACAAATATTATTGTTACATTACAGAAGCTATTGAGAATAACTATCTACTGTTTTAAAATAAAGCAATGAACACCATTGCAGCAATGGCTAAGACTTTGTTTCGTAGGTGTTTTACCACAGTTAAGTGAGTCTTAGCTTGGAATAGAAGTGGCGTGCGACGGCTGCGTCACCGAAGACCATCAAAGAATATAATTTGCAGATGGCCATCAAAGATCGGAACACGGCGGTGATGGAGGCCTTGAGTCGGGAGGAGGCGATTTCAAACGAAAACTCATGATGTAAATAGAAATAAGGATTGTGTATGCCTCGAGCATTCATGCTCACCATCGAAGGCTCCTTCTTGCGGCGGCGTCGTGTGTCGGGTCGCTCTCTTCCCTCAGATATGGCTGAGGAGGGCGATGGCTGGCACATGCGTCATACTCGTGATCGGGTGCTGCTTGCGGGTCGCTGGTCTGCTCGCGGTATACACACAATCTAGTACCTACTTTAACCTTAGATTAAGATTACCTACTAACGTAACTTTCCTCTTTTTGTAATGTAAAATTATAAAAAAAAAAATGTAACTAAAGTTGACAAAGGTCACGGACCCCAGTGTCTGTGGAGCGTAATAATAAATAAAAAAAAAAATAGAAGTGGCTTTCAAGTGAGGATGCCGGAACACACCGTTAGGTGCTTGGCGGTAAATCTTCAACTTGAGGGTGGTAGCTAACCAGTCAGGTACTAGAGCCCTACCACCATGCTATGGTTTTCTTTCACCGGCTGCTCAAGCTTTTTATTGGGGTTTGAACCCACGCCTTTCGGCATGTGTACTGACCACGCTAACACCCGAGCTATCTTCGCTACAAAACAGTTTGTTTACAGCTGCAATGGTCAGGCGTATCAGCAGCGTGTTTCATTCGATGTTAAAGAATTTCCACGTTTTTTTCCATTCGGTTGTATAAAAACAAATGAGTTTTCTTTTTTTTGAGTTTTGTTTATATATATTTGTACCTATGAAATAGTACAAATGTATGTAAACGAATATATTGGTAAAGTAATCTAAGGAGCTCTTACAACAAAGTCAGTTACGACCATAATGTTCAGACTTAAACGTTTTACAACTTCCTGGTACAGAATAGTTTATTATTAGTGCTAACTTGGTATATATCTGTATGCAACACACGTGTCTTACCACGTGTACCAAAGTTTTTGCATTAAAACTTGCCGGTAATACTTAAATATGTTACTTCTTTTATTGTGTTGATATATAACATGTTGGTTGGTAAATAAAATAAAGCTATTCTATTCAATTTAATTGTTTAGCGGAGTCTTCAAGTAAACAGAATGCTGGCATCTACTTTGGTCAAAAGCTTAGCATTGCCATCTAGCGTGGCAATGCTGTGTTCCTTTTAAGATAGCGTGCTCTATTCAAAGATAATATGTGTGCTTAATACTAGGCAGGGTAACATCAAACTGATTACACAACTGCCTACAAACAGGAGTGTAATGTTTTCAGGGTTCAAGTATGTATGTGAGTTTCTTTATTCCACTACTGGCTGCTCGCCCCGGCTTCGCAGGGGAAAACAAAACTCGATTAACAATATAAATATAGCCTATATCACTCAGTGATAATGTAGCATTCTAATAATGAAAGAATTATTAAGATCGGTCCAGTAGTTTCGGAGCCTATTCAATACAAACAAACAAAAAATTAAATCTTTCCTCTTTATAATTAGTATAGATATATTTTTAAAGATTTGCTGCTGAGAAATCGGCAGCACGAATGCTGAGAACTAACCTTTTTTGTCGCATTGGACACTACAGCAACAGCTTTCTACTTGTTATTTTTATTTTTTAATCTTTTATTTGTAGTGTTTTTGTTGTTGTAGTGTTGTGTGTGTCAAAATAAATGTTTGCTTTCTTTCTTTATTTGGATGTATGGGGTATCGATATAACCCTTACATCATCCCGAGAGACAGTGGCTAAGATGTTTTGTTATGTTTTTAAAAATGTCTTAATTGAGCTTGTTTTGAAAAATACAACAGGACAACAACAGGAACTTTTATTCATCAATATAACAGAGATCTAATGATGTCTGTAGATAGATTGTGATCACGCCTTTAATCGTAATACGTGTAAGGTACTCATGGTGTTCAATAAGGATTGAAAAAACAGTGTAGGTACGTTGTGCGTGACATATTACTGACATTTTCTTGTTCCGCGATAAACTGCCACTGAATAAAGGTTGGGATCAAAATATGATCTTCCATTCGTCTGAAAGGAATTGGTGCGATTCACTGATGGGACGTTTTACTGCCGCTTTTATGGATACTTTTTGTTCTACGGATGAATGAATTTAATATACCATACAATACTGAACACATGTAAACAGTTGGTAGAATTGTAAACGTGAAAGTTTGTCAGTTTGTATTTATGTATGTATGTATGTTATTTCTTCACGCTTTGGACGAAATTTGAAATGTAGATAGAGTAAAACTTATACTCTAGATGAATTAAACTAGGTTTTTCTCTTGAAAAACCGCTGGATGCAACTCGTAATGTAGGTAGGTACATATACTATAGTACATAGGACAAAATTCCCGAAACAAGCTACAAAATTCAAAAAACATAAACCGACTACGGAAGTTTTTTTTTTTTATGTCAAATGTAATGAGACGTACGAGACGCTCTCCTGATGGTAAGAGATAACGCCTGTCCATGACCATCGCAGCGATACACAGAACTTTAAGTAACAAAACAAAGTCCAGGGCATCACTGCTTTGGCACTCATTACTTTGAGACTTTTGATAGAGTTAGTCTCAACAGCCCAGTAATTTCGCTAGCTGCAGTACCCTTCAAACTGGAATACAGTAATGCTTACACACTACTGCTTAGCGGCAGAATAACTGGTACTGCGGTGGTACCTACCTAGACGACCTCCTGCTATGGAGATTTACCACCAAGTAACTTAATACATACGTTTTGGCGCCAATTTGATACTTATACCATAAAGACGAACCTAACGTCATAAACTCTCGCCCACCAGTGAGTTGACAGTTTATAAAAACGGGGCTGATTCGGAAACTTGATAAGCAACAATAATGGTGCATGCCCTGAACTTTGTTTTTTTTTGTAGCGATGATAGCTCAGTGCTTAGCGCGGTCGGTTCGCATGCCGAAGGTCGTGGGTTCCAACCCCAACAATGAGCTTGAGCTGCCGGTGAAGGAAACATCGTGAGGAAACCATAGCAGGGTACATTCTAGTACTCGGCTGGCTAGCTACCACCCTCAAGTTGAAAATTTGTCGCCAAGCATGTAACGGTGTGTTCCGGCAGCCTCACTTGAGAGCAAGTTCCATTCCAGTCTTGATGTGCTTTACCATCTTCGACCACACCTTCACTTAACATCAGGTGAGCTGTGGTCAAACACCTAGGCTGTCAACCATAAAAAAGCTAGTTCTGGGCGCCGCAATGGCCATGGATAATCTTTTCCCAGCTCATCAGTCTCATTACTGGTAACTATAAGAAATAAATCTTTGATCGAGTGTTCCGTGCGTCATGCAACTCCTTAACTAGACTTGAAGCGTATTTCAGCAAGCAAAGCCAATGTCGTGTTTTATACCGAATTCTTTCGGTTACGTCACCTTTGAGCTTCGAAGGCCGTGACCTGTCTCTACGGCCAGAGTTTAATAAAATATTACATAATGGTTGACGATAATCTTAATAATGAGTTTCGAGAAGTTTCATTTTGTTAACTTTTTATTTGAATAAAGTATTTTATTTAATCACAGTAATAAATGTTTATTCCTTGTTTTTTTAATGGTAAATGAATTTGTAAGCTGTATTATGCGATGACGTTCTGAGACTTGTTGAAGTGATGATAAGCTGGGGGAGGATGGAAGCGAAAAGCCGAAAATTGGGCTGAGTGGCGTGTATTGGAACTGTGGGAACCAGATAACTGATATAATATAAATCTGCCGCCAAGCACCTAACGGTGTGTTGCGGCAGCCTCACTTGAGAGCCAGTTTCATTCCAGGCTAGGTGTGTTTACCATCTTCGATCACACAGTCACTTAACATGAGGTGAGCTGTGGTCAAACACTTAGCCTGTCAACATTAAAAAAAGTACTATTTTATGTACATAAACAAAAGTTTGTTCTGTGTCTGTATGTAGGTATATTTTAAGTATGTATTTTTTTTTTTTTAATATTATAGGACATTACACACAGCGCCATCTGAATCCAAACTAAGCAGAGCTTGTGCTATGGAAGACAGATAACTTATAGAATACTAAAATACTTTTTTTTGTAAATACATAATTATAATACATACAGTACACCCAGACACAGAACAAACATCGATGTTAGTCACACAAATGTTAGTCCTGAGTGGGAATCGAACCCACGCCCTTCAGCTAGTAGTCTAAGATGAAGCATAAGTGTCTTTAAATCTATAGAAAATAGATTTCTTCTAGGTAATCGGGCTCCATCTTAGACCGTACTACTGCTAAGCATCAAGGCAGGGCGTGAGCAAACGCAAACCTATATGTAGAATTAAAAAAAAAATAGATTTGCTTAGCTTGAGGTCAGGCGATATGTGTAATGTCATACGATATTAATTTACGTAAATACATACTTTTAATTAATTTAGAACACCTTAGATAGCACTGTGTGAAACGTCCTACATTATTTAATATAATAACAAATCCAGAGATCACGTTCCCCTAATAAAGGAACAGTCCGTTATTTACTCGGAACAAAACTGAGATACCCGTTAAATTACAAGAAAGTTTTAATTAAAATCTGATTATGAAAACGTTGACCCAATTCTTTGTTGGAGTTTTAACAAAATTACTTTAGTTATAAATTTATACTTATTCGTGAACAAAAATTATATTTCGTACTAATTATTATAATAAATTAAACACTAGCTCTCTAGATCACGATCCTTAGGTCTTGTAGATAGACAGACATTTACTACGATAACATGATCAGCCCCTCCAAAATTCAAAACATTTGAAAGTTGAAAAAAAGAAATTTGAAGTATTTACAACGCACCACCACGCATGTGCGCTTACTGGTACTGCCGTCAAACACCTAGGTGTTTGACGGCAGTACCAGAACCAGTACCAGTATCCATGGATTTGTTGCTAGCTAGACTAGTCTAGCTAGCAACAAATCCATGGATTTGTGTCTCGACTAGTTCTTTTCTTATTAGTATGGCGCTGCACTGACGTAGTCTATGAAAATGACACGTGCGTTGCCTTCCGCGGTCAACTAGTTATGGCAAGTTGACAAACAAATCTGGTGCTACTGAAGACGCATAAATAATTACAACTACATATAAACTCTTTCTTTAAGGATGTGACTACACACATTAAAACAGTAATTTGGAGGGGCGGGCCATGTTATCGTAGTAAATCTCTACCACCGTTATTCTAGAAACGACTACATAAAGCAATGGTCAACACAATTTAACATACATAATTTATTTCAAAACCAGTCGTCTAGTATTAAACCAGTCGAAATAAACAAAAAAAAACCATACACAAAACAATTATATTATTTCTAGTTTATCGCAGTCTAAATTTAGGTTTTGATCTAGAACGTTCAACATGCAGAAAGCGTTATAGGACACCCCGTATCATTCCACACCCCGTATCATTCCTCGAAGCGAACAGCTGAAAGTATCACTTGGGACTGCGCGTCATACGACGTATCAGACACGAGATTCATTTAGGCACGATTACTGCAATAAAGTGCGCCATCAATAAGCGCGTACGCAAAAAGTCCTAAAGTACCACAATATGGTGGTAGTATCAACAGCGCCATGTTTTTATTGTACACTAGCTGCACACCGTGCTGTTACCCGGTACACGTTTCCGCGATAAAAAGTAGCATATGTCTTAATCCAGGGTCTCAGCTACCTCCATACCAATTTTCATCCAAATTCGTTGCGTGAAAGAGTAACAAACATCCATCGACCCAAACTTTCACATTTATAATATTAGTTCGCGTTTGACCACACCCTGCCTTGATGTTAAGCAGTAGTACCTACGGTCTAAGATGGAGCCCGGTCACCTAGAAGAAATCTATTTTCTATAGATTTTAAGACATACTGTACCTTAACGATGTCTCTGACTATATGCTTTCTTGGTAAACTCAGAGTAGCACAGCGAGCAGTGGACAGACCTCTCCACTGCTCGCTCGGGGTTTCCCTACAAGATCGAATCAGAAATGAGGAGACCCGTAGACAAACTAAAGTTACCGACAAAGCCCAACGTATTAGCAAGTTGAAGTGCAAGCGCAGCGTAGGACGTCCAACCACAAGGTGGACAGACGACTTAACGAAGACCGCAGGAACGCGCTGGATGCGAGCCGCTTCCAACCAGTCTTCAGAGAAATCATTGAGGGAGGCCTTTGTCCAGCAGTGGACGTCCTACGGCTGAGATGATGATGTTGCTATTGTAACTAACTGGAAAACAGACTACAGCAGAGCTCTCCAACCTCACTGTGTACGGATGACGTTTTGGTTGAGTTTGTCTGGCCGTGATGCTATTTTATTGGACGCATATGGCATTGTATGCTAATTATGATGATGAAGTATTTATTCCACAATAATTCCGCTTATCTCAATATGTTTCTAGTGCATGACACCACGAATATTACTCAAGTGAATGCGTTGCAACTTATGTAATGCAATACTTGCGCTTTACGGTCGCAGGGTTCACTCAAACCCGTGTATCTTATAAAACTTATCTGTGTATTCTTGATTGGTAACAACTCTTGTTTCAATTTTACGTCCACTGATGTGTGTAATCGGGTAATTTAGAAATTCTGACTTTATGGTATATATGGTGTTAGCAATAACAAATAAATGCACTAGTTACAACAAACCAGTTCTCAAATTCGAGCCAGGGGCACAATCTAATTGATCGAAGTACGCGTACCAATTCCCGGCACGTACACGAACTTGACCGAACGTGATTCATCGGTCACCAATGTATCAGTAGCGGGTACTGAGAGCCGTTGAACACTCGTTCTTATGGTATACACTTGTGGCAGACTGGGTGGTTGACCACAGTTCATTTGATGATTTGAAATGGTAGTAAACACACTTAGCCTGAAATTCGGTACGTAAAGAAGAAAAAAACCGTGGGGAAAAAACGGAGAAGACACCGGGTCACGGACCCCGGTATGGAACGAATTTATCGCTCGAAAGAAATCGCTCTAGGCGATAAGACCGCCCTTATACATCATGTATCTATTCTATTGTTTTGTTATATATCTTCTTTTTTTGTTTGTTTCCTATTTGTATTAATTGTGATCTGTGTTTCATTTTTGGTGTACAATAAAGTTATATTCTATTCTATTCTATTTATTAAATTTAAAAAAAAATATATTCCAAAGTATCAATTATATGGTGACTCCATTAGAACTGCAATAATGTTTACTTCTTATAGGATCAAGGTTAAAGTAGGTACCTACTAGACTTCTTTTTGTTACTCAAAGTTCTGGGTACAGCTGCAATGGATATGGGCAGAATATTTTCAAATTGTAGAAATATTGGAACCAAAAATATCGACGCGAGTTATAGTATAGATACCAAAGGTTTTAAATTGATTTACTAAAAATGATGTGGTCTTTTTTATTACAGTCCATTAGACAAAGACCGCAATATTTTGAATAGATTTAAAACTGTCATCTCAAGCCTTCAAAATCAACCTTATTAGCACATTCGATTTTTTTTTATTATACTGCATTACAAAACTTTCAAAACTCTACAGACAGGGTGTGGCCAGAAGCAGTAAGTTATAACCCAACATCCTCTCACAAGGTGCGTTCACTAATGGAACCAGTGTCTGGGACCTAACTCAGGGTTGCCAGAATGAAAGATTTACTTGCAATTTGGTGAAAATTTTTGTCCTTAGGGTAAAAATATCTGCTGACTAGAAATAATTTTATGGTGTTTTTTTTTTCACTCGATTTCGTAACGATTTTTTTCTTTGATAACAATCACACAATTATTAAAAAACCGGCCAAGTGCGAGTGGAACTCGCGCACGTTCCGTACCATTATCTATATAAACGGTAAAAAAATCACGTTTGTTGTATGGGAGTTAAATATTTATTTTATTTTTAGTATTTGTTGTTATAGCGGCAATAGAAATACATCATCTGTGAAAATTTCAACTGTCTAGCTATCACCGTTCTTGAGACATAGCCTGGTGACAGACGGACAGACGGACGGACTGCGAAATCTCAGTAATAGGGTCCCGTTTTTACCCTTTGGGTACGGAACCCTAAAAACAAGTAAATATTGAAAAAAATTAAAAAGTACCCACCAAATTTCGACTCGATCAATCTTGTGGAAGTTACTTACATCCATCAACTAGAAAAGAGTTGATAATCATCAAACGATTGAGCATATTTTTTTATATTTATTTTATTTTATTTTAATGATCATGTAATGAGCGCCAATGCAGCGTTGCCCTTGCTAAATTAAACTACTATAGTGTAAGGTCATTTTGTTTTTATTATAATTTTGGGGGGAAACAACATTCAATGTGGTGTGAATTCCACGATAACCTGGCAACCCTGCTGTTACATATACTGTACTGATATCTAATCAATTCGCAAGGAACCGGTAACTCCTAGGCCGAGTGTAGCTGCTGTTATTTAATCTGTGGTCGAGTGACTCACCAGATTCTCCGGTCAAGTTCGAACTGTTAGCAGGGCCTATTTGCGTATCTACGAAGTTATTTCAATTTTGCGTATAAAATGTAGTTAATAATTTTACTAATTAATATAATATACTAAGTATTTTATGATAGTTTTTTATCTGGGTTGGCAACACATCGACAACTCTAAAGTTACGAGTTTCCATAGCGATGCCAATTTCTATAAAAAAAAATTCAGCGTTGTCAGTAGAGTTTTATCCAATAAATAATTAAAAATGCATTTATTTTAAGTTCGGAAAAAAATAATTGTGAATTTGACAATTTTTTTTATTATAAAGTTGAAATTAAAAATCAATCACAATATTCATTATAAAAACACAAAAAGTACAAATACATTAAACCCAAAGTAAAGTAATAGAACCAAACGAAAAACTGCGCATTTTACCCTTTTATAAAGAAAATTGTACGTCAGGAACAAAAGTGCAATATTGATTCGGAAATTGGCTTATAGGAGACGGAAATAAAACAGGATAGAGTGAGACCATCACTCTACCTACGTATATTTTCTTTGGAGACGACTTATTTAAACCAGGTCGTCTAGGTTGGTACCACCGCAATACCAGATATTCTACCGCCAAGCAGTGGTGTGTAAATATTACTATGTTCTGTTTTGAAGGGTACTAACAGCTAGTGAAATTACGGGGCTTTTAAGACTAGCCTAAGTATCAAAGCGATAAATGAATTCTAAGAACGCCAAAGCAGCGATGCTTTTTTTTTTTGTTTTGTTAGGTTTCTTTACAGAAAAACGTTACGGCGCGTTACGGGGTCATAAATCTTCAAACAATTCCATACGTAATACTTGAAGTAAATTAAAATTATAAACAACAACAGATTTCCATTTCGGTGTGAAACAAATTTTCACAACATCATTTACAATCACATACTCGTTATATCGCCATTTCTTTTTCGTTTTTTCACTTATTGGATTCCACATTTCTCCGCTCCGTTTGGCTACAAATTCTCCGTAATTTTACAAAGACCGCGTCTTCAGGGGTTAATGTCAAAGGGGGAATAAAGTTTTCGGGCTTTTTATACAGCTTTTACGAAAATATTCGACGAGATGAAGAACTTCGCTATGGAATTTATGTACTTAAAAATGTCGCGGCGATAGATTCATCATCTTTTGATCATAAGTTATTATCATACTTCCGATTAATGTATTTTACTAAGGAACGAACTTCTTTACTTTTTTATGGTAAAAAGCGTACAACTCTTTCTTATATAGATTAATTGAAACAAATCTAAGCCCAAGACGTCGCTGCTTTAGGGTTAATTACTTTGAAGATATTTGATGGTGTCTCAAATAGCCCTGTAATTACGCTAGCTGCCTACAGTACATTTCAAACTGGAACAAATTAATTTAAACACACTATTGCTTGGCGGGAGAATAACTGATTCTATGAATTTTTAGAAGTTTTAAATATCTACTTTCGTAAGTTTCGGTAATCTAGTTGGGAGACCGTAGTGATGATGTGTCGGAAAAAGTTAAGCCAGCTACGACAGACAAAGCATGGTCTACTACACGTGCGAAGCCGGGGCGGGTCGCTAGTTTTCACATTAAAAAAGTAGCATCTTATTCGTCTCATTATTTGTACTCATTAGAAAAAGTAACGTTAATAAACAAGAGGCTTTCATGTACTGAAGAAATAAAGTTTTCTTATGATAATTGCATCGGTACCTACTTCCTTCACTCTTCTATATCTAGCGTTGTAGCGATGACAGTTCAGTGGTTAGCGCGGTCGGTTCGCATGCCGAAGGGCGTAGGTTCGCACCCCAACAATGAGCTTGAGCTGCCGGTGACGGAAAACATCGTAAGGAAACCTTAGCATGGCGGTAGGGTACTTTCTAGTACTCGGCTGGCAAGCTACCACCCTCAAGTTGAAAATCTGCCGCCAAGCATCTAACGGTGTGTTCCGGCAGCCTCACTTGAGAGCCAGTTCTACTCCAGGCTAGGTGTGCTTTACCATCTTTGACCACACCGTCGCTTAACATCAGGTGAGCTGTGGTCAAACTCCTAGCCTGTTAATCATTAAAAAAAAATTCGAGTACGGAGAAAGATCAGGCGTGCTGTCCAAGGATAGTGACTTCTGCCATATTCATTGAAGCGTAGATATACTGACTCAAGCCAGCCCAATGATTTTCCAAGAGTGTATTGTCCGGAGCCCATGTGACTCGATAAATTGCCAATTGTTGAACAGTTTTTATTGCTTTACGATCGTGTTACATCAGTTAATGGACTGAATCGAAACATAGTCGAAGTGACATCACTTCTTTATGAAAAGATATTTTTTTGCGGTGCTATCCCGTCAACTGAAGACGGAAGAGGTGACATTTCGCAGATAAATTGAGGTAACGTTGTTACAAATGATCGCTGTTCATTTTCTTATTAACTTTTTTGTGTAAGTATTGTTATTGTTTCACGTGTATGTTTTTTTTTATGGTGGACAGGCTAGGTGTTTGACACAAGCTCACCTGATGTTAAGTGACGGTGTGGTCGGAAATGGTAAAGCACACCTACCCTGAAATGAAACTAGCTCTCAAGTGAGGCTTCCGGAACAGATCGTTAGATGCTTGGCGGCAGATTTTCAACTTGAGGATGGCAGCTAGCCAGCCGAGTACTAGAAAGTACCCTACCACCATGCTATGGTTTCCTCACGATGTTTTCCTTCACCGACAGCTCAAGCTCATTTTTAGGGTTTGAACCCACGCCCTTCGGCATGCGAACCGACCGCACTAACCACTGAGCATTCATGGCTACATCGCTAATATAATTTATAATGTAGTTGTCGTAATGACATCTCACAAATATAACATGACGTCATATTCAATTGAATACGTAAGCGGATAGATAATATTAGCTTCAATTGAAATGAAACTTATATTGTGTAAGTAAATATTAATTAACACACTGTTCTAGTTTATTGCTTGTAGTATTTGCTGCGATGTGTTTTTCAGTTCTTGGCACACCGTTCCAAAGCTTTAAATGGGTTAATAGATATGAGTTATAATTATGTATTATATATTGAAATTAAATTGAAACGGATTTACAGGTATGAATAGTTTTAAGTGTTAGTATTGGTCTTTTGGCCGAAATGGCTAGACAGACAGTAAAATGTTAAATTTAGAATAGAATATAACTTTATTATACACCAAAAACAAATTACAATGAAACAGATCACAATGAATACAAATATGAAACAAAAAAAAATAATAATAAAAAAAGAAGATATGTCGTTTGAAATGTGAGTTACCGCAAACAAAGACCAAAATAAATGCCAGTAGCTGTGATTTCACTGTAAAATTATGCTCCATTTGTCCATAAATGGAAAAAAAACATTTGTATGGAAATCGAACCACCTTAAAAAAAAGTTTTACATACAAAAAAAGCAGTCGCGGAGACTGCCGATAGATGTGACAATGTTGATAGCAGCATACATTGGTGACGAGAACGTATTTCCCCTACCAAACAATAGTTCAACGCGGCTAAAGAAGTTTTCACTTCAACATGTAAATATCTACTCTATAAAATAATAATAACAATAAATAACGTAGGACACTGTGGGAGCCAGATAACTAATACATACTTACATACTTTTACTTTACCTGGTTCCCTTTACACAAACCTTGCTTAGTTCGAGGCTAGATGGCGCTTTGTAAGTTGGATTAAGACTATATTCCGGTTCTCTTTATATATTTTAACGACCTTTAAAACGTTTTCGGACTTTTATTATTTAACAATAGGCATACCTATAACAAGTTTATATTTATTTTGAACTGGCAAACATTTTATTATTGAATTATTCAAAACAAATTCCGTTGAAAAATTATAAAAACAGTTTTAAATGTGTACATTTAATTGAGTTCCTTTTGGCATACTACATAAATTTGATTATAATTTAATCAAAAATGTAAATTTATTTTTCGGATTTAAAAAAAAAACAATACAATCTAGGTAGGTACTTTAAAGACTTATCGAAATTTAAAGACCGACATAAGTATTGTAGTGTACCTACATACATACAACTATATGTTTATAGTAATTTATACACTATACATTATACAATACATATTATGTATAGGTATGCAAGTCGAGTTATATAAAATTGTGTAGGTTTTCCTTGTTAGCTATTGATAACGATTGAACTGTTATTTTAACACGTAGGTCAACAATATGGGTTTGTATAAGTTTAGTTAAAACCGTTAGTTAAATATTTTTAATAGTTGTCAGGCTAGATGTTTGACTACTGCTCAACTGATGTTTGAGGTCGAAAATGATTAAACACACCTGGACATGCACCATGAGCTCTTATTGCCATTCAAGGCGGTCACGAAAATATTACGTGACTGCGATCGCGAAGCATTTTTCGTGATTTCCTAACTTGAATGGCAATAAGAGCTTACGGTACCATCCCTGAGTCTGGAACGGGAAATGGCTCTCAATTGAGGCTACCGGGACACACAGTCAGGTGCGTGGCGGCAGATTTTCAATTTGATATAGCAAGTCAACCAAGTACTAGGAAATACCATCACAGGCAGCTCAAGCTAATTGTAGAATATTTGTATAAAGACATATTGTGAACTATAAATCGTGAAATTAAACAGTACCTAGTATTTATGATAATTACATAAGACATATATTTTTACAACAATAAAATTATATTTTGTGTACCTATCTATACTGTATTACCTTTAATGCAAATTAAAGTTATTATTATTTGAACCTACGCCCCTCGACGTGCGATCTGACCGCGACAACCACTGAGCTATAATAGCTACTACTTTTACTATCAGTTATCTGACTTCCATACCACAAGCTTTGCTTAGTTTGGGGTCAGATGGCGCTGTGTGTAATGTGTATATATATATATACATACATACAGAACACCTAGACACAGAACAAACATCTATTTTCCTCACACCAATGTAAGTCCTAAGTGGGAATCGAACCTACCTCAGTTCTCGAAGCAGCTACTAATCGAGTTAACATGGCAGATAAGTAATTAAGAATCGTCGCAAAAACTTTTTCGAAACCAATCGTTCATTCCACCTTATTTTTAAAAGGCACTTTTTTATCACAATAAATGCATTTAGAAAGCCGTAAATGCAATTTTATAGAGCAACGCATGTCACAGCACTAAGGCGGAGGACCTGTCAACTTTCCCAGCACCATCTGCGGCTTGCAAACCGGATCCGATATAGTTCTACCATCTTATTTGTAATGTTGCCCCAAAAAAAAAAAGGAACTACAGTGAAACCTTGTTAAATAGGACCTCGATAAGTGAGAAATCTCTATTATTGAGAATTCCAATGAGGTCCCGGCACTTTTTCGTCGAATTACCTCTGTTAATAGGACTTTTCGAACCTGGTTAAATGAGATTTGATTTCTAGGATTTCTTCGATGTTTACCTCTATAATTGGGACTATGTAGCTCAATTCCCTGCATAAGTGAGACATTTTATCAGGTTGGGACAGGTTTCGACACGTTTGTTTACAAACATTTGAATTTCTTTCGCACGTCCTTTGTGTGTCAGTACTTTCCAGAATAAAAGTGTACAAAATGTCCAAACGTAAATATAACACATTACTCTAGTATAAATGGAATAACGGTACATTTCGACCTCTTTAAATGAGACAACTATAATTTTAAACCTGTCTAATTGGATTTTTTTTTTTTTTTTTTATTGTAGATAGGCTTGCGTTTGACCGCCATCCCGCCTGATGTTAAGCGAAGATGCGGTCTACGGTGATAAATGAAAACATCTTCAAATGGTACAAAATTGGTCTCATGAGATCCCAATTAACCAGGTTTCACTGTATTTATCGGTCGGCCGTGAGCTTTGTCTAATGTCTCCAACTCATTCATACTCGTAATGCTGGGATGGATTGCGTGTAACCTGTGCTGTGGTATTGCCAAGATGGGTTCTACGATAACTACGTTTGCGAACACTAACTACGTATACACGTTGATGTTGATTTACAATAAATATAATTTTGATCAAATATGTGTTTTGTTTAAAATATTTCTCAAAATATGCAATAAAATTAAATGTTAGCAGAATTTTGGTATAATAATCGAATTTTCCTTTTAGTATTTTTTAGTACTGGCAACAGAATTTGTTGGTATGTTTCCGAATTTCAAAACGGTCACACTGAGGCCTATGTCCAGCAGTGGACGTCCTACGGCTGATACTATGATGATTTATTGAAGTACATTTCTGTGTTGTCTAGTTCCCATGCCGGAATTCGAATTTAGCAATTGTGGCATTCCATCGACGTGAAATTGTAGCGGTATACAGTATTGTACAATAAATAGCGAATACCTACCTGCCCAAGTTTAATCGATCTTAAATGTCGTGCCTAAGTTAGAACAAGACCATCATAGCATGTATTATATATATCTCTATGTATTAAAAGGAAATTTTCAACTATATTAACTAAGTTAAAGTTCTAAAACTTGAAGCTATGTCGTGAGAATTGGGTCTTTGAAATTCATAACATATTCTACACTAAGTTATATGTACATTTTTAATTTATTTATTTATGGTTGACAGGCTAGGTGTTTGACCACAGTTCACCTGATGTTAAGTGACGGTGTGGTCGAAGATGGTAAAGCACACCTAGCCTGGAATGGAACTGGCTCTCAAGTGGGGCTGCCAGAACACACCGTAAGATGCTTGCAAGTAAAATTATTTTTACGTTGTTGTGATGAAACGACAATTAACGACAAATGTTGCCCAAAATCAGTTTTCACAAGTTTTTTGCGTATTCTTCGACAAAGATACCTTGTAGTACCATTGTCTACGTATATTCATGAAATGCAATCCGACTTCAATTATGTTACCACTTTCCACGAATTCAGCACAACTGTAGACAGGGGGAACTGTTTCAGCTAAAGTTCAAGCTATTTTTTCACTTATATGCCATGGATATAAAAGCGAATTTTCCTACATAGCCCTGGCAGGGATGTCCTTGGCATTTATGGTAAATGATGGGAACCCGTTTAGACTTGGAATCAGACACGATTAGCCTATGAATGGTGTGGTGTATAACTTTCTGTTATAATAACTATTGACTAGCTGCCAATTGGTAGTTGAACGTCAGACATCTGCAGAGCTGTATAGATTTTAGAATATTTTGTTGCGATGATAGCTCAGTGGTTAGCGCGGTAGGTTCGCATGCCGAAGGGCGTGGGTTCAAACCCCAACAATGAGCTTGAGCTGCCGGTGAAGGAAAACATCGTGAGGAAACCATAGCATGGTGGTAGCGTACTTTCTAGTACTCGGCTGGCTAGCTACCACCCTCAAGTTGAAAATCTGCCGCCAAGCATCTAACGGTGTGTTCCGGAAGCCTCACTTGAGAGCCAGTTCCATTCCAGGCTAGGTGTGCTTTACCATCTTCGACCGCACCTTCACTTAACATCAGGTGAGCTGTGGTCAAACACCAAGACTGTCAACCATAAAAAAAAAAAATATTGCGCTGATTTCAGTTTTTTATTTTTTATTTCAGCTCCACAGACACCGGGTTCCGTGACCTTCGTTAACTTAACATTACACATACACAAACACACATACACACAATTACACATGTACCAGGTATGTATATGTACCTATATACAATTTAACCATGTTCGAAAAGTCCCATTAACAGAGGTAATTCGATGAAAAAGTGCCGGGACCTCATTGGAATTCTCAATAATAGAGGTTTCTCACTTATCTAGATCTTAATGTTTTATTTATCTTAGATGTACTTCCCCGTCTGACAGCCCCGTTGGCTCTTTTTTTTTTTATGTAAAAGTAATGAGACGATCGAGATGCTCTCCCGATGGTAAGAGATAACGCCTGTCCATGACCATTGCAGCAATACACAGAACTTTGAGTAACAACACAAAGTCCGGGGCATCGCTGCTTTGGCGCTCATTACTTTGAGACTAGATTGGTCATCATTTGCCTTGAGAGCTGTAGGGTTCATCAGGACATCGTCGTCGTCGTCATTTACTTGATGGTAGATCGCCTTAGCAGGAGGTCGTCTAAGTAGGTACCACCGCAGTACCAGTTATTCTACCGCTAAGCAGTAGTGTGTAAACAGCAGTGTCAGCAGCTAGCGAAATTACTGGGCTGTTGAGACAAACCATCGAAGTCTCAAAGTAAAGAGCGCCAAAGCAGTGATGCCCTGGACTTTGTTTTGTTACTCAAAGTTCTATGTACCACTGCAATGGTCATGGACATGCGTTATCTCTTACCATCAGGAGAGCGTCTCGCTCTTCTCATTACATTTTAAATTGTTCTTCTCAAACATGTACCTTCTCAGGTAAATTAATATATGGCACAACGAAAAATGTATTGAAAACTTTATGATATAATGTTACATGAGATTTTTGAAATTGTGGTAGCATATTCTTAAGAACGTGAAAATTTGCAAAACTAAATGCCATGAAAACGAATTGGCGTAATTTTCGCACGACGACGTTTAATCTTCACAGGACCAAAATCAGATTGCTTTTTATTTAATACGCAAAGATATTGCGTGGCAAAATATTTTAACTTAGTAAGTGATATGCAATGACACCGGTCAAGTCTCGGCTGCTTCTGAACCTAACCCAAGTAAATAAATATAAATAAAATAAATAAATATCGTAGGACATTACACAAAGCGCCATCTGACCCCAAATTTAGCAAAGCTTGTGTGATGACAGTCAGATAACTGATAGAATATATAATATATACTTTTTTTTTGTAAATGTATACTTATAATACATACAGAACACCCAGACATAGAACAAACATTCGTTGATACATAAAATGTACCTATACCGTCTGTTTCTTATGTTATCTATCGTGTTTTTCTTTTCTTGGTTGCCTGGAAGAGATCATTATTAGCGATAAATAAATATCGTGGACTATACACATAGCGCCATCTGACCCCAAACTAAGCAAAGCTTGTGTGATGGAAGTCAGATAACTGATAGAATACACAAATACTTCTTTTTTTTGTAAATACATACTTATAATACATACAGAACACCCAGACACAGAACAAACATGTTTGTGTTTATTCACAAAATGTTTGCCCTGAGTGGGAATCGAACCCACGCCCTACAGCTCTCAAGACAGATATACTACCAATGAGCCAACGGGGCTGTCTATAAGCGATAACTGTAACTGATAACTGTTAGCGATAAGGCCGCCACATGTGGCTCTAATTCATAAGGTTCTTTTGTTCTCTGTTTATGGTGTGCACAATAAAGAGTTTCATCTATCTATCTTATCTATCTATACTAGTCTATCTATATAGTTAAATATACATGTCATAAATAAACATTTCCCGCACTGCTCCACTACCAAAATAACCTACTCAGTTTTTGTTAATGTAAAAGCAATGAAACGAACGAAACTGCCTCGGGATGGTAATAAAAACGGTTGTCCAAGACATTGAACATTGCAGCGGTACTCAGAACTTAGCACAACAAAGTTAAGTCACAAGCATCGCCGCTGTTTTGGCGCTCATCGCTTTAAACCATTCGATGGTCAGTCTAAATAGCGCTGCAGATCCTACAAACTGGAACACAGCAAAGCGGTAGACTTGTAGCCAACTGTCAACTTGCACGGTTCAACGACCCCAGTCAAATTAAATTGATGATGTTAAGAGTTGAGTCAAACGGTGGCTGGCTATTATAAATATTTTCGGTTTGTGTCGACTAGGAAATTAACAGATGCACAACTGTAAAGAAACTAAGAGATTTACTAGCAGATCAGCGGTCAGCAATCTTGGTCGCAAGGTGGCAAAATAATTGATTGATTCAGGCGTTACTTTGCGGAAGTTCATTTTGAATATTCAAGGTATATATTTAGTTTATTTCCGCTTTACAGTCGTTCCAGTTACAACAGTGACTTAAATTTAACTAATTTGACAACAACTTATGAATTAAAACCTAATCTCAGTTAATATCTACAAATAATTTGACAAACTTAAAAAATATAATTTTGGCAAAATTAAGTAAAGTGTGATATTAACTCTAGAATCTAAATGTACATACATACATATAATTGGATTATTTAATGTGTACACAATCTGGTTCCCATAGTACAAGCTTTGCTTAGTTTGGGGCTAGATGGCGCTGTGTGAAACGACCTAAGATATTTATCCTCACACTAGTGCGTATAAAAACTGCACTATTTTAAAGACAAGCTTTCGAAAAAAACACAAGTTTTGAATACAGAGCACGATACGAAACATTCCCGCTTAAAACTCTCCGAGTTGTACTTTTGTCGCTGCCAAGTCTGCAGCTAGAAGAGCGCGGTGCCCACGTTATTTCCCCGGAGCGGGATAATTTTAGATGCGTGCATCGTCGACTAGCTTGTGACATAACTGCGGCATTGAGATTTGGGAAGTGCATGAAACCATTGTAATACATGTGAACGCTGGGTTGAGCCACCTTTTTTCTGCCTAGCAATCGCTCTGACTTGATTCAGCGTCTGAATTCTTGCTATGATATCTTCACTTAGGACCTACATAGTGAGTCGGTTATTCCTCATTATAATCTCTTACGACGTCAAGCCATGGCCAATTTGGCCACGACTTCTTGCTTCACGGATGGTACCTGATTGTCGACATACTCCGCTAGCTTATTAGCTATTCTAAAATTATATATCTACTAATATTATAAAGAGGACAGATATATATTTTTGTATATTTACGAATTATTTCTATTTAAAAATTATTTCTTCATTAGAATGCTACATTCTCTCCGAGTAGCATAGGCTGCATTTATTACTCGAATTTAATCCCACTAATATTATAATCGTGAAAGTTTGAATGGGTGTTTGTTACCCTTTCACGCAAAAACTACTGAACGGATTTGGATGAAATTTGGTATGGAGGTAGCCGAGACCCCGGATTAGAACATAGGCTACTTTTTATCACGAAAAACATGTAGCGGGTAACACCGCAGGGCGCAGCTAGTTAAAAAATAAATGTCCACCCGTGCGAAGCTAGGACAGGCCGCTAGTAAATTATAAAACAATAAATATCCTAGGACATTTCACATCATCCATCGCGCCATCTAGCCTCAAATTAAGCAAAGATGGTACTTTGCTAACCAGATATATTACTATCTCATATATACCTACACTATGAAAGCAGTCACCCGACTAGTACATAAAGGAAACGGTAGATGGACCGTGTCGAGATAGATCTGCAGCAAACTCAGCAGCTAAAACAGTGAAAGAGAAAAGTCGTACGTTGTATAGAGGTATAAAAGACCCGCGTGGAGACTAACGTATAATTTTCTATTATATTTTTTTAAGTATGTACATAATTTACATACAACCCTTACATCCCTAAACCTAACCAAAACGCGTAACCAGCAAAGTGAACGTAATTCGTTACGTAAACATGTCGTAAGGCTATCTATTCACGGGGAGACACACGCACGACATATCAGATGTAACAACTGCACTTGAAAACTATGTACATTTCCTATTTTAATACAGTAAACATTTATAATAATGTAGATGATTTTAATCATAGCATACTTTTTGGCTCGGAAAAATAAACGATGCTTATATCGAATTGAAAAACATTTCTGTGTTCCGGTTGGAATGTTACTGCAGCTAGCGAAATTACTGGGCTATTGAGATTAACTATCAAAGTCTCAAAGTAATGAGCGCCAAAGCAGTGAAGCCCTAGACTTTGTTTTGTTACTCAAAGTTCTGTGTATCGCTGCAATGGTCATGGACAGGCATTATCTCTTACCACCAGGAGAGCGTCTCGTTTGTCTCATTACATTTTGCATTAAAAAAAAAGATGCTCGCCAGTGAATAGCCGACTTACACGCATGACGTACACAGCGTGTGCGATATATCGATTATTTTTTCAATTCGCCAGACCGCCGGGTATTGACGGGACGGCGGCGACCGTGCCAATAAAGTTAGCGTAAATAGATATAATGAATACGTAATGGCAATCGGGGGATTTTATTTGTATACTTTTGGAAGGGATTAGAGAGAGGTCGGTTTAGAGATTTGGGATAACCAATCAAAAGTTGGAAGTATTGATTGGGTTGCGGAAAGTTGGAATGATTAACTTTTTAGACAGGAACAGAATAATAACTACAATCTATTGAAGTGCTCAAGCTGAATATACCTATAGCATTTTTATTTTATGGTTAACAAACTTGGTGTTTGACCGCAGTTCACCCGATGTAAAGTGAAGGTGTGGTCGAAGATGGTAAAGCACACCTAGCCTGGAATGGAACTGGCTCTCTTTTGTAAAAGTAATGAGACGAACGAGACGCTCACCATGGTAAGAGATAACTCAAATCCATGACCATTGCAGCGCTACACAGAACTTTAAGTAGTAAAACAAAGTCCAGGGCATCGCTGCTTTGGCGCTCATTACTTTAAGACTTTCGATGGTTAGTCTCAATATCCCTGTAATTTCACTATCTGCAGTACCCTTCCATTCGAAACACAGTTGATGTTTACACACTACTGATTAGCGGCAGTATATCTAGTACTGCGGTAGTAGTAGTAGTACCTGGACTGGAAGGTGATCTACCACCAAGTAAACTAAATTGATCCGTCTAAGGAATGCAAAAATGATTCCATCCAAACATCATTATGGTAGAAAGGTGCAATAGTACTTAACATTATAGTAATAGTACAGTTAGTAGTAGTTTTAGTACTTAATATTATTGTACACTAACGATCCGCCCCGGCTTCGCACGGGTGAATTGTAGATACTAGTTTGGAGCATATGCAAGTATTATACAGTATATAAGCCCTCCTATTGAAATTAAACTGTCTATTCCCACCACGAAGTACCTATATTGTTATTTTAGTCTATAACAAGTTTTATGATATCATTAGTAGGTATATTACTCTTGTATAATTGTCTTAACAGTAAAAAAATATTATATTAAAATTATTATTGATGGAAAGCGCATTAAAATCAGTTGCGTAGTTTAAAAGATCTAATCCTACAGATGGCGGGAAACGACTTATTTTTCTACTATGTAGGCAAGGGAAGCGGAGCGTCGGTCGTCCAGCCGCAAGATGGGTCGACGATATTGTGACCGTCGCGGATCGAACCTGGACCAGATTGGCACAGGACTAAGGCAGATGGTTTGAAAAGAGACAGGCCTATACCCAGCAGTGGGATAAAGAACGCTGTGGATGATGATGATGATGAGACAAGGGTTAGTAGTACTTTACATTTCTGGTTACGGTAATCAAGGGCTCTCCTAGATTATTACAGGGAATCATAGTGTGGAGACCAGTGGTTTTACAATATATATATTAACAGTTTTGTGGCAATTAATTAATAAACGTAATAGGGTAGTAACGTACGCACATGATTTTTAATTATGCAAAGGTTATGAATTGATTACAAGAAGTAAAACAGACAAAAATAGTATGGAAACAAATGTGTAAAAAACACGATAAAGTCAAACTTAAAATTACGAACATCGTCAATTGTACATTAATATGTAGGTATGTATGTTAGTTACAAAATTTTACAAACTAAAAGTAACGTAACATTATCATTAAGTTATCATCACGTTCTACGCCAAAACAGATAATGCAATTATGGTAATCATTACTAACCTACTTACAATGTTAAATGAATTAATAAAAATAAACGGGCGCCTAGCAGTTGCACAAATGTTTACGGTAAACAAACAAGTCACAGATTTTATCAGCTTAACAGGAAAAAATTGACGAAAAAAAAACGGTATATATATGTACCAGTCGAAAAATACGATGAAAAGGAAACTGTTCGTGCGGAAGGTCCAGTCAATACTTTATGCATGAATTGGCCTATGTTACGTACATACACCCAGTAAGTTTTATTTTTGTATATTTGAAAATAAGTTTGCATATACATGTATTTTATTAGAAATAGGTTTGCGTTTGACCTCTATCTCATCATGTGAGTGAACTTAGCAGATCAATGTCCAGCAGATCAAAAATAAATGGGAGTTCTCTTCGCATGCAGGTGAGTTCTACAGTTCCTGATACTTTTTGGAAATATACCTAATATAAAAATATCAGTTGTCAAAATGATCTGCCAACTTTTGCCTCGCAAAGATGCGGTCTACGATGGAGCACGTTTGCCTAGAAAAAACTTATTCACTCGCGACTTGAAAACACTCAGATTGTATCTATCGTGGAACACCCACTCGGGCTGCAAATTCTTTTGTTTAGTGATTCGTATGACGAAGGTGGAATCGAAACGTTTAGTTTGAGTTTTGAAAATATCAACAATGGAGCGGTTTCGCTTTTATATGACTGTCATCTAGGCGACGAGTGACGCGGTCTAGGATGAAGTGCACTTTTCTAGAAAAACAAAATTTAACCGCGGTTCGAAACTTGTATTACAAGTTGTATTTGTCAGGCTAAAAAATAGAATGCGCTTCACAAGTAGGTACATTTCAATATAATATATCCAATATGAGTGTCTTCAGGTGTCTTTAGCTGAGTTTTCTCAATTGAAGATTGTATCAAATCAGATGAGATTATGGTCAGAGTAAAGCCTAATATTTTAATAAAATTAGTAAAACACACCTACTCAGCATGTCAGTACAGATAGTTCAGCATTGCGTCTTCAGAAATATAAAAGGTACTTTTACTTGGACTCTCAATTTTAATTTTGGATCAAAAGATCTTGAGCCTATAAACTGCCGCAGAGCTATCTCATTTACTAATTTAGTGAGAAAGAGTCTCAACCGTGTCTGAATTCTTCCAAAGGTCTTTCTTACTCTGAGTAAGAAAGACCTTTGGAAGAATCCAAGTCGAAGCCATTGTGATTTTATGATATTGGTAAATAAAAAAACTATTATTGATACTACCAATATAAGATTACTATGATTTAGGTGAGCATACAAGTAAAAATTTTTAAAAACATGTTTGCTATACATATATCCTATTTTTAAATCCCCTATTTTTTAAACGAAGTCTTGTTTTTTTTTATACGTAACTTTTGAAAAATATATGTTTCAAAAGTTTGAAAAACATATCTTTCAAAAGTTTGAAAAATATATCTTTCAAAAAATTTTACAAATAGTTAAATAGTTTCAAAAAGTTTTTTAAATTATTTTCAAAAGTTTGAAAATAATTTTTAAAAAGAAACCACAACACATAAAGACAAACACAAGTTTTAAAACTGCACATAGATGACATTACAATAGGTAACAAATAAACATTGGCTGAAAGCTGAAAAACATCAATAGGGATTCCCTGGTCATTTTATATGATTTTATGAGTAAGTGTTGAGGTGTGTTTCGATTCAGGGTTAAAATGGCAGGGCAAAACTAGTACAAAATATGTAAACATTTCTGCTGACTAACCAACTATTTAAAATAAGTAGGTGTGCCTTGAACATGTAATATTTTTAAACTATGACACACTTACCAAACAACAGATGTGCGCCGTGTTGTGTATTATCTTGTCAGTTTTTAATTGATATCTATAATATTTTATTTGGCAAGCAATGGTATACATATTCCTAGATTAATCTGACAGAATTAATATTTATCCATGCCTTTTACTATGAAAAGGATAAGGATCTTTACATTAAAATCTTATTACCGCTAAAGCTTTTGACAGAATTAGATAACACAAGGAAAATACTAAGTTAGGGTAATTCCACTAAGTACTATGATTCAAAAATATAAATATATTTTATATTTTTAAAAATATAAAATATAATTTAAAAATATAAAATATAACGGTCAACAAAAAAAAGAAAAAAAAATTGACCAGTAGCATTTATTTATGTCCTATGTTAAAATCTATTTAGTGAGATTTTTCTTTAGATGCTATTTAAATACAATGATTCAAATGAAAATTAATCAAATATCATGTTGCTCCTTTTAAATATGTAGAAAACTAAATATCAAATCGTGAATTGGTTCTGAATTTGCATCAAGAAGAAATCTACATAATAAAATTATTTAAAACTTGATTCCAATGCAATGCATAATATTAGCACTATAATTAGACATAGTAAGTTTCTAGATGTTTGTTTCTAGTTTTTTTTTTTAGTTTCTTGTACAATTTGCCATGTATGCCCATTTTGACTTAACATACCTTTATGTAACAGAACAATGGTTCTTTTTATAGGCTTGTAAGTGATTCACTTAAATTACAACACTTCCTTTTCGGCATTATTATATATATTACTTGATACATTAACTATATAAACTGTGTAGGTAATATATGAACAACTTCTGTGAAAGATTATGTCTCCTTGACCGATTTACAAAATTGAGACAGTGTGCAAAACTCAACAAGAATAACTTTTTAGTCGAGAACTATACAATTTTTATGCAACAATTAAGGGTATTATTGTTATTTATAGTAAGCATTAATTTTGTTCATTACTGAGCTAAACCTGATTGATCAGACTACAAGTACTCATTGAAGGCATTTTTTTTTCTTGTTACAAAATTATTTCCCCAAAAGGTTTTTGCAAATTTTTGGTTCCAATCATCCAATGATGGTATCTACTGCAAGTCATATTCTAATAAACCGTGTTCTGAAACATGCAAAATAAGTAATATGAAATATAAATAAAATATACATTTACCTAGAATTAGTGATTATGGATTGTTGGTTGGTATTGCTCCACACCACACCTAGGGTTTTCTGGTAACGTGGTTGAAGATGGTATAGCTTAACCAGTGATATTTAAGTGTAGTTTTACTTATAAATGTTTTCCCAATGTTGATTTAGACTAAGTGGTGATAACTTAACGATTGGTGGTATGGCTGAAGGGAAAGAAAAATTGTTTAAAAAAAAAAGAAATGAAGGTGTCTTCTTAACTTTTATGAAAATTAACTTACTATAAACACTACTTTTACCACCTGCAACTAACCCAGAGTTAGTATAAGTCTTACTACTTCCATTTAGAATCAGAAACCTACTTTTTTACATGTTTCAATTAAAATTAACCCAGATATGGAATCAATTTGAGAGTCAGCAGATTCAGTGGATATGCTACGCTGACCACACTTTCTATCAGAACTAGGTTGCTTGCTTTTACACAATCCACTATAACTCTAGCAAACTGTAATCTTCAGATTAATCTGATATGGAGTTTCATAACTTAGTCTGAGCTTATCTAGGTTGTAATAATATCTGATAAGCAGTGACAATTTGTTGTTGATTGTTATTTTTGTTATGGATATGTTATTGTATTTGGTTTTATTGTTACAATAACATTTTAGGATACTTATTTTGGCACCTGCCTAGTGGAGAAATTCATTAATTTGTAATAATGCTTCGACTAGACAATGTTTACAATTCATAGTTTTTGTATTTGTCTATTATCAATAATGACCAGGGAATCACGAAGCAAGTAAATGTGGACTTACCTTGAAGATGGGCCTAGGATGTCTCGGTTGTGTGGGGGCAGGGGCCGTGGTGGTAGCCGCGGGTGCCGGCGCCGGTGACGTCACATGGTCAGCCGGCAGAGACTCCGGGACAGTCTGAAGGGTCGGCCGCATAGTCGTCGACATTTTCGGCAAATCACTAGTTCAAACACTTGTAACACCTCCCTAGGCGGCCCGCGCCGTTCGCATCCTCCGCGGCGGCCTCGCTCGTAAGCTCAGACCGCCCGACCGGTCCCGGCGCTCACCAGGACTCCACAGCACCACCGCACGCGAAACAACAACGCCCATCTAACCGCATTTTACACCAGAAAATAACATTGCAGAGTACTAAAACAACGGCTGCTACACGTAACGAGTACCTGATTCACTTTCACGTATATGCTAACGATCACCGAGATGGAAAACGGAAATAGACACGCAAAAAACTATTAGAAAGCTTACGGTGTCTTCTCCCGACTGTCACATAAACACTATGAAGGAATTCGCAGTTTCAGGTGAATAACGGCGCGCGAACTAGTTACTATAGTATGACGGGCTTGGCCGAGCTGTACAATGGCGTACGGTGCCCAGAAGTTAGTCTATTTAATATTAAAAATCACAAATATTCACTATATTTCGCTAAAAGTCCTCACATTCCTGAATTCACTCTCAAGATGGCGGATTTTATTTTCTAGGCAATCCTCGTAAAGGGGCACAAGGCTGACACGAAAACATCAACCGGCTCTCTATCAATCCCTTTCTTTTTCCAGGATATAAAACGAGACAGTGATATGAGAAGTCAACCAAGTTGAGATAGGTATGTACATCACAAAAAAATGCTAAAGGTAAAGGAGCATGCGCAATTAAAAAATTCAGAACGCATCTTTACGTTTTGTTTTTACGTGTAAACTGTGCATGAAGTGTTATTTATTCATGGCAGGCAGTATGGCTTTACAGCTTTAGCCAGCCCGATGGGGCAAATTATTTAAAAAAAAGTATGGATGTGTAATAATCGTAGAAGGCGAACTATAAATAAATAAATTAGCACGTATATACTAGAAATTATGGAAAAAAAGTATCTTCCATTCCATGTGTATGTAATTACGTATGGGATTTCTTTAGGCCATGTCATTCCTGGAAATTTATTTAGTTCAAGTTCAAGTTCAAGTGTTTTATTCGCTCAAGATGTGGTTACATTTTTGATCTTAAATATATAATACTAGTACAGCACTTCTTAGTCTAATTGGCATGCGAATTTACAATATACCTAATAGCTAAAATCTGTATTATATGTATTAAAATAATGTACGACAAAAATTTAATAAAGTCATATTGAATATCAAAGTTAGAAAACTACACATGTCATGCGAAAGCATTTCGATTACAAAGTAAATAACGTATGATAATGATGCCCTGGACAAAAAAGTGGTTTTTTTTTTTCCTTTTTTTATTATACGCTCCACAGTCGCTGGGGTCCGTGACCTTTGTCAACTTTAGTTACAATTTTTTTTGTAACTAAAGTTGAACTGAAAGTGGTTCCGACTATGAGCTCAGCTGTAGGAATACATAGTTTGCATGGACAACAACACTCAGGAGATGTCTGCAATTTACAATATATTTTAAAGTCATGACCATTATCAGTACTCATGGTACATACTATATCCTGCGAAGGTATTGCGCATAGATTTAACTTAGTGCCGAATGAGTTAAAATACGTACTGAGTCTGCATTGTTCTTCACGCAGTGGTTTGGTAGAAATTCAAGATTTGCTGTTTTCTATGGATATATATGTAAATCTATATCAATATTTTGAATGCAATTCTGGCACAAAATTCTAAAATATTTTATTTAACGTTTCGCCAGGCCTCCACCAATATTGGTACGTGAAATAGTAACCGTCGTGCGTGCTGTGGAGGCATATCCTCATATCCTATCTTTTCCAAGCCATGAGTGGTTTCATTTAGAATTCTGGCAATATTTTTGTTTTATTTATAATTATAATGCGGCTAAAGGACTAGTATCCATGGCCAAGAATAAATTAAAAAAATATATTTTAAGATTGGTTCAATTTAATTTTGGGGCAACATTGTTTTCTTTTTCTTGTCGCGTTGCGATCTTTTGTGTTTTTAGCGGGAATGCGAAAATAGTCGTGTCACGCCATTTTTTTTTTCAAAACTTGTATTTTTCGATTGTTAACATTAAAATATAGTATTGTTTGATTTATGGAGCGAGTGTGGGAAAGTCACATAATGTGGTGAAACATGACTATTCGTGTTCTTTTCGAAATTCCATGGAAACTTATAGTAAAGACACCATCACTTTACAGAGGCATAAGTCTAAACTTGAATGATGCGGACTGGACTTGACCAAGACTGGACTTTGACTGTAACTATGTGAGACTTATGTCTAAAACCAAAGTACTTAATATTATAAATTTTAGGCAGTGAGTACGTTGTAACCATTTGCCGATTAATTAAAAAAATAAAACGCCATCTTTGTCAAAATGGCTGCCTTGTTGTTAGCGACTGTTGAGTGCTTGTTTGGATTATAATATTTGTTTTTAATTATTAAAGTTTCATTTGATCATTTGTGCATGGTATCGAGAATTTAGATGCGCAGTTGATTTACCAGGTAAGTGATAACATTATTACGCACGTGCAATCGTAACGAAACGTTTTCTGCATCTCGGCACCACAACGTGAGCATATTCTTTTCCGTTGCATTTTACTTAGTTTGCCAGTGATTTCGCAAAAAAACTGTTCTCTCCTCTTTGATATACTATTTTCTTCTTCATACGTGTTAAATATTCTAGGCTTACATGGCGTTTATGTACATATTTATGTAAGACATGACCTTACTCTTATACGTCGAACAACAAAAGAAATCTATGTATTGTGAAAAAAATCGTATGTTTCTGGTATTTTTGCTAGTAGTCCTAATCTCGTCGGGTGAATTTGTAATTGCGTCGTGTTATTTTTGCTTCAACCGTCATAAGGGTAGGTGAATGAACTAGATAATGACTGATGTACTTTTTAATAACATGGTAAATAATGGCAAATCTAGAAAGCTTGATTTCTAGAAAAAGTGGAACATCGCAAAGCTGTGTCTTAAAATCTTCATGTATTGCTGAAGAACTTATATTTAATCAATGACTTGACTATTTATGTAGTGTTATTTTAATATTTATTTAAATATTTGATGATGTGGTTGTAGCACATGCTGATGCATCTTCATTACACAGCATTTAGTATTTTAGTCTAACAAAATTATCATCTTCTTCCTATGCATATTATTTTTTCAATGTTTCAATGTGAAAGTGAGATTTTGTTAATTTAATTCATAATATGAGCTCTTATTTGTTACATCTATAATTGTCTTGCGGACTTGTCATAGTATAGATTCATTAAAAGTTAATATTTTCAAACCTATTACATTTTGATTGCCTTATTTGTGTTGTATATAGGTTTATTTACTATTTTTGTCATACAATACTGTTATAGCATTAGATAAGGACACAGTAATCTACAGAGTACACATCAATGTATATACTAAAGTCGACAGTTGAAATATTCTAGGAGTGGTGTACATAATGGTTAGCAGCGAAAAAAAGACCACTCAAATAAATAAAGCAAAATAATCTGTAACCAGTGAAACACTTGCAAAAATCACTTAAAAAGTAACTGAAAATGTATGTAAGTAATTAAAAATAAAATGTAAAAGCTTGTATGTTTTGTTTGTTATTTCTTCAATCAGAAATAGTTAAATAGATGAAATTTGAAAATAAATATTGTGCCTAATAACTATATAATTATTATAGCCAGCTCAAAAGTAAGTGCTTAATACTAATATATCAAGAGTTTAAGTTATGTCTTTTCATTAATAATGATGGATGTTCATTATAACAAGTAGTTTTTTTCCAGCGGATCTTTTACGAATGCTAATCTTTTCCCTTTGACAATAGCAGGGGCGATATATACCTTGTTCATAGCAAACTTCTTCTATCTGTCTGACATTGAATTTAGTTGTGACACATGATGACACACCCCAGTTTCATTTATCTGTACAGAGTCCATCATATATGACATTGCAAGTTTAAAACAAATAGTACCTATAGATAAATATTTTGTAAACATATAATTATATCAGAACAATTAATTCTTTGACACTGATTAGGTTACTGTATCAATTTAAATATAAATACTTACATCAAAGTGTTCCTTGTAAAAACCAATCGGTAAATTTGCAGATAATCAGTCATTTTACTGGTTTCATTCATGAATGTGAGTTAATTCACCATGACTTTAAACACATTTGGATGTATAAATTATTGTTAAATTCCTTACATTATACGGAATGACAATGGCCATAAACTTTTTGAAAAAGAATACTTGTAGGGATTCATATTTTAAAAAAAAATGAAGCTTCTTTTGTATGTCTGTCTGCTTTATGTGGTTATTTATGAATACTTTGGTTGGAGATGATATAGAAGTATTGATATATTTAGGTACTATGCGCTGACAATATTTTTGTTGTTCTATGATGACACATATTGTTGTTGTATCTTACTATAATTTGGTATGCAGTAATATTTCAACACAACGTATATTGCTATTTAAAGTACTACCACAGTACTAGATATTCTGCAGTATGTAAACATTAATGTGTACCAGTTTGAAGGGTACCACAGCTAGCAAAATTACAGGGCTGTTCAGACTTATCATCGAAAATCTCAAAGTTATGAGCACCAAAGCAGCAATGTCCTGTTTGTTTAGCTACTCAATGTTCTGTGTATTGCTGTAATGGTCATGGACAGGAGTTACGTATTACAATCAGGAGAGCGTCTCGTTCGTCTCATTAAACAAAACACGATCACCGATATTTTCCATCAATATTTGTTTTTGTACAAGAGACACAATTATACTTGTAGGTAGTGTTGTCCTATAATATTGGAGGCAGAGACTTGGAGAGATTTGCTCATAGTACAAAAAGATATGGGGCATGTTTAGGTACCTAAACTGATTACTTCTCGCGCGCTCATTACTTTTAAACATTCAATGGTGAATCTCAATGTTGACCATGTAATTTTCCTTGATTTTGGTTAACTAGTCATGATTGACTAACCGGAAAATTGTAATTCAACTGTGACAAACAATGTCATCTCAATTTATAACCGTTAATATTTTTTCAATAAAATAATACTGATTGGCTGTTATAATAGCATTGTCTATTTTGAAATTGTGTTTATCAATCACACATAATGATGTTTTCCATTAGCTTTATCACAAAATTGTTTAGGCTAATTGGGTGGACGTTTTCTGGTCTGGTTTTATGTCACTTATATATACTATCATATAAATACATAGGGGGAATTATAACTTACTTCAAGACAAGATCAAGTCGAAGAAGAGAAGTCTATTTGAATTGTCACACCTATTCTCTAGTTTTGTCAGGAAGGCGAAAACATCACGCTGCCGCTGCTGCCATTCCGTTTTCCTTAACTTGTATCTCTTCGATTGTATATGTTTAAAAAAAATGTGATTTTTAACTTTTTGTTACTTTTAAAACACCATCCAAGCTTTTAGTTTAGGGTATGACTGGACTCGACCATGACTTACTTATGCGACTTTGACTGTGATTTAGTTTTGAAATTGATTTTTTATTTAATTCTTGACTAGCAAATGCACATAGTGCGACGTCAAAAAACAAAGAAGTACATGTAATATTTACGATTTGATGTAAAAAAAGTAAAGTTTTGTACAAAACCTCAAAATATTCAAAATTTAAATAAATTATAGAATAGTATCTAAAAATAGAATATTAACCATTTGTTACGATTAATTATGTTAAGCTATCGTTGATATAAAATAGGACTGTGGTGGCAAAGAACCCTTGATAAACGAGTCTAATTCACACTTAACTGGTAATGTTAAATTTAAAAGTAGCTTAGAATAACTAAGATTACTTATTTTAAACTGCTTTTTAGTCCAGTGCAGTTTAAAAAAGGGAGTGCAGTGCTGAGGGATATCAGTTGCTTTGATATTTCGGATATCACCGTTAGTATTATCTATTTTTTTTTATATTTTGGAAAAATTTTGGAAATTGTTTTTTTTTGTTGATGACGATGAACCCGTTCTTCTGATGGTAAGAAACCAATTAATAGCGATGTTTATTGTTTTTGTATCTGCTATCAGTTCTGTGTGTAGATTTGTTGAATGACTTGTTTGTCTTGTAAAGTGTGGACTTTAATGAGTGCATGTCATATTCTTCTAGATTAGATAAAAGCACAGTGATGACTGCAATTTCTGCTTGTTTTGGACATTTATGTCTCTGTTTATGTTATTGTTAGTTGTACAGCTAGGTTGTTAGAGTGCCGGATTATGCCTCTACAACTTTAATATCTTTCTTTGGTCACCGAACATAGGTTGCTGTGTATTTTAGCGTTCGTTGTGTACCCGAACAATAGTCCTTGACATTAAAGTTTGAAAAATGTTTACATTAAAAGAATTTCCCCTCAATTGTTTGTATAGGTTCGATATTTAAACCGCACGCATACATTTTGTCACATAAATATTCTAATGATTCAAACATCGAGCCTCAAATGTTCATAACTATTTGAATAACTCGAACGGTTTCTAAACGGTTAGATTCCACCTTCATCGTACGAACCGCTAAACATTGGAATCTGTTGCCCGAATTGGTTTTCCCGGATAGATACAATCTGGGTGCCTAAATCATAATATAGGTTCCTAATATGCTTGAAAAGAAAGTCTGTTTCACAAAGCGCCTAGTATCTAACGCACGTTGTTCTATGGATTATTCATTGGATTTTAAAACGCCCAGTTGGTTTTGAAACATCGATCCAACGTTTTGAATGTATCCTAAGTTGATTGACGGGGGAAACGCCATCGCATCTAGAACTAGGCTAGGGGCTTTACAAGCGACCTGAATTAACATGGGGGGGATTTTGTGGGTCAAAAAATAATCTAAGTTTCAGTTGTAGAAAAACACGATTATCCTTATACAAAAATGCCATCCATTTATTTGTGAGTTTTTTTAAACTATTTAGCGCTGTTATTTATCAGCCCTATTGGTTCATTGGTAGTATGTCTGCTCCGAAGAGCTGAAGGACGTGGGTTCGGAATTCGGAACTCCCACCCAGGATAAACATTTTGTGGTATAAATAAATGTTTGTTCTGTGTCTGGGTGTTCTGTATTTATTATTTGTATGTATTTACAAAGTACAGTATTTAAGTATTCTATCAGTTATCTGACTTACATAGTACAAACTTTGCTTAGTTTGGGATCAGATAGCGCTGTGTCCTACGATATTTATTTATTTCAAACACTGGATAGAAGGGGCGCTTATATCAAGTTTCTGCCCCAGTTTGAAAAAAATGGTGGATCCGGGGCAGTTCTTTATGTTATACTTAACTGGCCTCCTAAGGTATGATGTATATCCTATTTACCAACATTAAAATTTTATCTTTCAGATCCATCGAGGCTTCAAGGGGTATTCGCAGTTGACATCAGGAGAGACAATATAGATACATGACTTGACCCACCGTTAAAATTACGCCATAGTGTTAAGACACCTAGAATAGTATAGAGTCCAAGATGTGGCCGGCATCGCAATACTCGCATTCGAACATGCAACCTCATCAACATAAGAGCAATGAGCACCAGAACCAACAGAACCTAAAGACTTTGGGCATGACCTCGGCTATATCTTTAGCAGGTAACTGTTTGATGATAATTTCCATACTTTGATCAAAGAAATCAGCAATCCTTCCGATCATCCATCAAAATCTACGCTTAAACGTTTCGGTGCAGCAATTGCAATGTCTGTCTTGTTGTGACACAGTTTAGGCCTTGAAAACTTTATTTTAGTTGTATTTTTTTTTTAAATAGCTGTGCCACGTTTTAATTCTAAGCCCGATGTATTGTTCCTTTGATTAAAATTCTCATATTCTGTTCCTTTCAGTACCTAATGTATTAAAGATAGATAGAAACTTTTTATTGTCACACTAGAAGTTACAAAAATGTACCGACAAAAAAAAATCTATACAACAATATAGACAAGAAAAGACAAATATGATCCTATATTGGGCCGTCTTAACGCGAGTTGTCGGGCCATAAATATTTTTTTATATACCTGTCTCGCTCGAACTCGTTGGGCTTACGGATAGCGCTAGTGATGTGGGTAATAGTAACAAGTGAATGTCTATATCATAAACAAACGGTAAAATCACCTTGTCATCACCATCACCGAAAAAGCCCAGCTTTGGCAAAGGGGAGAAATCCTTGAGGCCAATTCTCACCATGCCACGTCAGAGGTGGTGGAAGGACTCAATAACAGACTGATGACACATAAAACGTGCGAAAATATCTACAAAATTACACCTTCTCATTGTTGATAAAATGCTACCTACCCGTTTTTATCGATAAAGATTTTTATCGATTGGCACGTTTCTATTGTTACTGATGTTTATGTTTTGCATTTTTGATGTCGGTCAGATCTATCCAAGCTGTCTATGACAGCTGGCATATTTTTTTTTTGCTTGTTTATTAGTTTTTAAATACAAGACAAAAAAAAAATTTTTTTTAATTCTTACGAAATTTCTTTTCCGAACATCTAACCATAACTAACTCTGTACAATATGTATGTTCTGATAGTTATTTTATTTGCGCTATTTGAAAATATTATTTTAAGCACCTAACGGTGTGTCAACCTCACTTGAGAGCTAGTTCCATTCCCGGCTCGGTGTGTTTACCATCGTCAACCACACTGTCACTTAATATCAGGTGATCTGTGGTCAAACACTTAGCCGGTCAATAATAAAAAAAATATTTATCTTGCAAAGAGTACCTCAGAAAGTATTTCCCTAACTGCACCTACTTAAATAACTTGCTAAAAATCACATCTGCATTCATCTTTGTGTTATTTCCTCTTTTAATTCAATGTTAGACATGGCAAATAAGTTTTTATTTCCTTACAGGTCCAAAGCCCATTGACATAGAAAAGACTAATGAATTGAAAGATGCACTCGAACCTTTTGGAGTTTTTGAGTCGGATCAAGAAATGCACCACCGTATGGAAGTTCTTGGAGCATTGCACCGCATTGTACGTCAGTGGATCAGAGATGAATCTATGAGGAAAAACATGCCTCCCAACGTCGCTGAAACTGTTGGGGGCAACATCTATACCTTTGGATCGTACAGGCTTGGTGTAAGTTATAATAAAATATGTAACTCTAAAGTATTTCTTTTCCAAGGTTAACAAGATTTTAAAGAAAACTCTTACCTAATTGGGCACTTTGTGAGCTGCATCTTCTATTCTCACTTAGGATAAACATTTCTGTGACGATTATAGATGTATTTTTTTAAATGTTTTGTTAATGAGCCAACCGGGCTGTCAAATATTAAAATTGTCAATATATTTGTCTACCAAACTTTGAATTTAGTTATGTTAATTAATATTGTATGCCTATGGTAGGTGCATCACCGAGGCGCGGATATAGACGCGTTATGTGTGGCACCGCGACATATCGACCGCAGCGATTACTTCCAGTCATTCTATGAACTGCTCAAACACCATTCACAGGTAAGAGCTACTTTTCATATTTTACCTACATTCAGGTGCTTAGATAAATCGATTATTTTATATAAAGCATCGTTGGTATAGTACTGTTTTTCACTCGCTGCAAACTGGGTCGTAAAACGTGGGAGCGGTGAAAAGAAAAAGAAAGAAAACATTTATTTCGGTGCAGAAAGTATTTCGCTTTCTCTCTCACTCATAGGTCTTATGGACGAGTGGGCACAGTGCTGCGCATTATTGCTATCGATAAGCGGTATCGATAGTATAGGTATAATTTGGTTCTTATTATTTGAGTAAATAATAAAATGCAAAGAAAATAAAAACAATACATTTATTAAAATATATAAATTCCATTTTTTTTTTAAACCCGACTATATGACCAACTGCACTGCTCCAATGATACAAGTCAACGAAAATACCATCGATGTATACAATTTTTAGATTTTTGTTGATTTTTTTTTTTCGTTGATCATATTAAATTTGTAAGGCAGGAATGAAAACCCCGTATTTTCATCCCTGGCTTACAGTGAAAATGGATGTTGAAATTTATCGAAAAGTACCCCTTAAACCTACACTTAAAACGACTGATCGATTATGATTTTTTTTTTATAACTTTGCGTTCAAGAATCTACTAAACTTATTGCAGGTAAAAGATCTGCGATCAGTGGAGAACGCTTTTGTGCCGGTGATCAAGATGAACTTCGACGGAATCGAAATTGACTTGCTTTTTGCTAGACTGGCGCTCAAGGAAATACCTGGTAAGCTAAATATATATATAAGCTTGCTAACACATGTTTTTACGTGACCGTATATGCAAAGTGGGACCTGATTTTAGTTATCTCTGCATCTAACTTACTGTACTTTGACAACAATTACTTAGTTGTAGCAGGAGGTCGTTTAGGTCACCACCATAGTGCCAGATATTCTCCAAGCAGTAGTGTGTAAACATTACTGTGTTCTGGTTTGAAGGGTACTGCAGCTAACGAAATTATAAAGCTGTTAAGACTAACCATCGAAAGTCTCAAATTAATGAGCGCCAAAGCAGCGATGCCCCGGACTTTATTTTGCTAATTAAAATTCTGTGTATTGTTGCAACGGTCATGGACATGCGTTATCTCTTACCATCAGGAGAGCGTGTCGTTCGTCTCATTACTTTTAAATTAAAAAAAAAAAGTTGACTTGGTTGTAGATCTCCTTAGCAAGAGGTCGTCTAGGTAGGTATCACTGCAGTACTAGACATTCTGCTACTGGTACTGTTAGCTAGCGAAATCATAGGGATGTTGAGATTAACCATCGAAAGTTTCAAAGTAATGAGCGCTAAAGCAGCGATGCCCTGGATTTTGTTTTGTTACTCTATAATAAATTAAATAAAATAATAAATTTAATTCTTACCCTAATTAAATATATCAAATAAATATAAATATATCATAGGACATTACACACAGCGCCATCTGACCCCAAACTAAGCAGAGCTTGTGTGATGGAAGACAGATAACTGATAGAATACTTAAATACTTTTTTTTTTGTAAATACATACTTATAATACATACAGTACACCCAGACACAGAACAAACATCGATGTTAGTCCTGAGTGGGAATCCAACCCACGCCCTTCAGCTCTCGAAGCAGACACACTACTAATGAACCAACAGGGCTGTCGAAGTAAAATTTAAAATTATATATAAAATTAAGTAAAATACATTTGGAAGATAGCACACATTGTAAGCAATGTTACTCAGCAGGTGATATGTTCTGAGCTGCAGCGACCAACGTGTAGTTCTAAGTTCTGTGTATCGCTGCAATGGTCATGGGCATGCGTTATCTCTTTTTTTTTTTTGTGTTGACAGGCTAGTTGAAGGTGTGGTCGAAGATGGTAAAGCACGTCTATCTGTTATCATCTTCTCATTGTTTATCTTGTTACTTTAGCTCGCACGTTTCATGGGATTTAGGGTTTCATCAATTTCCCCAGATTCTTTCGATCTTCGCGATGATATGCTCCTGAAGAACTTGGACGAGAAAAGCGTCCGTTCCCTGAACGGATGTCGTGTGACGGACGAGATTCTGCGCCTCGTCCCCAATATAGACAACTTTCGGCTCACTCTGCGCGCTATCAAGTTGTGGGCGAAACGTGAGTTAACAGTTTTACCTTCATACATAATGACAGTATAAAAAGTAGGCAAATATGGATATTCTTTCTTTTTTGAAAGGAAATTGATTAACATTTTTTTCTAGTATAGTGAAATTACAGTTCAGACTAACTATCAATGTAGCGATGATAGCTCAGTGGTTAGCGCGATAGGTTCGCATATTGACGAGCGTGGGCCCATAAGCTTAAGTTGCCGGTGAAGGAAACCATAGCTTGGTGGTAGGGTACTTTCTGGTACTCTGCTGGCTAGCTACCACCCTCAAGTTGAAAATCTGTCGTCAAGCCTCACTTGAAGAGTACTAGTTCCATTTCAGGCTAGGTGTGTTTACCATCCATCACGTGAGCAAACACCTATCCTGAGAAAGCATTAAAAAAAATTTAATTATCGTTAAAACAGATACCTGAATTTTGTTTTGTTACTCAAAGTTTTGTGTACCATTGTAATTCATAAACAGTTGTATTTCATCAGCGTTGGTAGCATATTGTCAAAGTTGATTGGGTTGAGATGGGAACACGGGCAATGAAGTTGAGCATTGACACATATTAAAAGGAGCCAGCATCTATTCGAGCCAACGGGTTTTCAAGGAGTTGGGTTGGTTCAGGTAGATGCTGGTAGGAGGAAATGCACAAAACACCTCAAGCGAGATGTCAGTGCAGGACTTATCACCCCCACTTTGAATAAGAAGACCCCATCCTGGGTTGCAGGTCCTAGATTTTACTGTATGGGTTCCCATCAATGCAATTCTATAGACTCGCTAACCATGCTATGATACCTTCTATACTAACAAGTTTTGTTGAGCCCAGGTCACGGCATATATTCCAACACCCTGGGGTATCTCGGCGGAGTATCGTGGGCTATGCTGGTAGCCAGAACCTGCCAGCTGTATCCCAACGCGTTACCAGCCACACTGGTCCACAAGTTCTTCCTGGTCTTCAGCCAGTGGAAATGGCCCCAGCCCGTCTTGTTGAAACAACCCGATTCTGTCAATCTGAAGTTTCCTGTCTGGGATCCGAGGGTGAGTGACAACTACTATTAAGGGCCAAGTCCTCGACCGTGGGAACTTCTGCTTGAACACCTACATTGATATTTTCCACTCACACAGACGTACATACGTCTGACGTTAGATTTGAATACATTGACGTCACGCTAAAATAGATAAGGAGAGTTAAATTACTATAGCCACGAGCAAGAAGGAGACAGAATGTTTATTCCTATTGCCGGAAGCGGATTTTACATTGATTATCTGTTACATTATGACAGAAGTTTTTTTTTTTTGTTTTGGCATCGCGTTTTGAATATTTGCCAGTGTCAAGTGTCAAATACAAAACGGGCGGGAAGCATGCGCGCGGTGCTCGGTACCGCCGCCACCGCGCGCCCACCTCTTGCGGCCTCTCGTGACGTGCTATACACGACCACGAGACTCGTGACGTTAGATTGTCAGATTCAGAGATTCTCGATGGTTTGTAGCGCCTACCAAAATAAAACAGCAACAGACGTAACGCAGAAAAGAGATTTTCAGCAGGCACTATCAGAAATTTTCATCAAACTATCCGTACTTATCTGCTAATAGAATAAACAAAACGTACAATAAAAGGTCTAAGCCTTAAATGTATCTGCATCAAAGTTAGCATCTATAAAATTGCGCCTTTCCTATAATTATTTTGATGTCAAGATTACGGATTAAAAATAATTTGGCCATATTCTATTTCATAATTTCAAGAAACGAAAAGCGTTTGAAACTATTTTTTCTCCAAGCATAATAATTCAGGATATGTACTATAGTATTCATTAATTTCAAACTTCCACATGATGTATAACGGCACAAAAATGTTGACAAAAACACATCGATTGCCTTATTTCACAAGACTTGCCCGTTAAGATTTCTAACTACTTTTCACTACCTTTTTTTATCTATTTTTGGTGTGCACAAAAAAGTACAGAAAATAAAAGAATATTATGAGCTAGTACCACAATACTTCCATTTCACCCACACTGAGCTACTATGCCAGCATCCCAGAGCCTTGCTCCGGGATCTCTGGACTGGCTCAGGTAGATGCTGGTATGGGGATGTACACAACACACCTCGAGTGGAATGTCAGAGCATGATTTATCGTTCCCATTTCGAATAAGATTAAGAACACTTAAAATGGGATTATCTGTTCAAATAAATTAGTACTTTTTATCTCGAGAAAATGTTAAGTTCCTGTGGGATCATCAAAAACTAACTACCAAATTTCAAGCGGATTTGTCCATATCCATTTGAAATTTAGTATAGATTTGTAACTGTCTGTTTGTTACCTTTTCACGCCTAATCGCTATCTAAACTAATATTATAAAGAGGAAAGATTTGGATTTTTGTGTTTGTAATGAATAAACTCAAAAACTACTGGACTGATTTCAAAAATTATTTTACCATTGGGAAGTTTACATTATCCCCGGGTGACATAGGCTACTTTTATCCCTGTATTCCCACGGGAACGGGTGAAACTGCGAGGAGTCTGCTACTAAGTTAAAAGGAGATACTTTGTATTACGAGGATTTTTATAGGCTACTTTTTTGTGTAACTTTATACACATATGTCCACGTGAGCGGAGCCGTGGGCGACATATAGTAAATATATATAATTATATATTATGTATATGTGCAGGTGAACGTGTCAGACCGTTTCCACCTGATGCCGATAATAACGCCGGCGTACCCGCAACAAAACTCCACCTTCAACGTGTCTCTCTCCACGCGGACTGTCATCATGGAGGAGTTTAGAGTCGGTACGTTATCTCTTATACAGGGTTACGCGGAACGGTGTTATTAAGCTGAAAGGAGGGCCGAAAGGGAAGAATATAATTTGTATTTTGACATATACTCGGACCACGAAAGCTCTCTACTGTGAGATGTAGAAACATTGAGTACCGCCCTCCCTGCAGTGGAATAATTATTGCTGAAAATTGGCTTCAGCGTTTTCAAGAAAATTATTTACATTTGATTTGATCATGAATCTATACTATTATAAAGAGGAAAGATTTGATTGTTTGTTTGTTTGTATTGAATAAGCTGCGAAACTACTGGACCAATTTCAAAAATTCTTTCAAGTTGGGAAGCTACACTATCCTAGAGTGACATAGGCAACTTTTTATACCTGTATTCCCACGGGAACGGGAACTACGCGGGTGAAACCGCGAGGCGTCCGCTTGTGATAAATAAAGAATAAATGTTTTTTTTTCTTTCTTATTCCAGTGGGTGGTATGGTTGAGACTTGACATTAAACTTAAAATCGCGATAAATCAACTGTTCCATACATTTATTTATTTTATAATCAACTGTGTAGATTATCGCAGATCTAATAGTAGATTATTAAAAAAAAAGTTGATAAATGTCGCAATAGAACTAGATGGCGCTACTAAGTGCGTTTTTTGTGGCTTTACATTGCCTGCTTCATACTAGTGTAGCGTTATATCAATAGATGGCGCTTATTTTTAAGTAACTTTTAGTTGACTCGTGTGTTGATTGGAGGTTCTTATAGGGCTGGCGATAACAGACGAGATAATGCTGGGCAAGTGCGGGTGGGAGCGTCTGTTCGAGGCGCCCAACTTCTTCTCCCGGTACAAGCACTTCATAGTGCTGCTGGCATCCTCGGCCACGGCCGACGATCAGCTGCAGTGGTGTGGACTCATCGAGAGTCGCATTAGGCATCTCATCAGTAAGTACTCAACGCCGTTAAAAAAAAAAGGTTAAAATTATACGTCATTACTATGTTAAAAAAAGGGTTAATGAAAGAATCATGGATTGATTGTAAATAATTTAAAAAAAAAAGTATGTCATTATGAATCCCTTGAATACAGCTGATGGACATCGTTTCAAAGAAATAAACATAAAAATCTAAATGAATTCCTAATTAATTATTTTTTTTAATTTTAATAATTTGCATTAATTTCCTTGGAATTGCATGAGTTATTATGTATCAGTGTGCCTATCTGTGGCATTGTAGCTCAGCGGTTTAGCCGTTTTAGGAAAGCTCTTTTCTAGTTGATAATCGGGTGTGATCATCTTCTGGTCAGATCGTGTCAAAATTTTTTTTTGTGTTACTGGTGTCAGTCATTTTTAGGGTTCCTTACCCAAAGTGTAAAACGGGACCCTATTACTAAGACTCCGCTGTCCGTCCGTCACCAGGCTGTATCTTATAAACCGTGTTTGTTGAAATTTTCACAGATGATGTATTTCTGTCGCCGCTATAACAACAAATACTAAAAAAACAATAAAATAAATATTAAGGAGGGCGAAAAAACGTGAATTTTCACTTGGCTGGTTTTTAATTTTTTTTTTATTTATACTTGTTTACAGCTAACCTGGAACGTAACCAGCACATAACGATAGCTCACGTGAATCCAGAATGCTACAACAGCGTACCGCTCAATACCAACAATGGACAGCCGCTGGCTCTGCCACCCGGTGAGATACCTGACTTATTCATTTCTGGATCAGCCATTTTGCTTTATACTGTCATCACACTTTATGCTTGTTGCTAGTATCAAGTAGTGCATGTTTACTAGTATCTTATGTTTAAAGTCAAATTGCAGTCAAAGTCACACAAAATAAGTCATAATTGAGTCCGTGTTGTAGTAAAATACACTACTAGTACTACTTTTTATATACTTACTATGTGTTTCATTTTTATTTTTTCTTATTAGTGTTACATCTCCCGTCTGTTTCTTATGTTTTCTATCGTATTTTTCTTTTCTTGGTTGCCTGGAAGAGATCGCTGTTAGCGATAAGGCCGCCACTTGTGGCACTAATTAATAAGGTTTTTTGTTCTCTGTACTCTTTTCTATTTATGATGTGCACAATAAAGAGTTATATCTATCTATCTAAAATATTTGTAGTTTTGTTAAGTGCTTCTACAATGTTTTGGAAATGACACAAAAAGACATGTCTTGCAAGATACCCACTACTGGCCTCAGCTCATATTGAGAATGGTAATTAATTATTATTATTCCAACGACTTAATTTATCTAATCTAATTTAATTGTGACAATATGTTAATACCATTTATTAAATAAATGAATTATGTATATAAGGCTTCACGTTAATCAAGTGCAGGTTGCCAGACTTGACTCATTTTTAGAGTCATGGGATTCGAGTTTAAGACTTCCAGATTCGAAGCCAGTCTCCCAACTAAATGTCTGTCATATATTCATACTTTTTAGGTAAAAAAAAAGCATCAGGTAAGCTATGGTCAAACACCTAACCTGTCAATCTATAAAAAAAGTACTTTTTTATTAAATAAATAAATAATAATAAATATCGTAGGACTATACACACAGCGCCATCTGGCCCCAAACTAAGCAGAGCTTGTGTGATGGAAGTCAGATAACTGATAGAATACATAAATACTTTTTTTTTTGTAAATACATACTTATAATACATACAGAACACCCAGACACAGAACAAATATTTTGTATTATTCACAAAATGTTTGCCATGAGTGGGAATCGAACCCACGCCCTACAGCTCTTAAGGCAGATATATTACCAATGAGCCAACGGGGCTATTAGATTGTTAGTTCAGGTAAAACTGCATAGCACTAACAAATCTTAGCAATTTATTAGCTTTGACTTTTATCATGTGAGTTATGATAATATTTTTCTTTCTTCCTTTCTTTAATGGTCCCATACTTGGTCAAATTGTGCAAAAACCAATCAAGTTCTCTTAGAGAATATTTTCAAAGACTATGCTACATTTACTAGTATCAATGTCTAAAAATTGCATAATTACCAGAGCCAGTTCCATTCCAGGCTAGATGTGTTTTAACGTCTTCGACCACACCGTCATTTAATATTCGATGAGCTGTGGTCAAACACCAAGCCAGTTCAACACACAAAAAATCACCGTTATAAATGCGAACGTTTATTTGTAACTTTGTTTCTTCATCACGCTGAAACGACTGGAAGGATTTTAAATCAAATTTGGAATACAGATAGTTTGTACTTGACGTGACCATTTAAATTTATATTCAAAAATTTATTTTCTTTCGTTACCAATATACAAATACAAATCATTTATTAATAACACCAAAGTTACAGGTCATTTTTCCATTCATATTTATAAATATATCGTAGGACATTACACACAGCGCCATCTGACCCCAAACTAAGCAGAGCTTGTGATATGGAAGACAGATAACTGATAGAATGCATTGCATGGTGGTAGGGTACTTTCTAGTACTCAGCTGGCTAGCTACCACCCTCAAGTTGACAATCTGCCGCCAAGCATCTAACGGTGTGTTCCGGCAGCCTCACTTGAGAGTCAGTTCCATTCCAGGCTAGGTGTGCTTTACCATCTTCGACCACACCTTCACTTAACATCAGGTGAGCTGTGGTCAAACAACTAGCCTGTCAAACATAAAAAAAAAAAAAAAGAATACTTAAATACTTTTTTTTTATTTATATTTATTATATAGTTTTTTGGTATCTGCAACGGAGGGTTTTCAGATGTCTACAATTTCCTCATTAAACAGAATACTTGTTCTTCGAGTGAGTTTGTTCCAGGCAGACACTAATTTTATCAGAATGCTAAAGTTTGCATCATTCGGACTGTTAGCATGGAAGTGTGTCCAACACTTCCATCCGACGAGTTACATGCGAAAACTTTTCGCTAAAATTTCTTATTATTTTTCTCTATATCGTTTATCTATCCTATCCCTTGTATGTAGATATTTCTGGGGTCCTGTCATGCGTTCGAAGTCAACGAACACGTTTTACGTTACCTAAAAATGGGGTCTTATGTGGAAAGCTTTAAGATATATTTGGGCAAGGTTATCGTTAACCGGATTCGGAAAACGTGTTCGGATTCCGGATGTGTGGCGGGGCCCCTAAAATGTTAAGAATTGTGTATTATTTCCAGGGTCCGTAGTGCCGAGCGATCCCGCCCAGGACTCGAAGCCAAATGAAAACGTGAGTCCGTATGCATTGAACAATATTACTAGAATAGAATAGAATATTTTTATTGACCTTATAACTACCTACATATGTGAAAATTTTGTTTATTGAGCAAAATACGGATACACCCAGTTACATTTACCTCACATAATTTTAAATACAAGAAATGTTAAAATTCAAAACTATACGAAAACGTGTCATTATTAATCAAAATGTCAGAATGTCAAATGTTACACTAGGCACGACAAAATTACAATTTCATTAGTAAATAAATAAATAAATATTGTAGGACATTACACGCAGCGCCATCTGACCCCAAACTAAGCAAAGCTTGTACTATGGAAGTCAGATAAATAATTGATAGAATACTGAAATATTTTTTTTATTTTGTAAATACATACTTATAATTAAATTAAAGCAGGGCATAAATAAAAAAAAATTATAAAGAATTAAAATAAAAGGTCAACAAATGTCAGTGCCTGATATTAATAAAAATGTCCAATGAATGATATAATTAATGTCAAAATATTAAACAATGTCAAATGTATAATTTAAAAAATTGATAAAACTTACTAGTTTGTAGATTTTAGCTGGAGGTCGTCTAGGTACCAGCTAGGTCCATTACAATACCAGATATTCTGCCGCCAACAATGTAAAAAGAAATTAAAAAAAAAAAACAACAAAAAGAAATCAAATATAAAGATACGCTATGTTCATACTGAACGGCGCGGGCGTTCAGATTTCGTTGAGTTGTTATTACAAATGCACTTACGATAGATAAAACGGAACATATGATACAGAAAGAGATAGCTATATAAGTAGTGTTTTTTTTCTTTGGTTTTGGCGTCGCATTTTGAGCATTTGCCAGTGTCAAGTGTTTTATATTTTCAAGTTTCAAAAATTGAATAAGTTGCCTCGAAACTATAGTTATAGTCAAAGTCCAGTCTTGGTCAAGCACAGTCCGTGCCAGTCAAGTCCAGTCATGCTTTAGAAAATTAGGGGCGACTTTATTATAAAGCTTCAACGGAGTTTTGGAAGCAACACAAAAAGTCATGTTTCACCACATTGTATCATTTCACATCATTCACACTCGCGCTTGTGATTCAGCACTTTATGAATAAAACACCACCATTTTTTATGCTTAAACACTCGATAAAAGACTAGTTTTGGATATAAATACAACTGACACGACTCTTTCCGCGTTCCCGCCCAAAACCTATAAGTAGTGTTGCGCAGGACGTACGTTGTTGTAAGCTCAGCTAGTATTGTATAGAGATAATGTTCTCCTTGCAGGGCGCGTTGGTAGCGAACTATTGTTCAATGTGGTTCATCGGCCTGGTCTTCGAGAAGAGCATCGTGAACGTTGACCTGACCTTCGATATCTCCTCATTCACGGAGTCTGTCCACTACCAGGCCAAGAATGCTAATATGCTGCGAGAAGCCATGTCTATAGAGGTTTGTATCCTTTTAAAAATCAATGAAATGTATCAACGTTCAGTTTTCTGTAAGCAATGCTCATTATTCCTTTTTTTTTTTACTTTGTTTGGTGACAAGCTATGTGTTTGACCACATCTTGACCAATGCTAAGTGACGGTAAAGTAAGGCTCAAGTGATGCTGCTGAACACACTGTTTTCTACCCTCTATTTGAAAATCTGCCGCCAAGCAACGGTCTGTTCCGGTAGCATCACTTGAGAGCCAGTTCCATTCCAGGCTAGGTGTGCTTTACCATCTTCGACCATACCTTCACTTATTATCAGGCGAGCTGTGGTCAAACACCTAGCCTTGGTTGACAAGCTAGATGTTTGACCACAGCTCGCATTTAACAGCAGCATATACAAATAAAAAAATAAATAATAAATAAATATCGTAGGACTATACACACAGCGCCATCTGGCCCCAAACTAAGCAGAGCTTGTGTGATGGAAGTCAGATAACTGATAGAATACATATATACTTTTTTTTTCTGTAAATACATACTTATAATACATACAGAACACCCAGACACAGAACAAACATTTGTTTGTTCACAAAATGTTTGCCCTGAGTGGGAATCGAACCCACGCCTTACAGCTCTCAAGGCAGATAAACTACCAATGAGCCAACGGGGCTGTCAAATGATTGGTGCTTTGTGGCAGATTTTCAACTTGAGGGTGGTAGCTAGCCAGCGGAGTTCTAGAATGTACCCTACCACCATGCTGTGGTTTCCTCACGTTGTTTTCCTTCACCGGCAGCTCAAGCTCATTGTTGGGATTCCAACTCACGCCTTTTGGCGTGCGATGCGACCGCGCTAAACACTGAGCTATCACCGCTAGCGGGGCTTGTAAGGATTACAGATTTTTATTTTCCTCTCACCGTCTCTTTTATACTTTTTTTTTTAATGTAAAAAGTAATGATACTAACGAGACGCTCTCCTGATGTTAAGAGATAACGCCTGCCCATGACCATTGCAGCGATACACAGAACTTTGAGTAACAAAACAAAGTCCAAGGCATCACTGCTTTGGCGCTCATTACTTTGTACATTGCAGGCAAGGCACGTGAGACGCAAGCAGCTGCACCAGTATCTGTCTCCGTCACTCCTGAAGCGCGAACGCACCACGTCGGTCAACAAACGCAAACACGAGACGCCCGCACCGACGGCTGCTGTCAAGAAGAACAAGCGACTTTCCGAGAGCAGCGTGAGTTATCCCACTAATACCTATTATAAATGTGAAAGTTTTGATGAATGGATGTTTGTTACTCTTTCACGCAAAAATTACTCAACGGATTTGGATGATGAAGTGAATAAAAACTTTCACTATGGACTAACTCTTAAATCGTGAAAAAAATCTGTTGTCCAGAGTCTGCTCGCATCGAAGATCGAGGCATATTACAACGAAATGCTCGAGCCCATGAAGACACGCGAAAATAAAAAACTTTTTGTTAAATGAAACCAACTTAAAATTTTTTTTTTTTTTCTTTTATTTTTTTTTATTTAATTCTTTGTTGCACACTTTATAGAAAAATATGTACAAAGGGAGGACTTAATGCTAAAGCATTTTCTGCCAGCCAACCCCTCAATAAAGAACATGGTTGTAGGCGCGCATCAAAACAAACATAATATGTATATATATATATACATACATACTGTACTGTACTGTACTGTACATATATATATATATAACTATATAAATAAATAAATACAGTAAACAAATATACTACTTAATATAAATAATAAACATCTGTAAAATATACAAAAACCTTAAGATATAAATAAATATGTACATACATCCATGTCAAATGACGAATCAATAGCAAATAAATATAAAAATTACCCAAATTACTACTCTTTTATGTAAAAAGTAATGAGACGAACGAGACGCTCTCCTTATGGTAAGAGATAACGCCTGCCCATGACCATTGCAGCGATACACAGAACTTTACAGCTAAACAAAAATTAATTATGTACTTTACATTTTGTCGGGCCGAATTTCATCCTCTCCGCTTAATAGCTGTGTCCCAAATCTGTCCAGTCTGAAGGAGGAACAAATAAACATATTGCTGAGCACTGGCCTTTTGTTCCTTGGTAATGCACTAGTCACTGCAGCAATGCATGGTGGTAGGGTACTTTCTAGTACTCTGCTGGCTAGCTACCACCCTCAAGTTGAAAATCTGCCGCCAAGCATCTAACGGTGTGTTCCGGCAGCCTCACTTGAGAGCCAGTTCCATTCCAGGCTAGGTGTGCTTTACCACCATCGACCACACCTTCACTTAACATCAGGTGAGCTGTGGTCAAACAACTAGCCTGTAAACCAAAATAAAAAAAAAAAAAAAAAATACCCGCTTGCTGTCATTTTAAATTTGTTGTCTTTATGTTAATCTGTATCTTTTTATTTGTGTGTGTTGTTTGTACTTACCTGTTGTTGTGTCTAGTGTTTTGTAGGGAAAAAATATATTTTTTTCTTTCTTTCTTTATATAATTTACAGCCCTGTTGGTTCATTGGTAGCATGTCTGCTTCGAGAGCTGAAGGGCGTGGGTTCGATTCCCACTCAGGACTAACATTTGTGTGACTAACACCGATGTTTGTTCTGTGTCTGGGTGTACTGTATGTATTATAAGTATGTATTTACAAAAAAAAAAGTATTTAAGCTTTCTATCAGTTATCTGTCTTCCATAGCACAAGCTTTGCTTAGTTTGGGGTCAGATGGCGCTGTGTGTAATGTCCTGTGATATTTATTTATTTATTTTATTGATTTAATTTTTATTCTTTCAGACGGACGATGTAGCCTGCCTATCCTACAACGAAGATTCCAATTCTTCGAACATCTACGAGGTTTCCATCCAGAACGGCTCCGCACCCCACAACGCACCGTTGGCGGATAAGCCTGCCGGTGATAAGGCAGACCACGCGTCGACGTCCAGCACGATTGCTTGCACGTAGCAGTACGAGGAATGGCGCAACCGATTCATATTTGGGAGCGCTCCTGTCAAATCGAAGAAATTGAGGCGTTTGTAGACCGCTACCTTGTTTATGTGAACTTTTATAATAACTTGATACAAAAGAATAAGTGAAATGGACACGTGCGACAGTGATTTTTAATCTTAACAGAAGTGACAGGGCATGCAAATGTGACTGGGTTTATCCATCTAAATGACCTATCCTTGGATGAAAGGGGGGGTTCAAGCAGTGTGATCGTTCGCTTCTGAGGTTTAAAAGGTCCTGCATATGATTTTCAACTCTCAACTCAACAGATGTGGAATTTCAACGCTGAATGTTGCAAGAGTTTTCATTTGTATTGTGAAGTGTGTGAACATCTTAAATGTATTGAGATATTAAGCCGAGTACGGAGAAGAAAAAAAAATTGATCGCAGTGATTTGATATTGAAATGGATATCTAACGACTATGAATAATGTGTAGAATTAGTTTATGTTGCCGTTTACGAACAAGTTATTCAACTATGTGCAAGATCGAGGAGCCAGGTCAATTGGAGACACATTCAAATGATGAAACAATATTGTGGTAAAAGAAGCCACTGACGTTGTTTTTATGGATTCATCGCAAATCTATTCAGTTACTTCATATAAGCAGAGAAATTATATCCCATCAAGTTTGTTTAGCCCTGAGCGCTTCACTTGGACCCTTCAATGATCTCCTAAAAATGGGGACACGCCAATAAACCCAAATTGCACTTGGACCCAAAAATGAGAACGGGTAAACCCAAATATCACTTGGACCCAAAAATTACCTCCTAAAAATGGGAACGGGCCAATAAATCCAAATTTCACTTGGACCCAAAAATGATCTCCTAAAAATGGGAACGCGCCAATAAACCCAAATATCACTTGGACCCAAAGATGATCTCCTGAAAATGGGAATGGGCCAATAAACCCAAAAATGATCTCCTAAAAATGGGAACGGGCCAATAAACCTAAATTTCGATGGAGCCAAAAAATATCTCCTAAAAATGGGAACAGGGCAATAAACCTAAATTTCGATGGAGCCAAAAAATATCTCCTAAAAATGGGAACAGGGCAATAAACCCAAATTAAAAATGATTAAAATTTAGTATTTTAAAATCACAGCTAGAAAGCTGATTATATGAAAATGAACCAATTATATCTTATAACACAAATTGACGGAGATGGCTTCACAGAGATGGCATATATTTATAACGCGCCAATGTCTTCAAATTGTGCACCGTTGATGTGATACAGACACTCATAGTTGTAAGCGATGTGTGATATCGGACGCAAGATGTTTAGTTTTGGTGCAATCGTTTTATATTTCAAGTTTTTTCATGTATTTGGTGTTAGTTCGCTGGGTCGTCTATAGGTGCTTGTCTCGAGGTAAGTATGGATTGCTTGAGATTGATTGCTTTCTTTACAAAGACAAGGGGTTTGAAGACAGGTTATTCTTATATAAGAAATAACATCCCTTCCCTGAGAACACTAACATCTGTTGCATAGTTAATTGTTGCACCAGTTTTCTCTGTATTGTCTAAAATAAAGTTGCTTCCCGCAGTCTGTACGCTTAGATCTTTTAAACTACGCAACGGATTTTAATGCGGTTTCCATCAATAGACAGAGTGATTCAAGAGGAAGGTGTAATACATGCATATGCACCACATTGGTATATATATTGCACATGTGCGAAGGCCCCGGCTTTCTAGAAAGCCGTAATGTTTTTGGAGGCATCCTTTTTTTTTTTAATCTTTTACTTAAATGAAACACCTAAAATGGGCATAAAAGTAAACAATCTCAAACAATGATCAAATTAATTAAAAGAATCTAGGGAGGGGTTTCATATGAAAGTATATTTTTTTATTTAAATTGTTTATCTCTTTAGATTTGACATGGCGCCGAGACAACTGTATTACGACTTGGCCGAGTAAGTTAGTTAATTGTTAGTGTTTAGTTGAGGCATTACAATGTTTAAAAAAATAATTAAAAAAAAAATATTGGCTCGGTTTTCGTCATGGCCAAAATGCTTTAGCTTTGTCAATTCTTAATTAATTGACGATGCTAATGAAATCTTTTAACTTATAAAACCTCCAAAAAGTATTTAATTTTCGACCAAAATAATAATGAATGAACTGGCCATTAGAAAGCGCATTTTTGAACACCGGCTCTCAATACGTTCCAGTCGTTCTCTGGCAGTAGGAAACGCAATACGTGTTTATTTTTCTAAACATCTTTAAATGTATTAACAATATTATGTTTTCGTGTGCTTTCCCAAATTGTAAAAGTAAAAAATAAGTTCAGCAGTCATTTTCAACGCTTTAATAAATTTTTATAGTCAATTTTTTTTTCAAGAAACATCACTGTATTCCCCATTTTGTTCGGGAGTAATCGTCAAACGTCAAACCTATAACTACATGTTTGATGACCTGACTCGTTTTTGTAGAGCACTAATTTTTACCCGCGACTTCGTCCACGTGGAATTTATCAAGAAAATTTCTGAAATTTTCCCTCTAGATAGTGTTAGAAAACTAATTAATTTTTATATACAAAATATAATATAGTTTGAATAGGTACGCGTTTGACCACATCTTACCTGATGTGAAGCAACGATGCGGTCTAAGATGGAACACGCTTACCTAGAAGGAACCTGTTTACTCTCAATTTGAAGACGCTCATTGTACTTTTCGGGAAACACAGACTCCGGCAAAGAGTTCCACATCCTCGCTAGTTATTTACCAGATTTTTTCCCGTTATATCATTTTATTTTGGTCGAAGGTTTCAATAATGGGTCCCGTAGGATATCTTTTAGGCACGCAAAGCCTAAAAATTGACTAGAAAGTAGGACAACAATCCTTTCTTCACAATACATGTCATGACGTTAAGCGAGTTCTCGTAGAGAGTTACTCGAGGGTCCGTTAGAATATAAGCGAGCGGGTGTTTGTTTTCAGGTCTTTGGGAGAACGCGGCTACGCACACGTAAGTCTACTGGCCCTACTTAGACAGCGCAGCGATTATCTAACGATATTTGTAAAAAAAAAAACAAAAAAAAAAAATTGTCTTTAACAATCTTTAGCCGCTTGGAGCGTGTCGCTTAGACGCTATAACATTTTAGCCTTGTTGTAAAATATCAGTTTAGATATTGTTTATAATCGATTGAGATATTTGACATCGACAAAATTTATTAAGGTGGTACGATTTCCATACAAATAAATTTTTGCCATTTATAGACAATTTGAGCATAATTTTACAGTGAAACTACAGCATTTGTTTTGGTGTTTATTTGCGGTAAATTACAATGGCTTGAATAAAACAGTAGACTATTAAAATAATCTACTGTTTTATTTAAGGGCCAAGTCCTCGACCGTGGGAACTTCTGCTTGAACACCTACATTGATATTTTCCACTCACATAGACGTACATACGTCTGACGTTAGATTTGAATACATTGACGTCACGCTAAAATAGATAAGGAGAGTTAAATTACTATAGCCACGAGCAAGAAGGAGACAGAATGTTTATTCCTATTGCCGGAAGCGGATTTTACATTGATTATCTGTTACATTATGACAGAAGTTTTTTTTTTTGTTTTGGCATCGCGTTTTGAATATTTGCCAGTGTCAAGTGTCAAATACAAAACGGGCGGGAAGCATGTGCGCGGTGCTCGGTACCGCCGCCACCGCGCGCCCACCTCTTGCGGCCTCTCGTGACGTGCTATACACGACCACGAGGCTCGTGACGTTAGATTGTCAGATTCAGAGATTCTCGATGGTTTGTAGCGCCTACCAAAATAAAACAGCAACAGACGTAACGCAGAAAAGAGATTTTCAGCAGGCACTATCAGAAATTTTCATCAAACTATCCGTACTTATCTGCTAATAGAATAAACAAAACGTACAATAAAAGGTCTAAGCCTTAAATGTATCTGCATCAAAGTTAGCATCTATAAAATTGCGCCTTTCCTATAATTATTTTGATGTCAAGATTACGGATTAAAAATAATTTGGCCATATTCTATTTCATAATTTCAAGAAACGAAAAGCGTTTGAAACTATTTTTTCTCCAAGCATAATAATTCAGGATATGTACTATAGTATTCATTAATTTCAAACTTCCACATGATGTATACCGGCACAAAAATATTGACAAAAACACATCGATTGCCTTATTTCACAAGACTTGCCCGTTAAAAATCATAAATTCTTAAATTTGATTTTATGCCAATAATCTACTGTTTTATTCAAACAAAATACAAAATAAATGCTAGTAGCTGTGATTTCACTGTAAAATTATGCTCCATTTGTCCATATATGGCAAAAATTTATTTGTTAGAAATCGAACCACCTTATAATAATGTGAAATTTCAAATCAGTGTGAAAATAGGGATACCTATTCCTATCGAAATACATTTTTTTGTCAATTGGTACACCAGTTCCATTCCAGGCTAGGTGTGCTTTACCATCTTCGACCACACCTTCACTTGACATCAGGTGAGCTGTGGTCAAACAACTAGCCTGTCAAACATTAAAAAAAAAAAAAAACTAATCAATAAATGAGTATGTATTGTTAACTATGATTTGGAATCGTGAAAGTTAATTTTGTCAACAATTTCATCATATTTTACGATCGATATAAGCTATGCTTACACTGGTGTTTTGATGAATTATTACATAATTATAAAAAAATATGAAATTCAAAGCGGCTAAAGTTTGTTGTAGACTGCTAAAAACTCATTATAATTAATTTCTTCTAAGTACATTGTGTGATTTTAAGTTTTCGTGGGTAAACCGCTCCGCTTGTAGTAAATAATTGGATACTGTCACGCTGTAGGGAACAAACGGCCGACGTTTGCAAGGTACCACCTACTTTATGATAACAGTTGTTTTTCAACGTAAATAACAAAGCTCGCGGCATATACGTATAATAATTAATATTAGTACAAAACATGATGCTACAATGAATGGAACTAGATAGCGCCACTCTCTGTACTTGTGTCAATCTTGACTGTACGTTGTTCCACTTCTTGTCGGACTTCGTCCACTACACTGATAGTGAAGTGTAAGTAGGCGGCGGCGCGAGTTTGGGAAAATGATATAATGTGGTGAAACATGACTTTTCGTGTTGCTTCCAAAACTCCATCTAAGCTTATAGTAAATTCGCCACCACTTAACTAAAGCAAGACTGCACTTGACTGCCACGGACTGGACTTGACCAAGACTGGACTTTCACTGTAACTATAGCTACGAGGCGACTTATTTAACTTATGAAACTTAAAAATATGACACTGGCAAATGCTCAAAATGCGACGCCAAAACCAAAGAAAAAAAAAGTAGCTGGCGCATGATTTTAAATGTATTTTTTTTTCTTCTACAAAAGTAAATCGACGTTATTGTGAGCTCTTCTCTTTTAAGTTACGCGGGTTATCGCCTTGAAATTGAATTAGAGCCGACGCTAATCTCTCGTATAGCAGGACTGTTAAGACTAATCATCTAGTCTCAAAAGTAATGAGCGCCAAAGCAGCGATACCTTGGACTTTGTTTTGTTACTCAAAGTTTTGTGTGTCGCTGCAATGGTTATTACACAGGCGTTATTTTCTTATCAAGAGAACGTTGCGTTCGTTTCACATTACTTTTACATTCAATGTTTGGCAAATAAAGTACTTTTTTGACGCACGGCATCGATAGGGAAACTCCCATACTTGTCTCATACCCGGGGCTCTTTTGTTTGTAGACATAAACTCTCAATCCGATGCTTAAGTTACAAGAATATCTATTTTAGAGTCAACGTAATTGTTATGCGGTCACCTTGCAAACGGACGGATAGTACAAAGTAGAAGAAATAACAAAATAAAGTCAACATAACTTCACGAACTTCGCCAAATCTCTATTCGAATACTATAAGCTGTCGTTTCATATTTTTGTCTTATGTTGTTGTCTTTTTGATATAGGTATCGGCACGGATTTAAAAATGTTTGACCTTGAATGCGCAGGTTCTGTTGTGCGACACGCGGGATGGGAGGGTTCCGGCTTGCGAGCGGTTATTCACTACAGTAGTAGCAGGGGCATGTCACTCCACATATGAAGTTTCCTCACCGTGAGGCAAATGACAATAGGTTGCCGCGTCGCGCCATATGTTGCTACATAATAATAACTACCCTCATTTTTTTTCGAAATATTTTACCACTACAGAGATCAGTAGTAATAAGACAAGCAGTGAAGGTAGTTTATTGGATACATATTTGATGTTTTTAATGATTTAATTTTAATATTTATTTCGGCAAGTTGCAACCCTATGCGCCTAAAGTTAAACCGGTTTAGAGCGGTGCCTATCCGAATATGAACACCATAAGTTGAAGTAGGTGACGGACGTAAAAGTGGCATTTTTTTTTAACTAACCTCTATTTTTGTTTGATTGTGTACTGTTAGTTATTCTGTAGTATTAGGGCTAATAACAATCATGTTGCCACCTTGTAAGTTTTGTTGGTGACTGTCGCGTATGCGTAACCAATCGCACATTCGTAGTTTGCGATTCCGACTTCCGTGCTGGTACCTTTAATATTAATACCACATCCACTGCTAAAAATGAACATATCACAGTGGGTAATATATTTTCGTTTTCTTATCCCCCCCATTCCGGGTTTTTTTTTGGTAGTTCGGTGGGGATGTTGCATTCAATTAAAAAAATAATTGCATAATATTCTTATTACAAATTTGCAATTATATTTTTTTTCAGCTTTTTAACACAAATTCAGGGTAATTTAGCGTTATTATCGTTTTTGCACACACGCGTGAGGTGTATGAACCGCGTGTGACCCACTACGCCACGATGATTTTTCTAGTTTGTAAAAAAACAGTTATTCCACCTAGGCGATAAGACTCTTGTAGAATTTATTAAGGACCTTCATATGTATATAGCCAATTTTAATTATATATTGAAATATATATCGACAAAAAAATATACAAAAATACTGAAATAAAAAATTAAAGAGACGAATCTATTGTTGTTTTTATTTTCCTATAAACCCTATGGTAGCTTTCTTCCATCCGTTACTGGGTGTTTGTTAGGTACACGACAGTTATTTGAAAAATGTGCATAAGTGGGATAGTCCGTCGTGCGAGTAAATAGAGGCTGCTTTTTTTTATATACAGCATGACTGGTGAGACACCTACGATACTGAAGGAGAGTACTTGGTTCTCGATTATCGTTATAATTTTGTAATAAAATTAGGTACTGAATCTCCCTATAAATAAATGAAGCGTGGATACACTCCCGATAATGATGTTGCGATCACGCGACGAGTACGTGCTTATCCCCCGTCGTCGGCGGAAACGTCCTCACAACCTCCAGCTGCGGTGTCTAAGCGTTGCATAATTAATTACATAACTTTCGGTTAAGTTTACGTCGTAGTCAGTTAATATTTATTTTTAATGTTATTTTTTTTCTTCCTACATAATCGCCAAATTTCACGTCCTCGAGTATCGTAGGTGTCTCACCAGTCATACTGTATTTGTTGTAGTTTTCACAAATTGAGATTCTTGAGGAACTACTGATCCGTAATTATGTAATTACACGTTGTCACTAAACTTTAATTTAGGTTTTTTCGCGTCGTCATATACTTGTAAACATTATAAATATAATATTTTGTATGTCATCTTAACACCCAGTGAACCACGACAGAAGACATTACATATATTAATGGAGGCAATATTGCATGACAATTTGCGAAAAATAATCCTTTTCTCAATACCAAAATGTATGAATTTACGCAGTTTTACGTTAGTGCCAGTTTTCCGCTAGGGGTGCAAATTAATTTTTCATAATCGAAAGAAAAAAAATCTTTGAAATGATTTTTAGCAAATTGTAATTTTAGCACTTAATCTCGAGTCATATACCTACTAGAGATAGAATGTTTGCAGTATTATCATACTTACTTCGAGCATTTAGCTCGACGCTAAATTTAATTTTTTTTTTTTGTTTAATAAATTTTTTTTTTTATTTAATTTTTACTCTTGATCAAGATTAGTCCATGTCAGACAAATCCAGTCATGCTTTAGTACAGTAGTGGCGACTATTACCTACTATAAAGCTATTGAATTTTGGAAGCAACACGAAAAGTCATGTTTTACCGCATTATATCACTTCCCACGCTCGCGCTTGTAATTCAGTATGTACTTTATGAATAATATACCTACCACTATATCTAAACATACTCGAAAAAATCACAACACTTTTTTTGCGTTCCCGCCAAAACTTCGTCGAACAAGTTTTCTACATAAATAAGGATTAGATCCATAGACATATGTAAACAGGTTTAATAAATACGCGTCTATGTACAGGTGCCTATAATTTATATATTTATTTATGTCTAGCTACCTAAAAGTTACCTACGGTATTTAGGTATGAGGGACCTACACAAATAAAAACATTCAACTTATTATTAAAATTGTTTATTTGCAATATTTGTAGTAACAACTTATACAAAAACATGTTTGTGATGTGACAAAACAAGCAAAATACAATTATTAAATTTATAAGTATTATAACAGCGTAATTATTCACACAGCTGGGGAAAGACCTCTTTATCTTCTTAATTCTTAGTAGGTATAGTAAGAGGTCTTTTCCTTTTAACTGCTCAGTCAATTAATTATTAAAATTTTATACAATACATTCAGTGTTAACACAATCATCATCATCAGCCTAGTCCACTGCTAGCCATAGACTTATAAACAAGGCAAACATGCATAATTTATTATATAGGTACAACATAATATAACATATTATTTTATCAAATGATATACATACTTATTACAATAATAAAAACACTAAACAGATTAATTTATATAAACATATAGGTACAATATACAATAACATTCTTCCCCATAAACATAAAACTTTTTTTTTTGTTTTTTCTTTTTATATTTTTTTTTATATTTTTGTACATTTTTTTTTTATCAGTCTTTTATCTCAGTCTTTATATAGATAAATAGAACATGCGACATTTGGCATAGCACTTTCCATTATAGGTATAGGTTGTGCTCTTACCAGTAGGTAGGTACTTGAGTGATTTTACGAAGCAGATGCAGGAACAAATTTATAACAGTTTGTTTGCTGCTGGCATCGTTGCTAACGGCTTCCCTCTCCCTGGTGGGCAAATAATTTTAATGAATTTATTTTGAAACTACAAATGAAATATTATTATGTTATGTAATCATTTTAAAGCGATTACATATACAAATATATTTAACACATTTTTAATGAGACAAACGAGACGCTCTCCTGATGGTAAAAGATACGTCATTCATTTATTCATAATATATTCATGAATCGTAGGTTAATTATATTATCAGTTATTATTATTTTACATATATTATAACCTGCCCATGAACATTGCAGCAACACACGAAACTTTAGCAAAATAAAGTCTAGAGCATAGCTATTTTGACGCTCAGTATACTTTGAGACTTGATGGTTAGTCTCAACAGCCCTGTAATTTCGCTAGCTACAGAACCGTTCAAACCAGAACAAAGTAACGTTTACACACTACTGCTTGGCGGCAGAAATCTACCAAGTCAGTACCACACCATAGCCACCATATTTATTCTAAAAGGAACTAAATAACATAAGATTTAAAATGTTACTTTTACTTTGTGGTCATATTTTTCGGGTAGTTATATGGCGGTGACCAAAGAGACTATATATCTACCTACAATATGTAATCAAAGGCGCTCATCAATTGAAAGTAACTTCGTTGCGCTGGTGTCAGAGTAAAATGTTACACGATTCTAACATCCCTCGACGGTTAAAAAATATACAGGGTTTGAAGTGTACTAAGGTAACCACAACTTAAGGTCGCAGACCTGTATAACAAACCACATAACCCGCCATCCAACCCACGGTAGGTAGAGCTAAGTACAAAAATCTTTTCAAGACATAGAAGAACAAGAGTAAATAGATTGATTACTTACGCTGCTCTCGGAAATTCGCTTGGTCTTCTTAACACCGCTTGTTGTGGGCGAGTTGTTCTTGCGTTTGTTACTCGACGAGGTCGGCATGCGCTTCAAGAGTGAGGGAGACAGATACTGGCGCAGCTGTTTGCGTTTCAAGTATTTCGCCTGCAATAAGCAATTGTAAAAGAGAGTTAGATGAAAATCTGCAAGAAAGCCTCACAAAGATCTTGTTGAGAGAAATGGACGGGAAATATCTTCGTCACATGGATGAAAATGATTTTACTTGAAGCATTGTGGAAGTGTTTTTATTAATATCAGGCACCGCGTTAAAAACTAGCATATGTGTTGATTCAGGGTAGAAACTACCTCCATTCAAAATTAGGCTAATTTTGAATGGAGGCCTTACAGCCTTAACCTTAGACCTTACCTTTGACCTTAGTCATTATAACGTGAAGTAGGTACCAAACTAACATAGACTCTATACACACTATCTGACAGACTCACGCACACTTTCTCATTTATAATATTATAGCGATGATAGATAGCAGTGGTTAGCGCAGACGGATCGGACGGAGGAGGGCGTTGTTTCCAATCCAAATAATGAACTTGAGCTACCGGTGAAGGAAAACATAGTAAGGTATCTAGCACTCGGCTGGCGAGCTAGTAGCTATCCTCAAGTTGAAAATCTGCCGCCAAGCTTTCCGGCTGCCTCATCGGAAGACCAGCGCTGGTCACCACTTAGTATGGTCAGTATTATGCTGAGGTGAGCCCCTATTTTGTAACTGTTTGTCTCTGTTTGTTTTTGTGCTTGTGTTCGATTGTATTACAAATTAAAATATTTTCTGCTTCTTTCTTTTTCTTCACGTGATACCTATTCAGTTTCCATACCAGGCTAGGTGTATTTACCATCTTCGATCACACCGTAACTTAACATCCAGGGAGCTGTGGTCAAATACCTATCCTATCACCCACAAAGTATTCAAGAAATTATGAATAGTGCTTACAGAAAATTCAAATATTTCAATAAAGATTTTTTTAAAGTTATTTAAATGAAATATACAGACCTCTATAGACATGGCATTTCGCGCCATAACCGATTTGTTGACTTGTTGGTAGACCGATTCCGCGAAGGCAGCAATATCGAAGGTCAAGTCGACGCCATCGATGCCCTTATTGAAGACCAGACCGACGAACCACATTGAACAATAGTTCGGGATCACATCGCCCTGCAAGGAAAATATTGTTTTTCATACAATTGTTTCTGGCCTAAATTAAAAAAAAAAATACTAAATTTGTAAGAATGTACAGATGTATGTTTGTTACTCTTTCATGCAAAAACTACTGAACGGATATGGCTAAATTTGGTGTGGAGGTAGCTGAGACCCTGGATTAACACATAGGGAGTAAAACCGCGAGGCGCATCTAGTACATAGATAACTCCGGAAAAAATACCTCATTGTATTCGATTGCCGTTGGCTCATGAGCCAAAGGATGTCGGTTCGATTCCCACACAAAAAGAACATGTGCCTAGATATTTAGCTGCGCTTCGCGTTTTAAAGAAGTGTCAATCCAAGGTACGAGCTATCTACATTCCAAATTAAAACTAAATCGAGACCAGCCGTTTTGGCGTGCAGAAATAACAAGCACACATGAAAACTTTCGCATTTGTAATACTAAAATCTGCTTTAAAATAAAATTGTAATATTGTTCAGTGCATATGGACTTACGTTTTCATTTCGAATTAAATCCTGGGCGGGATCGCTCGGCACTACGGACCCTGTCAATAAACAAATGAATAAATATCGTAGGACATTTTACGACATCTAGCCCTAAACCAAGCAAAACTTGTAGGTACTACATAACTGATATGACACTTAAATCCTTTTTTTTATAAATACATACTTATAATAACAACCAAACCAAACCAAACAAACATATATCGTCACATAAATGTTTGTCTTAATGGGTATCGAACCCACTCCCTATAGCTCTTGAAGGAGATATTTTAACAAAAAAAAACATTAACATAAATCCTAGGGAAAAATTCATAAGTTAACTAATTGCTAATTTTAAAGTTTTACAATTTATGCCAACCAAACGCACTGCTCTAATGAAACAACGAGATTTCGAAGGAAACGAAATTTGTTGATTTTTTTTTAAAACCACTCTATCGCTTTCTATAAAATTTATATGGGACCACCAGAAATTAAAGAATCAAGTCACTTACCGGGTGGCAGAGCCAGCGGCTGCCCGTTGTTGGTATTGAGCGGTGCGCTGTTGTAGCATACTGGATTCACTTGAGCTAACGATACGGCCTGGTTACATTCCAGGTTAGCTGTAAACAAGTACATATATATTAATTAAAAGTCCACCGACGACAGTAAAAGAAAGAAATTTCGGTTCGGTTAGAACTATGGAAAATGCTTACATTCAATCATCAACAAAAAAGCTATCTAACAGATCTGCCGCCAAGCCTTAAAACGGTGTGTTTCAACAGCTTAATCAGCCTAGGTGTGCTTTACTATCACACCTCTTAACATCAGGTGAGCTGTAACTAATCAATTAGCAAGCTAGGTGGCTTGTAAAAAAACGGATGCATAAAAGTCACTTCGACATTTTTTTTTTAAATTGAGAGATACCTGTAACGTCATTGAATTCAAATTCAAAAATTCAAATTAAATTCAAATTATTTATTATTGACACAAAAACGATTAAACAATTACATTTATGTCACAAAATTATAAAACAACAAACTAAATTCAAAATAAAATGTCAAATTAAAAAAAAGTAGCCAAGAAGAAGTAGTTGAAGTATTGCCATGACAGACTGCTACTTTCCGGTAGTATCCAAGAAATGAATATGACAAAGAACTTACTGATGATACGCCGGATTCGGCTCTCGACGAGCCCGCACCACGGCAGATGCTCGTTGGCCGTGGCTGAGAACGCGAAGATTGCTACGAAGTGCTTGTACCGCGAGAAGAAGTCTGGCGCTTCAAACAGTCGCTCCCACCCACACTTGTCCGCCAAAATATCTTGCACTATCTCGAGCCCTGTAAGAACGTCGAAGTAAGTCACGGGCCAACAAAAGTCATGCAAGAGTAAGCGCCATCTGTTAATATGACGCTGCTCTAGAATGAAGCGGCCAACGTAAGGCCACGAAAAATGCACAGAATGGCGCCACCTAGTCCACATGCCATGGCATTAGATATAAGTACTGGTAGTTGGTGTTTGTAATAAATAGCCGTATGGTGTCTATTAATTTTGTTTTTTATGTTTGTTTGACCACAGCTCCTCTGATGTTAAGTGAGAGTGTGATCGAATATTTTTATTTTTATATGATAAACGCACCTAGCCTGGAATGGAATGGATGCCTGGATGACGACAGATTTTTAACTTAAAGGTAGTAATTATAGCTCACGATGTTTTCCTTCAAAGCAGCTCAAGCTCATTATTGGGGTTTGACCCAGACCGCCCTAACCACGGAACTATCATCGCTACAAAAACATAACGATAAAATTTCATTTGTTGAAGTGTCCTTTCCCTCTTTTCACGTCTTACTCTTGTGCTCCCGCGATCCACGTCACATGTACGGATGTCAAAATAAAAATACTTTTATTACAGTTTCGTTTAGTCCTGTATAGTGATATAGTAATAACATACCGACTCTAATCTCCTCCACGATGATATTGCGCGTGAAGAGCGACACGTTGAAGGTGGAGTTTTGCTGCGGGTACGCCGGCGTTATTATCGGCATCAGGTGGAAACGGTCTGGCACGTTCACCTGCACAATAATTAATAAAATATACATTAAAATTAGTTTTCCAATATCGTGTAGGGTTTTCAAGGAACATCGTTATAAAATGTAAGCTTTCATTTAACTTGCAATGACAGTTTTCTTGGAATAAGACCTGTAGCGATTTAATCGGTCACCACCCAAATGAAAGAAATGTCAACATGGCAGGAAAATTGTAAGTACGAATTAATGGTAAGAGATTAATATCATTATTATTTTTAATAAACGATAAAAGCAAGCAAGGAAGTTGATTTGTTTTTATCGTCATAGCATATCCCCAAAATACACTTCCTCTTTTTATATGGAATTGAAGTATGGTATGTTGGTTCAGGTCTGACAACATTCTACACCCAAGATTGGCTCAAGATAAAAGCTCTCTTAAACGGTTAATAACATACACATTTAATTTGAATAGCCTGTTTCAAATTTCACTATGTGCTCGGCTACGACAAATATAAAAGCTTGTCTCTTTACTATTAATTTACTTAAATATTTAGTAGTAGTCGATAGTTAGAAATAACTCACCCGCGGATCCCAGACTGGTAAGTTCAGATTGACAATGTCAGGTCTTTTTAACAAGACCGGACGGGGCCATTGCCACTGGTTGAAGATCATGAAGAACTTTTGGATCAGGGTGGCTGGTAACGCATTGGGATACAGCTGGCAGGTTCTGGCTACCAACATGGCCCATGATACTCCGCCAAGATAGCCGAGAGAGTTGGAATAAATGCCGTGACCTGTGTAAAACAAAACATAGCATTGAAAGGTATGGGTGGGTGGTCAGTTTATCGCGTTGCAGGGATGGAAACCCGTAGTGTCTCTAGGATTTGCAACCCAGGAAAAGTTCCTTTCGATACGTAACACTTTCACTGACCGCGATCCTATTCCAGCCCAATCAAAATTGATAAGATCCAACGCTGATAGTAAAAGGGAAGCCTGTCCATGGATTACAGCGATACGGAAAACTTTGAGAGACGAAACAAAATCCAGAGCCAGTTAACCTAGCCTATTTTAGCGCTGAACAACCCTGTAACTTCGCTAGCTACTACAGCCTTCAAACATGAATACATCAATGTTTACACACTACTGCTTGGCGGCAGAATATTTGATAGTGCACTTATATTTAAACGATCTCCTGCTAAGGAGGACTACGTTCGGGACTAAAGATTGTAATCAATTTCTTTCAAAAAAGAAAGTACATCCATATTTGTTTAGTCTTTTATACTGTCATGTTTGAAGGTTGTACACTATTAATTTATGTTAACTCACGTTTAGCCCACAGCTTGATTGCGCGCAGAGTGACCCGAAAGTTCTCAATGTTGGGCACGAGTCGCATGATCTCGTCAGTCACCCGACATCCGTTCAAGGAACGGACGCTCTGCTCGTCCAAGTTCTTCAGGAGCATATCATCGCGAAGGTCCAAGGATTCTGGGGAAATTCATGAAAGCTTAGTTCACATCGAAATATGTGCTATGATTACAGATCTATATAATATGAGAAAACATAAAACCAACGACAATTAAAAAAAAAAGCAATACGGTACTTTGGATTGCAAAACATGACTTTGGAAAGTGCTCATTGAAATAAAGATTTTACATTTTTTTAATTTTTTTTTATGTAAAAGTAATAAGACGATCGAGGCGCTCTCCTTGGCGGCAGAATATCTGGTACTGCGGTGGTACCTACCTAGACGACCTCCTGCTAAGGAAATCTACCACCAAGTAAAGTAAATTAAAAATACGTTGATAACGAAATCCGCTATTTTGGATTAAATATGGCGTCATCAATTCTTAAACGCGTAGAGTTTTTGCAAATATATATTAAGTAAGTTATGACAAAAAAATAAGATAAAAATAACATAGATAACAAAAATGATATCCCTCCTTTTTGCTTGTACAGTTAGGTAAAACATGTGTTAACAATTATTTATTTAGCTTACCAGGTACTGTCCTCAGCGCCAGTCTAGCAAAAAGCAAGTCAATTTCGATTCCGTCAAAGTTCATCTTGATCACCGGCACGAAGGCATTCTCCACCGCTCGCAGATCTTTTACCTGCAATAAGTTTACACTTTTCAACGCCAAGTTATGAAAAATTAATAATTTCTTCATCAATTTTGCGTAACAAAGTATCAACCGTAGAAATCGGATACGATTCAGGTGTAGGTTCAAATAGTACTTTTCGATCCGTATTATTGTCCTCCGCCAGTGTTCCCTAACTTTACCTAACTAGATTTACAAAGTAATCTTTGCAGTAGCAGAGCCTAGGTAAATAAGAAAAATAGATGTTACCTTTGAATGGTTTTCGAGCATTGCGTAGAATGAGCGGAAGAAATCCTTGCGGTCGATGTTTCGCGGTGCCACACATAACGCGTCTATATCCGCCCCTCGGTGATGCACCTACCAAAGATATACAATATTAGTACACATACATATCTTTAAAGGTTAAACAGTTAAAATTTCACATTTTTAAACTAAGAAAACTGTACCATGAGAACCAGACGACTGATGACGCTTACATATATAATATACAATATGTATATAATTATATATATAAAAAATTAAAGGTTTTTGGAAAATAATTTAAACTCTATTAATTTTTAGTCTTAATTGCATTAGACACTTGGTGGTAGATCTCCTTAGCAGGAGATCGTCTAGGTAGGTCCCACCGCAGTACCAGATATTCTGCCGCCAAGCAGTAGTGTGTAAACATTACTGTGTTTCGGTTTGAAGGATAGGTACTGTAGCTAGCGAAATTACTGGGCTGTTGAGACTAACCATCGAAAGTCTCCAAGTAATGAGCGCAAAAACAGCGATGCCCTGACTTTGTTTAGGTACTCAAAGTTCTGTGTATCGCTGCAACGGTCATGGACCGGCGTTATCTCTTACCATCAGGAGAGCGTATCGTTCGTCTCATTACTTTTTACATAAAGAAAAAGACAGAAAGTAGAGTAAAATTATTTTACAAAAACTTTTTAACTGCTCTCTTGTAAAGTCGAGTTTTTGCAGATGTAACTATGTTTTACGGATATGTCATATACATATATATTTAGAAAAACGATACACAGAACAAACATCTATGTTCATCACAAAAATGTTTGTCCTAAATATTAATCGAACGCACGCAGCTCCAAGAACCAAACGAACTAACAGAGATGATTTCTTCGTAATCTTGGTCATCTTGGATAAAAACAAAGATGTATCACTTACCCCTAGCCTGTACGATCCAAAGGTATAAACAGTGCCTCCGACATTTTCCGCAACGTTGGGAGGCATGTTTTTTCTTAAAGATTCTTCTTTGATCCACTGCCGTACCATGCGATGTAATGTTCCAAGCACTTCCATGCGATGGCCCATTTCTTCATTTGATTCGACGGTTCCAAAAGGTTCGAGTGCCGCTAATAATTGATTATTCTTTTCTATGGCAGCGGGATTCGGACCTGTAGGGGAATAAATGCACGTTAAAAACTTATTTGATAAAAATCTAGCATTGAATTAGAAGAGAGAAAAAAAAACAACACAAAAATGAATTCAAATATGATTCTTAGTTATATTCAAGTAGGTGTAGGTGCAAATTACAATTGTGAATGGATTGAATTAGAAAATTTAAATTTTCGCTCAGTAATCGTTTTAGCAAATTTTATCTATTATAACAGATTTTTTTAAATAATGTTTCACATATGACAAACAAATAACTCTAAGAACATGTATTGTATTAAATATGATAGATAATGAAGTTATTAATTAAATTGAAGCAAGTTTTAGCAATTAAAAGAAATTACAATTCTAAATCAAGATGTTAAGGTTAAATGTCAGCCGTGCCAACTTTGCTTGACTTACATGTGCTTTCCTGTTATCATTTTAACTTTTTATGACTTAATATGAGCTTAGTACAAGTTTATATTATCGCGAAATGAATAATATAATAATTAAACAGTGTTGAAGGATATTATTTTAAGCTGATATTGCAATTGCTGCACTACTGATATTGCAAACGTTTAAACGTAGATTTATGCGCGAACGGAAGGATTGTTGGTATCTTTGATCGAAACATGAAAATCAAAGGGTGATTTTCATCAAAATATTACCTGCTAAAGATATGGCCGAAGTCATGCCGGCAGTCGTCTGTAGCAGCAGTGGTTTTTCCTGCTCATCGCTCTGCTGTTGCTGAGGTTGTATGTTCGTATGCGAGGAATGCGATGCCGGCCACATCTTAGACTCTATACTATTCTAGATGTCTTAACACTATGGCGTTAAACGGTAGGTCGAGTCATGTATCTATATTGCTTCTCCTGATGTCAACTGCGGCTACCCCTGATGCCTCGATGGATCTGAAAAATAATTTTACTGTTATAAGCAAGGAAGGTGTGGCGAGCTTACTATCGCGGAAAGAACAGAGACTACGGTGAACTCTTATTGCGATTAAAGTTAAAGTTAAGCGACTGCGAATAACGCGTAATGCGTCGAGTAGCGCAGTGAGATTTCACGGTATTGCGCTAAATCTTTCTCCGCGAACCCAATCATCAGGAAAAACAAAAAGATTTTTACAATCGTCGAAACCGAACAATCTTCCGAAAATGTTCACTAGGAGATCAGTTTAAAATAAAAGCAAATAAAATTGAGGAACATAATTATACAAAACATCCAAACACAGAGGTGTACTATATACCGACCATAGTTATTATCTATTATAATACTTCAGTCATCAAAGTGTTTTACGAAAGTGTAGCAATCGGGTATGGATCTAAATATCAAATCAAACAATATTTTAGAACATTAGTTTGCTAATTTCAAAAATGTTATGTCTTCATACTAAAATACAGAATCGGTTTTATATGAAGGCTAATTTTTTCTCGAATTTTGCAAACTAGTATTCTAGGAGTTTTTTTCAAGTAAGATCCCTTATTACTCACTAAAACGCACGGTGTAAGTATTCAAACAATTAAGTAAAAGTAGTGTAAGTATTCAAATAAATATGAATTATTGAGGACCTAAATATCGGTCCTAATCGTTGTATCCAATTGTTTGAAAATTTAAAGATTGCAAAGTATAAAGATTATAGATGTCCTGGACACTATAGTCTATACTTTGCAAATTTTAAACGAATACCAAAATACACAGCAAATTAAAATACAGTTCAGTAACCAAAGAAAGTTACTAATTCTGGCAAAAGCTGTAGAGAGCCCTAGTCAGACCTAACAATCTAGCTGTCCAACGAACAAGAAAAATCATGTACAGACATATGAAGACATCTTGGCCCTTCAATTTTGCTTATCTGACAAGAACTAGACACACACATGCATGTTGATACATATATGTGTAACTAGATGCCTAGACGTATTGGTGTGCCTATAGTTTATGTAAAAATAACAAAAATTATAAGGCCAAGAAATCTTTGCTGAACTTTTATCTAATTTGGATTATCTACTCTCACTTTAAGACAAACAAGTCATTCAAAAAATCTACACATAGCCCTACTGATTGAAGATGCAAAAACAATAAATATAGTTAATATAAAGTTATCTCTCACCGTCAGAAGAACACGGCTCCTTCGCCTCACCACAAACACACAAATTTAAAATAGCACTTTTACAAAAATTTCCGAAAATTAAACAAATATCAGAGAAGATGTGTCAATGTTCAAGACTTAGAAGTCACTGGCATCCCTTAACACTGCACTCTCTTTTTATTTTGCACTGGACCTAATTTACTTATGAGAAATCTATTAACAATAGATATTTAAGTAATGATTTGAAAGGGGTCGTTAAATCATAAGCCGCAATTGTTTGTCGTAAGGGTATTGGCTAAGTGATGATTTACAACAGGTACTCGTCGTAACAAGTTAAGTCATTAATAAATAAGCTTAATTGTTTTATGCTTCTTTTAAATTTAATAACAACGGTCAAGTGCGAATTAGACTTGCGTACCTGGAAGCCCGGATACGATATCGCCACTACATTTATTACATCGATGGCTTCATAATTGTAGAAAATGGAAAAAAATCTAATAAAATCTACTTTAATATAAATTTAACGTGACTTTTGAGGCTAACCATCGAATGTAGCGACGATAGATCAGTGGTAAGCGCGGTCGGTTCATAAGCCGAAGGGGTCACACATCAACAATGAGCTTGAGCTACCGGTGATGGAAAATGGTGAAAGGGTTTTTCCTAGTACTCGGCTGGCTAGCTACTACCCTCAAAATGAAAATCTGCCGCTAAGCACCTAACGGTGTGTTCCACGCAGCTTAACTTACGAGCTAGTTCCATTTCAGGCTAGGTGTGCTTGCCATCTTCGACCAGTTCGTTAATGAACATCAGGTGAGCTTTGGCCAAACACCTAGACTGAAAAAAAGTAAATAAGTATTCTATCAGTAATTTGGTACCCATACAAGCCTTATTGGGATTTGAGACAGCGATGTGTGAAATGCCCTTAGATATTTGTTTATTTATAATAACCGAATTTTGTACATATTTTTATTGACTACATATTGAGATTTGTAAGATTTAGGTCATAATAGTGGGCTCTCACTGGAGGATTCGGGTCGAATCCCACAGCATCCACCTCAGTCTTTTAAAAGTTATGTACATATTCATATTGCCGCTAACTTCAAACGGGGAGAGTAAACATTACGAGAAAACCTACATATCTGAGCTTTATGTTTTCGAAAATGTGTCAACCTGCACTTGGCCAGAACGGCAGTCTCAAGGCTTACCCTCCCAGCTGTGAGACAGTTTATGACCCACTCATAATAGGTCGGACAAACACAGAAGGCTTATAGTACCGTTAGGCATTCCAGGTACAGAATTTAAAGTATGACAGACTATTGTTTAAAATATATGATTTTACTTAAAAACTGGAAATTTGGTGATGGGAGAACAAGCAATACAAAAATAAAGTGTGTATTGTAAGGGCGATCAAAGACTCCGAAATTAACATCGCGGCAAAGATGCAAGTCTTGCGGCTTTCTATTGGAATCTTAACAGGATGCTTTGAAAATAAAAGAAATACCTATTTCCTTATGGTTGGCAAGCTTGCTGTTTGACCACAGCTCGCCTGATATTAAGTGACGGTGTGGTCGAAAATAGTAAAGCACATCTAGCCTGGAATGGACCTGGTTCTCAAGTGAGGCTACCAGAACACACCGTGAAGTGCTTGGTGGCGGATTTTTAACTTGAGGGGGGTAGCTAGCCAGCCGAGTACTAGAAAATACTCTGCCACCAGCAATGGTTTTCACGATGTTTTCTTTCAGCGGCAGTTCATAGTACAATATGAATGTCTTCAAATCAAGAGTAAACAGGTTTCTTCCAGATAAGCGTACAACAAAAAACGTACTACGATAACGTTTCACGATTGATATTCCAATCTGAACGAAATTATTTGATTCAAATTTGATTGTGTGAACAACAAGTGGGGTGCGCTGGCCGCATGATGGTATCCTTATAGATACAATCTGTGCATCTTTCAGATTTGAGTCGGTTTCTTCCAGGCATGCGTGCTCCATGATACATGGAATCTTCCAAGCTAGATAGCTCTTCTTCTCTTCTCAATAGGATACTCTTGGCAGAGTGGTCGTGGCTGCAGATGGACAAGGTTGCGTCCCGTCGTCCCCGTTAGTTCCCAAGGCTGCTGCACGTCGCGCGATGTCTCTCCAGTTGTGGCGATCCTCCGCATTGCGAGCACACTAGCTAGATAGCGGTCAAACAGAAACCTTATTGGGAGCTTATTGATTAAACAGTCTGATTTAACTTTTATTGTGTGAACAGCTAGGGATGTGCTGTCCGCGTGGAAGTTCCAGTGGGATGTTCCAGTCTTGAGTCGGTTTCTTCTAGGTTTCTTCGTAGATCGCATTTTCCAAGTGAGATAGTGGTCAAATAAAAACCTTATTGGGGGAGCCCATTGATACACATAATTTTTGAGCTTCCAGTTTAATTTGATCGAAAATGTTTGACATAACTCAGCATAGTTGTGATAGGTTATTTACTTAGCCATTAGTAACTATTTTAGTCTAACATTTATCGAAAATCGAGCTTTTTATATAAAAATAATGAGACAAACGAGACGCTTTCCTGATGGTAAATGATAACGCGTGTCCATGACCATTCCAGTAATACATAGAACTTTAAGTAGGTACCAAAAAAAAGTCCAGGGCATCGCTGCTTTGGCGCTCATTACTTTGGACGTTCGATGGTTAGACTCAACAGCTCAGTAATTTCGCTAGTTGCAGTATCCTTCAAAACAGAACAGTAACATATTCACACACTGCTTGGCGGCACAATATATGGTACCTGGGTATCACGTCAGACGGACATGGGGTGATGTTCTTTATCCCCAGTTCTGAGAAAAATAAAAATCCATAAATGTGGGTTAAATAATTAACTACCTCATTGTTCCATTTCTCAGAATCATTAAGCCCACAAAAATTGATCTGATATTTGGATTCTAAAAAGCAGATGTTTTACAAAAAGAATAATGAACAATAAATGCTAGTATCCTTCTACGAAGATTCTTTTACTGTAGAAGCAATCTTATTATGGAATTCCTAACAGGTACATAGGCTTCAAGGACAAAGTCAAAGAGTTTTAGCTATCATAATCATAATCATAATCATTTATTTGTTTGCGTATATGGGTAGAATGGTGGAAATTAAAAATATAGCACGCCATATGCCGCCTTTCGGCATGCAAAAAATTAATATATACAATCAATAACAAAAATACAAGGTCAAAAAAATTTTCAATGTCAAGAGCAAAAATGTCAAATAATCATTAATACATAAATTATAATAATGTGAAAAATATATGTTATGGTAAAATGTCAGTAATATCAAAATTTCTCCGTCAAATACTCCGTGACAGCATAATATGCCTTCTCCAGCAGAAATGTCTTAAGTTTACGTTTAAAGACATGAGGTTGCTCTGTTTTTTGTATTTCCTGTGGCAAGTGATTGTATAGCAATGGAACCATGCATAGTGCGCTATTAGAGAGTAGCGTTGTTTTGCTCTTAGGCATAGCCAGTTTGTGTTTGTGACTCTATCGCTATCCTTATTTAGGTATATATAATATGTTTGCCCTATTTTTTTTTTGATTGTTTATTTATTTACCTCTGTTGCGTCGAGGGTTAAAAAACTGTATTAATATGTGATATAATTTGAGAATGAGCTTTTTTAAGTAAGATGTTACTTCTCCGTAAGTTGATACTTTTCAAAGGATTTGGAACGTTATTACAGAAATTCTTTTTATTTATTTAATAGGATCTTATCAGATTTATGTTTGACCTAAATCTGATTACAAATACAAATAATTTATTAATAACACCCTAGTTACAAGTCATACATTATTTTAATTAATATTAATAAAGAATATTAATATCTTCCTCGCCATCGTCATTTCCTTAGGAGGTTGTCTAGGAATGTACCACTGCCGTCAACATTACCGTGTTTCGGTGTGAAGGGTAGGTGTTAGCTAGTGAAATTACGTGGCTGTTGAGACTAATCATCGAGCCCTGGATGCCCTGGACTTTGCTCTACTACTCAAAGTTCTGTGTACCGCTGCAATGGTTATGGACAAGCGATATCTCTTATCATGAAGAGAGTCTCGTTCATCTCATAACATTTTACATAAAATTAAATTTTCTCGTGTTAAAGTAAAATAAAACCTTTACATTGTCACAAAGTGTAATGAAAGTTAGTAATTTAAGATAATTTCAGTCTAAGGGTTAATTAAATATAATAAATAAATCTCCCATATGAAATTCTTTGAACAAGAGTCACTCAAAGATTTCGCAATAACTAAGTAATACAAGGGGTATTAGTAGTAACGAGTTAGGTCATTGATAAATTAACAATTTTAATAATTTAAAATCACTTAAATATACACCACACTACATTTATTACATTAGTGTCCTAATGATTATTGTAAACTATTAACATTTTTATAAGTGCGATAGTGAATAGCACGGTGGTCAGTTTTTGTTATTTATTGTTGTTCTACACTTCATACACCTACATACTAAGTTTGATGCTTTGATAAGTTATCTTGTTAATCATAAAACAAAAAATATTTTAAAAGAAAGATTTCTTGTATTCTCCTTTTAATAAGAGCCACATCATCATCATCCATAGCCTTCTATAGCCCACTGCTGCGTATAGGACTCTCTCTTTTCATGCCATCTGCCTCGGTCCTGTGCCAATCTGGTCCAGGTTCAACACGCGACAGTGACAATATCGTCAATTCATAATTTATCATAAGTTATTACCTGCCCCAATGTTTTCCGAAGCTCAGCGTCAAGCAGGCTCGGGTTGAGATTCTTCATCCCGGAACTAGAAAAAATGAAATAAAACTAGGTTAAATAATTACGGTCCTCATTGTTCCATTTCTTAGAATCTTTAAGCACAAACAAGTATTGTTCTGTCTTTGCAAGAAATTTAGCAATGCATTTTAGTATCTTTTAAGATTCTTTTTTGTAAAACCAATCCGATAATGGAATTCCTAACCGATAGATACCTATGAGTATCAGTATCAGTCTATTACCTTCAGTCGCGAAAGCTTCATAGACTAATGGAAAAATCTCAATGTTAAAGCTATCGACGTTTTTGGCTATTTACGCCCTAAAACATATATTCACAGTTGCTGTTAGGCTTTACTTTAATTCTCTAATAATGTTCCATTATGTTCAGTCCATTTAAATAGTTAGATAGACAGAAACACTTTATTGAGCACACCTAAAGTAGAGAAAAAAACACAGAAAACCAAAAAATCTTATGAGCTCATGCCACAAGTGGCGGCCTTATCTAAAAAAATCTATCTCGTCAAAAGCGATCTCTTCCAGTCAACTAAGAATAGTAAACACGTATGTATAAATATGTCCATCGGGTGAGCTGTGGTCAAATATCTAGACTGTCGACAATAAAAAAATATTAATAGAAATATTTTTTTTCCATTTATGGACAAATGGAGCATAATTTTACAGTAAAATCAATCAATATATTATTAGCATAATCTACTGTTTTATTCAAAAATCATAAATTCATAAATCATTTATAAATTTGATTTTTTGGTAATAATCTACTGTTTTATTCAAGCAATTGTGATTTACCGCAAATAAAGACCAAAATAAATACCAGTACTAGCTGTGATTTCACTATAAAATTATGCTCCATTTGTCCATAAATGGGAAAAAAATTGTTTGTATGGAAATCGAACTACCTATGTAGGTATTTATGTTATTATTTAATTTATATTTACAGTTATTAGTATTGATTAACTTCCGGCTCGAACAAAAGTGTACGTACGTTTAACGTGTATATTTGATGCGTTGTAGCTCTCAAATAGCTAAACTAATTTCGATTTAGTTTTTTTGTTTAATTGGTGACTTAATTGAGAGTGTCCTTAGATATGAATTACCACAAACCACACACATTGCCATTGAATTGTTCTTGCACACGCAAGAACCTAATGGACGTCGGGTATGCATTGAGAGATTTTTTTTATGTAAAAGTAATGAAACGATCGAGATGCTCTCCTGATGGTAAGAGATAACGCCTGTCCATGACCATTACGGCGATACACAGAACTTTGAGTAGTAAAACAAACTCCAAGGGTATCGCCGCTTACAGCCCAGTAATTTCGCTCGCTGCAGTACCTTTCAAACCGGAACACAGCTTACACACTACTGCTTGGCTTGCTAAGGAGATCTACCACCAAGTAAATTTACAGGTTTAATTGTTTTAAAGATGATTAGATCGAAAGTGTACTTAATTATAATATTAGGGGGATTAGTGGGATAATATTATCAGTGTAGATAAAGCTCCCGTGACGATTACGAACGGGCACACATAAGATTTTTTCTAAACAAGAGGTACTTACTCAAAGGAATCTGCATAAACTAAGTAATTACAAGGAATATTAGTAGTAATGAGTTATGTCATCGGTAAATGAACAATTTTATTCAATTAAATATACCTAATAACACTACACCACATTTATTACATCAATGACTTAATGATCATAGCAGCTGATTAAAATTCTAACCGCGATAATGAGTACCTATCTGGTATTGTTAAAGCCATGAAGCGACTCCCAAGACGGGAGGGTAACCTAGGGAGGACCCGGACGTCGAGATTGCACTCTCCACTATCCCCTGGACGCAGTGACCTCCAGCGCCCTACCTCGGCAAAGAACTACCTACCTACCCGACAATGGAGAAAGAGCTAAAACTGAACTGCTGATTGTTGTTCTGCATTTCATACCAAATATGATGCTTCGATGTCTTATCGTTTTTACAATAGAGCAAAGTAAGACCTAACCTAGCCTGTAGATCATAAAAAAAAGTAAAAAAAAATCTCTTGTTTTTTTTTTATAATCCGCCATGATAACGCATATTCTGTGTAAATTTCAACTGGCTATATAGTATCATAAAATGTAGGTCACAAAATGTTATGCCATAATGACAGTGTATTGCCGCTGAAGACCAGGGCTGAAGCCTTTGAAAATGGTAAAAAGTGAAAAAAAAAAATAGTAGGATGAAACTCTCAGATTAAGTAGTGTTTAATCTGAGATGAAACCCGTTTTTTAAAGTTTTTTGAAGTTAGAAAAGCGATAATATTTTATGAATGATATGCCAACCTGAACGAAACTTTATATGATGCGCTGATCGCGTGAGAGTATCGTCATGGAAACAGTTTATGTGTTTTCAAGTCTCGAGATGGCATCTTGTAGGCAAGCATCCAAAATCGCATCTGACAAGCAAATTGGTGGTCAAACAAAAGCCTAAATGGGAGTCTATTGATATACATAACTTTTAAGTTTAAATTGGTTTATGATCATCATCATCAATTCAGCCGTAGGCCGCCCACTGTTGGGCATAGGACTTCCATAAAGACCGGTTGGAAGCGACTCGCATCCAGCGCGTTCCTGCGGTCTTTATTATGTCGTCCATGTTTGGCATAAGACAATATTGCATATTCCTAATTTAACACAATTACTCATGACCCAATCTTTTCAGAATCCTTATTGGGAGCCGGAAACACCATAAGATAGTCTGCCGCCAAGCAGTCATGTGTACCCAAACATTACTGTGTTCCGGTTTGGAGCGTAAGTACCTACTGTAGTGAAATTAAAAGGCTATTGAGACTAACCATCGAATGTCTCAAAGTAATGAGCGCCAAAACGGTGATGTCCTGAACTGTCTGGGCAGGCGTTATTTTTTACCATCACGCCTAATAGGAGGATAACTTTTATACTTACGCTTAAAAGGTTTAGTTGGTACCTAACTGAAAAGAAATTTCTTGCTCATCTTGTCCGGTTTTATAATTTGACATTGGCTAAGAGTACGTACCTACGATTTACAATTTTTGCAGCGATTAGCGCCAAAGCCCAACACAAACATCGTGAAGAAACCATAGCGTGGTGGTAGGGTACTTTCTTGTACTCTGCTGACTAGTTACCACCCTCAAATTGATACCACCTCTATTCCAGGTATCGACCACTCACTAACAAAATTTATCCACTAACTACCCAATTCATTTTTACTAAATTTTTTTTACCACCATTTTTTCTCATCATTTTTACCTCTTTCATTTTTTTCTCTTAAATTTAAGTTTTTTAGGGGATACGAGGAAACACACACCCATTCAGATTAATAAAATGATATGTGTGCCAAATTTCATTCAAATACGTTCCGCCGTTTTTGCGTGATAGAGTAACAAACATACAAACTTTCACATTTACAATATTACTAGTATAGGATATAATTTAGGGCAGACTGAAAATGCGTTTCGCGCGTTTTCTGTTTGCCGCGATTCTTTTCCATGCATCGTGAGTCAAAAATAAAACAAAATATTTTATTACACTTTTATTTTAATGTTACAAGGCAGACATAATTAAAAAAATAACTACGCGTTGAAGTTTTAACTTATAAACAAAAAAATATAATTTAAGCAAGTATAAATTAACAATTTAAAAAACCGTCTTCATGCCTTCAAATGCCTAAACACAGCTAGGTTTTAGGTATTTTTGTTTAAAAATCAAACGAATGCGTATTTCGTACTTTCGTTTCCATTACTCAAGTTTCATTAAATAAATATGTATTTATAATTTTAATTACCGTCAGGTCCAGTAGAATTTATCAAAGACGAAATACATGATCTTTTAGCATTACCTCTTTACAAGGCTACTTTAATGCTAGATTAAACGTATAATTTGCTAGATGCTGTACAAAGTTATGTCGTCAACTTTATATGAGCTGTCAAAAAGCGGTTAACATAATGGACAGGGTATAGTCGGAAGTGTTTTCAGCTATGTTTGATGAAAATCGGTTCAAGATGGCCGCCGCCACAAAATGGCGGGTTACATATTTTTTCATAACTTCCTCAATATGGGTATCAAATGAAAGGGCTTGACTAGTAGTAGTCTGTAGCGATGATAGCTCAGTAGTTAGCACGGTAGGTTCACATGCCCAACAATGAGCTTGAGCTGCCGGTGAAGGAAAACATCGTTAGAAAACCATAGCATAGTAGGATACTTTAGCACTCGGCTGGCTAGCTACCACCCAAGTTGAACATCTGCCGCCAAGCACCTAACGGTGTGTTTCGGCAGCCTCATTTGAGAGCCAATTCCATTACAGGCTAGGTGTGCTTTGCCATCTTCGACCACACCTTCACTTAACATCAGGTGAGCTGTGATCAAACACCTAGCCTGTCAAGGATTAAAAAAAATACTATACATCTGTCGGGGTTTTTTTTTAATTTATCTTGTTATAATATTAGTCTGTATGAATATATACAAATACAAACGAATATATAATTTTTGACAATGTCTCCGTCTGGGCCTGAGCGAAAAGTCGTTTGCCATTTTTTTTTTTATTTGTCAATAGTAAACGGAGTGCGCACGAAATCGTGAAATTTATCATAAGCCAGAGATTGATCTGGTTTCGCGTTGACGTTGTCAAGTACATTGCTTGAGCTGATCTCGTCCTGCGCAGCTTTCAGCTCGAGGACGTCGTTCTGCACGTCGATGCTGAGCTCCTGAATGGGCACGGCCTGGGTGCGCCAGTACACGTTCTGGTGTTTCGAAGAACGATTGCGACGCTTGTGCGCCTTCAGATGTACCTGAAACATTAAAAATATTAGTCATTAAAAAAAAAACATTATTTTCAGCATAACACTTAGTATGACCAGCGCTGGTCTTCCGGTGAGCCTTTGCAGTTCAAACAACAAACATAAAAATACAGAAAACAAATTACCAACACCAAAAACTTGTGTAAATGCCAAATGTTTTTTTTCTCTTTGGTTTTGGGCGTCAAGTATTTATATATTTTCAAGTTGAATAAGTGTCCTCGTATCTAAAGTTATAGTCGTGTATACTATGGGACTGACATAGTCATATGTGACTCAATGTCCCCAAATAAAAATAGATTAAAAAAAAAAAAAAAGTTATAGTCAAAGTCCAGTCTTGGTCAAGTACAGTTCGTGTCAAGTCCAGTCATGCTTTAGTAAAGTAGTGGTGATCTACTATAAAGCTTCGATGGAGTTTTGGAAGCAACACAAAAAATCATGTTTCACCAGATTATATCATTTTCCCACACTCGCGCTTGTGATTCGACACTTTATGAATAAAACACCACCATTTGTATGCATAAACACTCGACAAAACACTAGTTTTGGAAAAAAAATACAACGGGGCGACACGACTCTTTCCCGCGTTCCCTCCAAAAACATAATGCCTATTAAAAAATATAATTGAAAAATGAAATATGAAAAAAGAATTAAATTAAAAAAAGAGTGTTTAGTGTGTATACGTGGCGCTGTAGTTTTGTGAACGAAGCAACAAGCCTTATGCCGCGTGTGTCACGTTGAGGAGTTGCGATCGTACCTAAACTGTAGAATGAGAACCAGGTTCGGGTGGCCCGCGGTGTTGACACGTACCTTCTTAACGTGCGTGTTGACCATGGAGCGCAGGTGGAAGAGCGCGGGGCAGAGCGGGCAGCGCCGCTGCGGCGGCGTGTGCGCGCACAGCGAGTGCTGGTTACGACGGTTCTTGCTGACAAAACCGCGTCCGCAGATCTGGCCCAGTCACAAACAAATCAACTTTGAGGCTTTTTCACGGAAACGTGGGAACGTCATGTCTCTTTATCTTAAGTCTCAAAGTAATGAGCTCCAAAGCAGTGATGCTCTGGACTTTGTTTTGTTACTCAAAGTTCTGTGTATCGCTGCAATGGTCATGGACAGGCGTTATCTCTTACTATCAGGAGAGCGCCTCGTTCGTCTCATTACTTTTTACTTAAAAAAAAAACTACACCAATTATAAAAAGGAAAGATTTAATTTCTTGCATGTTTGTTTTGAATAGGCTCCGAAACTACTAGGCAGATTTGAATTATCCTTTCATCATTAGAATGCTACATTATCACTGAGTGACATAGGCTATATTGTTAATCGAGTTAAATTAGAGATTTATACGAAAACTCTATAAAAATGTAACCGAAGGTAAAAAAAAAAACAACCTTTATCCTTATATCGCATGCGCTGCGAAAACTATTGATATTAGAACAAGAAAATGTACTACAATATTAGAGAACGCGTCAATATGTACAAAAAAAAAAAATAATATCCAACTATTGTAGTTATGTCATTATAACGTAGGCAGTATGGCTTTACAGCTTTAGCCTGCCCGATGGGGCAAATTAATAAAAAAAAAACATTATAACGTTTTTTACATTTACATCTACACTAATAAAGAAGAAAGATTAGATTTATTGTTTGTTTGTTTGTATTGAATAGGCTCCGAAACTACTGGACCGATCTGAATAATTCTTTCATCATTAGAATGCTACATTATCACTGTTAGGTTACTTATACGTATTGTTAATAAATGATAATATTATTAACCTTATTTATTGTTAATCGAGTTTTTTTTACCCGTGCTAAGCCGGGACGGGCCGCTAGTTACATTATAAATAAAATATGTGCACTTCATGTAAAACTGGCAAAATGTACAAAACGTGAAGTCAAAAATTAAGAAATAAAAAAATGACAATGTACATACTTCACAGGTGTATGGTCGATCGTTGCTATGCAGTCTCTGGTGCCACAGCAGAGACCGCTCGTCCACGAAGTCCTTCCCACAGGTCTGGCACACAGAGCGGGTGTTTCGGTCTTGCTTACTTGCTTGCGTGTCACCTTGCGTGCTACTAGCTTCATCAGGCTTCAAACTGAAATAAACAAAAGAGCAGATAAGTGATTGATTCACGCGTTACTTTGCGGAAGTTCATTTTGAATATTCAAGGTATATATTTAGTTTATTTCCGCTTAACAGTCTCGACCAAGCGCTCGAAGAGTCAACACGCCCTGAGGATGCCTCGTGTACAGGCGACACACGTGTCGGCAAGTGGTTACTGCAGAGAGAGGATTTTAAAACTTGTGGTTATTTTAATTGGATGTTTGTTATTTTGATTAGATTTTTGTCAAATTATATTTTTAAAGTTTATGCCAAATTAGTTCTTAATTAATAAGTTTTTAATTAATAAGTTGTTGTCAAATTAGTTAAATTTAAGTCCTCATCACTGTTGTAACTGGAACGACTGTTAAGCGGAAATAAACTAGATATAATATACCTTGAATATTCAAAGAGAGCAGATAGAGAGAAACCAGAGAGGGGTAACTGATTCCAAGTCAATTGAGTTTGCTTTACTAAAGCATGACTGGACTAGACCATGACTTTGTCAAACAAATACAAATATTTTATCTATCTATCTATATAAGGCGTCCGCTAGTAATCAATAAATCTCGCTCACCGTTGCTTCTTGTCCCAGTACTCCTCGTGTTTCCGTATGTGGCTCTCGAAGCTGCCCTCCCCGCGGTACATGCGCCCGCAGTAATAGCACGTGTACCGCTTCACGTGTTTACTGCTCATGTGTTCTTCTAAACTCGCTTCGTCTTCCAGAATCACGCCGCACTGCTCGCATATGTTCGCCGATTCTGACTGGTTAAATTTTCTTATTAAACCACTCCCAGTAGCTTACCATTAATTAAAGAAGTTTGCTACTTCAAAATATTTTCGCTATTTTTTTTCCACACAAAAATCACATCCCCACAGCGCCTTAAATTTATCAAGTACTTTATTGTGCATAGTTACTCAAAAACGTAGCACAAGTGGAAACGACGTTTTTGTAGTAATCATTACAAACAATTTTTATTTGTGTCATCGACCCTCAGCTAAAGATAAAATATTTTTTTAAAACACTGACTATGGACTTGAATGTACCCGGACTGTATCTATCAGAGAACACGTACTCGGGCAGCACATTCCAATGCCTATCAAGTAAACAGGTTTTCTTCTAGGTAAGCGTGCTTCATCTTGGACTGCGTCCTGCTTAACATCAGCTAGGGTGTGGTCAAACACGATCCTATTATGTATGTATTTAAAAAAAACTCAAATACCTGTTCAGGTTGGTTCCCCTTTTCATGTAGCTTCATGTGTGCCATAAGAGTGTCTGCTTTCTTGTACACAATATTACAGATTGTACATTGATGTTTGTCTGTGTGACTTTTCAAATGCTCTTCATACTCTTTTTTGTGTTCCGTAATTATCTTGCAAATCTATAATAAACACATTCATCGACATTTAATGTCAAAAAATATAGTCAATTTGTTATTATAATGTCTGTATGTATATTATAATTATAAAAAACAGAGCTTTGATATAAACTTGTATGAATACAAGTACATACAAATCAATCCCACTAATAACTCACAAAAAAAGTTAACATAGCAATCATTTCAAACACTAAATTCAAATTTCTCATAGGCTGAAATAACTTAAGATTAGATTTAGCTCTTAACATTCTTCTTCTAAGTTACAAATCAAGCCAAGTCATAAGTCAGTCACACAAAGTCAAAGTTGAGTCTTGTCATCTATAAAAGTAATGATGGCTTTACAACATGCTAACTCTTGAAAGTTACATGAATTGTTATATTTCAACGTACTCACACACACACTACGAATGCTGATAAAATGACATGATTTTTCTAATTTCGCGCCAAAATTCCAATGTTTACTTTCTTTTGAATCTAACTTTTTATATTAAGTCTAAATACAAACCTTACAATAATAAAGATCAATATTATGCACAGTTTTCATATGATCTTTCAATTTGGACACAAATCTGTACTTTATAGGGCACTGACTGCATGCCATGTAAATCATCGGATCCCGTTTCTTCCTAACCTTCTTCTCATTCACAATCATCACAATTTCATCATCCGAAGAATGCATTGAATAGGTGGAATCCACATTCTCTTCAAGTAATTGAGTTTCTTTCTCTACTACTATGAGGATATTTTCTTCTGTATTTTTGATATAGTCTGCTTCAATTTCATCAAAATTATCATTACGACCATTGTCATTGTCATTCATAGTATAGCTGTCAACTTTACTGGCAATCTGATCACAAGTTTTCTGATCTACCGAGCTGCCAACATCTTCTGAAATATTCTCACTTAGGCAGCTAATGCGAGAGAAATTGTCATTACCTACACTCCCATCTTTTGAACTGTTTCTGCCAATACCTTCTAAACTGTAGTCAAATAAAATAGTTGTAGGTATGTATTCAGTTAACGGAACAAAAAGTAACTTCTCCATGTCTTCAGTAGTGATTTCAATATTTTTTATGTTGTTAAATAATTCTTGTGTGTAGTGTGTAATGAGTTCCATGCTTCGTTTGGCTTGAAGATGAAATTTGTATGCTTCTGAAGCCGCTTTGAAACAATCTATGCAAACGTTGTAGTTTTCCAATCTATGGAGCTGGAAAAAATTACAATAAAAAATATTTATTTACATTGTTTTATTTTTCATAGTTCTTTATTTAACAGATATTTCTGTGATATGGGTCAATTTAAAATCGGTGGCAGAAAAAGTGACAATAAATTTTGAATTCTTTAAAAGAAAAAATGTTTGATTTAAGTGTTGAGGTAATAACATGACATGCACATAACATTGTAAAATGCAATGTCGTGGTTGGCCGCGATCTTTTGCGTATATTTTCAGGATTTTACGTGACTGAAACTAAAGTGAGGTGAAAATTAAACAACTCTGTTGCCATCATACATTTATTCATAGTTAAACAACAAATCATTTTTTGGTAACTTTTCTTTGAAATCAACATTAATTATATATTTACTCTCATGTTTAAGCCATGGAATCACAGTATTTATTCTTAAGCACTGATAATAATGTAAATGAAATGTACTCTTTTACTATCTATGTTTTAACAAAACTATTTTTCTTTATAAATTACTTAAATTTACTGAAATTATAAGAACATACCGATAATACTATGTAACAATTTGAATAGTACATATTACATATAGAAAATATGAAATCAAGTATTAGTTTTCCATAAAATTTCAAAATTTTGCCTTATTTATTTAGGGACAGAGTAACATAGTTGTACCTTTTATATTAATTTTAACGAACTACTATCACAAAACCTATTATATTTAATAATAACTTTCTTAAAACTGTAATACATTTCGGAACTGTCATAATTATTGTTGATATTATACATCATTTTCTACTAAATGAAATGTTTTTCCGGTATCACCAACAGACTTCATGAACACTATTTTCACTTCGCCGTCATCGTCTTCTTCGCTTAATGCTTTGCCAAGGTAAATGTATTCATTTTTAGAACAGGAAAAATTTGACTAGAACGTACACCCCTTCTTTGACCCCTAGTTTGAGCTGTTCTCTGTAACGTCGCTGCTTTTCAGCAGCAGTAAAAGCCTTAGCGATGTGTTGTAGTATTATCTAGAACAAAATTATTCATTTATTAGATGATTATAAAATAATATTGACTGCTATAATATATATAGACACCGATGACGACTTATAGCTACTAACAGTTCAATAATGACAACTCTTTTACCAGTCTACACCTCTATTACTACTACGAGGTAACATAGTTGTGCAGTAACAGAGTAGTAAATTCAACACTTAGAATAATTTATTTTTAAAATAAAAATATATTTTGACAAAATAAAAACAGATTAGACAATTATTCCCTTAATGCTATATTTCATTTATTAAATTATATAGAAATATCTGAATACTTACATCAAAACGCCGGTAACATAGCACACACAGAATAAAACCACGCACCTCACACCGCAACTAACGAACGACTGATTCGCGTACCCCGCGCTCCACCCGCCTCGAAAGGAGTCGAAGCAACAGAACACATTAAGGCCCAACTGTTGTGAACAGAACGGTGGCGCCAACTTTTAGTATTTGTCTAATTTACATGGTAACAGAAAGGTGTGACAGTTATTACAACGACCGAGGGACTAAATCTTAAATAATCATAGATTATTCAAAAAATTTATTAAATAGGCAGAGATAGTTTTTTTTAAAATGATAAATCAGCTTAATTATTAAAAATATTAAACAGAACAATAATAAAATTTTAACAAAAAGATATTGTGATTTTTACATAGTGCCATGAGATGTGGGACAGAATTTTCTTGTATGTAAAACACCTCTGTTACCAAGAATTACTATTCTGTTACCTGATAAAAAAAGTGATAAATCAATAATAACTCCGTTTTTCTTTTGAAAATATATTAATTCATTTGTACTTTAACTAAAACACCATTGTTTGTTGACCAATATTTTAAAAATATTGGTGAACAAACAATTTTTGCTTGGGGACAACATTTTCTGCCACGGATTTTAAATTGACCCATATACACTCACATACAAACTAAACAGTCTTTTAAAAACTAATAAAAAAAGTTTGAAAATTACCACTTTGTAAGACTGAATTTTACATATTAATAATTATAACATTAATTGTTGTTGAAGTCAAGCCTTTTGAACAGGACAATTTATAACAAAATGTAATTTCACTAGCTGCAGTATCCTTCAAATGGTAACATAGTAATTTGTATACATTGCTAGATGCAGAATATTTGACACTGCAGCGGTACCTACCTAGACAACCATTTTTTAAGGAGATCTACCACAGAGAAGGTATATAGAGCAAGATAACATCTTTTTTCAAGATATTCATCAGAATGGGAGCAACAGACTCACAGTCAAATAATTGACAATAACCTACCTGTTCCTTTACTGTTTTTTTCCTTTGTCAGTGGTTGCTCTTAAATAATTGATGAATGATGAAGAATTAACTTCATTCTGCTCCATTTATGGGAAATTTAATATAAATTTTAGGAGTTATGTTACTTGTCTTAAAGGTATTGGCCGTTCAAGAAACCTGTCTAAAGCAATTTTCATATTTTGCTACTACTTATAACTATTCACCACACACAACAAGGTATTGAACAGTCAAAGATGTATTTATAATATTCTTACTAGATCTCACCTCAAATTGGCATACTGCTTCCAGAGCATCAGCAATACAATATTCTGTTTCTTCTTTACATATCAAAGTAAATACGCTCTCAGAGGAAATATCTTTCAGTGGAATTAAGCATAGTAAACATAATTCAGCGAGTCGCCCGTTTGCAATATGTTTCACCAGATTCTTCGAGCTCAAGGGTTCAACCATTTTCACTGTGCTTTAGAAATTTCGTCCTGTCGTGGTAAAATAATAGATAAGTCATTTTTATTTATTTACAAAGTAAAAGTACGATCGAAGAGGGGTCCAAAAATGTTTTGTTTTTGTACCTGCCTGGAAAAGATGCGTTCAATTTTTTATTTAAAAAAATTGTGGCACGATCACAAAAATAGAACATGACAATAAGACTACATACAAAATTACAAATCTCCGTTTATTATATAGTATTGCCATTTGCGACTTCAGTACAGTAAGTAAAAATTTCGCCAACTGCCAAGCCGGTAACCCAGTTTGCGACTGAAAAGCAGGGTTGGATTCGGGTACGTTGAAAAATATAGTACAAGACCATCAAAATAGTAGTACGCCGATAGTACACTTTTTTTTTAAATCTTACATTGTTTAAAAAAAAGCTATTAATCAATAAAATAGATAGTTAGAATCAACATGTTTGTACAAATTTTACTCCTGTTCTAAATTATGTAAGTTTTCTTCAGCCTTAGCATGTAATCATAAAAACATCTCTTCTAAACTGCGAGTATACGAAAGAATAAAATAGGTACAGTTGCCAATTTTGCAGCATTTTTTTTTAGATTTTGGCGTCGCACACCAAGCATTTGCCAGTGGCAAGTTACAATTTTAAGACAAAATGCGAAGCCAAAATCAAAAAAGATGAAGAAGAAGTTGTTTGACAGCTTACGACAATGTGCTGAGGTAAGCTGTCACACAATACTCAATGATTTTTTTTTTACAGATGGTTTGGCTATAAACGGGTGTCATATTTACCTATTTTGGTCTTTTCTAAGTGAAGAAACGAAATTGTAGTATTTTTCCGTACTATCCTTAGGTTATCTAGTACGGAGCATGAAATAGTAGTACAAATACTATAATTATAGTACGAAATCCAACACTGCTGAAAAGGCTGACACACACTGACACAAGTTGTGGTAGCGTCCACTACCATAGTAGTGGTCTAATCTAATGGTAGAAAATTTATTCGCTAGGTGGTACCTTACCTTTACCAGTACCTTTCTTGTAAGCTACTATACTTTTAACAAACACCACGTGGCGATAGTTTTAAGGCCTTGATGTACAATCGCAATTTAAAATAAATTAAACTTGTTTTAGTGTGGCTTTAGCCGGCCCTGCTACTACCTTTACGCCTTTACCCCCCTTGCTAGCCTGCTACAAGGCAAGCTGACTCATCAGTCTATGTAAGGCTTTCAATTCGCATTTTTTTTTAATTTCGGCGTCGCATTTCGTGTATTTGCCATCAATTCGCATTGGAACATAGAAGATTCATCGGAAGCAGGGCCTATAAAATGGATGACACTGACAACTTGATAATGTGCGACGGTGGCAATAACCCCATAGTGAACTTCTATCTAGTTATCAGTCAGAACTCAGACACAAGAATAAAAAAAAATCAGGAATTTGCCTTGGATTAATTTGCTCGTATTATTTTAACAAATTTTTAATATGTAACTAATTATAGCTTTTTTCATTTTCTAAATCCCAAAGATTGTTTATTACGGATTACTTAATCCCAACGGTATAAAAAATAATACATAAACGTTGTGGCTACGATTAAAAACATCACAAGTACTAACTGCCAGGATGGTTTCGATTTAATTAGATGCTAATTACGATATTATTACCTGAAAATATCACTGATTGAGAAGTGTGATCGTGTCAGTCTTCTGTATCTTAATGTCCTCAGAGGAATGAAAAACACATAAGAATACGATCTCTACTTGACGCTACTTAAAGTGGAAGTTCTTAGAAATAAATATAATGCGATTGTGGATTTGAAGAGAAGTAAAACAGTAAGTTAACATTTTATATCATATTTAGTGCTTACCCTATTCTAGGTAAAAGTTTCCATTCCAATTAGTCAAATAAATCGTTTAAGACGTCATTACAACAACTGGTACTTACAGAGCCTTAATCCGAATATTCGGATTAAGGCTCTGTCTAAAGCAATTTTCATATTTTGTTTTTTAATTTTCGGTAAATATATATCCGAAAAGTGTATTAAGGAGAAAGAGTCAATAAATAATAGAGCCATATAACCAAACCCACCTTAAACAGCTGGACCTGATAAAATTAATAAGGGTTTTAGTATCAACTCACCTTTGTTCTGCTTGAATCCTATAACTACATAATTATGTTTGCATACATATTAGTGGTTAGCAGGCTGTCTGTTTAGACTTATAGCCTCTAGGAATTATATGCATCCATTTTCATAACCAATATTTTACTGTGAATTTGAAGTAACCAATCGGTGCAATAAAAGCTGTAGTGTATGGAGGTACCTATTCCATTTATTTTACATTTATTTATTAATTTGATTTATAAAGTTCCTATAGCTGAAAGGAAGATTATCATCTTAGCCAGGCATTAAAACAGCTTTTATATTTTTAATAGTTTTATGAACCCGAGACAGGAATAAGTTTGAAAAAAAATCCATGAAATCTCTTTGTAAATCTTCAAAAGACCTGCTAAAAATGTCTATACTATAAATTAATTGCTAGAAAGTGTATCTGGAGCAGTGTTGATAGTGTCATATCAAATATTTGATTAGGCATGTATGGTTCCCATACATGGGCAGTCAAAATGGGGTGTTTAACCCTTACAGGACCATAAGGTTGCTAAGACTAAATTATAATATGTGATTGTTTTTTTTAGTTCGTTTAGATGTAAAATTAATAAAAATCAACAGGATTTTACATGACGACTTTTAGATTTTTTGGAATTTTAAGGGAAATATTTTTCCCAATGGTCTATAAAGGTAACGCAAATAATAGTAAGGCTTATTTTGAAATGTGTTTTATTTATTTGTTTTTATGCTGAAAAAGTGATACAAAATATTGAAATACAGTTACTGGTATCAAGATCAAGCTAATTATAATACTCTGCGAAGCAATTTCTTTTTATTGTAAAGCATAAATGTACATTGCATATGGTACCTATGTCATGTGTCCTTTTTTCTGTGCGGTAGTTAGAGCAAATTGCACATCTTTTAATTTTTTCTAAAATCTATAGGAATCTTTATTGTACCAACCCGCTGCTTTTCTGCAGTGACTACAGTTGGCCAGTTTTATGAAGGATGTTGATTATATGAGCAACATAAGATTTCTTTCTTCATCGAAATTTAGGAAAGTCTTCCAAATTCTCACATGAAGTACATGGAGCAGCAATTTGATTTGTTTTCTGAAAAGATTCTTATATTTCAACAATTGCGTGGAGCTCAGGATGTTGAAACTCAGGGTGTCAGCGATGAACTGTTGATCTGCTTCATTCAACTGAAGCTCATTATAATCACTGTTATCTGCCAAATGTTACTGCAATATCTCATTATATCCCTTTTCTGGCCATTTCAGCAACAAACAATCAAAATAAACTACCAAAAAGTAAAAAAAAACAATAAATAGGTAAAAAAATAAAATAAACAACAATCATTATGACACAAAGAAACAAAACACCAATAGCTTAGAAAAGTTTTACATATGGACCACAGGGAATTATTTTTCCCATACAATAATTTGTCATTATAAGGCATTTGTTTTCATTTATTCAAATAAACTTCATTATAACACAAAAATATACTTACCAAATAATGTAAAACATATGAGAAAACACAATAAATATACATAATTACACCCCACAATAATCCATAACTAAACAAAGTAGAGCACGCGAATAAGCTAATTTTGGTGCCAATTTATTTGAAAGAACTTTTTTCTTCTATGCAATCCTGTTTACGTAATTGCGTTCAGCATACATTATATTTTGTTATTTTGTATAAAAAAAATATGTAATAGATTAAATTAAATATCACAATTGCCTATTTTTCAATGGGGAAAAATGTTTCCCATGGTCGTGAAAGGGTTAAGGCTAGAGTGATAGATTTCTTCTAGATCAGCATGCTTTATTCTCAGCACCGTTACTTGCCATTAGGTGAATTGGTGGCTAAAGTGACTGCTTATATAAACTCTTTATAATGCACACCAGAAATAGAGAAAATGTATAGAAAACAAAAGAATCTTATGAGCTAGTGCCATGGTGGCCTTATCCATTCTGATCTCTTCCAGTCAACCAAGAATAGAAAATACGTTACTGATTAAGAACAGATGTCGCAACATTACTAAATACTACAAATTTACCTTTAACATGTATATAAACGATCCTCTTAAACCTTAGAACATCTGGGTCATATTCCTAGGCACAGTATGAATTTCTGTCCCTGCAACACGATGAACCCTGCTTTGTGTGGTGATACCGTTCATTGCTAAGAAGAACTGTTGTAAACTGTCTTATACCAGGTGATTTGCGTTTTTGTAGTTTAATAAAACCTGTCGTAATTGGGTGTTTTCAATGATTTCAGAAACGTTAGAAATGGATGCATCAAATTTTTCCATAGAAGAATCTATCGGAGATTTATCTCAAGACATTGCCATTAAGGAAGAATTCAATCTGCACATTGAAGAAAACTTAGATGTCAAATCTGAAGCAGATGAAATCCTAGAAAACACAGAGAAAACAGAATCTTATGACATTGAGCATGCAGAAGGCCAGTATGAAGAGACAGAACTACAAATAAAGAATGAATTAATAATAAACATAAACCAAGAAGACTCACAAAGCAGCATCGAAGTAAATTATATTAAAAATGAATCAGAAACTGAAAGCATTTTACCAACTAGCCCTAATTACAGTGCATTAAAGCATGAAATGGTACAAGAAGAGAGCAATGTCGTTTCTTATAGTTATGCAAACTATGATGACAGTATGGACAGCAGCGAAGCTGCAGCGTTGAGTCAGGTTGAGGTGTGTCTGAGTGATGTCAAGCCGGAGAATGCTTATGAAGTGAGTGATACATCCAGAGCTAATTACACATAAAGAGCTAATTTTGAATAGTTGATAGTAAAAAAGTTAAAGTTAATAGACAGTTTTATAGAATACTAGCAGACGCCTTGCGGTTTCATCCGCGTAGTTACCGTTCCTATGGTAATACAGGGATAATAAGTAGGCTATGCCACCCGGGGATAGTGTAGCTTCCCAACAGTGAAAGAACTTTTGAAATCGGTCCAATAGTTTTTGAGTTTATTTGTTACAAAAATCCAAAAATATAAATCTTTTCTCTTTATAATATTAGTGTAGAAGAACTGACTTTCAAGTGCAGTAACTAAATTTTCTGCTAGAGAGCAGTAGCTAATCTGCCGAGTAAATTAAAAAGCCTTGAAATCTGCCACTGTGGTTTACTCACAATGGTTTTTTGCTCCGGCAGCTCTAGCTAATTGTCAGTTGGGTGGCTATAGCCATGTTCTGCGATTTCTAAATATATGTAATTCATTAACTGATTCTGTAAGATTAATTTCAATATGTATACAAGATTACTGATAATAATTTATAATTGCCTTACAAAAAACCTTGTGGTAGCAACAAAAATAAACATAAAAACTGTTTGTGAATAGAGTATTTGACGTCATAGTTAGGTCTTAAAAAATATATTATATAAATATATTTACATATTATGGAACATAGTTTGCATATTTTAACTTAAAATTTTTAATATAACGAAATTTTTTATTGTCAGCCTGTGTAGGATATTATTTATGATAAAACGTCTCAACATGCTGCGCCCATTTGCGCATCATTAAATACAGATTGTCTATACAAATATAAAAAGTCAAAATAATGTAATTCACAATGTCAAGTAATTCATTTAATTTAAAATGATTTATTTCCAATCTCCTCTCTTAAGGAATATATATTCCTTAATTGTATAATACTCCATCGAAAACAAAATCACACACAGTATCTCTAATTCTTTAAAATAAGGCTTATATGAGTGTACCTTTTCGTGGTACAAAAATTAAGACATAAATTGAGACATGGGATAAATTAATTAATTGGGTACTAGCTGGTAAAATTAAAAAATGAAACAGTTATATTGGTCACTTTGGAAAAGGACTGCACAGATATTATTTCATACAAAAAAACGGTACTAGGAATTAATTTCCGTGCTTTTTTGAGTGTCATAGTACAAGCTTTGCTTGGGTGTAGATGGTGCCGTGTGTACGCCGCACAATAAATAAAAAAGTAATCATTTTTTTTTTTAAGAATCACTTGATGTCTTAAACTTGCGTCACCAAGATACAGGCTAAGCCTAGTTTGGGGCCCGATGTACAAAGCCATGTCATTTGCAAAAAAAAAAAAAAAATGACTAGTAATTTTTTAAGCCATAATCCATATTTTATAATTTATAATAAAAAAGTTAAATTGAAATTTAATTTGGTTACAGGACCATCAGAAAGACTTTCCAAAAGTAATCAAAGAAGAATCTGAATTAACTGTCACTGAGACCCATTTAATCTCCAACAAGTTCATCAATACTACTTCAACAATTACCAGTACACAAGACGGCATCATAGAGTCACAAACAACCAAGACTCTGATCATGGAGATCCATCCCATGACCCTCGAAAACCAGGCTTTAAAAATGGGCAACCCTGAGGAAATCCTACCGACCAGCAACGAAACATACGATATGGAGGAACCGTTCCAATTAAATTCAATCACTGGCAACATCTTATCTCTAGAGCAGGAAGCTTATGGTTTATTGAAGAAAAAGAAAACATTGCCAACGGCTGAAATAGTCTGTCCGAAGTGTCCGAAAGTTTTCAATCAGAAATTCACTTTAAATAGACATCTAAAAATTCACGCTTCAATCGAAAACCGAGCAAATGGGGTTCTAAAAGGGCTTAAAACTCGTATGGAAAAGAAAAGAATAAAAGAAGAAGAGGACATAAAAGAAGAGACGCGCGTGAAGAAGGAAGAGAAGGAGGGATATCAATGTACCTGCGGTAAATCCTTTCAAAGACGGAGTCGTATGGAAACTTGTCTTCGTTCCCATACAGAGTATGCCGATTCGAGTTCCTACGATTGCCCAACTTGTGAGAAAAAGTTCAAATCGAAAGAGCTGCTAATCTTCCACCGGCAAAGACAACATCGAAAGAAGTTCCCATGTAAATTCTGTCCTACAGACTATCACACGCAGAAAGCACTCTTCAAACACTTACGGATACATCAGAAAGTTCAACTGACAGAGTATAAAATAATAGCTGAAGGTGATCAAAATTTGAAATGCTTGCTTTGTAAAAAGACCTATACGAAGCTCTCCGATTTCAAATCCCATGTGATGGAAGATCACAAGGAACCGTACAAATGTCCACATTGCATAGAAAAGTTTGCCAAAATAGAAGACTTCGCCATTCATATAAAGAAAACTCACCCGGGTGTCGGTGACCAGTCAGTTTTGGATGTACTTGAAGCGTTTTCTAAATTAGTTAAAGCGTGGAAGTGTGAAAACTGCGGGAAGCAGTTCCATAAAGCGGATAAGTTAGCGTTGCATCAAGTTGAGGAGCACACCCCGGATATGAAGAACGAGCAACATTTTCAATGTCGAGATTGTCAAAGAGTCTTCATCAGCAAATGTGGACTTAATTCCCATATGAGGATGCATCACAGAACTGAAAATACTGAAGAACCAGAACCTGAGGAAATAGGCGCGTTATGCTTAGAATGTCGTAAAGTATGTCCCGATATAAACGCGTTGACATCCCACATGCGTCTCCACTCCATGGATAGAAAATATCCCTGCAAATATTGCGACTTCCGCTTCGCTACGCCACAGAAGCGTAAAAAACACTCTGTAATACACACGGGCGATATGAAATACGTTTGTTTTATATGTGAATACACGTGCAGTTCGGAGAATCGTTTGAAACAGCATAAAATGTCCATCAAACATGCTAATATGAAAGAGTACCTTCTAACTGGCAAGCCGTTGATAGAAGAAGGACAATCTACATCAAAGAAAGATAGAATAAAAGACACGTTGAGGAAGAAAGAGTGGGGGGTTAAAAAGAGAAAGAAAGAAAAGAGAGACAAGGAGGACGATATTGCTTGTGATATATGTGGGGAGATGTTTACCAGTGAAACTGAAATGTTAGAACATAAGCAGACACACCCTTTTATAGAATTCCCTAACGACGATAAACCTAGCAGGATATTTTTTAAGTGATGGCTTTGTCTTGCCTTTTATCTGCCAGAGAATTTGAAAAATCGTTTTTGTTTGTGGTCTCAAATAAATTAAGAAAATAATTTGTGCCTGAATTCTGGGAGGATTGTTAGTTCAATAGTACAGTACTTAATATATAATGACGTTTTAAAGGAGGTTAAAGTTGAAAGCATTCCGGCTTCTGTAAAACTAAATATTCGAGATTTATCTCGATGAAATGTTGAGTAGCGAAATATCGTGTATTCGAGAAAACAAGGTAATAATATAGTCTGCACTTCACATCTTTGAAAGGGTTGTAAGCTTGGGGTGTATTAAACTGAAAAGAAAATTATTAAGAGCACACCTTGGAAGTCGCAGAAAAAAATGCCGCTCCATTCATTTGGTAGAGGGACGAAGTCCTTTTTAACAGACTCTAAACATGTTTTTTTAAAGAAAGAATGAAAAAGAAAACTATTTTGTTTCGATTCATAATTGGCGAAATGGTGTTACGCGATCATTTCGACAATTATGAAACGATTTTGATGATTCTTTTTTTGCTTAGTTCAGAGGTTTTAGAGAGAGCGGTTTTTAAAAAATCAACAAAAATCAAAAAAGTCTAAATTACATCGATGGTACTTTCATTTGCTCCGAAACCTCGCTGTTTCGTTGGTGCAGTGTTTTGCACCAACGAAACCACCAGTGTGCACCAGTTTTAATTGTAAATTTGAATGTTTTCTATAAAATTATCTCACGATTTCAGATTTGAGCTCAAAATAAATAAGCTGTTATAAAAAGTTGTGTTCATAATAATGAGTATGATGACCTCTTTCGTTCGGGTTAATACAGCCATAACTCGTAAACCTGTATGACTATTGTACATTTAGGTACAACATATTTTATACAGCAATTGTATACTGAATGAAATGAAAAAATATAATGAATTCTAAATTATTTAACAATTTTAATAATTTATTAATCCATTAAATATTTTGCGAAATACCAGTCTTGTGGCATGTGGTAACATCCCAAGTCGAATGAATTAAATATGCCTTAAAATGTTTTTTTTTAATATTAAAAAGATTACTTTGGTAAAAATTGAAACTTACCAAATTAGTGGTTTCCAGTCATAAAATACATCATTTAAAACAATCAATTAATGTTATACAACTAATTAGTCGATTTATATGTGTGTTATGTTATTTTTGCGGTAAAAGTGTATATTCATTATTTAAGAAAAAAAAAATTACGCGCGGGCGCGATATTTCGATGATTATATCTTCCAAAATATATCAATGTGAGATATTTGGTTGTGGGTCTTAATTAAGACAGTTTTTGGGAATTCATTTTGAGTTATTTACAATCTTATCAAATAAAGATAAATACCTAATTCTAAAAAATATTGCTGTCTTTATAATTAGACGTGGACAGCAATAATCTAGTTAACATGTTTTTATAAAAATGTATATTTATTAATTTTGGAAATAACCTTCGATGAACGAAATAAAATATCTCTCACCTTTCCTCTACCAAAACATGTTTGCCATACGTACAAATTCATGTCGCTTACGTAGTATCTTAACTGCTTAGCATAGAGTTAATATTTCTTTGGATACACGCCGCTATATATTCGTATTGCATAATGCGAACTACGATATGATATGTTACATAGATATCGCCGATATCTATGTAACATAATATCATATCGCAATAACATTTTGGGAGATTTTTCACTCCTGTTAAGTTGCTATTTCGACTTACTTGGTGTTAGTACTTAAGCAACAATATCATTTTCATTAATTGATCGATGGTAGACAAGAAACATTTTTCTGGTCTGATCTGTTGTCGTATTTCAATGGGCGTATCCAGGATTTTGTTTTGGCAGCAGAATGAAAAGTAACAGATGTGTTTCTAAAACTTTTATTGACAATTTTATTAAATTATATTTAAAAGATTTCTATGATACTGGTACGGTTATCGGAGATGGATGGCCTTACCACCTGCTGTCATGCTATGCGATAAACGGGCCCTGTACCAAAATTTGTTGGGGGTTGCCCTTCTACCCGACTTTTAATTTAGGTACAGCTTTTTCTTCGTACAAAGTCTAACGCTAGTAGCAGAAAATACGAAACGTCCATTGTTGCCGCGGCCTAAGGAGTTAAGAGAGATTGTGGCTAACATTTAACAATTTTTGCGTACACACGTTGGGCCCTTGTATCTTTCATATGATGATATTTCCTCACGATGTAAGCTATCATTGCTAGTCGAGGTAAAACATTTAAATCCGTGCCGTAACCTATATATCTACGTATTTATTGAAAGAGTTGTTTTTTGTTTCGCACAATATAACTTAATTGGCTCAATTGCTGATGTTGATGACCTGTGTTAGCACTAGTCTAACTAGATTTATAAGTAAATGTAAGTTATAGTGTTTCGTTTAGCGAACATAGTGGCCGTACAAGTATAACTTAAGCAGGATAAGCAATTTTATACCTCCAAGGAAAAGTAAGCAAAGTTCTCCCCTGCTGTGCTTACGTACCTAAGCATTAGTAAAAAAATTAGAAAAGTAAATTAATATTGCTAACGTATTCATTTAGGATTAGCAATTTTAAATTTCCTAGGAAAAGTAAGCATAGCTCACACCCTCATACTGCTGTGCTTACGTAAGCATTAGTATAAAAATGAAAAAAGTAAATTAATGAATATTGCTAACCTTTTTAAGATTCCCTCGTCCGCCATGTCATTAAAATATCCCCCTTTTGGTGTTTATGTTATATTTGAACGACCTCATAGCAGTCAAATATTTATTTCATTAAAAAATATTTGCACATACTTTCTTGTTTTTTTCTTTCTCTTTGCATCACACTGCCAATGTTGTAAATGTGTCGAATATTCCTACCTCTACGAAATACATTATATTACGTTGGTTATGCTCAAATTAACCGCTGAAATGGTTTTTATGCCACAGAGTACAAAAAAACGTGTTGTCACAAGATCGTTGTGATGGTAGCTCTGTGGTTAGCGCGGTCGGTTTGCATGCCGAGGGCATGGGTTCATACTCCAAGAGCTTGAGCTGCCGGTGAAGGAAAACATCGCGAGGAAATCATAGCATGGTGGTTGGGTACTTTCTAGTATTCGGTTGGCTAGCTACCACCCTCAAGTTGAAAATCTGCCGCCAAGCATCTAACGGTGTGTTCCGGCTGCCTCACAATATGAAAGCGAGTTCCATTCCAAGCTAGATGTGTTTTACCATATTCGACCACACCGTCACTCAACATCAGGTGAGCTGTGGTCAAACACCTAACCTGTTAACTATTAAAAAAAGACCTAAAATATTTTCTGTACATTACTTAGTGTTGTATACCTTACCAGCGAAATAAACACATGCTTCAAATAAAACACAAAAATAGTTTAAAATTGCATTTACTATCACATTCCATGACAAAACATTTCTTCAATACATTTCCGCCACAACTAACAACCTTTATAATATATACATAAAATAATTACATATAATGAAGCCCAAAAATAACACCTTTTGGCAGTTTTCTGACAAATAAAACTGATCTTTATTTCAAATAACATTTGACACAATATTGTGTCAAACAATTGACTGGCGACGGCAAATAATGCAAGATTCCAAACCTAAAAATTTTTCCATATTCAAAATAATTTTAATTTTTCAAATTCGTTACTACCCGACTTAGGCAAAGCTTAAAGAAATGGTTGTTTTTACTATTACGTACGAGTGTTTCACTGTAGATACGATACTATTTATCCGATTTCGATAAATCGATTCGTTATTATGCTCCGGGTGACATAGTCCCCAATATTTTTCTTTTAACTATAATTATTGTGTCCCAAGTCGGATCAAAGATTTTTAAAATTATTAGCTTGTTTAAAATATAATATTTATGGTATTTATTCGTCTACTGGGTTGATCTATCGAGAAGAATTATATTTTGGATAATGCAAATAGATTCTATTTTGATCGGAAAGAACACAAGATGCAATAAAAAAAATACATGACAATAAGATAAATATGTGTTTGTCACTTCGCATTCTTATAATAAATATATTACGTACATGATATACATACAGATTTTAAGGAGAAACATACCCTAGTACATAACTAACCCCACATTAAGGCCAATTTTGAAAGCTTTAGTTGACAGATGTCAAATTCTTGTATGAAAGACTGCAATGAAAGAGACGCCAAAATTTTTATTTACTTTATTCAACTGAAGCTTCCAGAATCAGTATTATTATACGCTAAAATAGGCAGACTGCACAGAAAAATAAAAGAGTTAAAAATGGCATCGGATATATTTGCCTCTCTTACTATTTTGTGTAGAATAAGTGTGAAAACGAGACAAATTATGCAATAGCATTTTTAATACAATTATTTAACTATATAGACGTTTTTAACACTAAGATTTTTGACTTAATTATCTGTGATACCATAAATTACATAATAGAGAAAAAGTTTACATTGATATAGACAAAAGGTCATGTTTAAAAAAAAATTGAAAGAAGAACTAACTGAAATGTGGCTGTCCTTGTCTGTGACAGAGATAGCTATATTTTCGAGCTAGTCTATTTCAATTGCTTTCAAAATCGATATCAATGATGTCAATTCTGTTATATCGTTTGTACGAAAGCTCTCTTTCTCATTTCCTTTTGATACGCGAGAAAAGGATGGCAACATCGACCAAAAACGTTACAACAGAATGTATGTAATTAGACTAATTTTACGTTATTCTCATACCCGACTTAAATTTGACTAAGATGTAAAAATGCAATCCTTATTGTAAGGAGTTAAGGTCAAGTTTGGCCCGACACGTTTATCACAACATATTTATAAATACTTTGTGACTTTTCAGTCATTTTATTATCAATTTTATTTTTCAAACATTACTAAAGTGTCGTAACCAAACGCAGTTACGAATGTGTTACTAGCCAACGGCACACGATTTTTATATTTATCTCCCGAACATTAAAGTTCTATTTCAATAAAAACATGAAATAGCCAATTACGTAATTTATAATAATTAAAAAAAAAAGTTATTGTAGAATTTAGAAATGTACATTGCCAATCGAATAACGTCGACAAAAACAACTTATTCTAATAGATAACTATTAAACTTCCACCCAAATCTAGAAACATTCCGATTTCTAGAGACTAGAAAAACTAAACATTGATAGAATGAAAAGTGATTTGTCTATGTATATAAAATACATATATAAAAATGAATCCCTAGTTACCCTTGGTCACGCCATAACCTGAAAACGACTTTACCGATTTCATTCATCTTTTTTAAAAGCATTCTAATATGTACTTTGTACAAAATTCTTTTGAAAGAAAAGAAAGAAAATTGGTAAAATTTCAGAAAACTTGACGATTATTTTAACTTCGCGCGTTTGACGAAGTCTGTGGGATCCGCTAGTTTGAAATAAAATTAGTTCGTTTGGTCAAAAAACCCCACCTATAACGGTACTTTTAGGATGTATTGTAAAATTGACAATTAATATCGATAACAAAAGTTCTGCTGTCGTCTTTTGAAAACAATCGGAAACGTCGTTTCGAAAATATCTCACCATCTGTCATCTTTTTTTTTAATGTAAAAAGTAATGAGACGAAATAGACGCTCTACTGATGGTAAGAGATAACGCCTGTCCATGACCATTGCAGCGATACACAGAACTTTGAGTAACAAAACAAAGTCAGGGACATCGCTGCTTTGGCGCTCATTACTTTGAGACTTTCGATGGTTAGTCTCAACAGCCCAGTAATTTCGCTAGCAGCAGAATAACTGGTACTGCGGTGGTATCCTAGACGACCTCCTGCTAAGGAGATCTACCACCAAGTAATGTGCATACAGAATGAAGACAGGATGTTTCCAAATCGAAATCTTTCCGATCAGAGTTCAGAACACGAAAGGTTAATCGTTAATATCCAATCTAATCATTCAAAATTTGCTGTTAAATAAATCTAAGTGTTCTATACATTTCCAATACAATAATAACCACAGAAATGATATACAAAAGACGTGTCATATACGACCGAGCGATTAAGACAATTACATAAAATAAACAGCATATATCCGTGTGATTCTTTCCATATAGCCGAAATGAAGTCACTTATTTCGCGAATAAGACGTGGAATTTTACTAAAATATAGATAGTTTTTATTTTTTATAGTTGACAGGCTAGGTGTTTGACCACAGCTCATCTGATGTTCAGTGACGGTGTGGTCGATGATGGTAAAGCACATCTAGCCTGGAATCAAGTGAGGCTGCCGGAACACACCGTTAGATGCTTGGCGGCAGATTTTCAACTTGAGGGTGGTAGCTAGCCAGCCGAGTACTAGAAAGTACCTTACCACCATGCTATGGTTTCCTCACGATGTTTTCCTTCACCGGCAGCTCAAGTTTCGCATAAAAACTAAAATTGTTGCATGTTATCTCAAACGCTTGGTTGTATATCATCTTTGTATTAATACATCGCCGTGCCATGTACGCTAAGCTATTAAAATCCATACAAAAAGAACAGATATAATAAAATCGTATATCGATATCAAACCAACATGTTTTAGAAGCCATATTTTGTAATCAAGTATTTACGTCGTTAGCGTACAAAGCCCGTTTCTTATCAAGTACAGATGAAGGTTGCTTGATTATCCGTGATGATAAAGTAACAAATGATTTACATGACTGTCTTTATATAAAGTAAACGAAGTTAGACTATAACTAGCTTATGTTTGGCGTGAGACGGGTATAGATATATTCAGTTAATAGATTTTATTGTTATTGCTAGGGGTAGAATTAATAAATAATGATTCTTAAGACGCGCCACTCAACCCCATCTGCGGCTTTTCGCTAGAAGGCCTAAGTCGAGCAGTGGACATCGATAGACTGATGATAATGAATGATTGGATTCAGACAATGTCATCTAGTCCAAAAGCTTGTAATCCAGACGTCTAATAGAAGTTAAACATACAGGGTTAAAAGCTTAGGGTGTATTAAGCTGAAAGGGGGTCCGTATACTCATCGTTGTGAAAAACTTTTATTATAAGCCCAGCTCAGAAAAATCACCAAAGATCTACGAAAAATTGTGACTATAGATTTACCCCTTTTTGGCTTAACTACTCAAACTTATAACTCCATTATACTTTTTGAGGTTGACAAGCTAGGTCCACAGGACCTTGACCACAGCTCACCTGATGTTAAGTGACGGTGTAGTCGAAGATAGTAAAGAACACCTTAGCCTGGAATAGAACTGGCTAACACATTGGAACTGGTTTACACATATTTGCTATAAATACATTTAGAAAACCCAGTTCCGAACACAAATGTTTGCCCCAAAGAATAGGATCTGTCTACAGTTCTTCAAGCAGAATTATGACCAATGAGCGCAGAGAAGGTGATATCAACGAACTTCTGAAAGATTGTTTTCTAGAATCTTCTGAAACGGAACATCTAGATCTATCCTCTAATTATCTAGAAAGAGAAGCTAATGCTCCAAGGTTGTGCCATGTTGGCTCCCGGTTTTCTGACCACCAGGACGTCGTTACCTTTGTGGAGAGTCATCTGTAGCGATGTCTGTTTGTCTCCCTGGATCAGTTTCGCTGTTTTAGGGGGAGTTTTGATGCCGGCTATAACGATACGCTCCACCCAAGAACGTGTCGGGTATGAAGCGTTCTCGTTTATAAACCTGTGGGAGGGAAAATATTTGTTATTACAATAGAGAAACAATAAATTTATTCCGATTTGCGCTGTGGGCGATGAGTTATGCTCTGACACTGACGTCCCGCTTGGATTGTGCATTTCCCCCCTACCTGATTATATCCCTCAGAATACAAGACAAATCTTTTACTTTTATGTACAAGTACATAAAAAACTTTAAAAAAATACACGATTTAGAACAAAATAACTATACATTTCTTTTTTTATAATTAAACGATATAATCTAGCCTGTCACAAGGAGTATAACGAGTCAATTAACACCTCTTTCATCAAAATCGAATGAAAAGCTTTCCCGTATTTTGGTAAAAATAAAGTTATTTTTTTTCTTTTCATGTAAAAGTAATGAGACGAACGAAACGTTATCCTGATGGCAAGAGATATCGTTTATCCCTGACCATTGCAGCGATACACAGAAGTTTGACTAAAGGCTGATTTACGCTCATTACTTTGAGACTTTCGATGGTTAGTCTCAACAGCCCAGTAATGTCGCTAGCTGCAGTACCCTTCAAACCGGAACACAGTACCTGACAATAAGCGGAAAGAGAGTTTTTGGCGGGAACGCGGGAAAGAGTCGTGTCGCCCCGTTGTATTTTTTTCTAAAACTTGTGT